>OY982579.1:1550983-2824883 GCA_963859945.1 Euplagia quadripunctaria
GGTAGTCATTAATACTTACGAGGCGCTCCGCTGTAGTTTCCAGTTCTCATCAATTTTTCAGGCGCAATTTTGTACTGTGATGCGACTAGTTTGTGAACAGCATTGTCATCTTCCAGGAACATCTTCATTCGAATGAACGGCTCCCTTCCTTTTTGGGTAAGCATGTGCCATGGTTTGGGTCTAGCTAGTAAGTCACTGACAGATCCTTGTGATAGTCCGAGGACGGATTCACCGAATAGTCTTTGGCTGATAGAATACTGGCTTAAAGCTTCCTTTACTCTCCTCACAATATCCTCAGTATTTAAATTATTAAAGAGATCAAACTGTTGCTGTGTAATCGGTGGAAGAACTGCTTTCATCGACCGTTGCTGAGGTGGGTGATGGGGAGGGTTTGATGGCTGGGAGATCAGACTATTCGTGATTGACGCCATCCTCTGCAGTGGGCTTGCTGCCGCTGAACTACCGAAATCTTCATTGGGGGTAATTGCCGGCGGTAATATTGCGTTACCAAGTGGACTGGATGCAGATGATCCAGTTGATTGTTGTCCAGGCTCAAGTTTGGGCCTTACTAATGAAAACGCGCTTCCCGCGTGTCTAATAGCCTCTTCGGCATCCATTGGCCTATCCTTATCACTATCAGTCATTCCATTCATTTTGGCGGTTTTATCTTTAGGCAGAGAGAGATCTTGGACCGCTCCGGAGCCGTTTATTTGTTGATTCTGCGCTTGATGCATAGCTTGTTGTTGAAGCGCAAGGAGGTTGGGGAAGGGTGGCATTCCTGGCAAGTTGTGTAAATTGGGAATGTTTCCAGCTGGCTGGATTTTGGCAAGTTCTCTGTGATAAGCTTCTAGTGCCATTCGGATGTCTTCTGGTGGACGTTCCATGTGTGGTGGCATGCCCCCGCTGAAAAATGGAGGGAACATGCTATATATTAGTTTGAGATGTGCTGTTCTCGTGTAAGTTACTATTTTATAATGATTCAAATAATGATATAATAACTCAACCAAAAAGTTGTATGCTTACCCGGGAAAACCTTCACGGCGTATGTCCTCTACTCTCCGGGTCATAATTTTAGTCAGCTCGTCCTGATAGATTCGTGCCACCTTTTCCTGTGGAATGTCATCATTCTCATATTTCTTAAGTCTTCTATTTTGACTGGAGTCCTGAAAAAACCATACATTTTAGTACTAGACAATTGCCTTATAGCTTATTTTTTGGTTTAATTCCGTGCATTGATGTGCACAAAAGTGCACTACCGACGTGAACCCATTCCTAACACATGCATTTAGCTTAGCTGGAGAGGTTAACAAGAATACTAGTAATGTAATAATACTGGAATACTGATACTATTAATGACCCACGTAACTAGTATCCTTTTTAAAAAAGAAAAAAGCAATTATACCTTATTCGAAAACGGAGAATGGCATTGTGTTCGCGGCGAGCTGGAGTCCTCATTGCTCCTGGAGTCGTCGTTGTTGGGGTGATTTGAAGACGTTTTCATGAGGTGCGAGGCTTCATTGAGGATCGCGTGTGCGAGCCTATCATCGCCTTCACCCTCAGGTCTACCGTATACAGCGCAGTTGCCATCTTTTGTCCCAACTAGAAATAAAAGAAGTATAATTTGAATTGATTGTTTTGACGGTGATAACTTTAACAGAATAAATATTTATATATAATTAAAAAAGTGAATAAGTACTTTTATGATCACTCGTCATTCATCGAAAGATGATGTTTTTTAATTTTTTTTCAAAGTGGTTTGCAATTTATTAGGTTTTAGGTAAGTATACAATAAATTAAAAACTAATCCAATATTTTATGACTCAACTAACTTTATTAATATTTTACAATAGTCTTTGTTGTAAATTTAGGTATTTGCGACAAATGGAATCTGTACATAAATATATTTGCATGTACTATCGTTTTGCATTTGAATCCGCACACGGACAATTTTAATTGCCGCTAAATTGTTCCTCACGCACACAGGAGCTACATGCATCCGTGTTAGTAGCAATAACTGTTGCCAAGTAATAAATACGCGAGTTATATTTGGTACAATTGAAATTAGGCGCATCATTTAAACTGTACAGCGATGGCATGGCGCCTTAAAGATAATCGCTGAATGGGACGGTGCACTCATCGCCTAAGCCGAGTAATCCTAAAACTGCGCGAGCGCAACCATAAACAGAAGAAGTTACGCGTGAAAACCGCCCGCCATACTGTGGTCATTCATCCTGTCAACATATTGTCCCCGCGTTCACAATGAAACAACGCTGTTTAGATGGTGATGTACGCATGGAATTAGTTTAATTAAGTCGCGTAATTAGTTTTAGACGTTAGCCGAGATCATTATAGAATTAAAGTGCGGGCATAATGTTCGGATACTCGGATTTCTTGCGGGTAATATTTGTTACAGTATATTTCGAGTTCAAAGAATTTTTGGTGTTTAATACGGACGGTGTTAGCGCCGCGTCCCCATTTATTTTATCTTATGAACATGATAATAATTGGATGCCATCTTTATATATATGTATATTGCGTTAGGTATTGTATGTTTGTACAGTATTGTGTGATACCATAATCGTAAGTAGGTAAAGATTGGCCACATCCGTCAAGCAAGTTAAAGAAAAACGATAATGTTATTTACTTTGTGGTATTTTAACGACTCCGAAAATGGATCGTTTGTGAGTTGACGTATTAATTTTCAAGGATCACAAAGACTTAATTGCATCCTTAAATTTTATTTTAAAACCGACAATATGTACGCTAATTTTCTCACAAGTTAATTTTAGTTTTGTCTGTTGGTGCGCTGAGTTCGCCTCTAATTATTTGACAATAAAAAGCATAATGGACTGCGATCCAATTGTTTTTCTTCGAAAACTCACTCCGCAGTTTTATTGGAACGTAAAGTATGTTTTATTTATTAAGAGTTCAAAATGAATTAAGATAAAACACAATGACATTGCTTGTTTGTGTGTAGACAATAATAAAGTGTTGAATTTCGATGCAGAACCACATGCGGCACAAGTCACAAGACTCTTATATTTAATTGTCATAATTAAACCTCTTTACTTCAACTTTCTTCATTGCTGTTGGGTTCTGTCTATAAAACTATATTGTTTTTACTTTCTCAAATGTCATAGTCAATGTTGTCACTTATTTGGTCATTCTCACGTTCCGAATTATACAAAGCTCTGTCATGTCCTTCTATAGACAATATATTTTTGTGAAACCCACTATTCACGAACATAACTACTTAACGAACGTGATACAAATATTGTTTAAATGGCCATATTCTAGATTATGATCTTGTGTGACCATAATATTAGACAATAACTCTATATGCGTGATTCGTTTACAAATTAATTAAGTTTCTAATGTTTGTGTAAATTGCTACTTTATATTTTATTTTCAAAGGCGAAAGCTCATATTCAATGAAACGAATTATCGCGAAAAAAATAACGAACCACCGACCTTTCAGTTTTATAAAGTAAGTAAGTGATCGTGATCAGTGACAATGTTTTAAACAGTAATAAAAAAGTTTTCGATGCCTGAATCGTTTTTAAAAAAGAATGAGGTAAGTTCTGTTTTCATACATTGATGACATATGCTTCCATATTTAAAATTCAAACTCACGGCTTTTATAGTAAAAATCGCCCGTAATGTCAATAAGTGCCGATCAAAACATAATTAGAATGTCACCCGTGTCTCGTGGGCCGCCGACGACTAGCTGATTATTTAGTTTATTTCAAACCCGCGGCTCGCCTCACGGCGGTCTTGGCAGTTTTTTCTTTTGTAACTTCAAAACCACTTGACATATCGCAGCGAATCAAAATGTGAAGCACGCAGTTATCTCTTATGAACTGGGTAATTTAATATACCGAGTAAGTGGACAGATGTACAGACAAAAACCATAAAAATACTCGCACTATAAATAAAATGTCTCGCTAATATAGTAGATAATTTTGTAATCACAGATGAACGGCTCGACGCGATTTGTATGTATATATTCATCCTTCGACATACGGCAGTCGATAAATTTCAACACACGTCTATTAATGCCTTTGATCTTGTTGCAGACATTTTGTTATTCTGTAAACGGCACGCGGGCAATTACTGCGACGTGCTTCGAAATATTGTCAAAAAACTGAGGTTATTTCCACTAGAGTTTGACGCAATATTAGTCGCGCCATTTTGTACACACGCGTCAGTCATCAACATGGCGTCTGAGACGTGGCTACTCTAACTGTTACATGTTTATTGATCTAATTTCATTCGCCTTTCTTATCTGGCAGACGATAAAGTATGTAACGATATCAGTTTTTATTATGGTCATTAAGATGTGCATTTTTGATGGATATTTAAAAAAAACGTTCAATTAACGTCGTCCAGTCACGGAAGTTTAAAATTTATCGGTCGCCGTTTGATCGCTTCTGACCGTCGGCGGGAAAAGGGGCTGTGTATGTTCGAGTTTCAACAACATAATTCAAGGATAACAATAAAAACGAAGAAATTATTTGTTTATGCGACATAATATCGCGTGCGTGCACGCGAAAACTATTTTCTTTGTGGTCGTTATTGATTGCTATAGTCGTATGAATATTCAAAGGCTTTGGAAAGTAAAGGGGCGGTGCCCTAAATTACAGTGTCACTGTGACATAGTGAAAAAAGTAACGTTCGTAATTTAACCGTATAGGTTGGATTCGAACGGGGAGCTCGTATCCGGGATTGTAAATCAAGTTGGCGGGTAGTCGCAAGAAAGGGGTGAGAAGTGCGCGCTCTATACGTCACAGTGGCGATCGATGCTCATTTGCATTCGAGTCGTCGTTGGTAGCGGACGTCAGGGCCGCTCGAAAGTGTTGCAGAGCACGGAAAAAAGTACCGCATTTGAATTGTTAATTACATGCTAAAGAAATAGTTGCATAAGCGGGAATCTGAGTTAAAATTAGGTGTCAAGTGCTGCAACTTTGAAATGGTACAAACAATAAAAGCTAATCATTTATAATATGATAGTTTTCGTCCGGATTGTAACTTAGGGTACAATCTATGTGCCTGCAAAATTTCACGCAAATCCACTCAACATATAGACTTTCTTCACAACCTCCTAGATTTATAATATTATTTGCATGAGAATATTTGACAATGATAAAAAAAATACGTTCCATATCTATGTTAAAATGAAGAGATAAAATTGTGGAATGATATAATTTTTCGATTGGTAAGTTTCTTTTGTTCGACGTCGCGTGCGTAGGGTCGGGTGATCGGGATCGCGTGCTAGATAGCAATCTGCCGCGACGGGGGCAGCGACCACAATTGATTCCACACGAGAGAGAAACAGAATGGTCCTGTGCATGTGACATGAACCACACAAATATAGGTACGTGTTACGTAGGAAGCGACCTCATGAAATTAAGATAAGGAGGAGTAAGACAATTCTAGGAATGATTTGTTTGTATAACCTATTCCGTATACCGGAGAAATGTTCGAGTAGTAGTATCTACTAGATATTAAAGTAGCTTTGTTCTAACCAGAATGTATGTGATATGGACACGCGAATTTTTGGCAATATATTAAATATTGTCATGTTCACACCGTTACACGAACGGACAATCGCATTCGTTGATAAAGCCGATAATTATGAATTGCGCGCGTTTGATTGGCAAATGACACCACGCTGCCCGCGAAACTGACATTCGAATATTGAATATTATGGGTAACTTTAAAAAAGAAAATTGTAACTAAAGACATATTAACATAACTCGCGTTGTAATAGAGGAAAATTTATAGTGACTTACTTACGTTATGACCATGATATTTAAATCATTTTTATAGATGAATTTGTTTCAATAATATTTGTCACAAGAATAGAAAATGGCGACTTTATCTATGAGCTTCCGATGTCTCAGGTATGATTGAATCGCGATATTTAACATGCCATTCAAAGTTCAACACATCGTTTATAACAATGATTCTTTCCTTTAAGGTTGGCAATTTGCATGTAACAGTACAATAGTAAAAAAACATTAGCTTACATACAGACGTATAGAACCACAGTTTTATTCCCACCAACTCATCAGAAGGTAGAAAAAATACTTGCTAGTTTGTAACTAAATGCAATAATCAATTTTGCGAGCTTCGCTGAGGGACTGTCTCTATAGATGCGAGAGTACGAATTTTATTTTTTCTACATCACGTATTTTGTTCAGCAAATATGTAGCTAAGTAAGTTTTGCAGAGAATTAAATTATGAAGGTGTCAAAAGTGGCTCCAAATGGTTCGTGTAACACACGGCTGCTGCGTCACCGGTTCTTTTTCTTGAACTTGGCTTGTAACGTTGCCACGTGTCTAGATCCTGATTGAGTAAATACTACTTATAATTCAATGTTTTATTACGTCTGGCGTGTAGTTTTATATTATTTGCTGATTGTCTTCCAGATATCACTATTTGTCAGGATAATCGAGACCAGCACTAGGCCAATAGGTTTATAGTTTCAGGATACAAGAAAATAAAAACTCTGATTGAAAAGATTTTTATGCTTGGATTTTTTTTCAAATTCTAATTTATTTATTTGCGTTAAATCGGTACATAAGATCTCAATGAATATAACATTAGTTCCACCATTTCTACCGCAAGGGCGGGCAATGCAATATTTTGGCTTAATTATAATAAAACAATACAACAAATTTATGAAAATTTCGTTAGAGCTCGGGAACCGCTTTACCAGCATCCTGAGGGCGACAGAAGGGGCTATCTGTCACCCTAGCAGAAGCAAGCTCGAGACGGTGGCGCGACGCGTTCCGCGCGCGGCTCTTTAAACTAGAGGGGATAGAACTATCTGCACCTCATAGTGGGGTCGCCTGTTGTTTAACAGGCGGCCAAGTCTACCGGGGTTCACAGGGATTTCCTTTCTAGGGTACACCTGAGGCCCCGGCTATAAGACCCGGTGACGGAACACTGTGTGGTTTTATTCGGTTCGAGTCCGACATACCACCTCGCCGCTTGGCCCCGGTGAGGTGATGACCCGTGGGGGTTTCCACATATTAAAAAAAAAAAAACTTTACCAGCATAAATTATATGACCCATACATTCTTATTTAATGACTATAGTAGTATATGAGGATATTATATTTAAATTATCCATAAAGAAGTTAATAGGAATAATGTTCCAATAAAAAAATAATACATTTCATATTATACAGTAGTATATTAAAACTTAATAATACTTCTTTTTTACATTACTTAAAAAGGTCTGATACTGAGTAGAAGCATTTCTCTAGTAACCAACGCCTTTACCACCAGGAAACACTTTTCACACTTCAAAAGCTAGAGAGCTAGTTACATTTCTTTGTAGTTTGTACTGAAATATTGTCAAATTTATAAAGTTGTTTGTTTCGTATTATTTTTACTAGATAGTGGGATGACAGCGCAAAAACTGCATCGTCCGCTCTGGCGTCTCCCCAGAGCTTATCTGTATAACTTTTAACGATAGCTCGGTGAAGTTTTTTAACGAAATAACCGAATTCCCGTTAACTACGAGTAACGTGGTTAGTGCCGATCGCGGCGTCTGCTTCACGTGCAGTTTTTAATTGATTTTCACGATTGTCGCCATTTTCACTTGATGTTACATTTGATAAATTTAATTATCTTTATTGTTGCTTATTTTGCTGCTTTGCTTTGCTTTATTAAGAGTTCTAAAAGATTTTGAAAAACTAAATGCGCTATTTTCACGTTTATATTTCTTTTTATTGTCAAATCAAAACAAAGATTCAAAATGAGCAGATTATAATGTCATAAATTATTACTTATTACTACAAATTGAACGTTTAACACAAAGAAACTGATTAACACTTTACACTTTTGACAGTCAACTACTGTTTTGGACACCTGTTATTGTTTTTGCTTTAAAAAAATTGGTTTTTCCACAGATAAAACATACAATACATTATGCCGTGACAAAATACCAATTTTTCACGTGTGCTACATTAATAACGGGTATTAATGCATTGATTTCGCACGGTTGCTTTATTGATTGTAATAGCGATTGATTGCAGCGAGGCACGCGAACACGCGCCAACGACAAGAGGGCTTTTGTTGCGTGAAAATAATAAAAAAATCGATTGTGAGTCTATACCTGTTAAAAAGATACTTCATAGCTGGAGTTACTTTTTTCACGTCGAGCTGTCGTGACTATGAATATAGTTTATGACCGAGTGAATATGCGTGTCAAAATCACTATTAGACATTCTTCGTTTCAAGGAATTACATTGCCTCATTGATTGCGTGTTGATAGCTTGGATACGACGTAAAATTGAGATGTATCAACATCTGACAAGAATGACCTCGGTCGTAAAATTTTCAGGAATAGGTAAGCACACCTCAATGAAACATAGTTTTGGTTGTTGGCATCATAAGCGCGGAAACATGGGGCATTAAAAATAGGTGAGAGAGAAAAGGTCAAAATGAGCTCTTGGCAAACATTCTAACAATATTTTTACAGAATTCGCGGGATTTTCACGTGCAGCATCTGTCAATGCGACATTTCGTGAAAGAAAAAAAAACGAGGCTTTAAATATTGGAATGATTTACATAACTATTCAAAATTACAATCATAAAATCTGTTACTTTCCTGATAAATTCAATGACTAGTTTTAATTTACGAGTGTGTTGGATTAAAACTATTTTGCGGCACAATGACGAGTCATTCATAGCTGCACATTAATCCTTACTAATTATGCAAGACGGGGAGCAAAGATGTAAAATGGTCGGTCACAAATCGCGTCCGAACTGACAGTTTAAACAACCCATCTTGTGAGACAGATCCCTGATATATAACCCGAGTTTGCTAAGGAAACGTATGTAATTAATTACGACGAATAATACGTCAGGATGCACTTAATTTCCTATTAAACTGTTGTGAAAACGGTGAACAAAATGGCGCCTGGGTCTGGCGCGTGATAATTTTAATCTTTCTTTGAAGAGCAAGCAGTTTTCCTGTAAATTTAAGGAGATTGAAGCTTTAACCGCAATTTTCCGGTTTTAGTATCTTAGATACTAAATCCTGGAAACTGTATACACATGTCTGTATTGAAGGAGGTCTGTCAGGTTATCAACTCTAGTTAGATATACATATTTCAACATATGAACAATATAATTATATACTGACATAAAAATATGGTGTATTTTCCCCTGATCAGATTTGCGCGAAAATCGAAATGGTTGAAAGCGAATGTTGGTGGCCGACGACGCGACGCGCGATGTGTTTACGACTGCTGCCGCCGGTGCGACCGCAGCTTTATTAAAATAATTACCCGCGCTTTAGTCGCTCGCTTGACGACGAGAATGTCCTCCTTTATTTTTTTTATTGTTGACGTTTAACCTTTTTTCGTTAATCTGTGCCATGGTGTTCGATTTTTAACGTTTGACGATAATTATACAGACAACATTTACTTATTGATTAACTACTCTACGGCAGCTAGCAGTCATAAAATCCATTAGTTCCGGTATTTCTTCTACGTGTAGGGTCTACAAAATTAAGTTTTATGTGGAGCATGATGAAACATACCAAAAAAGAAGCCTGTTCCTAATTCCCATACTACGTAATTAAATTCTGATTTCTGATATATAAACATCCGAATTGAGAACCTTCTCCGTTTTGAAGTCGGTTAAAAAATATTACCCGCGCTAGGTTTAAGGGTTGAGTTTTGATAGTCAAGAAATTTTTACACGACGGCCCAAAAAAAGGTGTGTAATGTTTCAGGGTTCATGTATGTAGGCATGTATGTGTTTCTTTATTACACCAGATTTCGAATATTTACATCATCCCGAGTGACACTGTCTGTAAGCTTTAAATAAAAAAAACAATCAATATGGTGGCTGCATGGCGCTATAACAAAATATTTCTTTAATTAGGTTTTTTGGCAATATTCTAGCGATTGTACATTCTGAATATTTTGAAGAATTGCTAGAGATGATGCCAACGGCTATTTTCTCCTTAATTCTAACACTGAAATCAGAACGATCTCATCATTCGCGGTTGAAAAAGAATTTTCTCCTGTGAAATGACTTTCCTACCCTGAATTTCCGAGACTACAGTGGGGTTATAGGGATCTTCAAAAAGGGAATGAAAGACAACTAACGTTATTGCAAGCGGCCCTAAGCTTCGGTAAGAGCTTACCATCAGGCCGTCCGTAACTTTGTTTGATATTGTTATTTTTCAACCACTTCTACTTAAATTTTTTTTTATTCTACAGTTTGTCAATATAACTAAGGCGTTCATTAGAAGCTTATATCAACACAGTACAGTGACAGTAAGAGAGCTCGGAGTTTCCGGGTACCGCCGGGTTGATACAGGTACCTATGCGACACTGAAGTGCTCGAGCAATTGCTTACACTCATCCGTATAAGCAATAACTCTTCCATTATCTTTCTTTCCTTTCTCAATTTTTCATGCTTTCATTCCCAAAGTGTCCGGTTTTTTTTGGTCCCACTAACGGAATAAGGGGCAAGCCTATTGCCGTAAGCAAATAGGCTTGCCCCTTATTCCGTTAGTGGGACCAAATTATAATTAGAAAAATGTGGGCGTTTAAAATGCTTCTGCCTACTTCTTGAGAGATACAGGTGTGAGTGTATGTATGTATTAATAGACAAGTATTCATGAATTACCATAATTATGTGCATAGACGATGAGTCGTCTCTCAGTCATAAAGTGACAAAATAAGCTATCATTCAATTGTAAACGTTTAAGACAAAGTTGCTTATTTTATGAGTCAATATCTACGAGTATATTACGCAGTTAACTAATCGCACGCCAACTAAACAGCGTGTTAGTTGTGTTAATCAATGAAAGTCTAAATTAAAATGTAACACTTGTTATAATGGCCGATGAATGTAACTCATCAATTAATTCGCAGATCCGCGAGCCATATAATAATGGAAGTAGTCGTAAAATGTCCTTGTGATGTGCTGGTAGAAAATAGGTAACCCCAATAATTTCCCTGCAGTTGTCAAGTGATATACATTAAAATATATTTGTCTGTTCATTTGTGAAATGAAACAAAATTATTGCAACGGAACGTTTACAAGAGCTCTCTTGATTGCGATAATTTAGTGCGAACTTATTTTAGTTTGGCTATTAAAAGATAATTGTGTTAAGGACTATCGAGCATTCGGAAAGATTCGAGGAGTTTCTTTGTTTTATAATATTTAAATAAAAGCTTGTTTATTGCTTCTTTTTGGTATATCAACTTCCACTTTTCGGTAGCGGTTAGCTACATGGTAAAATTCCATGACCAAACAAGAATAATAGAAGGAAATCTTCTATTATTATTCTTGTTTTCAAATCTTAAACATCGGTTCAAGCGTGCCATTTTGGTTGCCTTGTTATTTATTGTTCACATAATTGAATGAAGAAAAACTCGTATATTTTAAATACTAAAATCATTTTAAAACAAAGTAATGAAAAAAGAAATAACATGCGTTCATAAACTTAATTTTTATTTAATTTGTATTTTGATTAAGATTTAATATTCAAAAGCAAAAAGTTTGATAATTTATTGCCCGTAACTATTTTATAGATTCCATTCCTGTTCAGATTAAAGAATTTTGATTTAGTAATTATGTTTCTAATTATCACAATGATGAAGGTAATTAACTAAGAAATAATATTTGCTAAGCTTGTTAAAAATAAATTGCGACGCAATTATTTAATTAATTAAGTAAAGTGAACATCACTATCAATGGTAGGCAGGTACGAGTGCGGACGGCTAAGAACGTGGAATGGCCTTTGTGAAAAACTTACTGAATCGCAATAGATATATGCAAGACAAGAACAGATAATATACAATGATATATTATGTAATACTTCGTCTCGGTTGCCAAGTCGTTTACGCGTTCAACCGTAACAATTACTTAGGTATTATTATCTTGGACAGTCGTTTAGGTATAAAATCATAAAGTATATAATGAGACACGGTATTATAATCATAAATATGTCCGTAAGGAGGTCTGATTGCTTCGTCGGAAGCCATCAAAGCGGCCGCGAGACGGCGCGCATTCTTCGCAAAATTATTTCTTGACCTCTACACTAGCTTTACGCTACTCCGCAACAGATGGCGTTACGTACACATTGTTGTGTGCGTATTCGACTTTTTTACTCATGTGTTTTTTCCGAGTTATTTCTGCTTAAACGTTCTTAAATGAGCATTTAGTTTTTCAAAGGTGCTTTCTAAGTGGACGTCTTAAAACTTTTTGCTTGAAATGTCCTTTGTAATAATGCTTTAGCGATAATTGCGTCGTAAAATAAATATTTAACTCAGTCATGGTAATTTCATAAGTGTTTGAAAGATGTAATCAGCAACTAACAGTTATTTCTACAGTCCTCTTCGTTCGTTAGCATGCGATTTATTTCATCTACTTGCTAATAGGTGGCGCCACTCGTCTCGCCAAGTTTAAAATAGTTCTTAGATATACGTAAACACAACGATTAATCAAGTTGAAAACAAGTTAAAAATCGAATTGTCGTAAATATTTCTGAACGATTATTTTGCCAATTCTATTCTCATTACCGTTAATCCCTTTCGAACCCATTCGATTCCCGGCGGGTTTATCTGGTAATTATTATGTGATTATCAACACCAATTTTCGTGTTTCAAAGTTTATGATTTATGTGTTATGGTCTCGTTTGGTTCATACACCCTCGTATCAGTGTTTTGTAGAGCAATCGATTGGAACTCAGGATAAGCGTTTTTGAATAACTCTATACAGAGATGTTTTTCTGAAATAAATTTATATTAGAAGAAATGTTGAGTTATTCTGATCTGATCTATTAGAAGTGATCCAGTCGTGGATCAGTTTTTTTTTCTATTCCGTTCGGATTCCCCGTGGAAGGGATAAGAAATAAATTAAAACATTTTATGCCGTTTGACCTAGTTATTTAAAAATATAATTATTTTGGTACAATCAGCAACTGAATGCGTTTGTAGAGGTAATTTCTAGAATTGCCGTAATTTCAAATTGTATATATATATTTTTTTATTAGGTGTATTGAAAAATAGTTAAGGTGTGTGTATCTTGCAAGGAATTTTTGGGGATCCATTCGAAATTACAAATTAAAAATAATCATAATAAAACGGTGGATCCCATTTCGGGATCAGATCGGAATAATAGGAAATGTTTATGTAGTATTTCAGATCGTACCTACATTATTAAGTGATTAATTGTCCAATAATTATTGTCTCAAATATTAATTCTAAATGAATTCATAACAATTTTACTGTGGCAATTCCACTCACATTAATTTCATAGATTAGACTGTTCTTAACGCGAAAATACTTAATAGTGTGACACTTTGACTAATGCATTTTGTTATTTGTGGATATATTTACGAATTACCAGTTATCAAAACTTAAATACACTGACGATTCGAAAATTTGGCAAATTGACAGACAACATTAAAAAAGCATTAAATTATATATTTTTATACGGAAACATTCTTACCTTGGAACAAAAAGTTCTTAATTCAAATTTTCTATTGATATTGAGATTTTAAATTCATAAATGGAACGTATATCTAGACATAATTCTAAGGCGCGTTCATTTCAATGTCTGCTTGTGAAGACGTCCGTTATGTCCGTTTTCGTTCGACTGTCCACGTGCATTAGCCGCTCGACTAATACACTTGCGAGTTCCCAACTCCGTTCAGTTTTAAACGCCTTTGACAGTCCCCCGAGCGGGCTGCTTTACGTGACCACCACATCGATCACTTATTAGAGATGCGCTTGTGTGAAAGGAAAGTTTCAGATATGAAATTGAATTGTTATTTCAAGTCTTAATTCAGTTTAAGTTTCTTAGAGCTTAATGTCATCCTAGGCGAAACTACGTCGGGTATAGCGCCACTTGCTAAGAATAAGTTTCTAATATTAATATAATACATCTCGTAGGTAATCTATTAAAACGGCATTGTTGTCTCGCACAAGTATTGTAAAACAAATATCCAACATACAAAAGCGCAATTGAATATTAAAATTTGCTTAAACTAAGAGCTCTACAAGGGGAGTTTACAGTATAGGAGCATCGAGGACGCTTAACTTTGGGCATAAAGCCTTTGGCGGGTGTCCTGTGCCGGCCGATAGTGGCCCATTGAAAATAGATTTTCACGCTACGCTTGAAATGGTTTTGAGAGGCTAACTTCGTCCAAATATTGGAGAGTTGCGGTGATTCTGTGTGTATCCGACCGAACCCTTAAGTCGCGTTCGATTTTCAAATACCTTTTTGGAATGTTGGTGTGTGTGGTGGTTCTCGTTCTTTTTATAAATTAGTCTTAATAGAGCAATTATTAAGACTAACTTATAAAAAGATCATATTCTTTACAAAGATCTATGAAACACTTAAAGCTCAAAATTCTTTATTAAACATTATTTTTTAAGTGTTGATGGCTTTAAGATAAAATATTATACTATTAGTTTCAAAACATAAAACAACAAATAGCCTGCGTTAAATTAATGAGAAAACTAAAGGCATCCTATCTTAACATTAATCGTATATATAGCTGTTTTTTGTGCAAATGTGTAACATGATATAAGATAGTTTGAAATTGATAAGTCTAAATAGATTTTGTGTTCGTAAACTAAAAAAAAATCTTATGTTCGTCGGATAAGCATTTTGTTGCTAAACTATACAAGTAATACGAACAATAATTACGACCGCCATTAATTAACTTAATTGGAATGACGGATTATGTGAATAAATATCACATATAATCGGAGCTTAGTGGGCGTGAAAAATAATATTATATCGTCCTTTCATCTATTCTCGATGGATGGCCATAGTTAGCCGATATAAGGCATGTCTTGTTTCGCGTTCGGAAATTGAATACCGTCACGACAGGATATCGGTTACAACAGCTGTACTTTGTGTATTCATTAGGTACTTGCTTGAAGAAATATGCAATTAATAGTTATGTTTATGATCAATGATTTGAGTTTTCAGACAGAGAAAAACTAGAGTTGCCAAATTAATGACAATTATTTTTTAATTAATTATAAGGTGATCCAATATTACGGATGTAAGCTTTAATAGTCCAGTTACTTAGCAAGCCTAGGGATAGGTTACAAGTTGAGACCTTGACGACCCGCAATATCGCATTTTGCGACGCCCGCTACGGGTAATGGCCGTCAGGATCATAAGAGAGGATACCGCGCGCGCCTCTTTGAATTAGAGGGGGAAAGACCCCGGTACACCATAGCCAGGTCGCCTGTTATTCAACAGGCGGCCAAGTCTGCCGGGGTTCTTAGGAATTTCCTTTCAAGGGTACACCTGAGGCCGTGGCAATAAGACTACGGGACGGAACACCGGTTTTAATCGGTTCGAGTCCGACATACCACCTTACCATTAGCCTCGGTGATGAACCGTAGGGGTTACCACACGTCAAAAACAAAAGGGATAAGATGCCAGTGGTGCACCTGAAACTACTATCTGATGCCTAAAATAGCTGATATTGATCGTGAACACAATAATTTTCATTTCACCCAAACTATTGGGTCATGTTTTTATGACACTAGAGCTTTGTAGAACTATGTATAATTTATCTTACGCACGAAGCATCCTAAAAGTTGGAAAAATTTTCTTCAATGAGGTGAGGCGACATCGATTCGTCTAAACCGTGAAATAGAGTTTTTATTTTATAAATCTTTTAAAATCATTGATTCCTAGACTATTTTAAAGGCCAAAGTAAATTCACAACCTAAACGTCATACAAGTACCTACTCACAAAAGAACATCGATAAAAAAGTTAATTATAAAATCAAAAACCCGAAAGACTAAGAACTTATTTAAAAAGATGGAAAGAAGATAAGAAATAAAACTGCAGTCGATGATGAATACATAATGATGTACCTAAATATAAATATATGTAACATTTAAGAGGAATTACAGCAAGTAAAACATGAAACTGATGCCTCTGGAATTATTAATCAAATGTTTTTTTATGTTTCGACCTTACCTGGTTCCCGTCCTTTTAGTTCGCTTTTTAAGATGTGGTACACATTTTTGTTTTTTTTTTAATTACTTTTTTATTTACTAATTTTATTGCATAATTATAGTGCCATATTTTATCAGTTAATTTAAAATTCAAATCGATCTCATGATCGTAAAGGAGTAGTAAGTTTTTTACGATCACTTCTTTTGCACGGTTGCTTTACGCTTTTAAACTTTAGCAGAAATTTAAAAAAAAGTAACACGCATTGTCACTTTGTGACAGCGGCTCTATATGCATTAAAACAAAAGAAATTGTCTATAGTAGGCTAGTGCAGTTAATTTATTTTAATTCTATTAAACAGTTTAGAATATCATCCTAAAGATTGTTTATTGTTTTTGCTCTCACCTACAGGATGCTGCTTTAATTGATCGGTCATTGTATGCAGCGTGTGAGTCACTAAAGGTCAATTAATGCTGTGTATTTTATGTGCTTATTTATATATAAATATTAAACAGTTAATTGTAAAAAAATATTTACCTCAGTATTGTACATTTCTTTTTATACATTCAATAATCACATGTACAATGTAAAATAAGAAAGTAGGCATATGAATTGTTAACTAAAATGTCTGCCTTACGCAGGTAATTAAATTGAAGTTGAGTGAAAATCTCGCTAATGATGATTTTTTAATATGACACATATATTTGAAATGTATATATATATATATAATTGTATTAAATACGAAATTAAATTTTATAGTTGCAAGCGAACCTGCCATGTACTCGTAAAAGTAGAAAGTTAATTTAAAACTTTAACATTTAAAAAAAGCATGAAGTCTATGATAAGCAGTGAGGTTCTCATTAAGCAGTATCGATGTTGTGGTTGCATTCTCTTTAACGTCAGTATATGACTTCATAGTTTATTTACTATTGATGTAGCAAAAAATGAATTTCCTCAAACCTGTAGTGGTTAAAATGCCAAGCACGTATCATTTCACAAGCACCTTGTATGAAACCGCCCAGTATTGGTGCAACACGCTGTATAACACAGTGTCGCGTGTGAACGTCGAACAATCGTTTCGCAACAAACGGACAGACGGACATCACGCATGTATATCGTGGGAACTGGGAAATCGGCGAGACCCATAACGCATGGACGAAATGATACGTTAGCTAATACACGTATTGATGGTATAATGCGACGCTTTCTAAGAGTACGTTGCCATTAAGTGGTTGGGTGTCAAAATATGTAATTTTTGACTGGTAGTGTTTCATTCCAATAATTTTTCTTCTTTAGAAAGACTACTCCCGCATTAGGAATTACTCCTGTGTCGCGGGGGACTTTACAAACATAGAAACAACGGACACAAAGAACACCCAGACTCAGGTGGGAATCGAACCCACAACCTATAAGCATAGCGGTCAGGGTCACTTACCACTAGACCAACAGGCCAGTCAATAATAGTGTTGAATTGAGATGATCAGCTAGAAAAACGTAGAAAGATATAATTGTATATGATCTTGATAATCTTAAAAGAGGGTACAGAAGAAAGTCTTCTCAAATCAGGAGTAGCCGGATTCAACAGATCGCGGATAAGGGGACCTTTTATAGGTTAGTCAAGAAAACAATGTAGGTACTTAATGGTTTCTGAGACAGAGCACAGGCTCGATGAAGGAGGAAGAGAAAAGTATAATTGGTTTGATAATTGCGTGCTATTACCAAAAAATCCCAATAATTTTTCTATTTTAATTATTTCTTTGTTAAAACTTTAGTTAACAATAACAATGAAATGAACAATACAAAAGGAAACCCACAATCAGTACCTAAAATTTTGACTAAATACTTTCGCTCTTTCAAAAAAGGAATCTGTCTCGAAAGTCTGTCGATCAATATAATCATAGCCAAGTGCTTCCCACGGCTGCTGTGCACTGTTACGTGGTTAGCGTGACCAACACGCGGTCATTACTAGTTATTACAACTCACCGAGACTACGCCCAATGTTTCTATACACATTAAACATTGATATCTATAATAAACAGCAAGATTTATAAAAAAAAAACATTGCATTCAAACCTGAATGAATTTCTCACTTTTGAAAATGGAATGCGTGAAAATGCATCGTATTTTTTTTGCATAATATCTCCATAAACGTGGCCAAAACACCAATCAGCAATAACCGAAAAAAGGAAAACCGCATAACATTGCAACGAAATAAGAAAACCGTAACCCCTTTTGGGAATTATCTGAAATTCAATCTATTTGAGCTCATCCCCATCGATGGGGACAAAGGCTAATACACAAGAGTCCATTGTTTCCGTAGATTTATACATTGTCGTGCATTGTCATTAATGTGTACACTGCCTTACAATGAGAACGTTCTTTTTAATTCCAAATTTTCTGTATTGTCTGTATTACGAATTGCTTCGTGTTTCTTTTGAAATTGATAGCAATAGCGACTGTCATAGCGAGTCTTTTTTTCTAGGCAAGAAATATTTAGTGAGTAAGTTAAGTAGTAGAAGATAAATTTAGTTTTTTTTCACTAGTTACAGTATACTACTAGACATAGACAAGGTAATTTGAGGTTTGTTTTAAACTGAGTTATATTTGCAGTTTTTTTTAAAGCTACAAACTTGGTGCATAGCGCGGCATGTTCGTTGTTTGTGCCGTGTGCGTGTCCGCTCCGCTTTTCCATTTCTATGGTCTCATAGTTAAATCTAACTCTATGTAAACGGACTTTGTGTTGATAGTTGATATTGAACTATAGGTATGTGTTAGAACAATCTATTTTGGAATATTAAAGTATAGAGTAGCAGTAATACAAACGTCAATATTCCACATCGCAATCAACATTCAAACTGTGGCCATTTCCTCCGTGGACCCAAAATAGGAGTTGACTTAAATATTGTAGTAAGTCAGTAGGAGAGGCTAAGTCAGAGTAGAGCAGCAGAATTTTACTTTTTTGATATAAATGATTATTTTTCGTATTTTTTAACTTATACTACTCCATGCTTTAGTAATTCCTTCCTGAATTAACTCCTACCTATTTGATTCAAGTCCATCGCCGCTCGCGACTGCTTTGCTATTTCTAATGTACTTTTGGTCATAAAAAAAGTACAATAATTTGATAACAGGTATTTTAAATTCGATAATTTGGAAAAAAATATTATTCTCCACTCCAAAGTGGGTAGGTTTTGTTGTGACTTAACCCTGAACTCTTCATGGGCTCTGAAATTTCCGCACGCGACAGGACTTGGGCACAGGGACAAAAGGATTTAGGACAAGGTAGGAAAAAAACAAAAAATAAAATTATAGAGTTAAAATTAAAAGTGCGGATTTGCTAAATGAAAGCGTCGTGTGCTAAGTCTATTACGCTATGAATTGACGTTTGGTTTTCAACAGCTCAACGCTGGCATCCTTTCCAGAGGGGTTTAAGTTCTGATCCAGCATATTGGCTAGGCCGTCAGTTTTGCGCGATCAACCATACTAAAATAACTCATAACTGACTGACCAATATTATATTTCGCTGTAGTGATGTAAACATCTTTTGCAGGTAGCGGCTTGATTGATGAGGTGTATTGTCAGCTAAACTGACAGCCAAGATAACCGGAGATGTCAAACGGTTTATGATTCGCGGTAAAACGAATTAATGATAATGCCTGACGTACCAAAGGTGATTAGATAAATGCGTCGTTAAGTGATATTGATAGTCTTGTACAATTATCTGTGATGGCTACTCTTCTTATTCACTTTTGATACGTTCCTGCCTTTAGCATGCAATGGCGAAAACTTGTGACGTATTAAAAAATTAAATTACTTTGTACATTTTCGGAAGACTTTGTTTAATATGATCAATGTAAGTTTAATTATATATATAATACTGACGTCAATAGTATTCGCCTTAAGAATACACATAAGGGGTCCGATATTTTTGAACTTAAAATTAACAAAGGTGTATTAGTAGGAAAATACCTTTTTTAGGAATCAGTGACTTGAGCAGCATGATGGCTGCTTCGTCGCAGGCCCACGCGTGCATTTTTCTATACGAGTCCCTGCCTTTCTCTGTCAGCTTGTCCCATGGCTTTGGCTTCGATAGCAGCTCCGATACTGTCCCTTGCGACAGACCCAGGACGTATTTGGCGAAGAGCCTCTGCCCAATATTGTGAACGGAGAGGAGCTCTCTGACTCTTCGACTGATGTGCAGGGTGTCAAGGTTGGTATTCGCATATTTATCTATATTGTATCTTAGCATCTCTTGCAGCCTCGCTTCCATGGGATCACCTTTAGGGATGAGCGAATCTCCCAGCCTGCCGACTAGAGCGCCAGGTGGGAGCGGGCCCATGTCATCAGCGAATCGGTAAGTGCGATGTTCCTCGAAGCGGAATGGGCTCGGAGGTGGTAACGGCAGCGGCAGGGGACCGTTGTTGTTGTGGTGCGTCGTGTTGTTGTTGAGCGGCGGCGGTGTGACCGGCCACTCCTCGCCACCTGCGGTGAGAGCACGGTTACGCGGGAACACGAGGAGGGGAGGGTGGACGGAGTGGGAGGGGAGGCTAGCACGCACGCTCGTAAGCGTCGCAATCATTCGGCAACGGCGTACGAATCTTTAATGCGCGCGCGGCGTCTCTCATGTTGGCATGCTCCGAATTCTAAAGCCTAAGTTTGAAACGATTACGCGCGTCCGTGAGCGGCATGGCTGAGGTGGTGGGAACTGGATATTCCTCGTACTCCGCGCGTTTTTTGCGAATTGTTGGTTTTTTTAATCGGACAGAAAAGTGAAGCGAACACGAACTAGCTACGGACATACACAGGGTTTGAAACATCGAACGTGCTGCTTGCGGCGATCGATTTCCAAGGTTCACTTTACGACGATGATTAGCATGTCATTCGGCCCGACCTGGCAGCAATACGACCATTTGAATAATTAAAAATATGACGTTATCAGGCGGGCCGAACACTATAGCTTTACAACAAACAAACTACAACTTGAATATACAGAGTTTGCTAAACAACTAAAGCAACTCTTTATAGGCAAGTCAAACATTAGTGACGTACCTGTATCTCGACGCTCTGAGCTGCGCTCGCGTTCAGCGGAGTTGTCGCGGTGCGTGGGCGCAACACTAGGAGAGCGCAGCTCTGGTTTGCGTTCCAGTGACCGTTCAAGTGATCTTTCCAGTGAGCGCTCAAGCGACCGCTCACCTCCACCCAAGTCTAGTGCTCTGAGCATACTGAAACAAAGGAGAGATAAATTTACATTTTGTTAATGTATATTTAGAATTATAATAATGTATTGTGATTAAGTTTGAATAAGTGCTACTTGCCACCACATTTTAAACTTTTTTTATTTAATTTTTTATTTGGATGTGGTTTGTTATTATGTAGGTATAATCACCGAATGACCTACAGCACTCAGTACCAATAACAATTAGTTATAGGCTACAAAAATGCCTTTGAATAATTTCCTGTCAACGATTACGTATAGAGATGGAAATAATAATCTATAGTTGTTCAAATTTTACTTAACTTTTTTACCTTGTCTGTTACTAGGTACTAACTTGACTTAATGGCATTTAAAGAAAATAAGTAATGAAATGAAATAAAAATTTAAGTAATGATTCAACAATTTTAATTTTCTTTTTTCAAATCTTGATGTCATTCACGTCTACCTTTCTACACAAGTGATGTAAAATACCGTTATGGGAATGACAAAATAAATTCTTAATTATCTGTGGTGGCCTCCAGTTGCTATTGGATGAAAATCTTTGTGAGTAATCCTCAAATACCTTGATCATAATTAAAAGACAATGTTGTAGATAATCCTGATTGTAATATAAGGGTTTTAATTATCGCCAGGTGAGGGTGGTCACCGTTCGATATACCCCAATAAATTGGGCCAAAAGTGAATTGATTAAAACAATTTCCAGGTGAATTAATTAAGTATTTTAATTAATAGGAAGTGCTGGGTTTCTATTGGCAATATTCCTTTAATAAATTTATTGAGATTGGGTCGCTTTGAGCGGTATCTTACGGCTATTAGGAGATAAGACCCACCCTACCTGCTCCCGTGTCAATTTGATACGATTATTTTATGTCTTTATAATATCTTAAACACTGTTACCACTGTGTGTTACAACCAAACACTGTGCAGCTTAATATTGTAATTGGCTTATAATGATAAATACTCGTTAGAATTAGAATCTTATAAATATTCATATAAGATTTGTTTTTTCTAAATGCAGATTTTTATATATTACGTAGGATGTCTATTTAGCGAATCTTTGTTTCAAGTTGTTATATTACCCCAAATGACCTCAAAATATCGTTTGACGCAAAAGATAATTGTTAAATTATTTTTTTTATTATATACAATCAACAATAAAATTAATTAACAATACACTGTTTGTTTAATTAATCTAACGAGAAGTAATTACGGAATCCACTTTCGAAGGATACTCTTGACGAGGAAGTATAGAACTATAGAGTTATTTTTTAATTTGTATATTTGGACAATTACCTATGTACCTTTATTAAGATATACCTACATTCCTGGTTGTTAGACAGACTTTTCTTATTGAGAAGGGCAGGTCGAGCTAATAAAACTATCAACACCATATTGTTAAGGTAACTCAAGAAATATAATTCTCAAATCCACCAACCGATCGTTCAATTTACGAAGCAGATACTCTATTAACCACTCGACTAGTTGGACTCAATTGCACGGCATATTCAACTTGTTGGTTGATTAGTTGCCGAATGAGCTCGCTACCTCAGGCACAGTAGGGTTGCACGTTAATTACAATTTAATATATCGCCAATTAAATCGTTGATCGGTAGGTAGACTCGAATCTCAGAGGTGTTGCCAGCTTCATTTTGTATGAATGAGGTTTATACGGGACTTTGTTAGTAGTTCTTGTTTAAATTAGTTATTTATAATAGTGTGGATTTTTAAGTAGACGGTGAATCCAATGGAGCAAAAATAGAAAACTATTTTTTTTAAATAATATTTCTAATACGTTGTGAAACAAAGAACAAGTCAGGGTATTTTGGCTTCGATTTTCTGAGGGTATGGAGGCTTCTTTAGTTCAGTGATTCCAATTTCTAACTCTTTCGTGTGTTTTTTAAAAGACGTTTTTCAAAACGCAAACACTTCAATACACCCAACTTACTTCTGTAAGATCTATTCGAATATAATAATTTAATCGGTAGCCATATTGTTTAAAGCGTATTGTGCCAGCTTAGTTCTATTGTTGACGTGATTGTCTCAAAGGGAATACAGATAACTAGTGTTGTAGTCCCGATGTCGTTTAGTTTCGGAAATTAAAGCGTTTTAAATATTCAATATGGAATGATACGTGTGTTGATAGAATGTGAAAAAGTTTTACCATAGATACAGATGAAAGAGTATTTTGTCTTTGAAAGGTTTTGACGTTTAAATGTCACATGTTTTGGGGTTTCTTTCTTGGTTATTCTTTTAACTTCCGAGGCCTTAAAACAACAAAGTTTTGGCCATATAGTTAAAAAAATACTTGAAAATTAGTCATGAAGGTGGTTTAAGTGTTTTTAAGGAAGGTTAGCTGTTTGGTAATGTTTTACGAGCGTTTTAAAACTGGTACATTATAAACAGAGATGACACAGTTGGGAAGTGACGACGGAGTTTAGTTTATGAGGAAAATTGTAGAGTGGTTCACGAGGTAAATTTTTGAGCGAGTAGGTACCTGCCCGTTTCTAATGGACGGAGTATGAAATATTTATAGTTTCATACCGAGTTTAGTTGTAAAATAAGTGGCTACTTTTAGTTTACGTAATGTTACTAACATTTACTTGAACGAAAAATTAAAAAAGTATTGATTCGGTTTAAAAAAATATTTTTATTTATCCTATGTTCATGGATAAATTGGAGATATTTTAACTTGTTTTGCTTATCGCAATTATCCAGAGATATAAAACCGAACAACAAATTGTTCTGCAACAAATATTTTCGAATAATTCTACTCCATAGTATCCTGTTCCAGAGGAAAGCTTAAAAGCATCTTTGTCTTCTCCGAAAGCCTTCAGTGTAAGGCGTGTGCACACTGAATATTTGATGCGTCGATGTAACTGATGTTGGGTATCTACCCTTACCGCAAAGTTGGAATAACTTTTCATTAGAAAGTTCACTTTTAATACGTGTTATGGTTGAGTTTAACCTAAGTATATGTAGTTCATTTTGTTAAGTTTGATTTTAAGTGCATTTATTTAAGACTGCTTTTTGAGTGTTTAATAATTATCCTAATGTACTTTGTAAATTATTCCAAGTGTATTTGATCGTGGGATCAGCATTTTTTTCTGAATAGTTTTTTATATTTAGTAACAAAATTTTCTATGAATCCTTCCTACAAGGTGTTAATTTTCATGAGAAATATTTGTTTTACTATCATTAGGTACATATTTTTGTACACAGAATCTTATTCAAAGCAGGATTCTTCTTCTTGTTCAAATTTTGATTTGAAAAGGAATTTAACCATGCTTATGGTAAACTGAATGTATCGTAACTAATGTTCCTTTTTTAAAAAAAGGAACAGGGACACGGCACAAGCAAACAATTTTAAACGGCGCGTTTAGTCAGTTCGTTTGTGCTTAACCATAGACAAATAACTGCCAAATGACTATCATATTTCAAAATCTGTGTCAAAATTCGTGAATTTTGATTGATCGCTCGTGGGTTGTTTTCACCCTTTAAAGGGAATATTTCAAAGACATATTTTCCTAAAGGGGTTGAACGTAAAGGGATGTTTCTATATTGATTAGCGAATTACGAATTCCTGTTGAGTTCTTAGCGGCCATGTTTTATTGGACTATGTGTCGTTGGGGAGCTGCACGATTTTATTACAAATGGGTGCCTTGTTGGTGCAGTCAGCACCAGTACGACTACCAATTACGAGGTTACTAGGCTGCATTTTTCCCTAAATAGGTAAAAACATTAGCAAATCTGATACTTGACTTAAGGCAACTTCTAAAAGAGTGCATCAATTGTAATAGTTTAACTGGTCACACCTAATGTTACAGAATTATTTATGTGATTATTAATATAGGAAGAGCTCCCTAGTATAGTAATTTTCTTAAAAAGACAATCTATACAATGCATATTCATATTTGAAGCACAGACTAAACAACAATTATCTAGGTACCTAATTCCACGTACCTAATGCACTCCTGGCACATGCCTTTAACTCAGGAGGAGGAATCAACATAAATAAAGTTTATGGTGTCCAATAAATTTATTCTAATTAAACTACTTACTGTTTGCTTTTTTTTTAATTTAAAAATATCGCGTGGTGATAGAACTTGGCTAGATATTTTACATAATAACCTTTAAACAAGTTTGAGAAACATGGAAGATTATAATTATTAGATTTTTCATGAGTAGTTAATTTATAAAATTTTTTGTTCATGAAATGTTGACATTGAGCTGCCTTACACGTGTTACATTGACAATTGATTCTATTTAAATTCTGCCAGATTATCTAGCATCAAGTAGATAACAATTATTTCTTAGTGTTGGACAATGCGATGACGTCAGAGCACTATCAGTATGATCGCCGATAACGCCCCGCCCTCGCTCGACTGACCAATCACCGATCGATCGGACAGTAACTAACGCCTTTGCCTACAGTGCAACTACTTAAAAATCTCAAACAACCGCCATTGGTTCCATTTTCAAATATCATATATTGACTCGTGTCAATATAAATGTTTGAAAATGGAACAACTTCATGTTCCATATTTAGTCTACGACAAACGTTTTTAAACGAATGCTGTGTCAACATGGTGTAAAAAGCTTACGGCCGAGAGGCATTCTTTATGGCATCAAAATCGTCGGGGAGCGTAAATTAGTTGATAATTTGTGTGCGACAGCGTTAGGCTAAACTTTCGTTAAATGTAAGACAAACATCGCCTAAGCAAATGGAGACAGGTGTCCGCGATAGGCTCTCATATTGATATATAGGGGCACACAACACCACATAGTAAAAGATGTATGTTTCGTTGAAATTATGTAAATCGTGTGTGCTTAGAAGTTAATTAAACAAGAGATAACCGACAACAATCTTTATTTGTCTTTTAAAATTTCATTTTTGATGTGTCAACATTGTAAGTTCATTCTTGTATTTTTAATCAAATGTGAGCTTTTGATGTTGATCAAGTTAGGCGTGTGCATTTATAATGAAAATTATTAATCTGTGTTTGGATATCTGTTAACAATTCTGAAATCGCACAACGTTATTTTCATAATATGTTTCATACCTTCCCAAACTACGTAATTGAGTTAATTAAATAAAAGTATAAGCCTAATTATGTAATAAAGTGACAAATTAAAGAATATACTACTTATTCACATAAAAACTAAATTTAAATTATCAATACTTATTAATTACATTTCTTGTAATCCGAATCTCAAATTCAGTTAGTACCTATAATCTAAGAACATTGCATTCAGTGCCCAAAGGATGGTTTATGTACTTTACATTGCAATTTTTTGTTATGATTACCATCACAAGTAGATTTTTTTGCATTACAGCACAAAGTGACTCAGTAAAGAAAGAATTCCGAAAATTAATTATAAATGTCGCTTATTTCACCAAGTAAGATCAAAGCACAGAGTAAAAAATGCAATTATAAACGCAACAGATTAAATAAAATCCCTACAAGCGGGTACAGATAACAAATAAATCGAACGTAATCGCCGCACAGCCAACCTAAGCGGAGATTTGGCGCGAACCGCGTGCCGTTCAGAAATCAATCCATTCCTCCCTCCATTAAGCTTTAATCTTCGGGGGTTGGCTATAACTTAATCCTAACTTGAGAACCGGAATAAATAAGCTATAAACCAGTGCAGGTGCCTTGCTGTTTATATAGAGAATTATAGATCTTATAGGATTACGTGAACTCATCTTTTGTTGAAGAAAGCGATCATGGGAAAACACCAAATGTTTTCGTCTATTCGCGTGTTCGAGGCAATAATTGAAATGGTTGTGTACCGTTTATTTTTCTATCGTACTGTCGTGTGGGCAGATAATATGTCTGTTATATGTGATGTTCATGGGATTTTTGGCCTGTTATTGTTGATTATTTGCTTGTTAGAGAATCAATTTCATATTTCTTTTATTGCAGACTTAACTTCGTAAAAATACGAGTATAAACTATGAATCAACACTGCCACTCATTTAATCCATTTCTTTTTAGATCTTGTCTTATGATGGAATATAATTAAAAGTTTTAAAATAAATTCATCAATCGACTTAAAAGAACTAGTAAGTAACTATACTTATATCGCATCTTATTTTAAGTTAAGATGCTTTCAACTTGTTTAATTTCGGTGTCAGCTGATTTAATAAATTTATTTTTTATTATTTTCTTATGATCATGAACTCAGTCATAATATTTTCGCTCGTCAGCTGTCGAACATGAAAATTGTTATGCGCCCCAATTTCCGATTTCCTGTCATAAACCATCGATTAACATTTTTTATTTTTAGTTTTTTAACGTGTTTGCACAAGCGTGTGCATTTTATGTCGCCGGCCCGTGTGATATCGTCTTTGACGGCAGATCAAAGACTCCGGCTAGGAGACCGTATTGGTAGAAATAACACATAAAACGCTTGAAAACATTGGTTTTTGGAGTTACTACAAGATATAAATAGATGGAGTAGTGTAACAGATACCCTTTGTGATGTGGTCGATTGTCAAATGGACGGAAATGCATCGATACGTCATGGGTTAGTATATTGGCGTCACTAAAATAACATTAATTTAATTCTCAAATACTCTGCTACAACTTCGGAATATGAAGTATATATTGTACTCAAAAGAACATTCTGTTATTTATTATTAAAATCAATCCTGGTTTTCTTAGAGTTAATTAAAAAGTCATTTAAAACTTTATCTTAAGCTACAATTTTTTTATTACGAAGTAGCACAATGCTGAGCCAACGACCATTTCGACGCATGCAGAGGTAGGTACCTATTTATTTGTATTTGTTAATGTAACTTTTTCTTGAACTTCTTGTGCCTTTGTATGAGTGCAAAATAAGTATTCTTCTTTCTTTCTTTCTTTATAGGTGAACAAGTTTTAATTAATCGAACTCAATTGCAATCAAACTCCGTTACATTGATAAATCTATAGACATTTTCACAAATTGTAAATTTAATATAAATTGACGTTGGAATAACGATAGTTCTGTAAATATTCATGGCAACTGTTATTGCATCCAGGGTTCAGGATTCGATCCCCACATTGGAAAACAATTTGTGTGATATACAAATAATGTTTCATTCTGAGTGTAGGTTCTATTTTACGTGCATGTTTGTAAAGTTCTCCACGACAAAAGCCGGATTCCCAAATGCGGGAGTAGCCTATTTAAAAAAACAATCTCTTTCCAAACAATATCTATCGATCTACCTCCATGTTATCCAATATCTTAGGTAAGTGCCGCTGATGAGGATAAAGTTAGTATCTATTATGTGTTATCAGGTGCACTTGATGGATCTATTAGGAAGTTGACTGATCGCATCCTGGTTGCGTAATTACTATCTTTAGTGGCTACATCACACGTGGGAAAGCTTTCTTGACGTACCGTCAGGAGCTCGTATACCTACCTATAGGTGCTTGTCAAAACATAGTTTGACACTAGTGACAGGTGTCACACATCTATCTAGTGATGGGGTATTATTGATCGAATGGAGCGAATTATCGATTATACTAACTATAAATAATGGATATTAATAAAATTCAAATGTTTTTTAAGATAATAAATATAACGCAAGGAATGTTGTTGTAATACATTTTATTAATGTAGAAGCACACCACGACCCGTAAAGCAGGACTGCATATTAATAATAAATTCTTGATAACATATCCATTCAAACCGAATTTCTCGGTTCGAATAAGAAAAAATAATTGTCCTATTTGGGGATCGAACCCACAATACTTGACACAGTAGAGGTTGTCTAGGTGACTACTTACTGGTAAACCACCGCCTACTCCGGGCATTCAATATTTTTAGACACAATACAGAAATCTATTGCCTTAAAACATATAAGCTATCACTGTCTCAATCTTCATAAAAAAACAATGTTCCATTCACTATCGCGCGTCAAAATATTAACATCCTTCGATAATTCTATTTATATTTCCCACTGATGGGACAGGAAAATAAAAAAGTAACCTACAAAGGTTCTCAGGGAGCGATTTCTATATCAATACGTTGTGTAAACTCGGGGGAGGCTGCTAAATTCCGTATCTCGAACGTTTAGCATATAGCTGTGAAATCCATGAGCCTGCGACACAAGTGCTTTTCGATTTCCGAACGAAGAAAAAAAATTAAATAAAAAAAGTGTTTGGACCTCCTTAGTGGACGTTTTGGTAGTCAATGGGTGGATACATTGGACAAGTCAAAGTTAGCCGACAATACTTGAGCAGGAAATGTTTAAATAGCAATGAGCGAGGAAAATGTGTTCCATGTATGTACATCTATATAAAATATGCTAGAAGGTTTTGCCTTAAAAGGATGGATGGTCGAGACACTTGTTTGAGTTTTAATGTTTGTAATTTGGAAATTGAAGGTCTGTTTGAAACATGGTAATGCTTTAACAGAAAACCAAGGATATCATTATATTTCATTCTTAATTTTGATTTTGATTCTATGCTCTCAGTTCTACGGATTTCAATGTAAATATCTGCCGCGATGTACAAGGTTTGTTGTGTTTAGAATCACTGGACGTAAATCGAAGACTTTCGTGAGGCCTTTGCCACGCAGCAAAGACAAAATACAATTTCTGTAGTCAGTGTAGTCCCTGGTATACTTCCTTTTATGAAATCTAATTTTCAAGACAAAGCCCCAATAAAACAATAAACCGACATTCTAAAAAGTCATGTACAAACATACGATTTCAAAGAGTATTCTTGACGACTCAATCCGTCGGATAATTACAGAGAACTCCATAAAAGTTCCTTTAGGATGTGGTGGGCACTTAACAAGTGATCTTGCGCAAGCTGTCCAAACAAGGTAGTAAACTCATGCGTCATGGGACGTCAACGATTTTTACAGCAGTTCTGGAAAGCTGTACGCCTGCTTATCCTTGTAAATGTGGTTAAAAATGTATTAATAAGGTACATGAGGATTACTAAAGACCGTTAATTATTTATCTTAAAGACAATCTCTTCACGCGGTCACGAAACTTGAATACAAATTTTATTTCATATTTTTTTTTTGATTAGCTTAGCTTTTTATTTGTAAAAAAAAATATACATTTATAATTATCACTTTGTTTATTTCAATAGGTTAATACAACAATTCACCTACTTAGGTAATATCCATGAGGACAGATATACAAACTTTGAAAAGACTGACCCAAGGAACATCCATTCGCGACTAAAGTTTGTGACACACAATTTTAGACGTGAGCGTTAATTTTTACCCATAAACGGGTAGTAGAGACATCTTCGACAATCATAATCATATTTCAACCAATTTACACAAAACGTTAACAAATTATACACCTAAACCTTCCTCATGAATCACTATATCTATTGGTGAAAACCGCATGAAAATCCGTTCAGTAGTTTTTCAGTTTATTGCGAACAGACAGACAAACGCGGCGGGGGACTTTGTTTTATAATATGTAGTGAATAGAAGGTTGAGTTTTTTCCGGTAGGTAAGTGTAAAAGCCACACAAAATCTCAATTCATTGAGAAACGATGAACATATATATCGAACAAACACTTATGATTTTAACAGATTTTATTTATCGGTACCCAGGACGAGTAATGATTTTTTTTTCTTGGACTAAGAAGACCAGAGAAGAGCTCCAAAGCGTCATCGAGTTCAGATGAGTTTCATAAATACCGCATAGCCGTTGAACAACCAAAAAAACATCTTATTCATATGTATTAGACTATAATTGTAATTACAAAGGTATGTATTACTAATAGCCTTATTAAAATAAAGGATTCCAGAATGTTCGTAATGTTTTCTCTATTTATAGTCGTAGCTTATTCAACGGTGTAGTCATAAGCTTACGAGTAAAACAATACTTGGTGATGGTACATACAAGTATCTTAAGTAACGGAGGTGCAACACAAAGCTGGCAGGGCTCGCAGGCGCCTCGTTATCAGTCAAAGGTAGGGTCAGTAAACATACACATTACACACTGAAACACTGAATATATGTACTTTGCGACATTAAGTAAAGGATTACTATGCTGTTTCTCGTTCTATTGTTTATAGAACTAATCCTCCATGACGGGTGATAGCGAGGCGATGAACTTGTGGCTGTGGAGACATCTGGTGCAGTTGTGTGTCCTTTAGTGATTTTAATAATAAATATTGATTCAATTCTTTTTATTTTATATTAAATAGGTATTAAGTAATACATTTAGACTTGAATACATTGATTTTTCTATACCCCTAATATGACCAACAAGTGTATGAACTTCCGATGCTAAACAGTCCGTCTCATGATCGTTTGGTTGAAAATGATGAAATGATGAAATATGAAGAAGGAGAGTCACTTAAATTAATGATACATTTTTTTTTAAATGAAAGAGATAATTTGTATACGGCCAATCCTGTAGCTGATGAATTAACAAACTGTTTTACCTACAGGAACAAGACATGCGAATGACAGATACAAAATGACTGAAAAACGGTTTTTTTAATGGAAATATTTATTCCCTTAAACTCTTTTCCTATATTATCACTAATCTGCCTGCATATTGATCTCAAGAACAAATAATATGACCCCACGAGTGAGTTTCTTTGACAAGAAAATTCTTTTAGCGCCACTTATTTTACTTTACCACTTTACCAGCAATGGATCTACAGAGGCTTATAATAGAAAATTCCTGTAATAGAACATGTATAATTCTTAAACGAAGCATGGAACAACAGACGCACGTGTTAATAAACTTGATAACAACTATCGTTCATTCACCTGCGCCATAGTTTACACTTGTATGTATACAAAAGCGTCTGTTTGCTGAGTAAGCCTTGAATGTGGCCGAGAGACTCGTCTAGGAAGTAACTACAGCTATGTATGATACATGGTTTCGGTGTTGAAGAAGTGAATGTCTAAAGTAAGACTGCCCTTCGACTGGGTAGCATAGATAATAAATGACTACGATGTAAGTTTAAAAAAAGATGAGGTTTTTTTTTTATAACATGGCCGGCGTATTTTTGGTATTCTTGTTAATTCTAACCGAGTCAAATGTTTGTGTTATGATGAATTAATATTGGTAGTGTCCTGGGAGGGGTTTAAAGCTTTTGATTGAGTCGTTGGACTTGGACTGGTAACTCTATTGCCGATATAGTTTCTAAGTATTTATATGCAATACATTTTTTTGTTACACTTTTAATTAGTATTTTAAAGGCTACTAAAGTTAGGAATTTTAATAAGTTATTTAGAACAAACTGAAACAACAAATTTTGTTTTGTTCAAATTTTAACATTTTTGTAACCGATTTTATCCCATAGTGTATTTTTAGTATTTTCAAACTTTCAGTGCAATTTTTCTTGTTTTTGTTTTAATAAATAACTGTAGATAACTGTTAAGTTAAATTATATGTATATTAAATGCAATTTGCTGTTACTGTGAGATTAAATACTCTAATTTTAAAAAAAAATATTTTATTAAAAGCACCCACGTTATATCTCATTGTACTCATGTATGTGTTGTGTATTCTATACATACGTCGTGGCTAGATCTTATAATAGATCACGTACATGAAATGATCCGTCACATCATGATAAGGTCTGGCCAGATCAACGGATAGCTAATATAATCAGCATTTGACTATACGAAGAGATCAACGCAGGCCTTTTTATACGGTCAAACATAAGTGATCATACCGAAAATGGAAATGGTCAGACACACCATAAAGTGGTCAATTCTAAGATCTGGACAAGACATATCGCCACCTGGCAAAAAAAGTGTCATATCACAAAAAAAGTGTCATGTCACATGTTAGGTACGTTTTCACATTTTTATAGCATTGAATAGCAAATGTTCCCTTTTTAACTGAGCTGTTTTGTACAATTCACCGGCATAAAAATCGTGTTTTCTCGAAATAGCTGTTTTTGAAAATGTCTGTACGTATTTCTGAATACAAAATTGACCTATTTCGATAGGATCTTAAGAGGAAGATAAAGATAAATTCTTAGTTTTTGATGTGAAATATCTATAGCCGCACGTAAAACTGATTTCTGGCGTGGCGACGCATGCCGTGGCGACGCGTCGCCACGCTATATGATGGTATGTATATACAGTCTATATGCAGTAGTGTGTACGGTGTGGCGACGTGTCGCCATGCGCAATCGACTGTGCGATTCTCTCTTTTGATTCGACTTTTGCAAAATAATGTCGATGTTTCACATCTGCCAGGCGTCCCGTGACCGCTCACATTTTTTTAATTAGGCATCGGTAACATAATATAAGAAACGTGCTACTGACCTTATTTCCCTCTTAATATCATCATAGTCCCTCTGTGTGTCGAGCCTGGCTTCGAGCCTTGCGATGTGCTGTTTCTTCTCATCCAGGCGCTCTTCCAGCCGTTGGAGCTGCTGCGCGTGGGCCTCCTGCAGTGCTGTCAGAGACGCCTGCAGCCTCCGCACGTCTTCTACTAGCTGAGCGATCTACGGACAGAGAGAATTTAGGAGTTAGTTATTTTTGGTATTACAGATACTTGCTATTTTGGGTTTTCATCTTACCCTTTCTTTTTTCCACAACAACGATACTAAAAATATGGAAATAAAGATATATGTAAGTATTTCTATTAATTCCTGAAAGTGAAGGCAATGCTACAGGTAATGGTTTTGTTGTATTAGAGTCGACAGTCACTATTAAGCTTTTGAAACATAAATTATATGTTTAATCGTTCAGTAAATTAATTTATATTTTTAAATCGTTATTCAAACTTTATATAAGTGACTCCATGGTGGATGTAATTTGAAAAGTAATGATTTGTTTGTACGTTTTAAGTAATAGATATGGATTGTAGCTCAGTTGATAGTAGTCCACTACCACTAGACCAACCGACTTAAGTTTTTAAAAACATGAAAGAAAAGAATATTTACGAATACTAAAAGAATGATTTTCAAAAATACTTGTCTAATCATTTTTATTCCAGGCTTTCATAATCGTCACAATAAGAAGAACACTTATTTATTAATTCAAGTACATATTCTAAACTGTTAAAAAGGAATACACGAGCAGCCGATTATTATGAAATGTCGCCATTTTTAATAACATTTAATTATCTATAATTATCTGTTATCTTGTGCACAATAAAACAATCTGAGCAGTTAGTAATTATAGTAATCAATCTGTAATACAAAGATGGCGACGTATAATTCTTTAAATAATAAAATTAAAAATATTAGGAGCTTGTCTATTTTGCTATCTTGGGTTATTTATCTTAAATATTTTTATGATCGTAACTGCAAATAAGCGAAATACTCATCATTATTATTCGTTTACTTTGTGTAATAAGTATATAAATAGGTACAGCAGAGTTATTATTTTAAATTAACTTGTTATTACATTTATATTATTTAATTATTATCATTTGAATTTAAACCCAATTATTGTTAATAATGACAGCAATAAACAGCAATTAGAGTCTTATTAAATCAAAACCTTACATATGAACTCTAGAAACTAATTTTAGTCCGCGTTTCCGTTCGACAATTGACGATCTATTCATAAAATCAGCACTCGAACATACCAACTATGATAGACCCTTGCAAACAAAGGAATTATACGATTTACGGCTTTATTACAATGTCTTAAGATTGCTATGTATTCTGTTGGGTGGTTTCTTTATGTTTGTGGGATATATAGCAGCGTGTTATTACTCGACCTTCGGAAGATATCAATTGTTGTAACGTCAGGTGGGGTGTCGGCGCGCCCGACCGTGGAGATACGTATCTCGCAGATAGATGCGACGGAAATGGCATATATCACGTGACGCACTTTAGCCGTGTGTCTTGGGTGTTCTGGAGAATGCTGAAGGAATACTAGATTAATGTGATCATGATTCACAAAAATACAATATCTAATAGAGACAAATAGAAGTCTCAATAAAGATTATCAAATCATTTTACAGATATCACTAGTGATTAATTGGATTTTTAAAGATTAATACTCGGGAATGTGGGTAGGAGATTTTTGAAATCAATTCTTTTTCTTAAGATTTTTTTTACATGTGTTTGAATCAAAATCGATAAACATTTAGAAACCCTTTGTTCTAAAGAAATATAATGTGTTTGCTATCACTTACACTCTATATCTATACGTTTATACTAAGTGCAGCTGTTGTAGTGTTTGTCCAAAATGTCCTGTGAAGACACAGAAGCAAGTTGGAAGAGGTGGAGCCGTTTACCTAATCGTCTAGGTATCGAAGGGTTGCCAGGTTATAACAAAGCGGAAAAGTTACGAATGACATTCTTGGTGTTGGAAACGTCCATACGGTACGGTAACCGCTTAGCGTCAGGCAGTAGAAATTAGTTTATCAATCTTCAATGTAGGCGAAAATTCTCCTGAAACCGAACCTCAATAAATAAATGAATTCTCTACAAAAAACGTAGGTAAACTATGTTATTGTATATTCATATGTAACAAAAACATTGCCAAACAAATTAACGTCTAGGTATTTTTCGCATTGACACTTCTCCTACAAAGGCATGATGGATAGATGTTCTATTTTGTATTTACCTACATGATACGAAGGTTATTTGCAAGGTGATTTCTAAGTACTTATATCTTATTGTTCCACGTACCTATTGTTTTTTACGAAGCCATAAAAACTATTCGGCCAAAATTGTCAACGTCATTTTGACAGTTAGTTTCGAAAGTAAAAAAAATATGGTCGGACATTTTTTTTTACTTTTGTATGATATTATCAGTATGTATTATTGAATGAAAATATGTAATTATAATGCTAATGTAACGAAGTAAGAATCCTATTATTTTTTTATTAAGATACATCAGTAAAGAGAGGAATGTTTTGTTTAGAAGTAAGAATAACATTGGACTAGGTTTTTCGAAACTGCGGGTAAAACCTCTTTCTTATTAGAACATTTTCTAATAAATCCTTAAATCGTTAAATATACATCAAAGTTTTCATTGGTTGTGGATACCATTTTATTAATTACATGAAGTTGATAACACTGATATAGATATTGAGCTTTTACTACTAAAAGTAATTCCCTTTTTTTTGTTCCCAAATCAGCAATTTAATTTACATGTTAGCCAGTTTTTATAAATATTAGAACAAAAAAAGTAAAAATTAATGTAAAGATCATTGTCCATAAGCACAGAATACATAATTGCCAAAAGCCTAGTCTTCTACGTCGTAGTCGTCGGAGTACTGTACGCGTTGATATACATTTTGCGTATAGGTAGGTATACCTTATTACACATAACAAAGGCAATTTAATTTTATTGCCCGGTATATTAAAATTAAACCAGACATTTGGTAATTATGTACAGATCTTTAAATAAAAAGCTATTTTTTCTAAACTAATACTGTTTAAGTAATTGTTTGCTATGATGTGATTTAGTAAGAAATATACCGGAAAAAACCCACATTTACTTGCTGATCTAAATTATTTTTTAAAATTTCAGTATAAGGTTTAATATCCTTTGTTTGTTATATACCTTGACATCGATAAATTTCAGTACGGTAACACTTTAACAAATATTGTCATTTTTGATGGAGCCTTGAAGCTGTCGTAAATAACCTTTCATTATCTTTTTAAATACTCTTTTATGGATTGTTATAAAAAATATAAAAGACGTCATTAGGTATTGTAATATATTTATACAGAAAACAAAAGAAATATTATGACAGCTACAAACATACTTGTTTTACTCACAATATGGATGACAGCGCACGTCAAATGTCTTCGGTATTTTGTTTTTGAATTTTCAATTTAGAATGGGTAAAACAATTGACTGTGTGTCCATACACAACCAAAAAAAATGTTTCTCTAATCTTTTAAATGGCATTTTTAGCGATATAAGAGGGGACAAAATTGTCACGAGGTTTTTCATCGTCAATTCATAGTGATCCTTCACGTGGCTATAAAAGACATGTAAACATGGGTCCCGCCATTCAGAATAGTACAGTCGGTCATAAAAAGTATTAGCCAAAACGAAAATTTTGTCCGGACAGGACCGCGAGTAATTATTGTCTTAATTCGGACCTCGCTGACCGCTATTAACTTAGACACAAATTATAAGCTGAAGCGGGGCAAGGGTAGTCAAATAAATTGATTCTAAAAAAGAAATTTAACAAAATTCATTAAGAGTTCATGCCAATAAAATCTCAATAATACTATAAATTTGAACTGTTTTTTTTGTCACCATGCGAGACAATATACTAAAACTTTACTTAGAACCTGTTCTTTTATCGTTTTATAACAAACCTAATTTATTTATATTTTAAAGATATGTCGTTTTGACCGTACATTGATTAAGTAGATTTCTTACCTCTAAATCACGAGGTTTAACAATCAGATTCTTATAGATTTACTATCCGCTCACGCCCCCTCTTTACACAGCTTCCAAGGGCTGTTCCTTCAGTAAAGGGTTAAGGGCAACCCTCGCACAATTACCTACAATCATTACTATGGACAATTATGTTTTGGACCGCCGCCCGTCACAGTTTCAGCTTTTTATTGAAGTCTACCACATTTTTAGTATAATTACAGCGTAGCCACCAGGGTCTGTGATCACCCCACTGTGACGTCGATTAACTTGGATACCTCTCTCATGTGGATCGTTTAAAAAAGACCGGACTATTTGGTGAGATTTACATGTGTTAGCAACTTTTAGAATTTCAGTTTTTTTAGAGTTCAGCTTTAGCTTAATGTTTATTCAGTGGTGTTAAAACTTTATTGTAGGTGACTGTACTTTAATGACAGAAAGTAGAGAGGCCTGGTTTAATTAGGGTTTTCACTTTGTAATCTTTATAGTACAACAAAAAAAAATCATCTGAAAATGAAATCATATGAGTCAGGGCTATCACCTACGCGGTGTTGACTCTGAAGAAGCTCGGTAAGAAGTCGTTGTATGTTGATAGCTTAAGAGAATACTACGTATTTTATAGGGCTCTGGGCTTTCTACTTAAGACCAAGAACAAGAAATACAACACAGAGTAGCTTAGTGGGGTAGCGTAGCTATCTTTGGAGGAAGATATTTCTTAGTCGGGCAACGTTAGCTTTTTGAGGCAGAAAGAAAACGCTATGCTGAAAACACCCGTATGCCATTTATTACTATGCTATTCTTATGCTCATTTATAACCAAGCACTATGCTATCTTGTAGTCTAGTTATGTATGAACAGTAGGTAACTTGTATAGGCTGCAGGCATCACATTCTTAGCCTTGTTCCTTCCGATGCAAATGACGCGTCGTTGGCTATAAATTCACTCGTGCCGTCTTATCAGACATGCTCGATTCTATACCATACGTATTTTTGTCGCTGATTGTACTTCTGTGTGAAAGTAAGTGCGCCTGGTGTTAGCGAAATATATGTTTCAAAACGTGTTAGAATTTAATATTTGAAGGCCTATTTGTGACAAATTTACATACAGATTTATTAAAATATAATAACATTTCTGATGTCACTACTCTACTGCTTCCTGAGGCACAATCCATTGAAACAAAGCGTAGCTGAAGTGGTTCACTACAAAAGACTGGCAATTTCGGTTACTTTCTGTTTAACAAACCATAACCTCTTTTATCTGCCCAAGATGAAAGCAAAAGCAACAAAGATGACCATGTCGATGGTCTAAAATTGGAATAAAGTAACAAAACGGAAAGAATACAGGACACAGTGCGTCAATGCAGTGCTCAATCACAAAGGAAGTGATGAGAGACAACTGAATAAAAAACCTAATACGCCAGTTTGACATCAGAAAGAGTTCATGTTGGCGATCTGTCAAAGTGGTCAAACAGTTTAGGGGAGACAACGCTGTCCATTTTTCAGGAAACGTCCTGTTTTCATTGTGTAGGATAATAAGGAGTTCGATTTTCAAAGTTTATCTAGAACATTGTTTGACGATTTTGTATTTACTGCAATAAATATAATTAACTTTTTCTTACTTATTTGAACTTTTTGAATTTAAGGGATAATTTACTGTAAAAAATAAAACTAACTAACCAGTTCTCGCTAATTGGGCCGCATGAAACATCAGTTTTTCTTTTATATTTACCTGCAGTGCCCCTCAATGTCAGTCACTTTATAATAAACCACAGTGAATACCCGCAATAGAGCGCTATAATTTTGGAGGTTATAGTGATTCTCATTACAGCAATTACTACTGGTATTTTGTGTGTTTTAAGGAGTGTCCTATTATTATATCTATTCCGATGGTTGCCCTACAAAATCGAGTGTTACCAGGAAACATTTATTAGGCTGACATTTAGGCGGGCAAATTCAAATTTGAATTCGAACTCGCGAGCAATACCAACGTACGAACAAAAAGACGCTGGAAAGCTTCTACGGCGGGACGGCAGCTTTTCTTTTTGCGTCATCTATAGTCTGTCTAGTTTGATGCGACGAGTTTCGTTTCATTCCGAAAAAAATGATAAACGACGAGAATGATTGAACAGTCGGACGTCAGAATCAAAAAGATTCCCACTTTCCGTTAATAACGTGCTCTTCAACTGTCATCGCAACTATTGAAATTAAAATGGCCGAATGAAAATGATTATATTAACATATTGCGGGGACAAATGTTTATGATTCATAAATATTCACATTTTGGCAAATGCTTTTATAGTAACAGTATGATTGACAATAAACGTCGCGATCATCAATCACGTGTCACATCGAACGTGCAGCGTGAAAATGGTAAAAATGAATAAAGACAGGCAAGAGCACACAGGTGGAAATTTTATGTTGTATTATTGGTATGGAAATAGAGTCGACATTGGCATGATAATTTGTTTAAGGAGTATATTTTAACAGTAAATACTGGCGTGGAACTTGTCTATGCACTTTTGACATGATACGTTAGTGGCGTTCGGATAAACACAGCGATGAATCGTGATTATTTCGATTATTACTTTTTCGATGCTGTCAGTTCATGTTTGGGAAGTTTCCGTGCGGAGATTCTGTCAGTTTTAAATAGAGGATAGTTTTTAATGAACCGTGTAACAGCATTGGCAGTGAATGAAGGATATTTGTAATGAACGTGATGCGAATTAAAGACATTTGACGATTTGGTTTGACGGAACTGCTTTGATTAGTGTGCTTTATTTAGACCATACTTGTGTTTGCTATTGTTTTATTTTGAAACATTTTCAGATTTGCGTAATCTTGTTTTACCGCTGGCTGTCATTAAAAAATCGATTTCGGGCACACTTTTATTGACAAATCTAATTATCGTTTGGAAACACGACACGGACAAGCCGAATGCAAACTGCATAGTTCTCGTCGAGTCGACATCGAAATGAAGCAATTATAAGTTGCGGGAGCTCATTTATTGCCTGTCTATCGTTCACCGTTATAAAACCGAACGGAAAACTAAGTTTTGCCTGTTGCGGTGTCGACTTCGCGTTATTGGGGTGTCTCTGTTTTGATTTCGATGATAAGTTAGGTTCGGTACGGCCGGAAGTTATTGAACACGAATTGTTTTGGTACAATCGTGTCTGCGTATGGATTCGTCGTTTTGATTTTTGAGTTGGCAGTTTGTTTAGTTTGAGCTTCTATCATGACAATAAAATAATAATAGGAAGCTCAGTTTAAGCAGTTTTTATTGGTCCGTTAAATTACAAATGTTTGAATGTGACGTATATCTAACCAATTTCAAATTTAGAACAATTCAAATACCTTCACAAGATAGCATGTTGCCAACCTCACGAGCCGCAAAAATTGCCCGCCAATTACGGACAAACGTCATTGGGGATTAAAAGAAAAATATCAAGAGTAACATGTTTCTTCCGTGGTAGAGGCAGTAGATCACGTAGGGGGTGCGATATCTAGCCTAGATTATTTTGAGTAACGGCCCGCTGTCGGGGGTGGTCGGAAAAAATGCATACCATGGATAAAATATAGTTTCGTGGTGCAATTAAAATGGTTTGTGTTGGCGTGGTAAGGAATTGGTAGCGCCGTGTTTTTATTTTCTTTTTATCTGACGACGTATATTTAGTTCCTGGTTTTATAGCGGTTTAAAAAAAAGTTACTATTATTACTGAAATAAGACATGGACAAGACGAAAACCGCGATAACTATTTATAATTTATAGTCGCATATCACTTCGAGTTATCACATTTATTTTTGTTGAATTTAACTGAGAATTATTTTGTTTCGTGATTAAATCACAATGATTTGTAGCTAAATAGAGTAGTAGAATTGGGGTTACTTAAAATCTACAGTTACCTAAACTTCATTTTTTTTCTTCTAAATCCTTTTTTCAATTTCAAAAACTTCAAGCTTTACTATTCAAGCGTGTACCAATGTCATCATGACATTTTCCGTCTTTCAAATACGTTTTATATAATCGGAACACGTTCCGGAGCCGGAACAAACCGGAGATTGACGAAATTGTGACTGTCACAATGTTCCTGCGCTCATTCAATATGTCAATTCCTTTACTAACTTCATTCGCAATTCAAATTATTTTAGGTAGTCATATATAATTTCCAATTATCTTTATAGAGGAAATGTTACATTCTTCTTTATGGCGACATCTTATTTAATCTAAATACAAAAAAAAAAATGAAGTAAATTGGAATAAAGCTTTTACTTTGTAAAACTAGTATCGTTAATTCCATCAGTCACACATCCCTTGCTCCCTTTCAAACACTGCAAACTCGTATGGACTGTCTAAAGAACATAATTTGATAATACGAAGACATAGAAAAACAAAAAGCGGCAAAATTCGATATTAGCCATTAGTAGATTCGGAGTTTTCTAATTAGACTAAGCACACAAACGAAATAAAGCATTAAGGAGTTGTGCAAATAGAATGGAAGAAGGGGGAATGAGTGCAGATGTAATGTTACTGGATATGTCGATGTTCGTGTGTGAAGGGTTCGTGTCACGGATTAATACTAGTCCGTCAGTTGTTGTTACTGGGCCATGAAACGTGTGTTTTTAAATCAACGTGTTAAAACTATTCTTAAATCAACGAGTACTATCTGTATCTGTTATACATTGACTTTATTCGTCATGTTTGAAGATTTTTTCATGAATCCTTATTTTAACACTTCATGAATACTTATTGTCCACTATTAACTGCGCTCGCACTATCCAGTTGTGACATAGATCATCGATTGCCCGTATGCAAGCTTCGTAAGCAAATAATATGACAAGATAAAGAGAACGGTAAACGATATTTTGTTTCAGTGTTCTACAAATATTGGTTTTCATGTAAATCAGAAGTTTATATGCAAAAAAACTCATTTGAATTTTTGAAGTGTTTTGACGATTTTTAAAGGTTACTTCTACAAGAAAAAAACGTCATGAAAGCCTGGACAAAACCAGCATAAAAAGAACTCTATATAGGACCTTATATGTTTTTTACACGCGTAGGGTTACCACATTAATCCTTCACCATATATTTTAGTATACTTAATTGATACGTAAATAGCATTTCAGATTAAAGAAAAAGAGATTTTTTATCGTGAGCATAAAGACAATCAATTAGTATCGTTATGTTGGTACACGTACCATAGAGTTCTGTTCACAATATATAGACATTTTATGAGTAGGTACACGTCGCCATTACAATCAAGGAAGTACGCCAGCCTATTTGTTCGTCGTAAGATCGTAACCTAAGCCATTGTTGGCGCAAGGACAGACCACAATGCACCACGATCATTACTATTGTTACACGTAATGCGTCTAATTGTGCCTTCATATCACTGTGCCATGATAGACGTTGATGGCGAGAAATTACCGTTGTTTAAACTCATATTGATTGTTCAATGATAGTGATAATCTGTGCTAAATGTGCCATATGGTGAGTTGAATCGAATAATAAACCTCTTTTTAATCGATTGCAAAAAGAATGATATTCTCAATTCTGTTTTCTTGTTTAAATGTATGTTACATGATCTTTCAGCCATTTTGGATGGCACATACCTATATATCAAAAAAAAAAATAAAAAAAATTCAAGATTCAGTTTAAAAAAAATAGTTTTTTTTTAAGATTTTCAATTCTTTCTGGCGTCGCGTTAAGTATTGAAGATAGTAGATAATAGTTAAGAGTTTGAAACTAGAACTATAAGTTTAAAAAAACACTAAGAATAATTGTGCATTAGTTGCCATTACGCAAAGATGCATGATTACAGTATTACGAGTAAAAAAGTAAGCGGTCATAGATTACAATAATAAAATTGTAGCACAGATACTAAAGTCTAATATAGCAAGAAATATTTACATTATCGCGTAGCTTATGCGAAGGATTCGTTTTTACGCAAATACCGCCATCTGGCGGCGGTCGGCGCGTAATTATAAATAAAATTGACATTAATTACGCGTCTTCAAGTTTTTTTTAAAGTGGGTTAGTAATTTCTAGAAAATAATTCCTTTTAATACGAGAAAAGGTAAATGCGTGTAATGAAACGTAGTTATTAAACGTTGACGCAATTATAATAATTTAACAAGATAGAGATTAATGTCGCAGAGTACCTACCGAGGTATGCAGTTAAGGCCGCTACGAATATTTACTTAGTCTTATCATATCACAATACCTTGTGATAAAATGTTTATAATTTTAAAATGAATGTGAATTATTCTTCTGTTGAAATAAACCTTTATTAAAAAACATGAACATGTTTAAATTTGAAACTGTTTTTATAAAAAGATAAAAAAGTATAATGTCAGCTAGGATACACTGGTCGCACAGAATTACAAAAAAAAAAATTTACAATTTCCGCGTAATTTTTAATTATAACTAATATATCCTGTCTGAATTTATACTCTATGGTTCACATAATTATAGACAGGTTTGTGCTAAAGAGCGGCGTCTCTGTTCCTATTTTGTTGCCATAAATAAATACTTTAAATGTTTTTAGTAACTTGCAGTGAGTTTGTTTATATTAAATTTACAATTACGTATTATGAGTTAAAGACAGTGGTAAGATTTGAATTATGAACGTTGCGTGAGTTACTTTAACGTAATTATAACCTCATAACGTCTAACTATCATCATTATTTCAACCATATGACGTCTACTGTTAAACATTGGATCGATAACGAAGAACTCCGTAGAAGAATCAGAGCAACAGACATAGCTCTTGTCATTAGTAAGATTTAAAGTTGCAATGGGCAGGCCATAGGTGTGGAAATTCGACAATCATTTGAGCCTTTGAAGTGGAAACCGTGAACTGGACACTGGAGCACTTCGTCCTTAAGACAGGTTTATATTCTTAGATTTACGTCCATTATCTAATTTATCACTGATTTACAACGCAGCAACAAAACTGAGAATATAGTCATTGATAGTTGTAACATAAACGCCATTCCATACGTAGGACACATTAAAAAATCAATAACAAAACTGCATGCTTACAATTAAGAAGTCCTCTGAGTCGAAACATCCCTCAAACGTCATGACACCCTTATACTACAAACAAAACTCAACTGTAACCGGGAAAACAAAGAACACATTTAATACTAAGTGATAAGGTCGGAAATTGACTGAAAATTTGAATAAAAACGGTAAAACGAAGAGTTATCCGGCCAGCAAAAATGTACGCTTAGCGGCGAAGCAAGGGAGGTTGGGGCAATTTGGGCAATATGCAAAAGTTGGGCGGTGGGTGTCGGGGGTGTCGTGATTAGGCCGTGTGTGCCGATGCGCATCTTATGCCCGCATTACCCTTTCGTTTTCCTTCCGATAGCTGCCTTTGTGGGGCCCTTTAGCTATCTGTGCAGCCGAGATCATACGATACCAATTTTCTTTTGACGTTTTTTTTCGAGAGCCATCGATTAAGAGAGAGTTTCTGTATAACGACTTTGAGCAGATATATTGAATTTTTGATTTATTTTAATGGATGCGAATGTTGGCTTGAAATGGGGATGACTTATGAGTAATTGAATGTTTGAAAACGTTGATTTTTTGGCTTCGTTTCAATAGAAGTTTATTTATATTTAATATTGTAGTTTCCTTCTTTAATATATTGGAAAGATGTGAGCATGTTTCAAGTAACTTTAACTACCACATTCTTTACAAAAAAAGTTTTTACATTTAGATCTAAATTATTTCTCGTAATTATTATTGGGTTAGCACTAAGCTAAAATTTGAAATCTTATTTTATAAGACAATTAATGTTAACGCATGCAATCGATTTGAATTTGCAAAATACGAGCACCCTCATTCAATACAGGAATCAAAGTCATTAGTGCAGCGAGCCATCGCTACTACTTCCTAAACTTACATCAAAAGTTAGTTCAAAACTGACACAATCGACTAAAATGTAATACCCATTAGTAAAATCGACTATACTCGCTAAGGGTGAACTCGTTAACACACTTTCCAAGTTTCTCATCGAAAACTACCCCCGTTTAGACTACCAAATACGTTGAGGACAAACTAATAAACGTGAATGTTTAATATTCTAAATCTTCCCCATCCCCCAATTTCAATACGAGTTTAAGTAATATCGAATTCTGGCATCACATTTTCACGTACAACGCAGTTAAGGGAGATGCCTCGTGTAACGCCATTCTTCGCCCGGATCCGCCAACAGAACCAGACGTTATGGACTATTCCAAAGAATGATTTCCCTTGAAACCAATGTAGCATATAAATACCATTATTCTGAAACAATTCACGCCTTTGGTCCCGTTTCGTTGTTTTGAATTGAACTGGGGTATTCAATAAGACGTTTGTGTATAGACAACTTTTGAGATTTCATATATTTTGACGTGGAACTAAGTTACGTAGATGATGTATTCAGAAAGTTTAGAAAGGGTTTCGATTCAAACTTAATTTTCTCGATACAAATTTCAGAACATATGTAAAATATTCCCTCTGTTTGATTAATCATGTGAAGCTTAAAAAAGTTGAAATGTATGCTTCGACTAAGCTACTCGTGCTTATTTGATACAGTTTCCCAAGCATTTACAAAAATAGCGAAGTATTATTGCCTCTTTAAAGTATGAAACCGAACCGATATTGCCAAAAAATTTCAACGGCCAAACTTTGAAGGGCCTTCCATCAGTTGCGATACTTGCCCCCCTACACACACCAGCGTCTAATGAAATCAGACATGCCGACGCAATTGTAGATTCAATTAGTACAGAGCAGTTACCATTCTTATCGGGACGAGACGATTTTACGAACGAATTAATCCGAAAACATACGATTCCTATCTTCCCCAGCCTCCCCATCTTACCTACCCACCTATCTATCTATTGTAGCTATCGATGTGATGTCATTGTATTTGCCAAGTGTAATTAAGTACAGGATTGAGACGCGAGTGATAAGTAATGGAGTTTAAAATGTACCAAGTTTCAGCAAGATGTGTATTTATTGACGATTTTGAAGTTTTGCTGAGTTGTACTGCGACATTGGTTTGATCATATCGTACAATGGCTCTAAACATCGTATTAAGAAAGGAGATTGATAATGAAGCAAAGAATATTACATATAACGCTTGTTATGTTACATCTTTAATTCATATTATAAATTTATCTACAGAGAAAACAACTTAGATTCCAACGATGAGCCCTAATTATCAAACTCTTTTAAATTACATTATAATATGTTGACAGCTACAAACCATTGACTCACATGCGATTATCAAAATTAAGCAATAACCATAAACAATTACCAAAATCGAATCATTCAATCAGAATAAATTAAACCGAATCAGAATAAATCATATTCAAGAAATTAAAATGCGATACTCGATAATTCAATACACAATGCTGTAGAGGGTCCAATCAAAACAGACGATACGAATCATCGATAAAATAGTAATAGAGGGGGGAAAGAAAAAGTAGGGTATTTTTTTTTATCGTTTATTGATCACTCACGCCTCTGTATTGAGAGCTATTGATAGATTGGTATTAATGCGGTCTCTGGGGTGGATTTTTTATTGCAAATCTCGTTGACGGAACCACAATTGGATATTGTGTGTAATTCTTTCGCACACAATGGTTTAATTTTTTCATCGTTTTGTGACGGTTGATTATTGGCGTTTTTATTTACATGTTTGTTTTTTTTTGTTAATTGTTTGTTTACCAATGTTTGTAACGAACGGATATTGGGTTTGTAAAATTATTTTTCGAACAATCTAATTGGTACAAATGTGTTTGTAGTCAAAAATTTTGTGAGGCTTTTTGATATAATAACACAGTACTCTTCTCACCTTTTTAAAAAGAAATACTGCATTTTTAAATCCACTTTAAGCTTTTCCAATTTTAATGGTGCCTGAGGATCCAATTTACCAGATCAGAGAGAAGCAAGTTCATAGACAATATAGATTCTAACAATGGCGTTCCATATTCGTGCTCACACTTCAATATGCGAAATTGACACCGCAATATTGCAAACAGAAATAAGATTGCCCGAAGGCACCCCCGTGTGGGGGGAGCACTTTATTATACGAAATGTCTTCGCGATTGAAACCAATTGTTAATTGAGCTATATCTATGAAAATTGCGTCTGTGCGTCGCCGATTCTTATCGGAATTTGTCGTTAAATTTATTATACGGCGGCTTGTCGGTTTTCGATGTGAAATAGAACGTTTATTGAGGCTTCGGATTTAAGTATTAATAATTTAGACGTCGATTTTACGGTTGAGAAATTAATTACAATTATATTGTAATTTAAAGTTGAACATTTAAGTAAAATCAAATTAAAGTTACGAACTTAAAAAGTGTTATCCATCTATGATACACTGTCTAACATTGGCACAGAACACATACGAAACTTCACCAGTTTAAATTTAGAACATTGAAATGTTGGCGGCAAAACAATTATTTTAATATACAAAATGGAAGGCCGACAATAGTTAGACAAATGAATAAATCCAAATGGAAATTTCCCTATTCGTGAACAATAGTTAGATTTTAGAGGCTGTATCTCGTACAGACAGATTGATTGGGCCCTTCCTACAGATGCGGAGGTAAGGATATGGCTAAATGATTGTTATAATATAATATATTTAGAATTTTCTTTCTATTAATCGAACCTTGTGTATACCTATACCTACATATGTTAGATGTCGTTAGTTTTTACACACATAAAAAGAAAGCTTCCTGAATAAGCTTTAGAAATATATTTAAAGCAAGGAACATTTAACAATATAAATTTAGATATCCCTACTTAGCTTTTTTTCACCTAACTAGCTGTGAAAGCACAGGCAATGGTGTAACGGCCATGGTAAATACTAATGTGGCAATTCATGGAAAATAAATAATAAAAGCTATATTCTTAGTTGTGTGTAGTGATATTTCGCGATATCAGAAAGTGACCTAACACGAAACTGCCTGTCTATATATCATTAAAATGTTGAGTCCGTCAACAGCGGCGGCCATACATCTATGTTACCGACAATATCTCTAGCACAATCTCAAGTTTCGACATAAATAATCACATTGCGTTCACATAAATTTAGGATCTCTCTCCATATTTTGTTACCTGGCCCGTTTGTTACGATTTTATTATGAAAATGAATGGCAGGCGAACGCGGGGCGACGGGTGCTCGTGGTGGAGGGTGGCACACGATCAAAAGGGTTCTAATTCGTATATTCGGCAACTGCACACTATGGCAACTATGAGTTTTATGGACCGAATCTTTTATAGGATAATCAAATTTTGTATTATTAATGCTTTTAATTCCTCGTCTGCGAATTGATTCTGCCGTTTTAGTTCCTGCGGCTTTACCGTCTGACATGTTAGATGCAGAATCACTGTTTCGAAATATATTTTTAGTTGTTTTGAATTTTGAACACTCGTAAGTGCAACGAATCAAGTACACACTCGAGTTTGAAGAGTCTTCAACTGACAACCGAAATACGAATCTCTATCAGATTGAATTTATCATCGAAGCCAAATGAATTATATTTTCATGAAAAAAAACTATTTGAACAGTAATAAATTATATTGCAAAATCTCTATTGACATAAACTTTTAATAAAATGGATCTATTCTTGAGAAGTGAAAGAGAAATTCATAAGAATTATATTTTCTTGGAAGGAAAACAACATTAGAATTCTTTTTAAAAAATTACTTATGTCATGTACCTATGTCCTTAGCGTATCTTACTAACTTGTGACTAATCATCTAATAAAAAAAAAGTTTACTCTCTTTAGAAATGGAATAGACAGAGTTGGTAAGCGTAAAAAATTAAGTTAAATTGTTCCTCCGTGTATATCTAATAACTAAACCGATCGATGGATAAAATTATTTTCAGAATTGAACATTAATACAGTTATTAGGTTCTAGTAATCTAAGTAGTACTAAGTAGCGACTGGCCTGTTGGTCTAGTGGTTAGTAACCCTGACCACTATGCTTATAGGTCGTGGGTTCGATTCCCACCTGAGTCTGGGTGTTCTTTGTGTCCGTTGTTTCTATGTTTGTAAAGTCCCCCGCGACACAGGAGTAATTCCTAATGCGGGAGTTGACTTTAAAAAAAAAAAAAAAAGTTAAAATGCTGTCCTGAAAGACATATCTTTCCTACTTAACATTACAAAGAGTAATTACATGCGCTTTAGTTTTTAGGTATAGTTCGATCTAAACCATTTCTATACGATGCACAAATCCATGGTAACATAGAATGTCACAAGGTGCTTTCTCATCATGGGTACTGCTAAAGTTTAAAACATTTGTAGTATAAAGCAGGTATGTATGTAGGTACTTTGTCTTCCTTTAACGAAACGATAACAAAATTAAATAAAGTACAAAATAGGTGTTCTAACAAAACATTTCCTTTTCCATAGAATAAGCAAACCGACACACAAACCAACATCATTATTTGCGTAACAAACACATCCTATCATTATTTTAATTGAATACGCCGTTTGACGGCAACTTATTTTTGACATTCGCCTTCTTCAGAATTAATTTGCGTGTTCCATGGTCCTTCGTACATATAAACCTTTGTTTTCATTATTTAGTATTCGGGAGAATTAATTGGAATTTACATTGTATAAAACACATGTGTAATTAGAAAACACGTTAAGTTTGATAAAGAAAATTCATCATGGCGCGGAACACGTATCTCTCTTTTATTTATGGTTTCGTGGTGTTCAACAGTCTGCTTTAAAAAAAAAACAGTTTTTTTTTTCTTTTTGAGTTCAGAAAATTTGCTGAAGGAAACTATGCGTACCGCCAGACGCTAACATGTGAATCGTAAATAGGAAAGTATCCTTAATGTTGTCGGTTCCGCATACATATCTAACATTAAATGTAATCGTGGAAACCTGTGAAAATATGTAAATTGATCCTTGGAGATACCGGACCGACGGACTGTCTGAAATTTGAATATAAACTTTCTACCAGTACCGTATAAGCGTCATTTATTTTGGCCGCTCATAAAATATAATGATTTTTGACGTAGCTCTCGGCTATATTAATTTTGTGGGTTTATAGGGGTGGGTCTGATATATCGACAGGTATTTGTATGTGTGGGTGTGGGTCGTAATTACACCATTGACCTCTTAATTAGAATTTAAGACGCTATGTCTATCATGTATCTACTCTATTTGCATAGAAATATCGAGGGCTTACTGAATTGTGTTTGCACAAATATTTATATTTATGAAGTTGTGTTTTAGATATTTAGATTAATTAAACTGTAAACATGTCTGTAGCTTAATGATAGAACATAATTATCACTCTTTTAGTTTTAATTTACTTGGAAACGTGTAGAAAAAAATTCTTTAAATTAATTATACCTATGTACTTATAGAACTATCAAAATAGGTAAAAATGTGTGGTTTGTGACAAGCACAGAGACTAACAAGCCGTATAATGACAATAACGTGTATGTCAAAACAGAACGAATTAGAATTTTCCAAGTAAGTTATGCCAATATGTAAACTCAAAACCTATTATTAAAATATTCCAACGTCTAAATATATGAAAAGGGAAAAAAATCGCAAAATGGACGCAACTCATCTGAATAAGAGATTGGGAATATTTACATAAAAAACAAATAATACACACCGAGACGGGATGCGCGCATAAAATTAAAATCGATGAGAAATTCTACCCTTCGAATTAAATATCATTGCCCTGTCTCTCACACACACAGGCGCGCTCGCGTTAAGATCTAGATTAATGTTGAAGGGGCCATGTCAAGTCCGTATCATTTAGAAAAAAAAATACATGATTCGAGGCGAATTTAGAACAAGCATCCCTAAATCTGACTCAAAATTATTGAAATTGGAAATCGCATTAGTACGATCTATTTATGATTCTAAATTTAAACGTTAAAAACAAGCACATTCTTCCGTACCATAAACAACAGATATTTAAAAAAAATGCGCCACTTCAATGGGGTGTAGGTTAAAATATCGGTCCGCGCTTATTTGCATACTAACTAAAATAATTTATTATTTTTTCTCGGAGGGTCGCGGTCGGTGGGGTGAGATTGTATACAATGAGAATAACTAGAAACTGAGTGTTATTGGCCCGATCGCGGCGCGTCGGAACATTTTAAATAACGTTCATCGGAATCGCCGTTTGAAGTTTTGAAATTCAAATACAGATGATATACGGGCGGTGTAGTTCCAAACAAATATCAAATTAAACATACACGGAAATGCAATATTCGACGTCAAAACACGGGATGCTTAAAAGTTTGAATCAAAGCGGTTCGGAAATCAAAGTACTGTTCGCAAAAGGATGAGTGGAGATCGCGGTGCGCATCGCATCCTTACAACGTAGGGTATGATTGCGCGAAACAAAGCTCCGGCCAACTTCAACAGCGAACTCGTTGCGTTGGGAAAAAGTTTGCCGACAGCGCCCCGTGTGTCACGTGTTCACGGCCCACCACTAACATACACTTCGATATTCGTTTGTTTGTTTAGAAAATCTGTTTGGATGATCTACCTGTCTGTCGGATTCACTTTATTTTTTTTAAATTTAACTCACAAATTGTTCTATTTATTGCAATAGTTAAAAACACGTTTCGTAATCTACCGTTAATTATAAAATTTTACCAAAAACTAACGTCTGAACCATAAACCAGCATGTTTCTGTTGACGCTGCAGACTTGCGAACCAAATTATCACCGGTATCAAAGGGAATAATTTTAAATATCTACACACAGGCATCGCTAGGTTCTGCCCAGACGGCCACCCCGAAAGATTTATACATTTTATACACCCCGTTCCACGATACTGTTCAAATTCTACGATTCACTGATGCATTATATATTTCCACGTTTTTTAGGCGTCTGCCCAAACCTTTGTTTTGGACGAGGCGTTATTAATTGTATATTTCTGTTACGAAATTGATGTTTCTAATATCTTATTGGTACGAAACGCTTTTCTAGCGTGAAGCAGTTCAACGTTTGTTCGTTTTGTGCGGACTATCTCAAGGTGAGTAATATCTTTTTCTGTCAAGAAAAATAAATCTGTGAACAACCCTGGATAATTTTATGTTATTGCAGAATATTTTTATAGAAACTTGTAATAGTGAAACAATGGGACACATTGGGATATTTAATATTTTTTTTAGGTAATAGTGCTGTAACAAAAGCTAGGTAAGGGATTCATATGCAAATGTACAAGTATAAAAGGTACCCGTCAGATCGACAGGAATCTTTGCATACATTAATAACGGGGAAGTTAAATTATAGTGGGCCATAAAACTTTTATAGTTTTGCATTGTATTAAAGCTTTAGTTACACATGTATTGAAGAAATAAGGTTATTTTTTAAGCTAAAATGAAATTGACAATTTTGCTTTATATTAAGCTAGTGTGGTATGAGGAAGAATATATCTGGTTGTCAACATAAGTAGGTGTACCTGGCGCCAAAACAAAACCCATACAAGGGGAGATGCACAGTGCAAAGATATCGGACAGGAAAAGGGGTTGATTTTGATTGAATATCTGTTATTAAGACCCTCCCTACTCACACAGGCGCAGATATAAAATAATATACACATTAAGTTTATAAATATGCATGAGTTTCGTTAAAACTTGGATGTGTGCACGACGAATTTATAATTGTCTATGTGTGTGTATATTGATTGTAATAAACTGTGCTCATTGTATGAATGGTAAGCCCTTCTGGTTATGTATATTTTATTCGTAATGGAATCGCGGATAGAGCTTCGAATGCTTCTATTTTCAAACTAACAAGAGTCGTCGCTGTCTACCATAGACAATTTAATCAATGATCTTTTAAATAGTGGTCTGTTTGCGAAGGTTTGTTCATTATATGTTAATAAATATGGTTAAATTATTCTGGGGATTTCTCGAAACGTCCTTTACGTACATTATGTACCTACGTCTTCATACAAAATACGAGTTTATTATAAACGTTGATATCCGTCGCCGGATGATGACACTGAATAATTAATGGCGGTCGAATTGTGCGGTTTACTTCGAACGAAGTCTTATTGTTTAGCAGTTTTTTTTTTGTTCCACTTCCAGAATTAATTTACTTTTCAGTTGTGCCAGCGATCGTACGCAGATATTTAATGATGTACGTTTTGTTTTGATTGCGTTGACTTTGTAAGGTTTGTGTTCTCCTTTAAAATATTGGATCACCAAGTGGTTGTATAAACGTCCTATGATATTTCATTTACAATCACTATTTATTTAAGTTTTTCAAATCTTGTGTATATATAATTAAACATATCTAGTTGACATAAAGACGTGTTCAAGTGAATTGCTGTAGCAAATTGGCAAGAGGGCCGTCGAAGGGCGCCACCTGTCAACCATCATTAAGGAGCTGTCAATGTCAAGTGTCAGTAGCGAAGACGACGCCAAAGCGATCGGAAGTCTGACGACTTGAATTATATTAATTCTTCGTAGTATATCGACTTAGGGACATGTATATACGCATTAGTTATGTATTTTTAAGCCGAAAAAGATTGAAACTCGCATTTCGTTTATTGGTTTGTAGATTATAAAATATTTGACTGCACAATAATTCAGTTTCATGATAAATACATATAAAATTCACAATAATTAAAACAACTTTGATCAAAACATGTATAACATAGGCGGACATTTGGACGCAATCCAGATTATTTCTATATGAGCGATCCTTTTTTAACTTCGATATGAATATTCTGTAACATGCGCTACAGATTATGATATAATATCGCTCATAGTCCTAATGAAAGGAGATAGCGATTTTACTTCTAAACAGTGTTGTTTTATATTAATACCTTTAAATATCTAAAAAACAAAAACCATCGTTAATCATCGTTAGTAATTTGGAACTGAAATTTACCCTAATAATTTTTAAATATTGACTGATCATCAAAAAATCGCCAAATCCTGTCCCTCACAACCGGGTAAGAAAGTCCCGTTTTTAACTGGGTTGTTCACCTCCTATATAGAAAGGGTTAATTCTAGGGGTTCCGCGTGTCCGTCTGAGGTATGCGTGCTATATGTTTTGTTTTTTTTTGTTTTTGAGGGTTGAGGGACGCTTCTGTCTGGTTTTGTTTTTATTTTCGTTAATATTGGAATCATACGATATTTTGTGAAATTGCTTTTATGTTTGCAGTTTTGAAGTGGCTTAAAAAGTAAAAAAATGTGATGTGTTTCGAAAATAGAGAGAAAAGAAAAGAGTCATGCTTCTTTACGTTAGATGAGAGATATGAAATGGGACCTTTGGGATAATATTCCAAAATGTTATTTTTAAGTAAGTTCAAAAAGGAAGGAGGCTCTCAATTTGACTGAAGGCTTTTTTTATGTGTATGTTACGCGATATCTACGCCATTTGTGAACCGATTTCAATAATTATTTTTGAATGAATCGGTTGTACTCAAGGTTGTTCCCATTTCAATTTAAAGAAAACATTCCACATCTAAGGGTGGAAAATTAAGGGATGAAGAATACATATTATTACATTTATCACGATTGAGGTGCATTGAAGTCGGTGATACTTTTTTAAAGTTAATTATTAGTTTTTTAAATGTAACTGGCAATTTTTTTTATTGTACAATTGTATCAAAAATCAGTTTATCTGTCGCAGACAGTACCCTCAAAACTAACGCCCAAGGGTGCACTTTTAATTCGTATATACTAACTACAATGTACATTTCTTATACATATAAGACCAAAAAGGGTGGGCCCTCCGGGGACTCAAATTTGAGATGGGGCTCAAAAATCAAGCGCGATTGAGCCCTATCGAAACTTGTTTGTCTTTGTGTGCGTAAGGGGTGACATATTAGGGGATGAGTTTTTGGACATCGTAACGACGTATTGGGACTTTATCGGTTTCTTTATGTAGGTAATTAATTTTGAAACGTAAACTAAAATGATGGGTATAATTTTATTTAATATTTTGAATTGTCAAAAATAATAGACATCTTCTTACTTAGAAGGTAGGGTCCTAGGAGTATTCCTAGTGCACCTCCTCACATCGACGCGCAAGGTCGCTTTACTCCTTGATTAAGGGCGCCCGTCCGGTCCGAAACTATTTAGGCTCCGGAATACACACGTGAATAAAACCGTATGTACTTAATACATATCGTCAAAGGAGCACCATCTGGTGGGAAATTGTGTTTTTAAAGCGCAAGTCGACACTGCTGGCTTACTAATAGTTAGTCTTGTACCTTGATAATGTAATGAAAAGATCACTAACTCCAGAACTAGGCGACATGCTCAAACGTCTATGGTTTAGTGGTCTTAGATAGATATACTCTATGAATAAGTACTTTAGTGACATTTCTTACATTAATCATGGTGTGGTTTCTTAAGTTCTTGTATTCTTTTTAATAATAACTTGACACATCTCAAACACGGCCGTCTGATCCCTAGGCAGAGTCTGTACTATGGTACCCAGACTGCCGATAAACATACTTATATATTTCTAAATTCAAACACATTATATGTAGATAAATTACACCCAGACACAGAACAAATGCTCATGCTCATCACACAACTATTTGTCTTTGTATTTGTCCTGGAAACCAACCAACAGGCTATTCAGTCAGTTTACTAAAGGACATTTTTGTATCGGTTAAGTTATTAAAAAATAGTTATATTAACATAAACTGTGTGAAGTTGCCTTTTAGATCAGATGGTAATTTTCACCCTATAGACCTCACCTATGGACTTGTATCATAGTTTTAGAAAATGTTTTCTTTGAAGTACCTTGAATTCGAATAGAGTATTATGTGTACTTCAAATAACTACACAGTGTGACATCTTTCTGACGATAGCGTGACGATGTTACGTCATTATTTAAGTAAAGGAAAAACTTCCGAACATAGCAATATTATCTAAATTGGTTTAGCAATTTCTGAAATTGTCTTTTAAAAACCATTTTGGTATACATAATTGGAATTGGTAGCTGATCTAAGTGTTTATATTTCCGTATTTTATATTGAAGGGACTGTAATTTAAGATGAGGCGAACTTAATCACTGTACCTATTGTAATCATTTCAACCGTTCAAAAACTCTTTCAATAAGGTTGTAAAAAAAAATGACGATTTGTCTATTATTTAATAGACACAATTAAGGATTAAAACCTCCTTATGGGACAGTATATACATGCATATAATATATGTATATGTATTGTAAGTCTATCGGTAAATAATAAGGGGTGGTCAGGGCCCAATCGATTGATCACAAACTCGCTATCAAAGGGGTGAGAACTGAAAGGGTTAGTTTAAAATATTGCAAGGGGCTTGCAGTGATACTCTCTAATGTATATGTAAAATGTCTGTTTGTCGATACGTATTTGTGCACAGATTAAAAACAGTATGTAGTTAAAAAAACATATTTGGATAATTGGTTAGTATCGAAATTAGTAAGCTAGGCTCGTTTTTCTTAATAATCATGATATTTTTTTTTTTAAAGTCTCCAGATAAGAAAGAATAAGGAAGATCTATGGTTTATAAGTCTATAGTCTCATTAAGAAACAATGGGGACATTATTACGGACATTATTACGCTAATATTAGTTCATTTTTATATCTACTAATTATATCTTTTTATAGGATTAGTGGAATTCATGTACTTGGCTCTCTGCCTAGACTGTAAAGAAAACACGTGGGCGAAACGTTCTATATCTTTAAATAGTACAATCGACTGCTAATTATACATTATAAGCTATTTAGGTATTTGTGCAAAACTTTTATAACAAATGCACTTTTATGATGGGGTGACATGCGATACTTAGGATACTCGGTATGATAACATTTCGACTCCCACGTCTGAGGCACACAAATACATAAAATGACACGGTGTTCTTCAGCCATACAGTTACCTGGGAAGTCAGACTCCGTGTTGTGTTGTTGGAAAGTTGTGTTCGGTGCTTGCGTGACCGGGCCTGTACTATTTGACACGAAATCGTCTGTAGTTTTCACACTCAAATTTTCGCGTTTAAAGTCTTGCTTTTCGGTGTGCAATTAGTGATTGTTATCTAGCTCCGTACTGTAGCTGTTCGTAACTAGGCACCGAGGTTTTTAAGTGGCATATTTTAAATATATTATCGTAGTAATTGGGGTGAATAAGTAGATAATGGGAGAATTTAAGTGTCTAGGTGTCGGTGAGGTTCGATTTCTTGTAAATAATTTGTAGTTACGTTTTTTTTTAAGAAGGTGCATTGAAATGTTATGATGTTACTAGCCAGGGTTTTTTAGATAATCATAGACATAATATTTACGCTGATTTAATTTTTATAGATAAAACAAATGTTTTGAATAGAGAACTTTTTTTTTATTTACGTTAAGCAATTGAGGAAACAAATATTACATATCTACAATAGCAGCGACAACATTTAGGTCACACAAATAAAAGTAAAATTATTATTCCACATCCATTAGTAACAAAGCAACTTCGTATGTATAATTATTCATAAAAATATGAATTATTTTCTCTAAGTACATCAATCAAAATGGCGGAATACGTTCAGTAATCAATCCTTCGCATAAGTTATGTATGCGAAATAAATATTAATGGAGAACAACCCTTTCTTACGAACCCTAGTGTACTAATAAATGTGTATAATTAATCATATAAATATGGAGTCATATTTGGCGTTGGAAGTTTTGAATAGAAATATTGATTTCAAATGTGATAAGCAGAAGTAAGGAAGTATTATTTCAGCTTGCCAACCTTTTTTTTGCAGTTTTTAAACGAAAATATCGTCGATAACATAACTAGTAGGTTTTTTTAATTGAATTAAATTTATTGAATTGAATTGGTTAGGTACCTTAGTACATCTACCTATTAAATGTTGATGGATCGATTTAACAAAAGGTCATATTTTATTTTTTGATTATAGAATATGAGTCCGCTCGGAGAGATAACCCTACTTCAATTGTTTAAGTTATAGTTGTAAAAGAATGTGAATTAATTGACACTATTGCAGCATTAATAATTTGCTATCCATACATCAAGAAACATAACTACTGCCAAGTTTCGCGCCACAACATGCAAGCAGGTGTTTTTTTAGTAACATTTTGCAACAGATAACCCTTCCACGCGGCCTTATCCCTCATAATTGTAACTCGAGATATCGATTATACATTATTATGCGATGTCATTAATAATTTTAATTAATTACATAACGTGTGTGGGGGTGGTTATTCCCCCCAAAGGGATGTGTTTAGATGCTGTCCATTGTCGTAACATGCTGGGAGATGATTAATGCGTATCTTTTGGTGTTCACAAGACGCCTCATTGATTTTTGATGACTTTGTACATTTGAGTTAAAGGGTTGGTAAATGTACCTATTTGGTGTAAAGCTTGGTGAGGATACTTTAATAAAAGATAACATGCCGCTTGTATCTTCGAAGAGGGGTAGGTAGAGTAGTATGTATTATCGACATTGCTTTTATGTAGAATCCTTATAACTGAGGCGAGGACAAGACACTGTTACGTACCCCAGCTGTCAAAAAAGGCCTAATATTTTCAAAGGCGTACAATAACCCAGAATCATGTGACTAAGGTTTTTAATTAAGATTTATATTTTAAGCGATATATTTTTTATTTGATACATAAACTATTTTTCCCATTATATGCAAACAACTATACATTTTAATAGTTCTAATCATTAACAAATATTTTGCGTTTCCATGAAACCAAATTGTAACTCATTAGATGTTTACTTTTTCAAAATGGCGTCGCGTGGACTCGTTAAACGTCAAACAACGGGTCATATCTAAGTCATTTTCAGTTTCCAAACCATAAAGTGTCAATAAAAATAATCGTTAAATCCCCATTTGAATATTTGCGCAGTTAAAAAATATTAAATACGAAGGAATTAATAACCCGTCCACTGGCATTTTATTTGTTTCTTTGTTCCACTTGAGATTATCGATTGTACGTTATTTTGTGACTTTATTACCGCCCTGTAGTTTTATTACGCAATTATGTTAAAAAGGGCAGCAGTTTTTTAATATAATTTTTCCTGATCGTAAATTGGTTTTTATACTATACACATTTATATTGACTTTACTTTCTACAGCTCCGTATTTGTACTGACATGAGGCCTTATTAAAGTCGTTGTCTTGGAACATTGGTCATTAAAATTGTATTAAATTAGAAGTTATTTATAATATGCAACCTATTACTGCATATTACTAGTAGGTCGGTAAGGCGATCGCGGTTAATCGGTACTGCTAGTATGATGTTGTATTTTTGTTAGTGAGTAGGCCAGTAGAGTCTTTAGATATGCATGGTGTGTCTCAGACTTTATCGCGCGAATGACCATTGGTATTCAACTTCAACTTTTGGTTTGTGGCTTTGTGGAGTTACCACAATTTTGCCAATACGGAGGACAAACTGTCAAAGGATTTTATGGAGAGCTGTGGTAGAGTCAAACAAAAAAAAATATTGTAGAGATGTAGAGATGTAGAGACTATAAATAATCGTGAATTCTAAACTTCTACACGCATAATTAAGCATGAATAAAAGAGCCAATCATGTGAAAAAATAGAAATTAACACATAGTATAAAATAAACAAAAATAGACAAACATAGACCATGGGTATTGTAGGAGTTTAGAGCTGACGTAGTGGTTATCAGTTTATCACTTAGTACACGTCAAGCAGGCCGTGAGCTTTGTTTCTCAACTGAGTTGTATATGAAAAAAGTTTGTATTCTATTTTTGAAAAGAAATAATATGTGTAATAACTTTTTAAAGTTTAAGAGTGAGCAGAGACAACGGTTTTTGCAGCCAATTAAAAGCCACTACAGATTAATCTAAAACTGATCAAGGGATTGAAGTTTCTTGGAAAGATTAATTGTCATACCTTTGATGCGATAAGCTTTTAAGTCTTCAACGGTCAGTGTATAAATGCTTTATCGTTACACAGTGACAGTCGATAAGTCGTTTAAAAATGGTGCCTTTTTAATAGTCACGCGATGTTTTAATCGTTTGACGTTTATAGATTAACGCTATTAATGGCCGCTCGGGTTTGAATATTGACAAATTTCTTTTAGTGATTGAGTGGGTTTAAATTTTAATGTACTGATTGTTTTTATATCTCATCAGTAGTGATGGATGGAAAACTGACATTGCGCCAACAGATGATGTAGTTTCGAACGTAGGTACTCCATTGGTTTCAAGAAACTGTTACCACTTAAATTTCTATTTAGAACTTTCCAAATTACTCTTTAACTGTACCTGTAACAAAGAAATAAAAATATTACATTTATTGCACAAACTGCGTATTCGATGTATTCATAAAAAAAATAACAACAAAAACAGACAATCATCTGTATTTGTAACTGAACATTGGTCGCCATATTTAAATGTAAGGAGTCGCGCTAAATCGGCTAACCATCTGGAAACGAGGGGGCGGAACAACGTCATTCGCTACTGAATTATCGATACTTACTATTTGGCGCAGTTCGGTTTTTAATCTGATCTATTTTTATAAATTATTCTTTTTATTAAAATTTGATAATTTAAAAGAGGTTTGTTAAAAACTTTTTACTAATAAAAAATACGTGCTATAAATATTTAATATAACGCATCGATTTGATTAAATTGATGATAATTGTTCATATTATTGTGAGTAATTCATTTATAACTTCGATAACATTACGATTAGAGGTCAAATATGCGGAGATTACTGTTTATTGGTACTTGATTAAAATTAATGACATTGTTTTTGGTGCTAACGTAACGTTGGTTTTTTTATGTAATGAATAAGGCCACGGCCATCTTTACTTCCCATTGTATGTATTTGTTTGTAATATATCTTTAATATCACTTCAAAAGTTTTGTCGTCGAGTGACCGAAGAGACAGTCAATAAGTCTATTATCTTATTTCAAGACAGTTATTATAATAAAAATTAATTGCAGATTAATTAATTTACTAATAATTGGATAGGTACTTCGTGAGAGTGAATTTTCTACGGTAATAATATCGATGACGACCAATGTGACGCGGTTGTAGGGCATTCGATCGCAATATCTTGTTTGACCTGCCTGTTGGTATGGTGGTTAGCGATCCTGACTGCTGTGTAACAGCTCGTGGGTTCAATTCTCACCCAGGACAAATAATTGTGTGAGGAGCACGATAATTCGCTCTGTGTCTAGGTGTAATTTATCTATAATATGTATGTATTTAGAAATATATAAGTATGTTTATCAGTAGTCTCGTTACCATAGTTAGTTGCGTAGGTTAGGTGCGTTAGTTGCTCTGCCTACTTTAGGATCAGACGACCGTAGTAGTATATATGTTAAGCAGTCTGGTTACCATAGTACATGTTCTGCCTAGTTTGGGATCAGACGGCCGTGTGTGAGATGTCTCAAGTTATTATTATTATCAGAGATCGCGGGTACGATTCCAGCTCAATGTAAATATTTGTATACATATAAAAAAAATATGTCTATAGTATTCTGTTTGAATATATAATCATTATATATATTTATAAAAACAAATGTATATTTAAGTATGTACATATATCCTTGTTCTGGAGCCCATAGTACAAGCTATGCGTAGTTGGTATTTACACATACTCCAGAATATTATTCTTAGTACCTATCTGTTTTGTCGTGGCGAATCACTTTGACGGTTTCCAGCGGTACACCCTATTGCCATACTCAGATATGAGTAGCTACTTAACTAAGAGAATCACGAATGTATCGCGGCATTAAATATGTTTTTGTTGTGCGGCGGATAACAAAAGATGTGCTGCGGATCGGGGAAGCAATTACTGCTAGTCTCCGGTGTCTGAAGGGTGAACACGACACATAGACAAGTAACGGAGCATACACACTTGCCGCTCCTTGTTACAATAGTTCAAAAATTAAGAAGAAATTCTCGCAACTCTTCTTATAATCCTACTGACAAATTCTGCCTGATGATAAATAGTTACCTGTGTCATAAATACGAACAATATTACATTAAAAATAGATTAAGTGAATAGTTTGATATTATATGTATATACATATGTATAAGATGGGAACCTGTGACTGCTTGTATGGTTTGTTTGTTTGTTTCTAATGCCATTACAATATGACTTAAATACATCTTAGTGAATTGGTCCTATATGAAGAACAAAATCGGTAACAAAATTAATGGAATTGTGAAAACTATTTCTAGTTTCTAGTAACGTTGGCCATTGTATCCAAAATAGATTGACTCAATGAAGTTGTACTACCTAGATTCTATTTTAGTCGTATAAAGTTTTGGACTACATTATTCTTTCACTAAATAGAATATCAATCAAATTAGAATACTTTTTTAAATTTACTATTATTTCATTTTAGAGGAAGAAAATAAAGGGACCACAAGAAATGTTTGTCACCATTGTATGTATGCATGCTCCTTAATGTGGGCTGTGCGTAAGAAATTTATAAGTAGGTCCCGGCATAAGGGAATTAATTGTATTATTGTAGGAGCTCCGATGAGGGATCGCGCAAGAATTATCAATTAGAGAAAGAAAACGCCGAATTCTGTAGGGCTAGCTAGGGTTGTGCTTTCCCGGAAAATCTTTGTATCAGCTGATTTTTTAATTATTATAAAATTGTTTCTCATTATTTTGTTTCAAAAAATCTTTCTTTCTATACCTACCCGTTAAGTAAAATGATATATGAATGAATATTGTGTTATGCATATATTTATTACTTTTTTTGTTAAATCGGTTATTGTTCTTATGAATATATTTAGAAGATATGTAAGTACATATATACTGATGTTTAAAAATATTTTATGTACAGTACATTGAAAAACAAGACTATTTTGTTTTTATTTCTATTAAGTGTTTTATAAATCACGCAAAATATAATCAAAAAAATTTAATTATTAATTTTTGCATATTTATTGAGAATAAAAAACAAAACCCCATTGCTTAGACGTCGTAAATCAGGCGTCCCTACGGCCATGGGGAGGTTGGGGTGGAATGGGGACGTCGATTTTACGCAACATTCGTCTTAGCATTAGTACTTACAAGTATTCTTGTTTTCCTCTTTAATTGTGTATCGGTTTGCCCCGACCGCCTCTTCTTTGTACACTTATACATATTGTATACATGCGAACACACATAGCATATGTACAATTATAATGCGAGGTATTTAAAATTGGTTTATGTTACATAGTGAAATGAGACACTGTTAATTTTGTTAAATTTGTGTCCGTTTTTATTTGAGGTATAACTGAAATTAGATTTAATTTTTCAAGTGTAAAAAAGTGGCGGATCTGTAACTATTTTTACATATTTATTGAATTCATTGTCGGTTAAAGCATATTAATGAAGTGATTATGGAATCACTAGACCGAAATTGCTGCGTAAAAACAAACCAGCAAATAATACCTTCCTCAAATCCTTTAAAGTTTAAAACAGTACACAATTATGAATCTTAAATCTTTCAAATTAGGGTCTATAATTAATTATTGTTTTTTTGAAATTTTAAATAATTAGAGCTCGGTTTTTTTAACAGCCTCAGGTGTCTGACAGTCTTAAATAAATAATCGAAGGTTATTAAAGGGATCCCCTCTCAATTATCGAGAGGAGGGAGGGTCGATATCTATTGTTTTGGGGGACAAATGCCTTCCTTTGTGTAAATAACCAGACCACCCAACAATTTGTTTATCAATTTCTGAAGACGAAATTTTGGGTGTATTTGTGTAAAGGTCAGTGTCAAAATTAGAGAAATCGAATTATTGTTATAGATTTGAGGTAAATTTTTGCATCGATTTTTATTAAGGGTAAAATGGGCTAAATTGTCAGTCTTATCAGTACTTCCTATATGATATGACAAAAAATATCGACTAATTGGATAAAAATCATTAAGTTTAATTCACAATCGTTTAAAATCGACTGATTTGAAGACATAATGATCAAAGTGGCTTACAAATCTTCTATACGTAAAGAGAATTCCTTGTATGCATTTTTAAAAGGAAGTGCAGAAAGCTACAATTTTTAAAGAATATCTTACAAATTTCCTGAAAACGGCTACATCAAGCTACACACCCAGTATATATGTCAACCTGTCATAGTACGTAAGTCTACATAATGACAGTTCAACAGTATACTGGCCAATGAAACAAACCAAAAATGAATAACGATCGACATTCAACCACCAGGCCATCTCTAGTATAAATAAATGCAACAAGAGCTAATAGACAAATATTTAATATACTATACGTAACAACGACAAAGACAAATTATCATCCATCCGCTAATAATATAGTCAAACAGTACTAAAAACTTGCCAATACACTCAATAAACAACATTCTTATAACACACACACACACATTTCTTTTTTGTGGGAGAGCCATGCTTCGGCACATGTGGGCCGCCTCGACTCCGCACGTTACTACGGCCTCACAGAAAACCGGCAGTGAAGCAATGCTTGCATTGCATTTAACCGCGTGAGTGAAGTCACCGGAGGCTCTAACCCTTCCCTCTCCCTTATTCCCGTCCTTCCCCTCTCTCCCCTTTTCCCACTCTTCCCCCCTCCCCCATCTTCTCCTACTCCCACCTTAAAGGGCGGCAACGCACTTGTGACTCTCGAGTTGCAAGTGCCCATGGGCGGCGGTAGTCATTTACCATCAGGTGACCCGTCTGCTCGTTTGCTCCCTATAGCATAAAAAAAAAATAAACACAAAAGTCTAAGTGTTTAAGTCTAAAAGCAAGTAATTTTATGTATGTTATATCTAGTGACATATTGCGCTAACATTTAAGACATGAGATATATATCGATTACTCGACAAAGACAAACACAATTCCGTACCTATCAACCCGTGAGGTCCTTAATTTTAGCCAAATGTCGACTTGATCGATTGATTAATACGAATTGATCGACATTTATCATGTGTAATCGATATTAAAAAGGAGGATTTCCATTTATTGGGTTTTTATGTGCGTATGTTTCTGGATTTGTCCTTGTGAGCCAATGATTTAGTAACTGTATTTTTATGTGTGTACATGTAGGGGTTGTATCATGTAAGTTTGAAAAAAGATCTTTGCTTTAAGGGTGGAAAAACATATCACTTCTTTGATGGAGTTCGCAGTAATCTACGACATATAACTCTAAATTATTTAGTTACAATGGCCTATTTCGTGGAAGTGCCTTGATGGTCAAATAAAAGCGGGAATTCTTTTATATCCTTCCGCAAAAATTTTGAAATTTCAGTTTTTCTACTAATAATGAAGAAATACGAAACATGCACGAAATAACTCATAAGTCTACTATTGTATAAAAATTGTTGTCTTTATCCGAATTGTTTTCGCCATGAAACTTGTCGCCACAATATGACAATGTCGCCGCCAACTCATTGTTCCGAGACAGCATAAAAATCGGTGTTTTATACAAGAAAATTGCTTCCCCTGGAATCGAACACTATTATCCACGGCAGGTTAGTGCACGGTGATTCGCTCGACCGTGTACTGAAAATTATTGCAAATTGACTCAATCATTGGCCATTTTTATTTATGTGATGGATTGATGACATGACAGTGTGGGAACTAGTGTGTGATTATGAGGCGATCTCGTCTGCGAAAATGTCTACTGGTCAGATTACAAGCTAGACATTATATCGAAACGAATCGATAGAATTTTGTTATATTCTCTCGTAATTAGGATAATAGACATTTTTAATTTGGATCGGATTAACACAAATTTCTGAATAAGATAATCTTTTTTTTTTAAAAGACAACCCCCGCATTAGGAATTACTCCTGTGTCGCGGGGGACTTTAGAAACATACAAACAACGGACACAAAGAACACCCAGACTCGGGTGGGAATTGAACCCACGACCTATGGCATAGCAGTCAGGGTCACTAACCACTAGACCAACAGGCCAGTCTGTGGTCTACCAAATGGCCTAACTTTACTTATATTTAACTTTATAGAGACAAATGTTAGACTTACATAGTAAGCAAATAGCAACCTATATTGCACATTAATTAAAGTTTAGTTCGAATAAAACGACCACATTGTTATTATCAAGATTTTCAGTTCAGAATTTTATTACTCTAATGGCATATGGCACCACGAATTTGGAAATATGTTTGTGATATTATCTACAACTATATACATCCTCTAAATCTATATATTACTAAAGTATTTGCAAGTTTATACAGCTTGTAATAACTAACACAAATCTTCACGACGGGCTCAAGCAAAAAATAAGCTACACTTTCACGATATAAGTATCAGAATCGCTTGCTAATAAGATAATGTCACAGTTATTTGTATTCAAATACATTCATCAATAAAACTAAACAGTGATCCATCGCTGGCCCTCGTTTGGGGCTAATTCTGAGTGTCATAAATCGTGGCATTAATTTAACGACAATGCATTAGACCGTCCTAAGAGAACTATTCCGATAGATTGGTAACGATCGTCTTCGGTAACAGTGACGTAACTCGACAATACAGTACTGTAAAATCAAACCAAGTCTAGTCGATTTAAAGTCGATAGTACTTTGAGAATAGTCTCCTAAGATCCGATGATTTCAAGGACGGTGGCTTATCAATTGAAATTCAATCTTATCGATTGAAGATAGAGTTGTTTATTGATTGGAGATATTTCTAAGACATTAAGTAAATCGCTTAATGCGTTCTAAACGGATGGTGGAAACGTTTTGTTTGGAGCAACTATTCTCGTGTTTGTTGTTGTATGTATATTGTTAAGTCTTCAGATTGGAACAATAACATACCTTACACTGAATAAAGTGTGTGATACGCTCTTCCACTGCCTGAACGTTTGTGGGCTTTAGCTCAAGAACTGCTTAACTTCAGTAACTTAGGGTCGATAAGCGTTTACCTGCATCTAAAATCGTTCATTTTATAAACCAACTTTACCAGAAGCTCTTTCAACGCGTATTTTTTTATCTTAAATATTATTATATCGTGTGAGAGGTTTCAGGTAACTTTAATTATCACAATTATGTACTGAAATTATCTGAAAGCGATATTAGAAAAGTTTATGCTTGTGTTAACATAAGTATTATGTGGAGTTTATTTCATAATATTGTTCAATTATGTTAAAATTTAGGTAAATTGGATACATTCGCAAAATAGTAACGATATGCTATATTCTTTATACATAATACTAGCTTTTGCTAGAGGCTTCGCTTGCGTTAACGATTTATTTATTTTACTACCCCTAAAAACGTGTATTCAAAATTTAATCATGATCTGTTGAGCAGTTAAGGCGTGTAATCGTACCTAACGAACAAATAAACAATCTCACATTCGCATTTCCAACTGTGCAGTCAAAATAAAAACGCAAGAAATATGCCTATTTTTGAGTAATCTGTCTACACCTCTTTCAGATGCTACAAGAAGACTGTAAGAAATATCAGTTTTGTAATAACATGACTGACATGTCTTGGATAAAATTCCTGTATACAAATAACGAGAAAAAACTACTGTGCAGTCAAACCCGCACTTATTTGCTACTTAAGTGCCAAAAAGCAAAGTTAGTATAAACATTAAGTAATCCACAAAATACCAACCTCTGAATATCGTCGATTATCAAAATCCGTTGGCACTATCACTCCCGAACGGATGCAAGGACCTTATCAACTGGCTGCCAACTTACATATGTACGGTGGCGCGACAAACAAAATTTTTTATATAAAACTTATCAATAGTTCACTGTTTTGTCCAAATGCCTGTATCGATCTCTAGTACGTGGTTCTCAAAGTTTTTAAATAAATAACTTGGAAACTTAAAGTTTTTATTAGAGCAAAAGTGTATTTACGAAGGCAATAACTTGTGTAGAAAAAGAAACTAAATGTATAAATGATCATTTTGACTGAATTTGAGTTCTGTCCACCAATTAACAAAATCCAAATAAAATCAAGATGTTCGTAAATAAATTTTCTCTATTTGTTTTAAAAACAACTCCCGTATTAAGAATATTCCTGTGTCGCGGGGAACTTCACAAACATTCAAACAACGGACACAAAGAACACCCAGACTCCGGACAACTATTTGTGGATCACACAAATTTTCTCCCGTCTGGGATTCGAACCCACAACACTCATTCAACGTCGGTGTATCTTCTCCACGTATTGAGCAATTTGTTTTCAACTTTAATACAAATTTTAGTTTAGTTATGACAAAAATAATGAAGTAGCTATCAATATTTCGCAGCGCTTAATTCTGTTTTTTGTACAGCGGGCTCACCAACAGATTACCTAGAGTGCCAAGAATCCTTGAACACTTATTTCTTGTTTCATACATAAAGTGAGTTTAAAATAAAACTTTGAGAACCGCCCCACCGCGAGGTAGTCGAGATAATAGTTCGCTCAACTAAACTATACAGAAATACTGACCCGCGATAAGCCGGCCGTTGACTTGTCTAAATCGCTATCGATTGTTTACCACTGATCAATTGGTACTGCTTACACGTGCTGTGATTGCGTCATCTTATGAACGCAGAAGCAAATTTAAGATCTCTTTTTCTTCCAAACAAATACATGGTTAATAGCAAGACTAGAGGAGTGAACCTACTCATCTTTAGAAAGATAATATTAGCGTAAATAAATGTGGAAAGGTAATCTTTAAAGCCTCATAATATTTAAAAGTGTAGCAAAGTCTGAAAATATGCCGTAACATGTTTCCAAAGATCAGCGATCCATTTTAATAAATAAATAAAATCCTATCGAAATAAGAAAAACTGAAACGGTAAACGCCTTCAAAGCAATGGTGAAAGGTCACTACCTAAACTTATAGCTCCATCAAAAGGTATACTGAAATCATCTGTCACTTTTATCGTTATAATGTTTATTTGTTATGTATTCTCTCAGTTTTTAATTATTCATGTTATTGCTTCGGTATACATGAAAATATATGTATATATAGATATATATTTATTTATGTATGTTGTATGCTTTGTAGTACACCGACAGCTACCACTTTATTCAGTCACTAAATCCATCCTAAGGTTGTCTGGTAGAGATCGCTCTTAGCGATAAGTCCGCCCATTGTACGTTACAATAACATTAAGATCAATAATTGTAGTTTAATATATTATGGTGTACAATAAAGAATATTCTGTTCTATTCTATTAAATATTATTATTTATTAAAGCGATCAATTGATTCTATTCTCCAGCAGTAGAGAACTGTTAGTAATATGGATTCAGTGCGGTTTTACTAAAGTTTAAAGGCAGCTTCGAATCAAGAATCAAATCTAATGATTCTTGCATTAGATTTGATTGCTATTGTGCCTTACTTTGTTCCCTGAGTACCTCATTTGTCTCCTGAGTTTTTGTTTCCACAGAGATCTGACTAAAGTATGGTAGATATTTGGGTGTTAGTTCAGTAGCTTTGGTAGTGAGTAACTGAATCATACGAGATCAATCACGCTTATCCATTTTGCTAAAATAATTAATAATTATTTTCATGATTCAACTAAATCTATCAGACCTAGGGGTCCGATTTGCAACGAAAACATTCAAACAATAAGATATCTTCTTAACACCAGCATACCTACATTTACACCTTAACTATATCTATGCAAAGAGCGTGCTATCGGCAGCCATTAAAATAACAAAGGGCTATATCACGAATATTAAAGCCCGCTGTTTCCGTGTCAAAAAATTAATATTAACGATATCTTCACAATGAAGTGTTGAGAAAAAAAACGAGAAAAATAATTTATGCAAAATATTCCTTTTGACGCCTTTGTTTCGATGGGACCCGCAGAAAGCGTTCAATTAAAATAGCAAGACAGGGACGCTAATAATTTTATTTTTGTGAATCCGAAGGTACTCGTTAAAAGTTTCTCGCACATACCTAGAAACTTTTTTGTCATGCAAAACTGGATTCTGTATTTTTACGTCTCTTTTCTGTTTAGTATTGTATGTTGAAATTGACGTACGGTGTTCTATTCAAAGTCGCCATTAATACAACAATAAAAAATGGTATCAATAGATCTTGTTCGATTAACTAAGGCAGCTGGACATCTGCGTAGATTCAATTCTCAATGGTCGATTTGATTATACTGATCACGGTAGAAAAATGTTTTACAACTATGGGTCTTAGTGCGTAAACCTTAAAGGAGAGAATAGCATAGAATAAAACGTTAAGTCTGTGGGTACTTTGTGGTGGATTGTATAAAATTCGATTGAATGACATTTTATTTAGAACCGGTTCAGACCAGTTCGGACCCCCGACACGTGGTCAAGCTGTTTTGTCATTCAAAGTATTAAAATTATAGGTTATTTTGTGTCCCATTGTATTATTTGTTCAAATCTTTGATTTATTGCAATTTTTGTATTTTTATAACAGCTCTAAATGCGTATCAAAAGTATTTGTATTATCACCTGAATTTAAAACATAAACGTAATTATATGTAACAATTCATTGTTCTCTAAAAGCTTGTTATTTGTAGTATGACTACCTTTAGATTAGTTTCAGACACATCCCAGCCTGATATAAAATTAAATTTCAATTTGTACCAAAACCGAATGTATCAAAGGAGGCCAATATCATTCCGAATTTGCCACCCTTCTCCCGACGGGGGTGGCACACCCCATGAATCCTTAATGAGTAAATTAACAACACCTATTGTTTAGCAACCGTGTTTTTTTACAAGCGAATATTAATAACCATTTTCTATTGTCTAAGCGAGGGGTGAAGACAAAAATTTTGAGAATCGCGGGGGGGACAAGAAAGTTGGGGATTGATTGATTTTAAGAATTAATTTTAATAAAAACAATAGTAGAATGTTTCCGACACAATGTAATTGCATTTTGGTTCAAAGTTTCAAACAGGGCGATTTTTTCTTAAAATTTATGAAATTGAAAAATGATCAAATTAAAGGTATTTTGAGTTAGATAAAATGTTTTGTATGCTTTTACTGTACAAATTACAACATGATGAATTACTACATGACTCATAAAACAATTTTCTAAACACACAAAGATTGCACACAGTACTCTGATTCATGACAAACACACAAATTTTCTTCGACAATTCAGATAACATAACCAGAATCGATAATACGAACAATAAACAGAAACTAATTAAACACACGATGACTGAACACCGACAGAAATTCGTCAATTACTCAGAATTCGGCGGTATCTCACACGAAACAATAAGTCCTTAATGGATGCATGTACCAACAGATACCGCATTATTCTATAATATGTCACAAATCATCTTCTATACGACACAAAGTTTATAATGAATTGACATATTCCTCACACGTGCTGCGTTTCAAACTAACACGTCCCTACATATGGGACGCTAAGCCTCCAAACCAAATAGGACTTTACAAGGCATGAGTCTCAGTCCACAGTTGGTTGGCGTAGTTTTGGGCTACGGTAGCCGCGGAACAAATTGGTTCTTATTGAAACTCAATAAGGTTTCAGTTAAGGTAATATGACGGTCGTTCCGATAAGTGTAATATTCCAAGTTGATCGTTATTAGCGACGATAATTGTTATTGAAGTTATTAGTATTGAAGCCGTTATTATGTATCTATAATTACAGTTTTTATTGAACTCTATCGAGCTTAAGAGATTATTTTTGAACTAATGGATGAGAGTTTAAATAAATTGCATTGCTTTTTACTGTGAAGTGGATATTTCATTTCTGAAGTGGTACGAATGATAGGTTTTTATTTATTTAAAAATGTCTTTAAACCATTGATATTAGTATTTTTTGCTGCCACATTAGTTTTTCGTAGGCCACTCTCCACTAGACCAGAAATTGAAGCCCCATATCCGTAGTTTAATGAAATAATAGCCAACGGTTATTAGCCGATGGGAATAAATTTTTATAAATTGTGTAAAAACCGAACGAGGTATAAGAAAAAAATGACTTTAATGGCTTTGTTTTGTGTAAAAACTTAAGTAAGTAGTTCATGAATAAACCAAACGTATTAAAGTGTAATCAAACAGAGGAATAACCTAATCAAGTACATAGGCGTGATATCGTAATTGCAAATTAATATTGATGATCAAATGACGGGGATCGAACTAATTATGAGCATGTTAATATTTCATGAGCTTATCAGACGAATGGTGGTGTGTAATGTACAAGAGATGGGAATATTACCACTGTACGTAATATAGTCGTTAGTTTTTTCCTCAAGTTTATTACTCACCTTTGAATCTTAAGTTAGAAAAAATATGTAATCTACGTGCTATCGTACACCCAAGGGGAACTGTAGACAGAAGATAGATACTCGATTTTTTTAATGTTTAACAATGGTTTGTACAGTACTAAGTGAAATATTTTCTGACGATATTCGTATTTTACGGATTTACGTTCGATATTTAATGTTTTTATTAGCGTGCTGTTCAGTGACAATGAATGTAAAGAAATATACAACATCCATTATACATGTGAGATGATTAAAATACTACAGGAATTAGTATTTTAAAATATTCTGGCAAAACATATCTAATCATTAAGTGTTGTTTTTTATTTGTATTACGATTGTCAGATAGTGATCTGACAATCGTAATACACTGTGAAGTCATAAATAAAACTGACATTCAGCCACACTTACTAAACCTAGAGAAGCCAACCCCAATATGAAAATAATACGTTTATGTAGAACCCTTTGCAGTTGAAGTCTTTGTTTTTAAAATATTTGTATGAAATTCTACTTCTTGTGTTGCGCTGAACAAAAAGCGAGAGTCGAGATGAATAAGCTTTTATAAATATTGATATCTTGTCTCATCTTGTTGATTTACTCATCTGGCCATAGCAGGATGAGCCATCGAACATTCTCAGCATCACAAAAAGAAATCGAGACACATCAAAGGTGTTAAATTATCATAATTCAGTAGCCTTATTACAAGGACTTAAGATTCAAAGTTGTGATAAACTACCTCCTGTAACCAAATACCTATCTACTAAATGACGTTTCAAAGACGATGTCCCCGAAATACAGTTGTAACAGATGTGTCTTATTAAACGTGGAGCACTCTGCGAGACAAAGAGAGCTTTTAAATGAAAAAAAGTCTATGAGAGCGGTACCTATCGTAAACAGATTTCACGACCTTGGGGTTAATTTGAAGGATGAATCACTACACCAAAATTATAGAGGTACTATTGGAGCCAACTTTAATCACGTAAAAATTGAACGTAGTTGATGAGAATAATATAAACTAGGCCATAGTGATATGCCATTTTAATTAAAAAATAATTTCGAAGAATGTACGTTAATATGTCACCCTTGGATTTTTATTGTGAGTCAACGTTTAAACTAAAACGTGTGACTTATAATGTGAATATTTACACATAATAAACAGTGATATCATGAATACTCATCCTTAATCCCTGCCGAACTTATTATCATAACGCTATCTTTCAATTTAGCAATCTTATTCTTCATTAGGTAAATCAGACATGATAATAGAATACTTAGTATATTTAATAATACCATTGACGTCTGTTCTAAAGCTTCAGGAATTACCGCTGAAGAAACAAAAGTTTCAAAATGAGCAACTCTTTGATGATAAATAATTTATCGCTTCACTAAAACCTGCATAAGAAAGAAATGTTGATAAACATCGAACATTAAATATGTAACTGTTGACGATCATAAAACGATGGAAGCCAGGCGTAGTACATACATAAATATCATTTCGTAGGAAGTATAACTTTTATTAGTTTGGCGTAGTTGGGGCGTACTTACACCGGGCGTCATTTAAAAAAGAATCTTCACGCACGATTTGCATGGAAGCCCATCGCGATCTGCGAGTGCGGCGACCGTGCACGGTCGACCGTTCGGTGGCACCACACACCACACACATGTGAACCGACGCTGATTTTTCTCAACGCATCGCATATTATGATATATGACATGTGATATGTTGACAAAACCGCCAACGTTCGATAGTATCTGTCGGCGCGCGGCGCGCACACGGTAATAGACTCAACAGGTGTACCACAGGGTGGTCCGATCGGCCCGCCACATTTTTTTATTTACATTTTCACGAATTTATTGCACATAGTAGACGTCTCGAGGCGCACGTTTGATTCATATGCTTATGCTGTCGCTTTTTAATACTGATTTACAATAAAAACAGAAATGTTTCACCGGCGATTGATGTGAGTTATGATTAATGTACTCTCTTTGATGTTCGCTGCTATGAATCTATCAAGTTGGCTTCTGAATATCGACGCGGGCTCGTGTATAAATAAACCGGGACGAATTCGACGAGCCGTCTTCGTTTTAGTTAATTACGAGGTTATTAAAGTAACATTGCTGACTGACTGACAAAGTTTCCACTCGGAGAAGGTTCGGAGGCGTTCGTTTTCCGGTCATTATTGAGAGTCACGCCAGCGTTGTCACGGTACATACAAATTACATATTTGTCGTGTTTTTTGTCGACGCAGATAAAATTAGACTAATCAGCATTGAGTACAAAGCCGCAGATCGCTTTCATCATCGACACGATGATGTTTACATCGAATCTTCCGAGAAGCCACAGCACACAGCATTCAATACTTGGAAATAAATATGTGAGTTTGACATTTGCTTTCAAGTCCCTCGCGTGTTTGGACCGTAATTACGTACAAGCGAGCGAGCTCTGTCTATGCTACTTACATTTATTTTTGTCCTTTTTTCTAATGTAACTCTAGGTTTTTTGGTATTAAATTAACGTGCGTGCCGATTTCTGACAAGATGATAGGTTGCGTTTGATGGGGCATCTGATTGCTTCTCTTGTCCCCGATGCTTTCTCTTTGATTTGCTGTTGGAAATCAGAACGCAAAGGTCATGTGTTTCATCTATAATCAAACATGGATTTACATCAGTCAAGATATTATTATATATTTTCTTGTTAGAGACAATTCAATCGAACGTAATGTTAAATGTACGAATGGTTTATGTTGGTGATCTTTTGAAGACGAATTGCACGTTATTTTAAGAGATGTATTTTCATGTTTATGGTCGTATATCTATCAATTTGAATCTATTGGCTTCGGCGATGCATCCAACCGTAGAAGACGTCGCATTAATGCGATTTGGCATCGTTATTGGTATATAAATTATCAGTGAATACACTACTTCTAATTAATGACCGCTGATCGGTCCAGTTGTGAGTAAAATTTATCATTGGCTTGAACGGTCGCATGGATAACAATAAATTATCGAAAAGCAATATTAAAGCGGGAAATTGTTATATTTTAAGATTCATAAACAGTTCTAATTGGTTTACATTATGTTACATTAATAAGAGATTTATTGTGCATTTATCTTAACTATGTAAGTACTTTATTAAGTTTTACTGCAATAATTATGTTATCAAATAAATTGAAATTTCTCATCCTCGGTTTGAATCGTTCAGAGGCAAAGCACGTGTTGACGTATCATATTGTGACTAGGAGTTATTAGTTTTTCAGACTATAGGCCCTATCTTTTTTGCGACTTCTTAATTAACAGAAACACTGATTAAAATACTTCGTTTGTCGACTTGATTCTTTCCATAACATTCTTTCTTAATACCATTCTTATGTTCTACTTCTTAACTGCTTACTGTCTGTCGATGACGATACCACAATTACCTACTCTATTTGAAAGCATCATCAAATTTCGACCGGTAGATCCTCATTGATAAATGTCAATAAAGTCTAAATTGGTGTGTGGATACTATCATTAGTCAACTCGAACGAGATATAAGTCAGTGTCGAACCATATCAGTTTACGACCAACACATAATAAGAGAACCGTCGCCCCGAAAATAACAAAATTAAAATAAATCGAACTGCAGACAAACGTCATAAACTAATTTCGAGTGTTTTCGTTTTGGTGAGTACAAAAATAGCAGCGTCACTCTTTCATGTCCGCCGTTGGAGTGACATTAAACCTATAATTTACAGTTGGATTTTAGTATCAGCGCCATCTACCGGCTAAGATGAAAGTAACGTTTTACTGCCTAAAAAGAAAGGCGTTTATGATTTATGTCGGACTATTATTGCTTTTTCAAATTAAATAGTAGCTTAGTACACTAAACTGTGTGCGCCATTGTAATGTTTACAACCAGGTGTCTGTTTGATTTCAATAACAGGTGCCCAATAAATCCAAAATTAGCTTTAATTACGAATGATGTGTTATTTCTTTATAGTCAAATGTTTGTAGTAACTTTATATTGAAGAAAATATGGCGGCAGCTTTCTATGTTGATTTAGTTGTTGAATGTGTACTGATATCATTATCTTGTACCGCAATATGTAAGTTTAGGTAAATACTAACGCATCGTGTTGTTTATAAATAATTAGTGGATGGTATTGCACAGCTGATTTTTGTTCAGCAGCATTGTTAGACCCTATTTAGGCCCTAATTATCAGCACAAAAATATAACACTGTTTAAGTAGTGCTTGAGGGGCTAAGATCTGTTGTTTTTCAAATGCTACAAAATAGTTGCAAACCTTTGCGGCTACAACTACTGTCTAATTAACAGCAAATCAAAACCAGTCCTTCCGTTTTGAGTCCGGAGTTTGGAGTAACGATACCACCGACTTATATAGATGACAAAATGCGATCTCCCAGCCTTTTGTGTCTGAGGTAAAAATAAACCTTATATATTATACTCCTACATAAAGAATCACAGCCAATTTAAGACAAGTCGGAAACATCCATTATGGTAATAAATAGCCAATTTATAAAAAAATAAATATCATCGCGATCCATTTATCTCAATGGTGGGATGACACACGTTAAATCTTATTTCGTTAATTCTAATAAGAGAATTGATCGGCATAGTCTAGTGGATGATAGATTAAATTGGGTTTAGTTACCCGAGGCGACGTATGCAGCCGCTTTGAGGTATGTGGTTTTACAAGTGCTTATAATCGCTGGCATTGTCAGGTCCCTCTTGTGCTTTGCCATCTCTATCGTCCCACGCTTAGATACCTTTCTCATCAAGAGAAAAATAGCTCCCATTAGTGGAAACATCCCCAGGTTAGCTGTGAAAGTACAACTAGAACTCTATCACATCCTTCTTGATTCAAGTACTTTCTTGTCTGTCTTCCGTCAATGAGTTAATCTGCCACGTGGTTATTTTGAAAAAGTTCGCTCGCTCGCAATAAAAGATCGAAATTTGGCGTTTTTAATGTTTCACGCTACTCCTGCACAGGTAGCTCTTAATTGTGTATTTGTGCATAATTTCGCAAGGATTTAAATTCCGCTCAACTTTTTTTAAATTAAATTTGGAGACTTTTAGTAAGTCAGTGAGCTTGCGTGATATTTTCCGCCCATACATAACCATGAAAAGTCATTGAAAATTCAATTAATCCTTTGTGCAAAAGTTAAGCACAAGTTCTACTTGTACTTACTACATCAAGTTATTCTTTGAAAGAATTTGTTTTACAAAAATCAAAAGAAGCCAGAAAAACATTCGGAAAATTATAAACAAGTACAAAAGGGTTTTGTTAGTCAAGGATTCGCGACAATGGCCCCCTGGGCATGTATTCTTTGATAGGCTTTGATTGTTCGACAATTTCAAGAAAAAGGGAAATTTTTTCAGTGTACGGATCCGTGGTCACAAACTTATTAACCTCATAGAAGGGAGCGAGATTTTTTTGCGAACATTTTAATTAAGTTGCCGAAAGGGTGGCGTGTTATTTCTTTTTGATGACATTTCGATAATAGGTCTTCTGATTGTTGATAACTTTTAAATTTGTTTGAAAGAGTTTTTTCACGACGTAATTGAGAAGGCTCTTGATGAGTTTATTATGTATTTGGTTGGAAGAGCTACAAATCTTGACGAGGTATCTAACAATTCTTGAACAAGAACTGTTAAAGTGCAATTGAAGAAACTGAACAACAGCAAAGAAAAGAAAAAAGCTGTTCAATCGATTCGCGAGTCAAATTTGCATAAAAAGCGGGGTACTATCAAAAGTTGTACGTTCGGTACCTTTATCGGATTGTTTATGGCTACTTCGTTCGCAAAACTATCGTCGTGGATTGTTTGCATTGCGCCGTCATCGTAGTTCGTACCTAGTCTAGTTAGAACTCGCGCAGCATTGTACGGCAATTCATCTTTAAGATAGTGCCTGTAAAGGAATTCCACGGCACAAAGGCGTTCGTTACGTCAAATAACAGCTTTTATATCGCGAAACTCATTGAGTTTCGACACTGAACAAGTATTCTCATGTTTACCATTATAAATATTTGTATTGTACCATTTATAGTTTTCAGTTTTAATACTTGCATACCTATAATTTTATAATACAGTACCCAAATCATATTTCATTAGCACAGTTTTGGTACCTGTAGGTAATAAGCCTGTTTCCGTCTAACGTAAGTAAGTAGTATGAAACTACTTGTGTAAATGTTATACATACTACTGTCTGCCAATGAGAATTTCTTAACATAAAAACATAATATTATGTAAGTAATAGTATGTACTCCCATTTATGTATTGTGTGTGGCTTACCTTGATTTAACAGATTTTTATTGTTAATTTCAAATGCCATTTATGTGCACCTATCTTATAAGATTTCTACACCACCCCAACTGGTTAACTGGTAGAGAATGCTGTGGGTATTAAGTCCATCTTTGTACAAAATATGCATAAAGATTTAAATAAATAAACAAATAATAACAAATCTCATGCCCAGGAATTATACTAAGGATATTACAGTCGCTTGCAAATAAGACTGTCGCCTTTGAAGGAATCATTCAGTCTTTCTATTAAATACCGGGTGCTTCAAAAAAATGTATACACACTTTAAACTATTGTAGTTTTCCCGCTCTACAAGGCTAATGTTATATTTCTTCGCCAGGTGCAAGCATAATCGTCCCTCTATGTTATATTATCAGTTGGAATTTGTAATATCAACATGGGGGACGTACGTTTGAGTTTTGAAGAACGTAAGCAGGTTATTAAGTGGTACTGGAAGTTTGAGAATGTAAATGAAGTTCAAAGACAGTGGAGAAGGGAGTATGATACAGAACCACCTTCAAGATTAACAATTACACGCATACGAGACAAATTCGAAGTTCATGGAACAGTGTGTGATGTGCATAAAGGTCATTCAGGTCGGCCTCGAACAGCTACAAGTGATGAGTCATCAACGGCAGTCTTGGAACTGTTTCAACGCTCTCCTAACAAATCTTCAAGGCAAGGGGCACGTGAAAGTGATGTAAGTGCTAGCAGCGTGCTACGCATTCTGAAGAGAGGCAAGTATCGTGTTTACATTCCAAGGCTGGTGCAACAGCTAAATGACGACGATCCAGATCGTACTCAGAATTGTATTGATGCTGCAGGTCACCAATTTGAACAGTATTAACATTTGTTATTTATGTTTCATTTACATTGGACTTTCAGCTTTCTATTTTCCTGAAATTTAACTTTGTAGAACGGTAAATAAATTTTCTATGGAAGTTCAAAGTGTGTATACATTTTTTTGAAGCACCCGGTACATTTATTCTTCAATTTAGTTTTTCTAATTCAAAACTTTCTGTTTTGATTGTATTATCTTATTATAAGATTCAGGCTTAAAAAGATTCAACATTTCGTACTGATCAAGCTAACTCCATGTAATTCTGTAGATGCTATTGAATGCCCAACAAAGAGCTGAAAATTCACTTCAAATCTGCCAGTTTTCTCTTTAAATTTGGTGATTCAATGGACTAATGATTCTGAAGCTTGAATGGGTGCATTCTGAAAGGCTCTTGCAACTGGAAGCTTTGAAATTTCGGGCGCATTGCCGATGAGCACCACTCGAAATGTGGATGGTTTTGACTGCCGTTGTCCGTGTAGTTTCTTTCATGTAATGTTTGGATGTTGCCTTTATCGTATGTATTATCGTTTTATATTTAAACAAAAAGTATATATTTAAAAACCAAATTGGAAGAACTACAAAGTAAAATTGGAAAATAGAAGAACACTGAACTTTCGAATGGTGTCAATTCTACTATCTACAGTATACAAAAATGTTTTGGGTGAAAGCTGTTCTCTCATCTGGGCTACAGAATAACCTGTGTTAGGGGAAAAAACAGTCCTGTTCCCACAAAAAGTGAAATTTATTGTAGCACGTGTTTTTTATTTAAAAATAAAAAATTGTGCAAATATTGCGGCTTTATATATGTGTGTTGGTTAAAGTCTGGTTTATGTATATCTGTGTACGTGTGTGTGTGTAGTGCATGTGTGTAATACATGAACATATGTAGATACATTTGTGCTGAGTGGTGCGTCTGGCTGATGTATAAGGGGTAATAGGTAGGTAACCTACTGCATACGCTTATATTATTGGGTGTGTAACCTATAAGTGACGTCATTTAATTACAATTGAGATGATAAGGAATAATGTGCCGGGCAAATGGTTCCACTTCTTAGAATAAACAGGTATAATGGTGGGTTTAAAAGTCAAAAAACCGTAAAGTTAATCAAAATTTCCTTCACTCGATCAAGATTTGACTATAGATCTCAATTAATTAATAAATCTACCAATGCTATTCCCCAATAACTTAAGTATTTATTTATTTCTAGCGATAGATCGCTCCCCTACAATCCAGATGACTTACGATCGAGGTCAGGCGGTCAACTGGTTAGGAGATGCGAGTAAAAGGATGCTGCGCTCATCTCGTATCGAATGTAACGTACGATCAATAAATCAATTACATGCGCAGGGGCAATGCTGAATTGGGTTTGACAGTTTGTTAGAATAGTGATGGGGTTGTAGTTGTTATGTGGGTGGGATTGTGTCGATATTCGATGTCATGTTCAATGTACTTGATAATTTCATTCTGGCTGTAGTCTTTCATAACTGACTTTATTTAATTTATAATATATTCAGAATAGATCATTTAATGCTAATGCCGAGTCATTTCGGCATTTAATGACTAGCGAATCTACGTATAGGAAATATAAGCCGAACATCTAATTCTGGATTGTGCAATGAAAGTTCTTGTTTCATGTATTCGACCGCCGCCGTCCACCAGGGATCACTTAGCCTGGTCGGACTCTTCTTCCTTTGTTTTAGAAGGACATCCCACGGCGCGGCATTCCACAACATACTTATTAATCACTAAACTAATTCGTTTGTTACGTTACGCTACGTTAGTTTAGTGCCTAAAAAAGGCATCATAATGACTGATTGTGGTTATATGAAAATTATACTTTTCAACCGTTTTTATAGCATGACGAAGTTCGTATTAATCTGAAATTGGGAGGTAAACTTTACTTATTTGCCGAGGTTTTTAACTATTCTTAAAATTGTATGTGTCTAATAATACTTCTGGTTTAAGTGAGAAATTTATGGAATCTTCCATTAAAATCGTCTACGGTGTGATAGCTTCATAGCCAAGATCGGATTAGAACTATCGACAAGTGATCGACTCAACGCATCACTAGTCAAAGGAAACAGGATATGTTCAATGGGATGATTGATCGGCACCGAACGAACGACCGAACGGTAATCCTTGCACTAAATAAATATCAGCGTTTATGAGACATGGCCACTAAGACGGACAGACACGCGACTCGCAACTACAGTTATTTATAGCGCGCCCTTAATTGGGAACAGCCGGGAGTTTAGAAGTACCTATTCTTTTTTGGTATTACGTTCGAAAGATGAGTTATTAAAGAAATTTGATTTTGGATAAATTAAAATCGTGACAATCATCACCTAACTTGATTGTCTGATGGATCCATTAAGAGTATGGAACTTTAGAATGTTTTCGACGTTTTTATATTATTATAGTGGCAAAATACCATACAGTTTTGAAACCGTTTATAACTCAGCAACAAGAAATCAAAATCAACAATAAGAAAGTGCTCTACGCACTTTCTTATTGCTAATACGACAAAAACATCCTTTTTGGAGGGACATTTTTGGAAAACAAAACATATCCCTATTTTCAGTGTATAGTACCTTAATATTACTTTATTTGTGAATTTATATAGAGTCGATGGTACATTTACCCGTGAATAGTACGCCTATCCATGAATAGATGGTAAAATGTCTGAGTCGTTTTCAGATCTTCGAAAATGTTGTAACTCAAAAAAATCAAATCCCCTATATCATCGTTAAATGGAAATGAGCAGATCTCATGAAGACATTTCTGTAAGATTTTACATAATTTCTGTTCGTCATTGGAAAGGAAATGATGATTTTAGAAAACTAACTTTGTAGTCTCATATGATTATCTCCGCTCCTAATTGACATTGGCAAGTGATCAGAGCATGTGGCTTATTTCAATTAGTGTTGTGCCAACACGCTGTCTACGTGACGACACGACATGATAAGTTTTTTCCCGCTCCTTCAAGAGTGTTCTGTAGTAGACAAGACGCGATTTCTAATTGAGTTTCCATGTAGTCGTTACTTTCGGCAATTCACAAGAGAAATCGACAGTATTTTCAAGTACTTTTACTACTTTAGTTAACCTTTTGTAAGAGACCATACGTACATTAAAAAATACTCCAATTCTCATTAATCATTGCCTAAATTGAGTATCACTAAAATGAATAGTTCCCAGGAACCGAACCAAATAACCACAATTAACGTTCATTCTACTCAAACAAATGTTCGACGCCCACCAATCGATCAATCAATATTATCGATACAGTCAATTAACGCGCTCGGGGCACCTCTAATTGAGAGCAATAGAGCGGCGATGCAGCGTCTGAGTCAAGTGTCGATATATTGTCATAACTTAACGACGCCTACACAGAAGTCAACCGAGAATCTGGTCAGGTTCAATTATTACTAATATTGATCGGACTACGCGGAAACAGCCAGTTTGAATTACAGGTATGCGACGATGACCTGCTCGAGTTATTACTTACAATAAGCTTAGCAATATCCCATCCCTTCTTTTCCCTTTCAAAATATTCCCCATTTTCTCATCTTCAATTCCCAAAGTGTCCGGTTGATAGGCTTGCTCTCTATTTTGTGAGTGTGACTAAATTATAGTTGGCAAATTCATCATCATCATCATTAGCCTATTGCCGTCCACTGCTGGACGAAGGCCTCCCCCAAGGAGCAAAAATTGGCAAAATGTGCGTGTTTAATACGGCTCTGTCTACCCTTCGGGGATTTAGGTGTGAGTATATGTATGTTATTACTTATAATGAAATAGATATGTTTAGTTTTGCTTTATTCTACTGAGGTGAATTTTTTGAAATTGATGAAAATACATTAATCGGTATAGCAGCTCACTCGTACAACACAATATCGCTAGATGTCGAACATTCAAACAGGCAAGTAACGTTGGAGGCTGAAAATCGCGTAGCTTAAAAGACCTAGAAGATTCTTTATCTATTAATCATGACAATATTTATCTACGATTATTTTGCAGGCTGTTGCATTCTCCTAAACTTATAGTAGATTTTCAGACTTTTTACTCTATCACTCGTTCATCGGTTAAAATTCGTTAAGATGATATTAGATATTGTGCCTTTGAAGCTGGTCTAATTTTAACAACAGTCTCTAATACAAGAGTAGGTATTGAATAATATATTATGGTAAAGTACAGTGATTTAGATGACATATGACAGATCTGTGAGCGTGATTTATTTGTTGTCGAAGTCGTTCGTTGCTAACAATAATTTTAGTGCTAAGATTTTGAATATTTATCGTAAATAATGTATCTATATTACCTGATTATACTGGAATTTTAGGTGTAATTTAGGTTGAGATAAATCTTGACATTTAAAGACAGACTGTCATAATGCAGATAATGTTAATTAGTTCTTACGTCATGTAATATCGTAACCCTAACATTTATATGTTTGTTACGCTTTCAATTACTAAACGGATCATCATGAAATTTTTCGTAAATGTCGTCAGCCGTCAGGGGGGGGGGGGGGGAGAAAGAACATGTATATACCTTTGATACAGATCTTAGATAAATAATGGTCCTCTGGTCGCGTGAGATAGAAGAATAACTTTAAAACACACACAATGATAATAATCTGTCTGAGGAAAATATACCTGCGATGAAATAGAAGGTAGAAATCTGAAAACCAATTTCAGTCCTTAGTGAATCGGGAAAAAAAGGAGATCCCTCTGATAGTGCTGCAGATAAATCTAGGTTATAAGATGGTTTATTTGTGTTCTCTTTTAATTTTACTGTTCTTTTTAGTTTATGTAGCTTACCTCTTTCTCCTTAGCAGCTAATTCATTCTCCAGATTGCCACCCTGATGCACCACGGGACTACTCCTCGAGGAGTTGCTATTACTCCTGCCTGTCGCGGCCATCTCCATCTTCTGTTCTACGTCGTCATCCAATTCCTTCTCGTCTTTGATGTCGGGGCTAAATCTATCGATCCTAGTCTCCGTGGCTTGGTCCCTCGTAGGTTCTAAGTGGGAGCCATTGGTTTTAGGAACGGTAGCTTGGAGTGGGGTTGGGCTGGTGGTGGCCAGTTGTTCTTTTAACGTGGTCACTTCTTTTTCGGCCAGTGTGGCTCTCTGTAACAAGACAAAATAATAGTCATGAATCATCTTTTTGGGTACGATAATTTCCTAAATATTTTTTTGGAAAATACTTAAAGCTATACTCAGTAGTCCATAGAGATTGTACACTAGATTTTATATGAATGTTCTGTTTTAAACCTAGAAGGTGGCAAATAAGCACGCGGCCATGATGGTTTAAATTTACAATACACTTGTATATAACTCTGAACTCACATATCGATATCCATCAATACCCATAAACAATACAGAGTACACAACATAAAGGAAGCGAATATTTTCACATGCGCGTACGCAAATGAATTAATTCAATCTAATTACTGGTTCCCATATGACGGTACTTCCGGTAGCATTCAGCCTATCAGCGCCATCACCGGAAGTGATATTGGCGTCAATGGTGTTGGTGAATGATTCGGTTAATAAAGGCCTTGTTTTGAAATACCTGATTGTTAATTAAACAGAATTTTATGTCAAAGTGACATAGATTTATAGACAACAGTCTGTTAGAGGTTAGGTATAGAATATAAAAGCTTTGACATCATTTAATACCACTAAGGTAGCAAGCAAGCACACAGTTAGTGGAATGGTGGTCAGGAACGACGTGAGAGCCCTACGTGACACTACACGATTAGTGTACTTTTTGCCAACTTAGTTATATAAAAATGGCATTGACAGGCCTGTTAGTGATCCTGACTGCTGAGCCAGAGGTCGTGGGTTCGATTCCCACCCGGAACAAATAATTGTGTGATGAGAAAGATCATTTATTCCGTGTCTGCGTGTAATTTATCTGTAATATGTATGTATTTAGTAATATATGAGTATGTTTATCAGCAATGTGGTTACCATAGTACAGGCTCTTTCTATTTTGGGATCAGACGGACATGTGTGAAGTGTCTTAAGTCATATGTCCTAAAAAGATTCCATTATTATAATCTAAATATTATTAAATAACTAGCAACCCGCCCCGGCTTCGCTCGGGTAGTAGAGACATCTTCAACAATCATCATCATATTTCAACCAATTTACACAAAACATAAGGAAATTACACCTAAACCGTCATCATGTCTATTAGTGAAAACCGCATGAAAATCCGTTCATAATTTTTTAAGTTTATTGCGAACAAACAGACAGACAGACGCGGTGGGGGACTTTCTTTTATAATATGTGGTAATTACAGTAGTAAAGAATATTCTGAGAATGTTCAGCAGCGCTGTTTAGACCCAAATTAATCTTAACTTGTACTATTAGTTGTCGAACACGGATTTCTTTTCTTTCCTTTCACAAGTAGAACCTATTTAAATGTACAAAAATAATAAATGATTAGCCAAAGAAAGTTAAAGAGAGCTCACACACGCGTGACTGCATGCTGTCTGAACAGATACGATCAACAGATAAAAGGGGCCTATAGACTGACGGAGATAGATGCGGTCGGGAACATTTTTGTTTTCAGGCTTTTAAACTGACTGACTTTAAGTTAATTATAATTTACTTGTTACTATAATAATATGTACATCCTATTTTCCTTCCTATATATAATATTTTGTTAATTTTTTGTACAATAAATAACATGAATATGGATATTTTTGAACATATTACATGAACCAAAAATAAGTACAACTGATACTACGGTTACTATAACATGGATAAAAATACTCAGATACATTTTAAAATTTATAAACACGTCTAATATTGAACCGACTCCGATAGAATCAAATATTACACGCTTTTTATTACGCTGGACTTGTATCTATCTATCTATGTAACGGAATCTGCCAATTAAAAAAAAACAAAGAAAAAAAACGAAAAACAGAAACATTTATTTTTGTAAATACATATTATATATAGAAACACAGAGAGTGGTTCAAATAGACATAATGGTATTCGGGTTTTTATTGATCAACATGCTTTAAAACTATCGGATACTTTGCCTACAGCCGTTGACAGTACCTATAAACAATTGCAGCAGAAGATAAGTAACTCTCTCTCATTTGCACTTTAAGAACTAGTTTGGTATGAGATCTAGCTACACTATTCACCAGTAAGAACACAAAACTAAGCAAGCAAGGTATTTTTTTGCCGGGCGGTCTATCTATTATCGTCTGACGCCGCCTGAAGTTCTACTTCGATACTTGGTCGAGAACCTTTGTCTTTTCGAAATTCATGTACGTGAGAGAAATCAATTTTCGCTTGCTTTAATGGTAAAGGTATTACTACTAAATTTCAGTGTAAAGAGGAAGTAAGTAAAACCTAATAATTCGCACCAGGTTAGATTCCTAGACTATGTTAAGACATAGTCAGGGTTAAGACCCTTCTCATACTGAGAAGAGATGTTTGTCCAGCAGCGGGTTTGCTTCAATTTATAAACACGTCTAATATTGAACCGACTCCGATAGAATCAAATATTACACGCTTTTTATTACGCTAGACTTGTATCTATCTATCTATGTAACGGAATCTGTCAATTTAGTTTTCACCAACTTCAAGACGTTCGACTTACTTGAAAATTTGCACACGTCTCGGGGACCGATGGCAATACAAGTATGAAAAATAAAAAAAAAATTACATCCAAATTTGTGTCCGTCGTTTCTATGTTTGTAAAGTCCCCCGCGACACAGGAATAATTCCTAGTGCGGGAGTTGTCTTTTATAAAAAAAAAAAACAAAAAGTTAAAAAAACTAACAAAACACGCTTTAATAGCAAACAGAACTAAAAAGTAAAAAATAATGTGTGATTGTAAAAAAGGCGTGGGGTGCTTGACATCAAACGTAGCTACAAATAGTTCATTGGTAGCTATTTATAACAGTAGAGTTATTATAAAAATATAGTAAAAAGCAACCCACGACTTTTTACAATCACAAATTATTTTCTACTTTTTAGTTCGGTTTGCTATCAAGTGTATTTTTTTTTAGTTTTTTAAGCTATATTTATTTTTCATTTCAGCATCAACGCAAATACAATGTGAAACTCCTCTAACAATACGCATTTAAAAACGTATACTTACGCAATAAACATGACTAGATGCACATGAAAACAAAGATGGCGGATGTACTTTACTTGTTTAATTATATTACTAACACTACTTTCTTAATTTTACATCAGTTTGAATCATATTTTAATACAAACAAGGTTGTGAGCAACGGTTAGCTTAATTTAGAGTCGAAGAGACTAATGACTTAGTAACTAGAACGAATAAAATGACTGATGACTGTAATACTAGGAAACTCATTCGATGCTTGAGTCATTCACTAGGTGGATTAGACTATCAGATATAAACACCTATGGAATTTAAATAGGAAACAAATAGCAGAAATATCTTCATAATTTCATCACCATACCACGTGATACCACGGCCTCGCAGAAAACCGGCAGTGAAGCAATGTTTGCATTGCTTTTCGCCGAGTGAGTGAGGTTACCGGAGGCCCTTCCCTCTCCATTCCTCGCCCCTTAAGGTAGTAGGGGAAGGGGGGAACCCTTCCCCTAACACTTGCCTGCCACCTTAAGGGCAGGCAACGTACTTGTGACTCTTGAGTTGCAGGTGCTCATGGGCGGCGGTAGTCATTTACCATCAGGTGACCCGTCTACTCGTTTGCCCCCTATACCATAAAAAAAATGCAATAAAAGAGTAGGCGTTTGTCTTCAAACTCATCTGATGGAAAGTGACGATGAAGACGAAGATGGTACACGTCTATTCAAGAGAAACCTATTCACTTTACTCTTGAACGCTCCAGGATTATAATTGTCTGAAAAAATAGACACAGGTAGCTACTTCCAGATCTTTCGCCATTCGAACCGAAAAAGAGCTGTCAAAGTATTTATTTCTTATGTATTATAGCAAATTATATCAATGTATGGTATATGTGTATGTATATAACAAGCTCTCATTTTGTAATTTCTCTTCAAACTTCCAAATTAAACAAATACATAAATAATGTACATTTTGTTTTTGAACCCTGTGGTGTCAATTCTTTTTTTCAATGATGTCATAGATTATATATAGAGATATAGATTTGTGGTCTATGAAACTTTTTTTAAAAGGTCGCCGAGTTTAACCACAATTTGCGCAGCACCTAATTTTTTTTTTGGAAGTGACACTATCTCTAATTTCGCAAATGAGACAGCCCATCTGATGGTAAATAACACCAAGGAGTTCTGATAATTCTAATGTGGTGGTGTCTGCGTACTCAAAAAGACAGCAGGGAGATCTTTCCTAAACTTCGCCTGTACTACTGCGCCCATTGCGTTACAGCACTTTCGAGAGGCTATTCCATACTTATTGGGTATATCTTAAGTGCTTACCAATTGCACTCTTAATAATTATGTATACCTACATAAGTTGTGTGTTGACCCTAATGTGGATCAATCGAGGTTTTCCGAGTGCAGATTCAGTCGCGCGGCTCCAATTAGCCCAGAAAACAACTGTACTCTACCTCTTTAAAAATATAATAAATATACAATTATTTAACATTCGTCTGAATAGGTTAACATTTTCATACGCTCTCCTAACGACGTCCGACGCCATCTACCGTAACTTTCAAGAATTATGATATAAATTGTTTGCATAATCAAAATGTGTAGTATTTATAAAACTATTCAAAGTTGTCTCACTTCTTAACGAAATAAAAGAGGTACCATTGTCTATGGTCGATAATTTTTATCACGTATTACAAATAACCCGTGCATTACGTAACGTGAGGCGCTCAATTGAGTTTGATTGATCGTTCTAGCTCACTCACTCACTGACTCATTCACTGATATAAGAATAAATGCCCTTGATCACGTCACTAGACCTTTAAGGTCCCATGACATGGTTGAGTAAGAGAATTAAGAATTATTGATGTCTTGATAGATATCTTGTTACTGATTTGTTTGCAGAATCTAGTTACGTGGAGATTGATGGTCATAAAAGCTACCAAGATCTTTTGGGAACAAGGTCTTTCAAACTGGGTTATGTGTTCATGAACAGAGTCTTAAAGGACTAAGTTAACGAAGGCGTCTTTCTCTGTCAATTTTATTTTATTGGTCATAGAATACTGTATGAACACTTTTAACCATTAGATGGATTGTCTAAAAATAGGTAAATAGTTTTACCATATTTTTCCCGTTTGAATTATGAACAATTTTTATTGTTCATAATTCAAACGGGAAATATGAAGTAGTATTAGTTAATAGTAAATTGTTGTTGTCATGTTGACTATCGCGGTAGTAGAGGTCATCTTGGGCTTGTAGAGGCTATGATGATAATGATGAATGGATGATCAATAACCCAAAGATACCTAAGATCAAAGTATAAACACTAAACAAAACCACAAAACAAAAAAAATAAACTCATAAAATGTGTTCTAACACCAAATGCGTTCAATCTTAAGCAAGACTAAGAATTAAATTCTGATGACTGAACATCATACAAATTGAAACTGTTTAAAAAAAACAGAAAAATGACTCAACACAGATACAGCAGTTTATTAGATACAAAACATAGTTGCTGGTAGATTTATACTTTCATTTATCGTGTCATCTATGTTCAGCCAATGTGAAGGGCCCTCCATTACAACATGCTCCAGCAATATACGATAGTGCGTAGATTCTAATTCTAATTAAGACAACGATTATATACCGAATAATTATGTTTACAACTAGAAAGTGTAAGAAAGTAAGAAAGCTGTAAACAAGGAAGTAGAACATTCAATTATAATAGACGAAATTATCGCAATGCATGAATTGTAATGAGGTAGTAATCATTTTGAATAATTAAAAACGGCCGATGTCGCCTCAAATGTTTTTATAATAGTTGTAAATATCAAAATACGTTTGGCTGGTGCGATAATGTGGGAAAGCGAAGCCCGTCGATTGTGTGGACACGAAAGATGGCAGGTGGGTGAGAAGACATTGATTAATTATAGTTTAAAACATTAAAGAGATGTGAAACTTTGATGATTGTGAAACTGTGCCGAAACGACGGAAATCATAGATACCATTGTTTGAAATTTATTAAAAAAATATTTTGACACAAAATATATAACACGCATAAGAAACTTTTTAAAACAAGAATCTGAATTTACTTTAGAAGATAATAATCAATGACATTCACCGTTACTACCTAACCAAACCGACAATTAAAATGGTTGGTGACCAGTAAGCCAGTAACTAACGATGAATACAATCTATCCGAGGCATCTGATTCCAAAATTTCTGTTTGTGCAATAGATTAGCTTTGTGTAATCTTAGTAATTGTAGTCTCACGGAGAACAATTACTGTAACGGTATTATGTTTAATGAGTCAATGAATTATTGTACAGTTGCCTCCAAATATCGTGGTCTAGTTAACGTTGACCAATCAAAATTACTTGATGGAGATGAACAAGCGTATTTTTTCTGACGTTTTCTTAAATCGCTTTGTAAAGAAATCATTGATTATTGTCCTTTGTACACAATGTTGGTTTAAAAATCGAACTCTTCGAAAGTTTTCCATCTTGACCATAGGCAAAGATGAAGCTTAACTGTGATTTGTGACAGCGAAAACAATATTAAACCTACCTATTGGTACTTTATACCAACTCAAACTTATTCAATTGTCGAAATTTAAAGGCGTCTACCGATCAATGAATTCATTTGAAACAGTGATCAGGCCGTATTGAAGCGATGTCGTCTTTCTTTGTTCATAACTAATCGAATGCGATTTGTTTTTGATACTCTTGGATTTAAGCTTTCTTTGTTCAGAAAGATGAATCAAAATTTTTATAATAGCTATATATATTGTAAGCAAGTACAAAATAATTTGTGGTTTTGTTTTATAAATACCTATTTATAAACCCGGACCAATTCTATACGTATGTAATGGTTTTGGAGCGTATCTAAAAGTCTCGTTTAAAGAAAAACATTGAAGTTGACGAGTCGTTGGCGGTTGGGAAACATGAAAGATATGAAAATAAAGATATATTTCATGAGACACATTCGAGATTTTTAGTAAAATGTGACACATTTGATAATATACCTATACCTATATATATTAGGTTTCTTTAGTAAAATGTTTTGTAAAATGGTGAGTAATTGAGATGCAAGCTGTCTCAACATTTAGAGTCTTACGACTGTTTTCAAAAGAAATATCATTGTATTTTTATGAAAATTAAAACAAAACAAAGATATAATTATACTCTGTATGTAAAATGTTGTGTGTTTTATAACTAATATTTAGAAAAATAATAATTATGAAACAAACATCCATTTTATTTAAATTTCAATCGTCTTTTTTTGTCTCAGCTATGATACATCTCTAGGTGTGTTTTTGTCTAAATTGGCACAGGGAACACGCGTTCGTCCTATACATGAGTCAAAGTAAATAGTCTGTAGGAATGTGTAATCGCATCGGCATTTCAGTCCTAATGAGTGATAATGACAACAAAAGAAAAATAAATAACTGAAAACATGATATAATTTTGTTTGTACGGCGAAGAAATCGTCAAACTGACTTTTATTATTCTTTGTAGCATAGATAATATGTCAACACGTCGGTTGTTTTTGTCCTGTCAAATAGCGTAAAGTATTTATTTAAATTGTTATAAAAGACATTTTAAAATTCAATTGTTATTAAATACAATTAAGATTCAAGTATTTACATTAAAAACGAAAATGGCACGTGTAACTAACAATAAGATTATAAAATCTAACAGTAAAAAGTGAATTAACAAAAAAGCATGGCCGCCAAAAATTAAGATTTAATTATAATTAACATGAAACGACCAATTAATATGATACATGGTACGTTAGATCTGATAACATAAAGGTGAATCTAAATGAGTACGTTTCTAGAACATAATAAAATAATGATAATGAAGGAAAACTTATATGTTTCGGTGAGAGCCGACACACCCGAGTGGTCGCGGTGAAGTGGTCATGAATTTTTATTTTTTATGCTTGGAAAGTTGAGGGGCTTGTCACCCTATTTGTTGAATTACAGTATTTTAATTAGATAGATATCTAATTAATTTATATGTGCCTATTTACTGACGCTTATACACTGTTATGATAGACATGCACAGTAAGTATTTTCTTATCTTTATTTTAAATAAAAACACCTCAAACCATTAATACTTTTAAATGTCGATGTCAATCGCCCATGACTCATACCACACTCAACCCTGCGGCGGCCACCAAGAAAAATTAACGCATACCTACTCGCGAGGGGTCCCCCAGACCCCACATTATACGGGGAGCGGTCACTAATTAATGGAAAAGGATTAAATTCGTACCGAATTGAAATAAAATAAATATGATAAAGGTCCATCCTTGGCTCAGACGAAGGGCTTCGGTAACCTTTTTTACGTACCAAGTAACCGTATTAGGATGTCAACATAATTGTTTGTTTTGACTAGCGTCGATGGAGCTTTTTAATTTGGCAATGTATTGTAAAATTGTTCTAGCTTGAAACACGAGAGCTCAATTACAAGAGAACGATTATATTTGTAAAAAATATAAACTTGCGTTACACGATCTCGTTAGACCAGTGAAGCGAGAAAACTTAAGCCGTACTGAGTTTGTAGTAAGCCAATATTTTATTACATGTACGTTTTTTAAATGCGTTACATGGCTTACAGGCTTGCTCGTCGGTCTAGTGAACAATGTCTGTTATTTCGTACGTTTAACTTAAAAAAAAATGTGTCGGCAGTCTAAAGTACTTTTAATACAGGGTAAGGATACATATTTCATAACAATTATTTTAGTTATCAGGCAAAACCATTTTAAGTAAACCGGTTCCAATAAATTTTCTAACTTATCTTCATAAAATAATGTTATCGTGTACTCCTAGAAGCAAAGTATTACAAAATATATTTACGAAACATGTCCAATCCAAAAACAAAACGTGTATGTGTGTATTTTTCATGGACTTTATTTACCCTCGTCCTCAACCCTTGCCGTCTTCGTCGACCGACTGTCTGACCATTGTCTGATAATTTGCCTATTAATTTGTATACGTCAACTTAGGCAATGAATTCAAAATTAAACGAAACTGTTCTGAATTTGAAAAATAATTCACTTTATAAACCGATGTTATTGGCTGAGAATAGTTTTATTTAATTAAAAAACTACATTAGTTAACTGCCAAAGAATAAAAAACCGCATTCGATTTTTCATTTCGTCAAGGGCTCGTCTTAATATATTTTGTATAGATATTAGGAAGGCCGTCAAGAAGAATTTTCTTTGCCTCTAAATAAAACTGTTGGATGTAACTCGATGCGTCTAAATTAAAGCTGACATTGAGATATTAAGTGTTCACCGTTCAATATAATAGACGAAAAACGTGATTTTTAATAAAAATCTTCTTGTAATTTGATTATCCTCCTTCAGATTTCTAATTTTGTTTTACGCGAGATCTCTTCAACCAATAGGCAATACTAAAAACAATGTCATTACACGAGTTTTAGAGATTTGGTCAAGAAGACTTTGTACGCTTCTTTATTTAATACTTCATGTAGATTGTATTAAAGGAGTGAAAAATCATCCATATTTTGACTAGATCCAAGAGTCCCTATTGAGGAATCGTTCCGCAAAACAAAACCCGCGAAGCATGAACACCTCACCTACACAAACACGAAACCCAAACAGAGTCGAATCGAAAACTAAATAATTCAATTCAGAACAAAGTCGGATTGACAAATTCAAATAGGAACGGCGTTCGAAAGGCGAAATTTCGCTCAAACAGCCGTCAATCGACTATAGGCAGGTAAGAGTTGATCATTATTAGATATTGAATTTTCGTAACTTTGGACTCATCCGCTTTCTAATTTACTAATGAATCCGAGTGGTACTGCCATTAGCTACACCGCTCCCTCACCCCGTTAACCCCCTCCGTCGTCGTGGGGTGTCGGGCAAGGGGTAAGAACGGGAATTTTCGTCTTTTATACATGTAGAACGATAATCCGATTGGTGATTCCGGCGTTCCACATTTGAATTTTCGTATGTTCCCGTTAATTCAGGAACGCGATTAGAATTTGTGTAGTGTCGTGTTGTTTTGATAATACGCACGCGCGACTCTGGCCATTTAGTTTTATTTTGAATGTGGAATAATCGATTAAAAAAGAGTTTTGACATTATAATGTATAATGAGGATTTCAAACTGGACAGTTATAAGCTTAGGTTTTTATTTTGTTTTTTAATTTTAAAACATGTCTATGAGATATCTGACGGACAGTCTACATTTTACTTGGTCATAATTTTTAATTAAATTGAAGATGACATCTTGGCACTATCATAACTCCTGCGAAATATTATAAATTAACCCACTTCTTTAAACTGATTAATATCTAATTTAGAATTATGTTTCTATCATATATTTTTAAACAAATACATTAGAAAAACTTCCCGTTTCAACAGTTCGCAAATCGACTATGCTATTATAATAAGTTTTGCTTGTAGTTGTTGAACTAAATCAAAAACTTGCACTTGGGGTGGGGGTGTCAATAAAATCCAATATTCGCACCTACTTTACCCATATAGAGTAGTTATTATCGATAGATGTGACAGCTGTAATAACATTGTGCCTAATAGAGAATGTACCTAAACAAGTACGGTTGACAAATTCTTAGTAGGTACTTATTTGTGATGTAAGTTTACATCAAACTAAACAACCATGAAGAGACAAACAATCACATGGCCTTCAATCTGCACCCTCAAAGAGTGCAGATTGAAGGCCATGTGATTATTTGCATGCACAAAAACTTGATAATATGTCAATCGTATGCATTACGTACTATAAAAAAATAATAATTTACTCAATGTCGCTTATTAAAATACTCAGGCGTGTGTTGTTTTCTAATTGTAGTTTAAAAAACGCCTTTTTTCCACTTTTCTATACTTTAGGTTACATTGTGTTTGAACTGTCTACGCTATCTACAACCAATAATCTTTGACCGATTCGAAGTTCACAAATCAAGTGTAGGTGTACAGCGGAGCGCACAAGTTGTGCCGTAGCGGGACATTTATTCGCTTGTTGTTTAACTTTACGTTCAGGCGCACTTGTGTTCGCTATTGTACTTGTGTATTGTTTGCATATTGACTGCTTATTCATGTTGATTTTATATGAATTGGCGAGTTTAAACTTAGAATAAAATACATACAAAAAGGTTATCTATGGTTTTCCACTGTCCAGAACTTCATAGAGGGTTTCGTATTGTCAGCGGTGGAACTATCTTTGACCCTTCTATTGGGTAGGTATTTTTAAATTGTCAGGAGTGAGATGCTATGGAGAAGAACAGACAAGAAACTCTAAGGACTCTGTTTTCCGACATGTTTTTTATTTACAATTTTCTGGTTTTCAAATCAAATCAAATTTAAAAATTATTTTTTTCAAGTAAACCCATTGTAGGTATTTTTGAATTGTAGGTATTTTTGGTTACATTGCTTATAATAAAAATTATATGTAAGTATTATATCCATGAAAGTCCAAATTGTAAACATTAAACAGAAAACAGGAAACTTTATGTTATTCCTAAATATTTTAAAGCAACAGTAAATAATACTCTAAAGCGAGAATGACAATCTTATACTATTAGGCGACTCAAATACTTTTTATCACTAACATAAAAAGAGATATTAAATTAAAAACGATATTAATTTTTCGTATGTCCACAGCTAAATTAACGACGTATAAACAGTAGATTTACAACAGTTCCAATTTCTAGACATATGTGCTAGACGAGGAAGCGAGAAGTCAACGTCCACCTATCTCCAGATCAGCCAGCCGAGCCTATGATTAAACCAAAAGACCGCATTTAAACAATATTTAACTCAGCTCATTTAGATTCGTATCGTTCATTGTTCGTGGCCGGTCGGAACCACTCGGCAATCTTCGTTAGACTGCAATGATTTACATTGTCTTGTTATTGGCGGGTCAACTGGGAACCGTGTTAGCGTGGTAACCGTTGTACTTGAATGAAACGGTTCTCATTCAACTCTGTATAGTAACACTTAACTAATTTAAACTAGAAGTAGGTGCCAATGTGTGCGGAGGGCTTAAAATCTCAAATGACTTTAGATAACAAACTACATTTTATGACACATTCGTAATACGGTTGAATTCTCAACACCTCAAATTGACAGTGACAGTATGAGATTTAACAACGTCTTTGATTTGAGTGGCGTTCTGAGTATTTGAACGGTAGTGATATTTGAAGTGAAAACTTCTTTACGTTGGACACTTTTGGGTATGGGAAAAAGCACTAAACTCGCGTGACCGTCACGCTCAGATACATATTTAGAGATGTGTGTATATATATACATGCATATGTAAGTTATGTTTTCACTTCTAACGCAGTCCTACGACTGACAGTTTCTTTTTTTTGTTTTGGCATTGTTGACTTTATATTTAAAATAGTTGTACGTGGTGTGATTGGCTTTTGGAATAGTACCGAGTTATTTTTTATATTATTGGAATAGAAGTACCTAGCGTATGAATATTTAATATTTCCATTAAAATATTTTAATAGGACATTATATTTTTAATTATTCCTTCGAAGTAATCTATTATCTTAATAGTATGTATCTTTTACGTCTCGGTATTCCTCACATGACATCCAATAAATCAGTACCTTGTGAAATCTAATAAAATGTTCCAATTAATTACCACCCTACACGTGCATCCCCCTCGGAAGTACATTAAAAACTGAACGTACGTTATTAAATTCAGTGACGTTCGGCTAACATCGGTAATTTTCGTCGCCTCTTAATTCTGTTCGGCTCAATAAAGGCTTTATTGGCACGTTATTAGCTAGGCTTTTATCTTCAATCGTGTTCACAATGAGGTACTTACAGTCTGTCAAACACTAAGCATGTTATTGTAGATGAGACACATTTACAATTTTGTTTAAATACTATGGAACTTACTGAATATTGTTGCTCGTTTTGTAAGAAATTTTACTGTAATAACCGCCTGTTTCTAATTAGATAGCACGAAAGTTGAAGTTGTTTCTGAAATTAGAAGTTACTACAGACATTATACTCTAGAGGAATACATGTTCTATCATAGGTAGAATGGTGCAAATGGTTAATTAACTCATAGAAACTTTTGCGAATTTGTTGAAAAAGGTCATTAGCAACAAGATAATATCGGAAACATGATCAGCTATTGATAAACGCTGGTGCACAGTGTTCTTCCTAAAAACTTGCACCGCCTTTCTAGAAGGGATTTCTGGCAGTTTAAATAAATCGCCCATCCAATTAATCGGAGACGCATTCAGGCTTTGGTTTCTAATTCGAAACCATAAACTTAAAAAATTAACTTTTTTGTCACAGTGTTTCTACTGTCCTATCTGCATTTTCTTAATTTAATCTTTGTACCGCTAACAAAAGGGAGGCGTTTATTGGCAACTACCAATGTTCGGGGTGCGAAGGAAAGCATAATATCGCATATGACTTGATATCACACGTCGTAATAAAGATGGCTCACACGAAAACTTCCCAATAAGTTCGACTTTTGACAAGTTCACGAGAAATCAACGCAAATAAAATGCTTTTGATATGTGACGTCATGAAGTGAATTTAAAAAAGAACAGAAGAACTAGATAAAGTACTGAACTTGTTATTTTTACTACACTATCTCTGTGTTGGCGTCAATTAATACTATTATGAAAATTTTGTGTACATATTGATCAACTAAATCTAAATTTTAAATTTAAATACGAAAATTTCGTGCGTGTGTTGCCAAGTTTGCGCCTTTGATTTTCTGGCGACTCTGCTAACACACAAAAAACATCTACAATTTTTTTGTAAAGTGCTATCCCTTTTGGGTAATTCTTATTGAAACACAAATGTGCTATAAACTATCTTGTTATTTTGATTCATACATTTCCTTGTCCTCAATCTGTAGATACATTAAATATAATTTTATGACCATTCCAATTATGTCCGATGTAAGATCAATTTATAATACTAATAAGAAAATAACATTTAGCAACAAAGTATTTAATTTATATTAGGATTGACATCACAGATCTGCAGATCGGGACCCGGGTAATGATCCGTGCGTGCCGATAGATCGTTGACGGAGCGCGAATAGGATGCAACCATTGAGCTGCGTCTGAGTTTATTTTAGATCATACTCCTTTATTTTGTATGTAGATGTTTTTCATCGACGTTGAAATTATTTGCCTATTAGTTGGCTGCGTTTGAAGGGTTTTATACTAATAATACAAAGTCTAAGTACTACATATTAATAATGATTTATAATTGATTGTATCGTCAAATTACGGATAACTACTTCTTTTTTAAATATGTAACTTGCAAAAAGTTGCCAGATTTGTAAAAAGAATAAAATGGTTTTTAATTTACGATAAGTTTTCACTGCAGAGGCAATTACGTTTTATACATATCTATCAGTCAATAGAGAAGTGAGGCTGGAAGGGGCCAATCACCCACCTGGGGGGTGAAGAAATAATTAAAAGGCACACAGAAAACCGACAGAAACTTAATTCCGATGCCTATTTGTAGCTCATCGAGTTCATTCCAAGTTTGAGAAGAGTTCGGCCAAAGTTGGGCTCAAGTTCGTGTAACTTGGAGTCAGTTTGAGACGCTCCGGCCCGCTGTCGCTTCGGTAATATTTGCAATTCGCGACTTTTATAGCCCTCGTTACGTTAATTTATAATTACTGTTAATTGGTTATTATATATGTTAATAAATAAAACAACGCTGGCGATTAACTAGATATACAAAACTGTGATACATAAAAAATGAAGTAGAATTAATTTCTTACAAGAAAAGAAGTTCTTGATAGATTTTTATTTAGTAAATAAAAATCTATCAAGAACTTCTTTGCTTGTTCTTGCCCACGGCTTGCCTCACGTAAAAGTTATTTTTATACCCCTAACAACGTGCATTCAAAATTTATTGATGATCGCGGGCAAAATTAGTTTATAATATTACAAGTTCGGATGAAATGAGCTCAGTATACGTAGCAAACAAAATGTGAACGAGCAACGACCAGTTTGACACATCTCAATAGAACACATAATTGGACACAGTAAACAGATGAGCCATATCATTGAAGTTGGCAACAAATTGACAACGTTTTTGCACATCGTTTAAATCGAGAATGAATTAAGAACGAAAGATTCGATGAGTTGGAACCGAGTGACCGATTGTGTTCTCAACGGTCGACTGCTTAAGTAAGAGTGTTAATATAGATATTCTGTCGTTCTAATGGGTAGATGGTGGGTGACCAATTAGAGTTGAGTTTATTTCTTACTGAATCGTCATCTGGTGCAGGTAACTGACGTTAAAATTATGAACGTGATATATATTTAATTATTTTCTATTAAAAAGATTAAATTTATGTTTAATATATTTTAGTGGTATCAATGATGCATTTTTTTTTAAAAGTGATAATAATTAAAATAAATTGGTATTTTTTTACTATTTGTACCTAAGGACATAAAAAATCTTTTTGTTTACATTCGTATTTAAACAAGATTTATAATCCCACTAATATTATAAATGTCAAAGTTTGGATGGTTGGATGGATGGATGGATGTTTGTTACTCTTTCACGCCAAAGCTACTGAACCGATTGCGATGAAACTTGGTATGTAGATAGCTGGAGACTTGGATTAACATATAGGCTACATTTTATCCCGATATTCCCAAGGAATCGGGACTTACGCAGGTGAAACCGCGGGGCGCTGCTAGTATTTATTATAATCGTTTTTGTTCATACCCCATGTTCTTTGTAAGAACTTACTTCTAGAGATAATTTTGTCAATTTAATTAAACGTCAAAAAAAATGTGTTTTAAATTTCGAAGCCACGCTCAAATCGCATGTCCCTATTAGTAATGTTGGATCTGAAAAATTACATTTTCGGAATATTTCATAAAAAAGTTAATCATTTTGGATGTATTTTAACCACGTTAGAAAAATATATTTATCTATTTCCGTTTTCGAGATTTTTGGGCTAACATTGCCGGATCTACTTAGTGTGTCGAGATGACTACGTAATATGTGACAGTTGCTACCATCTTACCGGGAAAACCGCACGAGAGCCCCTCTCTTTAATATTGGTAGATATTAAATCCAAGTTATTTTAACACAATGACGAGTAATAGAGCACGTAAGTTTTGAATAATGTTTTCCATTTAGATGATGACGTAAATTCAACGCCAAAGAAGAGTCATATAGATAAATATCAACTTTTTACTATAAAATTTTATTAAATTAGGTTGTAATCCAACTCGCCAAGTTAACGGTACTGTTAAGATGTTTTAGTGTAGTATAAGTATACCGCAAACAACATTATAAGCCATATTTTTATGTGCCTAAAAAGTATATCCCACTACCACCATTATTATCGTATCGTATATTATCGTAAATGGCACATCCAACATTTTTCTATCTTCTTACAACCGATAAAAATGTAGCATGTGGCACATCTTAAAATGACAGTTAATAATGTTGCATGTGACTTATTTCTATAGTTTTTTTTTTATTATGTACTTGGTTTTTGATTAATACAAATAAAACAATACAAATTTAAATATGATTGGCAAATTTTGTAACAATATTATAAAAAATTATAAAGTTGTTTATAAAAATGTCTTTAATTGCTACTGCTGAAAAGTATATCAATCACGTTTACTACATTGTTAATCTTTGGACATGCGAAATATGGCCGTTTCGTCAAATTGAAAGTAACAGCTAAAGTTACACACTCACGGTACATCCCTTCAAGTTAAATCAATTAGGCCCTGTTTTAAAATCGTCGTATGAGGGCCGTAGGGCGGAGGGCTTAGAAAAACTTCTAACGAATGCCCCCTGAACCCTTTTTAATCAATTAATTACTCAATACGAACACATTGTTCTGATTCGATGTTTCCCGCTCATTGACTAACATTCGCTAAATATATTTTTAGTATGCTTAAAAAATCAACATTATGTTTCCACATTTGAATATATGTGGATTTATAAATGGGTTTCAAAAGCCTATTTTCGGGCTGGCAGTCAAGATTTCTTGTATTTTACCTCTTATTTGAATGGAGTCGTATTGACAATAAATAATATAATTATTTTATAACGAAATCAATACACAGTAATCGAATTATTATTTTGTTTACACCCGCGCAAGCTCCAAGGGATCGATGAGATTAGAAGTGAAGTTTTAACAGAATACAATTAATTTCTGAACGGATTTGCCGTTGACGTCTGTCGATCTTTGTAAACTTTTAAATGGTTTAAAAGTTAAATGTATTTTGTGAAGATACCGTAATTCGGTTACGTGTTCACTGCACGGAGTATGGGTAATAGGATTATTGTTCGACTTACCATCACATAACATCCCTATTATTAGATTAATACCAACTACAAATTAAAAAAAGAAATGTGAGTGTCTCCTTCGACGCACGACTGGACAATCTTTCGGTGACTTTTTTTATGGTATAGGGGGCAAACGAGCAGACGGGTCACCTGATGGTAAATAACTACCGCCGCCCATGGGCACCTGTAACTCGAGAGTCACAAGTGCGTTGCCACCCTTTAAGGTGGGAGTAGGAGAAGAGGGGGAGGGGGAAGAGTGGGAAGAAGGGAGGGGGGGAGAGGGGAAAGACAGGAATAGGGGAGAGGGAAGGGTTAGGGCCTCCAGTAACCTCACTCACGCGGCGAAATGCAATGCAAGCATTGCTTCACTGCCGGTTTTCTGTGAGGCCGTGGTATCGAGCGGAGTCGAGCCGGCCATTACGTGCCGAAGCATGGCTCTCCCACGTATATACATCAAAATGTTGCCATAAGTAAATTTTTCATAACATCGAATACGGGTTCAAATTCTGTTTTAATATTAACATTTTCTCGCATTTGAATTATAAATTAATTTACATTTCTATTGAATATTTTTAGCTCTTTCATCATGAGTACTGATCTAAATACGTAGATATCTAAGCTTAAATTCAAAGTCCATTATAAAAATCTATTCACAAGATCACCTTCTAAAAGCTAATTAATATCCCATCCTTTGACGGTAATTTTTTAAACTGTATCGCCAGACATCGGGCTTTTTGCAGACCCTACAAAGCAGAGGTTCCGTACATAAAAACCCCTTTAACTTATGATGAATTAGCGATCTCCTACGCTTTATGTCTCCCGTTATCTACCCCCTAACCACCCCTACTACACCCTCTCACCCCTACAGCGTCGATATTAAGGAATTAATATGAGTGGAAAAATTATGAAACGACTGTCCTGCTATTGGTAATTTGGGATTAGTTTTTGACAGGACATGGATTTACTAACGCTATTGTCTATGACTATTTATGGTTCATTTTTGTTTTTTCTTTGTCTGCAATTTGTATACGTTACGTAATCAGATACATACCAACAACAGATACTTAAATCTAGTTAAAAGTTTAAATTTTCGAAAATCGAACTTTTTCGGTAACATAGTTTCGCAATACAGTGTATTCGTAATTTGTACTTGGTTATGTCAAAAAATAACGTTCCATATTTAAATTTTTAATGAATACAACTATTTTCACTAAGAATTTTTAATGCTTTAGAGTTTATTCATCTTAGCTCTTACAAAATAACGCCTCGTCACGCTTACAAAATTGTCGAACACCACATCACACGATTAAACCTCCGCGTCATGTATTACCTAATCCTTTCCCAAAAAACTTGGACCCTTGGACCGGCTGATAAGGGAGATGTTTTGATAGCCCCCATCATTCACTTATTCCTATACTTATACGGACCCTTCTCCTGTTTCTATAGAAAAACATTGACGTAAAAAGTGGGTTGAAATGAGGGAGGGAAATTTGGGAAAGGTTGGCCGCTGTCGAAGTGACCGCTGAGCTGGGTCGCATTATGTGGATAACGTCGTTATGTGTTGATCAATTTTAATGCTGTACCGTCAGCGTCAAAATCTTGTACCCTATCTGTGAAAAAAGTATACAACAATATTGTTTGTTTTGTACAAATCCACCCATCAAACCATTGACTAAATGCATGGTAATGTTACTTTTAAATTTAAAATTTCAAGCAAAGACAAACGTTTACGGCCTAACTGTAATAACCATGAGTAATATCTAATAATTAACTTAAGTTAAAACAACAAACGGAATGATTCACAGGAAGTCTCATATTAAAAGATTATATTAAGCCCAATTAAAATAAAGAATATCACTCAATACAGTCGAAATTAAAGAAGGTATAATTATTTTCTTTTAAAATACAGATAGAAGGTAGTTTAGAATGTACGTCATGTGTGGGAAACCTCACGTACCTACCCGCATGGGTAAAAGAAAAATACTCGTCTTTAGTTCGTGTTGCTAATTTGCGCCTCTTAATTACCAGTTGTGGGGACGAATGCGCGGCGCTAGGTGGAACATAACATTTGATGCGGTGTTCTTAATTTAAAATATTTTTTTAAATCTTTGTTCTATTTTTTAACTGTTTTGTTACTTTTTAATTGTAATTTTATTATAAAAATATGCGTTCAATAGCCATTATTACACTTTTGTAATTACATAATTTTAAGTAAAATAATCTTTTGTCTACCATTGAAAATAGACAAGAAAACTCGATCGAAACGTGTCGAATGACTAAATAATTGGTCCCAGGACCTCTATCAGGACATAATTACCGCCATGAAATCTAGTAGTCTAAGTAGTAAGTAACAGTATTTCTAAGAAACAGAGATTATATTAAGTATAATTACTATATTTTAGACTTGCAACGAATAGTGTGTTCAGCCACGCGCCGAATACCGAATATTCTGCAAGCTTCCCGGCTGATTATTCGGCAAAAGTATTCGACTGACGCGGGGCAGGAAATTTTTATCGACATTTTTGTTTCTTGTTTCTACTTTCCACTGTTTTAACACCTCCCGCAATGACCCACCCAAGCGCATCTATCTTCTTTTATGGATTGCTACGAGGAGTGTTCTGCAGAAGAAAGCATAGCCCATATCGAATCATCGAAAGATGAACCTAAATTGCAACTATTGCCGGAAAATTCAGAAATATTAACCAATGTGGACAGTGTACGTCATTCGAAGCCTACCCGCGCCGAATCTCATAGGGGCCACTAACATAAAACCGTAGTATTCGGTATTGGCCGAATAGTACCTAGATATTCGGTATTTTGCCGAATAGTATGAAAGTAGCCGAATAGACCGAATAGCGAATATTTGCCGAATATTCGTTGCAAGCGTATTATATTTCCTAAAATTAACCTAATTGATTTTCAAACAAAAAATGTAAATAGCATTTCGTACGAAATGACTCAAACGTTATCATGTCGCGTCAATCGAGCAGGTATAAGTACATACATCAATTATGCGACATTCTAGATCACACTGAGTAAGTAGTGACATCATCTAGAAAATTATCCGAGAGCTAGTAACGGATGTTGATATTAGTTTATGAGGAAAAGCATTGCTACTATGAAAGTTTATTGTTTTAAATAAATTGAAAAACTATATATCTTAATAGAATAGAATAAACATACTCTATCATTATGTAAACGTACTTAAATTGTGATTGGTCTAAAGTCTCAAACAGGTTTTAACTTAATAAAATAAAAATAAAAAAACTATTTGAATTTCGAACGTATCGATACCGCATCCTTGTCTCTTCGCACGTAAAGTTGACCTCCTCCATTATAGATTCTCTTTTCATTAGCGCCAGTGGGCAACTTTGAACAGGGTTGTCGCTAACTACTGATCGGATTTGTGCCCCAAGTGACCTGGGATGTTTGTTGTTTAACTTTGAATACAAAATATACAGAATAAAAAGGTGTAATAATACCTAGAGAAGTGTTCTGAAAATTGGGTTTTGTTAATAATTAAATTTATAGGTAATATTTATTACAATATTATGAACAGTTGAAAGCTCTCGGAGTTAAGTAACCTTGTATTCATTCGTTAACCTGTTACTAACATTATTTTCCAGAAGTTGTAGTTATAAAAAAAATGTAATTAAATCACTTACCTCATGATAATAATTCCTTATTTTCATAATTTCAGTGAATATTATCTTCAATCTTTCACAGTTACGATAATGCTTATAAATGTCATTCATGTGCACTGATTAATGAATTATTGTTTTAATAGTTTTATTTTAAAGTTATTAACACTCAACTTTTACATAATAAACTGTAACTTTATTCTAATTTTTTTATTACTATTTCATTTCAAATAACTTGTAATTATTGTTCGATAATTAGAGACAAAAGCTTTCCAATTTTTTTACAAAATTATTATTTTATATTACGTGTTATTCGTAATTTAAAATAATAAATGTAATTGGAATTCGATGTTCTCTAATCGAACAATGATTACAAGTTTAATTTTTTTTTGTATCGAACGCTGTCCGTTTACACTTCGAACTCTAAAAACAAGCGGTGTTGTTCCGCGTGACGTTTACAGATGAGAAGCGCGCGAGCAACTAACTGAGCGAGTTAGATAAACGCGCCCATCTCGCCACGTTATCGCTTCATTTGCATACGCACCCGAACATCGCTAGTTCCCATACTATCGGCTCCTTGTAAAAATCGTATCAAATCATTTGCATATGCAAAGAAGATATATGCAAATCGATGCGAGCATGCATCTTAACCTATTGTTATTCGTCATTTTATATCGAAATCGAGCTATCAATCGGTAAAACAGGTTTAAATATATGTGATAGGTCTTTGTTCGCCCTGAGATAGGATTAGGGTTAAGACTTTTAACCCTTCGGCCCAGATGTCGTTGTTGCATTCGAAGTATTGATATTTAGTTCATTGTTCGGTTGAAGAAATTCGGAAATGGGTTTTTTATAATGCGATGAGATCGTTTGTGTGCATTAATCTCTCAGCATTGAGCATTGACGATTTATGTCCTTGACAATAATCAGTATTGAGAAAAATGATGTTTGGGATACAAACTTTCTTTTTTTGACGTCTTTTCAAACGTGACGTCTCACGTTTATATCGCATCACGATCGTATCGCGATTAGTTGCGATAATTTTTGTAATAAGTCTTATTATTTATTAAATTAAAATTGATATTTTTACATATTAATGATGATTGTTATTTTTTACTAGGGTCGATGAGTCTTACTTCTGTATCATCCTTTTTATCCAAAACAGGATATATTTGATTAAAACGGTCACCCCGATCAACAAAGTACGAGTATCCGATCAATCAACCCTATTCGTGAGAAAGTGACTCAAGAGAAATAAGGAAACACTAATTATTATTCACATATTAAGTAGCTGCGACCTCCGTAATAATTATTTTGTATTACCATATGCAGATCGATCGATGTAAATCATAGAACAATTGGGGGGTTAGATCGGCATAACCGGTTTCTTGAATCCATTTCTTATTTTATTTTTTTAATTTATTGACCTACATGTCGCGGGTTAAGGGTTGAGCGATGCTCTGCTTAATTATTTGCATATTAAGAATCACCCGAATGTCTTCGACTGGTTTTTTTTTTTGTGAGAATCGACGATCACCGTCGGCTGGATCTTGATTTATTATTTTTACGGATGATCGAATTTCTGTATTTAATTTTTAATTCCTCATTTGAATATTCTGAGATTTTAGTTTTGATTCTTCGCATCAAACGTCTTACGTTTTATTATTAATAATTTAATAATAAGTACCTAATAAGTACTAGTTTAACGTGGGAAGATAGAGGTGCTTATAATTTAAATTAAAGAAGTAGTTATTTAGGCATTCTAAATATTTTTTATACTTTTTTTAGAATAATTAACTTATCTTTCTTAACAATATGTTTAGTACCAATTTGTTAGGAATACACGATGTCCCTATCTCCGTAACATTTAATAGAAATGAATACCGGAAATATAAATTTAGTAATTTCCGTTGCAAAAAAAGTAAAATTAAAAACAAATTAGCTGATGATTCAACGGCTCTAATTGTAATAACTTTTGACACGTTTCGATGAAGGACATTGTAATTAACGCGGTGTTCTAGTTATGGACGATATCATTGGATAGGAGGATTAAATGAATATTGACTCTTGGATGATATACCTACCTACATCTGTTTATACGGCACTACTATTAAATTTACATTCGAGTTTTTTTTTTCTCGTATGTATAGCAACTAAAGGAAAAACATAATATACCTACCTACGATAAATAAGTTGGTTACTTTCTTGAAATAATGACTAGCTGAGAGTGCCTACCTACATAATAAAATTAAAACAGTAATAACTTTTACAAACATACTCATTAGACGTTAATTGAATTCTAAAAAAAAAGGAAACAATTCCAAATTAAAAAATTCATTAGAAATTCGAAAACCGAACTAAGTAGCTAACGGCCATCAATAAAAAAATAATAATTGTAAAAGTATATCGTGGTAACGGTCCGAAATAATAAAAATAAAACAATAGCATTAAAAGCCGGTCTCACGTCCAACGATCCGTTGACTTCGAAAGAATTTGGAAATGTTTTAGTGGATATATAATCTTTTTTAATTAATTATCACTATTAAAACTCAAAACTGAACAATGAATTTACATTCTTATTACTTAACGCATAAGGTTGATATGTTTTGTAGTGATGATCTACTTTGTATGAGAAAATATTATTGTTTTATCCGATGAATGAGCGCGCTGGATTAGTGCAATTTGAATTTAGTAATTGTGCGCCGTAAACAATAATTCATATTAATTCGTTCGAATTATTATTTTTGGGTACCGCAATGACCTCTTTGCTTGGTACTTAAAATTTAGATTGTTTACCGGTTTGGCTTCACTTGGAAATTGAAGTTCAATTTGAAATGTTTAAGTCAGGCTGCTTAGATTACATACATTGTTTAAATTTTAATGAAGTGTTTTGAATTTGTAAACTACACTTGAAGTGAGTAGGTCTCCCTCGTATTTAAAAAAAGGAGGAATTAATGTGTTATCGCACAAATAAGATTTAAAATTCAATGTAAGGTAAGCAATTTTAGTGCTAGTGTTTGTTTTTTTCGAAAGCAATACTTTAGATAAATAATAGGTATAATTATGAGTGATTAAAAATTTACTCACATCATAAATTTTAAAACAAAAACAAGAAAATGTTTTAATTGTACACTTAATTAAATATTAAGTGACTGAATTTTGAATGGCTGTTTGTAATTCTGTAGCTAGTCTATGCGCATTGAAGCTGGCGTTCGTATTTCGAATCCGATACGATATTGGCCGCCACGAAAACGTGCGTCGACCCCGTCACGGTACACTTAGCGCCATGTTTAATTAATATAAATAAAAATTATGAATAAAAGAGTTTTTATAACCGCTCCCTCATTATCAGATTTGAAACGTAGCGGTCGCGGTGTACACTTGCTGAATTTTTTAATTTATCTACCGTGTCCACTGTATTTGAACACATAAATGTTATATTACGCTCCGTTTGGCGTACGTTAACATTCGAATGTTCTGTTTTCGGCGTTTATCAATTAATCGCCGTCTGTTTTAGGTGATGTTTCATAATTACTTAGGTTTTTAACTCCACCACTATGAAGGGTAAATAATTACTAAACTTTACTGGCTGGTTGGTGATTTCAATATGTACCTACCTACTTGATGTTGATACTAGCGCTATTTAAGTTTGAGTTTTGATAAAATCAAAACCTTTTAATGCTGAATTTAATTTGATCAGAGTCTAAATTAATACATTTAATAGGTACATTGAACAACTATTTTTTACAGTTTCTATTAGCCGCGTTTTGTTTGTTCAGGGCATGTTATTTACCTATATTTTCAGTTTAAGTTTGAAAATTGCCACAATTGGCGCTTTTTCTTTGAAGGCCGCAATTTGATCGGAGCACGCGTGATCGCGCGGCTTACTTACGCGAAGGGAACGCGACCGATGCGCCCCCTAACGACTCAATCTACGCACATTTAAATTGCCCTTTCCGAACGAAACCTCATTACTTCCCGAAATATAACCTCTATGGAGCCCATAAATAATCTAACGGCGCACATATTTCAAAACAAGAAAAAAAAATAACACATAAAAATTTCTTTGCCCCACGCGTCTAATGTTTGTGTGTGTTTCCAAAACTCAAGGATAATGTCGTTACTACATTCACCATCTAAGGAGACGAATCTTAGTGAGATTGCTAGAGTATAGGATTTTTTAATTTTTTTATAATATGGAGAGTGTGACCTCAAGCACATAATTTATTAAATGTATTTTAAAATATTAATTATGATACCTAATATATCGGACAGTTAATAATATACACAATTAAAAGTAAACTTCATTTATAAATATATTTTAATTGAAATTGTGTGTCATGTAGATCCAAATATGAACTAGATAATTGATTTATCTAAACTTGACAATTCTAAGACATATTTTGTTTAATGTTTAAAATATACAACCATTTTCTCACCGCAAATAAGACATGGATGGTGTATATTCTCATCACATTCTAAAAAAATATCGTACTTGTAATCGACATCACGTCAAATCGTGGGACAACGAAAACGCGCTCTGAGTGCGTTCCGCGCATAGATTTTTGCATTATTTTAGTATGCAAATGTTCGAAGCGATAGCGAGTCACTGTAAGAGCAATTTAAATTATTTTTTATGGCGCCCGAGTGTATTGAGAGTTCGCCAAGATCGAGGAATTGCCTTCGAGATATTCCTCTTCCTTCGTAAATTTTATATGAACCGACACATTTTGATATTTGACATTTTGTGTTACGCCATATTTGAATAAATGTCTCCACACTGGGGTATAGGTACGCGTTCGAAATTTAAAATTACACATGATAGATTTGATGCGTGCTCGTAGAATTGAATGGAATAAATAATAAGTATAAGATTTGAGGTGAAAGTGATTTGCAGAGAGGTTTTATTTAAAGTATCTTTTTTAAATATTAATGAAACTTTGTTTAAATATGTACAGCTGTTATATGGATTACAGCTAAACTGGACTTTTAATTTTTAAATATCGAATAGTATCTAGTCCTTTAAAGAATAATGATATATTTTACTATAATAAAATAAGTATTCGCATAAAATCTTGCAACAAAACTACTAAATTATCCTCGTCTCTACGTAGGGTACGTAGAGACGAGGATAATTTTATTTAATCCTCGAAACATTTTACGAAATGTACGAAGCAAGGAAAAATCTGATTAGCTTCGATGATATATCGTTGAGAATTCCTCGCCTTAGTGCCTCTAATTTGAATATTAGACGCGTTATTGAAAAGAAAACTTTCGGAACGGCCCTCCGCAAGCTTTTAATGGTTATTGCCTCTTCCCTTGCTATCTGTTACCGAACGAACAAAATATTCTGAATGGTTCAGGTGTTTCAAAAAATTAAATTCCTTAAATCGTTCCCAATCTGGAACGTCGCATTCTCTATTTGAATTATATCGACAGTTATCATTTATTTAGAACGACGTTCTTAATTCGAGCACGAGTTCAAATATCGAACGGAAGCGGAAACGGTACTGATTCTAATTTCAAACGAAATATCGCAACGTTTCTATTGATAAAATATTGTTGCGCGACACAACGCATGTTATTATTATATTGAACGGAAATTTACGATAATGATTTATAATAGGCCGTTCTATGCAAATGCGGTAGGTGTATGTACCTAAGCGCTCCGTACAGTTCCCAGTTAAAGAGAACCATGTTATTTCGGCTCGGTACACTGATAATTTGAGCGTTTATTGCGATGAATGTCAATAATAAGTACGTGAGCGTAATATCACGCAATTTAACTTTTTACAAGTATACGTGTCAACCGATGGGGGCGGCATATTGTACGTCTATTTCGTCGGGGGAAACTCATAAAACATGATTACCGGTAATGTCGCGCGGATTCGTTCATTTTTGACGTTATTCCTTTTCATATTTGGGGGTTCCGTTACATTGCCACCACAAGCTATTCGAACAGGAAATGGTAATAGATACATACCTCAAGTGCTGGAAGTGATTTGTTAGGAGAAAACACTTTGTTTATACTCGCTTCGATATTCAAATAAGATTTATGGCTGTTTTGTTCCAAGTTTGAAACTGTAGGCGCGTCAGGTCTTGAGTGACGCGACATCTCAAAACTATAATCGAGAATCATTGCCCGTATTCATAATCGATCGATTATACCGCGAGACAAGGTGACGCGGCGCAGGGAGGTCCGACGGAAGGATTACAAGATACATTAGCATACGTAATTTGTGAGCACATCTGTCCCGCTGCTCACACGTGGGCGACTCTCGCTTTCTTATTGTTCAAATATATCATTTCGGTCCTTTGTGTACATTCGAATTGCGTTTTGATTTCTGATAACGCGCGCGTGTAATACGGAAGTTGGAACTGTCAATTTGACGTTTCGAGATTTTTTATTTAGATAATGTTTTGTTGTTGAAATTGAAATAATGAGTGTCGTAATACTGACAATAACCACTTTTAATTCTAAATCACTACAATGTATTAAGGTGTTACACAATGGGTTTAGGAGTAGAATGGTCTGGATACTCTGTGGGTTTCACTGTTCGGGCACGAGTCACAAATCAATTATGTTCGATTCGAAAATCAAAAATTCAAATCGTCCGAGACAAAGCGACACGTTGCCTAATGAGCCAATAACTTGCGAGACAATGGCCGGGCGTGGGCGTTCCGAATTCGAAATTATCACAAAAGAATATTAATGTAACACTTATTCAAATATACCGCGATACATATTCAAAAATTATCTTGTCGTTTAATTTGAATGGTGACGGCGACACACTTTTTTTTAATATCGTACGCATTGTGATCGATTTTTTTTTGAACTATGAAAGACTCCCCTCTGTACCAAGTTCTGCCGAGTCGCATTCAAATATGGATGCTTTATTTAAATTATTTATTCTTGTTTATGATTTTTGTGCGGCGTACACGCTTTATTACTATTTCCTGTGCTGTCAACACTAATGAATGTGACGCCGGTGACGTAGGACATGTGCGTACACACTCACACACACACACACACACACACACGCTATACCCACACATACTAGAGCAAGCCTACATGAGAGCATTATCAAACAATGATACTAAAACATCAAATATTAAGGATGATGGTATTAAAATTCTTTGATGGCATTTAATAACACAAAAAAGGGAACGGTAATCACGACTGAAATTCGTTTCGATCGAGAAACTCAAATTAGACGAATGGCGGTCGGAAGATTTCTTTGTCTTCGGCCTAATGAGTTTTTAAGTCGATTATAGCAATTTTTCATAGAAAAACGCGTTTAGTGATGTATCGGTCGTATCAATCACTGCTGGGTCTAAATTGTTGTTCGTGGCGCTGCGGCCTATCGGATCGTAGCCTCGCTCCGAGCCGGACAAATGGGCCGATAGCGATTGCCGACAAGAAACCGGCCACCTTTGATTATAGCTTTTTGTTTGCTCTGATGTCGACCGTTCCAACAGATGTCAGTTGTGTACAAACAGCGTACTGGGAATTTAGAACAATGAATTGCTCAATAGCTTTTTGATATGCTTTTGTTCCTACTTATAGAAAACAGACAAAGCTTCACGCCTTTTAGAGATGTGAGCAATCACATTAAATTACTTTAAAAAAATTACTTGTCAAATCTCTTCTGCTACTCTGATTTTGTTTTCAAAAAAGTAAACAAACGAAACATTTTAAAATCAACCTCGGTCCGTGAATTAACCAGAAATCGAGTGTATTGTGGCGGCATCACTTAAAATGTCATATTGATAGACATTTTACTGGCGATCCGTGTCAATCAATTCGTAAAAAATAATGAAATCCTTGACATCGGCGCAAAGGCACAGGTAGCGAAATTGAACGTACCCGAAATAAACAGTTAAAAGGAACGCTGCCGTGGAACTGTCCATCACGTTCCATACTCAAACGAGCCAATGCCTGAATGAAGTATTGTTTTAAATCCTAACGCATAATGAACGCATTCGTTATTCAAAATCGTTAATCGAGCTCTTTCACTTCATTTGTTTCGATCGCTTTTTAATCGCATTGAGGTCGGATCGCGTTCAGTCTCATTCGATTCGTTCGCCTACCTATAGGAGTTCTAATTGTTGTTTAAATTGGAATTGTTCTAGAACACTAGCGTGTAATTCAATACGAATTAACGGTATGGGCCGATTTGTGACTTTATTCTCAAATACAATTGAAATTGGAATACGTCCTAACCCCTTATTATCACCGTAGTTCGATTTTCAAAACCACTATGATTCTAATTTGAAATGTCAACTTACAGGCACTACTTATTCAAATTGTGCTCTAGATGGTGGAATGTTAATAAAAAGTAAAATGTATAAAATAAGGTTTTACGATGTTTTCTTTGTTTATTGTCGGTCTTTGTAGATTGAGGTTATCTATATTTACCTGATAGAGACACAGCATCTTAACGTACCTGTAAAAAATCAAAGCACAGTAAGATAAAGAAAATATTATCAGTACAATGAAATAAAATAATATACTGTCTTATCTCGATATATAGCGGGTACGATCGGGGAAATAAAAAAAGTCACTCCTCATTTTTCCATATAAGACTGGGGCGTGTCTCAGCAAGGGAACGCCCGGCGGCTGAAACCTTCACACTGCTTCTATAGAGGTGTTTTTCCAATACCATTTTATCGGCGTTCGATCGGTTCCGAACGCCCTCACTATCTTACAAGATATCGAATACGCCTTCAAAGAAATCCATCATAACCCTAAACTCAACCTTATTCTAGAGTCTTAAAATGTGTATTTGGTTGCAGAATGACGCAGTAAAACATATTGATGTCGTATCGGTTTTCCATTAACTCAAACGAGCGATATTCGACTCTGGGTGCATGAGATAGGGATGTTTCTCGTGTGTGGGTGCTGCAAGGAATGTATTGACGTGTTATCGGTGATGGTCCTGTCTCTTTCTGTCTCGAGTTTTTTCCATACATGCGTCCCTCTCGGCGGCGCAGGTCGTCCTGAGATGAGGACCGGCTCTTTGTCTGCGCATTCTTTCTTATCAAGCAAGCAATAATGGGCAAATAAAATGTATTAAAATGCTAACCGTTTATGGTACCCTGGTACTTAGTATAATTGAAATATTCTTGTTTATATTACATTTTATTTAAATTGAGTGTCTTACTGTAATATGGAGACTTAGGTAACTGATAACAAGGTGATTTGAGATTGCAAATAAGAAAATCAACATATTTTACGACAAGACGCGGCCATTATTAATATAAATTTGTACAGATTGACCGAGTACTTAATTAATTAACTAAAGACTGTCTTAGAGTTGTCAGAATGATCTTAATGGATGTCTGAAATCGTTATTCTGGACTCTTAGTTGAAAACTTAACTCTATTTGTTTAAATATAGTGTAATCTGTCCCGAAAAATAACAATTTTACATAACTTACGGTTGCTATAAATAGATGGCGTTAGCTGTCGGGATATGTTGATTTATGAAAAGATCCTAATCCTGCTAGGATTGTTTTCTATAGCTTTTGAGGTTCTAAATGTCATTTTATTATACAATATTTAGATTATCAAAACAATATAACTATCGAATTCTAAACCCTAAAAGTATTACGATGTTTAAATATAATAATTCTTAATTTGAATTTAGAGTGCCATGTTTCCATAAACAGCATTTTAGGCAATTCAAATCATAGAACTGTCACTGCTGCCATCTCATTCAAAAACAGTAGTAAGTCAAAATTTACTAAAAAAATATGACATAAATATATTAACCGTCAAATGTTTACAATAATTTTTATTATGTTATCTTAGTTTTGAATAGATATTTATGTAAGCCCGTTAACACATTATTTAGATTCAACTAGAAATAACTTTTCAAAACATAAATATGATACATGTGGCGTCTCAATCGCGTTGAGTTTTGTTTGATTTTTTATAGAGATTTATTTATGTTATGATTATATGTATAATCCTGGTGTTTTCTGGTGTCGGTAATTAGTCAGAGCGTCATTAATGGAGCTTTGTTTATTTAAACTGGTTATTTTGTGCCCGTTTCCTCAAAAACATTTTTTGTCATATTTTATTACCTTAATAATTAGGTAGGTATAGGTTTTTGTAGCAAAATTGAGTTCAATCACATCTAAATAATCAGTCGGAATAATAAGCTAACATTACAATTTTAAATTCTGTTCAAATGTTTGTCAACATGTCAGCTGTCAAAAGTGGTTTAAACAGCCTTAATGTTGACAGTATGAAACTGACTCTCAATCAAATATTGTGCAAAGATGAAGTTTGCCCTGTGTATAGAAATATTGTAAATACTGTAGATATAAGACATCGAAATCGTTCCAACAATAACTTCAAACGAGATTGTACCTTCATTCGAGTCAATCATCTTTATTGGCAATAGTCTGATTCAGTCATAACATTAATAAGCAATATCCGCTTACCTTTTATAAACAGATTGCACGTGTTACTAAACAAACACATGAATATATAACTTACAGCTATTGATATAAAGTTTAAAATTTGTTGTTCAATAGTGTTGACTTCAGTTGTTTTGGTTTGTATAAGTCTTTGTATCTCGATCAATCAATAGATGAAAGAGATCAATGGCTGGAATTCGTCACAGGGATTAGATTTTTTGTTTGGTTCTACTTAACCAGGTGATGTCAAGGTGATCAAATGTATTAAGATAATCTACTTTATTAGTTATTGCGTGGCTATTTATGATATTAACTAGTGTTAGGTTTATCGTTCATAGCCGGATTATATAAATTACCCATTTTAAGTCAGCTAACATTAGTGTCATTACGGTAGCAAATGTATCAAGTTTTGGTCTTACCAGGTACCTACTGAATCAACCAATTTCGTTTCTAAAATTTGAATAAGTTTATTTCAGTGATAATTTTATAACTTATGTTGATTTCAACAGTAACCTATTGTAGTATCTTTTAATATATCTGTTGGATTTCCTTTAGCGTTGTATACATCATAGGCTTCTAAACCTTATCTACAGTTTCTATTTCGTGTACCTTATTTTTGTCATACCACCATTTATTATTATTTATACTTCACGCTTTTAATCGTCCATAAGATGGTTTAATGCTAAAGATTAGATTACCAACCGTTAATTTCAAGGTAATAAGAGGGATCAAACGAAGTTCGTTCGTTAGGTGAAGTTATTTTTAGATATAATTAGAGGAGGTATGTCTCAATTGCATAGGTTAAATTGCATCATGTTTAACTGGTCTTCTTGACTGAACAGCAGACAGGCTGTTACAGGCAACTACTAAAAAATGTGCGTGACACGCAGATACAATTGTCCTTAATCTCTAATGATTGAGTGACATAAGTTTCTTCTGAGTGGAAGACTACAGGGCTGTAAATTGCTTTGAGCACGTGTAACTAGGATTGAATTCTTCAAATTACTAAATTAACTAAAAAGAAAAAAGTTATAGTAGCCATATGTGTTACAAATAAAACAGGCTAAGGTTAACTCTTCTCTTTTTTTTTAACTAATTTATTGTGTAACCAAAAACAGTAACATTGACCCACAAAATGACACTTTACCCCAATCAATGACTTGTTCACAATCCTAATCCAGTAAACTATTCAATAACAAATAAACCAATGAGGGTGTTAGTTAAAGTAACCAACAATTTGAACCCGGAACTATTGACCCTCATTAAGGCGATGGCCCGTGACAGGATACAATGGTAATCCGGGATTATCCCGATAAAACACCTCTTGACCATCCACTAACATCTTTGCAGTTGACTAATTACAGAAGACCCCTGACATACTTGTTAAAACTTGAATTATGACTTCCTATCAAAGTAAATTAAATAAATAAGGATTTACAAAAACAATAAAAACGTTGCAGTGAATGTTTTTGTTTTCGATTGGGATTTATATTATTGTATTAGAAACTGTATAAATACTACTTAAAAATAAGACAGATCAAGTTATGTTGGCCAATATCTGGTTCAAACTGCTTCTAGTCAGATTCGACCGGACTTTTCTCGCTGACGGAACCCTTTCTCGTCTATTATTTAAAGCGACCTTTCTTTAGTCCTGAATTATGTGAGGTACAGGTAGCAAAACGATTGCTGATTTTTTTTTAACAATATCTATAAAAAAAAATTAATTATAATTTTGGTTCAAAGTTATATTATAATTATCAAATAATTATATAAATTATATATTAAAACTAATAACTTAAACAGTGACATGATACGTCTCTTCCTTATAAAATTCCTAAAATTCTAAATAAGTGAGGGTAAATGTGTAAATTGAAGTAATAAAAACTAATTACTGAAGTCAAGACAATACCAACATTCATAAACAGAACCCCTATTTGAACACCCACAGCTATAATTCCTACAAATAACTAAAATACATTCAAAGCATGTAAGCCCTCCCTCCCTGAGGGCAAAAGATCGAAGGCCGGACATCCGGTCAAGTCGCCCTCAAACCGATACTATGAAGTATTTATTGAGTTGCGGCTCACCAAAAGTATTTTATTGTTGAGATATACCCTTTTCCCTAGCACCCTTTGTCTTGAATTATCTCTGTTCAAATTTGATTCTTATTGTTTTAAGGTTAAGGCATTGTTTTGCGTATTGGTGTAAGGGTCAGGGTACCAAGGTGTTATGTTTGTATTAATTGGACTTTGAAATGTTTTTGTCTGTTAGTTTGTTAATTTGTCGTATTGTTATAAGTTTAAGTCGTAATGTTCTTATGATTACTGGTTAACTTAAGGGATTATACTGGAAAAATCTACTTAAAGGGACTTGACATCAAATCGTAACAGGCCTGTATAATAGTTACTGGCTACTTGAGAAGTTTTGAGGTGTTGTATTTGCCATTTCTTTTGTACCTGGGTGTAATTTATCCATAACTAGCAACCCGCCCTGGCTTCGCACGAGTAACATTTAACAATCATCATCATATTTCAACCAATTTACACGAAACCTTAACAAATTATATACCATACCTTCCTCATGAACCGCTCTTTCTATTGGTTTGTGGTGGGACTTTGTTTTATAATATGTAGTAATATCTATGTATTTAGTAATTTATAAGCTTTTTTTTTGGTTACCATAGTACAGACTCTGCCTAGCTTGGGATCAGACCGTGTGTATCTAAGCAAAAAACTATACTCCCTCAATGTAGTTCTAAAGATAACGGAACATAACAGCTACATGGTAATAGTACAGTTTAATTGAACTTATCAAGGGTTCAGATATCTCAGTTTGGACGGTTTAATTTCGAAGCAAAAATCTGCCGTGTGTGTTACCTATAAAAATGTTTTGCTATTAAAATGTTGACCACCCCTATTTTTTAAATGTTCATTGGGATAATACATTTGATACCTAAATATTCAGCAAATTCTATTTTATTTACATAACCTTGGGCTAAATCATTACAAAAATAGATCAGCAATTAAGTAAGATATATGACCATTATATAAGAAACGTAAATTTCCACACATTGTAATAAAGAGACTAGATAAATTATATTTAGCTACTGGAAGTAATCCCGATAGTTCAACAGTTGGCAGTCGTAACTGTCAGGTTTGATTCCTGGCACCTGTTGTTTTCAAACTCTTCGATTACGAGCCATTAGCGAAGCTCGAAGATATTTAATACTATTGAGTTTTATGTTTAACACACTGAGTTGGATAAGGTCGTTGACTCGGAAAATCTTGAAATATCGACTTATGTTATTTTGCCCCATTAGGTCCCCGTAGTTTTTGTTTTTTTAATATTATAATTAAATTGTTAAATCTTTTAGCCAGTATTTAGAAAACATAGGTTTGTGATTATCTTATTTCGATTTTGATTTATTTATTTTCAGTAATTTAGTTTCATGGGACGAAATCTTAATTGTTACCTCTAAACATGAAATACAAGCTTCTGCATGCGGCTTCGCTCGTATTAGTATATATTTTGACAATTCATTCAAGTAGGTATTCCTTTGTAAACCAGTGGCGTAATTATACCATCGGAGGCCCGTGGCTAATTCATCGGATGGGGCACAAGTTCACTCTTGGTGCCTCGTGTGCTTAGGGCCTTGGGGTCGGGGCCGGGGTCCCCCTAGGGCCATGGGCCTGTGGCATTTTGCCCGCTCTGCCACCTTATTGTTACGCCACTGTTGTAAACAGTAGGTACTTTTTCTGAATGAAAGGTATCCTGTGCTCTTTTCTAAAGGTATAAGGCCAACAATGCAAAAAGTGAAAGTGTACAAACTTAGGTGCATTCTCAGGTTTGCATTTATAATATTAGTTCGCATGTTTCTTTTTGTTAAATTTACCTTTAGACTAAAATCAAATAACTAAATCATTTCAGTCTCAATTTCTACATTATTTGTACCTCGTCACCGTATTTACAGAGACGATCGGAGCCGACAATCGGCGGCCGATTTGCGGTCACCGATGCCAATTTGAGCTATTCTACGGGACCCATAGGGATCGTTCGATAATGATAGCTGTGTTATGTGGTTGAACATTATCGACCGTTTGCTCATAATGTTTATTATCTTTGAGTTGTTAATCGTATTTCGGGTTGTGTTTATATTCTTTAGGACTTCGCCTATGTGAGTTTAATATATTGGCACCTAGCTTTATATATATTATAAAAAAAAAAACAAAATAATTTTTATTACGTATCATTTGAATTCTCTTTTTTTATTTGGGTTTACCAACAATTGTTTACATCGAGACTTCTAATATACACATGCTACAGAAAATCAATTAACAATGTAACAATTACTTACAGGTAAACATCGCTTATGTTAAATATATATATTTAGAATAATTATAAACTTCAACTGCGACCTACAATTACACGCAGTTTACATTAAATTAAATTTATTGTGCCACCATATCTGGTAAACAAATGCGTGACTTTATTTTGGAAAGTGATCTAAATGAAAGAATGAATAGGATTGGAATGAAATAGTTAGATTCCTATTAAAGGCTATATTCGTATAAGTAAAATCAGAGATGATTTTCTGCAACGGTTAATGAAGATAATGATGATTCCTCCCTAATGCTTGTGTACCTGTGACAGTCTTTAGAGAGTCAAGTATATAAAGTTCTTGAGAATTGATTAACGTTTGCAGTTATTTAAATTCTCGATGTAAGAAAAACTCCGAATCAGGCATTTGACGATAATTTGTGTACCTAAGAAATATCGAATCCTGAGTCTCTTGCTATTGTCAACTCCTAAGGACAGTGGAAAATGACATATTTTTTATGTGTCTCCCTCTCTCTCTTTTATTTCAGCGAAAGCGTCACAATAGAATCAATAAAAGCCAATAAAAAATATGAAATAGAAAATATGACCACTTTATAAGAAATCAATGGGGCGAGGGTTGAGAATAGACATATCTTTGTCGGTGAAACTCATCCGATTTCCGAACGAGCACCGATAGCGGAAGCAGCGCCCCCTACCGGATGTGCGTTGAGCGGGAAAATAGGCGGAAGTTTCGCACCGGGGAGAAAAAATTCAGCAAAGAATCCCTCTGACAAATTTGCATTCGAAAAGGGCACTTTTGTGTGTTTTGCTCGACGATCGGTTGTAAATTTGTCAGATTGTCAATTCACAACAAACGCTCTTCGCCGACACTTTTGTTATGTTAATCTTTGTTTTCTTACACCGATTTTATTTTTCCGCGGTTGCACCACTTTCCCTTATCGAATTCAAAATTCAAATTTTTAACGGCCGTCAAATGAGAAAAAGTCGGGATTCCAAATTCAAACGTGGGTTTGTAGCGCGTAATTAGACAGGTGATTCGCTAATTCGTAAAAAGAATTCGTCTTAATTCCACCGCGGGGCCTATTCCGGCGATCGCTCGAGACTCGGGAGCGACTGTGGGAACGTCACGTCGAATAATCGGTATCCGCGCAAAAACCTGCCAGTGGATGTTTTGAGATCAACCTTTTTATAATTACAGACGTCTAAATTGATTGACAGTTAATTTTGAGCTTTCTTCCCTTGTGAAAAGACCATACCTTGTCTTCTAAATAATACTTTTATCTAAAGTAATTCCTACAATATAAATATCTACACATTTCTCTGCGATTAAAAGAGTTTGCATAAAACGTATACATTTATAAAAGTTTTTGACAATTGGTTCCTTTATTAACAACACTTTCTTTCTCATCTCCTACATTTACCTATAAGCATAAGCTAACAGATACAAAGCTAACAGGTGCAAACATGTTCAATATGTTATCAATAAGTGCGCAAATAATATCCCCGTTGATGACGAATGCTGTTCGCTCCCGCTTGTGGATGCGCGCCGAGGTCAGGGCCGACCGGCGAACGTATACACATGTATGTACCTACCTAGTTACATGTGTGTACGTTGGTTGTGTTGTAAAAGAGGATTGTAATGTATTAAGTATCTATACATACGTAGGATCTAAGTGACTGTTATAGTATTTGACACTTCAGTATACTGGCAACTGGCAAAACAAAAAAGTCATGAATTGTGTTCGTACTTTGAAAAGGTTGTCAGTACCCAACCCAGTGTCAGTGTCAAACAGGACTATTTCTTTCTTGTACTGATGAGGCCGCAATACCTTCACTTTTTTGACCTGCTTGACTTAAACTCTTTAGCTTCAAAAAGTACCAAAATACTTTTGGCAACAAAAAAGTAAATGATAATATAATTTTAGACAATATTTAGCATTAAATAAAAAAATACTAACGTAATTTGGCACCAAAACGTTAGTATTTTTGTTAATAATTAAAAAAATGACGATTCAATAATTACTATGTAGGTATAATTGAGTACTAAAAACTAAAATCGGCTACAAGTTTCATTAAAGCCCAAGAATCTTCACGTTCAATAAGTGCAAGCAAGAGACCGCTGTTGTCGGCAACATCAAAAGCAAAATGAGCGCAATTTTGACAATTAAAAGGCTGTGCATCGCGCGCATCGCCCGCTCAGCGGCACTGGCACCGCAGTCGCGTGTCCTTGCCAGGAATCTCAAACGCAGAACCCACTTTTTTCGAATGGGAAACCGGTCTCATTTGTACGCTTACTTTTAAACCATTAAAACCTTTTTATTTACACTATTTTCTTTAGTAATGTGATGTGTAACACGGTAATACCTTCGTGCATTTCTCTTTCTTTACGGCGTAATAACAACGAGGTAAAAAGAGAACACCACACTTTTCGGTTCATATTTCACATTACAAAATGTCATTTTATGATCATCTGATTCTGAATTACGTCCGCAATCAACGTCTCATAACGATACTGTAAAATTTTATGACTGTGTTTTCATCAAATCTTATATAGTTAATAAAAATCACCAATTTGTTGTGTATCTATATATATTAGTTGAAAAACCCCATCGTTTAGTTTTAAACCATCGTAAATTAGAACTTTCGGTCGTAATATCGAATTTTTAATGTGTAGAATTCTTTAGTGGAGTTACGTGGCGAGTGCCGAACCCAAATAAGTCAAGTTTTTATTGGTCGTAAAAATTTAGGACCTCTACTAGGTGACTCTATTCTTCAGATCGATTTTATGTATCGGATATTGGACGATTATGACCAAAAAAATGTTTTTAATTAAAAGATTATAATCGCCTTATAATCATAAATTGTATGAGTGAGACCATATAAATATTTGTCAAAAAACTCATTTCATAATAAATATATGTTCGGTGGTTTCGTCGAAGCACGCATACTAATATCATTAATACTTATAAATGTAAGATGATTTTTATTATACAATATTAACCCGTAAATAGTTAGGCACCAGTTCAGACGTTTTGTTCGCACGAGCCATTGCTTGGCAATATGCAGCATCGTAAAACTTAGTGAATATCACATCTCGAACCATCGACTACAAAGTGGTCTGTACTAAATCGAGTTCAATTGACTAACGATTGATTATTCAATCAAAACGGATTGATCGGCATTATCGAATAATAGGCGGACAATTGAGGTGGCCGAGTGCAGCGTCGGGGTGGGATCACGACAGAGCGGCGTGCGCAGAAACTTAACAATGTAAAATTGCCTATATTTTTGTCATTGCAACGAGATTTAAGAATTCATTTGACGTTGTTATTAGCGAATGAGCAGCAGTATCAAGCTACTAAAGTTGTAATTGTGATCAGCAATTTGGTTACCTGATTTAAAGTAAGTATATAATCGTAACAGAATTCAAGTCTAACAACACTATACGCTTGCGAATTGCTGAACTAAACAATCATCAAAACACTGTAATCTTAGCAGACTACATACACTAAAGTTTTACCTTATGCTAGTATTCGTAGGTGTATAGAAATTCTGTGCCTTTGCAGTATTATTTCCTTTACACACTCTGTCAATTTGAATATTTGTAACTTGCAGTGATGACATTATTACGATCACATGACATTTTATTTCTTGATCTTTCACGCGTTCTAAATTTAAAAAGTCTGATTCACAGTAGTTTTTTTTTTAATCAATAAGACGCATTCGATTTAATCGTACGATTTTCAAATCGCAAGGGGCGGGAAACAAAGATGTCTCACTTAAGGACATCGAACGTGATCTGTTTGCGAAAAAATACCTTTAAGCACCTCTTTACCTGTGTCCCGGAACCCTCGGAGGGGCGCAGAGTTTTCTTTTGAACTTGTAAACACAGGCTGAAAGATGTCGGGAATCTTTGCGGTTAAACTTCGATTGCCTTTATTTGTTTCACTTTGTTACTTCTCGTGTTTGCAAGAAATCGAACGTGGTTTTTATTTCTAAATTCAAAATTATTTGTTCGGAAAGCGCGATATTATTTAATATTACGATTGATATTATATAATAAGTCTTCAGTATTTGTTTTAATGTTGTTAATATCTTGGTCTCATGTCTAGTAGAGTACCTTTTCAGTAGATGCAGTAGTATATCAGGTATGATGAAATGTAATGTCAGCAACATAATCATTATAAGTAGCACCCAAAAACTACTCATTCATATTACGTTATTTATGAACAAACGCAAGTCGTTAAGTTTATAACTACAAAGCGGAGTTCTAGAGCCATTGTCTCTGCGTTGTTGCAGATCATTTACGTTATCTTAAGAAACTTAAACTTTATAAGGTCAAAATAAACACTTCAAAATTTACAGAATTTTGTCACGAAATGTGTTAAACTTCATCCACCATTTTGTAATGTAATATGCTTCAACTCACGCGCAAACGTAAAAAGTAATGCCTTATAAGGAGTATTACGTTTTTAAAAACATGCTTTGTGTGAAATTTATGCGAAATAAATAACTGTAGATTAAGAAGACCTTTTTGAGAATTTTTATGCTCGCCTGTCTGAAAATAGTTTATTTTATTAACATTAAGTCAGCTGCTAGAACACACAAGAAATTAATACTTTCAACCATTAGCGATCTTTCAGGCCAAAAGCGATGTCTCTCAGAGATTACTCTATAAATCCTCTATTATATGGGTTCGATTCCCACCCAGGACAAATAATTGTGTGATGAGCATGATCATTTGTTCTGTGTCTGGATGTAATTTATCTATAATACGTATGTACATATTCAGTAATAGTAAAATGTTTATCAGCAATCTGGTTACAGGTTCTGCCTACTTTGTGATCAAGACGACCTAGTGTGAGGTGCGTGAAGTTATTATTATTATAGACGTAAAGGTCAATGATAGCAATCTTTAAGATACTTTGGTCAACAAATAGATATATCAAATCGGATTATAGTTCAATCAGATTCGTCAAGTGATTGACACCTAACTCTTATACAACAGAATGATAATCAAATACTGTGCCCGTTTAGAGTTCCCCAAAGTCCACCGGAATTACTTTCAAATACTGTAAATGTTATATTTGTAGGTTATAACGAGATTTCATACTGCAAGAAGAACGAACGAAGAAAGAACAAGAAATATAGAATCTGTCAAGCGCTAGCAGCAATCCTTGTGAACTACCATTAGAAAAAAAGGAAGAAAGAAAACTAGCCAAGTTCTTTGTAGCCATTGAAGATTGTTTTCAAAAAAAATTTGCGTTCCAATAAAGGCAAGTAGAGACATGCAGAGAGGAATAAAATAGTGCTGCATAAAAACTGGTTCCTTGAATGATAGGTGCATCAATTGCCTTTAAAAAATCAATATCTTATAAAACAATCTCAATAACTTAATTTTAACTCAAGAGACATGTTCCCTTTAAATATTAAGTGCTAAAATGATGCCATGCTACATTTATGGCGGTGCGTGGGGGTGATGTTCGGCTGTCGATGCTAATCAATTTTATAACTCTATGGCGAAGGGTGAACAGAATCGCAGGCTTTTTGAACAATCGTATATTGAAACAAGCAATGATTTCCTGTTTGGAAACAAGTTTTGTAAATCAGAACTTGGTAACTCAACCATTAGCATTAACCCAAAATACAGAATTCCTTTTTAGCTCATAGGAGATAAAAAATTATTCTGTATTTTGGGGAGGGGGGACAGGACCAAGATACAATTATAATAAAAAAAAACACTAACCCAAAATGACATGCTGAGTCACTCTAAAAGTTGTAGCATATGGGGATTCCAAGATCTTATACTTACTTCTTGTGTTAACACAAGGAGCGTCGCAACTATGTCCGCTATCAGCTGTACCGAGTTTGAGTTCAAGTGGTACAGGGTCTACACATATTTTCTTTTTCTATTCATTGACATTGTAATATTATAAACGCTTTCCTTTTTCTAGACCCGTTGCTTTCTATTTTACATTTTATTGCTTCAGTCTCTGAGAATAGACACACATCTTTATGTGCCCTAAAACGTGCACGAGGAGCACGTCCTTTCTCGAGAAACGATGGTAACAAATTAATTATTAATTTGCGCAACGAACGAGGGAGCGCGATCTTTTTGTTTTCTAAATTCAAAATTCATTGACGTTCTAAAGTAGAATGTGTTCGTTTTTTGAAGTCGTTTGTTCGTGCGAGAGGATTGGATGTCAATGTCTTGAATATTGACAAAACTCTTCATAATTAAAAAAAAGTCGTTAGCGTTTGACATTCGCTATTTTTTAAGTTTCACTTTTTTAAATACTTTTTGAGTTTGGTTTTAGTGATTATGTGAACGTTAAAAATGTTTGATGATAATGTTAATTCATAAACATAATATAATTGTAGGTACTCACTGTATTTTCTCATACGGGAACTTAATTTACCTGAAAAAGAAAACACAAATATGAAATTCAGATAACTAAATTCAGCTTGGTGGTATAAGTCAACTTTGGACATAAGAAACTGAATGACTGATTTTTGTATCACAGAATTTGTATTAATAAATAAAACTATAGGTAAAATGTATTATTATAATGTTGTCGTGGTACTCTATAAATTGATGCCCCTTTAAAAAAAAACAACACCAATGAACCACACAATGACACCACCAAAAGCACACATCGTTGTGGGACCAATTATTATAGCACTCGATACACAAGTTATTAATATTGAATATATTTCCTATATCACATATATAGAATAACGTTACCGTTGCGTTCGATAGTAAATAAAAAACAAAAACTTCAAAACTAATTTTCTAGGACATTAAGTTGTGATAATTAATAATGATATAGAAAAGTGAATATCTAATACTTTTCATTTACTAGAAAATTAAAGTGCCAGTTACATGCAGGAGTCGCACTTATTTGAAAGGGGGTAATAATGTAATATAAATAATAGAGAAGTACTAACACGAAGTAGAGCATGCGGGCATCGACATAAAATGATTACTATTCAAACTAATATGACATTATTCGCTTTACGATTCTTAATTCATTTTAGTGCTAACATAAAATTTGTATTGAATTAAAACTTATTTATTGAATTGGCTTCTGCTGTTAATAATGAATAGTCATGGACATTAAGACTTGTTTTTTTAAATCTAAATGGTCTAAAGTTTTGTAGTTTATTTGGTATAATTTTTTTCTGCTACCAAGTCGTTACTTACGTTTATCAGTGTCATAGAGATGTTTCGAACACCAGCGGAAACCCAATACCTAGGTATATATATCACAGAAGAATGCCAATACCTTATTATTTCCCATAGGGTCTCCATACTTCTCCGGTACTGGGTTTTGATTCGAACCAAAGGGTAACGATATTCCATGATCGTCAAATATTTTAAGACCTTATTCTAGTGTTCGTGACGTCGGCTCTTGCATATGCTAACAGTTTCTTGGAATATAAAACGTTTGTGATCTTGATATAGACATTAGTTTTGAGACTATCATCCGTAATCCGATACATTCCCATAATTGAGCACGTCCATCGGCAGGTGATCACAGTCCGCCGGTGGACCTACCTGATCGACTCCTGCGCATATCCAAACAAACCTTTAATTATCAACACGTTAATCGTCCGCCGCCCTCACGAACCGATGACATTAATAAAAACATTTTATTTCACTATAAATAACAATAAAAATAACATAAAATAGTTTACTCTCCGTGATCAATACCAACCATTTTACTACCATTTTATGGCTCACCGATGGAAGCCGAAATGCCTAATTTGACTTCATTAAGTGCTCGGAAAACAATAAAATTATATTTAACAGGTTAAAAAATATCCTCGTATATGCAATCTGTGTAATGAATCGATATGTTTACAAATAAAAAGCCTATTTTTTGTGCTAGTTTTATAGGCGATGTTTTTCGCCTGCTAGAGGCTTATTTTCTAATATAGTATTGATTAGAAGTACCTATAAAATTTGATCATGTTAGTTACTAACGATACGAATAAATCTACTATGTAATCCGCGTCGAAAGTTCGAGACCTAGATAATTTATGCGCGTTTTCGAACGCAAATGTCAGACCTCAAGACAATGGCTTCTTTTTTTATCAAAACAACACGCAACATGTCAATAAGAGCTGGTTGGACGAAATAACCCCTTTTTAAATTTCAAATCGATCCTTTCACACTTAGAACAAGCGGGCGCGACGGTTGATTTCCGTTCTTAATTCAAACAGAAGCTTCTTTTAAATAGGTTTTATTTCTTTTCGAATTTTGAATGAGTATAAAGTACGAAACTCAATCGGTAATTTGAATACCGAATAAGATTCGAATTTCGATTATAGATTCATTCGATAAGTGACCTCGTTTAAAGGATATTGCTTATTTAACCGATGAAACTATTCAATGATCTAATCAAAGGTTTTATCTTCAACTAATTTTATGTCATAATGACAGGTACGTCGGAACGTCATATATGAACCTGTAATTATTTCCTTAGATCTTTGCATAGTTATAGTAAACGGGTGGTCAATGACGTCTTGAATATTAAAGCCATATTTACTGCCTATAACATTAACTGAATTAATTCATAGTGGAATATCTTATCTAGCATTAAAAATATTATTTCATAAGTGATTAACATTGCTAGTGAAGTTTGAATAGTCAGAAAAACTGTCATTTGTTAAACTCTTCAATAAATAACGTGCGAACAGGTCCCTGTCGTAAATTTCTTAACGTTCAGAATGTATCCGATCACGAACCCGGTGTGACTTTCATTGGATTAGAAAAATAAAATCTATAAAAACTCATAAAGTGCTCATAAACACGAAGGAGGTAATAAAAAACAGTCCGATGTCGTCTCTCAGCTGTCGCGCGCTATTTCCGAACGAAACGGCATTCAAAAATCGAACTCCATCGAACCACGAGGGGGATATCGTTACGATTTTAAAATTAGAACGTTCTTTTATTTCTTTTAACGTTTTCATTTCGTGTTATTGCTTATGTCCTGTTCATATCGAGCAAAGTATCTCTGTGACATCATTTGACATGATTTTCACATTCAGAAAAGCAATAAAGTCTCATATTTGCGCCAGACATCGCTTGTTTCAGTATTTGTGGAAAAGATTAGATTACTATATTTTTAATTATTCATTATGACCAACGAATAATGTTTATGACTCTAATGTTTAAACCCATCATTTAGTACTTACCTATTCATTCAATTTAGAGCGATAGAATAGAATATTTTGTATTATTGACTGTTTTTAATAATTCATGTTATGGAAATGGAAAACGATTCAAATAAAATTAAGATTTAATGTATTACAGTTAAAAAAATATCCTTGCACTTCGATAAAAGGAGACTAAACCCTTAAGTCTTCGTCTTGTGTGTTTGATACATAACTTAGTTTATTAAAAATCAGTTAATAAGTTTTGTTTGTATATTATGGTTACTATGGAAAATAATAGGAACGCTGTCTTATTAGTAAATAAATACATCAAGGAAAATATGAAAAACCCAAATGTTTTCGTAAGTAAAAGCGTCATTATCCCAAAAACACGTGCCAAGTGGGTGAGTGTCAACGAAATAAAACACAATGTACTGTATTTTTAGACAATTTTATTTAAATAATACTTTGTAAGAGAAATTAATGTCATAAAAACTGAATTTATTCTAGAGAACGTTACAAAATCGGTTACAACACCGCTCCATTTTACGGAATGTTTTAGATTATATTTTTTTATAGCGTTACACGTGTTCACACTATCGCCGAGACATTGTTGTCGCGATTAAAGATGAGTGAAATGAAATGTTCTCTTTGAAATTCTGAGTATTTCTAGATGAATGGCTGTGGTGAGTCAGACGACATTCCAAATTCGAATTACTATTCGGTGTTTGAAAATTTAATTGAAAAAAAAGCTATTTTATTTATTCATTGTCATTTGACATTATTTTTTTTGGTTTAGTAGAATCGATTAACGACACGGTAGGAAGTTTGTGGTAGAGTTTAAATTATGAAATTATTCTGAATAATTAATACAGCTATAAAATAAAAATATTTATATTATTACCAATAAACCCCTATTTAGTCAGACATGATTAATAAGACATATTTCATCGATTTTTATAACTTTATAAATAACATATTTATGGTATAAATGTAAAACCTTGCTATGTTTATTATTTATTGGTGGCATAGTAATGAGCTGGTTTTATTAGTTGTCCCATGATTAACTTTTTTACGACAATTTGTAAAAGTAGTCCTGTTGTCGATATTAACTTTATTAAACATATTTATAATCTGATATTCTACTGAATGTTACATTCCCATCCAATATCACAAGGTGTTGAGTTTCTGTAGTAAGTAGTTTGTCTAACTCCTTGAAGTCTTAAAGACTTTAATCGGGCGTTGTCAGGACAAAAAAAGAATTCATATATCTTAGATTTTACAGGTTTTCTTAGTTAATTTTGCAAGTTTCAACCGTTTAATCAATTTCTGCATTAATGCCATTTATTATTTCTGTCTTTCCGTCGCTGTTCTAGTTTCAGATCCTCTCCCAATCCTATCACTGTACTTAGTAAATCGTCAACATCCGCTGTGTTTACAGCTAACAAACAGACATATCGTAGACGTAGGCTTGTAGTAGTTTATTGATTCCAGGGATCGTCGCAGGGTTTCCACTGAAGTCATATTTCTGTCTATGAAGATATATATAATTTATTTTAATGGCAGTGGCATAGTTCGTACTTTTAGATTTATGATGTCCTCAAAATTTGATCGAATTAACCCGTTTCAAGTTCTACGTCAAATATTATTTACTAAAACTTTCATTTTCAATTATAGAACACATAAAATTTTGTAAGTCGATCATTAAAATGCGTTAGTAGTATGATATAACATCGTAGTTACTATAATCCTTCATCAACAACTCAGAATATACAAAAATAATCCCTCACCCGCTCCCATAAAATGAAAAAAAATTAAAAGCGCAAATAAATTTAATATTACCAATCTCGAAATGTTTCGTAAAGAAAATCATTAAACTGACAAACATCGTAAAGTGGCGACGAAATAGAACGCGTTCGTCGGTTTATATTTAAAATTAAGAATACGACATATTTTTAAAAGTTCGAACAGCGACATTTAAAACTAATCGCTGTTTTCGATTCCCGCGCGTATTTTGAAAGAGTTCGAACACGGACGGGGTGTTCTAAATTTGAAATGTTTTCGATTTTCGAACGGCTGCCGGGAGGCGTCAATGATGCTGTGAAAAATTGCGCGAGGATTATGAAATGCGTTTGTTTCTTATTTTTATATTTGTCTTTAGAATGTGATGAATCATCTTTTTTTAAATTTATTATTTGTTAAAAACACAAATAAAAAAATATGAAAAACTATTTTCAATTATCAATTCAATGTGAATAGCGTGAAACAGCGACAAAGAGCATCTTATAAATACTTAATTTAAAACTTGTACAAAATGCCTGAAAAGTAAACAAATTTTTATCGTCTGAAAACCCCCATGGGTTATCACCTCACCGGAGCTAGCGGTGAACTGGTATGTCGGAATCGAACTGACTAAAACCACACGGTGTTCCATCACAGGTGGGTCTATTGCTAGGGACTCGGGTATACCCTAGGAAGTCCCCGAGAACCCTACAAGACCTTGGCCACCTTTTAAATAACAGGCAGTCACACTATTACATGCGGAGGGTCTTGCCTCCCCCTCCGGTTCTTCGCCACCGCCTCATGCCTGATTCTGCTAGGGTAACGGATAGCCTTACTCTTTACCCCAAGGCCAGCGCTCATGAAGGTTGAATTTCATTCTACGCTCTCCGGTGCCTTGTGCTTGGTGCTCCGGCTCTCTTCTTCAGGACGGGGGGTTCTAGCCCACTTCCATTCCAAGATGCAAGGGTCTTCGCCTCAAGGTTCCATAGTGCAGTTTTGACTAGAAAACTCGTCCATCCGTCACTCGTCCATCCGTCACTCGTCCAACATGTACCATGCGGTATCCTCTTATGACTCAGACGGCCATCGCTCGTTGTGGTCGCCGCAATACGGCAGCATTGCGGGCCGTCAGGGATCCCGTCTAAATAAATCAATATCATTTTTGTTGAATCACTAGTGTTGGCACAAAAACGAGTAATACAGGAAAACCCCGAATGAAACAAACTTCATATTGTTAAACCTCATAAAGTAATTGTTTAACGCGTGCCTTGAATTTAGCACAATAAGTGGAATAGAAGACTTTATGACATCATTGACTATGACATGACTTTGTCTTATCTGTGACTGCAGTATCTGATACATACTAAATAACAGTTAAAATACCCAATTTATGTGATTATATTGTGGCTCGTGATACCAGCAAATCATGTGCACAGTCACCGACCTCGTTTCTTCGAGACAGTGAGTAAGAAATACTGTTTAAATAACATATACACATGTAAATATTAAAAATATATTGAAAAAGAAACATGATTATAGTGTATCGAAAAATATTTTTTCTAATTAAAATCTGATCATCATCTGACTATTTTATATAGATGATGTTTTAATGGTCTTCACTATCCGGTCGTTGACAAGATCACTAAACTTGATCTAGATCCGTAATTCCATAGTTTATTTGTACACCAAAGAAATAAGTTTCTATATAAGTAATAAGTTTCCTATATACATTTACCTAAGGTTTCTCCGAGATATATTAGCAGTATCTTAGGTCCAATGTTATGAAGTCATTTCTCCCAGCAGTAGCGAGTATTTCTAACTTCGATGCGTATCGCTGCGAACAATGGGCGACTTTATAGAGTACCGTCAGCAGGGTACGCGAGAAAGTTTAGTGTTATGGAGGAGTGCTTCGTTGATGCTGATGTGGTTCGAGTTTGGTATTAAAAATTTTTAAAACAACCTTTGTTCGAAATTTGAATTCAGTATCTGTACATGCAAATGTAAACTGAAATGATGGTAGTCCTAATATTTTTCGAAATGCGTAAAAGAAAATGAAAGAAAACCATTAAATGAAAATAAATAAAAAATATTCTTGAATAAATAATAATAGCATTTTTGTATTGGCAATTCTTCACAGAGGAGTCCCATTACCCAATTTTGTTCCACAAATGAGAACTTTTATTTTTACGATTGTCATCGATGTATTTTTCGATAAACTTTAAGCTTCATGTCTTAACATACACTTACGAACAATAAAACTTTTGTAGAAACGATTTTTATGCTGTCTGTACATGGCAACATTTTGCAGTTCGATAGCAATCAGTCAAACATGAATGACATTTTGGTTGAGTTTATTTATTTTACACACGAAAAGTAGCTGAAACTTTATTTTTAACGATATAAGGTTTAAATACGCTTAGCAAGTAGTTTCAGAATGAAACTGTGTGGTGGTATTTACACGACTTATAAGTTGTGCCCGCTTTGGTAACTGGTAGGTATCTACTAAATGCTAGGGAAAGGTTTAGGTTTATTCTGTAAAATAATTAATAATATATTTGAAATAAATAGAGAGGGAGAGCCATGCTTCGGCACGACTCCGCTCGATACCACGGCCTCACAAAAAACCGGCAGTGAAGCAATGCATTGCATTTCGCCGCGTGACTGAGGTTACCGGAAGCCCTAACCCTTCCCTCTCCCCTATTCCCGTCCTTCCCTTCTCCCCCCTTTTCCCACTCTTCCCTCCTCCCCCTTTTCTCCTACTCCCACCTTAAAGGGCGGCAACGCACTTGTGACTCTCGAGTTACAGGTGCCCTTGGGCGGCGGTAGTCATTTACAATGAGGTGACCCGTCTGCTCGTTTGCCCCCTATATCATAAAAAAGTAGTATGTATTCTTATAAATAAATTTCAATATTTTTTTTAATTTGATTTATGTCTAATTTGTGGTATTCATAATTGGTAATACCATTTACTGATCGAAAAGACACAACATTTATTTATTTTTCCAGTGATATCTGTTGAGTGGGAGCTAGTGCCTTTTATATAATAATTTGACAAAATATGATAGACCTGTCTTCCTTTAGGTAAAAGAGCAACTAACACAAAATAAATTTTCCTAATAAATTAAAAAAAAAACATTAACCATAGAACGATCGATATTATTCGAATTAATTAATTAAGAAGAGAATCTATCCAAAAACTCGTATCTTAGTATTTCCTTTGGTCGTGATATATGTTCGGACGTTAATACGATTTCTAATGAAAACCTTTAAATTATCAGACATTAGCTTCATATTTATCACCGCTCAATATCTCAGGGCACTCTACATTAAATTTTACGATTGGTTATTTTAGGCGTAAAGAGTATCCAATTAACCTTTTAAGTTTGTGCGACATCTCTTAGTTGTCGCTTACTATAATGGTATCGTAAATCACATATACCAGCTATTTTTATCCCTAACTCGATGTTATCAATAAAATAATTAATCGATATAACCCAAAATCAATACATTAATAAAAGTCATCGATTAACTGTGTCGATACAACAACCAAACGCCCGTTAAGAATTCTTAATTCGAATGTATTCGTCAAAATTAATCTCTGATTCGTGTCGTGTTTGTTTTGAATTTGGAATGCAGAGGCATTCTATATTCAAATTTTTGTGTTCCACGTTTGAATGTGGTAATGACGTTATTAAAGTTTGGAGTCATAGACCAGTCATTATTCTATGTTTTATTGTTAATTGTAAGAATTTATCAATATTTATTTAATTTTAAGTTAAGACCACGTTGTATGTTAGTTGTTTGAAGGCTTATATTTGCAACCTTTGTTCTTTTAAAGGCCTAAATCCTCCAAGCAAGCTTCTCACATAAATCTATTAAATACTCATTACAATTATACAATAAAAAATATCTATTTTTCAAGTTCTACATACAAAAGAGCTAGCAACCAGTTCAAGGTTCTACACTTGGCTATTACAGCGTTCAATAGGCCGTTTATTACGTAGTGTTTACCACTGACATGGCTATTAACGGAAATAGTACTTATACATGATGATTATCGAACGAATTAATGGCATAATATACTATTATATAAAATTTGGATTTTCGATTTTTTATTACTTGTAAAGTAATAATTGCGTTTGATATATCTATCTGTGTCTTCAAAACCAAATTAATAATATATAATATGTCTATTGGCTTTTAGTAAGCATGTGCGACATTTTTTTGTATTTTTAGATACATAACTCTAGCGCTTACAGAATAAATCCGGTATGTTTCAGAAAACGCATTTAAAACACGAACATTTTATAGGTTGATTGAAACTTTATTATTTGACTAGAAATAATTTACGGTCATATTTTTATATGTTGTTGTAAAGTGCATTTTTGCAGTGGTAATCTGGACTTTCAAACAATTTATGAAGAATACTGATTGGGAAAGTTTCTTCATTCTACCTAAAACTGTGAATGGGAATACATTTCCCGCCTTATAATAACATATCCTCCTTATCAAAACCTGCGAAGGTACAAAAAAAAACTACGCTTAGTTGCGTATCATATCACTTTATGTCATTCATTATGTAAGTGTAATCAATAGTGATGTGCATTCTCAATGATGAACGTTAAACGCCGCATACCGTAGAGTTGTATTCCAAATTGAAACGTGTCGATAGTTCCCATTCATGTCAGTGTTTACAAACACTCGCGCTAGACTCGACTAAACACGCGAGCGGCGAGTGGGAAATTAGTAGAAACCAGTTGAAAGCGGTTAAGATTATGTTAATGAGCAGTACACTGCGCCCCGTCGGGATGCTACCCGTTTTGCTATTGTTGAGTGTTTAGTCGATATTTTGTAAACTTATCGATTTATTATTTTTCTTTTTTGTTTTCTTTGTTAGGTATCAAGTACATGTTACCTGGCCTGAATATAGTTAAAGAAATATATAAATAAATAACCGTAAATGTCTTGAATTTCTTTTTATTTTAGTGTTACAAAATAATAACAATGTTATAAATTAAGGAAGCTTTCTAATATTTTTATAATGGCGGCGTTAGTAAAACTTAAAATTATTGTGAAGTATATTTAGTTGCGTTAAATAGCAACGATAAGGTGAAGTTTTCTATTTTGTAGGACATCTACAATTCTTATAATTTTTGTATGACGCATCAAGCCTCTGGAGATGTTCCCACCACTTCAGAACTACCCGAACACATGGAAATACCAGTAATAACTGATCACTGCAAAGGAATAATGCTCTTTGTGTACTCATAATAAAGACGAAAGTGGTAAAAATAATATTTGTAAGGCGGTGTTAACTGTGTCGAAGACTTAACATTCATATCTCGGGGCATTCGCCTATACACCTAATAACCATCAATGATCGGACCGATTGTGAAAAATATCATTAAAAAACCATCAGCGCTTGATGATTTGAATGTTCCACAGATGATTCGTGCGGCCAGCCATCAACCACAATCGATTCTTTATTTTTTCCCTCATAATTTTATTAAATTATCGAGATATGATGTCGTTTTATTCGTATATGCTTCGCGGTTTAAATGTTCAATTTTGCGCTACCGAAATCATATTCGGTGCCTAAGGAAAGTTTTATGTTATATCCAGACCATTCGAAATTGGAAACTGTCCAACTGCAGTTCATTCAAGTTGATTAGTTTGAAGTAATGATCGAGCTAGAGAGGATCGATAGGACACGCCTACTTATAGATATAAGGGGAGGGGCGCAAATCAAATTACTGAACTCGATGCATCGATTAGCCTTGAACGGATCGACAAAAAATACGATTAGCCCCAAAAATCATTGACAGTCGAAAAAAAGTAACAACCGTCAGTTAATGGCAGTTTTTGTTCAAAATTCGAAGATTTGAATTCGTAATTTTAACCGCAAGGCGTTCGAATCATTTGTCAGTGACAATTTTTTGGTTGCAATCGATTTTTAAATACAGGTTACAGTTTTTGTTTGAGCCACATTCGTGCCGCAAAATTCCACGTTTTTGGAGACTTAAGCTTTCTGTTTTTGTATTAAATTGTTAATAAGATAAATGGTAAAAAAATCGTAAAATAAACTTTACACTTATTCCGTTGCCTAAAAGAAATCGCAGCGTTTTATTAGGTATAGTGTCTATGTCCTTGCCAGCGTCACCATTCGACCCAGAACTGACGTAGACATGGGAAAGCACGCAATTTTTTGCTCTAAACGGGACGCAGGACACATTCTTTGAGGCATCAAGGCTGTGGGAACCAATTGCATTCCGCCTGGAACTCGTAGGGAAATGCTCTTTTTACGATCCGAACCGATACGATCGGCTGATGAATCGAGTCGATTAATTACGGCGTCGAAATTCGAATGTTTGCAGTGACGTTCCTCGGCCAGCACTAATTAACGTTTGGGATGGGCCGTACGAAGTTAATTTTTAAATTTAAAGGTTATCTGGAAACGAATTTAGTTCCCTTCCGTGTATACATTAGTTTTGCATGGAATTATGTTTTTACCTAAAACGTCGCACTCGAGGTACTTGGCCAACTATCATGGCGATCGACCGTAAATATGTCGGATTTTATGATTATATATTATAACAAAACCAATCATTCATTCATTTGTGTAATTACGTTTAAAACTTAATGTTAAAATCATTATCACTACTATCATTTATTAATGCAATGAATGAATTAAGAATAATTTTAAAATCAATATTCAAATTTGTAATTGCTACAGGATAAGCTATTTCTTAAGTTTATTTTCTGACACACTGACACTATTAGAATTTGCTGACGTTTTATTTTCTGACATGACATTTTTAAGATTAACTAAAAAAGAACTAAATATTTATATATTAGGTTATATTTATATTGATTAATGATACGAATTCACTCAGTGTGTTTACGGGGACGTCCGACCGAGGTAGGTCGCTTAACCCGTTGATAAAGGGCGCCCGTCAGGTCGGAATTACAGGTTACCTGTGTGTTACACGTGAATAAAACCGTATATATTTAAAGGTGCTAGAAATATTAGTTGTTCTCATAAAACTCATGCCGTCCTGAATTTTTATTAGACATTTTACGACAATTTTTTCCTCAGAACCTTAAAAGAGTGCGTTCTCTACCTCCTTCAATTATAGTGACAATAAAGGCCGCAACAGTAGGCTGCAAAGATTTTATTGATGTTAATTGTTAGTTTTATTAAGAACCTTCTCTGACCACTGCCTTCGTTCAAATATTGTCTACGAATGAAATGAAAAAATCAAAACAATTTTGCTACTACCCAAACTATTAGTCGATACAAAAAAAAACACCGGTGGGCCACAAAAAAAATTACTCTAGAGTTAAATTATTATCTATATATTATAGTTCTACTTTTAAAATAAGTATTTAGAGGCTAGGAAATTGGAAGGGTTTGGTAAAATTAAAATTGAAATCAATTTTGGTCATGTTTTGTAGTAACAAACTTTGACACTCCTTTTAACGACGCGACGGTAGGTATATCAGCCACCAGCCACTTGATCCCAAATGTTATTTGTTTTAGTAAAGCTCGTGTACTTAGATAAAATTAGTCTTTTACTATATTTTTATTAGTTTATTAAAATTGACTGACACAATATTTTACTATCAATGTGCTAGCTAATAAACAATTAATTTTATGACAAATTATAAGATGAAATAACATTTATTCATTCCCCACATCGATCTTTTTGCCGCTGCTTGGGTGGTTCATCAACAATTTATGGCTATTGGTTTTGATAATAATTGTTCAACTTTTATAACCACACAAATGGCCATCGCTTGCACACTGTCCAGTACTCTGAACTACAGAAAACAGCAATTGAGAATTTAATTAAAACTCTCTTTATTACTATAGGATTGGATTAGTGATGTTTAAATAGAAAGGAGGCTAGTATCAAGGAGTCCTGTAAGGTCTCTAACACTGTCATTTTGCAAATGACGGTTACTGTCACTTGCTTGTTAAACAAGGAACATAGACGTACTATTTATAAATCCACGGGATTATGGATTACTCGTTTTATTACACTAGTTTGTAAAGATACCTTGGTCCCATCACTAAATTGCACAATTATAAAAGCAATTGAAAGAAAATTTTACGACAACAATATTAATTACAGTTTTAATCATAAATCTATTTATTTGAGTTACTTTACGATTGTGTTTACTTATGATAATAGAGATAGATCGATTCAGAGTTCATTTCAGTTTAATGTCATTGTTCATTCAGTTGTTCATGTCAGTTTCTTTTCTCACATTCTAGCTTTTTAATATTTAATAATCAGGGTCACATTGAGACTACATGATTCAGTAATACGAATTTTGAATTTAGAATATTTTGAAATTAAAACTTTTGTTGCACTAACGTCACAATGGTTAACAGTTTAACGGTTCGTCAAGGTGTGCTGATGAAATTGCATCATAAGGCGTTCACTTCGTGCTCGGCTGTATCTTGTGAGCTCATATGAAATTTACTACTTTCTTTTAACATAAAAAATGACCACCTGCATAAAAACGTTTTCTACAAGGACAAACATTCTAGAAATCCATATTAATGAAATAGGCGACCAAAGTACCCGTAATATACAGTGACATATTATACAAACACGCAAACAACCTTCGAGGATATTTATATGCAAACGAGTAGAGAAACATCATAAAATTAACTATGAAATTAAAACAAAACGTCCTTGCAAAGTTCTAATCGATAAGTGCAATTCGAGGCACGGAGTATGCAAATTTTATATGTAAATATGCTTTTTAATCAATGTTAGGGCTTGCAAGTAATACTAACAATAGTATCGGGTACCAGCATTCAAATGTGTTGGGTATCAGTGGGACGAATCGGCGGACCAAGGCGCGCACTGTTCCCTGAACAACAATGAATATTTATTTAGCGTAGTTTAATATCATACTCTATTGTTCATAATTTGTCGTTAAATGTTTATTTATATCTAGAATAGGCACTCGAATTGTAAAATTTTATCGATTTAAATTTAGAACGTGTAACTTAAGCCTTTGACAATTTAATTTATATGTTCGATATTTGAATATCGAAAGAGATGTGAGAAATAAAATTTCTTGATTTCTCATTCAGAATGTTAATTTAAATTATATTTTTAACGATGAAGATGTGTAAAGTTTTATTATAGCATAATTTTTATGTCAAAATAAAGTTTGTTTTTGTACGTGTATTTGAAAACTTTATGTAAAATTAAAATATTGTAAGCGTACCTACTATCGCTTTCCTAAACTTAAATAAATACATTCTTCGATAATATTTATACTATCCGCCATATTAGATGGTAATTCGTACGTGTGTTTCATTCGAGATGGACGTTATTATTCAATATTACACACATTAGACGATAATGGTACGTGCTATTATTGAATGGCGTTTGACGTTGCAATGCCGTGTCATAGATCAGCAACCATTAGATATAATATCCTCTTGTTTATACTTGAAATTAATTCAGAGAGTATATTATAATATTAGTTCATTACTTTTGCCTGTAAATACTTTTACTAGACAACATTAAACTTAATTTAATTGTATCAATGGAATCCATTTTAAAGAGATCAAAAGAAAAAGTGCATAAATACCTTTTTTGTTTTTTTTTTGAGGCAACATTAATTATTTTTCTATGAAACTTTTTTTATTTTAATATATTTGAGCCTTAATTTAATAAATTGCATTGGGAGTGACAATAACCTGTGCAATTCGGGCGAACCAATGTACATATCTTTACCATAAACATATGTATGTATATAATTGTAGGAATGTGTATATTATGTGTCCTTTATACATATACAAACTACACCGCTAATTAAAGTGTATACTTTAATTCCTGGCCCTCCCAAGATTGCCCAATAGACCATTTCCATAACTGTGTACAGTCCATGTACACTAGCGTCTGTTCGTTGGTGTACAATAAAGAGTTATGTACCTATCTATATTGTACAACCACTGAATCACTTCTGTAGGAGTACGCGAGGTGTGGTAGCCTTTCCCAACATCACTACGACGTGGATTGAATGGTTAATAGATGTAACCCGGAGCCTCTGACGTGTTTTAGTACAGTTAACTGTTGTAGAAACATCTTAATAATAATGATGATCTACTCATTGCTATTTGAATATAAATATAATTTAATTTTTTATTCAAAATATTAACTTAAAAAAATGCAGATTATTGAGGAAAAGATTATTCAACCCTGCTGATCTTCGGTCAGTGTAACGCTTCCATGCAGGGACTGTCAAGTCAAATAAGTACTGCAGGAGTACCCGGAGGCTTCTTTCGTAGGGTATACCCCTACAATAAACCCACTTGTGAAGAAACACCGTGTGGTTTCAGATGGTTCGATTTCGACATGCCACCTCAGCGTTAGCTCAGATGAGGTGATGACTCGTGGGGGTTTCCATAGGAAAAAAAAATTAAATAAGTAGTTTTTCACTAAATGTCAAACATGACGTCACGCCTTAGTGTTGTCAAATTATTAGCTTTTACCGTTTATTTGATGATTGAAAAAAAAAAAACTAAAATAAAAGCGGGCAATGATTTTCAGAGTATTTCTTGAATAACTTGGAAAAAAAAAGGGTAGTACAGGAAATTACTCAATTGGGTAGTCAGTCCTTAGGATGCGTGTAAAATAGATCAATTCATTATAGATATGTACTTATACATTATCTGAACAATAAACATAAATTAAAAGTTCCCCCACAAATTCTCAATGACCATGTCTGTATTTAACGAAATCTTATATTTAATTACACGTAATTATAAAGTCGTTTCGCATTAAAGTATAATATTATAAGTTTAATTACTTTATTATATCGTTTACATAACGTTTTCGACTCATCAGCGTGAACAATAACTGGTTTCCTACTCCGCAACATCCTGTGGCCTTAGTATTGATGATAAATATCTTTGAAGTACAGCAATAGATTGGATCAGACAGATATATTACTTGCAACCATCTATTGTATTGCTATAATTGTTCATTTAAAACTTAGAAGAGGCAATTGAGTTTAAATATAAGAAGTTTTTTATTATAAACACTAGCTGCGCCCCGCGGTTTCACCGTAAGTCCCGATCTCGTGGGAATATCGGGATAAAAAGTAGCCTATGTGTTAATCCATATCTTCAGCTATCTACATAGCAAGTTTCATCGCAATCGGTTCAGTAGTTTTTGCATGAAAGAGTAACAAACATCCATCCATCCATCCATACTCACAAACTTTCACCTTTATAATATTAGTAAGATATTTACGTACATACATAGGGGGTAGATCACACCCCAGTAATATAAATTAAAAAAAAAAGAAATTTAGTTATCATTATTTTGATAACATAATGTTAAGGTATAATTTCAAGGCCATTAGTGTTTTTTTTTACACATCCAATATGTATAGTCACGCTCGTAATATTGGGTACGACTATTGCCGTCAACCGGGGACATTGGGAATTAAAGATGGGAAAATTGTGTAAGTAAGTGTATATTGAAAGGGAAAGGTAGCAGAAAAGGCAAAGGACGAAAAGGGATATAGCTTAGCTATCTCGAGCAAATCAGGGTCACATACCTATAACTCGGGCTGGCCGTGGCCGAGATCTCTAACCACATTTATTTTTCTTATTATAGATGTTTGGTTTAAAGATATTTTCTGCCAGCGTCTATTGGCGATAGTAAGAGTTTAGAACTCTCTTTTTGGTATAACAATAGGAAATTACTGTCTCTGGATTTACATACATATTCAAAACCGCAAAGTTCATTTTATACATGTAACAACCTTTTTATTGTCCAGGCATCACTATTTCTTGCTTGTAAAGCATTATAAGTTTATAAATAACTTATAAAATGTAGTATAAACAATAATTTTTTAACAACACATACAAGTATGTGTTGTTAAAAAATGATTATACCCCTCATTTTACTAAATTTCTAATGAATAATTTACATCTAAAACAAAGAATTTTTTATGACAAGTAATCTGACAGCTGCGAATAGTTCCCAATAACCAGCTTTGTAATTGATTCTAATAAATAATTATTAACAATTTTCCTTTAATAGTCAGACAACAACAGGGTACACCAACGTTAACGTTAAGTCATAAAATCACTGTAATTACAATACGAAACAATAGTAGCAATAATCTCAATCGGGGTCGTGCGGCAGGCGGCGGGCGGCAGGTTAATTGTACCTAATGTCGAACTATTAATTGATTTTGTTACATTGTTGTTATCGGTTGCGAATACTTGGGGGCATAAGTGACCCCGCACCGCGACCGCAGGGTTATTTTCATTAACATAACTGTGTTTTGGAACGTAGTGTAAAGACTCAGTGTCTAGATTTTTTCTTGATGTGGACAAATAATAATAATTAATTAGTGGATATATTCTTACCTGTTGCCAGAATTGTGCGAGTAAATATATTCTTTCTTTCTTGAAGAGCCAGTCCATCGAGTGCATAGCTTGCACCTCCGCCTCTGGTGCGGCGGGCAGGCTGGCCGCGCCCGTGGGGTGCATCCGTCCGAGTCTCACGCCCGGCTCATACTGACCATATCTCGCCGTGCACTGAACGACATAAGCGCATTACAACTCATTCTACATTCAAATGTGTAGAACTAGTCGATTCTTCATTCGATAATCGTTTTTGAACTGTAATCTAATGTTCTAGCGTCGCGTGTCTTTTTACTTTTTCTTTCTTATTGTTGCTGTTCAGCCTGAAAAAGAAAAAGGCGATTGAAAGGGGAAGGTTTTACATCGATTCTATTGTCTGCAGACAATCGGCCACTCGGTTTTCGTGTCGAAACTAATTTGGTTGTGAGTTTGATCAAAGCGATAGCTTACGAAAAAGTAAATTGACAGGTTTGTGAATCGAAAAGAACAATTGTTGGGGCGATTGTGAAATACAAAAGATTGTAAGAAAAGTATGAAAAATGAGATGTCTGCCAGTGACCAAAGTCGTTAGTAATGTTACTATAGCTAGTGTCGCTAATGCCACAAACAAAAGAGTGTGACTGAAAGTTATTGGGTAAAGCTAAAAACAAATTGTATTTCAACTTCGGAAATTGCTTGAACTTTAAAAAAGAAGACCATAAAAGAATTGCAACTTCTATAACAAAACAATACAGAAATTAACGGCCATTTAACGACCATTCAAAGTTATTCCAAATTCAAACATCAATGTTCTTTATTTTCGCGGGGAAATGTGCAGTAACTTCTTACTCGAGTTATTTGGTTATTTTATTTAGTTTATGTTATAATAAATAGTACAATAAAACATGTAAAAAACTTATCGCCGCCCAAACAAAGGCCTTAAACTGCTACCTGTGAATTTGTGGGCCCTAAGACATGAACTGTAGCGAAAAAGCTTATTTATAAGGAATTACTGAGGTCTTGGAGGAATGTTATAGTAAATTATTATAATCTACTTTTGTTATTGTTCTCTTGAGATTCTTTTACAAGATATTTTGAAGTATTCCTTATTTTGTAATTTATAATTTTTATAAAGATTATTGATAAGACCTATTTCTTTGCAAATAACTATTTTTTTTAATTGCACAGACGCTCTAATTGAGTTTTTTTTTTGTATCCGTAACTTTTTTAAATGGTTTTCTTCTTCTCGCTTGCATCTAAAGAATTGTACGGTCAAGTTAGCCGGTGGGGTTGGTAGGTTGAGTTACTGGCGTGTCAATCAATAAACATGATAAGTGCGGGAGTTTCGTGCTGGCCGATATGCAAACAGGATTACACGCCCGCACGAACAGCACACGCCTTGAATCGATTAGTCGATTTTACGAATCGAATCGAATGCTAATGTTAATTATTGACTAAATGGAACGACACTATAAGCCGGGTAAGTGTTACTTACAACCGAAAACAACAAGCATTTCCATAAATGTAGAGGATCTTTATTTTTTAAAACAAGTTTAAATTTATAACAAAAACCTTCGTGTTTAAAATCAATTCATAGACAAAGCAGGAACATAGTAAGGCGAGGGACAAACAGTAATAGATTTCCCTTATATCGTGAAATGAGTCATCGGAAACTGAACACACTAACTATATTTTACATATATTCGTATTAGTTAATATTCATTAGAGGGGGAGGTCAGATGGTACAGATAAGCTCGTTATTAGTAATGCCCCTACTTATTGTTGAATTTGTGCTACAAGTCACAGAAGGGTTATATTTTAATAACTTAGTTGAGCTACGAAACAGTCAGCAAAGAATTATTAGTCTATTTGTAAGTCACGTGAATGTTGAACATAGTACCTATAATTTTGTTTTTAATATATTATTTATAAGCAACTGTATGAATGACTGACCTGATCCGCAATAGACACGGCCATGTTAATTATTTTTGAATGTCATGATTATTAAAAACATTGCACCTATAGAACTATTTTGACGTCTAAATAGGCCATAAAAAAGGTTACCCGATCACTTCACGTTAAATATAGACACTTTGAATTAATTTGACAACAAAAAAAAGAATCGAAAATCGAAATGTATAATACTCAAATTATCACATTTGCAGTGTGTCAGTATTTTTTGTCTTATCTTAAACCTAATCGTTATAGGAATAAGGATTGTTTTAATTGTACGATCGATTGTTCGATAGATATCGGTAACTTTGTCATCGATAGTGATCTCTCGCGTGCCGCCCGCCCGTTCGGTCCCCTACTACAATGGCTTCTAACAACTTTATTTTTCGACAAAATTCTAAAATATGTATACCTTAGAATATAATATAAATTAACTGTGAATTAGAATTGTAAATTTGTCGTGTCGCTAAGTGGTTTGTGTCGAGTACTTGTTAGTTTAAAATTGCTGGGTAATTGAAATCTGTGTGAGGATGGTATTCTACTAGTGTTGCACCAGATTCAATTTTTAAATCGAATGATCTTCTCTGAAAGTCGACTAACTGATTTTATTACAATAAGATTTATGTTTTAAAACAAGATAAAAGCTCCATTAAAGTACCATTACGTTGAAATAAAATTAATTAACAGCCGCTTATTTTAATATCTATTAACGAAATCGTTCCTCAAATACTTTCTTCCTTCGCACCGCACAGTGTATACCTTACCTATATCATTATAATGATTTACTAAACCATTAAAAACTATTTTACGACTATCCAAAGACTATACTCAACAATATATCCGAACGAAAACATGGCCGCAAACATTTTTATCACTGTTGTAAATAAAAAATACCCTCAAATTCTAAAATACATCGAAGAAATCGTATTACCAATAAACAACGGCTTTTCCACCCTTATAGCCCTTATTGTAAGCAGATTGGGTTTATTTTTGTTTGTATATCAATGCTTGGGATGTAAATAAATTTTGGCGGGGAACAAAAGCCGATAGTGAACAGCAGTAAAAATCTATCGTGCATCGAAAACGGTGTGTTTCGTGACAGAAAAGTTCGCTAGTTTTGTATTCAATCGATGCCTTTTAGTTCGGCGTTTTTTTTTTTAACTTTTCTAACCTAATTATATATTCACATGCAATGGCTCGGACGAAGAAAACTTGAGATTAGTTTTGATGGATTTATTTACTTACATTAGTAATTTGATAAAAATGCAAATTGCACTTTTTATTTATGTGACAATTTGTAATTAAAATGCGATAATAGTATAGGGCAACTACAAGGGTTGCCACGCTAGAGTAGCGTCGCCAGATTTTTAACTTTTTTACCCCACATTTCAACGATGGAGGTAAAAAACATAATGCGCAAACTTCAAATAATCTTAGTAAGAATATGAAAATAATGCTATTTACAATTAAAAAGCAAAGTCAAGTCAAAACTAAATGACTCGATGCGTTCCTCGGTCTCCTTAATCTTCTTAATCCTTGTATTAACTGGTAACAATAAAGTATCTGCTGTCAACGTCATCCATGTGCCAAAAGATCCTTGTCGCACTATACCACGATACAAGCTTTCCATTTCATTTGTCAAACATTAGTCAAAAAAGAAACTAACCAATCCGGTAAACTTCGAAATTCAAAAAGAAAATCAATTCCCGTTCCATTTCTAAATGCCTTCCCCCTTCCGTTTCCTTTTGTTCCAGTTATCGACAGTGAACTTTGCGCCAGATATTAGTCATGTTCCACAATTTTATTTTACCTTTTTGAATCTGTTGCGGTTCTTCGTTTGTGCTCTTTGAACTACGCTCGTTCAACAATTCGATTATTTCATTTCTCTTCTTTGATTGATGCGTTTTGTTTTCACTTTTTAAGCGGAGCGGTTTTCGGACGTGTGCTAAGTGCCCTTTTGTCGTATTGGTTTAAAACGAGTGTCGTTTTATTGAATGGAGTTGAAAAGTGATCGATGCTAGTGGAGTTTTACTTTGATGGTTTGTTCTATTTTTCAATTGGTTAATTGTATTTATTCAATGCAAAGAAAACACTGCACTAGGTGTTTAATTCCTTTTGAGAATCAGAAGAGCTCCTTCAGGAGTTAGTCAGTTGAGTGCTTAGCACTTAATATAGAATTGTAATATCTTGATGAATATTTTATGTAATGCAAACATCAGTGAGAAAAAAATCACCATTACATTGTACAATCATTCAATCAAGTGACTCTTTTAATGTGACCTAAAACCTCTTAGTTTATTATAATAATTAATAACAGAGCTAACTAAATTAGAAAGTGAAACGTCATTATTCTAAATGTCACTTTACAATAAACTCCAAAAAACACTCCCGTCACCAATTACTTGAACAGACAAATAACGGTTATCAAACCAATAAATGTAAATTCTTGAAAATTATCAATTTCACTCACGACAAAAGGACATCACTAACGTACTGTTATCACGATAGTGATGTTGATTATTAAATAGTCGATTATCGATATAGTTGAGTCGAGTTGCGTGTGTTTGGGCAGGTGCGGCTATTAATTTCTTTTTGTTCGAATATTATTGCGTTCTTGTCACTTGTCTTTATCAGAAGTGTTTAATGATATAAATATTGTAGGTATATTTATTTTGAAAGGTTACACTTGTTGGAATCGACATTATACTTTTTTAATGCGAGTCCAGTTCGGTGTCCAATTTATTTAGATTAAATATCGAAGTGACCATTATATACATTACATATTTATCGATTAATGTAAAAGATAAGCAGAAGAACGTCATTGTTTCTCGAATTTAAACTACTGGATCGTGCACCCATATTCCTCCTCCTTAGAAAAGATCGCGGTGAACCAGAAGTTTTAGTAGGTGTTACGGCGCTCTTCTGACGCCATGTAGTGATATGCTATATAGGTCTTCAAATTTAATATTCATTGTGTCTTGTATTGCACCAGTGAATAAGTGCCTGTCTTTCTTTTATAACCAGCACTACCACGTGGTATCACAGGTGGGATGTAACAGTATAATAGTACCTATTTCAGCAAGAGTAAGGTCGCTAGAGAACCTTCATTGGTTTTGCAATTGTACATTTACTAATATGTTATAAACTAAGCACCTATTTTACATTCGCGTTAAAATTAAGTAAAAAGTAACTGTCTACTCTCATAATAATATTGTTTTTGAGTTATTCTCTATTAGCAGCATTACTTTGCTCTTAAATTTGTTGTGCTTATAATTCAAAATTGTATATATATTATTTTGTACGTTTATTAATTAAACTAAAATTTATATAGACGGTTAAAAAGGTTATAATGTTAAGTTATAACGTAAAAAATACTTATTTAAAAATAGAAGCAAAATCTGGTACATCAATGTGTCGATATCCGACGCAGTAGTACATCACTGAATTAAGTTCTCTTTCAAAATCCGAATAATTATTTTCAAATTTCGAACTTTTTTTTTAAACGTTTGATTTGTTTTGCGTCCTTTTACTTCTGAGTGTATGTGTTTTGGCTTTACACTAAGGTACTAAGACTCTCATATCCCCAGATTGATTATGATCGATCGCAGTGACTCTAACGATTAACTTGACCTGGTGTATATACCCTTGCCCTTTTGATTGCACATGCGGGTTTTTGTAACAAGTAAACTAACTGAGGAAATGGATGATAGACTATAGCTTTCGCTAGCCTAATGCGAATCGATAGACCGTACAAACCTTTTGAGAACATCATGGAAAACTGTTTTTTTTTAACGATTAAAGCGAATAATGATTTAACTTCGAAAGTCTAAACTAAACGTGCAAGTAAGACTCTAATTCTTTTGCCCGTTCTATAGTTTTGAGATTTATGGTACCCAAATAGCTGACATTAACTTCATCCAAATGTAAACGATTCAAAACAATTTCTGATTCAACGTTAGTCAGAAATATGAATGTTTGAAAATACTTACAATTATTAAACCAAATATACACTGGGGCATAATTATTGGTTAATTTAAAATTCATTTGGGACTTAATGTTGTGCGAGATGACATAAATGTGTACTTAAAAACTTAATCGTAGGGGAGAGAGCCGTAAAAATATATTTATGAGTAAAACAAGAACTGCTCATATGTTTTGATGGTTATTGAACGGAGAACAAAAAATTTAACTCAGTAAAAAGCCGATATATTATGGTAGTAGTTATTTAGTTTCCCAAAGAGGATGTTCCGATTACATTAGGTGTGTTTGCCTAGTAATTCTTAAAAAAAAACTATGGTTATATAAAACAAAAAAATATTTTACTTAATTAATGTCTTCCAAATGCATGTTAGACACAGGTAGCAGATCATTCAGCCTCCCGCCATAGATGGAGATGACAAAAAAAGACAAACGAATATCTAATATGACGTTTGGTTTTTGGTTCCCCTAGTTGTATGGTGACCATGATGCTATATTTTATATTTTTCATTCTTGAGTGACATCGAGTGATCTTGTTGATCAAAAATTATGCATAAGCTGTGTAAATATTTTTCCAATTCAGACAGTAATATCGGAACCTTGACAAGTATGAAAATAGAAGTATGGTAAACATCCTCACTAATACGGAATTTACTTTTTATACAACTATGGTGGTAAATAAGCATATTGCCCACCTAATAGAAAGCGGTTACCATGGCCTGCATCTGTTAAAATCTTTGTCTGATCGAGAGCCAATAAATATAGTTCCTTAAAAAATACCAAAATAGTGGGAGCAAAGAGGAGTGCTTGATTTATTTATTTTATCTGCTAATGTAACAATTTTTCCAATACATATTTTCTTTGTAGAGCTAACAAAAGCTATAGAAACGTTTAACGTTCTCCCGTCAAATCTTAGCAACTACATATTTGATTTAAACATAGTACAAACAATTAGGTCAGTTGAATTCAACTGATTGGCATGATTTCTAGCCATTGTTTAATGAAAAATATCACTCTTGCTCCTAAAGTTGTGTGATTAAATTGGATAAATGTTTCGGATTTGTCTCACAGATGTAATAAAATGATGGTCACCTTACTAATCCCCGGTACTATGTCATTACACCCTCGCGTGGGACAGTGTATTTCGGGCGAACTGTCGATCTCTCCAGCTTCATTGATATCGGCTCCCATACCGATTGTCACCCTACCCTTTCTGACGTAGAATGGATGTAGATTCCCCATGATGTATCGACGAAGAACTTCCTTTTAAGGATTTTTTGTACACCACTTAGGTGAAGAACAAGCATACCATCAGAACGTTGCCCTCCCTAAATAACATTAAAAACAGGCTAGTTTGTTCATTTACACATAGATGTTTATTTGCCCAATCGGGAAAGTATTTGCAGACAAAAGTAGATCTGGGTTTAACAGCAACATTAGATAGTGTTGTGTCTTCACTATCGAGGAGGTTGGTGTTTACAAGTTCTGGTAACCACTTACCATGACGCAGGGCCGTGATATCCATTGCCAGTACATTGACAACTAGCTTCTAACGGTGGCCTTGCTCGCTCTAATGTACAGTTTGTCAATCAATTCAGGTGTCTATCGAAACAGTAGGGGCGGGGGTCATCCGAGGGGGGGAGCAAAATTTGTTTTTGCCATTCCAGGTGGGGGAGGGGGGCAAAATTTGTTTTTGTCTGTCTATGGGGGGCAAGTTAGTACTACGGAAGCTTGCTAAAGCCAGGGGGGGGGGGAAATGCCCTCCCCTACCCCTCCCTCGGTACACCCATGATGAAAGATACTATGTAATTTTTTATTTTAATGGAAACTGACGATGAAAATGTTACACGCATAGCCAAGAGAGGCCAATTCATTCTAACCTTGAACGTTCCAAGATTATAATTAAATTGTTTGGAGAATCGTACAATTAAAACACCCCCGGCTCGAAAATCCCTTCAACGATTAGAAAAGAGCTAATAATTATCGAACAGCTGAACAGATTTTCATGAATTATATCTAAGAACACTCTCGATCAAGTCACCTTTCAACCAAAAAAAAATGCACTTACATCGGTCCATTCGTTTGGGAGCTACAATGCCACAGACAGACACACGGACACGTCAAACTTATAACATCCTTCTTTTTGCGTCGGGGATTTAAAAATAGACGCATAGAAACAAACTCACATTTTTATATATAATAGGATAGTGTAATCTTAGATTGAAACAGGTTTACTGTGAAAACCATCACGTTTAAAGGCCCATTCACACATATCAGTGAAGTCACAGTTCCGGCACAGTACCGGCACCGTACCGCCACCGTAATAATTATTCTTTCATACATTCTGTATGAACCTATCCACACCTGTCAGTGTCAGTGACGGCACAGTGCTCTTAGTGACAGTGCCGGCGCCGGGAATCACGGACGTAATCATCAACGACAGTATTTTTTGTCGAATCACGGACGCCGCTGCATCACAACCAAAATGGAGGACGAGTGATTGATCGAATTGGTTCGTGAAAATATTGTTTTGTATGATTTGTCTAATGCAAAGTACATGGATACAAAATACAAAACCAATTGTTTCTCCAACAAGTATCTTTTTCTTCATTTTTTTTCTTTTTCTTATCTTTTACTTGATGCTGCTCTTCTTTTTCATCTAAAGCAATGGATATCATTGCCAGTTCCGTATTATTGAATAAAGCCATAGCAACAATCTACATCGCACACGTTTTGCCTGATGGTCCGTAGAGAAATGAGTCCGTGAGTGAGCGTGAATTAAAGCACTGCCGCATCACTGTAGCACTGATACGGAACTGTGCCGGTACTGTGCCGGAACTGTTACTGCACTGATATGTGTGAATCGGCCTTAAAACAGATCTTTGAACATAATATATTCTAAAATGACATCTTTTAATAGAACGACAGTCATATGACGATTAATAATCACGACAGTTATTATATGACAATGTATCGCCAGTTGAAACGAACTGTCGTTTTAAACTGTTCCACTCTGAAAATAGCTATCAGCTGCATATTGTGGTGAGCTTCTTGAGACCTGCCAATGGATCAATCGTTTTGTGGGTTTGCCAGATTGAAATGCCAGGGCAGTTGTGAATATGTCTCAGTTATGAAGACAAATGGGGGTGAGATATGGAGTATATTTATGCGTGGATGAGCAAACATGTGCTGATTACTATAAATCTTGTGGCTATTGATGCAATAACGTTGACTGGCAAATAAAAGGTATGTAATGCTTATTAAATACGTGATCGCGTTAATTCCCGCCAACACTAATATGATTTGTTCTGTGGTTCTTCGTAATTCGTAGTTAAAAAAATGTAGATTCCCAAATAATGTTTGTGTAAGTAGCATGTGTTTCTAGAATCTAACCGATAAATATCAAGTTCAGATGATGAACAAGCAATGATGACCAATAAATTCTGAGTACAACCCGTTAATACTATTTGAAAAAAAAAGACAATCCATTGATCGCAGGCGGGAAACACATGTGCTGGTGGATAGAGATGAAATTATACGTTAGAGCGGGAGGGGGATATATTTTTCTTTTTTTTTCAGACATCGAAGGCACCGATTTCGCCACATGTTTGGAGCTTTGATGGTTATAAATTGGTTAGTGGGGCTTCAGCATATAGTGGAGGGAACTAATATTTTTTATTAACTTCTGAAATACCCGTGTACACTTTATAAACGATAATATTGTACCATATTTGATTATTTTTTAATAAGCTAAGCTCTCAATATTTTTTTACCACTAAGGTCACAAATAAGTATACATCAGTTTGAAGGTAAGTAAAGTAGTTTAAGTATTAGGGTTATCTTTGACTCTACAAAAACTTCTGGATGCTCTTTTCACTCGCTACTGAAGTCCATTTTAAAGCCTTGCTTGGGACAACTATGGCAGAAGAATGATACGATAGTTGACTAATTGACTGGCAAGTCAAATCAGTTTCTCCATATTAAACGTCAAACAATAAGTCACGGTAGCGAGTTGTGACGTCATACTTCGCTATTGTCAAACCATTTACTTTTAATGTTTGATTTTGCTGTAAAAAATTATAATAATTTTGAAAATAATAACTTATTAATTTTTCCAGGTCTTATAGACTATAAAAATTTAAGCCCATCATCGAAACGTCTGAGTGACCTGCCAATAGTTACATCACCAGGCTGTTACCAACGCATATTTTCTATAAAAATAATAAAAACTAAAAAGCTGACCAACAAATACAATTTTAAGAATTATAATTATAACTCAACCATTGGCATATCAATAACAAAATAGAAAAAATAATTTGTGTATGTGTAAAAATGGCTTCCGTTTCTAATTTCGCTGAGTAAGGCCTTCTTATCATAGAAAGAGTGTTAAGTTGACATATATTCTCACGCTCAAAATAACCGATAATGGACTTAATCTTATTGGGGTAAGGTGTTCAATTGACCGGGATGACAGTATCAGGAAGCGATGTTGGTCTAAGTTGCGAGATGTAGCAGGATTTAAAATTAAGTCTAGATGGTTCTAATGTTGTAATATCACGCCTGTTTGTCTAGTCTGACCAAAAAATATATTAAAGGATACTATAAACTAGAAACTGAGAAACAATTGTTTGCAGCAACACTTTAGAATATACTTTTGTAGAAAGCTTTAAGTTGTACATATGTACCAGAAATATGCTTTGTAAAACATTTTTTTGATGTACAATGAAGTTTATTCTATTCTATTCTCTTAACAATTTCAAAAGAATATCCTGTTTGGGATTAGGATCTAGGAACGTTCTAACTAACGCTCTGCTAGTCGTACCCGCTGTATCATCCGCTACCTGTTTATCGCTCCGCCTGTGACTTGCACCACAAGGTGTAACATATCGCGACACAAACAAACACAGTCGCGGGACGCACATAGCTACGTATTGGTGTTCTATTACTGTAACCGTTCGACAATTTGTACAACGACTTTCTCGAAACATCCACGGTGCTTCTGAGGCTATGAATGAGATCGTAGTTAGTTTTAGTAACTCATAATAATTAAAAGTGACATTTTTATACCACTATATTGGCAAACAAGCATACGGCTAGTGCGAATGCGGTTATCGATGTCTAGAAACACTTGTAGCAATAGTGTTGCCAACATAATCAATCCCGCCGTCAATGGTTATCTAGTGAGCCTACTCTGAATACAAATAAATAAAATTGAAGTGTCTGTTTGTAATGTCAAAATAATATTTTTTTTAAGCTCATACAGTTATTTGCAAGATACCTATGCCTAAAAATCAGTTTTTAAAATTTTTGTCTATCTGTCTGTTTGTTCCAGGTAATCTCCGGAACGGAACTTATTTTTCAGTCTGGTATTGTCATCAGTCCTTGATACGTATGCAAATTTTCAAGATGATTGGACTCATTCGACGGCTTGAAGTTTGTGAATACTACGTTGAAAGATTCCGTTACATAGACAGATAGATAGACAACTCAAAAACATTGATCTAGTAAGTAGCAATTACGAATTTTGGTATGTTTTTTAACTAGCAACCCGCCCCGGCTTCGCACGGGTAGCAGAGACATCTTCAACAATCATCATCATATTTCAAACAATTTACACAAAACCTTCCTCATTAATGGCTCTATCTACTGGTGAAAACCGCATGAAAATCCTTTCAGTAGTTTTGAGTTTATCGCGAACAGACAGACAGACAGACGCGGCGAGGGACTTTGTTTTATAATATGTAGTGATACACCACCAACTATCACTGTCTCTCTGAAGCTTTTCGATCCATCCTAAGGTTGCCTGGAAGAGATTGCATCTAGCACTAAGGCCGCCTTTTGTACATTATTATGTTGACACACATATGTTTGACTAGCTGCGCCCCGCGGTTACACCCGCGTAAGTCCCGGTGCCGTAAGAATATCGGGATAAAAAAGTTCCAAGTTTCATCGCAATCGGTTCAGTAGTTTTTGCGTGAAAGAGTAACAAACATTCATTTATTCACACAAACTTTAACGTTTTTATAATATTAGTAGGATAAGTTACACAGAACAAAATGATCGTGCTCATCACACAATTATTTGTCCTGGGTGGGAATCGAACCCACGACCTCTGGCTCAGCAGTCAGGGTCACTATCCAATAGCCCAAGAGGCCAGTCAAAGACATATTACTTATGGCTATTTAGAAGACAGTGATGAAGATTCTATCTTTACAATAATATAATTAAAGAATTTACGTCTGTTCATAAATTTGCATTTTTGCAAGTAATTTTTCAAATTATAACATAACATCCTGTAAACATGATTGCAGTAGATAAATAAAATTAATAGTAAAACATTTATTTTATTTTTGTTAGTAGCAATATAATAGTTTTGTTTATGTTATTGAAAATATTAAAAGTTAATACTAATTTATCCCACCTACGACCACTGAGTTATTATTACTAGCGTATAGAGTAGACACTGCGAAGAAAAAGTTTGTAACGCGAACTGCGGTCCATGCACCGCAGTGCAAACAAACCTTTGTAGCAGTTCGTTGGGCAACACGCGTAAACGCCATGAAAATCACGGCGCTTAGGACCTTACGCTCGCGAGAAAACCATAACTCAAAAACCATCGAGCGCTGCTTGTTAATACTGTAGGATTTGACTACAAATTATTGTTTTAGCGCTGCAGCGCTTTTTAACCGACTTCAAAAAAGGAGGAGGTTCTCAATTCGACTGTATTTTTTTTTTTATGTTTGTTACCTCAGAACTTTCGACTGGGTGAACCGATTTTGATGATTCTTTTTTTTATTGGAAAAATGGTGCTTCCCGTGTGGTCCCATTTCAATTTGGTCCAGTTCTGACAATGGCATCCAAGAGAAAACCGTATAAGTCTTTTATGGAATAGTTTTTTTTTTGAAGTCCGTTTTTTTTTGAAAGAATTATTAGTTTTAATTTAAATAAAAACGGAACATATCTCGATGCCTACTACTAATAATATCATCATGACGCAAATACCTCAAGGTTCTGCAATTGGTCTTTTAACGATTTTATAAAATTTTTTCAATCAACTTTTTTTATGGTATAGTGGCAAACGAGCAGACTGGTCACCTGATGGTAAATGACTACCGCCGCCCATGGGCAACTGCAACTCGAGAGTCACAAGTGCGTTGCTGGCCTTCAAGGTGCGAGTAGAGGAAGGGTGGAAGACGGGGAGAGGGGGGGAAGGAAGGGTTAGCGCTTTTTTTTGCGTGTGGAAGCCCTTTCTGGCCGTCACCTCACCAGGGTTTTCGGTGGGGCGGTGTGTCAGAATCGAACCGACTAAAACCACACGGTGTGCCGTACTATGCCTTATGGGTTAGGGCCTCCGGTAACCTCGCTGCACTACCGGTTTTCTGTGAGGCCGTGGTATCACTCCGGTCGAACCGGCCCAAGGTGCTGAAGCATGGCTCTCCCACGATCTTTGAAATATATTTCTACATAAATGCGTTTTTTATGTTTTTATAGTGGTTAGTTTAAAAAGCTTAGGTATTTCAGGTGAAGCGTAAACAAATGGAGCCGAACCGACGCTCCCACAATACACAATAACACTGAAACAATAAAAATATAGCGTCTCCTCTTACTTCCCACATACATCCTGTGATATATAGATCTATAGATCATTTTGTATTTATCGATCATTGCGCAAGAGTCGCATTGCGGCTCAGCTTACCGGCCGCGTCCTGCAGATAAACTTAATGTAAACAAAATCGGACGTTGTATTATCTACAGGCTGATCTAATTATTTGTTATAATTTTTAACATTATCAAATGTTTTTAAACATTAAATTTATATTAATAAAAATAATTCATTTGATCGATCTTTGTAAAATGCAAAATAATATGTATAAAGTAGCTACACTAACGGGCTTAATAACGGCTAAATAAGATAAAATGTTTCAACTCTAACGTTAACCAAAGCTAAAAACCTTGGTCTTTTTAAGTTTTTAATACATTTTTTTATTGAACATTAGCTGGGACTTGCTACTTCATTTATGTAGAATTTCCCATAATCTGTGTAGTTACTCCCTATTTTACCCAGATTGGTGAAAAACGCAAAAAAAAATCTATTTTTCCTACCAAAAGCATAGATATGATGAAATATAATAAAATAATTGGTCTCTCATACGAAATTACAATCCCTATTGCACACAGTTAAAGTCTTTTTTACCCGACGAATAGTAGTCGTTGTCCTTCTTTAAGATCCCGGCCGTGGTTGGTGGTTAGTGGTGGTGTGGCAAGTGGTTTAGGCGTAAACGTAGGTAACAGACAGACAAACAGAGTTACTTTCGCGTTTATAATATTAGGTATAGATAGAAGTTTTTATTGAGTTCTTTGAAGTATATCAAGAATAGAATGAAGATTGTACAAACATTTGGCATATTGAGACGTGTAATAATTATGTCTTTATATCTACGTAGGCAATAATAAATGTGTTTGATCGCTTATTTACAGGAATTCGACCGAAATGTTTATATTTCGTCCATTTTAACGGTTCCGTTTCTAGTTGTGTTTTGATAATTTTATTACTTGAAATTCTTGGGATAATGGCGTCATACAAAACTATCATCTAGATAATGATGGAATATTTTTTTTCTTTTCTATGGAGATAGTTCAATTTTTAATAAGCTTCAGATTTTTTTTTTTCTTACGGAAATGTTATTTGATATTTTAGAAATTCGTCTGTTTAATTTATTAGGCAACATAAACTCTAATCATGACATCAGAGTTGTCTATCATATAGAACTAATGGGTGCTAATACTACTGATCTACAATTTGTTTTACTTATTTTAAGCAACTCAACTAAGAAAATACCTACCTACAGTTTAAAAATAGGTTATATGTTATTTTAAACATAAATAATACTAGCTGTTGCCCGCGACTTCGCCTGCGTAAAATATCCCAAACAAACTTCCATCCCCTATTTCACCCCCTCTAAGTATCATTCTCGCAACAAAAAGCTGTCTATGTCCTTTTCCAAAGTGCCTTCTATCTCCATACCAAAATTCATCAAAATTTGGTTGGTGGTTAAAGCATGTGAATGTAACAGGAAGACGGATTAATTTTCACATTTATAATATTAATATAGATTTTGTCCCTCGATAAAGTGAACACGCTGTATAGTACCTAACACTAATATTGACGTCACAAATCGAACAATATGGGAGCACCGCGGTCCGGAGCGTCCCACGCCTTATCTTAAGCATTAATAACTACACATACCTTGGTGATGCGAAATGCTTTGATCGGCAGGATATTATTGAGATGACAAACAGACGGACAGATTTATACTTGTAAGTTTTATATTATTAAGGTTGTAAACTAGCATTCGACCTGGCTAATGGCATTTTTTAAAGATTACTATTGTACTAGGAATGGTTCCTTTGTCGCGTTGGATTTTAGAACACTCAGATTCGGGACAACTATTTGTAGATCACACAAAGTTTTCTTCAGTTTGGGACAAACCCAAAACACGGGGTGGCGTACTGGCGACGACTTTACCATTTGTTGTGCCATCCATGCAAGATTTTTGAAGTAAAAACTTCTTTAGGCACGTTTGTGCACTTTTGCTATGGGGAAAAAGCACTGAACTCGTGACTGTCACGCTAATAATACACATATAGATCCACTAGAGGGCGCTAATCTAAAAATTGAGTTCTGTCAGCTCCTTATTAATTAATGTCACAAACCTGCTAATGTGACGTTTTAAGTTCGTCGTTTCGTTAAGTTTTCACTTCTGTCGGCAGTCCCATGACTGCCTATTTTTTTTTTATGTTGCTCATCAACCTCAGCCTGTCTGATGTAATAAGATTAAAGACCATGGTTAAAGACCATAGGCCACCTACGAATAACACTAAAATGGTGGTCCCCAATTTGACGGCATTTTTCAAGACCCAAGTGTTAATAAGTGTTGAAGACCCTTTTCAATTTATACTACTAAGGTTGAACACTAGTATACGAACTAGTGAATGACTTTGCCGTGAAGCGATTACCAGCATTGATAACCTTCATCCTCCTTCAATTCTGCTACTGAAAACTAGTAATCAAAGATGCTGAAAGCTTAAAGCGGTGATGATTGTATCGTCCCTCTAAAACTATAGCAACAATGATCACAAGTCCAAGCACAACATAGGTTAGCAATGTTGCGGAGGAACTGGTGTTGTGTCCCTCCAACACGGAGGGAGGTTCCTCCGATCAGGCGAGGTGATCATGCCTGGCAGGTCACCCAACGATTGATGTTGGGCAGTTGTATATATACTGACCGGCGAGAAAACTCTCATAGCGCGATACAGGATTGTCGCCACTTTTTTTTTCTTACAGTGTCCTACCACACTTTTTATACAACCTATATCGAGGGATTTTTATAGACACCTCATGTTTCTTATATCACAGTTGACAAATAAACAAACTTATAATTAAGTGTTCTGTTAGTCCTCCACACGGGACAGAACCTAGTACAGTCGACGCGATGCCACTGTAACCACTGCACCATCTGTGCATTCGTACGATAATAGTCTATAAAATTCTAATAATAAATTGTGCTCTACATATTGGAGTAAGACTCTACAACATATTGTAGAGACATGTTCAAACGATCACAACATATGGTATCGCCATTTTAATTATCTAGATCATTATTATGGCCCTTGACAAATTTATTTATAGAGTCGACTCTACTACTTGGTAATGGGTAAAATAAAAAATCTTTTATCTTCAGTAGAGTTCCTTTCAGACGCTCGACGAATAGGGGCTAGACGAAAAAAAGTGTTAGCGCAACGAAAAATGCTGACCGCGAGTTGATTTTTTTGTTTACGCCATCTGTGGATTCTGCGCGATACTAATGTAATTTGATGTGGGTTGTATACTAATTATCCATATTAGTTCGGCTTTCACAGATCACAGAAAGGAATTTCGTCCCAATGAAGTGTACTAAAGACATCCCATACGTTTTTTTTTTCAGAAACGGTTACTTCCTCTGGTAACTCTTCTCACCAGTAGAAAACGAAAGCATTGCGCTAATAATGGCAACACTGTCTTTTGTAGACTGGATATAGTTGACCAGTCGGGTGGCTATAATTCGAACAGAAATCTGCTGTGCCCTATTAAAGGTAGGTGTTTTGCACTATAACCACCACCTAGCTTTAGGAAGTATTCTTGAAGGTTACTTTTAATTAGACTTTTGGATAGATGCTACAATTATACCTACGGAATAATTTAAGATTGTAACTAACTTATCCCGTATGGGAGTCGAACCCACAGCACGCGAGTAATACCGAAACAAGGGTACCATCCGTACAAAAAAACGCAGGCAACAGTAAGTTTTTTTTATGGTAGAGGGGGCAAACGAGCACACGGGTCTCCTGATGGTAAATGACTACCGTCGCCCATGGGCACCTGCAACTCGAGAGTCACAAGTGCGTTGCCAACCTTTAAGGTGGGTAGGGGTAGAGGGGGTATTTTATAAATACCTCGTAAAGCTTACCTTTCATTTATTTATACCACTAAGTTATCAAATAAGGACACGGTCTACAAACAATATACGAAAAATACCTAGATAAGTACCAAAAATAATGTGTAATGAAAATTTTTGAAATCATGTCTACCATAAAACACATACCTACTGCCACTTAGCGCAGATAACACTTTAAAAAAAATCCATGTTGGCAATTGAACCTGGCAACACTGGTTAAATACGACCTGGTATAGCCAGGTTGAAGATAAAAATATTTAAATATTCTGAAGAATGCTAACATTTAGACAATTAATAATCTAAATACAATATATAAAGATTTACGATCATGAAACTGATCGAAGTAAGACACACATTAGCACATTACAATTCCCCACTGGGAAAGTATCTCCACCCTACAGGGGATTGCAGGCAATAACACAACGGGAATATTACCTATGGAGAAGATATGACTAATAACCGCAAGTAATATCTTTAATGTTTGACTCATACCCACCGGCTACCAAGCTAGGAGGTATATGTTTACAAATATATTTAAAACTAACAGTTCCCGCGCGGCTTCGCTCGCGTGTTCATATTTATTTATTTTGCACGCAACCCTAATTCTTTTTTTAAAATAAAAATAGCCTAAGTTACTCCTTATAACACCAGCTATCTGCCAGTGAAAGTCCCGTGGAAATCGGTCCACCCGTTCCGGAGATTAGCCGGAACAAACAGACAGACAGACCGATAGACAGACAGACAGACAGACAAACAAAACTGATTTATAAGTGGTGTCGTGCAAATAACTGTTTGAGCTTTAAAAATAACTATTATTTTGACATTACAAACAGACACTTCAATTTTATTTATTTGGATTGACTAGCTGTTGCCCGCGAGTTCGTTTACGTAAAAAAATTGATGTCCTACACATCTAAGTGAGAGTTTACCCCATGGCAACTGTACATTTAATGCGGCGGTGGCTAAGGCGTCGGACTTGCGATCAAGTGGTTGCGGGTTCGAACTCCACTCAATGCACTACCGACATGAACCCACTCATAACACTAGCACTTAGCTTAGCTGGAGATGTTACGAGGAGGAGTTACCCACGTTACATTTTTAGATAGATAGAATATAGAATAATCTTTATTGTACACCATTAATAAAATCAGAGTACAATGGGTGGTCTTATCGCTAAAAGCGATCTCTACCAGACAACCTTAGGATGGAGATAATATCCAAATAACGAAAAAAAAAACTAAAAAAAATACTAATACTATTGGGATAGGAGAAACTAGTTCGTATTTCATATAAATAAAGCAAATTATTGAAACTATTATTATAATTAAATCAATATCGCGAATAATGTCGCTTAACACAAATAGCTTCTAAAATAATTGTAGCTACAATTGGTTTTAATGCGTCTAAAAAATGACAATAGATAGTTTGATTAGCTATTTTGCCACTGTTCTATCAGGATTCTTTTTTTCATTTTTATTGGACCACTTTGGAGGTTTAATGTATCTATTAAAAAACCATCACTTACTTAAATTGTGTTCAGATACACAATTTTTGTAGATAGGTATAAATATCATAACATATAACTACACAAAAATACAGTCAAATTAAAAACTGCTGGTTAAAAGTAGCATGGAAATCGGTTTATCCGTTTGCGAGTTACGATGTCACAGATTGACATCTATAACGTATGACACTTACCTTTCTACTATTTTATACCTCTTTTTGTAATAGGTTAAATATAAAAGTGGTTAATACAAATAAATGTATTACTTTCTAAAATATTTATACCTATGTATTTCCATAATATTTACCTATTCTATATCTAATATAGAAAAAAAAATACATCGCTATTTTGACCGAAGGTAAGCAGAGCTTGTACCTATGAGTTCTAAAACACGGATAAACATACATATGTACATATTTATTTGTAAATACACATATCACACACAGAAGAACTCAGCTAAATGTAAATAGATATATTAATGTAGGTACACAACAATTTCCACTCAATGGGAATCGAACCCGGGACTCCAAAAGTTGCAGTCGAATGCTCGACCGCCGCGGTAAAACAGTTGTGTCAAATGGTGTATATATATATATAGTATAAATATCTATAGATGTCTAGAACTAAGGCAAGGGAAGTGTGATTTTTATAATTAGGTAATAATAATAATAATTTGAGACATCTCACACACGGCCATCTGATCCTAAACTAGGCAAAGCCTGTACTATGGTAACCAGACTGCTGATAAACATACTTATATATTACTAAATACATACATAGTACAGATAAATTACACCCAGACATAGAACAAATGGTCATGCTCATCACACAATTATTTGTCCTGGGTGGGAATCGAACCCACGACCTCTGGCTCAGCAGTCAGGATCACTATCAAATAGACCAAGACGCCAGTATTAATAAACTCTTAATAATAATATACCTCTTTATTGTACACCAGAAGAAATAAATAATAATGACAGTTTAATCAATTGGCGGCCTTATTGCGATTTGGAAATCTCTTACAGGCCACCATGGGATGGAGAAAATGGAGATAAATTATTATACTAACGCCTGTATACGCAGGCAGAGGTGGGCAGAGTTGGATTACACAGTATCTAACATTTCAAGTACTGGTGAGCCAACTATTATTAACCAGTAGATAATATTTAGCAGAATCCGTGAGGCTACTGACAATATCTTAAAAGAAAATCTGACTAACAAATAGCCCGAGTCGGGAATCGAACCCAGATACTCAGTGTCTTACGCAAATATAAGCCCTAATTTATATATGTCACGGGATCACCTAAGCAGTCAAATATATTAAGATATTACTACATATTATAAAACAAAGTCCCCCGCCGCGTCTGTCTGTCTGTCTGTTCGGGATAAACTGAAAAACTACTGAACGGATTTTCATGCGGTTTTCACTAATAGACAGAGTGATTCATGAGGAAGGTTTTGGTATATAATTTGTACCCGTGCGAAGCCGGGGCGGGTTGCTAGTTATTTATATAAAAATTCTATGAAGTAAAGTCCTTGTAGGAGAAGAATTTTTTGTCCTTTGCCAGATACCCTTTCTTCTACTAAAGAACGTAGTCACGTCGATAATAGATTGAAAAGTTTTAGTTACAGATACAGACCAAGTAATTGTCTCTTGGGAATCGAACCCACAACATTCAGGACAGTTGGATTTAAGTACATTGAAGACTTAAGCACCCACGGCACCTGGACACTACTCTCTCACTAATCTAATCTACAAAATTGATATTTTTATTTTATAGGGATTATTTGGTCTAACTTTATAAGTACTGTATTTTTAGTGCAGTTTAAAAAAAAACTATATTTAATTAAGGAACTGAGTTTTCGTCTTCGTTACAAAAACACCTGTACCTATTAAGTATATCTAATATCATAATTTCAATATTTCCGCGAGCCCTTCGAACTAAGCTATTAAAATACCTGCGCTTTGAGTGGCCCTTTGTGATAGTTCGAAAGGGTCCGTTTTGAACTTACGACCTTACACTGCCTTTAGCCCTTCACCTACAAATGTAGTTCAGACAGTTAATCTACCCCTCGACTTACAACCATTTAACTTCATCTTAACTTAATAATGTAAGTATTCGAACAAAGTACCTACCTAAGTATAATTATTTTTTGTTTTTTTTTTCTAAAATGCAAAATAAATATACCTACATAATTTAAATAACCGCAATTTAAATATTTTTCTTTCTGTAGCTACCTACGTGAAATAAGATTTTTTTTGTTATTTTATAAAATGTAAAAAAATGTAACTAAAGTATGCAAATAGAATATTAATATTTTTAAGTTTCCACATGTTATTTTTGTTTCGTTTTCTGTCTGATGATTATTAACAAATAATTATTTAAATTAATTATTCATACAATAATAGTTTTAATGTGTATAATATATATTATTATCATTTGAATGTCATTCTCATTATAAGAAATATAATAAAAGATACATTTGAGTACCTACTTATATCATATACTTAAATATTTTCTCACACAGCAAAAAACTCCATATTTCATTGTAACAATGGAAAAGTCCCACATTATCACGTAGCCGCATTACTCGATTCACTGTTAATCGATACTGTTTAGAATCGATTAAGTTTTTGTACCGATTCTAATTAGAATTACAATGTAACAATATTGGCAGAAAAAAACCTGTCAGCGCCTTTAGTTAATTATTGAATATTCATTGTAATTTGCAATGGCTGTTCACATTTGAATATTGCATTTTTTTGTAATTGACACCTAATACATGTCGTCATAGGCAAACCAGTCAATCAGTCTCAGATAGGTACCTAATAAATTATTCATAAAATTATGAATGCATAATAGTAACATTGCCAAGTAATTAAAATAAAAATTAATGTTTTTTAGATACATAACTTTGTTTAAATTTATTTTCATGTTGATACTTTTAGAAATTAAAGTGCGGAAACTGTTGTGTTAAATTCACTTTAAATTCAACAGTTCACTCGCGAGGGCAACGACCTCTGAACGCCAACTGTACGAACATAATTAAACTGATTTAATTTCAGATATTAACTATTTTAATTAATAGGGGAATGTATTATAAGGCCATTTTAATAGTAAATTGGGCTAAGTCCAAGCATGTAACAAAAATATTACCTTTTTAAATTATTACAATAAGCTATTTTCTTGCATCTTCCGAATTATTTTTTATTTTATGTTCATTTTAGAGATTGTTTTTTATTTTAAGAAGTGAGAAGAGAAATTATCTAGATTTGAGCATAGATAAAACCTTTATGGTACTTACAACCTTGTGAAGCTGAATATTAGAATGTTATTTTTATCCATAGAAAAACCTAGATACTGCATAAGAATTTTCAAGCTCGACATACCCAAGACACTTCTTAGAATTATTGCTATAAATAAAATTGCTTTGACAAAACTATAGTAAAAATTTCAAGATAAGAATTTTTTTTTTTTTACATTTTTCGAACAATAAATACTTGCATGACATTTTTTTTACCTGTTCGAATTAAATTTATAAATAACTAAAAGTCAGGTGAGAGCTACAATTATCGTCCGAGTCCAGTCAAAGAAAAGACAGGTAGGTAACGTCGGCAAGACTCCGCCGCGTCGCGTTCCCCGCAATTTAACTTTCGATCGCAATTGATCATATGATTTATCGATCAAATGCACTCACCACTGTTTCCAACTTTTTATTTTTTAATGAGAACACATTCTTTAATGAAATGAAGCAATATTTTTTCTTGCTTTTAAATTGTTTTTGTGATTATGGTGTTAAAAGTTTCAAGATATTGGTAAAGAGGTGTTTGCTTTCTGCTAATGTTCTAAGACTTGGTAAAATTTTAGGAAGTTTTTGAGCTGGGAGTAACTACCTACCTACCTACTACCTTTGCAAAAATTTTTAACGTGTTTTCAAAAACATTTTGTGTACACCAAACTGTAATTTGATTGGCCTATAAACTTGAAAGAAAGGTACAGAAACGTCATTACTCTGTTAGAAGTTGAGTGGTCTTATAAGATTTATTTCTTATAGGCTCTTTCAATTTCGATCAACGACCTATCTCACTAAAAATCACACTTCTCCTTTAATCACTTTACAAGCATAAAACACTGAATTCAAACACTTACGTGTATTCTTAAGTGAGACTTGTGAAATCACAATATTTTCAATGTACGTCCACATAACACTAAGTCAAAATATTTCACAACAACTGTTTTTCTTCGAAATAGTTTTTCAGTGACACACGCACTCGTAACAATAATGTTACTAAATTATAAAAGTAAAACACAGTCAGCTACGCCCAAAAATAATCTCTCAAGTCTGAGCGAAAACAAAACAAAAACATGACACAATGTACACAAAACTCAAGTTCACAAACGGCCGACTTGACGAAGAAAAAAATATAAATAAATAAAAAAAATAAGTGTACGATTATTGACAGTTTACGATCACAATCGATTATCGGACGAACGGTTTCGATCCGATTAGTTATTATTACGTAAGGTGATGGTGTTCGCGGAGCGCGGCGTGGCGGCGGGCGCGCGTGCTTGTCGCGACACACGACTGCAGTGCGATCCTTCGGACGAAGCCCCACCAACACTACGCGCATCTGAGGCTCACTCCTTGGCGCGGCCCCGCCCAGTGGGACGCTACTCGGTAGCTAAGATGACCGTCTCCCTCTTTATCGCTCTTCACTCATTCCGCGCTTGTGGTCCCTTTCCCGCGCGGCGACAGTGGGGCGCGCCAATGGGATCGGTTCGGCGGATCGAGTCGAGACGATGAATCGAGATGTGTACTTAGGTATCACTGCACAAGTCCTTTTGTTGTAGTCGATAATAGGATGCGCTTTTTTTTTGCGGCGCGATCGACTGCCCGCTCCTTGGACCGCTCGGCGGCTGTTTGTGTTGGCATTCATTTGTTTACATTTACTCCACAGTATCCAGTTGCGACCACAACAAACAAGAGTTCCTGCTTTTTTCTGACTCATAAAACAGTATTGATCACAAATGTACACCTTAAGATGCCATATTGCCTTATCAACACCTCTCAACACTTCTAAAATATTTTAATTTTTTTCGATACCTAAAAATTACATTACATTTATTTTGAAAAGTATTTAATTTTTATTGAAAAAGGAAATTCTGGTTGTTTTAAATGAAAATAAAAGTAGCGTTGCTGTTATTGGGCGTCACCTTGAAATAATGAAAAGTGCAGCTCAGTGTAAGGCCAAGACACGTAGGGTGATCGTCTCGGTAGTCGGCAGGGGTGGCTGAACTCGGTAGGGCGCAGATGTAGGTCAGTTTTTGTTTCGCGCCACCCGAAATTCGGTTACTAGGTTCGTTCGTGTTGCGTTTGGGTATTAATCTTTAACGGCGCCAATTATTTGGGCTTTCACCTTACTTTTGGGCTATGATAAAAAATGTTTGATTATGTTGTCAAGCAAAGACTTATAGCTTGATTTTATCGCAAGTGTAAACTGCCGTCTGAATTTAATATGAAGGTAACTTAATGTAACTCGAAATTATTAGGTATTTTTGACAAGTAATTTTTAACATAAATTATTACTATTAAAGTCTAATTTTGTAAGAATTTCTTTTAAAATAATAGGTACCTACATAGTTTGAAAGAATTCTCATTAGAATTACACTCGATTAAATTCAGACCAAATATCAATTTAAGTAGGTGCGATCATTATTTAATAGCTTTTAAAGTTTCGCGTCAATGAAATACTTACGATTATTATTAACTTATAACTTAAGTTTTGTCTAGGCATCGTCGACATCGAAAATTCAGTCCGTTCAAAAGCATATACTTGCACAAAAGACCTCGCTAATTCCAGTAATTTTATAATCATTATTTTTAAATGATGCGCTCACAAAATATACACTGTTTGGGGAAATTTTGCTAGCCTAGTTACACGCCCCTCATCACTAGATGGCAGTAAGCGGCGCTTTTCACGATTTTCATTAAATTTTCCGAACAGCGACTCGAAGGGGACGCCTTAAATGTATGAGGTATAAAGACTGGTTCATATTTAAGTCGGGGATACTTATATATGAACCATAAAATTGAGATAGACGTTTATTAAAACTGTTCTGAAGGTGGGTGAATATAATTTTACTTTATCAAAACCTTTTTCATACCTATTGTATTTAGGTATTTCTAAGACGGTATTTTGTGATTTTACTAGGACTGTATTTTGAAACCTAGATCCAATAACGATGAGTTGAAGAAGGAACCGTCTTTCTACAAGGTAATAATAATAATAACTTGACACACCTCACTCTCGGCCGTCCGATCTCAAATTAGGCAGAGCCTGTACTATGGGAACCAGTCTGCTGATAAACATATATATTACTAAATAGCCATACATAATATATTATGTTAAAAGTTTATTTGCCTAATAATAATTACCTAACTGTGTATTTAAAGAAAAAAGGGGAAGGTTTATCGGAACATTTTGTATAAGGTTCAGCGATATTTCTTTGTGCTTTGTCGCGTTTTCAGATTACGATGAATCTTTTTTAGTTTGAAAGTAGGTAGATATCTTTGCGGTCTCATATAATTGTGGTTAAAATCTGATGAATAAGAAAATCATCAAACTTTTAACTTTGATAAGCATTTGTATTATTGATTAAAGGCGAATAATTTTTGACTATTCCAACCGATTTCAAGCATTGCATTGATTTTCAGTGTAAAAAAACGCTGTAACAGTAGAAAAATAGCTCCGGGAAGTTTACAGGCATACTTAGGCACCTTGATATTGTTTGTATATTCTTTAAAAGATAATTATGTTGGCAATAAAGTTTTCAAAAATTAAAAATGCTAATTCGCAACGTCCATGGAGAATATAATTGCTTTGTTTACCCCAAATGTAAGTTTGTCAAGATTTATTGATGCTAGATGATTTGATTTACATACCATATGCAAATAGTATTAACAATGAACTTTTAATGAATAAATAGGTATGATAAGTAAGTAGGCACTCTTTATTGCACACTATGAATATGATTCAATTAGGGAAAGACATTTAAAAACATTAATACCTGCAATGGGCGGCCTTATCGCAGTCTGCGATCTCTTACAGGCAACCTGTGCTGTATGTTGTGGTAGGTACGACTAATTAATTAATTTTATTACGTTCTAATTCTAAATATCAAAATTTAAGTTAAGTTAGTTAAATAATGGTGTGTATATAAGCATATTATACTGCACTGGTGATGCAAATGGTTTACACGATTAGTTTAAAATATTCACAGGTCAAACATAGGTATGTCCAATCCAATGTATTGAAAACGCACATGAAAATGCCGATATTCAAATAAACATAGATATTTTTCACTTTTCTAATTCAAAGGCCTGTTGGTATAGTGGTTTGTGCCCCTGACTGCTGAGCCAGAGGCCGTGGGTTCGATTCGCACCCAGGACAATTAATTGTGTAATGAGCATGATTATTTGTTCTGTGTCTGGGTGTAATTTATCTAAAATATGTATGTATTTAGAAATATATAAGTATGTTTATCAGCAATCCGGTTACCATAGTACAGGTTCTGCCTAGTTTGGGATCAGACGGCCGTGTGTGAGATATGTGAAGTTATTATTATTTTAAAATTTAAATTAATTTTATAATGATGACATTTCTTTTCAAAATTAAGTTGTTGAAATATCGCTGATTCTGTGAATATAGTACAATCGAAATCGCACGTTATTTTCGATTACCTACCAACTTGCTGACGAACAGTTGTCAAGTTGTCAAGTCAGTTGTTTTTTATACCACGTCACATACAGGACCGATGGTAGGCGGTTACCGTAGCCTATGGATGCTTGCAACTTGCAGAGATGTCGCATGCGCGTGTCCGACCCTTTATAAACCTATACACCTACTAATTTCTTGGTGAACGGTGGTCCCTCGGGAAAATCTCGACTCATTCCACAGCCGGAGACTTCGCGAGAGGAAGCTTGACATACCACGCAACGGACCTTACTAAAACCACATGTTTTTTTTCTTTATTTAATGAGCTTTGTCAAATTTGACAATATCGCTCAAACTGAAGATTTTATGATTGGAAACTCTCTGTGTCGATACTGAACTCTGCGTCACTTATATTCACCAAATTTTACTTCAAATGATTTAAAGAGTTTATTTCTGTATATATTTTTAACCCCCGACGCACAAAAGAGGGTGTTATAAATTTGACGTGTTTGTGTATCTGTGCATCTGTGTGAATGTATGTAAGTCTGTTTGTGGTTTCCAAACGAATGGACCTATTTAAGTGCGTTTCTTTATGTTTGAAAGGTGACTAGATCGAGAGTGTTCTTAGATATAGTAGTAGTAGTAGGTAGGTATTTTAAATTTAAAATTTATGATTATCTTAAAAATTACATAAAAGCTATAATAAATATATTAACTTTTATTGAAAAAAAATTAAAATAGTAACTATTATCACGTGACTGCAAACGCCAACCAGATCCAACACGTCATTAACCGATGAACAAGCTGACAGCTGTCAGTTGGTATCATACTTTTAACTACATTTTTACTTTTACTACTTACTCTATGTAGAACTGTTAGTTAATCGGTTAGTGACGTAATCAAACGCCATGCGAGTGTTTTAGCGAAACATTTAAAAGTAGATAACTTAATTTTTTTCCAATTTTTCTCTCCAATTAAGTGTTTTTTTTCCATTCATTATAACTTTAACCAACTTCTAATTGACGTAACGAAATGAAACTTTCTATGTACCTATATGTATATGTAGTTTGGATGATAATACTGTAATTTGGCATCTTGAAGCTATAATGATGGCGTCAAGTGGTGGATAGTGAAACTCTTCAGAGGCTATTAGTAAACCAATTAAGTTTGGGCTCGTATGATTCGTTGATTTTAGTTCGTTCGATGATCTGATGATGAATCGAGGAGGTTTGATGGTGGTAAACTTTTTTACTTTTTAATTCTGTTCGCTATTCAAGCGTGTTTTTTTAGTTTTTCTCAACAAATGCATTTAAGTATATTTATTCGTCACCCATAGTTCAAGCTCTTTTGGTTTAGAAAACGTTGTCTAATACATTTAATACATTTGTGAATGCGTTACGAAAAGTGTGATCGGGCGAGGTGAAGGGAAGAAGCTGGTGAATGCGTTACGAAAAGTGTGATCGGGCGAGGCGAAGGGAAGAGGCTGGTGAATGCGTTACGAAAAGTGTGATCGGGCGAGGCAAAGGGAAGTTGAGAAGGAGATATAAGTTAGTGAAGATAGAAAGAGAGAGAGTTACGTTTCATATATTACTGTAGGGGCAAGAGGGAGAGGTGCGACACACATTTTCTTTATCTCGTTGCGTTTCGTATGAAGTTTTACTTCAGTCGTGTAGTCTAAACACACTCGTTTTTTTTTCACATGGAAATAGGTATACCCACGTATACCTACGTGTACGTAGGTATACGTGGGTATACCTATAACTATACTATGGATAGTAAGTATATCATATTCTTATATAAACAAATCTCTCTATAAAGCTATTATATTTGTCTTCAAAGTTACATTAAAAACAAAACAGTGAATTAGACTTGATGAAAATAGTGACAAAATAATTGCACTGCGCGGGAGTCGATCGTGCGAACGTAATTATGTATAGCGAGCTCACGCAACCGCTGTGACGACAGCACTGCAGCGCAAATGTTGCGATGAGCGACGATTATTTTTAAATTTAAAAATGGAACAGATTTTGAATGAAGGTGGTAAATAAGCACACGTAGCAAGCGATCACCGATGCCTATACAAAACTTGCAAGGTCAGAAATACCTATCACTCGCGCAGTAACGAACTTATTTCCTATTATTAGGTAGGTACTGTTTTTTTTTTATTTATACTTTATGCACAAAATGTGTCAAAGGTGGACTTGGTTGTTGGTGGTTGACTATACTGGTTACTGTTCAACCTTCATTTTCTGTTATTCTCTTCAGGTTTTGATTGTTAGATCTTAACCACATTATAGGTCTATGAGACCACTTCCAAGGTCAGCAACTAATTTAAAAAAAAAAATCTGTTGGGTTGGTACTTCTACACTCGGAAGGCTACGTTTTAAGCAAAAATCTATTGTATCCTCATTTTTTTTCAATAATTAACTTTTTCTCACGATAAATTGTAATAAGCTGTAATATTTATCTCTTTGATTTTTCAACCCCTAGAGTGGAATATTTTCTTCAAATTTAAATGTGACCAAACTTGTATTACAATACAATAAAAAAAAATCGGCAGTCATGGGACTGCCGCCAGAAGTGAAAACTTAAACGAAACGACGAACTTAAAACGTTACATTAGCAGGTTGGTGATATTAATTAATGAGGAGCTGATAGAATTCAATGTTTACATTAGCGCCCTCTAGTGGATCTATATGTGTATTATTTGCGTCACGCAAGAGTCAAGTCAAGAGTTCAGTGCTTTTTCCCCAGAGCAAAAGTGCACAAACGTGTCTAAAGAAGTTTTCACACATCTGTATATAATTAGGTTAAAAATAAAAAGTAGGTAATAACACATCTAAATGTATACATAGGGTACACTGGAAGTTCTGCGCTCCTGGCCGCTCATAAATTTTTGAATTTCGAATGTTATATTTTTTAAATATAAGAAACTCGGCTCCGTCTTACGAATTTTCGATCAGGTCACGTGTCCTGACGCGAGTTTAACATTTTTTACCCATCCCAAAAAGTGTACAAAGCCGTTAAAGAAGTTTTCACTTCAAAAAGTCGAATGGAGACCTGATTTGGAGATTTGGCCGTCTTAGTGTGTGTTTCGATATGCATTGAGAGTAGGGCTGCCATCCGTCAGGGTTTCCCCGGATTTGTCCTAGTTTAGAGGGCGTCCGGGGAGCGTCCGGGCGGGGTTTTCAAAAAGTGTCCGGGTAAAACCCGGACACTCTGTGCCAAGGGACAGTTATCATTGTTAGATAAATCGTTAACAAGCTAAAAATTTAAATGGAATCGGCGTTCTTTTTTAAGGTGTCCGGGAAAGAATCTCCATTTCACCCATGTGTCCGGATTTTTTTTAAGTTTTTTCCGGCGTCGGCAATTTAAGTGATGGCAGGCCTAACTGAGAGCACTGTAAGGTGTGACGTCAATTTAGTATACAGCGAAGCCGTTCCTTTATAGTTAGCTATACTGGTTACTGTTTAAAACGGAACGCAGTTCAGTATACTGTCAGTTGTCAATTCAAGTCATAATAAAAGTGACAGTCTGACAGAACTGAGAGCACCTAACCTCGAAAACTCCAGTGCTCACAGTACAAAAATGGGGACGTTTATGACATCATTTCCCTGCGATACTGCGGCAGTATACTGTCAGTCTATAACGGAACGAATTTCTCCCCAGTACGCGCACTGAACAGTGCTCGCAGTGTATATCGGAACATACCCTTAATAATTCCACATTGCACAACGTACAACGTATCCATCGAAACAGTACTTTGTTTCTAGATGAAGGGTATCCTTTGTCCTTTTCTATACCCCTCCCTGACAACGTGTATGAAAAATTCTACGATGATCGGTTCAGTAGCTAAGGTGTGAAAACTGACAAACAAACAAACTGACATTCACATCTATAATAGGTTTTAGTTTTGCAATCCTTTTCATTACCTTCTTTTCACATTCTTAATTCCCAAAGTGAGCGGTTGGCGGCAATAATTTAATGTGGGAGAGCCATGCTGATGTGAGAGAGCCATGCTTTGATGTGGGAGAGCCATGCTTCGGCACGTATGGGCCGGCTCAACCGGAGTGATACCACGGCCTCACAGAAAACCGCCAGTGAAGCAATGCATTGTTTTTCGCCGACTGAGTGAGGTTACCGGAGGCCCTAACCCTTCCCTCTCCCCCTCTTCCCTTCTTCTCCCTCTACCCGCACTCGCCCTCTTCCCCCCTCCCTCCCCTTCCCCTACTCCCACCTTAAAGGGCGGCAACGCACTTGTGACTCTTGGGTTGCAGGTGCTCATGGGCGGCATTAGTAGCTTACCATCGGGTGACCCGGCTGCTCGTTTACCCCTTTCCCATAAAAATAAATAAATATTGATATAGTTCGCCTGTGACTACGGTCATTGCAACCTAGTCGAAACGTCAGGTAATTCAGAGGTATGAAATAACTATTTCGTGATCGCGTTAATTCCCGTACATATAATAATTGGAAACAGTATTTCTCCTACTTTCGGCAGAGCTATTATTTACGAAATATATATTATCTCATCTGTGCTTATATTATTAATGAATATGTATGTAATATATATATATGTTTATTTTGATTTCTAGGTGACCACTGGGGTCGAAATTCTACCATTATTATTAGTTGTTAGAAGAGACACAAATAGTTCTGAAACTTAAATTTTTGTAAACATTTTTTCTTTAATAACATTTAAATACCAACACAGCATTTTGGGTATGTTGTTTATCTGAGGGTGGGTCGTAAAACTTTATTGTGGGAACGAACGAATAACACCTATACCAAGAAATATTTGTTTCAACATAGAATTCATTTGTCCATGTTTTTAATAATTTTAGGTAGATCTGTTTATGATCAATAGGTGTAATATAATTGATATTTTCAAATATTACTTTTAGTTTCGATGAAAGAAAAGGTCTGATTTAGTTAAACTTTATCCTTGTTTGCAACCTTATTAGTAAAAGAAAAAAAGTGATTTTATCCTGTAACATTATACCTATACTATGTAACTGTTGTTTATTTCAAAACTAGCAGCGCCCTGCGATTTCACCCGCGTAAGTCCCGTTCCCGTGGGAATATCGGGATAAAAAGTAGCCTGTGTGTTAATACAGGTCTCCAGTTATCTACATACCAAGTTTCATCGCAATCGGTTCAGTGGTTTTTGCGTGAAAGAGTAATAAACATCCATCCATCCATCCATCCATCCATCTATCCATCCAAACTTTCACATTTATAATATTAGTGCCATTAGTGGGATAAAGAGTTTGATTATATATTTAACGCGCCAGTCTCTACAAATCTCTAAAATTGAATTTGAACAATTGAAAATGAGTGAAATTGAAAATGTGAACAAATCTTCGAAGCAATTTTTAACCAACTTCTAATTTTCGTATCGAAATGAACCTTTGTATCTATGTGTGGTTTAAATGACAATACTATGATTTGGCATCTCGAAGCTGATCATATGATGGAGGTACAAGGTGGATAGTGAAGTTTAAGCTCACATGATTGGTTGTGACAAGTCCAACAGTGGGCTTGGTTCGTAAAATAATCGTATTTTAGCGTCAAGCCTTTCAATCAGTTTTCTGTATAAAAGAGATTGAGCGTGGCTTACGGCCTCAGCACTCACCAATGTACTGGTCTTCCTTATGGTACATAGTAGGTGTTTCTGGTCAGTTCGTGTTTGTAACTGTTTGTGTTTTGTAACTTTTCCCGCTATCGCTTACGCTTTTGGCTCGGACCGCTTCGTATAATTGTTCACCGGTTAGCAAACCGTAATATTTGAACAACTATTGCTATTGTCATTGGGCAAGTCTTGATTACTGTTGAATTTCTTTGCTTCATCTAGTTTAGCGACGTAATTGCAATATTTGAAAGGGATTATTTGATTGAGTTTTTGGTGGGTGGGAAGTAACTGTTTTAGTAGATATATATATTTTTTTATGGTATAGGGGGCAAACGAGGAGACGGGTCACCTGATGGTAAATGACTACCGCCGCCCATGGGCACATGCAATTCAAGAGTCACAAGTGCGTTGCCGGCCTTTAAGGTGGGAGTAAAGGAAGAGCGGGAAGAGGGGGGAGAGGGAAGGGTTAGGACCTCCGGTAACCTCACTCACGCAGCGAATAACAATGCAAGCGTTGTTACATCGGTTTCCTGTGAGGCCGGGGTACCAGTCGAACCGGCCCATACGTGCGGAAGCATGGCTCTCCCACTTACAATTTGAAGAAGCATACACCGTGGAAGCAAGATGAACGTCATATATCATAACTAACGTCAAAAAACCGCTTAAAACTAAGGCAGTTACAAAACATACTTAAGGCTGTCGTTAAGTTCGGGCGACACTTTATAAGATCAGGGTTACGTAAAGTCCGAACATTACGGTTTTTTTTTTTTTTTAAATTTAAAACGACAACTCCCGCATTAGGAATTACTCCTGGGTCGCGGGGGACTTTGCAAACGTATAAACAACGAACACAAATAACACTCAGACTCGGGTGGAACCCACGACCTATGGCATAGCAGTCAGGGTCACTAACCAGTAGGCCAACAGGCCAGTCAAATATGTGTAAGATATCTCCTTAATATCCTATATATGCAAATTGGAGCAAGATCACCGTGACTCTCTGAATAAGAGAGTAATGAGTCAATAATGACGATGAATAATTGAAGAATAGATGCTTTCATTCAGACCCTATGCAAACAAAAATCAGCCTGTATAAAAAGACCGCCTTTACCTGCAAATCCAACATTTTTAAACAAACTTATTTGCTTTTTAAGAATACAATAACCCTTAAATACTGGAGACTAAGACGTCGCACAATGGGTTCAATGTAAACACTGCGTTGGGGTGTCTCTCCGATATTAAAAACATCTGTTCCGATCCCTCCGATACCCTCTGAAAGGGTTAAAATATGTTAGTGTGGATATTCCTCAGTTCAAACGCATGTAATTTAGTTTCAATAAAATAAAAAAAAATTTAATACAGGACTATTCTGTCTGCCTCTGTTCCCAAAATTTTGTATATAGGTAATTATTTTGTGGTTCGGTATCTCTTTTTACCAGTCGTGCATACATGTTGCAGTTATTGGCAATATGTGGCTTTTGAGCGTTTATTTGTATTTTATTTTGTGTGGCTTTCAGTGCATCATTTAAAAAAATAAATAAATGATGCTCACAAAATTATTATGATATGATATAGCCACAATAACGTCTGATCCATTTTCAAGCCAACCCAATTTGATAAACACTCTCAATGCTGTGTAATATTGTAGAATACTTATCCCACTAACATTATAAATGTGAAAGTTTGGATGGATGGATGGATGGATGTTTGTTACTCTTTCACGCAAAACCACTTAACCGATTGCGATAAAACTTGGTATGTAGATAGCTGGAGAACTGGATTAACGCATAGGTTACTTTTTATCCCGATATTCACACAGGATCGGGACTTAGGCGGGTGAAACCGCGGGGCGCTGCTAGTTTATAATAAGGAACAGTTTAAAAGGACTGTTGTAAGGGTCATATCCACGTAAATCGTTCGCCTCAAATCGAAAAGTAAATGCTATAAAGCAGAAAAAAGCAACAAAAAATCCCTTCTTATGCAAATAATTTCTTCGAATTTACGTTTGATTTTAGTCAGCCCGTCGCGTCCGGGTGTTACGTTATTAATTATTAATTTCCAAATGATTTATTACCATTTTTCCTTGCGACGATTTTTATGAAAATTTCTATAAAAGCTAATTTTTTTATAACGCGCCATTGAAAGGGTTACGAATGTTTCAACATTTTTTTTTTCTGTCGTTCAATAGAATTAATTAACGTGAAAGAAAATCGAGTTTTTTGAAGTGTAAATTGTCCTTTTGTTTTTTATATTTCTGTAATCAGAATTCAGGATTGGGTTCGTTTGGACTTGATAAGCGGATTGGGAAATAAGTTCACATATTTCCTTGTTATGATTTTTTACCATCTCTATACTGACTGGCCTGTTGGTCTAGTGGTTAGTGACCTTGACCGCTATACTTATAGGTCGTGGGTGCGATTCCCACCTGAGTCTAGGTGTTCCTTGTGTCCGTTGTTTCTATGTTTGTAAAGTCCCCCGCGATACAGCAGTAATTTTAATGCAGGAGTTGTCTTTTTTAAAAAGGAAAGGAAAAGGAAGGAAATAAATATATATATATATATCGCTCGTTTGCGTGAATATCGACATAATTCGAAATTCAGTCGTATTGAACTAAGTATGCCAAACGATCAAAAATCTTTGATATTTTATGGTGAACAGAGATGCAACGCCGATTTCGTGCTAACGTTCGTTAGGAAGCGACAAGTTCATTATATATTTAGAACAAAATACTCTAGTGGAAATTACAAAACATTGCCATTCTCTAAAATCAATAATTTTAAGTTATGTCGCTATTGTCGCAAATGAGTGATATACTTCTAGGGTTTTTAAAGAGGCTGACCTGACTTCTTGAAAGAGTCTTTAGAGACTTCCATATGAGTCACAGCTGATAGACGGTACAAGTGGGCAAGGGGAGATATCCCATATATTAAAATATTAAATTATCGCCGTTTTATAATGAACATGGTTATACTAGAACAAACGAGATGTCAGGTAAGACCATAATCAAACCTTAAGAACTAAAGCGAGATAGAAGAACAACTTTTCAAAAACGAGGTAGGTGGAGCTCAGCAGATTTGTGCTCGAATCAGAGAATCCCAAATAGTATGGTGCGGTCGTCGGAGATATATGGAGGTAAGGATGATAGTCCTGATAATATGCAGTCGATTGTAACCGGCTTACCTTCAGATTCAACGTGTAACTGTTTTGCTACTTTAGTAAAAAAAATACCTTTCAAACAGTAAGAAATTAAATTCACAATGAAACACAATGAATGATACATTAGATGTATATAAAATAAAACCGTCTGCGCCGTAACACAGTGTCACAAGATACGGGAAGCGACAGACAATAAGAAGATCGTTCAATCAGAACCGAACCTGGGACAAACCAGTTGCTATTCATCGTCACCCTGCACAGACAATGACTGTCCACGTGCGCACCACTGCGCTGACAATACAGACACCCACTGCTGTACAACTATTTGAATTCTATGGTCTAAGGAATAAGAGTAAGCGATTTATTCAAGCATTTTTCTATCAATGCTCTATTTATTATCATTTACTTTTTTTTGCACTTTTATTCCAGACTACGCGCTATTGTAAAGTTAGGTTGCTCGGCCTAATTCCCGAGCTGGACATCGATAAATAAAATCTACAGCAACAGAGAGCATTGTCACTGGTTTGATATACAGTGATTGATAAAAATGGGTAAATATGCGTTTGTAATAAGAGGTTTATACTTACGTAAGAACATTTTTGTTAAAAGCCGTCGTCCTAACGCTAAGTGGTCGTAAAATTATCTGTTCAGACACGGGAGACGGTCCTAGGGAAACTTAAACTTGCAATGAATTTAATCGGAGCTTAATTGAATTATAATTATGTATTTATAGGGGAATTAATGCAATCACGAAATAGGTATTACATACCTCTGAATTGCCTGAATTGCATAAATACATAATTATATTATGAAACAAAAAAATTAAAAAGTCTGAATTGAATTAATTACCTATTTTTTACACACAATTTTTTTGTAATCTGATTTTATACACGCCAGGTTCAAGTTACTTCAACCCGCTATATCTTTCAACTCGCACCATACTCTCACATCAAAGCTGGCCGGCTTCTGTTATAAGAATTGTAATCATTAATTATGTATGAGCTCTGAACACTTTATTACTCGAGTCCAAGTTACATACGTTTATGTTAATCACATTTGTGGCTAAGCTATCATGTTTGTGTATCGCTTACTCAGTTACTTTACTCCCCCCCCTCACTATCCCCCCTTTCTTTGTCTGTAACTTTCGATTATTTTCTTTACTAGGCTGCTAACCGACTCTATATAAAGATGGTGTACTAGTTGTTACAGGGTTTGGATTTCCCGGCTGCGGCCAGTGAGAGTGACAGGTTGCATGCCCTGACCTTCTTGAGCTATTGCTTCCTCTGCCTAATCCATATAAGCCATATCCCGTTGTTTTCATTGCCTTCCCAATTTTTCCATTTTTTATTTCCCTTTTACGTCATCGAGACAAAGTTAAAGTTGGCAAAAAAGGGGGTTTAATACGTCTCTGCTTGCCCCATCGGGGATACAAGTGTGATGTATGTACGATGGTTTTGTTCCACGGTGTGTATCTACCACGTATCGCATTTTAATTTTTTTTCTTAGTTAGACAGTGCCCATGTAATCAAATCCCACTAATATTATAAATGTGAAAGTTTTGATAGATGAATGGATGGATGGATGTTTGCTACTCTTTCACGCAAAAACTACAAAACCGATTGTGATGAAACTTGGTATGTAGATAGCTGGAGACCTGGATTAACGCATAGGCTACTTTTTATTCCTATATTCCCACTGGATCGGGTCTCACGTGGGTGAAGCCGCGTGGCGCTGCTAGTGATGGAATAAAATAGCTGATGTAAGTTTCTAATAGCTGAATAAGGTGCATTGAAATCGGTTAAACTTAAAAAAAGATAATTATTACTTTTTAATATTTGTCTGCATGTGTGCCATAGGGAATTTATGTAAGTGGTTACCTACCCAAGTGTGACAAAGTCGAGTGTTGTGGGTTCGATTCCCTCATAGAAAATTTTGTATACCTACAAAGTGAAAGTTGTATTCGTTATTTGTAGTAAATAAGTGCACGATCCTCCCTATAGAAAGCTCACCGATGTTTGTTAAACTCTCTCGCAATTTGACGACCCTATACTAATAATTTTGTTCAATTTCAATTATTTTGTACACACTGTATGATAAAGGATACCTTCCTTTATCATACATTGTGTACAAGCACATGTATTGGTGATATATGTAATTAGGTGATATCAAGAAAAAAGTTTATTTACTAAACGCAAGAAGGGTGTACTGCAGCGAGTAATTTATGCCTGTCAACTCATGTACTAGCGCTGTTTTTTGTATGTGCTTGTATATGTATCCGTATCGTATTCTTCTTAAAGAATATAGAAGAAAGAGATATCACTACGTTACTTACATCACCAATATACCTTCCTTTACCTATATTAGTTTGACCTGTATCTATCTATGTAACGGTATGTTTCAACATAGTTGGCACCGACTTCAAGTCTCCGAACAACTTGAAAATACGCATTCGTTGTTGTTGTTGACACGTTTTTTAAAAAAGCGTGGGGTGCTTGACATCAAACGTTAGCTACAAATAGTTCATTGGTAGCTATTTATAATAGTAAAGTTATTATAAAGATATAGTAAGTAAGTAAAAAAAAATAAAATAAAATAAAAATAGTAAAATGCACCCCACGCTTTTACACAATCACACATTTCCTACTTTTTAGTTAGATTTGCTATTAAAACTTTTTTTTAAACTGGTATTTATTCACTTACTTGTTGCTAAAGTAGACATAAGTGTAAATAGTATTGGTTTTCGACAACGGCTCTTATTAAATGTAGCTTTTGCAACAACGAACTGTAGGCGTAATGCTTTTTATCTAAGACGTGTTTATAGTTTTAATCAACTCTCACGGAATTATAATATAGACTTGTTTTGCGCCAGTGTGAACGCGGTTTGAGGGGTATTAGCTCAATCATTTTTTAAACTTAAAGTGACACGCGAACTGTAACTACTATTTTGTTTGTTTTGGTTTAAGCAATTTTGCCTAAGAGCAATAATTAATACTTACGTAAAATGTAAGAGCAATAATTACTTATTGCTCTTACATTTTGGCCCAGTTGCTGTTATGACAAAAATGACATATGACAAAAAACGTACTGGAAACGAGATATCACATGAAATGTAAAAAAGTCTTTTCTTTTTGTTAAATTGTTGAATAAAAAAATGACGCCCCACTTGCCCAGACTGCGGGTATCGAAATCATTTTTTACTATTTATCCAAAAATAAAAATGAGTCGTAATCCAAAATTTTGGTATTTTAGTTCCTTGACTGGACTATATTTATATATCTGCATTTCTTTGTGTATATGTATGCATGCATGTGTATATTTATGTGTATATTATTTATCTATATGTATATAAAAATCTAGATGTTTGTGTTTGTCCTCTATGCGTTTCGAAACCATTGATCAGATTGGGATGAAACTTTGTTAGGATGTTCGGGGGACGCCCGCAAGGGTTCCTGGCACAAAAAATCTATATAATAATAATGGCATTGCAACACATTCCGGGTGCAGCTAGTATATTTTATAAATTAATCCTAAGTAGGGAGATCCCTACTTAGGATTAATACTTTTGTTACCTATTTGTAGAGACTTGTAATTAGCAATATGATTATTTAATTCTAATGACACAACATTGTTATATGTCTGTAAGTCTCTCTAAGAATAAATAAATACATATTACTGAGGGTAGAAATTATCGAGTATACAGTTATTTGATAGCAAACTGATGATAACTTCTATAAGTAAAGGTGAAATAAGCTACTTCAAATTACATAAAGATCTCAGATTAGTAGTTAACACCATCTGTTGTATATCTACAATCTCACAATTCCTGATATGCAATTCTCAACACTAACTACTTACATATAAGGCTCAAATAAACATACAATACGTATATATCCAAGGATAATATTCAATAATCCAAAGCATTAACTCTGAATCTTTCATAGAGACTGTATTTTACACAGTGTAGTGATTGGATGTAGAGAAAGAGAGAGAAAGAGAGAGAGAGACAGACGTGCGACGCGCAAAGTCTATGCATAGTTTATAATTGACTCAGTTCAGAAAGTGTTAAAGGGTAATTAGTTTTAGTAAGAGTCTTGGTAGTGGTAGAGTTTTTGGAGACGTAGTATTTGAACTTAGGCATCATCACCTGCAATCCTACCAATGGTTCTCTGCTAAGTGAGTCACCAAGGATAGGTTTGGTTGTATACCTTTCTTACTTTTTTTTTGTATTTAGAAACACAACTTGGTACTCAAAATAGTGAGGAAGGAAAACCCACTACTTATCCTCAGTTTGTAAACCCTGACGATGACAACAGACAGGGATAAACCTCAACGATAAACGGCAAACCGAACTACGACAACAGCCAAAGCTATATTGCGCGGCACAAAATGATACTTCGTTACGCGTTGCCCCCCTACACCAGGGATCTTCAGGGAGTGTAATATTGTAACAAAGTTGTTTGTTTGTTCGATCAACTTAGATAAATAGTTTTGCAAAAAAATACAATCACGCGTAACCACTTTTGCCTTCATCAGCAGTCTCTGTCCTCATCATTACTCTGTCACTTATTATCGAAATGCACATCGCGGTTTCGTAAGGGTTGAATATTTCTATACCCGATCTCACAAAAATACCTATACAAACTACACAGTACCTTAAACTCGTAAGAATAGAGCTTAATTTCCTATTAATAACTTTTATGAATAATTTTGTCGTGCTATACTTTCAATTGTAATTTTACGAATTAAGTAGACCTTAGGAAGTTAATTTTAAGGTACATATTGCTTTGTTTTAAGTGAATAATTATGTTTGTATTTTTACAGTTTGGATACTTGGAGAAATTGTGCAGTTACTTTCACAATAGGTATATTTGAGATGAGTATCATAGTGATGCTGCAAGATACAAGGTTATGGTGAAAGAAATAATAGTTAGTATGATTAGACTTTGCCGGGCCCGGTGTCAAGTTGTTAGTGATCCTGACTGCTGAGCCAGAGGTCGTGGGTTCGATTCCCACCTATTACAAATAATTGTAGGATGAGCACGACGTAATATATATAAGTATGTTTATCAGCGGTCTGGTTACCATGGTACAGGCTCTGCCTAGTTTGGTATCAGACGGCCGTGTGTGAAGTAATTATTATTTATATCTCTTAATATGCAATAATACCTATTTTGAAAGAACAATAAACATTGGAGAAGTGAAATAATGGATGAAAATTGAATGGGTGCCAATAAATTACTCTATGTAATCTATATTTTTACTAAGAAATAATAAATGTTTCGGCACAGACGAAGTCGCTGGCCAGCCTGTATTGTATTTATTATACGGTACTTAAGATCTCGTCTCCAGACGGACTGATGGTAGCTGGAGCGACAGACCGCGATTAGGCAAACGTAGTGTAGGACGCCCTGCGGCACGATGGGCCGACGACTTGAAGAAGGTGGCAGCCGATGGATGCGGAATGCCCAAGACTGGGATAGTTGGCGCTCCTTGGGGGAGGCCTTGGTCTAGCGTGGATGGCTATAGGGTGGTGATGAAGATCTGTTTCGAGTCAGCCTTCTGTTATGGCTTCCAATTGGTAAGTTTTAAACTTTGGATGATAGATAGATAGGTTCTCTTTATTGCACACAATATACATTAAAAACTGTATTCTTTATGGTATATGGGGCAAACGAGTTGACGAGTCACCTGATGGTAAATGCGTTGCCGGCTTTTAAGGTAGCAGTAGGCGGAAGGGTTGCAGAGGGGGCGAGGGGGGAGGAGAGGGGGGAAAGGTTATGGCCTCCGGTAACCTCACTCACTCGGCGAAAAACAATGCAAGCATTGCTTCTGTCAGTTTTCTGTGAGGCCGTGGTATCATTCCGGTCGAGCCGAATTTAAAGAATAATGAAGATAGTGGATACTATTAAAAATATGAATAATTCTTACAACTTATAAAACAAGAGGTACCCCCATGTCTTTGGGTCCCCATACACCACAACTCTCGGGATCATTCACCGCTGACTCATTGTTTCAAACCATCATTAATTAATCTACATTATATTCTTCAAAAAATTGCCCTCGAATTGATGTTTCCATGTGAAATGAGTTTGACATAGAGTTTAGAATCGAATAAAGGAGGCTTATTTCTTAATAAATATTTTATTTGTAATAATAACTTTAAATTTTATTATTATTTTTAAAATTTAATAGTAGGTACTATATGTCATTAATACTATTAATATACATATACGAATCAGTCATGAATAAGAATATATTTATTACAAATTTTGATCACAAATATAATTTTAATTTTTTTCGGGATAAAAGGTATCCTATTTTCTCTTCTGTACCCCTGACAACGTAAACGCGTAACAAACAAACAAACAGAGTTATAGATTACAAAACAATACAATTTTATTTCCAAGATTTCTGATGACTGCTTTACCAGAGATAAGTACAGATACCTGGTGATAGATATTTGGTCCATGAGTAGGGTCACCAGATGACCTTAACGGAGTGGAGGATAGCGTCAGCAACGTGCAAGTGATAAAACTGGTGTTACGAATGTTTATATACACTGATAGTCGCTTACCATCAGTATGGACCGTGTGCATTTTTTCAATGTTAATTGTAAACAAAAAATACACACAAGTAAAGAATTAATTAAAGCTTTTTTTACTTGACATGTGACATCACAGTCGATATGAATTTTCAATCACATTGTTCAGGTCTGTACATTATAAGTCCTATGGTTTAATGGCGTCATTTGAACAATTAAAATTTGATGATGCGGGCGCTCTGTTCTGTTGCTGTACTTACCACTAGTGCTCGCCCCACGGTGTCGCCTGCATTATGCCCGAACAGGTCACTTACGCTATTAAATGCACTCGGTACAAGAGAAATTTGGGAAAGTCAAGAGTATGATTTGTTCGGTCTGTGTCGAGATTGAAATTGAAATAAAATTGAACTGAAATTTTCTATGCCGTTATATTACTCACACTTATGAAATATGAGATGACAGAAAATTTCATTTCAATGTTGCATTTTTATTTACTTATTTTTTTTTCAGTCTTAATAATACAAATGCGAAAGTTTATGACTTTGCGTGTGTGTATTAGTAACGGGCAAAAACTAGCAGTCACGGGTAAAAGGAAGTCCCCGAGAACCTTGGCAAATCTTGGAGGCCTCTTGACTTTGAATAAGACCTTACAGGGAGAGCCTTCCTTCCTCGCATGAATATGTACCCAACGCTCCATGATACTGCGGTTCACGAGGTGACCATTGCAGCTTCCGCGCTATCCAGGTAAGTCTACTGTTGACACACGTCAGGTCTCTATAAACAGTCAAAATAATTATCAAGTGGACTGCTTTTTTGAAATTTTAATATTCAAAATAGTCAACCATCGACACAATACGATGACGAATCCTAACACTTTTTTGTCACAAGACGGTGGCATGCAAGATTTTTTCACATTGTGTCGTGACAAAAAAGGGTTGATCTAAATATAATAATGTATTTGAATGAGAATAACGACATCTGTCGAGGAAGGAAGTGATGAGAGACGACAAAAAATATATGAGGGTATTTGATTTATAATTTTGATATTCATTTAGAGGATTTCGTGACTCTTGTTATGATTCTCGTGGAGGTGACGCGATGAATTAAAAATGGTATACATACATAAGGACAAATCCTACTTAAATAGTACCTAACTAGAGGAATAATAATAATAATTTGACACATCTCACAGACGATGGTCTGATCCCAAACTAGGCAGAACCTGTACTATGGTAACTAGACTGCTGATAAACATACTTATATATTAGTAAATACATATATCACTACATCATCACTACATATTATAAAACAATGTCCCCGCGTCTGTCTGTCTGTTCGCGATAAACTGAAAAACTACTGAACGGATTTTCATGCGGTTTTCACTAATAGACAGAGTTTAAGTGTATAATTTGTTAAGATTTTGTGTAAATTGATTGAAATATGTTGATGATTGTTAAAAATGTCTCTGCTAACCGTGCAAAGCCGGGGCGGGTTGCTAGTTATAGATAAAGTAAACCCAGACATAGAAAAAATTGTAGTGCACATCACACAATTATTTGTCCTGGGTGGGAATCGAACCCACGCCCTCCAGCTCAACAGTCAGCATCACTAACCACTAGGCCAACAGGACAGTCAAATAATATCGCAATACAGGTAACACAACGTTATTTAGAACAAACTACGCATGCGCAACTATTGATGAGTAGTGATTTGTGCTGTCGGTTCTACAAACACGAATAAACAGGTACTTAGATACAGATTTTTATTCACCAATTGAATTCAATCACCCAGTCTTATGCAAATGGACAAATATTTTTACCGAACAGGATACGAACCCTCGATCCCCGAAGTGACAGTTGAAAGCACTATCGCCGACCACGTAGGTCTTCCTACCACTTGATAAACTGGAGATGGTGAAGTTAACAACTGTGGGAGAGCCATGCTTCGGCACGTACTCGGCTCGACCAGAGTGATATCACGGCCTCACAGAAAACCGGCAGTGAAGCAATGCTTGCATTGCTTTTCGCCGAGTGAGTGAGGTTACCGGAGACCCTAACCCTTCCCTCTCCCCCTTTTCTCCCCCTACCCGCACTCTCCCTCTTCCCCCTTTTCCCTACTCCCACCTTAAAGGCCCGCAACGCACTTGTGACTCTTGAGTTACAGGTGCCCATGGGCGGCGGTGGTCGTTTACCATTAGGTGACCCGTCTGCTCGTTTGCCCCCTAACCCATAAAAAAGTTAACAATGTGATCTTTAAGCATACGGTTTTAGTTTTTTGGAGCTTGCAATACCTGTCTATTCTGTAGGCAAATTCGCAGCGTTGACAACACATGCAGCAACTATTGGGATGTTATATGATATCCTATGTGATATAGTCATCTATGTGAGCTAAACAACCAAAAACGGAATGATTTACTTTTCTTTCCATTGAATAGTAAGTACAATTCGTCTGGTATTCATCTTGATTAAGTGTAGAAGTGACCTTCCGCGTCAGACGGCACACTCACACAATTTATTGCTATTATTCAACTTATAAATATTTTTTTTAAATATATAAAACAAAATATAAAAAATAGTAGACCACCGACATCGGGTACAGGGACCAAGACACCGGTGATTAGGGCTCCAGGGAACACTTTTAAAAATATTTTTTCAACCCTTGCCGGGGGTTGCAGACACAAAAACCTAAACACATTGTTTTTGTATCATTATAACTATATCATATCAAAAATGCAAAGTTGAGTGCCGAAATTTTGATTTAAAACCTTATTTGACATGACTATTTAAACTGTAATCCATACATTGACTTATTCGTAACCTACAAGATTTCAGAACTACTTATTTCTTGTTTCTATAGCCTCTTTTGTATTCGGATTAGAGTTGTCAAACTCTATGACATTTGAAAAAGCTTCTAGAAACGATAGATGGCGCTTAGCAGTTTAAATTCAAGGTAGCGTTGCTTTCCTACGGCTGGTATAAATGAAACATGTCTCGTCTCCAGCATGGAGTTATGTGAGTTTCTTTATTTAGAGTCATAATTAACAGTACTCAGTATTTTTTTAAAGCACAGCTACGTAGCTGTTGCTATTTAGATCCAATATCCTTTCCTAGAGCTATTTCACATGTCCGATGTGTAGTTATACGTAATCTCTGAAGAGACTTATTTTTAACTTACACGATTCTCTATAAAAAAAAATATTTTGTCTTCCAACTTGACTAGCAACACCGAGATCCTAGATACCAATAAACAGGACACATTGTACCACGGACTTTATCAAACGGGCACGTTCCTAAATCCTGCTGCAAATTTCCTATAGGGAAAATATAACAGTGATATACTGCAATATCAGAGATCGCGAGTTCGATTTCTGTAAGTGTCAATATTATTACGTGTTAATAAGTCTATTATGTCTTGTGTTGAGGGTTTGTATCATCCTCATCAATACATCATCATCAACAAAAATAAATAAAAGTGAAGTGTCTGTTTGCAATATCAAAATAAATAGTTTTTTTTAAGCTCATAGAGTTATTTTCATACGTATGCCTAAAAAATTTGTTTTTTTTAAGTTTTGTCCGTCTGTCTGTCTGTCTGTTTGTTCCAGCTAATTTCCGGAGCGGGTGGACCGATTTCCACGGGACTTTACTGGCAGATAGCTGGTGTTATAAGAAGTAACTTAGGCTACTTTTATTTAAAAAAGAATTAGGGTTCTCGCAAAATATGTAAATACGTACACGCGAGCGAAGCCGCGCGGGACTGCTAGTAGTTAATATAAATGTGTTAAAAACGGACTCTCCCTTTCCTTGTATTTATTTAAACAGTATCAATACAGTATGAAGGATGTCATTTGAGAATATTTCCTGTCAAGATGTGTCGTGTGGCCCTTTCTCTGTTTATAGGGAATGAAGGATTTGGGACAAAAATGAAAGTGTGTTTAATATCCTTTTGATTATGGAGGCCACGTTTTTTGTTTTGTCTGTGTTTGTGTATTAAATAGTGCACTATGATACAGTTTTATTTGCTACTGGCTTTTGTCCACGACTTCACTCGCTCGTTAATCGATTTTGTAAATTCATTTAGATATCCATCGGGTACAAACTTTTTCCTGAATAAAAGATACTTTATGTCAATTTCAGGGTACTTTGAGGGTACGCTCAACAATGTGTGTGTAATACTTTATGATAATCGATTAAGTAATGGTACTTAAGCACACTGTTAATATCGACTTGACTGGCCTGTTGGTCTAGTGGTTAGTGACCCTGACTGCTAAGCCAGAGGTCGTGGGTTCGATTCCCACCCAGGACAAATAATTGTGTGATGAGCACGATCATTTGTTCTGTGTCTAGGTGTAATTTATCTATAATATGTATGTATTTAGAAATATATAAGTATGTTTAGCAGCAGTCTGGTTACCATAGTACAGGCTCTGCCTAGTTTGGGATCAGACGGCCGTGTGTGAGGTGTGTGGAGTTATTATTATTATTATAATATGCCGAATTCAGGGTCCGTCTTTGGCTATTAAGCTGCAACATTGTTTATGTCACATCTGAATTTTTTATGTTGCCAAAATATATTTTTTTCTTTCTTTCTTTTTTTAAGTAGTTAAGGCGTTATAGCATAACAAACAAACTCACTTAAGCATTTAAAATACTAGCTGTGGTCCGCGATTTCGTTCCTTTAAAAATCTACATCATGGGAAACTTATATTTTCCGGGGTAAAAGCCTATATGCTATTCCAGACTATAATCTATATCTGTGCTAAATTTTATCCAGATACGTTCAGCCGTTTTTGCGTGAGAGAATAACAAACATCCATCTATTGTCACCAACTTTCGCGTTTATAATATTAGTAAGATTATGTTAGGATCAAGGTAACGTGTTAATGGAGCAGAGTATGTACTATGGCTACTAGAACTCGGATAAACATACATATATACATTGTTTTTGTTAATACATAAATATTATACATCGAAATACCAGTGTTGCGGTTTAACAATCGCAAAGTATACTGAGCGATGTTTAGATTTTGGCACTGATGGGATACACACTTTTACATTACTTTATAAATTTAATTTATAAAGATTTGTATCGTTTTAAGGTTGTATCGCTGCTCACTGACAATACTGGCCTTCAAAATGGATCTTCTAAAATGGAGGCGGTTTCTGATTGGTCAGGCGGAAAATGTAGTGTTGCCAGTGACCAGAAATGATAAACTCCCAATTTTTTAAATTAATTAGCCTATATTATTGTTTTCTTACTTTTTTGCTATTTTTATTCTTTTCTTATGAAAATTTAAATGTTTATGTGTGTAATTGTGTGCCAAGATAAATCTTTTTCTTCTTCTTCTTCAAATGCCTAGACCAATGTAGATTGATATATTTCTGCGAACAAATAATTGCACTAGGCGGTATTCGAACCCACCACCTCTGGCGTTGTATAGGTCGTCAAAACATTTACAAACAAAGTACATGTTTACTTTACATACATCTATAGTACACCTTGTTTTTTACCAATAATAATATCAATAATAATATTCCAAACTAGACCATTATCAATACGAATATAATAACACAAGAGATACGCATTGTCTATTATTCAATGGAGTTCTATTATATCGGCATCTATCTTTTATGGATCTGTCAGAAATATACCACATTTGCATATCAACGGTGTTTGGATACGTATTGTTTGATTTAGGGCTCTTAGGGTCCCGTGATGACCGCGAAAAACCTCTAGACCGCACTTTTTGAATGTTAGTTATTAAGTTCTGGCTTTTGACAGCGGCTCCGCTCTCGTAGGTACGTAACTTTTTCAGAAGGATATTTGAATTGATGGACAAAATTCCATCAATTCAAATATCGTTCTGAAAAAGTTCTTTTTTTTTAAAAGAAGGAAAGAAAAAACATTTATTTAGAACAGATGTATAAAAAAAAATATTTCTAAAATTTATAAAAATTACAATCTTAAAATAAAGAGAGAAAAAAAAACAAAAATAAACAGATCCCATTCTGTGCGAGTCTAAAATGGCTGCTATCTCAGCATATGCTGCATGTATGACATGCAGCGGTTTTCAGATGGTGCTTCGAAAACAGTGACGTCAAAAATAATGTCCTCTTCTGTGCCTCTGACTGATCGAGTAGTTAAAGCGTTAAAAGTAACAAACAAACTTACTTGCATTTATAAAAGTTAGGGTTTGGGATTACTAAGGCCAGAGTTTAAAAAGCTAAAAAGTGGATATAACGATTTTGCTATTTTTTAAACCGCTAAAGTGGTATGCAAGCATTCGGCCCGCTCGATAATAAGCGGTCATCGCACTTGTGGACGCTTGCTGCATAGGCGGTGTCGCGTCTTGCCGATCCTGTAGAAAGCCTTCGTATATACTTTTAATCTGTTGGGTATTCCCTAAATCAGGGTGTAATCTGAATCTCATGGCAGGCTATGGCAGTCCGATTATGCTCCGATTTGACTGTCGGGAACTACTACCAATATATTATAATATTGTATCAACTAAAATATCTAATTTTATTAGGAATACGGAACCATTTACTGTGCAAGGTTTGACGTCCTTTGGCTGTTTTTTGTCCCAGTATTACTATTAAAGAATGTCACTAATATTTTATTTTAAATTTTTTATTTAAATATAAATTTTTGTCATACTATGATTTTTTTTGTTTATTTTCATGCAGCAAGGTTGCCAACAAAAATATGTCACAAGTGCGTTGCCGGCCTTTAAGGTGGGTGTAGAGGAAGGGGGGAAGAGAGGGAGAGGGAAGGGTTAGGGCCTCCGGTAACTCACTTGGCGAAAAGCGATGCAAGCATTGCTTCACTGCCGGTTTTTGTCAGGCCGAGCCGGCCCATACGTGCTGAAGCATGGCTTTCCCTCTTGCTTTTAAGTAGTCTTAGTTAATACCGTTAATACCTTATTATAATCTGACTAAAACCATACCTTTAGAAACGCTAGATCAGACAAGCATAATTATTTAGGTATGCAGTATCATAAGTAGACTCCTACTGCAGCTTAGTCGTGCTACTGCAAGTTTCAGCAAGAATTTCGAGCTATTTACACATAATAGTATTACTTGTATTGTTATTATTACAATCCCACTAATGTTATAAATGTGAAAGGATGGATGGATGGATGGATGTTTGTTACTCTTTGAAGCAAAAACCACTGAACCGATTGTGATGAAACTTGGTATGTAGATAGCTAGAGACGTGGATTAACACATAGGCTACTTTTTATGCCGATATTCCCACGGGATCAGGACTTACGCGGGTAAAACCGCGGGGCGCTGCTAGTACTTAATATGGCCTGATACCTTATTTAATATGCGCGGTGTCAATCTCGAGTTTTCGACACCGAGGTATGGTGTTGAAAATACTGAGTTGTGATGATTTTAACTACTAGAAGAAATACGTAGCCTGCTAGTTTTTAAACCACTAAGGTTACAAACAAGTAAACAGCCTGCCCGATAGCAAGCGGTCACCTTAGTAAATTGATGTTTGCAATACCAGCACGCATTGCCATTGCATCTTTGTAAAATAAATATTCCCTTTTTGAAGAACTGTAGTTTAGAGAATTTGTGAAAACCATGGAAGGGAAGTTTTTTCTACAATTTGTTAATAAATCTATGTATGTAGTAATAATTGATACAGAATTTTCATAATTAAAATTATACACAAGGTTGGTATTAAAAAAAACCATAAAGAATTGTCAGTCCAATCGGCCCATAATGGCTGCTCTATTTATTTTTAAATATAATGGCGAGGATATTCGATCAAACATGAACAATCCCTTTAACAAAAGCTCAATCATTACTAGATTTGAATAATAAATAAAATGCCGTAGGGGAGATAACTCAGCCTTGCATAAGTAATTATAACAATTATTTTTTGATAGATAATATTTTATATTTGACGTTTGCTTGTCTGTATATTGTAAGGGTGTAGTGTGTACAGCATTTTTGGATCTAAGCTTACATTGTGGCAAATAAGTAAATTGCCCATCGGGTAGTACAATCATTAATGACTCTAGCATTGAAACCTTACACCAAATGCAATACATAGGACAGACAACAGTTTTTCTGAAGGTTAATAAATATGTTAAAGAAGCATCTATATCTACTGTCGAACCTGTGTTGCTACTCATTATGTAGTGTTGCTATCTGTCTAGGTATTGTGTCTTGTTGTATGCACATATTTGTTGCGTTGCAATCCAGATCAAAACATTGTATTTGCTATATGTGATATTATTGGTTATATTGTAATGTGTTTTGTGCATTTAAATAATAATAAAAAAAAATAATTTCGCGGTAAAACCGTGGCTTTTAGATTTAATAAACTATAGTTATTTATAGATATACAGTGTATTAACTAGTTTTCTGCCTGACACCGATGCGGTACGTCACTTTTCTCCTTGATAAAGGGTTTGAAATTATTTAAGCATCGCCGAAATACACACGTGAATAAAACCGTATACGTGAAAAAAAAATAAAGAACTACACAAAAACCAATTGTTCCTAAACTAAATCTGAGTCACACCCAACAGAACAAAAGCTACGTTCACACCTACAACACAACTTTAACACAGAATTAACTCGCTAAATCGAAATTCACCCACAAAGGGGAATACATTATAAAAAATACACTTTACAAATCACTGTATCGCCAGTTAATGATCTCGAAGTCTTGCGATGATTGCCGACAGAGAGGCAAGATGCACTATATACACGTCAGAAAGAGAAGCAAGCAGTGATATCTCACCGGAAACGGTGTAATATATTGCGCATTGTTAGTAACGAGATCGGTTTGTATGTCTGTTTGTCCGTGGGCGGACGCACGCGCCTTGTGTACCATTAAATGCTATTTCTTTTTTGGTGTGAAATTCTACGGTAGGATCTTGAGGTGAGGATAACATACTTAATGGTTCACATAATAAAAGCACACATCGATTTTGGTACTTTGTATCTATACGATGAATACGATAATTTTATCCGACTTTCAAAAAGGGAGGATACTATGTAGGTAAAATGTTTCATTGTCTTAGAGTTCTTCATATACGAGAAAGTGTATTAATAGATTTTTCTGGAATATGTGGTGCCCCACAGAGGTATTCCTTTGTGTTGCCAACATGCTGGAGACCGTACGCAGCATGGAGAGGTGCTTCTGGTTTCCAGCGAGCAATAATATACAAGGGTTAAGGACCTTGAAAGGGACAAGTTGTGCTTAAAACAAATAAATAGGACATAACATTTATGTATGATCTTTTCACTTTATCTTTTAGTTGTTGTTTTCTAGTAGTGAAAAATATATTAAAATAGGTTCAGTAGTTTCAGAGTTTATGGATTATCAACTACAAGTAATGTTTACTTTGTAAAATGTTAGTATGGATAATTGGCAATCCGCCACTGTGCGGTTCTCCAGAATTTTTTTGCCTCGCACAACCAATCTCTGGAACAAATTGTCGCCTGCGGTATTTCCGGACAGATACGACCTTCAAACCTTCAAGAAAAGAGCGTACTCCTATCTCAAAGGCCGGTAACGCACTTGTGACTCTTGAGTTGCAGCTGTCCATGGGCGACGGTAGTCACTTACCATCAGGTGACCCGCCTGCTCGTTTGCCCCCTATAATATAAAAAAAAAATGGAGTAAAATACCTAAACTAATAACCCTAAAATGATTGGGCTAAGAAGAGTGTGACCAAAGTAAAGACTCCTACCATTTTCGATTCTTTGTATTTTTTTTTTTTTTTTTTCAGATTATTACATAGTTGGTATAACGCCTGCTAGTAGACATATCCCAATTTGCCACAATAGTATTCCAAAAAAAGCTAACAAACATTTCTCATTTCGCTTTCACAAAAATCCAAGCACCTCATACTTAGCAGGATTGACAATGCCCACCCCTATCGAAAGGGGTGGTTCAACTCAAAAATGGCTTTGCAATCATTAGTAAGTGACAAATGGATCGCGGGACGCGTGGTGAATCTTAACAGATGTGTGTCTAGTACAGATTTAGATTGTATACTTAATGTGTGTGAATATTTTCACATTTGTTAGTGGTAGAGCCATGCACGTATGGCCCGGCTTACCCGGAGTGATACTAAGGCCTCACAGAAAACCGGCAGTGAAGCAATGATTGCATTGCTTTTTGCCGCTTGAGTGAGGTTACCGGAGGCCCTAACCCTTCCCTCTTCTCTCTTCCCACTCTTACCCACTCTCCCTCCTCTCCCACCTCTCATCTTAAAGCCCGGTAACGCACTTCTGACTCTTGAGTTACAGGTCCCCATGGGCGGCGGTAGTCATTTACCATCAGGTGACCCATCTGCTCGTTTGCCCCCTATACCATAAAAAAAACAGACAATTTGAGTTCCAGGAATGCGACCCTGAACTGCCAGAGCTTTACACTCCCCATTTAATCCGTCTAAGCAATATCCCTTTCCTTCCCTTATTCTTACCTACCTTTCCTTTTCAAAATACTCCTAATTTTCCCATTTTTATAGCAACAGGCTCGCTCCGTATTACGTGAACGAGACCAATTCATATTTGGGAAAATGTGGGTGTTTAATACGCTTCTACATACCTCTTCGGGGACACGTGCGTTAGTATATATACGTAATAAAAAATAGTTTTATTCCTTTACGGAGTTGGTAATTAATTAACTAAAAATGCTCGGTATTGGAAGCGTCCACGTTAACGTGTGGGACGTTTGCTGACGTACCACAAGAGTCGTAAAAAAAAACTTTAAATAACTCTTAACTAAATACATATCTGTCAATTACTAGATTTAAACCTCAAAAAAATTAGTTCTGTGGTCCCAGCAATTAACAACACTCTTTCTCACAGCACATTAAATTCAACCAGTTTCCACCCACAGACATCGAACCCGCACTCATCGTAGGCGTCAAACATTAAGTCTATTAGATAATTAATCAACAAGTGTAATCATCGGCGATTACACCCGATAGATATAATTATGTATAATGAGTGTTGCAAAAAGTGCGGCCGACACGGTGTTGGTCAAAGACTGGAAGTTACTAGTTATTGATACAGTATTCTGTATAACTAGATATGTGTATTGGGTTTGGAGGGTATTACGGAGTATTTTTATTGAAGTTATACTTCTTTTGGCGCGTTATGTAAAAATTATTAGTGTAAATTTTTACGATGCGCGCGCACACCGTCACGAAAAACCCTGAAGTTAGCAAGTCAATATTTTAGTTTTTTAAAAAAAGTTACCAACTTCACGATAGTGATAAAAATGGTTTTTACATATTACTTTGAGTATGTTTGTAGAATATGAGGTTAGTTGATGGTATGTATTATTTATGATAATTTACTGTGATTATAAGTGATAAAAACGGTTTTTACATATTACTTTGAGTACGTTTGTAGAATTTGAAGTTATATAAGAATATTATTTATTATGATATATAAATAAACTTATTAAACTAAATTATTTAACTAGATAAAAGTATAACTTCTTACGTGCGTACATAAGTACACATACTCTATTTTAATTTTGATCCATACACCGTGTTACAGAAACGTGTGGTCATATTATAGGGTCGCATCGTAGACCCCCAAAATAACGTAAAGTACTAATAATTATTTTGGTTAGAGAACTCTTACTTCCCGGCAACAGCCAGTTCGGTAAGCAACCCTGATCTACTCCAGCTATCGCTTACACTGCCTAATTTATCCGTAGGTATAAGCGATATCCCTTGCCTTCCATCGCCTTCCCTTTTTACCTACCTTTCCCTTTCGATATACTCCCAATTTTCCCATTTTAAATTCGCAAAGTGCTCGGCTTGCCCCATATTACGAGCGTGATTATACATATTGGATGTGTAAAAAAAAACACTGATGGCCTTGAAAATATACCTTACCATTATGTTATCAAAATAATGATAACTAGATTTTTTTTTTTTTTTAATTTATGCCATCTTCTCCCGCCAATATTATATTCTAAATTTGATTGATCCACATCAAACGAAACACGACCAATAGTTATTTCGTTCCGGACTCCGAGGACACCCGACCGATCCTTCCGATCCCATTTGAAATTCAAATTTGGAAATCCATTAGTGCGACTCGTCATTTTAATGTGACAGAGTATTGAGTTACTCTAATTGATCGGTGCTCTCCGTTCAGTTTTTTTTCGGTTTGTTCGAATTTCAAATTTGAATATGAAAGTCCGTTGTCAAGATTTTTTTTTTAAATGTAATTCGTTCGATATTATTGTTTGTACTTCCGGATTTTGGTGTCATTGTAGGTTGGTGGGCCGGATGTCGATGATTTTATCAGTATTACAACAATTCAAACACAGAACTAGGTAATTATTATTAAAATTATATTAAGAAGGATAAAAATAAACACTATTTTAAGGATATACTTTACCTACCTTAAGTTAGATAACATTACTAGCGTAGAGGTGTTCTGTGGATAATATAAATACTAAGTAGGGTTATCAGAGGTCCATGATATTGGATGGTAAAGTTAGTAAAACATAAATGATACCACTAGTGTTACGAGGTACTGGAAACCGCTCAGAAAGAAAGAAGAAAGAATATTACTACTTATTCTCTTATATTATTCTGTCTATATTGTCAATGTACATAGCATTGACAAATTTGACAATTAGACATACATATATTATTTCTAATAACAGTTTTGTTTGGTTTAACAATAGTTATGTACCTACGTTAAATTTTTAAGTAAAATAAAAATAATAGTACGTTAGGCAGCTGGATGCAGAAGGCAATCTTCCTTGATACGACACGCATAGTGAGTGTATTCCGTGAGTTTCCGTCTCTGGAGCCCTAACCACCGGTAGCTTGGTCCCTGTACCCGATACTGGTGGGACACTATTTATTATATTTTAAATATATATATTTTTTAATCTGAATGTATTTAAAAATGTTATTTATATATATATATTTAAATGAATAAAGTGAATAATAATTAATATTTAAGTACCTAAGAATCACACTCCTAAAAGGCCCTAAGGCAAGGTAGATGCATCGCCCGTTTGCGAGAGTATCGACATAATTCAAAATTCAGTCGAATTGAACCAAGTATGCCAAACGATCATAAATCTTTCATGTTTCACGGTGAACAGAGATGCAACGCTGATTTCGTGCTGACGTTCGTTAGAAAGCGACAAGTTCATTATATATTTAGAACAAAATACTCTAGCGGAAATCACAAAACATTGCTATTCTCTAAAATCAATAATTTTTAGTTATGTCGCTATTGTTGCGAACGAGCGACATTATAATGAAATTGAGAATGTCACAATAACAATAAGTACATACATCACAAACATCATATTTTTTATCTAAGGTACGAGATGACGTGTCATTATTGACGTGTCAACATGTGGTTTACTTTTTTCTTAATTCAATAACAATTATGATTACACAAATTACGGTACACAGTACGCTGCTGTTTTACAATTTCGGATGGACACTCATCATACACTCAGATCACTTTTTCCTACTACAAATATAATTTATTCATTTAAAGTGCACATTCCGAAGAACTGTCGCTGAATGACACAAATTTTGTCTCGTTGTGGTAGAACTACTGGTCCAACAACACTCGTCCCAGCTTTATTTGTCGAAGTTGCCACCTGAATTACTGCGAACTTCTACATTTAAAGAACGGCTTCTTTAAATGGTTTCCAAGTCATTTCTACACAACTCTTTAACTAATAGTCCACGTGTTCACTCACACCGTGTAATTCATATTGATGATCATATCGATTCACAAATATATCGATTTGCTTGTCAAACTAATGTGACTCGATCATTAATCTACATTTTACGGAGCCCGTTCTTAAAAAGGTTAGCCACAGTTGCAATCGATGCAAAAGAATGGACAATTGCTACACTTTTGAAGCGATTATTCTTCTTGTATTGTGAATATTTTAGGGTTAACTACATGTATCATTTATATGTGCTAATGTGTTGAGTGACTACTGTAATTATGTTTTTTTTTTATTGTGACATGGCACAGGCGTTTGTCTTCCAACTCATCTGATGGAAAGTGACGATGAAGACGAAGGTGGTACACGCCTATCCAAGAGATACCTATTCACTCTACACTTGAACGTTCCTATGTACTGATTCAATGTCGACAACGTCTTTTCTTTACTTATACGTATTAAGACTACTAGTATGTAAAAAAAACCGGCCAAGTGCGAGTCGGACTCGCGCACCGAGGGTTCCGTAAAATATTTTTATTATATGATGTAACAAAAAATTTACGGTTTTCGCAATTTTTCCTTTATCTGTACTATAAGACGTTGCTTCGTACCAAATTTCAAGATTCTGAGTTCGCGGGAAGTACCCTGTAGGTTTTGATTCCCTTGCGAGTGTCGAAAATTTGCGGAAATTTGTGATATAAACGACTGTATCTTTTGATTGCGTTAGTTTGATTTTTTCACAGCTCTAAGGGACAGTAGACCTGAGTATTTGATATACATTCCAGCTTGATACGTCCACGCGTTTCTGAGAAAAACGATCTTGACAGACAGACAGACGGACGGACAGACGGACAACAAAGTGATCCTATAAGGGTTCCGTTTTTTCCTTTCGAGGTACGGAACACTAATAAGACATCAACACATCTACATCAGCTCAGACAGCCAAGCGGCGCTATTAGCACTATATAATTTTGAAACTAGCTTAAAGCTAATACAAAATTGCAAAGAAAACCTTAACACACAGAGGTAATCAAACAGAATCGCAGTAAGATGGGTACCAGGCCACTCGGGTGTCAATGGCAATGAAAAAGATGATGATGAACTCGCCAGAGCTGGCGCAAACAACCGTCACCATGGACAGGAACCATTCTGCGGCATCACTAAACAGCGAGCTTATTTAATCATAAACGCCCAATGTTCAGGAATGGCAATTAAGAGATGGAAGACCACTACTTCCTTACTAAACAACTTCTGGAGCTAAAAAACTAAAAAAACTTATCGTTGGATGTTGTTATCATAATAAAATATTAGCAAATAAATTAGCAGCACTCATACCAATCGATTCCATGTATCTACCTTCTATAAGCTCTGCATATTTTCCTAACGATGAAGACGTGACTAAGCTCATAAAAAAGAGCATAATTCAAATGTTTTTTGCTAAAATCAGCTTGTTTCAATTCATTAAACACGTTAACAAAAACACTCGTTCGATTCATCGCTCAATTCGCTCTAAGGTATAAAAACGTTGCGGTTTCAAACAGACATATCGATAATAATATCGATTGTAGATCAAAATGGCCGGTAATCGTATTACGTGGTAATTACTAACCGACGTTTTACTTTCTTTAGCTGGGGCGAGTAGCGTGGAGAAGGCTTTTGTATTTGTTTTGCACTTAGCCATTTATTTTTGAAACGGTCAAAAAAGATAATAATTTTAGTATAGTAAAATTTAAAAGACCTCCTGGCTCCACCATCAGACAATCGCTACCAAGACTAATCTGGTGGACTCCTCAAATGATTCCAAACTCGAGAGATTTACTTGTAGGCACTGAAAAGTTCTACGATCCACCTCTTGGCCCCATCATCAGATCAGCTCCGAATATCAAATTATATTATTGTCATCGAAACTACATTTACATTCAAAGTTTGATTTAAGATTGTCTGCTAAGATTTGTTTACATAGTTAGTTACAAGTAAATCTAATAATAATAATAAAGAAATATGTTAAAATACCATACCATACCAATAAAAATTTTTACCAATAAAAAAAAAATATTTAATATCTTGGGACCTCGCTATCTAGATCCAACTAAGCAGTGCTTGTACTATGGATTCGGGAACACGGATACACATACATAGATACATATTTGTAAATATATACATATTATATATACACACACCACCCAGATCAGTGCAAATACATATATTCATGCATACAAACATTTGCACTGAACGAGAATTGGACTGCGTTGCGTACGGTCGATAGACCCCCGTAGGGTTGGGGACTACCGGTTGCAGTTAGACGCTCCATGTCCATGTTGATCACCAACATTACACATTCCATTATGCCCTCCCTCCTCCACAAGATAATTTATTTCAAATAAATAACAACTACAACAATTTATCTCTTCACAACGATCACATGACAGTTTGAACACAACATTAACATAATACCTCCAGCCCCTATTTTAATGAAGTTGTAACTCCAAGACAAGCCGACTCCATATATCGGGCACCCATCGCACTCAAGATGCAGGTGTCGCCACGCATCATTGCGCACACGCACCGCACGGCAACATGAAAGCATCAACTGCTTCTACTTTATCCATGTAATTCTTAACTTCTTGAGAACAAATAACAAAATTGTATGCATTTTTATTCAAGATATATTTGTCCTCATTTTCTAGGCACGGTATTTTATCAAGGGATGAAGCGCCTCGTTGGGCTTGAAAGAATTTGGGCATATACACGTGATTAAAGCCGTATATCTTGAATTAAATTAATTAAAGACACCTTACTATACAATATGTTTGTTGTGTTGTGTGCATGATAGTGCAGTTAAGAGGCACTGACACTGCACTATTGGCGCGTTTTAAAGAAATTGTCTACAGTCTGGTACTAAAAGATGTCGCAGAGCAGCAGCAGTTGGATAAGAAAGGAGTTGTACAAGTAGGGCACAGCAAGAAGTTCAGTTTACAGAAGACCAGAAGACAGACCGCGGTCACACAGCAATTCTGCTCTAAAGTCCGATTTCGTGATTCAATAGTGGTGACGCAGAACTGTTTTATTTCAAATGGTAAGAAATTGTTGGAGCCCAAAAGGAGATGAGAGGAGATGGGATAGATAGGGTCACAAGCCGTGAGTGACACTAATGGTTTGGCGAATGTTTAGAAAATTCAAAGGAAATATCTTGAATGATGATAGCCTGTAGGTCTAGTTGTTAATGATTCTGCTGAGTGAGAGAGTGATACTGCTGAGCCAGAGGTTTTGGCTTCGATTCACACCCAGAACAAACAATTGTGTGATGAGCACGATCATTCGTTCTGTGACTGGGTGTAATTTTGTTTTTTAATAAAGAAAACGCGGGGGACTTTACCAACATAAAAACAACGGACACAAAGAACACCCAGATGCGGGTGGGAATCGAACCCACGACCTATGGCGTAGCAGTCAGGGTCACTCACCACTCAGGCAACAGGCCAGTCAATTATCTATCTTATGTATTTAGTACTATAGGTATAAGTATGTTTATCAGCAGTCTGGTTACCATTTTACGGGTTCTGCCTAGTTTGGGATCAGGTGGCCGTGCAAGTCTACAATGGAGCAGATAAAACTGTTAAACTGTTATCACAAATGTACACCAAGTTTTTTTAAAGTCAGTCAAGCTCAAACTTGTTCCTTTTCTATTAATCTGTGGGAAACCTGTTCAAACTGTTTGCTTATAGACCTATAATGTGAGAAAACAACCGTCCCGAATTCTCAATTCGTTTCGCTCATCGAAAATGGAGTAACCCAATACGATGTTTGCGTCCTCGCATCTGTCATCGCTGTATCGACTCGACCCCCGAACCGAACACATCTTGCACACGCATCCGATTGACAATGCAGAAATTTGCATACGCTATTAAGGGTTAAAAAAATTATCATATGATTACGTCACCATGTAAATTCTTTAAATTTTGAATCTTATTACTACTATTATAACATTGAAACTGTTTTGAAAACGGAACGCAAGTATTCGAATGCTCTTTTCAAAAGATTACGAGAACACGCGTTACTGAAATTCGACCCTTGTTTTTTAAAAGCTAAGGTTCAAATTTCAATAGTGGTGTGTACATGGGAACATATAACCCTCAAATGGCTTATGATAATTTTTCCTTGAATTATTTTTGCTATCATTTTTCAATAGCTCATTAGTGTTTAGCTATCGGCGCGTAAGTGGTATTCCAAAGCCCATATTGTTGCTGATGCTCCTCCGCTTTTGTACCAGACCGATTTTATTGCCGCCATTTGAATTTTGAAGGCTTATTTGCATGATTGTGATTTAGTGTTTATTTTTGTATACGATACGATGTGGATTTATGGTTTACGTTTAAACGCACTTATTCTATGAATATGTCATTTTGGGAAGCGTAATGCGGTAAGCGGGGACGCGAATAGGGATTTAGCTTGACGAGTATACCTTTAATACGTCCATAACGATGTCCGTGTCATCAGTATTATTACCATATGAAATAAATTACGAGCGTCTTTTTATTCGCTTTAATAAAACATCAAAAATGTGTTTTCCAAGCATTTATATAATAACTTGAGAAATCTCACACACGGTTGTCTGATCCCAAACTAGGCAGAGTCTGTACTATGGTAACCAGACTGCGAATAAACATACTTATAAATATTGTCGAAAGTTTACGCGAATGTTACACATTGAAATAAAACTATTTTTAACGAATTCTATCGCGATTTATTTGGTGTTATTTTATTATTTACACTGATCCCGACGTTTCAGTTGCTTTTCAGCAGCCATGGTCACGGGTAGACTAAGATGGTGGTCGTCTCATGTATCGAAGTGCAAAGTTATCTCAAAGTACCCGAAGTTTGTTGATTGTTGGTGTTACTATTTACACAGAATGAGCTCAAAGTGTCTTGAAGCCTTGCTGTGTTTTGTATTTTCTTGTAACCCAAGAAAAGCAACTGAAACGTCGGGATCAGTGTAAATGGTAAAATAACACCAAATAAATCGCGATAGAACCCGTTAAAAATAGTTTTATTTCAATACTTATAAATGACTAAATACATACATATCTCTACGTATTATAAAACAAAGTCCCCCGCCGCATCTGTCTATCTGTTCGCGATAAATTAAAAAACTACTGAACGGATTTTCATGCGGTTTTCACCAATAGATAGAGCGATTCATGAGGAAGGTTTAGGTATACAATTTGTTAAGGTTTTGTGTAAATTTGTTGAAATATCTTGATGATTGTTGAAGTTGTCTCTGCTACCCGTGCGAAGCCAGGGCGGGTTAGTTATAGATAAATTACACCCAGACACAGAACAAGTCATCGTACTCATCACACAATTTTTTGTTTTCGAATCAAACTCACGACCTCTAGCTCAAGAGCCAGGATCACTAACCACTAGACCAATAGGCCCGTCAATATATATCTATCTATATAAAGATGAATCTTATTTGCGAATTAATTGTTACTTACGGTAATAGGTTACCTACTAAATTGTAAACAGGTATATCAATAGACGTCTGATGAAAGGTATCTTGTCAGATAACGTGACTGCCTTTCTCACCTACGTTGGTGGGTCAAGGCCGTAGCCATTCGGACGAGAAACCTCTCTGTTAAATATTTTTTCGTTTGGTGGACGTGAAGTTGGAAGCTCCTAAAATGGCAAAGCTCCGGGACAGCAGTTACCGTCCTTTAAAGGTATAGGTATTTTACGTAGACGAACAACACGAATGGACCAATTAAACTTAATAAAACAAAAATTTAACAAAACTTAATTCAATGTAACACATTTCACCAAAAAAATGAGTGTCCGATCAGTAGCTATTGAACAATTTTATTACGATCTGCGCACACGCACATAACCTCAAAAACACAAAGCTAAATAAATCGACCGGGATACCATTTATCAAACTGCCGCCTGCATTTTTAATTAGTAAAAAACATATTCGGACAGTGCGCAGTGGTGCGTTCCAATCTGCTTCCGATCTTGGTATTACTAACCTCTCGCTCATACTTATGTACATCATATCTTTCTATCTCTTTCTCTCCCGCTTTAGTAATTAGTTTCTCATGTATAGAGCTTTTGTTTAGAATGACATGTGGCGTCTGTTGCTAACAGTTAATTATGGTCGTTTTTTTAACGATTCGATCGTATCGATATTGTATCGATGTATCGCGGACATAATGACCACATTGTTACGTACTGTCTTTACAGTACCTACGTAATAATGTGGTCGTTGTAAATTATTGTTGAAAGGATGTTGGTTTAAATTTTGTTTTCAGTTGAATGCTCCAACAATTAGAAGTTAAAAAATGTAGAAGTTACAAGATAAGCTAATAAAAATGTGTTAAAAAATATGAGTTGAAATCCATGTAGTGGATTGCTGACGTGAATCCACATTTAACAAGCATTTTAGCTTTGTTGGAAGGGTAAAATTAAAATACTAGTAAAATTTAAACCTACATTACCAGCAGTCTAAAATGAAGAAGCCTGCGTAAGTAATGAGAGACACTTCGCTAGTAAATCTCCTCGTATTATGCCAGAGTTAAGGGAGAGACAAAACCTCTCGAAGTGTTGTGTCGGGTACCATTGCTGCATGCGTTTGTCTATTGTGGAAAAAACTAAAACTGGTGATTAATGATGATTAGTCAGGTATAGACGGTTAGAGCAGTCCGTCACTAATTGAACGGGTCACAATCGTGCGTTATTCAAAACGAGTGACATGAAGGGTCTTCGCCTGCTTTTTTTGCGGGTTTGTTTAGAGTTACCTAACTCTATCGAATGCCTGTTACCACTATAGATTTGAAAGATGCTCAGAATTGTCTATCAATATGAGATCAAATACGTGGGCAAAATTAACCCATTTCTTTAATTAACAACTGTATTATTTGTTTTTATCTAACTTACTCTTTGACTACTGGTATAAAAGTTGGACGCATCTTTCTCCAGGGTATCTTATTCGATGTAACGTAGTTTTCCTGTTACACTTCTTCTAAATAAAACCAATATTTTGATTAAATATTTGAAGAGTTAATAGTAGAAATTTATCTTTATTCGTATTGTGTAATGCATAGAGCACCACCCTTACCTTGTTAAGAGTAATTAAAAAAGAATGGTCAAGAGTTTTACTGTCAGGTTCCTTTTTACTGGCTCTACGAATATCATTGTATAATATAGAAGCAGAAGAAATACATACTTTAACATCCATGAGTGTTACTTTATGACATAAATAAATAAGAAGTCTCAAAGTCTGTCCTTTACTTATTAGATTCTCACAATTTAAAGACCAATAATATTAATCAAACTGGGTGAGCTTTATAAGAGAAATGCCACATATATTCACAATATAGGACATAACGACCACCTTAGTTGTAAATCTATCTCTTCCATACAGGTTGAACACGCGAAGTTCACCAGGGCCCACACCTAGGACCAATATAATAGAATTCTTATTAGAAAATGCCCATTTGTACTAAATGGTGAAGTTTTTACGATGTGTACGACCGTTGAGTAATCCATATTTACATAATTAATGGCAGCAAAGTCTTAAAAAACAGTGATACATGTATTGGCGGAAAGCTTGCGTGTTTTTTCGAGACGTAATATAGTAGTTCTTAGCAGAGCGTTCGACATTGTATCGCGAGCCAGCCTAATAGTTCATCTGTAACGTAGAAAGTTGAGACAAAAAATGAAATGTTTATTACCGGTTGTTTATTAAACGAGTTACATTGATGGGTTTGTTTTATTGTGATTAATACTATAAGTACGCTAAAAGGTCAATGAAACTGCATTTTTTTCTTAAAGTAGGAATTATTACGATTTTTTTTTGTAAATCTATTTACTTGTCCGAATTAGTCAATAAATAAACGTGCTGTCTTAAAAGAGGGAAGAATTAATAAGTTGCTATGTCTTGCTGGAACTTTAAAAAAAACATATTACAATAAATAAGGAAAACTAACAAGCTATTGTTCGTAACAGCGTTTGTAACCGCTAACAACACAGAAGAGTAAGCTCTTCTGTGTTGTTAGCGGTTACAAACGCTGAAGATCGCTAGATGGGATTATTGTTCCTACAGAAACTATAGCTTTGAAGTTCAATAAGGAGAAATTAATTTTAAATAACTCTAAACATTTAAAAAAAAATACCGAACCTCTTTGTAAGTAGTTACCGTAGCAGACAATGGCAACGCCAGAGGTATTAAAGAATTGTTGAAGTGAGTTAATGTATTGGATGGGATTCATAGCTGGTAACCTCTCGATTGCAATCCATTTTGTTACTAAATAGTTATACATGTTCATAGTCTATAATCTTCTCCTTCGCTTTCTCATCGGATTGATAGTTTCACAGATAAGCGCTTCCAAACGTACATATAAAATCTTCGCCTTTGATATTTACATATGGAGGTTGAAGGTAAAAAGCCCACCAAACCCACTTGTGACTCTTGAGTTGCAGGTGTCCATGAGTGAAACTTGTCATCACGTGACCCGTCTGCTCGATTGCCCGCTATACCAAAAAATAAGGGTACTTCCTCAACAGTTATGATTTTATCAGTTACTATTATATAAATAATAACTTGTTGATCTGACTTTATTTAGTCCCGTTAATTTGAGCTTACATTTGCGCGTGTTCGTTAGATCCTGGATTTGATTCAGAAGTGCCGAAATTTTTTATTGTTTTCTTATCAAGATGATTTCCAGTACCAGTATCCCATGAGTTTAGACAGACGTGGATACATAATACATACTAGAATGATCTGAAAGATGAGTTCATAGTCTCATATTGCATAAAATTTATAACATTGCGGTGTACCAAAATGGTACCATTTGGTTGCCAGTTCCACGCCAATGCACTATCAGTACCATCAACAGTTCCCCGTTCATCAAATTCAAATTACAATCGACAACCACCTTTTACTAATAAAAAATCATTCGACCATCGGTCAGTAATTAACGATGCCGAATTCGACCATGCTATTGACCTTACGCGAAGCCACTGTCATTGTTACCGAATTTAATAAAACACACAATAATAAACTCTAATACTTTCTTAATACGAATCATACATCGATCGTCGATCTTGACTACATCCTTGAAACCTGTACAATCTATTTTAAATTCTCCATCTTCAGATTTATGGTTGACTTTAGCTTGTGTTTCCGCTTGACTGATGTCCGTTACGGCTCGCTGTGCACCTGCAAGACGGTCACCAATACGAATGTAATTAGGGGCACCACACATGTAAAAGTCTGTGGTTTTGTTAAGGAAGTCCCTTTGTAACGATGCGGAACCTTGGCCTAAGAATTGAATGGGTGAAGTAACTGGTAATTTTGTTTATTAAAATTTCAAATTTTGCAGATAAAGGTTATCCTAGGATTATGTGGTTTTTGCACAAGTGTCTATCGGGCTCTGCTCTACTGACAAACAATATAGAATAAGAATGTTTAATATATATACACTCACACCTGTACAAACAGACACCTATATTATGGCCACTATAATCTAGTCCTATTTACGTAATGGGGGCAAGAAGCCTATTGCCGTCAACAGGGAACTTTGGAAATCAAATGGGAAAAATTGGTATATTGAAAGGAAAGGTCAGTAAGAAGAAATGGCAGTGGAAGAAAAGGGATGGGGGGGGGGGGATTGTATAATTAAGTGTAGTAGTCTAATACTCTGCCGTCCTTACGAAAAGTGCAATTACTCGATATTCGGAATCAGCAGAACGAGATCTATATATGTTTTTACGTATCTATGACGGAGCCGGTTTTAATACTAAGCATAACTGCAAGATGGAGATACAAACGAAACAAAAATAAAATCTTTAAACGGGTTTTTCTTGAAATCAGCTTTAACCTAATTATTGCAATTTTCGTAAGGACTAACTGTAGTAGACTGGCGACCACTATAGCCAAAGCTCCGTAGAAAATGGAAATTCATGGTGTTGGAAACTTATAGTAAGCTTTTTTACATGGTCCACGTGAATACCAATGATGTTATCAGGCTGGCCATACGCTATCGTCAAAAGTTGTTTACCTCGTGAGGAAACACTTCATCTTTCTAACTATGAAAGAGCTGTGTTTTTTTAAACGCTAAATGAGTTAACATATTATATTTTACAAGTTCTTTTAGTTATATATTAAAAATGATAAAGTGTGTGGTGAACAAACTAAAGTGTTCTGATGATCCAATTCAGGAAGAGATGAAAACAGGTCCACGCGAGGCATATTGTCTAAGTGTTCTGAATGTATGTTTGTGTTATGTTTTGGAGCAGGAGCAGTCGAGCGGTTATTAGTATGTGTATTGTACCTTAAACTTAAGACCATGAAAAGTTGTAAATTTTAGACCCTTATAAGAACAAAAATAGTAGCAAAGTAATTGTTGAGTTGATGATAGTCATAAACAGTATATTTTTTAAGAGTTGCATGCTGCCTTGATTTGTTGAAGAAGCAATTTATGATGTGATCATTCATGCGCTTCTTGAAAGAACGTCTTGGAAGAAATAGTATTAAACTCAATCTGTCGGATACCGCAAGGCGAACGTTTCGGCAGCAGCGCCAATTAATGGCCGATACACACGTTATTTTGAACGTTCAGAAATGTGGGACACAAGCTTGGATAACAAATAGTTACCATATTGGATTATTGATTTGTTTTTTTTATGGTATAGGGGGCAAACAAGCAGACGGGTCACCTGATGGTAAATGACTACCGCCACCCATGGGCACCTGCAACTCAAGAGTCACAAGTCCGTTGCCGCCCTTTAAGGTGGGAGTAGGGGAAGAGTAGGGAGAGAAAGGAAGGCCGGGAATAGGGGAGAGGGGGCGAGAGGGAATGATTAGGGCCTCCGGTAACCTCACACACGTGGCGAAAAGCAATGCAAGCATTGCGTCACTGCCGGTTTTCTGTGAGGCCGTGGTATCACTCCGGTCGGGCCTTCGGCCTCTTAGTTAGAGACATCTTTTGCTAGTGACCATCCTATGTCCCATTGTTGGATGTCATTTTGTAGAAAAATACAGCAAAGACGATATTTTTTAAGTCAACTACATTGATAATTCTCGAACTAGGCGAATTTCTATGTATCCCGGAGAACTATAGGCACAAATATGTACTTATTGGACACAAAGTATACCTCGACTGAGAACAACCGTAATAGTCTCATCATTGTGTGAGGATTGAACCAACAATACTTAACCAGTTAGCTCTTCCTGTCCTGGTCTAGTGGTTAGTGACCCTGACTGCTGAGCCAGAGGTCGTGGGTTCTATTCCCACCCAGGACAAATAATTGTGTGAAGAGCATGATCATTTGTTCTCTGTCTAGGTGTAATTTATGTATAATATGTATGTATTTAGTAATATATAAGTATGTTTATCAGCAGTCCGGTTACCATAGTACAGGCTCTGCCTAGTTTGGGATCAGACGGCCGTGTGTGAGATGTGTGAAGTTATTATTATTATTATAAACTCCTGTACTTTCGGCGCATTCAAGTTCTTAAGAATCTGATTTGGCTTCAGTGAAGACCAACGAGCGTATTCTTGTGGTCGCATACGGATGTCATAACCCACGGATTCAAAAATATCAATATATCAATATAAAACCTTGTTATTACGTGGAATAACTGAAATCAGTTTCGTAGTTTTTGAAAGAGCTGACACAAATAAATATACAAAGGAAACAAAGTACCTTTGTACCTTTCGAAGTCAAAGTTAAATAAATATTTTTATTTCATATAGTAAATCCTTCAAATAGCAATTTCTTTTAAACTAAAAATTACAGATCAACACAATGGCACCGCAACAATAGATTGCTTTATCAAATGTAAAATGATACCTAACAACAAAAAATTACGTCCGTTGCCAAATAGTTGCGCCTTGTGAGAAGAAATCATTCAAATAAACTCACAGCCACTCTTTTAAATCACTAGATAGCTATACAATATTACTATTAGTATTACATCACTTGTTTTGTTGTGTGCTAATACGTTAGTAAGATTCAAAGTAAGTAAACTAAACTTAAGTTATGAAAACATGCAAACTAAAAACTAAACGAGATGAAAAAAGGAAGAAAAGATGAGACAGGAGATGAGGAACATATTAGCATTACATTTCTATTAATTATTTGAAAAAGCCTGTGAATCAAAAAAACAATTTAGTCCCAAGCGTTTTTATCTTTCATATAATCCACTGTTTAGTAATAAATAGCCCTTTGGGCATAGTATGTTTTGCTGCGGACTTAAATTTGTACAGACTTAAAATTTCTACATTATTTGTGATTTTATCCCACTAATATTATAAATGTGAAAGTTTGGATGGATGGATGGATGGATGTTTGTTACTCTTTCACGCAAAAACCACTGAACCGATTGAACCTGGAGACCTGGATTAACGCATAGGCTACTTTTTTTGCTGATAATCCCACGGGATCGGGACTTACGCGGGTGAAACCGCGGGGCGCTGCTAGTTTTATTATAAAATCGCACACATTGATCCCAAAATGACTTGTTAAGTTTTTGGAGTCTAGAGGGAGGCTGGTACAAGTTGATGTTTATGACATGTAATTTCTTTCTTATTGTTTGTAGTTGAAAACAACGTCTCGCTGTTTTCGCTATTCATGATGAAAAACTTATTTTACCTATGTCTTCAGATTTAAATTAAACTATGATAGGACAAATATTGTCTAATAGCACCACTTACATTTTAATAATGAACGAAAACTCTATTATCTCTTTCATTTTCATTAATATTCACCAATTCAGCTGCTGGTTTTCCATCTGCTTTACTTCGGTATCTGATACAAGCTCCCCCCTCGATCAAAGCTGAATCAATTAACGGCCAGTAATTTATTTCACTTAGATAACCGTGAATGAATTGTAGGTCTACTGGGGAAAGTTGGGGTATTGTCTTATGTTCGTGTTTGGGGAGTGAGGGCGTTGACTGGCGACTCGCGTTATGCCTTCGCTGACGTTATAATTATGACGTCATAAACTGCGTACTTGAACGTCATCATCTTTTACTGTTTTCAAAGTATTCTTACAGAATCTAACTTCTTGTAATTACAATGACTTAATATCTTTGGCGAACCTCTTGGTGTAGTGGTCAGTGATCCTGACTGCTGAGCTAGAGGTTGTGGGTTTGATTCCCACCCAGGAGAAATAATTGTGTGATGAGCACGATTCTTTGTTCTGTGCCTGGTTGTAATTTATCTGTAATTTATAGGTATGCATTTAGTAATATACAAGTATGTTTATCAAAAGTCTGGTTACAGACTCTGCCTAGTTTGGGATCAAACGGCCGTGTGTGAGATGTGTATTATTATTGTTGTTTACAAGTTTCATAATAATTGGATTACATTTTTACAAGAGTAGAGGACGACCAAAGAAAAGATGAATGGACTGCTTCAAAGAGGAATATGGCTAGAAAGGGAGTAGGCAGTAAAAGAATGAATGATAAAGTAGAATGGAAGAAGGGAACACATTGCACAAACCCCAAATAAATCCAGTATCCTAACGTTTGTTACGCTGTCACGTCTAAACTACTCAACCGATAATCATGAAATTTCGCATACACATAGCCAAGAGTATAGAAAAAGACAGACAAAATTTTAACCTAAAACAATTACTGTATTCGAGGGATACCTGAACTGATTGTCAAAATATACATTCACGTGAACAAAGCCGCGGACAGAAGCTAGCATCTAGTAACTTAATCACTTAATAAGAAACAGGTGCCCCCTATTAAGTGTTTTTTTTTTGCCACCGGTGGCAAACAAGCCTACATACTGTAGCATACCGACCTCTTCGGCACGATTGACGTTCTGGCATGTGATAAGACAGCGTTTAGATTAATTTGAATCGTATAAAAACATCGTCATCAGCTTTGTGTCTTTTTCCCAATTTTCATTAGGGTTGGCGCAAAGTGTAACGTTGCAAAGGATTTTGGCTGATTTTTTTATGGCCGGCCGCCTGCCTGACGCCAACCCTCCTTGGGAATGTAGTCGTTTTAAGACGGGAAAGAAGGCAGAAGGTAAGTTTGTATAAGAAATAATTCTTTAAAAAAAAAAACTATTCCATAAAAGACTTATATGATTTTCTCATGGATGCTATTGTCAGAACTGGACCAAATAGAAACGGGACCACACGGGAAGCACCAGCTTTCAAATAAAAAAAGAATCATCAAAATCGTTTCACCCAGTCGAAAGTTCTGAGGTAACAAACATAGAAAGAAAATTCAGTTGAATTGAGAAGCTCCTCCTTTTTGAAGTCGGATGGGGGGATGGCGAGTCTCGGATGGGGAACGGGACTGAACTCGCTGAGGCCGGGGTCGCGTACCCGAATATTCTGTATTTTCTGTGACTGGAGAGGCCATTAGGACAGGGAAAGCTATTGTATAAAAACAAAAAGAAGACTTGGAGGTCTTTCAGCGACCGAGCTGGGGGATTGGCAGCTCACCGGAAGATATAAAATATATGAAGTGCTGTAACATTTAAAAGTGGCACCAATAAATATTTGTTTATCATCTCCAGTAAAATGCCACACTTTCTCAAGGAAGATCCCCTCAGCACATAGAGAGTGCTACAATACACTCACGACACCAGTGTCTTCTGTTTTACAATCTGTCTCCTCATTCAAATTAGGTGACAGTATTCATCAAGTTTGACTGGCCTGTTAGCCTAGTGGTTAGTGACCCTGACTGCTATGCCATAGGTCATGGGTTCGATTCCCACCCGAGTCTGGGTGTTCTTTGTGTCCGTTGTTTGTATGTTTGTAAAGTCCCCAGCGACACAGGAGTAGTTCCTAAGGCGGGAGTTGTCTTTAAAAAAAGAAACTCAAGTGTAACACAACACTAGTAGTGCTGTTTATATTGTCTATGGAGGTACTTTGGTTGGCTCTAATTCGAGCAGAAATCTGCTGTGCTCCATCTCCATAAACGTGCCTCATGCAATCCATATTGGGATATTAAGTTTCAACATTCTCGATACCAATAATTCCCTACTAAGACAACGTAATTGGGACCGACACGAAAGTGATAAACAAACTTTAGCAGAAAAAAGTATACATAATTATCGTTGAAAAGGGACCCTTTTACACTCATTTAACTAACGCGCGGTATCGGTCGGTGGGAGTGTAATCGGCCCGTATCGGTCAGCCGATCGCGGTTCGATTCCCGTGGGTTGTAATTAGATTGTTAGTCGCATGCGATATTAATGTGTTATGCATTGGGTCAGAAGGTTTTGATACTTGGAGTATCACTTATACTTACTTACTTATATTTTTAACATTCTTAAGAATATTTATTTTGCTAGTCAATTTGTGATGTCACTTTTGGACAATCATTTTGATAAAGATATTGACTAGTTTGCAGAAAATGTTTTAAAATTATATTTAATTCACTATCCCTCGGGAAACATACCCTATGGCCTTAGTTCTTTCAAAATTTATGAAGATTATATGAGTAACAAACACATTTCATATCAAAAGTATACATTGTACACGTTTCTCTGAAGTAGTAAAACTAAAAAGGTGTTCCTTCAAAAATTATGTGACATAGTTGTAATTGATTTTATAATTGATTAAAAGTTTGCTTGTAGGATGCAGGATTTTTGTTTTAAAAACAATGATTAGTTCGTTTTTAAATAACGAATAAAATTAACAATGAGATTTAGTACAACGTTACTAGTCGAAGAAAAGTTAATGAAAAGTAATATTAATCTACAAAACAATCGAATATTATATTCTTTTGTAAATCAAAAAAATAGTTGATACAAAATAACTAAGTATCAAGATCGTTAGGTCGACGTAGCCGATACATTTTGATGTCGATAAGAAAGTCAGTTGAGAATTTAATATACATAATTTCTTTTAACGAATGTTCACAATTTCTAGCAACAGTTACTTGTATCGATATATTCTGTTGTTTAATAGGCTTTGTCAGTTAAACTCATTAATGTACGTAGTTATAACTTGTATATGTTTCAGCATTAATTAAAATAATGTGAGTCAAACGACAGTCAGTTAACTGACTTCACGAACAAGGAGTATCTCAATTCGACTGTTTTTTTGTTTTTGTGTGTCTGTCTGTGGTATCGTAGCTCCCGAACGGATGAACCGATTTTGATTTTGTTTTTTTTTTGTTTGAAACGTGAATTAGTCGAGAGTGTTCTTAGATATAATTTAAGAAAATCACGGGAGGAGAGGGGGGAGAGGGGAAAGACAGAAATAGGGAGAGGGCAGGGTTAGGGCCTCCGGTAACCTCACTCACGCGGCGAAAAGCAATGCAAGCATTGTTACACGGCCGGTTTTCTGTGAGGCCGTGGTATCGAGCGGAGTCGAGCCAGTCCATACGTGCCGAAGCATGGCTCTCCCACGTTTAAATTAATTGAATTGGTTGTACTCAAAGTTGAACTTACTTCAACTCTAACGGTGGAAAGTTAAGGGATGAAGAATACGCTTATTACAATTTATCATTTTTAGGCGCATTGAAGTCGGAGATATACTTTTTTTAAAATCAATTTTATCACATTATGTTGACAGTGTTAACCAACTAAGAGCCAGGCAATTATAATTATGGTCATCGTATGGTTAAAAGACACCAGAGGACACCATCAGATATCTTTGGTGGGTTTGAGTAGGACATCGGAAATCTTATTTTCGATAGTAGTACTAGGTAGAATGAATTAAATCCTTCGCTTCGGACATATCCCGTGATGCACATACATATGTAGCAAAATGGGAGATTCTATTTTACGTATCACACGTCGTGGGAGAGCCATGCTTCGGCACGTATGGGCTGGCACGGCCTCATAGAAAACCGGCAGTGAAGCAATGTTTGGATTGCTTTTCGCCGCGTGAGTAAGATTACCGGAGGCCCTAACGCTTCCCTCTCCCCTATTCCCACCCTTCCCATCTCTTCCCCAAAATCTCTTCCCAAAAAGAAAAAACGTGATTATGTACAGCAATGTGAAAAGAAGCGAAACCTTGAAGGAGTACGTATATTTCATTTTTATTTGGGTCTGTTCGGTATTTCTATTTTTTTTATTTTCTTTATTTGGGAAAACCAACAATTGTACAATGAGTATTACATATAGTTAGGTTAACAAGTTACATAGGTTATTGTACAATCCACGACGTTTCCACAGATTACTCTATGAATTTAATACAAAGATACAGTGAGGTTTATGTTCAAGTCTCCTATATTAAATTATAATAATGACAAAATTCAAACATCATCAATGCTGTTCTAAGCTATAAGTAATCGCCTTTTTAAATTTTTCTTTTGTTAAAACAAAAATATCTATATTCAGAAAATGTTGGTTATACAACTGGACTATTCTACGTAGAGGCGCCCGCTCACCCGCATTTGTACGACATGTTGTCGTGGCAAAGAGCGGGTAAGCGCGCGACTCTCTTCTTATAATAGTTCTAGGCACTAAATAGAATATATTATTAATTAGTTCTGGGCAGTCGAATTTATTGTGTACCAGTCCATGAAGCATCATGGCATGGAGTAAGAGACGTCTTGACTGCAAAGTTAGCAAATTAAATTTTCTCAATGACTCCTGATAACTCAAACGGCCTATATTACATCGGCACTGCACAGCTCTTAAATATTTGCGTTGTAGTTTTTCAACTTCATAATTATATTTAGAGTAGAAAGGGTCCCATATCATACACGCGTATTCCACTTGGGGCCTAACAATGGAGTTATACAGATAGAAGAATGTCTTCAGATTTTTAAAATCACTAGTTGCTCGCATTACAAAATTGTACATTTGAAAAGCTTTTGTCATAATTTTTTCAATGTGTAAATTTAAATGTAGCTTGCTATCTAATACAACTCCAAGGTCGGATATTTGCGTTTCTTTAGCTATTCTCTCTCTACACAAGGTGTAATCAAAGTGTATTATGTTTTTATTTTTAGTAAAGTTTATATATTTACATTTAGGAATACTTCGAATAATTTCGATTACTATTGTCATGTTTTCTAGAGACAAAATATATTTGAGAGCTAATATATAACATAAATAATATATAACGTAAATAATAGAACTTTTGAATAATAGACTTTTGGGGCCATGTATATACATGTATAAATAGGAAAGTCGAAACAGTTAAGAAACATTTTCTGTTATGTTTGACAACCGATTTTTTTAAATTTGTTGTTGTTTAGCAGGTATTGACGAGTTCTTTCTCGGGGACTTGCTTCCTAGGGTATACCCGAGTCCCCTGCGACTCACCTGTATCTAACGGAAAACTAAGTGGATTTAGTCGGTTCGATTCCCACATACCACTTCACCAATAGCCATGATATGACCCGTGGGGGTTTCCATACGAAAAAAAATGTATTGACGAGATCTAAGAAAAAACTATTTGGTCAAATTTCTTTATTGATATCACTATGATTAAATAAAATTACTATCGCAATAATAATGCTACGGGTTGGTTTAGAGCACATTCAATCATATTATCTCCTTAAAGTACATACTATTAACCTTATTATTAATGGAAAATAACTTTTAGATATGTGTAAATACGTTTGTGACTCCATCATGCGGAAACTGTTTTAGACTGTCTAAACACTTTTTATAGCTAAGGAAATTTTGAGAATTGAACTTTTTTTAAAATAGGTCTACGTTTGACCGCCACCTCGCTTCATGTTAAGCATCGATACAGCCGAAACCAAATTGAGCACGCGGTCTGAGAATCGGACATTTAGCGAATCGGACAATTTGAGAATAGGACATTTTGCGAATCGGACGTTTTGCGAATAGGACAATTTGCGAATCAGATCTTTTTTTCTCACCGGACGTTTTGTGAATTGGACGTTGTGCGCCTGAACCGTTTCGACTGTCTTAGTCTGACTGACTCAAGCCCCTAAAAATTCAAAAATATATATAAGTTATTGATTTAATTAAAATAAGTGATTTGATTTGAAATAACACACAATTATGAGGGTCTGTTCTAAAGTTCACCGTAACCTGGCTGCTGCTCCCAGGATTGGTTCCGCCGAGAGAACTCTTCAACTATAAAGCGTACAGTCATGAAACTTTATGTCCACATTGAATTATGAGACGCTGTCCTAAAGTTCACCAGTCCCGAAGAACATTTTAAAATAAACCCACTGAATACTTTATATTATCGATAGCTATAAAGGGGTGAGATGTGGCCAGGGTGACCCCCGGTCTACAGTGGCTGGGTGGCGAGACATCAGGCTGCACTCTACGATTTACAGCCTTTACGCTATTTTCAATTAAAACTCTAATGGCTCATGGGCCACCGATGCGCTGATTGTCTAATTGTAGCTCGCTTAGAGTAGTTTTAGTGTGACAGTTGATTACTTTGGTGTGCCTATTATATTCAACGTTTTTGTTAGCGGAATTAACAATTTGATATGAAATATGGGAAAAGCTTGATATAAAAATGTAATTTGAAATACACATTAGCAAAAACACTAAATTGACATCCTTGATAGGTTTGTTTTGACATTAATATAATACTTCTATTATACGTTATATAAAATATACGATTATATTCCTCAATGTCAGACAGTATTTCCATAGGTGCTGTACAATTGTATATTCTGTTTTATTCAAAAGTGCACTCCATATTTTATGTTATAACATAGGGTATAGAGTACATTTTTGTACAACACAGGATATACTTGCTAAACCTTGTCCAAATTTCAAAAAAATGTCTTTTATATTAAGACAATCACATGCCACTTGAAACGTAGCTATTTTGCTAACATAGGGGTTGCTTTTCTCTGAAAAATTACTAATCCAATAAAAAAATCAAATCATTAAAATTATTTACAATTTATTAAAGATTCAAGAGACAAGTTTTGGTCTCGACTCTTTATCAAGTAGTAAAGCGTCCTGCCGCCATGCATGACGGTATCTCAGTTACGTGAGTAACATGGTATATCTTTATTTATTTAATAAATATGAATATCATTCACAAAAGTTTTTTTTCTTATTTACAGATGCCGAAAATAAACCGGAGCAGGATAAAATTCAAGTAAATTTTGAAACAAAGCTGCTGAGACCGGGTATCAGCACCTCTATATACATCCTGGATCATTCTCCTTTACACCCTTAAGTAAAAACTTTCCTTTAATTGTTCCGTTACGATCGCGGAACGCGCCAACTTTGTGCGTACTCTACTTGCAGAGACTTCCACAGTCCAACTCTTCGGATATTATTATTATTATTGATAATTATTATCAGTGTTCGGTATTTTGTTATTATTTTAATGGTCAGCTTTGTGCTTGGATCGCAATAATTAAGACAGAATATTATTTATAAGATAGTATTAGCTTAGAAAGTATCTTAATTAGATATTTATGAACAATATAAACTGATTAAAATTATGACCTACGAATATGTATTGTCTTGTGTGTGTCAAATGTTTCAAAATCGTTCAAAATACAATAGGGTAGTCAAATCAAACCGTATTTTCCGTACATCACTACATATTATAAAACAACTAGCAACCCGCCCCGGCTTCGCAAGGGTACAAATTATATACCAAAACCTTCCTCATGAATCACTTTGTCTATTAATGAAAACCGCATGAAAATCCGTTCAGTAGTTTTTCAGTTTATCGCGAACAGACAGACGGACAGACAGTTTTCACCAATAGATTGAGTGATTCATGAGAAAGATTTAGGTATATAATTTGTGAAGGCTTTGTGTAAATTGGTTGAAATATGATGATGATTGTTGAAGATGTCTCTGCTATCCGTGCGAAGCCGGGGTGAGTTGCTAGTTTTTCTATAAAATACTAAAGTATGACGTCACACCTTACTGTTGTCAAAGCACACGTCACACATTACTGTTGTGAAATCATTCATTTTTAATGTTAATTTGACGATTATAAATAAATAAAAAACGGTGAAGTAAAGCTGGATGTCAATTTTCAAATTTTTTTTAGTTTTTTTTTATGCTAAAGGTGGCAAACGAGCAGATACAATACGATATAAGGTATTAGTGAACTAAGAGTGAATTTCTATGCATTTAAATATTTTTACCATAAGTGCTTGTTTCGTGGGCTTGTACTTGCCAGACTCTATCAAGAGGATAAGTGGTGATAAGATCGCAAAATTAAACACTTTCTGCTGTAAATAAATATTATATCGGAGCAAAATTTAATTATCTACTTTTATATGCTATAGTAAATACTAATGATATTAAATATAATTGTTTTTAAACTTTCGCGACTTTGATACATATCCTCTTGGTTACCCGACGTTTAGATCGAATTGCAACCCTTTAAATATATCGCGATTAACCCCCGAGTTACACATCTGATATATATCAAATATAACTTCTGCATTTGTTTCGAAAACCACGCTCTCTTACGTGAAGAGGGCCGTATACCTGTTTGGCACCTTAGTACCATAAAAATTAAGTAGATTTCAACTTCGCTTTATATTCTCAGGTAATAGGTATATAAATATTTGCTTTAGGGCCAGTCGACAATAAAACAAAGAGCATTATTGTTAAGATGTAGAAGATCGGCGAGACATCGTGTTGCCTACTTACGTTTGACATATTTTAGAGAAATCCAACGCGCTATAATGAGTCTCATATTCGAAGTACAGTCGGCAGAATAATTAACACCAAAGACAGTGTTTTTTAATTATTATAATTTTTTTTTAATTATTTCTGTTTATTGTTAAAAAATTACTAAAACTTGCGCTAACTGTCAAAAAAACGAACATCGAGCTTTAGGTATCATCACTATAAGTGCACTTCGATCGTCACGTCAGGTAAGCAAAAAAAAAATATATGTACCTAATAAATTAATATTTAAATAGGATATAAATATAGGATATTTTATTTATATATCATCACAAATAAAATAATGATAGATGACTTCATATAGGTACGGTACCTGGTAAGAATCAAACCTACAATCGCTTGATATTGTCGAAAGTTTATATAATAACTTGAGAAATCTCACACACGGTTGTCTGATCCCAAACTAGGCAGAGTCTGTACTATGGTAACCAGACTGCGAATAAACATGCTTATAAATATTGTCGAAAGTTTACGCGAATGTTACACATTGAAATAAAACTATTTTTAACGGATACTATCGCGATTTATTTGGTGTTATTTTACTATTTACACTGATCCCGACGTTTCAGTCAAACCAAGAGAAGCATTGGCACCCGCGTCAAAGAACACATTTCTGACATAAAACACCAACGCTCGATGAAGTCTGCTGTGTGTGAACACGTGCAACAAGGGACCAACCATTACCTGCGTTTCGATAAACCACAGGTACTCGCGAAAGAACACCGATTCCTACCAAGGATGCTCCGTGAGGCTATTGAAATTAAAAACACCCTAATTTTAATAGAGAAGATGGTTGGAACATACCACCAGCTTGGGATCCGGTTATTCACTTACTCAAACCCAAGAAAATACAAAACACAGCAAGGCTTCAAGACACTTTGAGCTCATTCTGCGTAAATAGTAACACCAACAATCAACAAACTCCGGGTACTTTGAGATAACTTTGCACTTCGATACATGAGACGACCACCATCTTAGTCTACCCGTGACCATGGCTGCTGAAAAGCAACTGAAACGTCGGGATTAGTGTAAATAGTAAAATAACACCAAATAAATCGCGATAGCATCCGTTAAAAATAGTTTTATTTCAATCTACAATCGCTTGATAACAAGTCCAGCAAGCTATTAGGGTGTTTTATTGAAGCGAAATAAAGAGGACTAGTGTTATAGATCAGTCAATTGCTTACCTCGCTTTTTTATGTTATAGGGGACAAACGAGCAGACGGATCACCTTATGGTAAGTGACTACCGCCGCCCATGAGCACCTGCAACTCAAGAATCACAAGTGCGTTGCCGGCCTTTAAGGTGGGAGTAGGGGAAGGGGAGAAAGGAGGGAGAGGGAAGGCTTAGGGCCTCCGGTAACCTTACTCACTCAGCGAAAACAATGCAAGCATTGCTTTACTGCCGGTTTTCTGTGAGGCTGTGGTATTACTCCGGTCGAGCCGGCCCATACGTACCGAAGTATGGCTCTCCCACGAAAAATACGCTACTACAACAACACAAGACTAAAGACACTTCCATAACTTGTTATCAATTATATTCTCAATAATTCCTAATAGAACAAGAGAATAAAAAATGGGAACACGGGAATCGAAATCCCAAAGTCATGCGACGAGGCTTTTATAGCGCTCATTATCATTATCATTATATCATTTTTAAACAGGCACAAGCACCTATAAACGCCAGGAGCGTCACTTGCATAGCACCAGCCATATCCCTATAACGCTCTGGTGACTGTACTCTCCAAGAGAAATATTACCAGTGCTATTAAAAAAAAACTTACAAAGGGCTTTCAAAAAATATATATGTATAGTTTGTTTTGCTGTCCGTCCAAGCGTTCGCGATACATCCGCACGCCCGAAGAGTAGCGACGTGTAAAATCTGCATTTCTTTGAGATGCACTTGTCTCCTCCCCCTCCCACCGACGCCTCTTAGATAAAGAGGGCTCTACTTTCGCACGCTTTGAGCCCCCGGTTTTGTTAGGAGTCTCTACGTCCTACGTAGAGTTAGTTGTTAGGTGTTCTGTTTTGTTCGCCGTGTGATAGAGCGACTCTCCCAGGTTAGGATTGTTATTGTCTAAAATAAAATGTCTACGGATGTGTGCGTGGGATTGTTTGTTTTGGTAATTTCGGATGGTATCTTGGAGATTCAAAGGATCGTGTTGAGAGGAATTCGTAAGATGGATGAGATTATATCAAATACATGAGTTAGCGCATGAGAATTTGGGTGGCTCAGTTGACAAAATCCAGTCTTGGGTTTTATTCAATGAAATAGCTTTTCTTGTATAAAATTAAACAATCCACATACCATCTATATATTCTACTAGATGCACCCGGCATGCGTTGCAATGCCTTTTTTTATAATTTTACATGAAAATTTGACCTGTACCTACAATTATTGTATTCGATTGCCATCTTGCAACCCTATTGCGGATCTGTGGATGGAAATAAAAATAATATAATAATAAAAAATAGGGGTTGATCGTAGAGGGTTGAAAATTTAGGGTTGTATGTATTTTCTAAAGCTGTATCATAAAAAAAAAAAATTATCTAAAAATAAAAAAAAACGTTTAGGGGTGGACTACCCTTAACATTTAGGGGGATGAAAAATAGATGTTGTCCGATTCTCAGACCTACCCAATATGCACACAAAATTTCATGAGAATCGGTCAAGCGGTTTCGGAGGAGTTTAACTACAAACACCGCGACACGAGAATTTTATATATTAGATAATTGACACGCAACTTCATCCGCGTTTGTAAATTTTCCCCGTTTTTGTGTATAATTATTTGAACCTATTTATTAAACGTGGTCTATGAATGGTCTATGACACATCAACACGCCATGTCAACAACTCACTCAACATTCCACAGATTGTTTATATCACCTGACCTCAGTCTAGATTGAGTTTGAAAACTAGTCTTTTAGATATGATATTTTATTGAAATAAGTTGTATACCTTGTTTTACTAAATAAATTCATTTTCTTTCTTTCTTTCTTTTCTATAGCCTTCCCCGATAAATGTGCTAACCAGCACTAAAATAATTTTTCAATTCAAACCAGTAGTTCTGAGATTAGCGCGTTCAACCAAACAAAGAAACTCTTCAGGTTTATAATATTAGTATAGATTCTATTTTATGACTTTGTTTCACAAATATCAATAAAATAACACATGGTCATGTAGGCGTATATCAAATTTCCCTCTTAAATAATTACTAATTGTGATACCTAACAAAATAACTAGGTCCAAATAATTATTTTTCATTTTACGAGTACCTATATAACCTAGACTTACTGATCTACGTTTAGTAGTAATGAGGCTAGATGATTATTTCATTCTATTAGTAAATCAGTTGAATATGGATCAGGAATATTTATGAATTGTAAAAACAAAGTTAAAATACCTACTAATAGCTCGAGCCAAATTAACAAGTAGTAAGCCGGACTCATGATTTACAGACAACCTAAGAAATGTTTGGTAAACGTTACGCTTTATAACAAATAGATTAAAAAGCTAGGGATCCACTGGTACGGGTAGAATCGGTTATAATCTTTATTTATTTACGAAACTTATAGCATTTTTAATTGTCCTAATTTAGAAAAAAAAGTTGTTCTCTGAGTGACTAGTCCCACATTTATTTAAACAAAAAATTGGTTTAATTCGCCTTAATCTGGTCGAATAATGTAATTAGTGTAAGTACATAAAAAAGTTTTTTAAAAGTCCGTCAAAAAGTATCAAAAATAGAAATGGTAATAAAAGTTATTTACGAGAAATATATCCAACTCCAAACGACCTTGTGGTTTTAAAAAAATTATTAAGATTTGACGGGTTAGACATTACAGTACAAAAATGGTTGGTCATCCTATTCTTACTATGCCATTCTGTTTATTTATTTCGACTTGATGCACCATCGGTATATGTATGACCGGTCTAAATGCTGAGGCCTTCTTGTCAACTTTTGGGTGATGTAGAGGAAATAGAAAGCATTTAATGTCCTGTTAACCTGTCCCGGGTATCAAATTTAACCCAATTAAAGGTTAAAGATACTTATTATTACTTATTTCGTCAGATCACCTAATAACACCCATTTTCTCATATAACTATAAAAATGATAATACATGTCAAATTTCTCATGTCGTACATGTATTACGCAAATGACATAGAAATCTAATGAGGGGTTTTGATGTGTCGCGAACAATGGCCGCCGTAACAATGGTAAAGTATTAATTGTGTAATGTATTATGTAAAAATATGAACATTTGAATGTATGGTGTGGGTTTTGAGACACTTTCTTCTTCAGGGAAAACTTGGCCTGATTTTTAAAATTTTGCAATTGTAGAATAGTGTTGTATTAAGAACGCAATCTTTTGATGGACTTAACAAGTTTTTATTTCTGCTACTAAGTTATAGAAATAAAAAACTTGCCAAGTCATACTCCACCTGATAGTAACTATAATGGTGTAATTTTTTTTTTCTTACTTGAGACACCTCACACACGGCCGTTTGAACCTAAACTAGGCACAGCTTGTACTATGGTAACCAGACTGCTGATAAACATACTTATTTATTACTAAATACATACAAAACATCTTAAAAAAATATTATAGATGAATTACACATTTGCATCTCATCGCACAATCATTTGTCTTAGGTGGAAATCGGACTAACGAATTCTGGCTCAGCAGCCAGGATCACTCACCACTGGACCAAAACTGGTGTGTAACAGTGATCTTTGGTTAGGTGGACACACTTGTACTTCTCCAATTAGGCTCTAATTAGAGGAGACATCTGCTGTGTGATACTTCCGTGTTTTATTTTTTTCTTAATGGTGATCATCAAATGGCTATTATATACGGACCAAAATGTATGATTGTTAACGATGCAACGTGTGTACGCTGACTTAAATGATTTTGCTAAATTGGTGACATCGTTAGGGTGGTTTCATCAAAATAGCTGTTTATTTCAAGCTGATTTTGTGCTATTTAAGAAAAACTATTCGATAATACTGTAGTAAAATTAAATCTGCAGCCATCCAACTGCATACGAGGAAGAAACATTGGACGATACAAGTACAGCTACACACACAAGAGTCAGATGTTGGAGCACCATTGAGCTCCGGCGACGGCGCGCCTCTTCACAGCACACCGCGTTAATATCGTCGCGTTTTTGCTACATTTCTTCTTCTCAGAAGTTTAATACGTGTATAAATGAAAGTTTTGCAAACATACAATATTTTCTTGAAAATTAATCTGTCCAATCACTGCTACATTGAAAGATCTTTTTTAAATGAATTAAAAATACGCATTTACGTATAAACAGGCAAAAACAAAACAGTTCATTAACTTTTTGTTTTTTGTTTGTCAGCCGATTCTCTTTATTTATTTTTTTAGCAGCTATACAGGAATTTTGATCTTTGAACGACGTTTAGAAGACTTGTCTATAAATAAATTATACACTGGGAAAATTAAAAAAAACACGCTTTAAAAGCAAACCAAATTAAAAAGTATAAAAGATTTCTACTATCCACCACCTGGCTCCATCATCAGACCATTGTTACTAAGCTCAATCTGTTGGACTCAACATTTCAGCCCAAACTCGAGGGGTTTACTAATAGCCACTGAAGAGTTCCACTATCCACTTCCTGGCTCCATCAGATACCAAATTATAGTACTGTTATCCAAACGACATGTACATACAACGTTTCATTTCGATACGACAGTCAAAAGTAGGTTAAAATTGTCTTCCAAGATTTGTGTACGTAGTTACAAGTGCTAATAAACATGAAATGATGTTCGTTGGTTAGATCACCACTAGAGACTGGACGGATTTGTCCAAAGTCGGTTTTAGAATATGTTCGAACTAGGATATAATATAGGAGATAAAGGAATATTGGATAGGATTCAGAGCGAAATGGGCCTGACGATAATCTGAAAGTGCTTTTGGAATGCAAACGATCTCAAACATCATTGACATTAGAACATGAAAAGGTCCACAACATTACATCACACTTAAAAATGAAAAAATACATGCATACTTATACTGATACCTTATTCCCGTCCGTGGTAGGCAGAATCCTGACATACAGCTTGCGTCTCTTCCACATTCATCAGACCTTCATATACGCTCGCCGGTCACGGGCGCTTTCAACTAGGCCCTTTATCAGTATACTGTCAATCTGGTTAGGATACGTCTTTCAGGGCCAACCCGCACCGACTCACAGGAGCGTCATAAAATCCTTTAGTCATTACCTCCTCACTCATCCTTTTAACATGTCATTCATAACATCAACCATTCCATCGCAGCATTCTCTTCTCGATTCACTACATCTTCCTTCAACCCACACAGTTTTCTTACCTCATCATTTCTCCCTCTACCAGTTAATACTACACTACACATAGTTTTTAGTGAACGCATTTCCATGGCATTAATTTTACTTTCATGTTCTGCCATACCCAACTCTCGCTGCCATACATAGAAGTTGGTGCCAACACTCCCTCGTGAAGAAAATATGAGTATAACTTCCCCTAAACATGAAAAATATAAATACTAAACAACTTTCATACGTTTCCAACATCAGACATCCATCACTCAGTCGCTAAAAGCTTCTTTTACTAGGAAATCAATAAGATTTTTAGAATTTAATAAATGCCAGTCCGCCATTACTATATTACTGGGATAAATGGGTCGCGGATGCCACCCCCACCCAGTGGGTGAAAGGGGGGAGGTCGCATCATACGTCTCGATTCCTGGCAGTTTGTTCTCAGCCATGATAATTGAGAAATTCATGTGCTCTTTACATTTTAGTTGGGAACTAGGAAGGTGAAATATTATACTTAACACGTATCTACATACACATATATGATACGTCCTTTGGAGTAGATATATTTTTATAATAGGTCTACACCTATACCTACTATACATAAAAACTGTTACATATCTACGTATGTAACAGTTATTGTGTTATTGCTTAGACTTATTGTTCTAATGATTGGTATTTTTACCCGACTATCAAATGATGGACATATTTTACGAGCTTATGGTAGTTTGTATGTCTAGAAGGGACTCGTGGCTAAGTGATAACTGAATAGGTTAGCACATTGCAACGTAAAGTAATACTAGCCAGTCAGTCGTTGGTCCCAGTTGCCATAAGAACTTCTGTGGCATTCGTTACGGGTGGCTGCAGCCCTAAAAAAAATTGTCCGACAACCTGGTCTAACTACAGAACTTCAATATCGCCTAGTACTTGGGTTTTGGAGATCTGATGGCAGTCGCTTCACGTAAAATATCGAAGTTCGGCCGTATCGCAGTTAGACTGAAAGCCGACCCCAACGTAGTTGGGAAAAGGCTCGGAGAAAGGTTAGTTTGTATGTCTAATTCTTTGGCCCTAGATGCGATGTGTTCTACTTTTGGCCAGTGATAAAAGCCATTTGAGCGATTGACCAGAAAGTAAATATTAGAGGTCTGACTAGAGAGGTGATATACTTCGCTTCATTGACATCTGTGACAGAACACCGTGTGGTTTAAGTCAGCTTCGACTCCAACTTTACACTAGACAAAAATAGGGGAACTTGGGAGAAATAAAGACAAACAACTTTCAAGTTTTTTATGACACAAGTTGTTTAGAAGGTGTCACTTACATGAACGTATATTTCCCCTTATCGGCTATGTAAAGCAGCCGATACCACTCCGTAATTAGTCCGACATTTACAATTTTTTGTTCTAATTAATATCTCATACGTTAAAGATCTGCAATAAAAATGAAAGAATGACACCTTTTCTACAAACTTCTATAGCCTCGTTAAATACTTTGATCCTTCACTTTTGTATGTATGACAATAAGGTTGAAATTACTCCGGTTTTAGTAGTAATTTGTATGTTAATGTTCTGTCATCAGTTAGAAACACGAGAATGAATAATTTTTCGCATCATTCATTGTAGATAAGAAAAAAATTGTAGGTGGACTTATTGAACTTTACGACTAATTTAAAACTCGATTGCGATATCGATTAATTTGTTTTTTATATCGATGCTAATGTGACAAATGTATAGCAATTATTAATCAATTTACTTTTAATTTTTTTAGATAATTACTGTAACTTATCTTGCATGAATATTGCTGTCAGTATAATTTTGACTGCATAGGTTCACCTCGCAATACGCAGTACATTAAATGCAGTCTTGTTTTCTATGGAGTATTTAAATAAATAATTTAGTTAGGTAATTTTATCATTTTTAAAGATTTAAGATCACCAATCACAATCTGAATTTGTAGGTTCGAGTATGTTTTTATAATGTTATGTTTGTGTAGTGTAGCAGAACGGTGATAGTTCCCTAATGAAGGTGAACTTGTGTTTTAAGGAAGGCCCTAACCCCGCCCCCCCGCCCTCTCCTCCTCTTCCTCTCTTCTCCCCCTCCCTGCACTCTCCCTCTTCCCCCCTTCCTCTACTCCCACCTTAAACGCCAGCAAGGCACTTGTGACTCTTGAGTTGCAGGTACCCAGGCGATAGTCACTTACCATCAGGTGACCCGACTGCTCGTTTATAACATGAAAAGGTCCTTTAATAGAATCGCATGCGCCGATAAATGGTTTGTTTTACACACGCTTTATTTTAGCTTGACCTGCGTCTATCTATATGTCTATGTTATGGCAACTTTCAATACAGTCCTACACTATAGAGTCGATAGGTATATTCTTAGTAAAAACTAAATTTCCAAGAACTCAAAACCAACCTTCCTTCAACGAAGTCTTCATACATAGTACCAGCACGTACGCACGACATATTCTCCAAGGAATCGCTGCCGTCGGCGACATATTTTTATTTCTCTTTAGCTTACACCTCGGAGCTTGCCACCCTGGACCTGGTTTGAAAGTAGAGAAACGGAGACTATGCCTGGGTGACTTACTTTCTATTCGGCGTGAAGATCTACATGTAGCGTTTGGTAATCGCTTTTTGGAACAGGAGTTAATATGATAGAGCTGTAGAATTGGTATTTTTGCGTGAAGGTTATTTAACAACACACTATGATTTTTGAAAGCAAAAGAAGTTAATATTTACAAACCTACTTCTAATTATTGTATCGAAATGAAACTTTGTATGTGCTATAATTTAGCATCTTAACGTAATCGACCGGAGTGATACCACTGCCTCACAGAAAACCGGCAGTGAGCAATGTTGCATTGCTTTCCCCGAGTGAGTGAGGTTACGAGAGGCCATAACCCTTCCCTCCCCCCTCTTACCCTCTTCCACCTTTCACCTACGTACCTCCTACCTTAAAGGCCGGTAACGCACTTGTGACTCTTGAGTTGCAGGTCATTTGCCATTAGGAGACCCGTCTGCTCGTTAGCCCCCTATATCACAAAAAAAAATGGACTAACCTTAATAATAAAATGTTAGGTTATTTTAGATACCATCTTACGTACTGCGAAGGTACTTACTCTTCCTTAGCGACTTCTTACAAAGTTAGTACATTAAAAATAATTGGCTGAATCAATAGGCGACGTGTGAAGTCGATCCCGGGATAACCGCACAACAAAATCAACAGAAGCTGCACCATCGTCACCACATTGCTGGCCACATGGCTGATGATCTACCACGCTAAACACAATCCTACCACTTAAAGCTAACATCTTCCATACCCATTGCAGTTAAAACCCTTTCTCATTAAGAATAGCTAGAAGATTTAATACGTCCTCTAATTTACGCTATAGTTGCATGTTCCTACGTAAGCTGCAAAGTCATTTCCATTTTATCCAAAAAACGGATGAAACATCAAAAATATTCTTTGTCGAACATTACGGTTCAGCAGCAGCGTCGTGTCCCGTGTGTGTGTGGCCAGTACCATGTCGTAAAAATTAAAGGCCTGTATGTGTGCCAATTCGTATTAGTGATGCAAATTTTGCACTGCGAAGCACTGGTGCGATTTTTTCTTTCACCTGAGTTTTGGTACATGGTTAATGATTTAAATTTATTCTTTTTTTGAAAATGTTTATTTAAACTTAGCGGTCCGTGTTATTTTTTATTTTAAACTAGCTGACCCGACAGACGTTGTTCTGTCTTAACTATAATAATAAGAATAACTTTATTTTTATCTCTCACACAGAATATGGTTACAACTTATAGTTCTTCAGTCAGTCAGGTACACAGACCTATGAATATCGACTGACAGTTATGTCAAAAGCGGTAAGGTTACATTAGAAAAGTTAATATGATTGTTAAGCTTTCTTAAATAGTCTAATATTCCGAGCAACTTTCCTTTTTTTTTCTTTCATAAGAATCTTCTCCTGATAATAATAAACACAAAAAAAAAGAATTAGCGACATCGATCCAGCCGTTCACGCGTGATGCCGTGACCAAGGGAAATAGAGATCTATTTATATAATATATATAGATATAATGCAATATTGAAGTCGTTTGATTTTGGAATGGATTTTGATTTTGAGTACAATCGGTTTTGATTTTGGAATGGATTTTTCTAAAGCAAATTATCGTTTACTGATGATATTTCTAAATTCTATATTACTAAAAATAGCATGGAATTTAGAAACGTCACAGGTAGACGGTAACAGACCATGTTACTAAGGAAGAAAATATTACTGGCAAAATGTGGAGTTGATAGCGAGATGTGGGGGTTTTGAAGAGCGCGTTAAGTACTCGATTCTCACGAATTTCAGTAACAATAAATATGAATAACTAACTTAAGATAATTTTTCTACATTTATCCAAGTTTAGTTTAACTCAAAAAACACTCTTTGGCTCTTATTCTAGTTATTATTTGCGTTATGTGTGCAAAAAGTATCGCAATGACTATAAAGTCATATTTTACTACATCATATAATAAACTGCACCCGCTACAATGAAAGAAGTAAGTGCACAATAATTCTTAAAACGTATATCGAATCAAACATGATTCGACTTGCGACCATAGCAGTAAAACCTTGAATAGTTGCAACTATAATTCAACAGCCGAAGAACAAAATGTCTGAATGTTCACCCTGGAAAGCACTGCGAACAGTTCCATCTGAAACGAATTAATTACACCCATTCAGTATTCTACGAACATCGAAAACGACCGCAAATAATTCACACACACACAAACCACCACACATACACCACTTATATACAAAAACATCTAAATCGCGCACATAAAATTTCATGTATAAAAATGTCAATAAAACACTCACACTTGCATAAGGTAATACGAAACAGCGTTGTCGCACACAGACGCACACAGATACAAAACCTTTCGCTTCAGCAATATGTATTGCCACTACATAGGAGTAATCTTTCATTGACGCACACATAGACAGGACTATTTTCTGTTAGTACACTTGTGAGGGGTTTTTTCTCGTGTCGTTGTGTGTGTTTTTGCTTGAGCGCGACTGTGTGGGGGTTGTAGGGAGCAGGGGAGGGGGGTAGCATACATTTTCAGGAAGGCTACAGCGTCACAGGGCGTCTTTCAGCGTTTCGAAGCCGCACACATCGCAGGCTATCGGCGAGACGAAGAAGCAAAGAGTGACTGAAGGTTAGTTTATTATACAGAGGCAACAATCCGGTTAGAGAAAGTTGTTTTAGTTGGAAGATTTCAGCGTATAGGTCTATCTAATTTACTACAATATAAACTACAATTGTCAATTATGAACAATGCTTGCATTTTTTATTTCCTTTGCTATTTACGAGCTTCAGCGTTATCACTTTAAAAAATTTAAAGTTTTTCCCTTCCTTGCTTTTATAAAAGCTTAGTAAATAAAAAAGAAACCAGTAAGTCGTAGGACTGCACGTCAGAAGTGAAAACATGACTTCACAATGTATTTGCATATACACACACACACACAAACACACATCTGTATATATATAATTAGATTAAAAATAAAAAGTAGGTAATAACATATTATCTAAATGTATACATAGGGTACACTGGAAGTTTTGCGCTCCTGGCCGCTCATAAATGTTTGAATTTCGAATGTTATATTTTTTTTTATATAAGAAACTCGAAAACTTACGAATTTTCGATCAGGGTCACGTGTCCTGACGCGAGTTTTATTTTTTCATTTTATACCCATCCCAAAAAGTGCACAACGCCGCTAAAGAAGTTTTCACTTCAAAAATAATTTATGGTTGTTTTTAGTACCTGCTCTAGCTATCCTTTTTCTTACAGCTACACTATAGCTAACCTAATACCATAGGTGTCCATATCATTCTTTTATGAAGCTTTTACCACTCAACACACCAACGACATTACTGGTAACAATATTAAGTAAAAAGTATTCCTTCAGACGGAAGTTTTTCTAAAAAATATCAGTTTTGCAACACTTAAATTCTTGTATTTTGCAGTGAACTTGGTGGGGTTCGAACTTGCAACCAATCGATCGCAAGTCTGACGTCTTCGCCATTACACTACCGCTCTGCCGTTAATATTAAAAAAAAATCTATAGCCAAAAATATTATTTAAATACTTTGGCAATATATAACCGCACTAATTCACCTAAGTTACCTAACTTTAACTTATTAAACTCTAAGTAACCTTACTTACTAGTAGTTTACTTGACTACTACTGTGACTGACTGTGAAGCCTGTTAGTCTATTGGTTAGTGATCCTGACTGCTGAGATTGAGGTAGTGGGTTCGATTCCCAAACGTGACAAATAATTGTGTGATGAAAATGATCATTTGTTCTGTTTCTGGATGTTATTTATTTATAATATGTATGTAAATAGTAATATATAAGTATGTTTATTAGCAGTCTGGTTACCATAGTACAGGCTCTGCCTAGTTTGGGATCAGACGGCCGTGTGTGAGATTTCTCAAGTTACTATTAGTGCGCTCTTCCTTCGGCGGTCATTCTCCATGTGGATGGGTTTGAGAAACAATCCGTTATCTAATTTTAATAACAAATTTGGCATAATAAGTCGTCAGTGCATTTAAAAAATGTTTGTGGATCCAGTGTGTTTAAGAAGTAAGAATAAAGTTATTTTTCGATCATAGTCAGATAAAATTATGTATTTATACGGGAATTAACGCGATCACGAAAAGGTTATCAACAGCGTGGAATCCAGTGATAAAAACATGTCACCTCGCTTTTATGCGCAGTCAGGTGAACACCAGAATAGGGGCACATCGGTTTGTTTAGAGAATAGGGACACTGTTAGTATAGTATGTGACGGTACATGGCGAAACCAAAAATCGAAAATGTGCGGGTGGATGAAGAACCTTCTACCTCACGATCTCGACGACGGAGGGCGTGCACCGCTGAGCCAGTCAGCCTGTGACCACGGCCAGTGCAACCTGGTCAAAACGTCAGGCAATTCAGAGGTATGTAATATCTTTTCATGATCGCGTTAATTCCCGTATAAATACATAATTATATCATGGAACGCGAAAAATTAAAAGTTAGTATAGTCAGATAAACTGATAGATTTTTCGGACCGATCAAATGTGAAAACTTATATGTGGATACAATTTATCCAAATCCGATTGAAAGCTTGATTTATATGGCTGTAATTTATCTATAATATGTATGTATTTAGAAATATGTTTTTTTTTTTATATTATAGGGGGCAAACGAGCAGACGGGTCACCTTATGTTAAGTCACTACCGCCGCCCATGGACACCTCCAACTCAAGAGTCACAATTACGTTGCGGGCCTTTGAGATAAGAGTACGCTGTTTTCTTGAAGATTTGAAGGTCGTATCGGTCCGGAAATACCGCAGGCGACAATCATATGTATGTATGTATGTTTATCAGTAGTCTGGTTACCATAGTACAGGTTCTGCCTAGTTTGGGATCAGACGGCCGTGTGTCAAGTGTCTTAAGTTATTATTATATTAGTAGTTATAGATAAATGGTTACAAAACGTGTGGTCAAATTGTAGGATAAATAAAAAAAAAATGTTTTTCTTTGGAACGTGCTTTTCCTGACGAAGGTGCACATTTCTAAACAACATATTATGAATTTTCAATGCTTTTTTTCATGGTGTAATTTTCAGAAAAACATTAATTCCATCAATATGCTTGGCATTAAATACCTATAGTTTCATTTATGTCAGCCCTTTCTCCTACGAAATGTTAGCTTTATCTGTAAATTTTTTAATTAGTTTAAAAATTAGATTTTTTTATTAAAAATTATGAATTTTCATAATTTTATCTCTGCTATACGATCCTAAAATATGACTATACGTTTTTGTAGCATCCTGTAAAGATAGAAATATCCGGTCAAGTTATGGGATAGTATCAAAATATATTTTTACAGTCTTACAAAATGTAAAATGACGATATTTATAAAGGCGTTGAGTTAACTACATTATTATCACATTGCAACAGTTTTTGCAGTCTCTGAACAAAAAATTCACACGCTACTCTACGCAATCGGGTGGCCAGATCACCGGGCTGGTAGGGGGTGGGGGGTAGCATTCGTGTGTGTTCGGAAAAATGCCTTATGATCCCCGCCCCGATGTAAGGCTTTAAGTTTTTATCCTGGTACTATGTCGGTCGCGGGGGACAGATAGATTATTGTACGTATCTATTTATTTTTGTGTATCGTTTTGCCTTGGACTGGAAGGAATGATATGGAAGACATCATATTAAACTAGAGTCAAGATTTTAATAGAAAATAACTCAGAACATTTCACTCTAAAAGGGAGTGGCGTGAGAGGAATTTAGTGGTATTTCAGAACTGCAAAAGATCATTTATATTTGTGACACACCCGTCATAGTGTTAAGTCTCTAATGAGAGTTGCCAAAGGTCCACGAGGCGAGGGGGTTTCTAGAGAGTACAGCACCTCGGAGTACTTATAATAGAATATTTTTTAATGTACAGATACTTCCCTCCAAAACAAAAACAGTTAGCCATTGGTGTGGCTACTGGATGGGTCTTTGTAATTTAAATATTGAAAAAAGGAACATTTCTACTTTGTCACCTCAGTCATACGAAATCCCCGTCTTCAATTCTTCTGATGTAAAGTAAAATTAATTAAGAACAGCCTTCAGTTACCTTAAATACAGAGTAATGAGTAATGTTTTTAGGTTGACTTTCTTCATTTATCTGTCTGTCGGTCTAGTAAAGTGTTTCCTGACCTCCATGTGAGAAGGAAATGGTGTGATAGGTTCGGCACTGCAGAAGAACAGCATTACTGTTGTAATGTTGTGGTTATAAAGCACCGGTAACAGTATACAGGCGAGCCATCTGTCTGTTTTTTCATATTTTTTTACGGTATTTGGGGCAAACGAGCAGACAGGTCACCTGATGGTAAATTACTACCGCCGCCCATGGGCACCTGCAACTCAAGAGTTACAAGTGCGTTGCCGGCCTTTAAGATAGGAGTAGGGGAAGGGGGGAAGAGGGGGAGAGGAGGAGAGAAGGGGAGAGGTGAGGAGAGGGAGAGGGAAGAGTTAGGGCCGCCGGTAACGTCACTTACTCGGCGAAAGCAATGCAAGCATTGCTTCATTACCGGTTTTCTGTGTGGCCGTGGTATCGTCCGATTGAGCCGGCCCATACGTGCCGAAGCATGGCTCTCCCACGATCATTTGTTTGTTAGCATCTTGTTACAATTTGAGCAGAAATTTGCTTGTCTACTTCTTAAGATTAAACATCGTTTAATTGACTGTTTATCTCTATGTTCCTATAAAGCTTTATTAAGTGGAAACATTGAATATAAAAGTTAGTTTTTCCTAACCTTTCATTAGATTTTAAACCATCGTTAAGCTACGCTCGCCTAATCATCATTATCTATATATTAATGTGAGAGAAGAATTCTTTGAACGTATTTTCAAGAACATTTCGCGAACGGAGGAGCATGATATTTGGAATACTTATTAAAGAAGTGCAGAAAACTAAAATTTTTAAACAATATGTCCGCGTCCAGTATATGTATATGTTGTTCATGTACGGCAATTCTATACCATGACATTTCAACTAAAACTGGCATAAAATTAAAACTTAATGACTTATGGTCGAAGTTCGACCACCAAGCGATCCCTAGTTTCAATAAATTGGTCTGTGTTTAAAATACAACAGTTACATTAATCTATGACACTTATAATCTATAAATATAAAAATGAATCCCTATTTTCCTAGGTCACGGCATCACGCGTGAACGGCTGGACCGATTTCGGTATTTTCTTTTTTGTGTTTGTTATCGTTAGGAGAAGGTTCTTATGAATGAAAAAATTAGGAAAATTAAAGGAAAATTAGAAAATTTAAGAAAACTTAACGAGGGACTTACGCGGGTGAAACCGCGGGGCGCAGTTAGTTATGTATATATACAGGATTGTAAATTGGATCACACATTAGCAGTATTCCTGTGAACACCTCCAGCTAAGCTGAATGCTTGTGGCTAGGATTAGGTTCACGTCGGTAGTGCATTGAGTGGGGTTCGAACCCGCTACCACTTGATCGCAAGTCCGACGAATTAGCCATTACGCTACCGCCACCATAAAAACTAATTAACACGCTTACGTAATAGGTATCACTTACCTTTGAATTGCCTGACGTTTCAACCAGGTTGCACTGGCCGTGGGCACAGCTTGACTCAACACTTCTTTTCCACTGTAGTGTGTAAAGTTACACGATGTTATAAAGACCGGCAATATGAAGCTACGTACACTGAAGCGAATTTCCAATATTATAATGCACAATTTCTTCCAAAGATTTTATGTGACTCTGCAAGCTGGCAGCATGCGCCATAATATCCTTAGTTTGCGTAATGTTAGCGAAGAGTACCCCCCCCTTCCACGTGCAGTAAGGATTGTCCTAGGATTAGTGGTGGGGGAGCGTCAATCATAGTTTCTGTAGTTTTGTTAAGGAGTGATTATTTAGCAATCTATAATAAAATTGGAGTATGGATTATAAACTTAGCAGCCTTTGCCAGTGTCTTCGCCTTCTTTATGGTTATTTTTTCTATCATTTAAGTAACACTTAAGTACTTCTGACAGTTAACTCACATTTGCTTTTAAATTGTTAGTATTATCTTATTACTATTATAAATACAAAGGTTTGGATGGATGGATGAATGTTTGTTATTCAAACTCCCCAAAATGGCGGTAAGGATCTGGATGAAATTTGGTATAGAGATAATCTCAAAGTGCCCGGTAGGTTTGCCTTCTATTCCGGGACTTACATTACCGGGATATATAATGGGACCGAACTATAGTTGGCAAAGTTTTTTATAATTAAAGTACGTAACTACACAACGACACGACAAGACAAATAAGATTCAGTCTTGTACAACCTTATTTTAAGTAAACCATATAGGTACTGTTGGTCTAGTGGCAGTGATCCTGACTACTGAGCCAGAGGTTGTGGGTTTGATTACCACCCACGACAAATAATTGTGTGATGAGCGCGATCATTTGTTCTGGGTCTGGGTGTAGTTAGTCTATAAATATGTATGTATTTAGAAATATATAAGTATGTTTATCAGCAGTCTGGTTACTATAGTACAGGCTATGCCTAGTTTGGGATTACACGGTCGCGTGTGAAGTGTCTCAAGTTGTTATTATAACGGATTTAATTTAATTTTTTAACCTTTTTATATTTTTCTTTAAAGTATATTAAAATGATTCAAACGGGATATCTATTATCCCAAAGAGTGGTGTGTAAGTACCTTAATGCGTCCAAGCGCAGGGTACGCCACGGTTGAGGCGGTAAGGCCCATCAAGGAGGATTGGTTGGAGAGACACTTTCGTGGAGTGCTCTTTGGCGGAGCACCGTGCCGACCTCACGGCGGCCATCGGTGTGGGTAGCCTCTTGCTGGAGACCATGATTACGTCCATGGTCCAGAGACCACAGAGTTTACCATCTCAGTGGTTTGGGCTATATTCTTAGTAATGGGTAATAAAAGAAAAAATCGATATTTTTTAAGTAGGGATTATATTGTCTACGTTCGTATATGTATCAGTCGTCTCAGCACAAAACACTCGTTTCTATTCCCGTTTATACAGCTCCCAAAGCCAGCATTTCTGTTCAATATAATATAATACGTATAAAAAAATTGCTTCACACGTACTACGGTAAGGTCTCCCACCCCCACCCCGTCTGGGGGTAGGGTGGGGGTGGAAGCTGGGGTGACAAGAGCCCAGTCGGGCAGGTGCAATGTATCGGTGCAATCTGGACCGTTGTTGCATTATTAGTTTTAGCGTCTCTGTATTAGGTTAGTTATTAATTTCTCGTGTATATTTTAGTTTAAAATATTATCAGGAACATTTTAATAATGGTTAAACCATGGTTAAACATAAGGGCTTTACTTAAAAAGGGTTTCTTTAATTTTATTTTTTATAGCATACTAGCGGCCCGGTACGTGCTTCGCTACGTATAAAGTGAACATATCGACCGGTTTTGTGCAAACTTCACATAAACCATCTACTAAATAGTCCGAACAAAGCCTAAACATTTGGTTTGGATAGGTGAGCCCGTTCTTGAGTTATAAAATTACAACGAAAAGTGGCATTGATTGTTATATATATTGATGAATAACTTTGTAAAGCATTGTTGTACACGTCTGCAGAGGTTCTTGGAGGCTTTATTTTTTAGGGTATCCCGGATCCGATGCAATAGACTCACTTATGACGGAACACTCCGTGGATTTAGTTGGTTCGAGTCTGACAAACCACTTCACCCTTAGTTCCGGTGAAGTGATGACCCATGGGGTTTCCACACGTTAAAAAACAAGGAGTTGTTAATATATAGCATATAATAACTTCTAAACTACTTGCTTTTTTTCAGTAGTTTTGCCCATGGTGCTTTTAACGTAGTCACAAGTATGTATGTGTTAATTCAAGATATTAACAACGCGTGAAGAACTGTAGAGCAGTCGACAGCCTTGTCAGAGGTAGCGGTTTCGGTTACCGCTCAGTGCACAATTTTTGTATAAGTATGTCTGTTTGTATTCGGCTAAAGGTTTCTGTGTAAAATATGTATTTACAGAAGCAAAAAATCTAAATATTTATATCCGTGCTCTAGTACTCATAGAACAGCCTAGGATTAGTTTGGGACTTTGTATAATTGAGATAGAATATTATTATATACATACATATACCCACGTCTGTATCCCTGAAGAGCATTTGACCCCATTATCATAATAGGCCACAGGGCCACAGGCCCAATTTACAAAAATAATATCTCCTATTACAATCCACTGACAAGGATGGCCCGTCAATATAACAACATGGCGAGAGCCAATAAATTGTTGGACATTTGTGATCGCAACTTTAACAGTTTCATTAGTATTGTGAAAAACATTCTTCATAGTGGTCTCGGTTTGGATGCTTCACATCCCAGTTAGGAGTGCCTGAGGCATTCAAACCTGACCTGATGATTAGATATTAAATATGAATGTATTAGAGATTGTTATGTATAGTGTTTGTTAATAGATTGATTTTTCTGTGTTGCGCATACTCTGTACGTTACGATCTAGATCAAATCAATGTATTTAATATTAATGTTTTTACGATTGTAATGTGTTTTGTGCATTAAAATAAACAAAAAAAAAAAAAAATAGGGGCAAGCCTACAACCTTTAACCGAGCACTTTGGGAATTAAAAATGGGAAAATTGAGAGTTCATTTATATGAATACACACACAGGTAAAGGAAAAGCAACGGAAGGATAGGGATATTGCTTGTACGGATGGATTGGGCAGTGAAAGCAATAGCTCGGGCATACCTGTACCACAAACTGGCCACAGCCGGGATGACAGACATAGGTTACGTGGGTGTAATGTTCAGTACATTACACACGTGGGTTTTGGGGCAAATTTGGGGCGAATTCTATCCTTCTTGATCGCAAGTGTCGAATCTTGGCCATGTGTTTTTTGATAGACTTTTTGTGTTTTTGGACGATGTAGATTATTATCTAAAACATTAATAAAATAAAAAAAAATCAAATAATTACTTTCGAAATTGAAGCTATTTGCCTAAAACATTATTATTTACCTCGCGAAGTCTGAATGTGTCTTGGATGTACGCGCATCCCGGGCGACGTGTGACATCTCACTGAATGACACGTTTTAATACCAGCCACGTTTAGTATAACATATTAGTTCCTATAAAGGACTTCGAATGTACCAGTCAAATATTTCTATGGCCATCTTCACAAGAGCAGAATAAGTAAACGAGGAATTCATTTTTAGTACAGTTAAACTTGAATCTCCCTATAAAACTTACCCTCATATATCTGAAGCAAAACGAACGGAAGGTCGAAGAGAATTATATACCATTACATATTCGTAAGAAACTATTATAGAACATATCCCGAGTTTGGTCCGTTGGTCGGGAACTACAGATGTTATTGTAGATCTTGAATGAAAAAGGAATATTGCTCGCAAAAATTCGAACGAAACTAGTGCCTTATTATGTAACGTTGCAATTGGTTGCTTTTGTGAAAAAGGTAGATTTTGTAGCAACGCGGTTTTGGTGTCAGTTATGTCATAGATGCGACGATAGAGTGATAGGCGTTAGATATTAAAGAAATGCATTTATTGAAGATCAATTAAACGCAGCGAGCGTTAAATGGTTTCGAGTTGGTTTCTAACAACAAAAGACCATTTCCTCCTCTTTTCAAATACTTTTAAATTAAATGGTTTATTTTAGACAGATGCAATTGAACGGTCAGCAGTTCTTTAAAGACTAGCAAGTCCTTTCACGGTGCTTGAAAACTACTGTGACTCTGATGCACCGCTATGCTTGAATACCTTTATTTTTATAGTTACTGCACAGGTAAGCAAATCAAAATGAGAAAATGCCTTCATGCTTATGCATGATGGCATTTTCCCATTTTGGTTTGCTTTTTTATTTAAAAAATATTCAGGATTTTATTTGTATGTGTCTGAAGGAGTAGACAAAATCAATTCTGTCGTGTCAAGGCAAAACACTGTAATCTAAAATACAGTGTTTTGGCTTTATAACGTTAATTTTGCTTTACATAAGGTCTATTTTCTCAAAACCAACATTTTCATAATACAGTGTATTACCTTTACACGACAGAATTTCGCCTACGACATTTTTATTTCCACGGAGGGAAAACTTAACATCCAATTTCAATTTGCCGGACCACGTCCTCCGTAAAATCAAATCACGAGGCAATCAGTGTGCAATATCTTCATCTGTAAATTTCGATCGCCCTGGTCACTTGTTCCGACAATCGCCATTTATGCAATAGAGCTACCGAACATTTAAGTTTTGTGTGTCCGTTATAAATTCCGAGCGAGCGTTCTATATTCAAATTGGCCGCTGCTATTGGCTGCCGCTGGCTGGTATTATATATCCACGTAATGATCAAGTACTGGATAAGAGTTTATTTCACTTTTCTAGTATTTTATGGGAATAAAAGAGGGATTCTGAACTTTGACTTTAAGGATATTTCAATTGTGAGTAGAGAGTGAGAGTCTTATATGCTCCAAAGATATTTAATTTTATGGACGTGGGAGGAAAGGCAATTTAAATTTTCTGCTTCAATTGGAATCGCTTTTCAAGATACCAGTTAATAACACTGCTTAACGAAGGTTCTACTTTTGTTTAGGGTTGCCAAAAGTTTGTAATGGCAATCAGAGGGTCATTAGTTAGAACCCAACTGACACACTATTGACGTGAACATACTCGTAGCGCTAGCTTTATGGCTTATTTTAAGGGGTCAACAAAAATACTAGTAAGTAAAAATATGCGGAGTAAACTAAGAGGGGAGGAAGGACCTTCTAAGTCAGGCAGCTTGATATTTTGATTATTATTATTATTGACATTGTAAACTTTATAGAACATTGGTGTTATTTTATACACTATTGACATTGTAGTTATGATACGCTTTTTACATCGTGTTAATTAGAAAAAAAAATTGAATTGTACACGTGAGAACTGTGTAGTCACAAGTACTATGATTTTCTTTTCCATTTTAGAACAATATTAATTTATGTCACATACATTGTCCTCACATTAAATTGCGCTTATAAGCAATGTAACAAATAACTTTGTAAAAAAAAATGTTGGAAAAGTGTCCTTGGAGTTTCTTGCCTGTTCTTCACCATAGGATCTACGTTTTGGAACAGGCAACTAGCTTCACGACCTACTTATACTGACTGACTCCTCCTGACAATTCAAAAATACCTACAATGGATTTACTTGAAATAAATAATTTTGATTTTGATTTTGAAATAAAGCGAAAACCGGCTGCGCCCTGTCAATTATTCTTCATTCAACAATTTAAATGCAGTTAGTTTCTTGATGTCTTCGAATATTTCCTATCCATCTTTGAAGGTTCTAGTTTAACATCGGATGAAATTTCCTCGGAACAGAAAGCTCCTCGTAATGTCTATGCATAAAGTATTTTAAACTGGTTAAAATGCAACGTATTCCGAACTCGCACACAGCCATCAAAAGGGTGTTACTTGGTTACCTTTCAACTTCTAAGTTACAATTTTCTGCTCTGAAAGTATAATTAGCTTGTAAAACATCAAGTTTTTAATGATCCGATATTATTTTGTAATAATAATTATATTTTGTTTGAATTTATTCATTTTTATTGAGACATCACAGAATAGTGTTCACCCACAAAAATGTATTATTAATATTGTCCGTCAAAATTAGAAAAAGGCTTATGCCCTACCCATTAAACTTTTTCTAATTTAATTTCGATTGATAACACTGAAACTCGGCAAATTAGCAATTGGCGAGTCTAAACAAAAAGAAGAGAAAATCGGTTGTCAAACAGAATAGAAAAGTTACTGAACTGTTTGTCTTTACTTATCTATAATAAATATTGTTTCCATTTTTTTTAATGAAGAATATGAAACTGCTGCCTTATTATGTAAGGCTGCAATTTTTTTTTCATCTTTTTTTTGGTTGCATTTGTTTAAAGGTAGATTTTGATCTTATACCTATTATAGAATCTTACTTTTCTAAACCCTCATAATCAAATCAATGTATCAGTATATATGCTTACCTAAAATTTGAGTGAGCATGTGAGTTACAACCATTGGTTAGTCACAATATAGTACCTCTAAAATTACTTCTAATACTTTCGGATAGAGATATTTATGAGTTTTCAACAACATACCGATAGTACCGGAACCGCCTGACCGTGACGACATCTAGACACAGTATGCAGTAGAACAGAAGTTGTTTGTGATATATATATATTTTTTTATGGTTAGGGGCAAACGAGCAGACGGGTCACCTGATGGTAAATGACTGCCGCCGCCCATGAGCACCTACAACTCGAGAGTCACAAGTTAGTTGCCGCCCTTTAAGGAGTAGGAGAGGGGGAAGGGGGAAGAGGGGGGGGGGAGAGGACAAGGACGGGAATCATGAGAGACAAGGGTTAGGGCCTCCGGTAACCTCACTCACGCGGCGAAATGCAATGCACGCATTGCTTCACGGCCGGTTTTCTGGGAGGCCGTGGTAACGAGCGGAGTCGAGCCGGCCCATACGTGCCGAAGCATGGCTCTCCCACATATTATTAGGTTCTTCCCCAACTGGACTGCCCAATTGGAATAAAAAATGACCCAGGGACAACACAAAACCAAGAGGTATTTCTGTTTTACCTATTCTTCCCTTCCCGAACCAAAAAAGACCATTTTTACTCTAGAAGTGCAGAAGTAATAGTGGAAATAGAAGTGGGTAAGTTCAATTTTTTTTTTTATCGTGTGGAATCCCCCACGGGTCATCACCCCACCCGGGCTAAGCGGTAGGGTGGTATGTCGGACTCGAACCGACTAAAACCACACGGTGTTCTGTCACAGTCCTTATTACCAGGGCCTCAGGTGTACCCTTACAAGGAAATCCCTGTGAACCCTGGCAGACTTGGCCGCCTGTTAAACAACAGGCGATCCCGCTGTGTGTTGTGGGGAATTTTATCCCCTGCCAGTAAGAGAGGCACGCGCGGAATACGGCGCCACCGTCTCAGGCCTGCTTCTGCTAAGGCGCCGGATAACCCTGTCCGTCCCCCCAGGCAAGCGCTCATGGATGCCGGAGATCGACTTGCTCTCTCCGGCACCTGATACGTCTTCTGCGGGATGGGAGAGTACTAGTTCTCTCCCGTTCCCTTTCCGCCGCCTTCTTGGCATACATTACCTCCTCGCAAAATGAGGCGCCGGGGGTAAGTTCACCTACTAACCCAACAGCATCTTGGTGTTCACTGTTACCATACAGCTCACCCCACTATCTGAGTGGGGTAAGCTGTATCACCAAAATATGCAGTAAAACACTAATGACGAAGAGTTTATAAAAGAAAAAAGGACATTTCCAACTTGTAATCGAGGAGTTCCGTTAGTAGGGGCTCTTTCCCAGTAAATACGACCATTTTTATGAAGTCCATAAAGAACTGGCTCGGAAACTTGCAGCTACACTTTGATTTTATTTAAAACAAGGCGAAAATAACTTACATTTACCTTCAACCTTCGGGGAATATTGAAATTTTATGCTTTGAATAAAATTTCTTTGAGTTACTGTTAAGTTTCGCAGTGACGTCAAGTCGTACGTAAAGTAAAGAATTAGCACAGCATCTCGTTCTCTGTTACATCGTTACATCTTCTATTTAAAAAAATGACTCGTTTTGTAGGAATAAAAAAAAAATCGAAAAAGAGTTTACTAGAAATTTCTTGCCTTTTCTTCTCTATGAAATTTTCGCATTGAAACGGATAACTTTTATAATAAATAGCTTCAAGAATGACTGATTTACTTCTACTCCTTACAATAAAATAAAGTCTGTATAAGAAAGCACTTCAAACGCATGCGTTTTTATCTACCACTAGCAGTTCCCACGCAGCTTCGCTCGCGTGTACATATTTATATATTTTTGCGCGGTACCCTAATTCTTTTTCAAAAATAAAGGTAGCCTAAGTCACTCCTTATAAGACCAGCTATCTGCCAGTGAAAATCCCGTGGGAATCGGTCCACCCGTTCCGGAGATTAGCCAAAACAAACAGACAGACAAACAGACAAAAATTTTAAAAACTGATTTTTAGGTACAGGTATCGTGAAAATGACTCTATGAGTTTAAAAAATAACTATTGTTTTGACATTACAAACAGACACTTTAATTTTATTTATTTGTATTATTACTTGTATTGAGTATTGATATATATATCCATCATTAACTATCTCAATAATATTTCTAAGGCACAATTTCATCTTTATAAAACATTTAACCTATTTAGCTGAACAATTGGTTGAACGCTTTGTAAACTTCTTTTTAAATATATTGCCAGCATCATTTACAATCCACAGCAGTGGAGTTTATGTTATAGGGGGCAAACGAGCGACGTGTCACCTGATGGTAAATGACTACCGCCGCCCATGGGCACTTGCAACTCAAGAGTCATAAGTGCGTTACCGGCCTTTAAGGTGGGAGTAGGGAAAGGGGGGAAGAGGCAGAGGGTTAGGGCCTCCGGTAACCTCACTCACGCGGCGAAAAGTAATGCAATCATTGTTTCACTGCAGGTTTTCTGTGAGGCCGTGGTACCACTCCGGTCGAGCCGGCCCATACGTGCCGAAGCATGACTCTCCCACGAACAGAGGCGGGCTGAGGCGTCACCCCATACAGTTTTAACAATCCCAACAAGAACGAAACGGTTCAGCACCTCCTTGTTGTGCCACAACATTTAAATTTACAATTTATTTTCAGCACAAGTATTCCCTTCAACCTTACAATCCTGGGTCCTTTAAGCGGGACGTTCAAAGACATCTCTCAAGGTCGTCAAACTGATGACCACCATTTCAGTATCATCCGTATCTATAATGGGGGTCTTCAATCTTTGGACCTCAATCTAGCTTACCATCAGGCTCGTTAAAATCATGCTGACATGCAATAATTAAAAAAAAAGTACCTTATTATAAACTGGAAAACCTTCTTGACCGGATTTGAACCTAAGACCGTGTACATATTCTGCGATGATAGTTCTCTACGATACTGTAAAAAAAACTACACTCCTTTGACAAATAATTGTGCGATGAGCACGATCATTTGTTCTGTGTCTGGGTGTAATTTGTCTATAATATGTATGTGTTTAGAAATATATAAGTATGTTTATCAGCAGTCTGGTTACCATAGTACAGGCTCTGCCTATTTTGGGATCAGACGGCCGTATGTGAGGTGTGTCAAGTTATTCTTGCTCAGAGTCTGTGGTTCTACTGAGAATTATCTAAAAGGAATGTCACACATGGAAGATGATATTCGAAAACGAATTAATCTCAAACTCGTGCCACAAAATTAACGACAGTTCTAAGTGAATCTGTGGTCAGTTTTCCCGATTTACAATTAAATTTTCCCCGAATCTAGTAAAACCGAGCCGTAGCTCATTACTGCCATAAAACTCAACGGTACTTATATAAACCCGTGCGGATTCAATATGTGCGCAATAACATCGAATTTATGTAAAATATAAACTGCGAGTCATCTGCGAAGGATTTTTCGTGGTGCATCACTATTAAATATGAAATATTATATCGGAAGTGCTCATAGTGATGGAATGTGCTCATAGTTTTATCGATAGTTTTATTTTTACTTTCTGTTTTATAGAATAGAATAGAATATCTTTATTTGCAGTAAAGTTTGTGGTAAGTACATAGGTTCTTACAAATCAAGGATTATAATAGTTCAGCACATTTTTGTCATATTTTTAACGTGCAAATAGTTATAATACAGATTGTTTTATTTTATAAATTAAATTAATTACATTGTATAATTGTTTATAGCATGTCAATTCATTTATCAATAAATATACATAATTAGTCACAACTATACTCATTATCTACTATTATTATACCTATTATTAATCATGTCAAGATCATTTTCATGGATTAATTACACTATATAATAAAATAAGTTACTATTATTTTAGAACTATGATTATTACGGTTATAATATACATAAAAAGTTTACAAGCTTAGTCTTATTCCTATAAAAGGTATATATTTAAGTATGTTTGAGGTATCGGACTTTCTCCCAGCCAGTTCGAGTTCCCCTCCCCAAACTATAGGTATAAGCAAGTAAACGATATCCCTTTCCTAAAGCTGGTAAAATTGGGACTATATTAAAAGAGAAAAGTAGGTTTTCAATATATCCAATTTTCCTGCCTTTATTTCCCAAAGTGCGCGGCTAACGGCAAAAGACTTGCCTTTATTACATGAACTTGCCCTTATTACTTGCCCTATAGGCGATAATGTTGACTTTATTTTTATGATAAGTCCTTCAAAACAATTATTAGCCAAAACCGTAAATAGTTAGGAAGTACGATCTTTTATAACGATATTTTATTAACTCTTATTATTTACACTATTCAATAGATCACATAGGAATACGCTAACATGTGAACATGTTTGAAATGCTGAAAGGCGTTCAGAGTAATCTTGAATAAGAATAAGAGAAGATTAGATTTAAGTAATGAATGTAATTTCACATATAACTTTTTTCTGGTCATCATCATTGTCTTATCCTTTTCATAATGAAACAACACATGGTGTGGTCGGACCCAATTAAAAAGCTGAAATATAGTTAAAAAAAATTAAAACTATATGCAATATCGATAAAGCACACATCACTAGTCGTGGCAATGTTTCACCGGGATCGAGTGGAGCCGACGTGTTCTATATCGAGCATATTCCAGAACTACCTCCGAGTGTGTACGCCACATGTGGCCCTGAGCACACTGGGATATAGTAAGTTATGTTTTCTTTTATATAGTTATTTTTCTTCTTCACTCGTACTGACGAAAGCATAAAATTTACAGAAAGTACTGGGTGTCGATCTTCGTGTGTCAGAATTATGCGGAGTCCCGCATCATTGGATACTCTATATTTTCGTCATCGCCTTGCGTTAAATAATATTCCTGTATTGGAATGTACAGTTTATGCAACTATATTTCTCCCTTATTTTTTTATATTATAGGGGGCAAACGAGCAAACGGGTTACCTGATGGTAAATGACTACCGCCGCCCATGGGCACCTGCAACTCGAGAGTCACAAGTGCGTTACCGACCTTTAAGGTGGGAGTAGGGGAAGAGGGGTACAGGGGGGAGGGAAGGATTAAGGCCTCCGGTAACCTCACTCACATGGCGAAAAGCAATGCAATTGCTTCACTGCCGGTTTTCTGTGAGGCCGTGGTATCACTCCGGTCGAGCCGGCCCATACGTGCCGAAGCATGGCTGTCGTACGATATATTAATTTGCTACATCAATCAATGAAGAAACGCTGTTACTTCATAAGTCAGTAAAATTCTAAGCCTTAGATACGGGATCTAAAAAACACAGTTTTGACAGTAAAACTGAGTAACATTACATAAAACATGCTTTAACAACACTTTTCGGGCTGCAGAAGTAACCGATAGACATGAAAGGTAGGTAACATCTGCTCCTATTCACTACAACAGATCAATCCTTACCGATTGCTAATATTCTGACAATTAAAAAGTGCTATTTATTATTTTATTTGCTCTCAGTGTGTCCCTTTAACTACGTGCGACGCCTCCGTCCGAATGGCGAATATCTGCGGCGATACTCAATTTCATAACGACGCTAGTGCACTCGCTCGACTTATATCTCCTGCTGCTATTCTACATGCAAGTACTATGTGCCCAAAGCCTTATTTACTTGAATATACTATGTATGAACGCAGTCATTTTGCAATACATTTTTGAATTTAGAATTATGTGACGTCATTAGATACGGCTTGATGATGACCAATGGGATGTTGGTAACGGTGTTCTAATTTCAAATAACACCGTTAAACAAATGATCTTACTTATTTAAATCTCAGTGATGTAGTACGTTCGACTACTTGTGTCCGAAGAATAGTGTTTTTTTTTTAATTTAAAATGTTTCTATTCAGGATTAGTGGATATTAAGGCTCTTATTCTGATATCTCTGTATACGCTTTGACTAAACACTAAAGAAACGGACTCCGAACTACACTCTTTCAAAAAGGTGCCTACGCTATGTGTGTTAAAGTCTTTAATGCTTTGCCAAATAATAGCAAAATTGAAAACAAAATTGAGACAATGGCTACTAGAAAAGTCATTTTAGGTTACCTTCCTGTGGAGTAAAATGATTGAATTTTATTAATTATATTGATATAAAATTGTCTCTGTAATCACTAATCACTGTTCGTTTTATTTTTGTTGCGATTGTATTACTGTTATAGTATTAATTTACTATTGCCTGTTGGTCTAGTGGTTAGTGACCCTGACTGCTATGCCATGGGTCGTGGGTTCGATTTCCACCTGAGTCTGGGTGTTCTTTGTGTCCGTTGTTTGTATGTTTGTAAAGTCCCCGTGACACAGGAGTAATTCCTTTTTTTTTTTTTTTTTTTACGTGTGGAAACCCCCACGGGTCGTCACTCCACCTGGGCTAAGCGGTAGGGTGGTATGTCGGACTCGAACCGACTAAAACCACACGGTGTTCCATCACAGTCCATACTACCAGGGCCTCAGGTGTACCCTTAGAAGGAAATCCCTGTGTACCCTGGCAGACTTGGCCGCCTGTTAAACAACAGGCGACCCCACTGTGTTGTGGGGGATTTTGTCCCCTATCAGTAAGAGAGGCACGCGCGGAACACGGCGCCACCGTCTCGGGCCTGCTTCTGCTAGGGCGTCGGATAACCCTGTCCGTCGCCCCCAGGCAAGCGCTCATGGAGGCCGGAGATCCACTTGTTCTCTCCGGCGCCTGGTGCGCCTTCTGCGGGATGGGAGAGTACTAGTTCTCTCCCGTTCCCTTTCCGCCGCCTCCTTGGCATACATTACCTCCTCGCAAAACGAGGCGGCGGAATCCCACGCTCTCTCGCTCTGGACCATGGACATAATCATGGTCTCCAGCGAGAGGCTACCCATACCTATGGCCGTCGCGAGGTCAGCACGCTGCTGCGTCCATGCAGGGCACTCCACTAGAGTGTGGAGTGCGGTATCCTCGCGGCAGCCTCCGCAGTGGTGACACACAGGCGTTGGCTCCCGGCCTATCCGACACAGATACTTCCCAAAACAGCCATGTCCAGTAAGTACCTGCGTCATCCGGTAGGAGAGGCTGCCATGCCGCCTCTCTAGCCAATCCTCCATGACGGGTCTTACCGCCACGATCGTGGCGTGCCTTACAGGAGTAATTCCTAATGCGGGAGTTCTTTCTAAAAAAAAAAGAATTATTATCAAAATTGTATTATTAATTATTATCAAAATTGTATTATTAATTATTATTAAAATTGTATTATTAATTATTATCATCATTGCAGTATCTAACTTGATATTTCACATGATGGGCTTCAATAAAATAGATGATAGATAAGTACTAATATTAATTAAGACTTTTTTTGTGAATCTGATCGAAAATATTTACAAATTAAATAAAACATTATTTTGTTTCTCTTTTAATATACTCGATCGTATATCTGCATTACCCTAAGGTAGACTGGTAGAGAATGCCTTTGGCAGGAAGTTCGCCTCTGTACACATTGTACATAAAGTAATTAATAAATAAAACGTACTGCACCATTTTCTTATCATCTGTATCACCATATAGTACAAAATAGGAGCCATCTATCTTTAGCTAGCCGCATTATAAAAAAGAAAAACATCAAACATAATGCAGTTACGGCTATCTGCGCCGGAAGCGCGGACGGGACGTAGGAAAAATATTTTTCCATTTTAAATAAGTACGGAAAAGAGTATATATTTGCTTTATCTAGAGTTCGTTAAATATTAGTAGGTACGGTGAACAGAATTGCGCACTTTTTTCCTATTAATAGTCCCGTGATGAGAATATTTTTTTTTTACCCAACAGCTTTTTTATCTGTGCAAACTTTCTTTTTGTATCCAGATGGAATGGAACGTGCTTTTTAATTTGTCGAAGCGTGTTGTTTTTTTACGGACAAGATTGGATATAGACGAATTATGGACGAACTTTTTGTTTTTAATTAAACCTGGGGCTTTTTAGATTTATAGGTATCTAATACCTACTGATAAAGTATTGGATTATGTTAGATGTTAGGATAAGCACCATTATCTTAGCCATTAGACATAGACTGACTGCCACTCTTCAAAAGGAGAGGATAGAGGATTTGCTTCGTTTCAGTTCAATTTGTCCCTCAGATGACATTTTACATCCTGTAATAATCTTCCTTCTCCAATTTGAATAAAATTAATACAATCCCCTTTCTTAAGAATTATTGTAGATCTACTGCGCCCTGTATTACAGTTTTAATTTTACTTTTTCATCAAGGAATTTTCACTGAAAATGAAATAAACATTATAAAAAGTGTTTTAAAATGTCTAGTGCTTCTTAAGAACATTGTTACAAGCAATCGTCTTAGTAGCATAAGGAAAATATCATCAATTACTTTACGTTGTATCTAATATTGTTATTAACTGAGAAAATCACGTTCAATTACTGTCAAAAATCATTATAATGACAATAATCATTAAAATTAACACATGCATGGATGGGCATCCAATCAGACACCGTTACGTCACAGACAACGGTCAATGAATGCATACGAAATTCAAATAACACGTTCTAATTTTAAATCGACAGCGACGCAGCGATTGACCGTTTGCCGCGGCAGGCGTCACAAATCAAATCAATACCTACACCAACACATCGGTAAATACCTATCGAAGGCGGCTTTATACACACACACATACACAAAAACGTCGAACGTGGTAAATACGAGATATCGGTTCGAGTGTGCGCCGTTGTGCCCAATCGCGCAGAACCGATCAACCAATCAGAGTGCTCGGTGCATTCTCGATACTTACCGGCTATTTTTGCTTGATCTTCGATTTTGTTCTGTCGCCTACTTCGTTGGCCTTATTCAGGAGTTGTGAGAAAGGGGCGGTGGGTCAGGAAATGTTGGCCGCTAATGTTCGAAGGTTCAATACGCCATTGGCTTATAGGTTCTGTGTTACGTCACGTAGATTTTCCGAGGTTTTTTCTCTCGTAAATGGGAGTGCACGTTTCGTTCGACGTAGATAGGGGCTGAAGCGCGTGATTGGTAACTCTTCGTACGTATTGACTGACCGGTTGTAAAGAACACTTTTTTATAGACATGTTTTTGTCCATTGTTTTGTCTAATAAATGTGCATACATTCCAATTTGTTCTTTAGTGAATATTATGTTTTCTCGTAAATCTATAAATATGTTTGAGAATTGAGTAAAGACTTAATGCGTTAATAGATATGAGGTAAGTAGATCGAGTTAAATGTTCTCAAAGAAGCGATTAAAACCAGATTAGAAAGGTAGGTATTAAAGTTTATAATTGAGTGATAAAAATTATGTGACTGAAGTGGAAAAGAAGCATACATCCGAGATGATATGAAGGGGTTACTACACCAAAAGTTGTTGTTGATTCGGTACAAATCTAAGGAGGTATGTGTAGGTAAAAACCTGAAAGAAGGTAGATCAGGTCACAGCGAATCTATGCTTGAATCTCCAAATCTTCTGGACACCGTAGTTAAACAGTAGTGCCTACTTTCGCATTTGTTTGTATTTCTATTTAAACCACTTCAAAAAAAGGAGGAGCTTCTCAATTTTAGTGTTTTTTTGTGTTTGTAACGAAAATTACGGAGTTTTGGGTAAAAACTCAGTCTTTCATTAATCGATTTCTACAATTCTTTTCTTGTTTGGAAGGGTATGGCCCCATTAATTGTTTGATAAAAAATACCACCCTTTAGGGTGGAAAAATAGGTAAAGGATTTTTACTTTTACTTAATATTTTTTCACTGAATTCGGTTTTCTTTGTGAAAACCTTATATAATTATAAGTAGGAATGTCCTAGAGCTTTGAAACGGGGGATAGGAATTGACATGCCTGAATGTCATCGTAAGTACCTACGTTTAGGCAGCATAAACCTCTTACCATAACGTGGGCGTCTCGTTTTTACCACATTGATTGTAAAAATAACAACGCAAGACTTCTGGTATGTTGGTAGTGTACCTACTGAATGGGATTATAAGTTTCAAATCTATAAATAAACCATTGGCCTATCACCGCTTAATCGTCATTGCTTCCACGCGTATAGCCCAGTAACTCCCACGACTCTCACTGTGCAGAGTTGTGGGTTCGATTCTCAGTTTGAGTGAACATTAACACAAAAATATTATAAAATCCTTTGCTACTCTTATATTTATTTAAAGAAGAAGAAATAAAACAACAAACCTTTCTACCAAGTCAGCTATCTCACAAAACCAACACCCAAAGGTACAGAAAACGACACTTGTATAAAACCCAACTTATTTACCTATGTGCTTATACCAATGTACATAAACACCTTGAAGATATCCCACCCTAGTACCTACGTACCTGGGAGCGGTGTCACCCCCGTCTGCGTTAAAAAGCAATCTCCTTAATGGAATTTCAATTTTCCCAGGGAACTTAACTAAAAATCCGACTGACTGCAATATCGTTAGACGGCTACGTCAAGACGACAACTATGTACTAGAATATTCTTATATAACACTTACTTCCCCTTTTACATAGGTTATATCGTAAGCAAACTAAATATATTGTTATTTGAAGTCATATCCATAAACTGAGTAACATAAAAAAAAAAGAAATTTGGAGGCAAGGAATCGATTGTTCGATTTTTAAATTAATTTTCTAAATCAAAATGGCGGGCTTCTATCGTTATGACATTCGTATAATTATTTTGTTAAATTTTAAGCGTGGTTTAACTAAACAAAAATGTTTCGAGGAAATGAATAGTGTACTGAGGGAAAGTTCTTTATATCTAAGGACCGAATGAATATTGGAATAATGGTGGTATATTCAATTCGATTGCGGTAATTTTAACTGAGAGGATAATGCAAGGTCCGGTAAGCCGATAGAAGTGACGTCCGATAAGAACATTGAGACTGTATGAAAATTATTGGAGGAAGGCCGATGTGTGACATTATGGACAGATCGAAGAAACCCCCAATTTTTTCTTTCAAAAATTTCCTTTCTTTCAAATAACCGTGTACCTATACACGGTTATTTGAAAGAAAGGAAATTTTGTTCACTATGGGTTCCGCACTTGATGACTGATGCGCTCAGGGAGCAGCGTCTGACTAGATCTCGTAATATGTTAAAAAATTGAAAGACGACTGATTTAACTACATTTCAATTGTTGTATATAATTTTTATATACCTACACCATCACAGACAGAAAATATTTAAAATGGAAGTCGGAGAATTTGATCGAATAAGCGGGGATTCGGTGCAGCGCTCTATTTCTTAATATTAAAAGCGAAATAGAAGCAAAATGAAAAATCTATTAAAGCGGGGGGGTGGAGACAGCCGATTCGTTCGTGAACAATTTTGTATACTGTGTATCGCTTATGTGTGTGTTTTTACGCTGTGTCAGATATAGTTCTGAGTGTATTTCGTTTGAGTTTTTAAGGGAGATGGCAAATACTAAACTACTATGTTATCCACTCTGAATAGTTTCAAAACCTACATTTAATAACATACCTAGACTAAACAGCTTAGTGATATTTTAACCGACTTAAAAAAAGAGGACCTGTATGCACCTACCTATATTTGTTTATATATCCGCGATTTTCTTAAAAAGTAATCTATCAATTATCATAATTGTTTCATTACCGTATTGTACGTACTTTCAGAAAGGTTTTAGTAGGTATATAATGCATTAGCTCTTTGTTTTTTCTTTTTTTTACAATGAATTTCCTTGAAGTCGGTTTATTTTTAGCTAAAACAAATATTCTCCACTGTTTTTCAACAGATTTTTTTTTATTTTCTTTAGTAACTTTTGACGAGTTTTAGTGTTATCAATAAATTAAAATTGAAAACAGTTTTTTCTTACCTTCTACAGAGTCGAAGGTAAAAAAAACAAAGTTTTTTATGTTATAGGGGGCAAATGAGCAGATGGATCGGGTCACCTGAAGGTAAGTGGACACCAGCAACTCAAGAGTCACAAGTGCGTTACCAACCTTTGAGATGGGAGTACGCTCTTTTCTTGAAAGTTTGAAGGTCGTATCGGTCCGGAAATACCATAGGTGACAATTTGTTTCACAGATTGGTAGTGCGAGGCAAAAAAATCCTGGAGAACCGCACAGTGGTGGATTGCCACATTATCCATGTGATGGGGATGATAGTTTCGTGGCTTTTAACGATGGCAAAACGCTGCGGCCGGTATAAGTCCGAACAATTCCTCAGAGCACTCCGCATGATATGGGCGATAGAGAATGCAGAGTGAAGCTACATTTCTACGCAACCCCAAGGGGTAAAGCCGATCTGAAATATCCTGGCAATCGATGATTCGGGTTGCTCTCCGTTGAATGCGGGCCAGAGGTAGAAGATGGTACTGGGGTGCTCCTGCATAGAGATGAGAACAGTATTCAATATGTGGCTGAATCTGCGCCTTGTAGGCGGTGGGCCAGGATAAAATACTGTCTCGATCTGTTCAGCGTGCCAAGTTCCTTCGAGTTTAATTTGGCCTTACCCTCTAAGTTCAACGCGATAAACTAACTGACAACGCCTCCCCCTTGGTCTCGATCACCTGTGTCCACAGGTATACGAGAAGATCACCATATCGGTCATTGAGTAGCTGGTAACCTTCTAAGTACTGAAGGAGCTGGCAGTTTCCAATTTTGGATAAAGTGTGTATTGTTACAAATAATTTAATAAACTACGGACGCTTTCAAAACTTTAAGAAAAGAGCGTACTCCCATCTCAAAGGCCGGCAACGCACTTGTGACTCCTGAGTTGCAGGTGTCCATGGGCGAAGGTAGTCACTTACCATCAGATGACTCGTCTGCTCGTTTGCCGCCTATGCTTGTGACTAACTCCTTCGAAATGAAACTTTGTATAAATAGGTACTACTAGCAACCCGCCCCGGCTTCGCACGGGTAACAGGGACATCTTCAACAAATCATCAACAAATTTCAATCAATTTTCACAAAATCTTAACAAATTATACACCTAAACCTTCCTCATGAATCACTGTGTCTATTAGTGAGAGCGGTGGGGACTTTCTGACATAATATGTAGTGATGATAATGTGGCATCTTGAAGCTGGTCATATGATGGAGCCAGGGGTAGTAAACCCTTCAAGTCAACTCCTGGCTCATATGATTCGTTTTGATGAGTCCAATAGATATGGCTTAGTAACGATGGTTTGATGATAGAGCCAGGAGGTGGACAGTGACCTCTTTTATACTTTTTTTTCGGTTCGTCATTAACGCGTGTTTTTTTAGCTTTTTTTAACTATGGTATACCATATTAGGTGTGTAATTCGGGGCTTAATCGCCATAATATTTAAAAGGTACAATACCTTTTGGTTACCCGACGTTTCGATCGAATTGCACCGGTCGTGGTCACGAGTAGACTGATGAGAGCTCAGCGACGCCTTCGTGAAGTGCGAGTTTCGGCAACTACCCGCACTTGAGCTTCACTATTTTTTTTTTATTCGTACTATCGATACTTCGACACACTACACTTACGACGTCCCCTGAATATGTATCAAAGTCGCGAAAGTTTAAAAACAATTATGGCATACCATGCGATTTTAGAAATTATTCATACGGACAATTCATCTTAGTTCTAAAGAGGTTTTTTTGTAATGTCATTGGAATCTGACCTAAAACTTTAAATGTGTACTGTAACCATAATAGCATCCTCTTCAAAATGATACGGAAGAAAATCATACACAAAAATCCTAGTCCGCTAGACTCAGTAGTGTCCTGAATCTAAAACATTACACGAACACTCGGAAATGATCACAAATTAACCAAATGACTAACAAAGTAACGACTGAAACGCACTTGCGATTAATTTGTCTTACATTGATGCGTCGCTTCGGTCGCAGTTATATTTAGCAAGTGCACTTCGATCTTAGTAGTCGGTGGGGTTAGTTATGAATGTGGGGACGGATTTAGGAATAAGAAATTTTATGTAATTCTTTTTGAAGTTAAACTTCTCTTGGCGCGTTAGGGAAAAATTATGAGAGTAAATTTTTCACAAAAAACCGACACCCTGAAGTTAGCTAGTTAGTAGTTAGTACTAGTTGACGATAATGATAAAAATGGTTTTTACATATTACTTTGAGTACGTTTGTAGAATTTGGGGTTAGTTGACGGTATGTATTATTTATTATGATATTTAAAAAAACTTTATTTAACTTGATAAAAGTATAACTTCTTACGTGCGTACACACACTTTTTTATTTTCTTTTTGGCTAAATTGTTTGTTAGATTGTTGACACCTTAGATTGTAAATAATTATGAGTCTTCGCTAAACAAACAAACAAGTAAATTAGGTAATTAATTTTTTAAATTTTATTTTTTGTTTGGTGCTGAATCAAAAATATTTAGATATTTACATTAGTGTAGGAGTTTAATTACAAGTTTATTTTTCATTTTTCAATTCCTTTCTTATTTCGTCAGCTTAACTTTTTGTTATTTTTTTGTTGCTAAAATATAATTAAAATTATTATCAGATATTCAACAATACTTTATTAGTTGAGAAGTTCCCTCGACTGGATTTGGCATCCATTATCAAATCAACTACAGGTCTCCGTCATGTTGTAGTGTCATAAAAACTACGTATGTGTGCTAAGTTTCTACAGAACCGGTTCACAGGTGTATAGTTAACGAGTAACCAATCATTCATCCCCTATTTTTCCACCATTAGGGTTGAAATTTTTATTTAAAATTTAAATGGGATCAACTTCGAAGTATATCCTATTTCATAAAAAAAGAATTTTCAAAATTGGACTATCGTGTAAAAAGTTACTAAAAAAAAAGTTACTGCGTGGTCATACATGAAAAAAAATAAAAAAAATATATACGGGAGTCACTTGAGAACCTTCTCCGTTTTTTCGTCAGTTAAAAATAACACGGTAATATAAACTATAACTAGTTTTTATCGCTTTATCTAGGCTTCATCTTCCAGTTATACAGTGTCTAAGCTTATAACTACTTAGTAACAAAAGGGTGTAAGGTGTTTCACGAAATAGTTCCTAACATAAGTTTTCACTGTTATCATATTTCGATTTACAAAAAAAGGTATAAAGATATAAAGTTTAATTTATATATTCATTATAGTATCTAATTCGTCCCTGGTTTGGTCAGATCATGAAAGCATTCCAGTGACATTAGGAGTGCGTTCATTTTCATAGATTTATCGACGGACTCAACTTATTGCAGTGCGGTACTCAAACTTTATGATTATTTGTTTATTTTTTAAATATAACCAATACCTAATATATATAGTTACTCATAATCATAGAGCTTAGAGATGCTTATTGCTAATACTCCTTCATTCCCAAGGAGCATTGGCTACCGTTTCTGCTTGTAATCTTCAGCCGTACTCAGAAAAAAAATATTTATCAAGTAACTATAATAAGTACCTAATGAAGCAAATATAAAATAGTACAAAAAAATATGTATGTGACAAATCACTTCAATAAGTATCTATTGATACATATGACAGAGACCAAAATGGAAGCCAAGCGACTGAACCTCATAAGGAAATGAGATAATTTTTCTCTTAGTTCGGTTATTGTATTCAATAAACATCACTAATATCAAAGAGATGCAAATGGCTAATTTATAATCTCCTCAACCTTATCACAAATTTATTTGGGAACAGTGGAAAGTCTTCTCTTCTTCCATTCTACTCTATCATATCATATACTCTTTCACGCAATCCATCCATCCTCTTTTTGGTCGCCCTCTACTCTTGTATCCGTCAATTTCCATGTATAAAACTCTCTTGACCACATTTTGCTCATCCCTCCACATCACACCAAATCACATCACATCACACCGCTCATCAATTGACTAATTCTATTAAAGTTATTTTAGAAATATGAGCAATTAAAAAAGTTTGAGCATCCTATCAAAATGCCAATTGAGATGGCGAAACCGTTCACGTTATTTGCGTCCAACACCTGTCCTGGCACAAATCATACAGTTGGGACACGATGCATCATCGATCTCTTAGTGGATTTTTAACGGCGTATTATTAGAACTGTGTGATGATCGTCTGTGCATTGAGTGTTTTGTACAAATTTTGAGTTTTGAGACGAAAATTATGATCTTCATGATGATTAGTTATGAGGTGATTTTGTGATGTACAGTGTGTAGGCGTATAGTATAAGCATAGCATACTAAAACATCGGCATATCAGGATAGCAGGGGTCAGCATAGCATATCAGAATCTGGATGTGCCGAGGTTCTGGCATGCTATGCTATTCTATACGTCTGTAGGGAGGATTTAGCACAAACCGTATTGTTAATGTAGACAATTGTTTGGTAGATGACGAAATGGATTGGAATGGATTCCTTGTATGTCGAGATGGCTGACTCAAACTCTTGTTATTTTGAGGTGTAGAGAAACAAACTTTTAGGTCTTCTAGGCTCTTGAGTCTTGTGTCGAAAATTTTGTCAACGTTAATGGGTTTAATAGCTGTAGACTTTATTGACGTGCACGCCTTAACTGATGAGTTTAGGGGCAGTGACAACAATAGTAGCAGTTGCATTATAAAATATATCAGTTACTTGAAAAACAACTTCAAAACTGGTTTGTTTGTTGGCCACATCGTAATGGCATTATACGCAATCCCAATAAAGGACACAAAGCATATTAAAATCGAGGTCCTAACACCCATATCGGAAGGAATATACAGCTTTCGAAGATATTAACTAAATTTGGGACTACGCACAAAAAATACTTTTTGTGCGTACTTGTGTTGTTTGAAATAATCATTTGGTATTTATAGGTTAAGTTTCAGGTGTCACTCATTGCTATAATAGGATAGAATTTTATAGAAATTAGAAGTTAGTTAATAAATAATATGACTGCATATGTTACAGACAATATGCTTAGCTCTCTCACTCTTTGCAACTATTAACCGTTTTGCTTACAAAAGCAGATCTTTTCAATTCAGATTTATGTGTCCACCAACCTTCCGTATGTCATTAAGATGCGTCTGACTATTGCTTCATTAAATTTCATTTAATATGACTTATCAAAGCAATACTTAAACCAATTAAATACTAAAGTAGACATAGACGACATCAAAACAGAAAAACACGTCAAATTGAAACAAGCAGATATATCTCCAGAGTTAGATCAGTCAGCTACATATGATGTCCAAACATCGAAGCATAATATCGTTCCTGTATTTATTACACTCATATGACAGACAGATATTGATGTACATGTTGCGTCTTGGCACGATCCATTTATCGCGAACGCAATTCTGCATTACATAGTTGACGCGTCATTGATAGTCTATATTTAAAGTATTATGAGTTTCGACGGCTTGTATTGAAATATTTATGTGTGTATGTAGGTGTGTTAAAGATTTTGTGCCAATAAAACGTGCAAATTCAAAGAAAATTTGTGCCGTTCACGCGTGGATAGTTAAACTTCAAAAGAGAGAATTAATAATTGACAGAAAGATGTTTGTTGAAGAAGTGGGTGGATGATTGGGGTAATTTTCAAATTTGTATTAGTTTACATACATACATATGTTCACGCTTCATTCCGGTCCAGGGTAGGCAGAGACGATAGAATGCCAGTTGCCACAATAATGTATTAGTTCACTTCAGATATAATTGTCATAAACTACATCTACAATTGATACAAATAGAATAACATTGCTTACATTGCTTGTACGTAGGTATATTATGACCATATAGTATAAACTGGCCTGTTGGTCTAGTGGTTAATGATCCTGACTGCTGACCCAGAGGTGGTGGGTTCGATTCCCACCCAGGATAAATAATTGTGTGATGAGTGTGATGAATTAAACCTGAAAGTTGTGAGTGTAGAATAAGTATTTGAATTCGAATGTTTAAAATACGAATACTTATTACGAAGAATGTAACGTTTTTTTTCTAAAATATTATAGTAAAGTTATACTATTTTTAAAGCATCGGTAGTTAATAAGTCTACGTAGTAGTAGCAAACTTAAAATAAAATCGGGCGCCTGCAGCTAATGCGAGGTTGCTACGCTCCTTGATAAAGGGTCTCCGGTACGTCCTAAACTTGTCGGCCAGCCCCGAAATATACACATGAGTAAAACCGTAAATCCTTTTTATTAACTTAAAATAAAGTAATATGAGGTGTTGCTTGTTCTTGATACTTTATCTTCCAGATAAAGTGTGTTTATGTATGTTCAGTTACAGTAGGTAATAACCACAATACCACAATTTTATCATTTGGATGGATTCTGTCCAAAGGTAGAGTGTGGGCTGTTAGAGACTTACACTTTTTTAAGTATTTGCAAGGTCAGTCAACCATTTAATCATGTATCCAATAATTACTTTCTTTTTTTAAGCTCGAACCTCATTTATAGTGATCAATTACCTCAATCGTATATAATTTATAACACATTACGTAGTACCTCGTCCTCATCGACATACAAATCAAAATAAATCTAAATATCCGAAGGCGTGAATTATTATAACTGTTCCGTACATCCAGTAATGTCATTTTAATACGACAGAGGTTACTCACCGTGACGTCATTATCACCAACCACAAAACTGACAAATTTAATTTTTTACTCTGTCTATAACACAACGACAACCTCTAATACTTTTAATTAAAGTTCAATTTCGAATAACTTTACGTTTAAGGACTGCAATTTCATCTTGTATGCTCTGAAAGTTCTAAGAGTCGTTGTATACCAAAGTGTTCTTTTTCTGTTTTCGAATAAAGAATGAATTTGCATGAAGTGTCTTTCCAATTCCAACATTTTTTATTTGCAGTTGTACCAGCATCTAAAGTTCTTTATTTGAAAGTCTTTATGCCATTATTTTGAGAAGTAGGGTCTTCTTTAACAGTGAAGATAAATTGGTGATCGCAGAAATCGCTCGATTGTTTCTGAATAGGTGACAATAAGTTTTTTGTTTTTATATCTAAACGATGGCGTTCATTTCGGGTAGCTTATGGTGAAACTGGGGTTTTAATGGTTTTTTAAACGATCACCGATTTCCCTGGCGATGTTGCATTCATTTTTATATTAGCACGTGGCATAACGTTTTTGTTATGATCGATAAAGCTAAATATTTTAAAATATGTAATAGCCGAAGACAAAAGCTAGCTTTTGTCTTCGGCTTCACTCGCGTGAATGTATGTAGGTGTTTTTAATCAATTTGATTTATCAAATTTGATAAAATTTGTGAAGATGATTGAGTAGGTAGTCAAGACGTCAAAGTCTAACAAACAAACAAATAACAAAACAAACTCAATTTCGCATTTATAATTAGTATTTTACTCGTTAATCAACTTTAATTCACTTACTCAGGACAAATAATTATACTATATAACACTGGTGAAGTGATGCCATGTGGGGGATTCCACACGACAAAAAAAATATCATGTACTTCAAATTTTGGTACTTGTAGAGGAAATACTTAAATTTTAAATTTTCATTTCCATTGGTATTACGGTACTACTTTTAAGATTCTGGAACCTGACATCAAACGGCAGCGAGTGAATATTTTGCACATTTTGTTTTAGGATTGACAACATATTTATTTGCTTTGTCTTCTTTATCCGACCACCGAACTACTGAATTACCTACTGGAATATCTATCATCTGAATATACACATTGTCGATCTTCTCTCTCTCTATAAACATCTATCAACATTTCAAACAAAATGTATTCTGTAATCTCAAGTGTATCATCATCATTATAACACCTGCCATCAACCCCTCATTTACTCCATACTTCAATTGTTCAGTCATCGTTCCCAGCCGAAGATCAAAGCGTATCTCTAGTGCGCGTAAATACAAAGTAGCAACGCGCAAACATACTCGTGCGCATATGTCAGAACAATGTGCGGAAACGCACGCGCTGATGCGCAGGTGACTATCGCTATTGGCGATTCACAATGTATGTTTTGATGATCTTGTAGGTTTGTATTTTCTAAGGAAAATTTAATCGATAAAATTTAAATGTGAAGATCATTATTGAGTGGTAATTGTAAGATATTGGCCAGTTGTAGCTATTGTAGTCCACAACTGATCTCAAGAATCAATCACGAAGATGAATTAGTTCTTGAGTTCATCTTACATTTTTTTCTTCTTCTCATTCAAATATATACCTATTTTATTGCTTAGAAACACAATACTACAACAGCAATCAGTAGGAAACATTAAGTGTTTCAATATGCAGTCTAATTGCAGGCTGCGATTTCAAGGGTAAAGTAAATTACTGTATATCATGTGGCAAGTATGCCAAATTCCATTACTGTTACTATCCCGGTATAGTACATACCTACATATATATAGATACATTCACATCTGTATCCCCAGAAGCAATTAAATACTCAAATTCTGCCAAATTTGCAAGCCTATTGCCGTCAACCGGGTACTTTGGGAATTAAAGATGGAAAAATTTGATAGATTGGGGAGTGTACGCAATAGCTACAGCAGGTCAGAGTTGCATACCTGTAACTCGAACTGGCAACAGCCGGAAAGTCCGAGCCTTGGAATATAATTGGATTCCTGTAGAAGATTGTGGGGAATGAGTACTAGCATTATATACTTTCACCACAGTTCCAAGAGAGTTGGATACAGCATTAGTGTTGATAGTGTTGATAATGTAGATGTAGTATGTAGATGATAGTAGATGACATATGCACTAACAAATTTGTTGATGTCAAACTATTATTACACAAATTCAGAAAATCCTAGTATTGCTCATGTTTTCGGTCACAAATCAAAAAGGTATTCAGTTCCAAGTCAAAAATGTGTCTCAACGTGTAATTTATCTTGTAGATAGTCAACATTTACTACCGGCACGCTGGATTTATATCTAAATCTATTATTTTAACTGGACGTATGTGGAGGAAGATTGAAATGTGCGTATTAAGGGCTGGGTGTTTGTCTTGGACGGTATTAACAGTCGTCTGAACATTTTAAACACATGTTTACAATGACATCCTAAATAGGCAATGGAAATAACGACGATCTTTATGCCTAATGCATATTCTTTTAAAAAAGTTACTCATTTTTTCGAAGTTCTTATTTTTATTCTTGTAGTCAATTTCTCTCATTAGTGGTTATAAATGTACCTACATGTATACGTAATTATGAATTTTAGCGTTATTTATTGTTTTTTTTTTTAATAATTAACTGAACTTACTGACCAATATTCCTTTCTATGTCTGCTTCATCCTGCAGATGAGATTAGGTTCCCCTATGTACGTCATCATCCTCCTGGCATTTGGCCAATTTCATTTGGGGTCGACGCAATGTGTAGGTAACACAGTTATTATTTTAAATTTCTTTTTTAAAGTAATTATATATTTTTTTCAACAATTGGGTTCGACATTCGAAAAGGGTTTTGGCTTGGTTCTTTTATGGCCGCCCGCATGCCTGACGCCAATTCTTTTTAGGAATGTACTCGTTATCAGATGGGACAAAGGAAGAAGGTAAATTGGGGTAAAGAAACGGATAGGGCGAAGAAGCTAGGGTAAGGGATACCGTAAGTCTCGGATGGGGCAACGGGAGTGAGACTGCAGTAGTTCACAGAGGCCGGGGTCGCGTACCCGAATGTCAGTCCTGTGATTGGAGAGGCCAGTAGGACAGGAACAGCAACTGTAGTATTGTATACGTAGTGTACGTAGTACGTATGTAGTATTTGTAGCTCGTCCAATATATGTTTGATTAAAATCATCGTGCATTCCAACACAATTTAACTTTGGTCGATTGTCAAGCTCGGCATTTTTTTACTGATGAAAAAACGGAGGATATTCTAAAGTCAACTCGTACATTTGATTTTTTGATAATGGTGGCGATATAAGTAGAATTCATCGCAAAGCAAAAATCAATAGCTATAGATACACGTAATTCAGTACACAATTTATCGTATTTCTAATTTAATAATTCATTAACAAAGTAAAAATATCTAAGAATAGTAAAAACAGTAAATAGTAGGTACAGTTTTGTTTTGTTTATATTATTGGCAACTAAGTAGTTGTTTATTAACTTAAACATGATACTAATGTTTCAAAGAAAGATTGCAGTTTGTCTGAGTTTGTGAAATAATCACCAAAGCCACTGCACTTACTTAAACACCTCTTTCAACGTTTGAAAGGTGCACTATTCTAGATGGACACAGGATATGGTTAAAAACCTTGGCATAAAAATTAAAACATTTTTTTTAGATTTGAACAATAATTTATGATGTTTTTTTTTTCTCTATGGGAGGAAAGGAAACTTGCTTTTCTCTATTTCATAAATAGTATAATTATAAACATTATAATCTGTCAGATCTCTAAAAGTTCTAAAATAATTTATGGCACCGCGCTGTTTAATATTAATAATATGAATTCTTATAGGTGTCCGTCGATGAATCTGGCTTGATCCCAAACGTTACATGTCACTTTAGATGATCGATTGATGTTGTTCTAACAACATCTGTACTGTTCCACGTCAATTGGTACAGTGATATCGTGCGCACTTAGAAAATTTCTCATTAGTGCAAAAATAGTCTATACGTTTTGTATATTTCTTTGAAAGTTAAAGAATATGGAAGTAAACAAATTGTAGGAGACAGTTTTCAGCATTAACACAATTTCCAGTGCTATCTCAAGATTCTCATTCATCCAGCTCTCGGAAACGAGCTAAATCACGACGTCATTCATTATTCTCCATACGTTGGTACACACGTTTGATACCGGGAAAACAGCTATAATTCCTTAAGTTTTTGCACTAAGTAAATCACTCGGCGCTATGCGTGGCCAAGATACGCTCATCCGCATTTAATTAGGATACTGTCGCAAGAAAGTTACATACGATACGGTTTCCTGTAGTACATCATATACCATTTTGCGCTTTTTGTAGAAAATTTTCTGTTGGTTTCCAAGTACGTACTTAAACAGTACTTTTATGTAATACTAGCAGCGCCCCTCGATTTCAACCGCGTAAGTCCTGATTCCGTGGGATTATCAAGATAAAAGATAAAAAGTAGCCTATATGTTAATCCAGGTCTTCAGCTATCTACATACCAAGTTTCATTGCAATCGGTTCAGTAGTTTTGGCGTAAAAGAGTAACAAACATCCATCCATCCATCCATCCATCCAAACTTTCACATTTATAATATTAGTGGGATAGTCTCTTAAAGTTCTTGAATTGCGACCACGGACTAGATAAGGCAGGTGGCATCCCCCAATTGGCAAAGAGGTGGGCAAAATTAAATGAAATTGTCACTAAACTGCTTTTTGTAGAAGTCTTAAAAAGAAGCCTATGTTTGTAGTCGGCCTAAGAATGTACTTGAGATGTTAGAGAGCTTGAACAACAGGTAGTTCGAATTACAGGTATGCGACCCTGACCTGACCAAGCTATTGCATACTTTTCCCAATCCATTCGTATAAGCAATATTGCTTTTCTTGAACTGCCTTTCCTTTTTACCTACGTTTTCTTTTCAATATCCTCCCAATTTTTGCTTCTTTAATTTCCATAGTGCCCGGTTGACGGCAAAAGGCTTGCCCCGTATCAGCAACGCGGCTCAGCACCGGTGGTTTACTTGTGAGATACATTGCAGTATTGCACACCGATTTCGATTCAAAAGTAGACCTTATTGATACCGCTGGTGGAACAACCACAAGTTAAAAAACCATATAATAAAATATAACTTGAGTCTTCTCACACACGGCCATCTAATCCTAGACTAAGCAGAGCCTGTACTATGGTAACCAGACTGCTGATAAATTATACCCAGACACAGAAATGATTGTGCTCAGCACACAATTATTTGCCCTGGGCGGGAATCAAGCCCCCTGGCTCATCAGTGAGGATCACAAACCACTAGATTAACAAGCCCATCAACTATAATATATCTAACTTTAATAATAACTAGGACATGTTGGTCATGACCGCTCTAGAAAAGAAATGATGAGATCAAGAGTAGCCAAACAATCTTTTTAAAATGCCAACCTAACTCTCGTCATTACGAGCATTAGTTTCACGTGGGGATCAAATCCAAAACATTGATACAGTGGCCATCCACTATTCGTAATGTCAAATAGATATAATAATCTTTTTCCATAGCCCCGTGTTTAATTCAACTGAGAAAATTATCAAATTGTTATTATGGTTTTATTACAACAAAGTTTACGCATAGACAGACCTACGATACTAACTACATGTATAATTATATCGACTATTAGTCGGTAGTTTGTAGACAGCCTATTCGCAGATCACTCTGTCGTATCGCGATTAACATGTCCTGAAACTTGGCAAATATATCTGTACACTCAGTAGCTCTTATGTTAATGCGTTATGAGTGATTATTCTTTGACAAAGTTGGCGTTTGTTTGTTACAATACTGTGCATGTTTATTTATTCCGTTTGTATCGGTGTTTGTGATGATTTGAATCGGATATGTATTAATTACTTGGTTTAATGGAGCAATGTCTGAAAATATTCTCGTTTGGATAGTAGCAGGTACAAAGCATGAATGAAACATCTGGGGTTTAGAAGCAATCAAGTATGAACGTATGTATTAAAATAATTGTAATTAAAGGCAATACAATTAATAAAAAAAACACAAGATATCATTCTAAATCTGAAGAGGCCATTGAGTTATTTAAAACAAATGACCGATGATGAATAAATTATCGAATCAAACGTTTAAAAATACATCCATATTATAAGTTTATGGTTATATACCAGTTTTGGAGTCACTTTATATATCAGTTAATTGACAACAATTTTGAAGAGATTAGTACAATTATCATTTATTGTATATCCATGGGACTTACAAGAGACGTACAAGACACTTTTATTTGCAAGCAATCAATGCGAGCAAAACAGCATGCGATAGCGAATACTTTATTAGAGTCTAGCAGTAAAAGTAGCTCTTATAAATAGCTACGAAATCACTGAACCAATTTCGATAAGCCAACATTGTTTTAATTACTTGGCAAGTCGTGTGAAGAGCGAAGATATTCTTAAAGATATCCCGCATTGTGCGTGAGAGTGCGTATGCGCTTTCTACAGCAATTATGTTGATCTAGCTTTTATAATCGTAGCTATTTGTTGGTGAAAATATTTTGATTCGTGAATTTCGTTTTTTTAATGACTTTATGACAGTACCGCTATAGAGAGATGTAGATAGGTAGGCACATATGTAATTATGTATAATGTGGAACACAAAATCGGTAGATCGTAGGGAGCCGTTATAGTCCGAATGCGCCTGTATCTCGTTGCCGAAGTTTGCTTTCCAATATGTAGTCAGTTACATTGTTATGGTTTTTTTAGTAAAAAAATTTCAGTGACCGTACGGAGTTTTAAAGTATCAGGTGGGTGAAAATTATAGCTGGTGGAATGGAAACGACTATCTACCCTTACTACACGTATAAACAGGTTTGAGTATATAAAAAAAAGATATATAGTTTTATAAGGGCGATTTTATCTCAGACCGTGATCTCTTATAGACGACCTTTGAATGGAATGGATTATTTCTAGGTAATGAATGGAAACATGTAGATCGTGGTGTATCCCTTATAAGTTATCTAATGTCTGCGTATGGATTTCTTCTCCATTTATACGAGGGAGGGACATAGTCTTTTAGTATATCGTAGTTCATAGTCTATTAGGCTGGCCTAGTATGGTTTTAGACATATCAAAAACCTTTGAGAATAATAACGAGTACTCTTAAGTGTGCAGATGTCCTCACACAAACACAGAACAAATGATCGTGCTCATCACACAATTATTTGTCCTGGGTATTATTTTTTAAACGTGTTTTATAGAACGTAGCGTTTTGACGTTTAACTAAGATATACTGGATTCCGTTCGCATACAACCTCTTTACATACCAACTAGCTATAGAAATGCGAAAGTCAGTTTGTTTGTCTCAACCGATCTACATGAAATTTTGTAAACACATTGTTAGAGGTACAAAAAAAGAGCCGCCGGCAAAAGAGAGTTTCGTATAAAAAATTAATATGTCCACTGACTCACAGTGTGCAGTGTAAGGACCCATCAGACAAAGTTACAAATTATCAGCTACACCACAAACAATCAGACGCCTCAGTCTTGAGATGGTATCGCTTCCTGATTAGACACTCGCCATTGTTGTACGTGCCTGCTGCGTAACACCTAATAGTGGCTAGGAAGTGTGTTCACTGGCTTCATTACAAATAGAATTATATGTAAAAGACATTCGACAGACGGATTGTGACGTAGCGAATAGTATGTACACGATCCTATCGGCTTTACTTTTCCTAGTTAATTCAACGACACGCTTCGAAAAGTGACAAGTTTATAAAATATATTAATTTTTTTTTTATGGTATAGGGGGCAAACGAGCGGACGGGTCACCTGATGGTAAATGAGTACCGCCGGCCATCGGGGCCCGTAACTCGAGAGTCACAAGTGCGTTGCCGCCCTTTAAGGTGAGAGTAGGAGAAGAGAAAGGGGAAGGAGTGGGAAGAGGGGTGAGGGGGGAGAGAAGAAGGACGGGAATAGGGGAGAGGGAAGGGTTAGGGCCTCCGGTAACCTCACTCACGCGGCGAAATGCAATGCAATCATTGCTTTACTGCCGCATTTCTGTGAGGCCGTGGTATCTGTTGGCGTTTTTACTTGCTTCCGTGAAGTCCATGGTTCGAGGAACGAGGAGGCAATTTTTTTTTATTAACTCACACTTTTTAGCTTCACTTCTAACTATGTAAACGAATCTTGGAAGTCAATTTTAACCTTCTCATTATTGTCATATCGAAATGAAACTTTGTATGTATATGTAGTTTGGATGACAATACTATAATTTGGCATCTTGGAGCTGGTCTGATGGAGCCAGGAGGTGGATAGTGGAACTCTTCAGTGGCTACTAGTAAACCCCTCGAATTTGGGCTTATATGATTCGTTTTGACGAATCCAATAGATTGGCCATAGTAACGATGGTGCGATGAAGTCAGGGTGGTGGATAGTGGAACTATTCGTTAATTTAATTCACCTTTAAAGCGTGTTCTTTAGTTTTACCAAATTATACTTATTGGATATATTATTGGGTCTAAAATAGTTTTCGTATAGGTGTAAGAAATGTAAAGTATCAATGCCGAGTGTAGAAACTTGGACCACAAACTCCATAAGGCTTGTCCCTTATGTTGGACCAAAAGTTAGTTTTTGAAATTTGAGTGTGTCATTGTATGTATTAGTGTGTTAGTAGTTATAAGAAAAATCTTAGTTTATCTTCTATCAAAGGCCAAGCAGGCCAAGTGAAGTTCAAACAGCAATGCGCAAATACTATTCCTAGATCTGATTCTATGATAGATAATTGTTCTGCATGGGTCATCCTCCACCTTATAACTCAAAGTAAAGCTATCAACTCTAAAATATTTCAACAGTAAAAATATCCGAGTATAAAGAACAACGACATACATTTAGAACCATTATTAAGGGTATTTAATAGCTTTAATGACATAACGACATCCTCATTCGTGCGTACCATCTTTATCAGCCAATCTGTCTGTTCAATGATTTATTTAATAACATATTACGTTGGTAAGTTTATTAAGAAGTCTAGCATTGTTTTTGTCTCTTTCTAACGTTTAAGTTTCCGTATGATCTCCTTTTTCTACGCCTATAAAGTTTGGTGGATTTAATTCTAAATGGTTGTCATAATTAGATTTTGCTTCTCTTTGTCATGTAGGTATCGCGTTTTTAATTGTTCTGACTTGCTATTTTTACAAGGTCTTTTATGTCAAGGTATATTTATAATTAACAGCTTATAAGTTTTTGTATCTATAGACTTGCTTTTTTATGGGATAGGGGACAAACGAGGAGACGGGTCACCTGATGGTAAGTGACTACCGCCGCCCATTGGACATTTCAACTGTCTAACTATCACAGTTCATGTGATACAGCCTGGTGACAGACGGACAGACAGACGCACGGACAGTGGAGTCTTAGTAATACAGTCCCGTTTTACCTTTTGGGTAAGGAACCCTAAAAACCATTGATTGTGACTTCGTTGCTTCTAGAAATATTTGAGGCACTGTTCACAGTAATTTACTTTTGTGTATACTTAGAGTTACAAGTGCCAAAAATCCAACTAGGCCCCTCTCACAAACAAACTACTTGTTAATGAAAGGAAATTTAACAATCTGAAACCACTTTTTATTAAAAACCTTAACAGAAATTAGATCTCCTGACCAGAAAAATTACCTCACATGACATAAAGGCTCAATTAAACAGTTTCTTTCGTTCCCATCCATTTAACCCGTCACCTATGGTGGAAACAATGATGTTAAATTAAGCACAACCAGCCACGGGTCATTAGTTTCCAACGACTACCAGGTGAGGGTTTGATTGATTCAGCGGTGCTCAACCAACCGAGTGATTGACATGTAAGTGACAAATTTGTGAATGGAAATATATTTATTTTGATTTTACACGTAATATTAATATACTTATAAAGTAGTTAAACTGTTTATAGTTTCAAATTGGGAAAGTCAGTATCATGTCTCGTTCTGTGAATTTAATCTCAAGGTTGGTTCAGTTTAGATTTTGTTTTTGATTCGATCTTGATTTAAAGTTCGTTTTCTCGTATATAGGATAACACTATTAACAATTAATATTTTGGTTACTAAGCTATTCAATGTTGAGTATTGACTATTGACTAGTCCCTTTTTGAACATATCATTATACATACACTTACGAATGTAGGGTTAGACAGAGACGTATTAAACATTAACATTTTGCTAACTATAATAACGTGAGTGGGACCAAATAAATATAATATTTGGTCCCACACACGTTTTAGAAAAGCCTATTGCCATCAACCGGGAGTTTTGGGAATTAAAGATTTTGTTAATTTTCTTAAGGCCTTTTTATTTTGTTGTAAACTATTACCATAATGTTCCAACCAAGTTTTCTTGGTAAAACGTGATATCAGATTTAAATTAAGCCCAACCAGGCACGGGTCATTAGTCCCAACGACTACCAGGTGAGGGTTTAATTGATTCAGCGGTTTTGAGGGTGTATTTAAATTCCTCTATGCAATAATCACAGTTGACATATAAATCACCAATATTTATATTTTAAGTGTGAAAATATCAATATTCATAACCAAAACAACTTATAAAAGCCATCCAAAGGCCATTAAGAATAAGTGGGTTCAAAACACGGCTGCATATTTCCGAGATTGCATCGCACAAAGGAACAGACAGGAAGGAAGAGGAACATTTCATCGGCGACGCGACAATCGCTATTATATGAGTGGTGCCAAAGGGGCAGAGAGCGTGACGCCCCCCTACTAGCTCCTGTATCGAATTGTTACTTTAGCACGAATCATTTAAACTTGAATAAAGTCTGTCTATTATTTTGTGGTGTGAGGAATTAGCCGATAGATCTCATTAGGTTAAGATAACAAGGATTAACGGCTTACTAGAGATAGCCTCGTGGTCGAATTTTAAATACCAGTAGAAATTGAACTGTCATTGTATACACATTCTATACAATGACAGGTCAGCATTTTTTTTATGGTATAGGGGGCAAACGGATAGGGGAAAGAGGGGGAGACGGAAGGGTTATAGCCTCCGGTAACCTCACTCACTCGGCGAAAAGCAATGAAATCATTGCTTCAGTGCCAGTTTTCTGTGAGGCCGTGGTTATGACTCCAGTTGAGTCGGCCCATACGTGCCGAAGCATGGCTCTCCCACGAACGATACTGGGCCCCTGTAACTTTTTGCAGCCGTTTTCACATAATTTATGAATTGTAGCAATATTTTAAATATGACATTCCTCCGTGCGCGATAATTGTTGAAAAAGAGAATTCTTCTCTACACGTATTAATAATTATATTTATGATGATGATCAGAAGAGGAGGAACAGCATTGTCGATGACGTCTCAATTTGCTTCCGCTTTAGCGCAGAAGTGTGGAGAAAATATTCAAATAAGAATTACTAACAATTAATGTTTGTCAGTATGTGCATGTACAATGGCTAGACAGATTTGTGTGAAATACAACAATAGGATATATCTATTAAAATCAATACCAATTCGAGGTTTGTCTTTTGATTCCCTTCATCAGGAGATCATCAGTGACTTGTTATCTTTTCCACTGTCCCTCCTATGAGCTCTTGCAATATTACTCAGAAACACGACACTAGTAGTATTTTTTGAGCAGATATGTTTTCCCATGCTGTTTTTCCATCCTCACTTGTCGTCTCAAAAACCACGATTCGATTTCACTCTTAATTTAATACCAAAATTCTAAAGCCAAACGATTTCTGTCTAAACCTTGAACTTAAGTCCAATTGATCAGCGCTGGTGCCCCGGCGCCTCGTTACCGAGTTCAACCGACCAGAACCACTTACATATTTACTGAGGGAAGCCGTGATTGGATCAAATTGGTGATGCGTGGTGCGTGAGGTTCGAAAGCACGCTTCAGTGGTTCCGGGGCAAGGTGCCCATATTCCGAAAAGCTGCAATATACCTGGAGGTAGATCAACTTCATGACACACAGGTAAATGCGATTTGTTTTTAATCTGTGACTTTAGTAATTTTTGGGGCAAGAGAGACTCTCTTGCCCCAAAAAGTCTTGTTTCCTCTTGTGGGGTGAGATTCTTTTTTCTGAATCAAGAGAATGATGACTACACCAAAGACTTAGGTGCTGTTTACCAGTATGGTGAGGCCAAGGACATAAACTTGTTACCTAACAGACGGTGATAGTAACCGTCACTGCAAAACAGTGGCAAATGTGGTTGGTGGTCATTGCGAATTTCTCTATAGCGGATGCTGAAATTGCAAAATGCCCATTGTTTTCCCAGGATACTATAATGTGAACTTCTTCAAGAAGAATATTTTATTTATTTATTAGCTATTATGTGTTCGACGGAGGGCGTGCACCGCTGAGCCAGTCAGCCTGTGACGGCCAGTGCAACCTGGTCGAAACGTCAGGCAATTCAGAGGTATGTAATACCTTTTCGTGATCGCGTTAATTCCCATATAAATACATAACTTTATATTCACCCTCAAATTCTCTCGGCAAGTGAGCGTTTTGAATCAGCAGTCTCGATAATTCGAATGAGAAGCGACGTAAAGACACAATGACATAAATATTAGGTTAAATCGGTTCAGTCTTTCAATTTCCTTTGTATAAGAGAGGTATGTTTCCACGTCTTTATTAACTTCCTACATTAGCACATATATGAACACGTTAGATAAACATCGGTGGCTAAATATGGCCATTGTCACAAAATTGCGCAACACTCCATTTATCGACATTCATTCGCACTGCGAAACAATCGGCTTGTGACCATGCGAACTTCCCGCCACTATTTGCATATTGCTTTGTAGCGATCGCACAAAACAATATCTACCTTCAATTTGATAGTACCTTCAAAGTTCAACTTTAGTCTCTAAAAATAAGGTTCCTATTTCAATACAAACAATTACACTGTGTAAAAAGAAATTTGTATTAGATTTTACTACAATTTTACATTTTGTATAGTCAAATGTTTTTTTTTTTAATTTGGAATATGGCTCTTATTCAGTTGTTTTAAAGATTGTTGTTCCAAATTTAAGAGTTTGATCATCGATAGTTTAAGTTTGTTCATGACAATATAAGGTTTTGCCATTAGATCGGTATTTAAGTTATGTTTGATTCTTTTTTCTTCGATATCAGCGGTTCTTTAGAGTGTGAAAAGAATTGTTTCATTCGAATTAGTTACCTTATCGCCAAGACTATTTGTTTAAAACATGGTCGTTCGAGATAAATCTGTCTATTTGTAGTATTTAAATAAAGTTTTCTGATCAACGCTATCTATATTTGGGTGCATTGCCGTCCTTTTAAACCGCGTTTCTTAAACACATTAATTACTGTACTCTTCCGTAAAGTCATAAGTCATCTGAGATGCTCTTGATGTTATCACTTTTTTGTGATTTTTGAGCACCTTATTAAGCTAAACCAATAACGGTAGCTCTTTTATTTGTTTTAGCTCTGTCTGTTGTGCTTTATTACTTGTATTACCTTTTTACTATGTAGGTACTCGTTGATTTCAAAATGAGAATATTCATGCTACATAGCAGTATCTTGCGTTACCTGAATTGGAAATTAGGTTTACATGGATGTCGAGTACCTATTTACTCCTTGTTGTTAAATGGCTTAGAGTAAAACGATATAAAGAACAAACATAAGGTCATAATGAAGAACATATTTATGACTTCCCAATAATCCCATAAATATTTTTATCGTAGTAGACACTGAATTCATTGAGGCTTTGTGTGAAGATAGCAATAATACGAGAATTAAGAATAGAAATTTAATGACTTACTGACTAATTTAATGTGGCAATATTTTTGAAGTATTATAGATTGTGTTTGTGTCAAACAACTGTCCACCCGTGCCCTCGATTTGTGAAATTTTATATGATTGCACTAATTGTGGTTACGGCTGGACAGTTAAAACTTCATCTAATTACAACATAGTTAATATCTTGAAATTCTGTCATCATCGAATACAATTTACACCTTAAACACGACGATCTGTAGACTACAAATGTACCCGGACTTATTCTTCAAAGTCGGAAATCGAAGCAACATCAAAAATCGTACTTGAATGGGTATGACTGTGGAGTCATCAGTCTTCCCAATATATATACCAATATAATAGGTGCAATAATTCTGAAAATTCGAATGAATATGAATGTAAACTACCTTCTAAATATTATAGCTATTAACAATTCTTCAAGATAAACTAAGTAAAAGCAATCTTATGAGTGTTAAGTAGAAATACTAATGGGTCTAAAAATAAAACATTGAAAATGAATGAATGTGGCGCTAAAGATTCACACCAAGATAGTGCCCTATAGTTACTTATTCAAGAAGAAAATATGTTGCGAGAACCTATGTGCTTAATTTAGGGATAGAAGTGGAGATCTAATTCAGAACGAGCAAAGTTATTAATGGATGTAGATTTCTTGAACGCGTACATTGCAATAACAAGTATCGGTTACAATTGCACCGTTTTATTTAGACGCGATAAAAGTAAATCTAAGTTTACAATCTTAACAGCTTGCAATAGTATCCGAAGCCAAAGGCAGCCATGACTTCGAACGTAGCAGTCATTTAGTCTGGCCATCATACCCAATAATATTTTACATTCTGACTCACCTGTGTAATTTATCGATAACATCTAGTAGTTCCCTTGAACTTCACTATCTTAGTTTTAAAATCTCATGTTCTTAAAAAAATAACTTGCAATGACCAAACTCAAGATGCTAGCATAAGAACTATCACTTCTTGAAACGGATCTTAAGTGTTTGACGAGAAGGTTTAATTTTAAGATTATGTGTTTTTAGAGTTAAGTCACTGTTGTGTTTTATTATGTGTGTTATATTAAGTGTCAACGTTTAGCACCTCTTTTGAACTCGTTAAAATTCATATTCAAGCGGATTTTTTTTTCTCACGGTCAATGTTTCTTTTCCAAGTATTAGATCTCTGACACCTGGACGAGATGGGACGTCGATGACGTTATTTCTACCACAGATTTGGTTAGTACTGATGTCAACAGAGATTTTTGTTAATGTACAGAACATTTATTTAAAAAATGCAGTAATTTGAAACTATAAATAAAAAATCTAAAACCATATTCTAAGTTGTAATAATGTTTTTCTGTAGTTATACTTATGACAACAATCAAATACAAAACTGTAAAGAGACAAAACACCAGAGTATTAATAATAATAATAACTTCACATATCTCACACACGGCCGTCTGATCCCAAACTAGGCAGAGTCTGTACTATGGTACCCAGACTGCTGATAAACAGACTTCTATATTTCTAAATACATACATATTATAGATAAATTACACCCAGACACAGAACAAATTATCGTGCTCATCACACAATTATTATTGCTATTTGCGTTTTTTTGTGTCTTTATTCTATTCTACAAAGATTGTTCTGGTTTGTTTTTTATCCGTCAGCGGTGAAACCAAAAATAAAGGGTGTTTGGCTAGTATGTATCGTATGCTTGTCGGTCCCTATGTTCCCTCGTAACTAATAAACGCGTGAATCGATTTTGATTAGTATATGACGTAAATTCGTCTTTAATTCGCGAGTGTCGCTGGGTATATTAAAATTCCAAAAAAATCAATATAGCGGATTTTGATGCCAAAAGATAGGTTTGAATATAAGACTACGGCAGTTAATCACTACATATTATAAAACAAAGCCCCCCGGCCGCGTCTGCCTGTCTGAAAACAAAGCCCCCCGGCCGCGTCTGCCTGTCTGAAAACAAAGCCCCCCGGCCGCGTCTGCCTGTCTGAAAAGCTACTGAAAGGATGTTCATGCGGTTTTCACTAATATACAGAATGGTTCATGAGGAAGGTTTAGGTATGTAATTTGTTATGATTTTGTTTAAATTGATTGAAATATGTTGATTATTGTTATAGATGTCTCTGCTACCCGTGCGAAATTTACATATTTGAGGCAGTTCCACAGTCATGTGTAAGTTATTTAGCTGCGAAATGCGATTGGTGGAAATCACTGACTATAAATTTCTAACAACTGTCTTCATTTTCAAACCATTGAACCTGTTACGGCTGTCCCACTACACACACTGCACAGTCCGCATTCATGTTTTTTTGCCATTCTATTACGATTTTTATATTATTACAATAGATTTTGATTATTCTAAACTTTATAAAAATAATGCTACTCGATTTTGTTATTACCATTAATAGGAAAATTGGTTTGAGAAATCATCTTCCTACTCTTGTCCCAATTTTTATTAGAGTCTGCGAGATGTATAACATTGCAAAGGGTTATGGCTGTCCAACCCTCCTAGGGAATGTAGTCGTTTAAAGACGAAAGGAAAAAAGGAAGAAGATACATTCAATCAATCAATTAGCCTATTCTAATCCACTGCTGGATGTAGGCCTCTCCCACTGTGCGCCACCGTACCCGGTCCTCCGCCTTCCGCATCCAGTCCCTCCCAGCTACCTTCCTCAGGTCGTCGGTCCATCAAGAAGATACATTCATATAAGTAAAAATGGGCAGGGAGAGGGACCTAGGGTAAGGGATACCGCAAGTCTCGGATGAGGAACGGGACTGAGACTGCAGTAGCTCGAAGAGGTCTGTATTTCCTGTGACTGGAGAGGTTACTGGTTTGAGTAATACACACATATTATAATTAGATCTACAATTTTTCTCTAAGATCAAGAGGATGCGAGCAGTTGAAAGTTGACAGGCGTATATTTCTTTATTTTCAAATGTAGCGTTTACTCACCGTATTATGTAAGACAACACGCGCGGGCAAATTGCGCTAATTCACTCATAGTTGCACCTCAATTTGGACGTATCACCTTTTGGATTGAGGTGGACATGCCGCAGAAGTTACATCGCAAATTGTAACTTCGTAGTCTACAGTGCAGAAATAAATAAATAAAATACATATAAAAATAAGACATCTCACATATTTTTGAATTTTTAACGGAGGTTGCATTAATTTATTAGGTATTGGTATAGGGCTCTGTTATCGCATTTAAACTCACACTCGGTCCCTTATGCGTTCAGATATCGCTGGTTAGTTAATCCAGCCTAGCTCCTTCCAAAAGCACAGAAACCTCCTACAGCATTCATAGACTTCTAGTAGCGACCTTGCACTCGCGCATATTACATTATAAGTAAAAACTAATATGTTAACGTCATACAATATTGACAATACTAATAACTAAAAATAACAAAAGTAGAATACATGATTGAGTGGAAGCAATGTAGATGATGGTTAAGTTTGTAAAAGATTTCTATAATCATAAGTATTCACGAAAAATTTAAAACACCCTGACTCGAAAATTCCTTCAACGATTACAAAATGCCTTACATCATTTTGGAAAAGAGCTGATACTCTTACACTGCTGGACTGATATTAACCAAACATAGCTAAGAACCACCGCAAGGAAACTGACTTTCAAATGAAAAAACCGCATCGAAATCGGTCCATCCGTTTGAGAGCTACGATGCCACACATACACAGACATCGACGTCAAACTTATAACATCCCTCTTTTTGCGTCGGGGGTTAAAAACACGTTTTGTACCTCTGGCTCCTTGGAATCAATTAGCAGATCAAGCTAAAAATAATAAGTTGACTGCAAAATACCATGAAAAATCTATGAATGTAACTAGTGATGTCGGAAGCTTTAAATAGTAACCTCTGTCTTGTGTCAGCCCGACTTGTCTCGGAGTTCTTAAGTGTTGTGGTCACAGATGATCCGTGGGAACGGCGGCTGTGGATAAGAATCTTAGATTAAAATTAGCGTTTAGCATTCATTCGCCGGTAGCACTAACATGGATGTATGTCTACTGGCGAAATCAGGCTGTAGCGGTTGAGTTCGGCATGTGTGACGAAATTATGATGAAAACAAATTTAATAATAATATAACTTTACACACCTCACACACGGCCGTCTGATCCCAAACTAGGCAGAGCCTGTACTATGGTAACCAGCCTGCCGATAAATATACATATATATTACTAAATACATACATACATGCTAATAGCTGTTTCGAATACCAACAAGCAATAATGATGTGTCCCAAAATAATCCACTGTTTCAAATGTATAGACAATATAATGATTTTTGTTCTCATGTTGATATATTTGTGGATAGTCACAGCAGATTCATGGAATCCTTGCGCAAATTGAATGCATCTTGACATATTTTTTAATATATGTACTTGTTTTAGCTATATACTTATATTATTTTTATCTGTTTTTTATTTTTGTAATCTTCACTTACGTCTTTGAAGCTGTATAAATCCTGGAAGCTGGGTTCGGTAGTAATTGGAGTGCAGATTTAAAATGTTATCATATAAAAGTATTTGTAAGCACTACTGGGTCTGTGTTCTGTACCTTTTGTAAATAAATTATCACACAAGTATATTTCCTGGGTAGGAATTGAACTCACGACCTCTGGCTCAGCAGTCAGGGTCACTGACTGCTAAACCAACGGGCCCGTCAATTAAGATCGAATTCATAGATATGTATATTGAAACTCATAGATAAATTCCTATAAAATTTTGAACAAAGGAAATCATGTTAATTTGGATTGACTAAAACCTATCGCCTTATTTTGATGTATTGAGTGTATCAAGCCACGATGAGAACGTATTTCTAAAGGAAGATGTATAAATAATAAAACTAAATACAATGGACCATAAACTCGTTTGATATATAATTATTAAAAAATTAACAATGGCCGCCTGTCTTAACATTTTTGCCAATATTTTTTCTCTCTTTTCCCGTTGATCACTCGTAACTGTTTTTAAATAGAATTCACCTAATGCACTTGTTCTTGGTTTCAGCAATTACAGCGTACAATTGCACTGGAGATACTTTTCATCTGAAGAAACTTACCTGGACCGATTTTATTTGCTTTGGACGACCTGGGTTTACTTATTTGACTTACAAGCAGTTTATGGAAGGTTATATATTCAGAGGCGCGGATATATGAAATGTGTAGCAAACTATGTACTTCAAAGTCTTCTTAGCACTCGGAGTTCTCCCCATCTACTGGGGATGTAACTTACTTACTTGACTTAATATTTATTTATTTATTTAATTAATTTATTTATTTATTTATGTCATACAAACTTACGTGTTAGTTATACATATATAATAGCTTCCATGTACTTTCGGTCTTAAGTAGAATCTGTGATCCAGTGCCGGCCTTAGGGGGGCAAAACCAAACGCTGCTTAGGGGCACTCAGTTGGTAGAGGCGCAATGACGCCAGGAGAAAAATATTTTTTTCAAATTGTATTCGAGAGAGTATAGTACCTTAAAATTTTGCCTAAGGGCGCCACATGTACCAAGGCCGGCACTGTTATGATCTGGCTCATCACCTTGAATCAACTAATTGAATGGATCATCTTAACGTAAAATTAGTTAATCAAACAGAAAAATAACAACAGTTTAAACTTTTAATCCAGTGAATAAGAACATGTCTACAAGATCTTAATGTAAAGTGGACTCATTTTAAAAGGAACTGGCAATTTTAAGCTCCTTAGTCTAGGAACCGGTGAGTCATTTTTTACACAGTCATTGAGAAAATCATTACTAGCCATTATTGCAAGGGCAATAAACTTGAGAATGCTTTACAATAATATTTTGGAGTTGTAGAAATAGGATTGCATAGTAATGTTGAAGAGTTCCTTCATAAAAATTTGGCGATGAGTCAGTCAGATTTGTCTGGCAGGTCAATCGCGGGCAAGGCCACATTTTATTAGTGTGATAGTCAGCACGTGCTTTTTATAACAGTAGGGAATAGTGGGCAAAACTACAAAGAGCGATCGAACTTATAACTGGACACCAAATCTTAAGGCCAATGATATGTTAATTGACTTTCGAGTTTAATTAGTTTCCCTTGATTAAATGTAGAGTGTATTATAGAAAATTTTATGAAAAGCAACATATGACGTCACAAATTGCTATCGAAAAATCATTTACTTTTATCGTATTGGCTTAAAAATTAAGAAAAAAATTAACGTGAAAACCAATTTTTGAATGTCTTAATATATCACTTGATATTTTTTTACCAGAGATTACTACCCTATTTTTAAACGCAGTGGCTGTATCCTACTAATATTATAAACGTCAAAGTTAGTGAGGATGTATGGATGTATGTATGTATGTATGAATGTTTGTTACTCTTTCACGCCAAAACTACTGAACCGATTGCGATGAAACTTGGTATGTAGATAGCTGGAGACCTGGATTAACACATAGGCTACTTTTTAACCCGATATTCCCAAGGAATCGGGACTTACGCGGGTGAACCGCGGAGCGCTGCTAGTGAAGTATTTATTATGTACATAGATAAGTTCTACGCGTCTTATACGAAGTTTCCGATTACAGAGGCTAACATACTTCAAGACAAACGCCTATTCCAATTTATCAATTTAAAAAAGTCGTATGTGGGTTCTGTCTTTGGGTTAAATAATCGGGAATCACGAAAAAGTGCCGATTCACTGCATTTAAGGGAAATAACAAAACTTGTTAAAATTTCAAGAAATATATTTCAAAAATAAATGTAAGCAAGACAACGATGGAATATATTAAAAATACTTTTTTCATAAAATTAATAAAATTAGACTTCTTGACCTAAAATATATGTTGCTGTATATATGACGAAGAAATCGTCTTTTTATCTAATTACACGCTTTATATTAGCTTCACTTGTATGTTTGTTTGTTTGTTTGTAACCGACTCCTTAAGGCGTGATTTTGACCCACTTTAAACGGCCAGATTTTAATCAAATTTACACACCTGTCAAATTAATCAAAATTTACACACCTGTCAAAGACCGATGACAGTGCAAAAATTTCGATTAAAATATGAATTTTCTATAAAAGCGTGTTGTTTAGTTTTTTAAACTATAATTTTTTTTTTTAAAGAATATTTAATTACGTAGGTTAAATGGGGAATCTATTCTAACGGAATATAAACCATAAGATCTCTGCTATATATTGGGTACCTATACATTTATATTATTTGTTCTATATGTTATGGTTCTTCGTGGTTTTAATTACACATATTAGTAAATAAAGAAATGAAACCAACATATCGCTGGTTTGCGAAAACAGGGATGAAACTAAAAATTATTGATTTTGGAGAATGGCAATGAATTTGTGATTTTTTAGAAAGTTTTGACTCAAATATACAATGAACTTATCGTTTTCTAACATATTAAAATATCAAAGATTTAAGATCGTTTTTAACCGACTTCAAAAAAGGAGGAGGTTCTCAATTCGACTGTATCTTTTTTTTTATGTTTGTTACCTCAGAACTTTCGACTGGGTGAACCGATTTTGATGATTCTTTTTCTTTTTTTTATTTGAAAGCTGGTGCTTCCCGTGTGGTCCCATTTCAATTTGGTCCAGTTCCGACAATGGCATCTATGAGAAAACCATATATAAGTCTTTTATGGAATAGTTTTTTTGATTGAAGTCGGTTTTTTTTTAAAGAATTATGTTTACTTAGTTTAATTCGACTGAATTTTGAATTACGTCGATATTCTGGCAAACCAGCGATATATAAAGAAAACGTTTTCAATATGTGCCTTGTCATATTATGATTATCAGTACTAATTGCCAAGCAATTTGGAACTCTATACTTTAGCGGATAAGAAAGAAACATAATTGATGGTATGTCAAACAATATCTTTGTCAAATATAATGGGTGGTGGAATTATGTCAAACGTCAAATTAGATGTCTGCCTTCCTGTCGGTCGCGTTTTGTGTTACAATAGAAATGCTATTAAATGGTAGCGGGTGTCTCTCAGACCGTAATCGAAGTCTAGAAACTGAGAATTCGAACACATAACGAACGAACTCATGCAAACGTGCAATGGAATAATCCTTTGAGCAGGAATCAAAACAAAATAAATGATTTCCTTGAACCAAGATACATATTTGTCATCGGTGTAAGTAAATTATTACTTTTCAGTACAAAATTATGTTTGTCACCTTGATAACGACGACCCCAATAACAAGTAGTTTCCTTCATTATTTACTTATAATACCTATAAGACTGGCCTGTTGGCCTAGTGGTTAGTGACCCTCACTGCTATGCCATAGGTCGTGGGTTCGATTCCCACCCGAGTCTGGGTGTTCTTTGTGTCCGTTGTTTGTATGTTTGTAAAGTCCCCTGCGACACAGGAGTCATTCCTAATGCGAGCGTTGTCTTTTTAAAAAAGAAATAACGAAAAGGAAAAGAAATATTTATACCTAGTCATCTAAATTTCTGTTTCCATGTATGTATCGATGTTAACTCCCACACGATTAATATTATACTATAAATACTAACCCTATTCACTAATAAAGAAGAGTAATAAAGTAGTATCTGAATATGCAACAGCAGTTTTACTACAATCGGTGACGGCATTATCAAACCTGACGACGCATGCAAAACTTTAATTAGAATCACTAAAAAGAAATGTGGAACACTGTTTTACATGCATTAGTTTCAGATAATTATATAACAGTGTTTTATATAGACTTTTTTAAAGTTCTCTCAATATTAATCCTAAATGCTCTGAAAAGGAGCTATGATTTATTAAAAAGACATTTACCTCACACACAATGAATAACGTTTCTTATAACAAAAATATTAAATTTAATGGTTGTATTCGTAAAAGTGAATACAACACTAGATACCGTCGCGACAGGTCGCTTCGCGCTTTAATAAAGGGCCTCTGACAGACCCGAAGCTAGTCAGGCTTTCTCGAAATAAACACGTAAATACAACCGTATAACTATCAATAACACTCGCAGAAGGTATTATCTATATATATTATATAACACTACGGTGTAACACGTGCCCATTTGTACTGGGAGGTTTTTATACGACAAAGGCGCGTTATTGAATTCTATTGAGAAAAAAACATGACACTGAAATGATTACGGCACACGTCAGTAGCTAGGCTACTGCTGTCAACCCTTACAATATAGTGATGGGTTGATGATATGAGTGGCTGGGAAACTACGGAGAATGTGGTCAGTTTTCAAATTAGGTAGGTGCCTATGTTCAAAATAAATTATATCGTCTAAGTTAGGCAATGAAACATCTTAAAATACTGCGAGAATAGTACATTTGAATTTAACATTTTAAGTTTATTTTATAATAAAAGTGCATGATTTGACAACACTAAGGCGTGACGTTATGTCTTAGTATTTGGTTTTGATGTTTAAACACAAACAAGCCATTCACGCATTTTCACCTGCGTTTATGGTCACTGCTCCGCTCCTATTGGTCGTAGCGTGATGTTATATAGCCCATTGCCTTCCTCAATAAATGGGCTATCTAACACTAAAAGATTTTTTTAATTTGAACCAGTAGGTTCTGAAATTAGCGCGTTCAACATAACAAACAAACTCTTCAACTTCATAATATTAGTACAGATATACTATTTGACTTGATATTCATCTACACAATTCGGTTAGAAGAATATTAATTCCTAGATACCTCAAGTCATTAATTCATTTCAGTCATGTAATTAAGTATTTTCTTTTTGTCTCGGCAATTCTAATTAGTCTTACTAATATTATAAAGGAGAAAGTTTGTGAGGATGGATGGATGGATCGATGGATGTTTGTGACTCTTTCACGTAAAATCGGCTGCACGGATCTGGACGAAATTTGGCACAGAGATAGATTATACTCTTGAATAGCACATAAGCTACTATTTATCCCGGAAAAATGTTCGGTTCCCGTGGAATAGATTTCACTAAAGAGAGACAAATGTGTTTTTGTTTGTATGTTACTCTTTCACCTCTTAACTTCTCTACCGATCACATTAAATTTTGCATGAACATCGTTTGTGGTACTGAAAAAGGCATAATGGAAAATCTTAATAGAAGCTTGGAACCTGGAGACGCCATCAAAAATACAATTATAACAAGTGAATCTCGTTATTCACTATTTTTTTTAAATGCAATTTCCCGCAGTAAATTATTAATCAGTTCCCATGAAATTAACTGTTAAAATATGTATTGTGTAATAAGACATTAAAACCGTTATTTATTTTTCTTTCTTCGTTGTGATTTCTTAATAATTATACCAAACTAGCAACCCGCCCCATCTTCGCACGGGTAGCAGAGACATCTCCAACAATCATCAACATGTTTCAATGAATTCACACAAAATCTTAACAAATTATACACCTAAATCTTCCTCATGAATCACTCTATCTATTAGTGAAAACCGCATGAAAATACGTTTAGTAGTTTTTCAGTTTATCGCAAACAGACAGACAGACGCCGCGCAGGACTTTGTTTTATAATATGTAGTGATATAAATGATTTCAGCAAGCCATGACGTCATAAGATATTTCACAACTAAACTACAGAACGTACCATTTTGAAGTTTAAAACCTATTAAGGTTTTGGTTCTGATGTCAGGCGGCAATCGATTATCGAAAAGTGTTCTTGCAATAATTTTCTCATGACACATTCCCACAAAAAAGGCTTTATTAGACATTCAAATGGTGCACCACGAGTCCGAAGGCTGCAACAGTAATATAATGTGTGATTTACCATATAAGTGGTGTTCGGGACGCGTATGAACAAGTATCGAATTGTATTGTATTGTATTATGAATACAAATGATGTGTTTGATAGAATTTAAACAATACACGGACTCGGTCGAGTGAATATTGAGTTATACGGCTGATGTAACTGTTGTACTTGTTGAGCTTGTTGGGTTGGCCATTCAAGAAATATTTACCAAGTTAAAGGGGAATTTGACGAGATAATATGCAAAGTTTGACACAAATAGGAGATTTTAGAGAAGAGAAACAAAAGAATCGGACGTTCTCAAAATAAGTTTAAGTTGGTTTTATTGTTAACCTGAGTTTAAGCTTTAAGTAAAACACTTCCTACCTCCACCGTTGTACCTTCTAGACCTCTCTAAAGTGGAAGCGGTCGTTGTAGCTTATAAACTTTTCTAAAAACGCAATGTTTTTTTAAAAGAGTGGACGTGAGTTTATCCGATCTCTTCTTACAAGGCTCAACCATTTGGAATCGGGCGGATGTAATCGACACAAGCAGATACGTATTATCTACTACCAATTTTTTTCATAATTTTACATTTGACAAGGCAACCTATTGTTGCGGTGACTCTGTGTGTGTTCATCTATAATATAATTTTTAATTATATATATTTTTTTAATTAACGATTTCGAATAGTTAACGATCAATTTTGTGAAATAAAAAAAAAAAAAAAAAAATTTCATTTAAACTCTGAACGATCTTAGTCCATTCGTGTATGTATTACGTGCAAAACCACACCACCATTTGAACCAAAGAAGTGACTTGAGTAAACCGAATCAGGGAGCTGAGGGTAAGGTCTTCAGAGCTCCTTAAAAGTATCAATGGTAGATTACCTTTCACTCCTTACTATGCAATTTCTTTCCAAACTCTCAAAGTATACTCTTTAACGATGGCTACACGACCATTTACTTCTTTGGCACCGGCTATTAAAAATACTAAACCCTGTTTGACACATTCTGACTACGATTACCGTCCATAGTTTTAAATTCAATATGTTTGCCATTCTGCCAAGCAGTGAGTATCACGCAATAAGTATTTCACATCGGCCCTGTCAATCAGTTGGACAATTATCGGTCGCCAGCGGACCGTGGCTAACCACTACCTCACATTCAATACCACTAAGAACAACATTAATTTGAATGCTATATACCTTTTGATATTTGAGGTTTTGGTTCACTGAGCTGGGGTATTTTAATACTTCCAACTGGAAAACAAACATACGGACTAACTTGAAACAAAGAAACATCCAAGAAGGTTACAGCAGAACTCTGCACGAAACTGCTGACTTAGGAACTGATGTTTAACTGTGCTACTTTTGTATTTCTGCTTCTAAGAAGGCTTGCCACATCTCCATAGGAAGGGAGACAGTTCTTCTTTCTGAAACATAAAACACATTACCATCAGTTCAGTTTCTACTGAACTGGCTGAAGAGAAGGTACCTTATGGAAAATGCTTTGTATTTCAACAGGTGATATTAAATTTTATATATGGGACACTGTTAGTATAATATGTAACGGTACAAGATGAAATGAATTTAACAAAACTATTGAAAATGTGTGGTTGGATGATGAACCTTCTATCTCACGGATTCGACGATGAAGGGCGTGCACCACTGAGCCAGTCAACTTGACCACGGCCAGTGCAACTTGGTCGAAACGTCAGGCAATTTAAAGTTATGTAATACTTCTTAAGTATGTGATCGCGTTAATTCCCCTTCACATAATTATATATTACTAGCCGTTGCCCACGACTTCGTTTGCGTTGAAATTCAAATTTATTATATGGGAATCGATTTTCTGCTCAATTTTCTTATTTTTCGTTCCGTAAGAACCTTGTACAAAGTATTAGAAAACATTTAAAAAAATATGAATGAAATTGGTTAAGTCTTTCTCAAGTTATGACGTGACCAAGGGAAATAGGGATTCGTTTTTATGAATATAGATGAAACGTGAAAGTTAAAAATATACACGATACTTTGCTGGCTGGAGATAAACAAGTCCTATTAAGTTTGAAGTGCCAAGAACATTATTAAGCGCCAAAAAAATTAATCGCCATATTTAAATTTAATTTTGCACGAAAGTCTACACTTATATTCCATATTCTACAACTAAAAACAGTGGCCCGTCGGACTCGCGTCATGATAATAACTGTTCAATGCATCTGTCATCAAAGAAAGAAAGAAAGAAAGAAAGAAAAACATTTATTCTGACATTCACAGGACTGCACACAATTAATACAATAAAAATAAATAAAACTAGGTAACTATTGCCTTCTGCAATGCCAGAAAAGGCACCTATCTCAGCATATTGCTATAGCCTTAGAGACTGCAGCGCTGGTATTATGATAGGGCCTGCGCCCGGTGACATCTCGTGTGAGCAGTGCAGCGAGGTGTTTACAGAGGTATAAAAAATAAAAATAAAAAAATTGGATAAAAATAATATATGTATATACATATATATACACATACATACAAATACACATATACATACCCACATACAGATATAAATACAGTTGTTGCTAAATAAATAAATAAGTTTTAGGACGACCGATTATTGTGTTAAAATCTTTCTTAAATTATCGCCCTGGTTCTGCAAGTCCCTACAGGTTATTACATTAACCTTTTCTTAAACTATATATAGTGTAAGAAAAATATTTAATAAGACCAGTCTGTAGATAATTACTCTAAGGTCTCGTGTCCACGGTTCACAGAGCACCATTCATGTGCTGATGACGGGGAGTGACAAATTGATAGATGCGTACGAGTTTATTGAAATGTGTCGAGTACTCTGTTAGAACGCCATTGTGTTATGTATGGGAATTTTGTTATAGATTGTGTGTGATTGGTAGAAGTTTTCCTTTATGTTATGCTTTAAAAGTATTATGTTGACTAATGTACAGACATTTCACCATGAGACCGTTGCAAAGCCTCCACTCATATTGGTTTGTTTTACGTGGGAGAGCCATGCTTCGGCACGTATGGACTGGCTCGATTCCGCTCGATACCACGACCTCACAGAAAACCGGCAGTGAAGCAATGCTTGCATTGCATTTCGCCGCGTGAGTGAGGTTACCGAAGGCCCTAACCCTTCTCTCTCCCCTATTCCCGTCCTTCCCCTCCCCCCCCTCTTCCCACTCTTCCCCCCCCCTCTTCCCCTACTCCCACCTTAAAGGGCGGCAACGCACTTGTGACTTTCGAGTTACAGGTGCCCATGGGCGGCGGTAGTCATTTACCATCAGGTGACCCGCCATAACATAAACGAAGGAGAATAGGGTTAGCTATAAGCCGATCACGATACCATCATCAATATCGAAGATGTGCGAGTTCCTAATGCTGTAGTGCCTTGTCCACCACATATGACAGCAAGACCGGAGCAGTTCGTCTTCCATGCTATTTTGCACACTGTACAGTACTACATTTTATATTAATTCATAATAATCATTTATTATTATTATTCGATTATTGTGTGATACTATTACCTATCGAAATTTTGGCAAATTTACATCACCCCACAGCGGCTTTTTCCAACTTAGTTGGGGTCGGCTTTCAGTTTAACTACGAAACGACCGAACTTCGACATTTTACGTAAAGCGACTGCCATCAGACCTCCACAACCCAAGTACTACGCGATTTCGAAGTTGTAGGTAGACTCGTAACAGCCACAGATGTTCGTATGGCAACCGGGACCGTCGGCTTAACGTGCTCTCCGAGGCATGGAGAGGTCTCAATATGTTAAGAATGGTCACCGATCTAACCTGGCTAGTATTAGTTAACCTTGCAAGCTTCTAACCTAATCGGTTACCACTTATTTTCATCACCACTTTCCTAAAAACCCTTTCGTTAGACAAGCATATTGACTTGCTTCATATTCCCAACCATCGGATGCTCGAGGATACTACTCAGTCTACTATATATAGTACATACTACTATATACTATACACTATTAGGGTTCCGTACCTCAAAAGGAAAAAAGGAATCCTTATAGGACCACTTGGTTGTCCGTCTGCCTGTCTGTCAAGACCCTTTTTCTCAGTATCATGTATCAGTATCATCTAATATCAATGTCTATAGTCCTTTAAATCTGTAAATCAAGCTTCTAAGACAACGCAATCAAAAGATACGGCCATTAAGGCCTTGTCTTTTAGCCTTTGCAGGTAAATCAAAACCTACTTCCCATTTACAAAGAGTCATGAAATTTGGCGAGAAGCAAGGACAAGCACAAGTAAAGGAAAAATCCGAAAGTCATTATTTGTTGTTACATTACATAATTTTTTTTTTGCGATTTTAAAACATTTTGCGCTTGGATAATTGACTGTGGCGTACATCAAAGTTAAGTTTATCGTTCGGAAAAAAACTGGCACTGATCTTCGAGAATCGATTCATCAGATGGACAAAATTTCTACATGCTCAGACTCACACTAGTCCGGCTTTTTGAAGAGAAAACTTCTTTAGCGGCGTTGTGCACTTTTTGGGATGGGTAAAAAATGTTAATCTCGCGTCAGGACACGTGACCTGATCGAAAATTTGTAAGACGGAGCCGAGTTTCTTAAATTTAAAAAAATATAACATTCGAAATTCAAACATTTATGAGCGGCCAGGAGCGCAGAACTTTCAGTGTACCCTATGTATACATTTACATATGTTATTACCTACTTTTTATTTTTAACCGAATTATATATATACAGATGTGTGTGTGTGTGTGTACATTATGAAGTTATGTTTTCACTTCTGACGTGCAGTCCTACAACTGACTGTTTTTTTTTAATTACAAACTTATCGCTCTAGGAGATTGCTCGCAGACGACCTTCGTTCAAAATGATCTACATATACATATAACACTTAGATACACATCATAATCTATTCAAAATTTCGCAAAATGCTTAACAATAATATATTTTGTAGATATGAGCTGCGACAGTGCAATCTATTGTCAGTTCACAATAAAATTGAACCGGTTGCGTAATTACAAGACACGTCACGAAGCCTCTATTGTAGGAACTCTTGCGTCACGTAATTTCATTTGAGCAATAGTTAATGGTGTTGTTGAGGTCGAGGGAGGTTTGGACCTTGGAGGTATTTGGAACTTTCGAGTGTGATATTCATAAAGATTTAACTCACGTGTGTGTTTCTTGGATGTAAGACTAGGTGGTAACGCGACTAGGAGACACCGTAAAGCCGGGGATTCATATATATTCGCGTAGGTATGTGTAAAGATTTCAAAAGGATCGGTAAAGAACTTCAGGACATTTTTTCTTATGTTATAGGACAAACGAACAGATGGTTCACCTCATGGTAAATGACTAGATACCGCGCCCATGGGCACCTGCAACTTAAGAGTCACAAGTGCGTTGCCGGCTTTTAAGGTGGGAGTAGGGGAAGAAGGGGAGGGGAAGGGAGGGTTAGGGACTTCGATAACCTCACTCACTCGGCGAAAAGCAATGCAAAAATTGCTTCACTGCCGGTTTTCCGTGTGGTAGTGGTATCACTCCGGTCGAGCCGGTCCATACGTGCCGAAGCATGGCTCTCCCACGATCATAAAACATTTACGATTTTGAACAAACAAACATTAAATTTGTCTATTTTTCTATAAAACAAAGACTGCGCAGATGGTGCAGTGGTTTGTTATGTTCATCTAGCAAATTGTGTTAAGTGTTGCAGGTTCAATCCACCACATGGGACAATACGGGGATTGACTGCCATGTCAAATCAGTTTATCTTTCTTGTCTCGTGTTGTACAAATTGTGTATGTTGTATGATATAACTACTTGTGAAGTTTAGTACCTGTGCCCGCGACTTCATTCACGTTGAAATAATTGTGACATCTAGCCCAAGGTACATTCTTCCGGGAAGCAATAAGTAACAAACATCCATCGATATAAGTGGGAGAGCCATGTTTCGGCACGTATGGGCCGGCTCGACCGGAGTGATACCACGGCCTCACAGAAAACCGGCAGTGAAGTAATGCTAATTTGTATTTCGCCGAGTGACTACTCCCACCCTTCCCCTCTTAAAGGCCGGCAACGCACTTGTGACTCTTGAGTTGCAAGTGTCCATGGGCGGCGGTAGTCACTTACTATCAGGTGACCCGTCTGCTCGTTTAAACTATCGCTTAAAAAAATATTCATCCATCAAGATTGTCGATCCTATAGGTATATGCTTGAGGCACCTACTTATCACATTGCTCGAGATTTAGCCGGGATTCGATGAACTCATTTTTCTCATGTGGATCAAATACTTATTTGAAACACTACTGTTTGCATCTAATTACTATTACTCAAGCTCATGTCGTAATTTGTATCTAATTAAACTTGTAGAAACGTCGTTGGAAATACACTAGAAATATTCAAAAGAATCGTCTATAACCGGTGAGATGGCCCCGATGAACGTCGATACGCTGTAGTTAAGATCTCTATCTACCCCCGGTGTATTTTTAGATGTGGCCGTAATGCTAGCGGTGCGTGAACCGAACGTAATTGCAATTGCTTTGGTTTTAAGGAAGGTGCTAGCGCCATCTATTGGTGGAAGATATGAGTTGTATTGATGTGTTGATTGATTATCGAGAAAAGACACAAATAGAAAGGGAACAGGGACAGAATTGTCCTCTTTCGTGGTTGTTGTCGGAGACATTGAGTAATTTGTATCATACCATTCATTATTATAATACAAGTCACATCAATTTGGGTGTATTGTCATACTATTATTCATACAAATGCGATTGTGTTAGCGTGTGTGTATGTGTGTCTAAATTACATAATATTCGTTCGTTCGTCCATCTGCTCTAAGGGCTGGACCAATTTCGGTAAATTTTACAACATATATTTTGTATCCCGGGCGTACCGCGGCAAGAAAATTGAGACAAGCAAAGCGTAATTTAGTATATAAAAGTGAAAGTTTGTCACGGTCATGAGGTTACTATTGAGCAGTTTCAGAAAAAAATTAACACACAGATAGGTGTCCTACATTACCACAGCCAAACTCGTACAAGTACAAAGTACTAGCAAAAGCCAAATACTTATTTCAACTGATATTTTTTTGTTTCGGATGTCATGTCTGAGAGTAATTTATTTCCATTTGACGAAAAGTCACTTGATATTTTTGATGTAGAACTTTTCTTGAGTTAAAAATTATCGGCATCCAATTTATTATAGATTCCGAACAGATTATTTTAATTAAAAATTATTAGTGCCATCTTGCGGCGGATATTGGTAATATCTAATCTAACATCGAAAGCATATCTATTACATAGATAGTATGACGAATTAAAAGTACCGCTTCTTATATTATTTTGTCAACCGATTTTATGTGATTTGAAATAAAAATCAAAACTTTTATAATCAAATAGTATATCATGCATATGATATCTTACATCTAATAATTTGGTATTAGATTCTTTTAGAGTTATGTGCGTTAAAAGCAAGAACGGAACTCTAAGATCCAGGGTTATAGATCGTCACGAGCAGATTGCGATCTTACCTATTTTCAAGATGGTAGTATTTTTTTTATATACTTTTATCAAAGTAAATAATTGTTGCGGTGACATTATGTTGATCTGTAACTTTTAGTTAAAAAAGACGTCTTCAAGAATTTTTAAAGAATTTTATGTAATAAAGAAATTGGGAGATGTCTTTGTCCAGTAGTGGACTATGATAGGCTGATTGATTGATTGAGGTAATTTGACTTTGATCACTTCATTCTTACTTTGTGAAGACCATTTTTTGAATAAATTTCAGAAAACAAACCATTACACGACAAATCAAAATATTGTAGGAGGTCGGGCCAGGCAGTGTTCTACTCGAATTAGAGGCGCCCGACTAGGGCAGTATGACAGTAGGTACCTAGTGTGGAAAATACAGACAGACAGATTAGCGTAGTACTGTATTTCTATTGGTCAGTAGGTTTGTAAGGAATCCATAAGAAGGGCTCCTATGATGTTGTGTTTTCATTTGCATTGATAACTGCTTACAATCACTGTGTCTTTGTTTGCCACCTTAATTGTACAAATATGTGAATACGCAGTGTCAGTTGGCGAGGTAACATCTGGAAGACCTCTATCACAAATCCAGTTAGTTCATTAATCTATTTTCTAGCGAATCCATTAAACATATTTCTAAAACATTAACGTTCGAAGTAGCTGTGTCAAGTCGGCTGCACAGCGAGACGCAATATTTAATATAATTTTTATTAAAGTATGTGTTCAGAGGAGCGGAGCTATCTGGGAACTAATCGTCGCCTGTAGTGATTACCTCCACGTAATTATTTCAAGCGGCTCACTGTCTCTGTTAAGTGTTAAAGTCACTAGATGAGGCAGGGGAGCGCAGATGTGCGAGTATTGCGAGCGTGGTTGAAGCGTGGAACGAAAAAGAGATGTACTTAATTTAAATTTCAATGGATCAAAATTACGATTTGTGTTCTAGACTAAATAAGAAGTTTATATTTTGATGTAAACATTTTTTAATGCAAGCAGACGGGTCACCTTGTAACTCAAGAGTCACAAGTGCGTTGCTAGCCTTTAAAGTGGGAGTTGGGGAAGGAGGGAGGAGAGGGGGGGGGGTAAAGGCCTCCGGTAGCCTCATTCGTTCGGCGAAACACAAGTATTGCTTTACGACAGTTTTCTGTGAGGTCGTGGTATCACTCCGGTCGAGCCGGCAAATATGTGCCGAAACATGGCTCTCCCACTTAAAAACAAAATAATTTTAATGAAACTGGATATTTAAAGTAGAAGCTATTTTATATATTCTATTATAAAGATTCATTTTAAGATATTATTAGATTTTATGTAATATTAGAGTAATTTCTTGTAGCAGAAATCACTTAAATATTTTACTTAAACAATTTTTTTTACTTTATTTAAATATGAGACTAATTGAAAACTAGGATCTATTTTTTTAAGTGTACAAATAGTAGTAAGCAGAGATCTGCTTCACGATAAGATCTTACCGATACCACTCCCATAATTATGCGCAACCCTTAAGTTAAAAACCTTCACAATACTTGTGGTGCTGATTACCAATGGACAATCAATTAATTTTGCTAGAATTAGGCTTGTAAATTTCCCTTGCCACTTCCAGTAACACACCACAGCACTACTATTTCATTACGGTAATCGTAATTTTTACGTAATGGGACCCGCCATGAGCCATGATAGTATCACGATGATTGCCAACTGTTGGTTGATTACTAAATGTTGCGGCTTGCCTTACCCACGCTCTGAAACAGCTGGCGATGCTTCAAATGTGATCGTGTTTCTCAACTGATGGAGAAGGGTCCTTGCAGTATATGTTGAATACAAACTTCTGTATTAGAATGATAGTTTCCGTGAATAGTAGTAGAGTAAAGAAAGCTTGTACTGTCGTGTGTGTTAAAAACGTGCCCTCTTATAAGGGTTCTTCATCGTGATGTTAATCTGTTCATCTATTTAATAATAATAATAACTTGACACATCTGACAAACGGCCGTCTGATCCCAAACTAGGCAGAGCCTGTACTATGGTAACCAGACTGCTGATAAACATACTTATATATTTCAAATTTTCTAAATATATACATTTCACTACATATTATAAAACAAATTTCAACGCCGCGTCTGTCTGTCTGTCTGTCTGTTCGGTTTTCACTAATAGACAGAGTGATTTATGAGGAAGGTTTAGGTGTATAATTTGTTAAGGTTTTGTGTAAATTGATTGAAATATGATAATGATTGGTTGAAGATGTCTTTGCTACCCGTGCAAAGCCGGGGTGGGTTATAAATACACATCCAGACCCAGAACAAAGGATCATGGTCATCACACAATTATTTGTTCTGGGTGGGTGGGAATCGAACCTCTGGCTCAGCAGTCAGGATCACTAACCACTAGACCCCAACAGGCCAGTCAAAGACTCAATACTCATCAGTTTTTCGTTTTTTTTAGCGCGATGTGATAAGAAGAAGTAATGCTACAATGAGCGATAATTCTGTTGTTTAACTACTCGTAGTTCAAGTTCTAATTACGACGGTACACAGAACAGTAGTTTATCTTAGTGCAACAGTTGCTATTGCTGACGCAGCTGATATTGAATTGCGCCTTTTGCACCGATCGCTTTCACTGGTGGTCTCAGCCAGTCTGGGTGTCAGTCCACCCGTGACGGCAATCGATGCAACTCGGTCGATACGTCAGATATACAAAAAGTGATGACTTCAAAGAAGGAGAATCCGTATGTATGTATGTATATCCCCGATTTGTTTCACTAACGTATTCCACACATTTTCAGGAAGGTTTTAGTGTAGGTTTAGTTATTTATTAGTTTTTTTTTCTCAATCAATTTCGTTGAAGTCGGATTTTTTTTTGAAGTGAAAACTTCTTTAGGCACGTTTGTGCACTTTTGCTCTGGGGAAAAAGCGCTGAACTCGTGACCGTTACGCTCATAATACATATATAGATCCACTAGAGGGCGCTAATCTAAGCATTGAGTTCTGTCAGTTTCTTATTAATTAATGTCACCAACCTGCTAATATGACGTTTTAAGTTCGTCGTTTCGTTTTAAGTTTTCACTTCTGTCGGCAGTCCCATGACTGCCTATTTTTTTAATTACTATTACAATCCTGGAACGTTCAAGAGTAGAGTAAATAGGTTTGTCTTGAAGGCGTGTACCATCTTCGTCTTCATCGTCACTTTCCATCAGGTGAGCTGGAAGACAAAGGCCTATTCTATTAGTTAATAAAAAACAACCTTATTAAAATTATCGTGATTAATCGATTATCAAATCTAATATGCATCTTCTCTTCCCAGTATCCTCTCTTAGATCCTCCGTTAGATTCTGGGTAAATGTAGAAGAAAGGAGACCTTAAGAAGAGTTAACCTGAGCAGTTCATCGCCCTAGCAGAAACGGGCAAAAGAGCATTATAGCTCACATATCTGCAATTAAGAATAATTTGCATGCTTGGCATCTTAAGGTACATAAGACAAAATATAGATAGCGTCATTGTAACAGTTGTAACCTTATTACAACTATTAATACGTGAATTATACGCTAGATTAAAATCTTGTGCTAAGACAGCAATTACAGCGTCTGCAATTATATCTCTGTAGTTCTCGCCTGACACCGTATTTGCTTAGATACAAAATAGTCTTGGTGTTAACGTGTCGTAGGAACTTTAGTCAGCACAGATTATAAAAAGGTACAACAAATGGTTAACTTCAGCAAGATATATAATTGCGACTGTCGCATGAAAGCAATAAAGTTCAAATTTGATAGCGTGTCTGGAAGTGTCTAACCATAGCTTCCACAACCTGATAAATGATTTTGATTTATGCGAGATCAGTTTTTACATATTTAAAACTGTTTCACAAAAAAGTACCTTCATGCGTTTCATTTTAAATTTAACAGTTTAATATTAAAAAAAAACTGTCAGGTCAGCCGTAGGACTACACGTCAGTAGTGATAACACACACATATCTTTATATATGTATCTGACCGTGATGACCACGCGAGTTCAGTGCTTTTTCCCCATACCAAAAGTGCCTGACGTGCCTAAAGAAATTTTCACTTCAAAAATTACCCTTCTTACTAGAGCATCTCGTGTCACATCGTGTATGTTGCCTTGCTGAGTAAGTTGCTGCGTGGATGATTTTTGACTCAAGCATAATTTTGGTACTGTAATTCAATCTAATGCTGGAGAGCTCGGACTTCCTGAAAACAGCCAAATTGAGTTACAGATACGAGACCCTGATCTGTTCGATCTATTCCGTATACTCTAATAGCAATATCTTTTTCCTACTGTTTAATTTCCAATCCCAAAGTGTCCAATTTAGGGCAATAGGCTGGCCTCTATTACGTGATTCGGCAAAAAATTGGTGTTAATACACTTCTGCCCACCCCTTCGGAGATACTGGCGTGATATGTGTAATTCAATCTGATGCATTTGGATATCACCGTTTGACTTTGTCAGTAAGCACTTTATTCCTCTTACGTAAAAGTCAGTAATAAATTAATCACCAACAAGTTGATACGAACATACAGTAGCAACTAAAGTTACTTACCTGTTTGTACTTGACAGGTGTCTAGGAGACACTTAAAACCGACACAAAAATAAAAAGTAATCTCCCATTAAGAGAGCTACTAGTTAGTTTATACAATTTTACAGTAACCGTAAAGGCAATAATACATTCGTATCGTACGGTTGTCGTCTATCTGGTTTCGGCATCTTGAAAGTACTGCACGCGCGGACGTGTTGAACTGGCGGACATGTGTGAGGAAAAGTGTTACCGTAATAAATTAATAACATAATCGTCTCTAGTTTATTGCAAAATAAGCAAGCTGGAATGGGCTTGATTTTTGACGAAGACTGCATTAAACTTCAGAAGAATGTTCACTACATTCTTCTGATACTGAATGCAGTCTTCTCCGTAACCAATTTCGATTGAGCGGGAAGACATTTAACTACAAAGATACAAATAATTAAAGCGTATTAAAAAAACTGGGAAGCTTAAGGGCATAATATAAATTGGATGTGATTTATTTGGGCGAGACATACATACATGGTACAGGTCAAAAAGTTTATCTGCTGTCAACACGATATAAATAAAAAACTGTCAGTCGTAGGCCTGCACGTCAGAAGTGCAAACATAACTTACATGTATGTTATACATATACACACACACATGTATATATATGTATCTGAGCGCGACGATCACGCAAGTTCAGTGCTTCTTGCCCATAACGAAAGTGCCAAACGTGCCTAAAGAAGTTTTCACTTCAGTGATTCAATTTTACTATGTGTGACAGAGAAGCTTATTTCAAAACTTTCATGAAATTCACTCATTGATGGATAACGCTAGATTTCATTCTGTACTGATTAACAAACCACCCACACATGCTAATCGTATCGCTGATATAAAAGAATGGCCCCGCGCAATAGCAGTGAAACAAAGCAACCGTGCGCCCGTACCAGACCGTTTTAAAGCCGAATACAGTTGTTGTCGTGTCAAAAGTGACCGTGGGCATTTTCCTTTCAAATATAGAAAATTGATATCAATGGTGGGCAAAGCTAAAGTCCCAAGATTTTGTTAATTCCCATTTAAAAAACATATTTTATATTTTTAAAATAGGCTATAAAACAATGCTGCGATGCACAGAAGCGGAGCAGTGACCAAGAAAGTAAAAAAAAATCCGACTAATTGTAGAATAATATGAGATGGCGCATGAATTTTGTATAAACCTACCTATAATTTAAACGCATGTGTAACCGTGGGCCCAGCTAGTAAATAATATGAACATATAAAGAGTGTAAGAAACGGCCTCGCGAATCTTGAAATAGTGGATTCAGATCATCATTCTGAGTCGAAAATCATTGGAGTTTTTTGCAAATTTTGAATTTGATTGATTTGATTTTTAATTTTTTTTATTTTTGTTTTTTTTTGTTAAAAATTATATCACAATGAGTACTACAGAACATTTTACCAAAAAAAAAACATAAATACTTCATTCGGCTAAAAACTGCAATGTAATCAATTAAACTACATTTACTATATTAGACAGCACCGCACAAAAATGATACCTACGTTTGTTATGTTTACATTGCGTTGCCAAAAATCAAACTTATGTCTGTAAGTAGGCTCTGAATAAATATATTTTCTTTCTTTCTTTCGTTTTAAATCCTTAATGTCGCATTTTTTTAAACAACAAGCGTTTTTGTAAGTTATTCGCGACATCAAAACTTACACTCTGTATAAGGTTTGTAAACCAACTATAATGCACTACTTATTGGTACTATACCCTTATATATACACTACTTACATATAAAAAAAAAATCAGTGTCAAGATCGTTTAATCCAAGTTCCCTGGTATCGCACACTACGAATTTTGATTTCCCTATTTGCTATGAGATTCTGGTAGACCTATTGTTTTTCATAAAATAATTCGTGTTGGTGTGTTGACCTCCTTATAATATGATAGTTAAAAATCGAAATTTAAAAATTAGCTTAGTTTGTAACTGTTTGGTAAAGCACTTTTTCTATCACCAGTACTGACCAAGTCGTCACATCACAACTCAAGTATTCCGAGAAACAGCAATAATTCTGTATAAATTCCTCCATTCTTATATTAAATATGAATATCACACTGATTTATACGTCAAGCCGGTACACTTTAAAGCCAACGACTGACATTTGACATCGAGCTCGTTATATCAATCGTTAACATTTATAGTTTTTATCTCAATCGTCGGAATCGACACCATGTAGCAACAACTGTAAATTTTGTAAAATTGCTTTTTTTTGTAAAATTGCTTTTTTTTGCATTTTTGCAATTTTCATCAACAGTATCAACATTCATCTTGACACTGCCGGTTTTAACTGTGACTTAAATATTTGGTTGGATATCATACCAGTATTTACAAACTAACGCATTAATGGTGTAACTTCTGCATGCTTTCCGTTCCTTCTTATAAAATGAAAATTGGTGACTCACGCATTGGTGAAGTACACCATTTATCTTTTTTTTCTTAAAAAGACAACTCCCGCATTAGGAATTACTCCTGTGTCGCGGGGGACTTTACAAACATACAAACAACGGACACAAAGAACACCCAGACTTGAGTGGTAATCGAACACACGACCTATGGCATAGCAGTCAGGGTCACTAACCACTAGGCCAACAGGCCAGTCAATTACATAGCCATTATTTACATAGTAGAGCTTACTTAGGTCTTCTATGTAACTTATGGTGTAGGTCTATATACTAATGGTCGTTTTTAATAGAATGGAGATGCTCCGCTTCCAATACAAGCAAGTAACTTACCCTTTTAAAGAGTTTTCTGTAACTTTTCCATATATATATATGAAGACAACTTAAGTCTTTTTAGAGTTCCAACGTGCGCTTGAAAGAACAGAACCCCAATAAGATCACTCGTGCATCTTTCTGTTCGTCTGTCACAGCCAATTTGCTCCGGATCTACTAGATCGATTAAATTGAAACTTCTTACACACATAAATTCCTGTGAGCGAAGTGAATTGCGCAGTCAAAGTTGTGTCAACGAGTGGACGGGTCGTCTGATGGTAAATGCCTACCGCCGCCCATGGACACCTGCGACTCAAGAGTCGCAAGTGCGTTGCCGGCCTTAAAGGTGGGATGGGTGGTAGAGGAAGGGGAGGGGGAAGAGGGGGGAGAGAAGGGTTAAGGCCTCCAGTGACCTCAATTACTCACCGAAAAATTGCTTTTCGCCAAGTGAGTTTTGTTGCTTCACTCACTGGTCGAGCCGGCCAATACGTGCCGAAGCATGGCTCTCCCATGATAGAAGGTAAGTTATTATATAGTTATTGTATGTTTTCGTTAGGCAATAAACAGTTCGAGTGACAGACATGCGGCCCTGACCGTCTCAAGCTATTCCTTACACTTTGCGATACATCCGTATTAGCAATTTCCCTTTTTTCATTGCCTTATCTTTCAACACCATTTTTTTCAATATACTCTAAATGTTGCCATCTTTAATTTGCAAAGAGCTCGGTTGGCAACAATAGTCTTGCCCCCTATTACGAGCATGGGACCAAATTATAGTTGGCAAAATGTTGTTTGATACACCTCTGCCTACCTCTTCAGGATTATAAGCGTGAGTATATGTATGTGTTATGTTGTTCATCGTATGGAACCCTCTCCACGCTAGTTCAACTTGCATGATGCCGGTTTTTATTTCTACACTCTTAGAATTGTGGGCAAACAAACAGCTACGTATAATTTTAGGTTGTTAACCTTATCCTTGCTCTCTCCCTTCCAGGGTACTCCTGTTTTAGTAGATATCTGCTGAACACTACTTCCTACATCTTTAGCTTCTACACAATTTTTTGATAAGATAATCAATTTCCTAAATAATCTTCTAAATCTCACCTACGTCATACAAATGCAATGAACGCCTGCGGCAAAATTCTAGGCATCCAAATGGTACTTTTAGTATTAAATTGTTATTTATCAGTAACTATATACTTATCGGCTCGGACCGGCATCAAAAACCTCGTTTCCATCGTACTCAACAACAGAATCCTTCGCTACTTTTGAGACCTGAGATGCACCGTGAAGATGCCGTGCAACGCCTGGTGGTGCCAAGGAGCGTGGAAAAGCGTCTGGCCTCTTGCGAGCCCTGACCAACGCAACCATCAATGAAAACATCTGCCTATTATCAATAAGAGACAAATGGATAGCTATTGTTCTGCGCACCTCCAAACAATATGCCTGACCACGACCGCTCTGTAAAGAGTACACGAATATGAAGAAGAATATACTTAAGCCTATAGGGGTAAGTAGAAGTGTTTTGCACACCCACATTTCGCCATATACCTATTAGGAAATTTCGAGACTTTACGCGACAGCTGAAAATTTCTTATATTTTCCGTAACCACTTGCTTGGCCAGAAAAATTGAACACAAGATCTCACGAACGCATTTAAACATAAACAAAACATATTATGCGACGAGACCAAAGAGACAGCCGATATTTTATGAACTAAATGTAATAAAAATGTTAATTAAATCGATATTATGCAGAATATACCAGATGGCATTGGACGCCATTACTGATAACAGATATGATGATGAATCAGCTGTTTTTGCATAAGGTATTAAATTACAGATTTTGTGATTACTTCAATTTGTAAAAGCATATAGCAAGCACTTTTTTTCTATCTATTTATCTTTCTAATATTTATACTACGGATAGATTGAAATTAAATTAAATTAAATGATTTATTTGGCAAAAAGTCTTGGTACAGTCAAAGTCTTTAAATTAGTGACAAATCCAAAACACTTGTCATTGTATTGGCATGGAAATATTGAATGTAATAGGTACAATATTAAAATTAAATTCGACACAATACTTAGGTAGATAGATAGGTACTCTTTATTGCATCAAAAAAGTATTATACAATCTAGAAATATAATATTAAGTAACAGTACTATGGGCGGTTTATCGCAGTCTGCGATATCTTACAGACAACCTTAGGATGTACTATGCTGTATGGAAGTAAGTAACTCGCGGTGCACAACAATTAAATAAATGTAATACAGCATACAGTAATAATAATAACAGTAATAATTACCAATAAGCCTGATATAGTGGTAATAGACCGATTAGAGCGCCGAGCAATGATTGTAGATATCACCATTCCCCATGACGACAATCTCTTAAAGGCTGAAAAGAAAAACAAATGAAATATTTGGATTTGGCCCACGAGGTGGTCGACATGTGGGATGTGGATTCTTCAATCATTGTGCCAATAGTCATATTAGCCCATGGGTTGATTACAAAGAGCCTCGACCAACACCTTCAGAGGCTCACGTTAGGCATCTGGATTAAGGGCCTGATGCAGAAGGCGGTCCTTCTTGATACGGCACGTATTAGGAGGTGGTTTCTGTCTCTGGAACCCTAACCGCCGGTAGCTTGGTCCCTGTACCCGATACCGGGTGGAAACTATTTTTTATATTTTTAAATATTTTTTGATACTTATATATTTTTAGTATATTTAAGTGAATAAAGAGAATTAGAATAACCTGAAAAGAAAAAATTGTAAATTACATAATATATGTTATTAGGTGTCAATTTAATCCTACTAATATTATAAACGTGAAAGTTTGTGAGAATGTATGGATGCATATATGTACCTATGGATGTTTGTTACGCTTTCACGCCAAAACGTCTGAACCGATGTCGATGAAACTTGGTATGTAGATAGCTGGAGACCTGGATTAGCATATAGGCTATTTTTTATCCCGATATTCCCACGGGATTGGAACGTACGCGGCTGAAACCGCGGGGCGCTGCTATTAATGTATTATGTTAAAAAGTTATCAAAACTGACCACTTATATTAAAACATTGTGATGGAGAATAAAAGAAATATTTTGCAGTAGCCAAGATTTAAGCTCTCTTACAAACTTATTAGTTGGTAAATATTTAATTTTGTCTGGTATAGCATTATATATGCGTCCACACATTACATAGCAACTCTTGTTATATAAACTTGTCGTTGATTTGCTACTATCCTTGTATTTTATTTTTAGAAATCTTAAAAGAACTACCTACTACAAACTTCCTGTTGCTCCCTGAAATTATAAAAAACGCCCAGACATTAGGTACGGTGTAAGCAGCAATACTGTACTGCCTTAAACATTAAACTTGCGATCGAATGGTCGCGGGTTAAAACCCAAATTCAAATACGAAGCATTTGGCTTAATTGAAGGGCTACCAAGAATACAGGTAATCCACGGTGTGATCCACGTTACTAGTCACCATCTTATTTTAATAATTCTTTAAAAAAAAACGACTTAAAAAAAACTATTCCATAAAAGACTTGTATGGTTTTCTTATGGATGCCATTGTCAGAACTGGACCACACGAGAAGCACCAGCTTTCAAATAAAAAAAAGAATCATCAAAATCGGTTCACCCAGTCGAAAGTTCTGAGGTAACAAACATAAAAATACAATCGAATTTCTAAAAGGAGGTTCTCCTACTTCTTTTTTGAAGTCGGTTAAAAGTCAGCCTATTACTGTCTACTGCTCGACATCCAGCTATCCCAATAAACGCAATAGCACGAGGTCCTTTTCCATTTAAACCTTCCCAGCTACCTTACAAAATAGACATGTCAGAAAATAAGTGTTTATAGTATTGCCAGATACATTAAACTAATTAAAGACGGAGTTTGAAAAGTCCTAGTAAAATATATTTCAGATAAATGTTAAACATGTTATCGCCATTTAAAAACGTGACCTAATAATGAATTCAAAAATCAATAAACAAACAAACTCCCTAATAGGAAACAGTGAGCTAAAAACTATTCGTTCAAAAACCCGACACAGCCGATCAGCCATCAAATACAGACATAAAATTTTATTGCCACATGGAACAAACTCAAAAAAAATACCAGTTTCGATAAAATTCGATAAAAATCGGTAAAGAAACGAACCACGTACAACTGGCCGGTATTTCTGAGAAATACTGGGTATCTTAGAGTATAGAATATAAACTCACATTAAAATGAGGTGTTAGGAACAGTAATTGATTTGAAAGTTGAACGTGAGGGACAGGAGACGATCGAAGATTATTAATAAGAAGTAATGTATGTTGCCTGTCTGATTTGGTTGTTTTGATTTTAAAGCGGGTTAACAGCCTTGTTTATTGGAATTATATTGTTATGGTAATACTTTACATGACGAATAGGAATGGATATTTAGTTGTACCAAGACAATGACGTGAGAAAACCTAGTGTTTTTGATATAATCGTTATAGACTTGCGAATAAATGAATGAATAAAATACAATATTCTATTTATTAACGCTTTAATAGTGGGTTTACAATGGATGATAGGCCAATGATAATCAATTCAAGAATCTGCTCACTAAGTTTATTTTGTGTGGTACTAAAATTTGATGTCTATAATTAATTGATGAATGATCGTGTGGACCTGGTTTTTAATCTGTTTATTATGTTAAAGAAAGATTGTAGACTATCTTCTTCTTTTCTTAAAAAGACAACTCCCGCATTAGGAATTACTCCTGTGTCACGGGGTACTTTACAAACATACAAACAACGGACACAAAGAACACCCAGACTCGGGTGGGAATCGAACTCACGACCTAGGGCATAGCAGTCAGGGTCACTAACCACTAGGCCAACAGGCCAGTCAAACGGGTAAAAATCACCATCCTTAGGGATATTTACTCGTGAAACCGCAGAACTGAGTCAAATTGATTCTCACCTACCAATAGACCGTTCCTTTTCTTACAAAAATATATATATTTTTTTTATGGTATAGGGGCAAACGAGCAGACGAGACACCTGATCTTAAATGACTACCGCCGCCCATGGGCACCTGCAACTCAAGAGTCACAAGTGCGTTGCCGGCCTTTAAGGTGGGAGTAGGGGAAAGGTGGAAGGGGGATGGATGGAAGGAAGGGTGGAAGAGGGGGGGAAGGGTTAGGACCTTCGGTAACCTCACTCACTCGGCGAAAAGCAATGCAAGCATTGCTTCACTGCCGGTTTTCTGTGACACTCCGGTCGAGCCGGCCCATACGTGCCGAAGCATGGCTCTCCCACGATTAATGTCTACTAAATAAACAAAAATATTAATTTTTTATTACAAGAGTAGCTCCATGTCATGTCATGTTCTTGAACTCCACTGGAAGATGACCTATGGGGTGGCGGTAGAGAATTCCACTGCAATGTCAGCGGTCACGGGTTCGATTTCCGCTCAATACCTACAAATATTCGTACAAATCTTTCCTTGGTCTGGAAGTTTCTATGTATTATATAAATATGTTAGCGATAGCACACATTATGCTTAGTTTGGGGCTAAACAGCGCTGTTTAATATATGTCAGAATATTAATATATTAAAATTTATTAATTTATTTTATTTATCAATAGCATTGATATATTGCATTCCTTAACATAACACCGTTGCGATTTTATTTGAAAATGTTCTCACGTTTTTAAACTCATTATTACACTTATTTACATTTGAAGCCGCATTTGTATATAATTTAAATATATATATATTTAAATAGGTAATAGATCATGCCATCATTATTTAAATACATAATTTAAATAATGATGGCATGATCTATTACCGTAACAAGGTCAAAAAATGTTCTCCAGGTACTTTAACTCAAGAAGGTTTATGCAAAGACATAAACTCCTTGGTGACCATCCTCCTCGCTTTTTCCTAAGTCGGGGTCGGCTTGTCTAACTACGAAACGGTCGAAATTCAATATTTTACGTGAAGCGACTGCCATCAGACCTCCACAACCGAACTACTAGGCAATATCGGAGTTCTGTAGTTAGACCAAAAGAAATAAAGCATGTTTGACAAAAAAAAAAAACAAATAATTGAACTCAGTCAAATCATTAGTCAAGTCTAAGTGAGGGTTGGAGGTACCTTGAACATTTAACGCCAGCCAGCCAGGTTTGCAATGTCTCTTGGCCACTCTTTTTACCTTCAATAATTACAATGCTTCTATACAATATCTACACTAATCTATACTTATATAATAAAGCCTACAGCAAAGTTTACAGCCATGAGGATATGTATGTATGAGATTTTTTTAATGTGACAGAGGGCAAGCGAGCAGACGGGTCATCTGATGGTAAGTGACTACCGTCGCCCATTGACACCTGCAACTAAAGAGTCATGTGCGTTGCTGGCCTTTAAGCGGGATTTAGGGCCGAGTGAGGCTGTGGTATCACTCTTGCCGAGCCAGCCCATACTCTACCGGCTCTCCCACGATTAATTGTTGGCTGAACGCGTTCTACTCTGAAACTACCACTCGGATTAAAAAAAATCTTTCTGCATTTATAACCCAATAGTTTATATGTACATAGACTATTTAGAATTACTCTTAGAAGCGAAGCAGTCATGTAAACGCTAATTCTTGCAACAGTGCAAGTCTACAATGAGGAATACAGTTTTATTTCTTGTCACAACAAACGATTCACAAGGAATGACTCGAAAAACGCCTAATACCTTTACTCGTCAAAGAACATTTCAACATTACAAAACCGCCAACACTTATAAACAAAAACACAAGTACACCTATTACCAACAAGTATTAACATAAGGTCTTTGCGGCCAAACTTGGAAGCCCACAGCACAATAATTTACAATTTCTTGACTGTTAATAGCCAATAGGATTTTCTGTCCTCGAGCACAGAATTCGGGAACTCATTAGGGGTATCATTTTCGCAGCTATAAACACCCCACGATAAATATCAACTGCCTAAAGGGTTGGATTTTTGAAGATGGATGTACAAAGTTTCGAACGAGACAACTGTGAAATAATGTGTGTTAAAATATGTCGGCTATTAAAGAGCGATGAGTCGTTCGTTGTCAGTAATATTGAATATAAATTTATTGGTACAACAGAGGAGACTGCAGACTATTTAACAAGTATAAATAAGAAGAGATGCCTAACAGGTACGCACTCCATTAACCCGTACCAAACTGTGTTTTATCAACCTGAACACGGCTCACCTAAAATAAGGGAGTGTTTTTTTTTAAGCAAAACGATTTTGTAAAACAACAAACATACTTAGTTTTAGAGGCGGTAAGTTCCGGATCTAACGATACGATGCGATATTTGATGAAGTTGAATGGATCTGCAGTTCGGATAGCATGGATTTGATCCGATTCGAAAATTGATTGGATCGCATGCTCACGGTACCACACCTTTCTTTAACACCCTGTAACATTCATAACTATAGCGTCACTTGTAGCTTAGCTCTAAATACTAGTAGTCTAGCAATTTTAAATGCGCTTTATCTATGCGGTCTTCTGTAGAGATTCTTTCCCAGACGGGACCTCTCATACTTCCTCTCCCTTAATACTTTAGGGCCTCTCCTCTCCATTAAGAATAGCACTACCTTTTATACTTATTTAGTGCTATCTAATAGCAGTCTTCTCTGTACTTCCTTAGAAAATATATTATGTTCGTAGCTTTGTAAGCTACCCGAGTACTCGTACCCTACAGTTTCACTTACGTTTATGTTCACTGCTTCGGTCCTGAGGGTCGTAGTGTGATGCTACATAGCCTACAACCTTCCACAATGAATACCTTATCAAATACAAAATCATTATTCAAATCTGACTGCTAGTTCCAAAGATTAGCGCATTTAAACAAACAAACAATCAACCAAAAACTTTTCAGCTTTATTATTTTAGCATAGACAGTAGTCTTAATTTATATATAAGAGTTGCTTTGTAGTCTATTGTTTCCCATAAGTTTTTCAATGTTAGAGGGGTTAGGCCTTAGATCTCCACGCTACCATAGAGCCTGTGGAAGACCTCATAATTCGCTCACAACTTGCTCTTGCGCAAGTCCACAGTTTTGCAAACCAAGACCTTAAAATAAAATATGTCTTTTATAGGTATCAGATCGTTAGCGACATAATCAGTGATATAGGTTCTTACAATATGAATAATAATAATAACTTGACACATCTTACACACGGCCGTCTGATCCCAAACTAGGCAGAGCCTGTACAACGCTAACCAGACTGCTGATAAACATACTTATATATTACTAAATACATACATATTATAGATAAATTACACCCAGACACAGAATAAGGCATCGTGCTCTTCACACAATTATTTGTCCTGGGTGGGAATCGAACCCACAACCTCTTGCTCGGCAGTCAGGATCACAAACCATTAGACACGCAGGGCAGTCAACATTCCTATTAACTACTTATGACACTTCTAAGAACGGTTAAAACTACCCGACCCGGGAGTCCGAAGCCCTTCAACAGTAGCCATATCGGCTGACCACTAAACTCAGTATCTAACTACACCTTCGGCAGATAAGCATCATTGAGCATCGTGAGATACAGTTCGGTTTCTGAGTAAGTTGCGATAAAATCGACTAACATCATTTAGTTTGGGATTACTAATTAGAGAGATCGTGATTAAAAAATAATGGGATGGTTATCAATGTAGATATTTTTCGATATAGATCCTCTTAGAAATGAAGACTTCAAATACTTTATGAAACTATTTATATTTGATGTATGTAGACTTGATAAAATGGAATCATGACCCACCTGATATCGAAAATTAAGGTTTATTTCGAATCTATTTAAGTCGAATATCGATTGACATGAATTATTTTGTCATTGTTTGACAAAAATATATTTTAATAGATACTGCCTTGCGTATGTCGATGCGTAGTGTGTGGCAATTTTCCTGCTATATATCAAAGGCCTCAAAGGCTTTAAACTAAAAAAAAAATTGATTGTCTGTAAAGTCGGTTTTCGGACAATATTTTTACGTGATAACGTCATAAGAAAACAGTGGAAGAGAGATAGATGCGTCACAAGCCGAACGTTTAGGCCGATCGTGCCTCTCCATCGCTTGTTCCGCGCTCTCACTTGCACGCTCGGCTCAGGCGGAACGTGACAATGAGTCATGCTTTTTCGTGCGTGCAGCCGGCTTCATCGATTTATAAGACGTTATCACGTCAAAAAACAACCATACACAAAGTGATTACCTACCCGTGAGGCCGTGACCGACAGATACACTTCTAAAATCAAAGTATGCCATCTATAATAAATATATTAAAATAAAAAATATCTTATCGATTAGTCTATAAATTTATATATTTGAGCAATTCAATAAAATCAATTAACCTACATAAGGTATATTAAATCTTTATCTATGTATCTAAAATACATTAACAAGTCTTATATTTTATTGATTTAATTATGCTTATAAAACTGTGTTGGCATATGCATCTATAAATTTAATATTGGCTATTATCTGTGGCAACTTATTTGACATTAGGTTATCGATTATCGAGTATCATTAAGATTAGGAGAATGGTTGCCGAATAATATATCAGATCTAGAAATGAACACAAAAACGTCAATAAAATAATTTACTCCAAAGTAATATTATAAAAGCAGTTGTGAGTTTGTTAAGCTTTCACTCCTAAACCACTTAAACCATCATCATGAAATTTTGTATACACGTCGTCAGGGGTATACAGAAAACCATACGGACATACATAGGTACAAAGGATAAAGGTTCATCCAGAAAAACGGTTCCTACTGTTATCGAAGTATACAAAAATATCTTTTATGCGAGCAAAGCCACGGGCACAGCTATTCATTTATTACATTGTTACTAAATAAAGAAAGAGAAAGAATGATATCTGACTTCTGGAAGACTTTGGTGGTGTCAGAAAAGGCAGTCTGTAACCCAATCTTCTAGAAAAAAACTCCTTTCATAGGCAAGTAAACACTCTTTCGAGAAGACCCAGGTCCTAAGGAATGCTGGCCAATACCTGTAAAGGGTTGGAGAGGCAGATAACGAGCCGCAGATTAACCATCTCTTGCAGTAACAAGTCTGATGATACCGTGTAATTTATAGTTACTTGACTGGCCTGTTGGTATAGTGGTTAGTGATGCTGACTGCTGAGACAGAGGAGTACGTGGATTCGATACCCACCCAGGACAAATAATAGCACGATCATTTATTTTGTGTCTGGGAGTAATTTATCTGTACCTACTTCTTAGTCTAGGTAACTTTCTTCAGGTATAATGTAAGTAGTATTTGAAATATTTAACTACGTGGTAATAATCGTTATCCATTATCCGAATTTTTTAATGTATGTCTGTTATACACTCTAAAACCCTTTATCAAATTGGGATACAAAATTGGAATGTAATATACGCATGCCGTTGAAGGTATTTGAAGTTATGTTACATGTCTTTCATACTGCAAATGGTAGTTTGTAAAAAAACCGCCACATTAAAAAAAATATAGTAATACTATCTAACAGTATCCTTATGAAGCCTTGCATGTCATAGCTTCCTTTGCATTCCCTAAATAAAAAAAGAATTTATCAATGAAACTGATGACAAGGCTGTGTACGGTCTTAGATACCTTTGGCTTCTCTGATATAAGAAGAACGAAAAGAAATCTGCACCAAATTGGCGCGCTTTAATCTACATATTTTTACACTCACTAAAACAGGTGTAGTCTTATTGTCATATATTTTACTATACTAAACTATAATGATAGTTTTATAATAATAAACATTAAAGGAATGTGATATTTCCCATTTATAATATGAAAACCATAATTTAATCAATTTTAAATTAAAATGCCATTCTGTAAATAACTTGCTGAGTTTGCCACTCAAAATAAAAACCCTTTTCATTCAAATTGTTGCCAGCGGAAATAAAACAATAAACTATTTACGAACAAATATAAACTCCTGCGCATGACACTTTGACGTTGGAAATAAGAAATGTTAATGTAATCCAATCGATTTAATTCATAAGTGTAAAGTATTGCATTAACCGATATTAATACAAAGTAATCGCCCATAAAGATTTTCATATGACAAATGTTATAACGAAATTTAAAATGTGACATAATGTTATTCGTTTGAAACGAAATTAGTTGAGAAAGTATTTTAATAATCAAGGATATTTACAGAGTGTTTGGAAGGAAATATAAATTGCGGTTAATATGCAATACAGTGCAATTTAGCAAAGCATTCGATCATTATGTCATGTTAAAACCGGATTTTTTGTTATGATCTAAAATAAATAGACTGCACGGATGGCGCAATGGTTTAAGTAGTCCACTCGCTACTACGCTGCGCCGAGTGTTGCGGGTTCAAATCCCACAAGGGACAAAAAATTTGTGTGATCCACAAATAGTTGTCCCGAGTCTGGGTGTTGGGATGTTTGTGAAGCCCCCGCGACACAGGAATATACCAAATGCGGGAGATGTCTTAAATTTTTTTTATTAATTAACAATGACAAACGTTTCCAAATGTTCTTCTAAAATATAGTAATTATTAAAGAAACTTTAGCTATCTTAAAAAATTAAAAATCCGCCATTTATCGTTATTAAATAAGAAAGCGTGTCCTACACACTATAACAAGTTGATCCACGCGGTTTCACTAGCGTTTATGGTCGTTTTGTGTCTGTGTCTATAAGTTATGTGTACCAGACATTAAATATGCATGTAACGTTACCCAACCATTATTATTTGCGTAGAGATAGACAGATAGAATAGCAAATACGAGTACCACGCGGCATTATTTATGAAAAATACCATAAACCTGCTACCTATGCCAATAACACTGGGCTACAGACCACCCACAGCTCTCGATATAAAACAACCTGCAATATTATTTTATTCCAAACATTAACATCTTCCACATAATTAACCAAGAAGAAGAGTAATTCCAAAAATCCTTTAATTATTTTAATAATTGACCTTAGGGCCATCAATTTGTAGGGGCCCATAAAATGGGACATATTCAAACATTGAGTTAAATTGCGACACGGTACAAATTTAGTGCCGAAAGGGTTCATATAATTACGCCGCAGCATTCCGGGACCGATCAGAAACAACGGAATTAAAATGAGTACAGTACAAAGGGTGAGTTATGGGACAAATATCGAAAAGTACTGGTGGGAGGGAGTTGGGGGGAGAAGCCTTTGGTGAAGGAACGTGCGACTCTAAAGTCGTACTGACGATGACAAACGATGCTAATAAAGACGTAGAAATTTTTTCGAAAACTGCTTTCATTTATAACGAGGTTGTTATTAAACGTCAAAATATCATTCTATTGAAAAAAAAACATTATTGAAAAGACAAAAATCAAAAAAATAAAGTTAATTTTAAAATTACCCGCTAAATCACTCGCGTCTGTCACATGAGTTTGATTACGTCACTAACCGATAATCTGATAGTGTTCCATAAAGTAGTGTTAGGTTTACAAAAATAGATATATTAATTTGATATAAATTCGAAATATTGTATTCGTTTGTTCATGTTTGGGGAGTGGAAACGAATGTTACGGGCAACACCGAATGTTTACCCCGGGAGAACAGTAAATTTAGGCGGCCGATTTGCTCGTGGCCAGCATCGAGTTCGGACGTGTGTTTAAAAGTGTATTAAAATGGAAGAATATATATCTACCCTACAGTATTCACGTGAGTTTTATTGTACTGTCATTTTTATCTTTATTTGAGATATCCTACAGTAGTATAAGTACGTAGTACATAACGTACGTAGTACGTGTATCGGTTAATGACGTACTTGTTATGGTCGGTGTTCGGAGTCGTGTATTTACCTTACTTTCATTTGCCTGACGTTTCGACCACTACCAGAAATTATGTTGAAATGAAAAAAAAAAATGATTGGGTCAATCATTTTTTTTTTCATTTCAACATAATTTGTGTTCGCACAAACTATCAACATTGCAATTATCGCCATTCGCCACCCATTCCACAATCAACACTTTTAACCCTAAAATCTTCGGTATTTGGAACTGAACATAAATCGAAGGCGGGGTGTTTTCAACCCCTGTACATAAATCTAGCGTCTGAACCACCCTTAATGGCATCTTTGTAGCCTAGATGAAGGGGTGATCAAGATGCAAATGCTTTGTTTTATGAACGAGATAAGGATTAGTGACTGCCTTGAATGGAACATTATGACTAGTTTTTTTAAGTGACGTCACTCGGACCACTTATGACAACATTCGGAACGTAATAATAGTTACACAACGATAAATGCATGGAACACCAAGTTTCCTATTTTACTTTTCGCAATAGAATTGCGTATCTCACTCTAAAAATTCATGAAACTTCAATTAATTGTTTTATTGTATTAGGAATAGTCTAGTAATGAGTATGAGAGATGAGAGAATGAGAGTAATGATTTGTTTAGCACAACACTTGTTTATGGCGATCAGACCTTTGTGTTTTAGATTTAATATGCGATTGGACGATTCCGAAAAATGGATATTATGTAAATGCTAATAGAAATTGCTATTTATGTGCGTATTTATTCTTCTTTTTTAACTCGACTCCAGATCCTTAGTACTAAAGTCTTTCCCAAGTACATCACATTTGGTATGTGTTGAATGAATCCACAAACAGCATATCCACTCTTACCTAATCGGTAATTTTAAACAGAGCTTTTCTTTTTGATAGCTTCCTTCCTATTGGTCTAATGGTTAGTGATTCTGACTGCTGAGTCAGTTGTCGTGGGGTTCGATTCCTACCCAGGGCAAATAATTATGTGATGAACACGATCACTTGCTCTGTGTCTGGGTGTAATTTATCTGTAATTTGTATGTATTTAGTAATATATAAGTATGTTTATCAGCAGTCTGGTTACCAAAGCACAGACTCTGCCTGGTTTGGGATCACACGGCCGTGTGTGACATGTGTGTCAAGTCAAGAAGAGTATCACAAAGCGTCGGCAACTCTTCTCTCGACCACCGTCATCTAAAAAAGGGGTTTTGACCAAGTGACCACTATCGATCACTACATATCAGCTTTTTTTGCGTATGGAGAGTAGACCTTCAGGTGATACCATACTGGGATCATCAGTGAGGACGTATGTCGGAGTTAAACTAACTAAAACCACACGGTATGCCATACTACGACGGTAGGTCCTCAACAGTCTACCCAGCGCTACCCCGGGAGACACACGGACATCATCCCTTCGTTAGAGGCTTTACTACGTGTGGGGGTCATAACTACGGATCACCTTTATCAATATAGCTCAACGGTAGAAACCTATTCAATTAACTTTCCAAAAACATTTTAATATCAAAACCGATTTAAAAACATTTCATAGAAATCTCTAACACACAATCTGTTGATACTCTAAATAATTTGAACTCAGATCACATCCGCTATAAGCTACCTTCTTGTTATTAAGCAATAAATATTTACTCGATAATCTACAAAAATAGTGTCCCCATTTCTAACAAACTCATCGTTCGGGGCCACTCAAAAACCTCGAATACATTATTAAAGCTATAAACACGTGTATAAATTTAGTTTTACGAGGCTCTGGGTCCAAGAGACCGATTTTTATCGGTAAATATCGATATTCGGTTCGGAAACGTGAACGTTTGGGATTGAGATATTGTTTTGTAGTGGTATTGGTTTAGTTTACGGTTATTACTGTTTTTAGGGAAACTTGTTTTTTACCGCGGCTTTATCTGATACCACATGATATAATATCATCAAAGCTGTTATTACAAAATTTGTATTATTAATTTTTTTTTTTTTGGTGATTGCCACTGCTCAAAATACATAAAATTTTAATTGATTTTCTTATTATTTTAAGTCCTTAAACGTGTAAACTATAGCCATAATGAAACTTTAAAATGTGAAATAATATTTTTTACAAATTTTTTGACTTAAAATAGGAAGACAGGTTTCATTACAAAATACAGAAGCCCATTAGCATAACATAAAACAACATGACATTCCTCACCACAGGTGTATGAAGTTAGTATGATCTACGTAGAAACGCAAATAGCATTCCTAGACCAGGCTAGCTCACTAACTCGGATATGTCTGCCAATATATTGTCTTGTAACATAAAATAAATATCTGCAATCTTCTGTCATAAAGTGGAGTTAGGTGTTTTTTTTAAATAGCTATTAAACCAACCATAAACCATAAATAAAAACAAAACTTAATAATTAAATAGGTTTTTGAATGGTTTTGAATGCTTCTTCGTTGTTTTATTGTACTAGTAGTTGTCTAGTAATTGATATGTGATCTGTTTAGCTAGTCACACATGTTTTTGGCGGTCAGAACTTTGTTTTACATGGATATTATGTAAGTGCTAATAGAATTTGCCATTTATGTTTGCATTTATTCTTCTTTTTAGACTCGACTTGATCTTTAGTACTAAGAGTTTTTCTTAAATACATCACATTTTGTATGTGTTGAATAAATCCACTCTTACCTTATTGGTAATTTTATCCAAAGCTTTTCTTCTTGGTAACTTCCTTCTTATTTTTCTCTGCGATGATGACGCTTGGTTCTTGAATGGTTTTGAATGCTCCTTAAAAACTTTTTGTATTCTTTCTAGTCTGTTCTTATAGATGTTGTAAAAGTACGATTCTATAAGTACCTCTGTCTGAAAGAAAAGAGGAAAGTAACCTTCATGGGCTTCATGGGGTCTACTGTTAGCACCCAACTGACTTAGTTGTTTGAGCCGCAAATGCAGCAAATCTTTCACAAGATTTGACAGTATGAAAAACGCTATTATTATTGTTGTAGTTATTGTGAGCATCTATAGGCTAATAAAGTGATTAACGTCATTCAAACTTTATGTTTGTTTGTCCCCTTTATAAAAACCAAATTTTATACTCAAAAGAAGAAAAAATTATATTGATAAAACTTGGCCTGTAACGAACACACTAACAAATTATTCTCAATATATACCAATACACATAACGTCAACGACACCATATCGTTATATTTATCGTTATCGTTATTATCGGTCGTTATATCGTTATTAATGATCGAAGGAACAGAAATATAATCATTAATCGTGTTTATCGTTACCTGCGTTTATATAAATTAGGCTTTATGTTGATGTAGAGGCGATCAGATATCTAATAATATTGTAGTGAAAGTTTAAATGTGATATGTGATATTTATGTGATTATTTGATTCTGTGATTTGTAACGTGACTGGATACTTATCGTACTTGGCAATGTTGGACAAACTCGTGTAGTTTTTTTTTGTAATTAAACTACATACCAATGGCTCCAAGATATTTAAATCTACTACAGGGGAAATAAGTGATTAGGCCAATCCAGGTTGAGTCAGTTTTAGATTTAGAGGTCGAATTCCTTGCTACCTCGCGGGCTAGGAAGACGGTTGATAACATACGGTTGCAGTACACACGGCCCTCTCGTATCTTGGCATTCGGCCTCAGTATCAGTATCCTATCCATCGGTATATCGGTATCTTCAATAAGGTAAAATCAATTTATACATTGATGAACTTTTTGTTGGTATCTAAGGTAAACAGGCTCCGTGGACCTACCACATGGAGTGGGGAGCGGTTGGGGGGAGGGGGTGTTGACAAATGTATGTCAAAGCAAAACTGACCATCTGTTTTCCAAGAGACAACTCCTGCAGTACGAATGATTCCTGTGTCGCGGAGAACTTTACAAACATTGAAACAATGACCACAAAATATATTCAGACTCGGGACAACTATTTGTGGATCACACAATTTTTTTATCTCATGTGGGACTCGAACCCACAACACTCGCAGATGTGATATTATGTTATCCATTTTTTTTCTTTAATAATTTTACATTTGACGACGGAAACTATTGTTGCGGTGACTCTGTGTGTGTTGATCTATAATTTTTAATTATAATAATTATTTATTAAATCGATGATTTCGAATAATTGATGGTCAATTTTATGAAATAAAGATATTGAATTTGACTCAACGCGTAGGTGCAAAGTGACCACTTTACGCATTGCACCATGTGTGCACTGTGCAGTCACTGTAGCGATTGTTTATAATCAATAGTATGCACTTACTAAAATAAACCGGACAAGTGCGAGTCTGACACGCGCACTGACCCTCAGTGCGCGTAAGTCTGTAAGCAAATAAACTTGTATGTAGATAGTACCTCCATCTCGTAAACAATTTTTTTTTAATGTGGTATAGCAACAAATTAACAAAATTCGGATTTTTTTCTTTACTTGTGCTGTCAGACCTTTCTTCTTACCAAAATTTGATGACCCTACGGCACCCCGCGGTTTCAACAACGTAAGTCCCGATGCCGTGTTAATATCGGGATGAAAAGTAGCCTATGCGTTAATCCAGGTCTCCAGCTGTCTACATACCAAGTATCATCTTAATCGGTTCAGTAGTTTTGCGTGAAAGAGTAACAAACAGCCATACATCCTCACAAACTTTCACGTTTATAATATTAGTAGGATAATCTTTTCAGTTAGAATCGACTCAATACAAAGTATTAATGAACCAAGTTCATTCTAACATAAGGACATCGACACGATCAACATCCTTATTACGTGCACCGTTCTAAGCGTGTTGATTATTAATTAAAAATAATTACGATTACGACCATATTCAATGACTCTGGTGTTACAGCTATTAACACTTTAGGGAGGGGATGCGTTACAAGAATGATGTATCGATAGTTTAAATTGTTAATATCTTTTACACACGCTTCAAAGTCGTTTAGTTTGGCTTGTGGATTTATGTATGTAATTCGTAAAGGTTTTTGTTGGCTAACTTGGACTTGGTAAGCGTGACGTAATGGATAAGTAAATTACTTTCGCTTTTGCACATGGCTTCGCTTGTTTTAAAGTAAATTATATCAAGCCAGACGGCGGTATAAAGTTTTTTCAGGAATAATATTTTTTTATAGGTGAAAGGTACCGAAAAGTATGCAAAATTAAATGGGGATTGGTTAAGTAGTTAAAGAGTGGATTAACCGCCCGATGACCGGACCAGGCCGCACTGGCCGTGGTCACACGCTCATGAACAGCGCAACCCGGTTGAAACTTCAGGCAACATCTTACTACCTTACCAACTTTTGCTTGCATACATGAGTATATCATGGCACACGAAAGTTTAAAGGTCATATGTTTTATTTTTGCTTTTAACGTATACAAAAGAAGAATGTCTATTGTGTTCATCAATTCAATGTTGAATTAACTGTCGATGACGGACTTAATACTTTTTTGAAAATGACACAAAGAATCATTGAATATATCCAACGATTTGCCGTACTCATTAGCAAGCCTAGTTAGACGACAGATACGGGAATTGGATCTTAAAACAGTTCTTCATAGAGTTTGGTAGAAAGGAGTGACTGATGAACGTGGGTATTTTGTTGGAACCCGCAACTTTCTGTCTTTGGCATCGTCTTATCCCATTACTCGGGGTCGGCTTTCCCAATCATGCGACGCCATTTATTTCGGTCTTGTACGTCGGCTTCGCTAAGGCCCAACGGTTTTAGGTCACCCCGGACATTTGTCATCCAGGTGGTTTGAGGTCTTTCTGAGGTTTGAGGTTTAAGTGACATACGCTGAGTGAAGGTGTGTGCACAGACCTTCACTCAGCGTACTTCACTTTTTCCAGCCAGATAGATATTCTCTGTGAGTTATTTCAGCTCCAATTGATCCATTTTCCGCGAGCATGAGAGTGAGATTTTCTGAAACAAAACAACCTCCTTTTTATTTAACAGAATGTTCTTGCAATTCATTTATAAACCGAATTTAGTTAGAATTTATGTAATGTATTTAATATCATTCGAATTCTCATTACTCAACTCAGGCTAACTAAAAGGTTACACCAAAAATGTGTCAGTTGCAAGTGAAATTAATAAAAGTGTGTCAATGATCTTGTATCTTACTCCAGAAAGATTTCTTCAGTTCCATAAGAAGGTATTTTGTTCTTATCGAGAAGTTATATTCGATGAAACTTGTTTACGATCCAATACCGTGCCCTAAGTGCAGTTCAGACTTTATATAAAAACGTGCAGAAAGTGACTATAATTATCTAAATTTTGGATTAGAAACACCGTGGTATTTTACAAAATATTTACATAAAAGGTTGCTCATCTCTGAAATGAACTCACTATCTATAAAACGGACGGAGTTTGCACGTAAGTCCGTGCGCGAGTCAGACTAGCGCTTGTCCATTTTTACGGGTGATATCTTCGGTATCGCCATCTCCCGCGTCTAATTTTTAGGGTACTTAGTTACCATCCGTATAAGTATAAACACTAAACCAAAAGTCGACCTTAACACGTTTGAATTGTAGACATGTTGTTGTTTAGCGGATATTGTAATAATGATTCCAATTGGCATGCGGATTGGTAATCGCATACTATGATGTCATTACTAGGCGGATGAAACCATTAGTTCTTGTGTAATCGTTTAGTAAAATGAAACAATGATCTATTCCAATTTATATACGTATAAATATAGATGTAATATGTACTGCACTGGCTGCGTGGACAGAATATATAATCCAGAACATATGTTTGACTTTTTAATGGTCAGTTAATGGTTTTAGGATCAAAAATAAAAGTTACACGGAATATTGAAAATTGGGAGTCTGCGACTCGTTCACAGTCCTATCGCCGAACAGATTGGGATTACCTTTGGCACACCTAAGTTAAACATATGTTCTGGATTATAAACCACTGAAGATTTCCACTATCCACCTCCTGGCTCCATCAGCAGATCAGCTTCAAGATTCCAAATTATAGTATTGTCATTCGAACTACATATACCTGCATACAAAGTTTCATTTCGATACGAAAATTAGAAGTAAGTTAAAATTGACTACCAAGGTTTGTTTAAAGAGTTACAAATGAAGATTATAAAAGCTTGTTATAATATATTCCAAAACCATTCTCTTCTCTTGAATTAGTGCTTACTTGTAGAAAAGAAGTTAGGTGACTTGTAGAAAAGATTTAAGTAGGTGTTTATCATTATATTAATACGTGTAGAGAATTCTTTGTATCCGTTTTTAAGAAAATTGGAAGAGAATTTTGGAATATTTTCAGTTTATATATAAAAGAAGAGCAGAAAGCTAAAATTTTTAAACAATATACAGTTTTACAACTTTAAAAATTACGTGAAAACGGCTTAATGAAATTACACGCGTCCAGTATATGCGTTGACTTGTCATGGCAAGTAAGTCTATACAATGACAGCTCAAGTTATAATGGCCAATGAAAAAACCATGGTCGAAATTCGACCACCACGCGATCTCTAGTATTATTAGATGTGTAACCCGGGATTTAATCGCGATAATATATATAAGGTACAATACCTTTTTGGTTTTCCGATGTTTCGATCGAATTGCTTTGAGTCGCAATAATTTAAAAACAGTTAGTGTTTATATTATCTAGTTTTAACATTAATTGCGAACCTGGAAAATTACATTTGACTTAAAATAAAATAAGACAATAATGATGACATATCTTCCAAATTATCGACAACTATGTCGATATCTTCGCGTACAAGGAAAGCTATCGATATTACCGCTGTTCTTTGTCCAGTTCTAATTAAAGCATCGTTCCTGCACCAAATGTGTGTTTAATCAAGCATGTTGCCGCTACTCTTGTTTGTTCTGCAGTTGCGCCGGCGCAACTTCGACTGACATCACTTTAAAGTTCGAAATTTAAATTATGAGTTTAAATAGTCTATTAGTAAGTATTTTTAACACGCTTTTATAAGCTTCACTTGTAACTAACTATGTAAACAAATCCAAGGAGTTAATTTTAACCTAGTTCTAATATTGTCTTACTCAAACCACTCTCAGACTTTGAATGTATATTGTGACAATACAGTTCTACTACAATTATTAAACCTCAAACATATAATTTCAAAGTCATTTGGCTACCTAAGTCCCTCCACGTGCCCAATAACCTAGAAGTACCTAGGCTACGGTATCCACTTACCGTCAAGCGAGGCGTAGGTATGTTTGTTTGCCACAGATGTGCAGTGATGTGTTATAAAAAATTCCCATCTTTCTAATATATAGTAATGCTTTTTATCTATACGCAAAGATTCTTATTAATTAACGAGCACTTAGCTCGTTTGCCACCTTTGCCATAGCCTATAATTTATTTTATTTTTATTTATTTTTTAAAGACAATTCCCGCATTAGGAATTACTCCTGTGTCGTGGGGGACTTTACAATCATAGAAACAACGGACACAAAGAACACCCAGATTCAGGTGGGAATCGAACCCACGACCTATAAGCATAGCGGTCAGGGTCACTAACCGACAGGCCAGCCAATATAATAAAAAGTATCTGGGAGACCGAGCTTCACTCGGTAGCTTTTTGTAAAATCGCCTTTTTGAAGTGAAAACTTCTTTAGCGGCGTTGTGCACTTTTTGGGATGGGTAAAAATGTTAAACTCGTGTCAGGACACGTGACCTGATCGAAAATTCGTAAGACGGAGCCGAGTGGTGGCGAGTGCGCACGAGGCGAGCCGAGCGGGCCCTGGGATGTTTGAAAAATGTTAAACACGCGTCAGGTCACGTGACCTGATCGAAAACTTGTAAGACGGAGCCAAGTTTCTTATATTTAAAAAAATATTTTTACGCCATCTATGGATTCTGCGCGATACTACTGTAGTTTGATATTTACCAATTATTCATTTAATAGTTAAGGCAAATTTCACAGATGGCGCAATTTTAATTTCGACTTTTTACAATAATTACTATAAGTATTTATTTTGGTACAATATAATCAATCCATTAAATGTATGTATATGAACTTCGTTCCAACCGGGTGTCCTCACACTTTTTGAAGTGAAAACTTCTTTAGGCACGTTTGTGCACTTTAATACATAAATATTTGTATTATATGGTATAGATCCACTAGAGGGCGCTAATCTAAACATTGAGTTTTGTAAGCTCCTTATTACTAAATGTGACGTTTTAAGTTCGTCGTTTCGTTTAAGTTTTCACTTCTGTCGGCAGTCCCATGACTGCCTTTTTTTTTAATTACGTTGTCACAGGAAATACAACTCTGCATAGTTGTATATCCTGTAAAAACATCATTTTACTTAAAATGCAAAACTGCGTACAGATACAAAATTTCAACAAAATCGTTATAGCCGCTTCCGAGATACCCAAAATATAAATACATACATAAATAAATAAATACATATAGTTGCTAGTTTATGAAAGTATAACAATAAAAATTGCGTCCAAAATAATTTCATCAATAGCGGTTCTTTTGGACGCTATGATTCTGGGCCTACTATTTCTCGGTCATTACCATTCCAGCTCTGTGACTTCTTTTTTCTAAAATTGTATTAGTAGCAAGGACGTGCCTATCCCTCCTAAGGTTTAGGCGTCTATTCGAAATGCTCCTTGCGGTACCAAACTAACCCAAAAAAAAAAAACCTTAACAACTATCATTTTCTTTTATCCATACTATGAACGATTGCAAAACCCAAATCATTTTAGATACCTTTTTACTATCAAATAAAAGATTCTAATTACAAAAACATGCGTCAAAACGTCTGTCACTATACAATATCGGTCAAAAAAACTATAGCACCATTAAAAAAAATATAAATTTGATTCTTACAAATAGAGGAAGCACAAAACATTAAGCCATAAATCTTAATAGTATCGGACATAATTTAATCGGGAACTCTCGATTTTGGTATAATAAATAACAGATTTTTACATTTTATAAAAACGAAAACAAAACATTTAATACGCTCGGGTATAAATCACTCGAAAGTGGCGTATTCGTCTTTGGTGGTATGCCATCTTTTATATTGGTAGTCAAAACACAACCTTATTCACCAGCGCACAAAGTCAAATTTTCAAAAGTTTTAAAACTTGTAAGATCTTTACTATTTGCTAAAAGACAATATACCTTTGCTTGGTAAAGTTTAAGTTGAAATTTGTGTGCATGCAGGATGTGATTTCTCATATAAATCAATGAGTTTCGGTGTCTCCCTGATCCCCGATAACCGACTATTGATACGGGGACGGAGGTGTTTTGAGATCTCGTTCGTCACGCCGAATTATAAAATTAGTGGTATGTACAGAATTCAAGGTAACGCGATTGTATGCATCAAGTATTAGACAGGTGTATATTTCAAATGACCTGAAGGATTTTGGACTTGATTGCTTAAAGAACTGATTCTTAAAACCCTTAATAATAATTATATATCTTAGCTAGTTTTTTTAATATCATAATCCCAGGGATAGATTCTCATTCAGTCTCAAAAAAATGTTTCTGGTCCTTCTCTTCTCATTTTCCCGTGACCGTTTTACTTGTTTTAAATTTTTTATAACTATGACGAGATGTTGATAAAAGTGTTAAAATGTCACAAAATATAAAAAGAACCAAGGAAGCCAGTGTGTTAAATGACTGCAGTATAAATATTTGTGGTATGTCACTAACTGTACAAGAAATTATCTCTCATTCACTAAAGGTAAATAACATTAATGCTTGTTTTCAATTACTGAGATTTATTTTCTTCCTGATTTCCTTAACAAGCGTTGTCATCAATTTTTGTCGATGAAAACATGGATAAGTATAAGCTCTTAAATTATATAAATAGAAAGGAAATATCATATAAAACATGCAGATTTCAATATTTTAAGAATCGCAAAGTCAATCATCACGCTGATTGCAATTAGGAGTATGCAAATTTTACAATCTATTAGTAAAACTTATAAATATACACAAATTGTCTAAAAGGTAATTTATCCTTACCATTCAAACACCCTGAGATACAGCATAGAATAGATAGAAATAGTTCAGGCTCGGCAGGAACAAGATTAAAGATTTAGAACACAATTTGGACTCTCAGCAAAACCCAGGTCATGTAAAAGTATTTTAGATCATGGTATCAATTTCATCAAGTTCGATGGACAAGGGTTAAATCTTACTTTTCAAGAAGATCACTGTTCACACTTTTTTAAGCGACGACAGCAAAATGATTAATTCGGCCAGTCCCCCCATCCGGTACACTGACGTGAGACCACTAGTATGGCTCGTCAAATTTTGTTTAAATAAGAATACGACTAATATGAGAAATAACAAATTAAAAAGTTATATGATAAGGCCTCATGTTCAAATAAAGTTTTGTTAACAAATTCTTTTGTATAATTAACTCGGTAAAAATATCTGGACAACTTTAAAACTGCGTAAGGTTTATAGTTTAAGAATTTCAAGTTCGTTTTCTATAAAAAAAACTGTAATATAAGTTTTTTTCTAGAACAGTATTCCAAGAGACAATATTCAAAAAGAGTCCAATAACATAATAATACAAATAAATTCATTGAATCGACAGTGTGGCCGGCGCGGGCGCAGCGTAGGCGCTCGCAGGATGTTCAGTTAGTTCGCAATCAATTTTATTGCCGACTGGTATTTGCTGCTTATCTCTACACTGGAGGTAAAGCTTCGATGTGCTAAATTAATATTATTGTCACTTTAAGTGCTTACTTTTTTATTTTACGTTAACCTTTTCATTTTAGGAGTGCATAGAGTGCTGTAATCAAAATCGCAAGAACATAGATACTAGCAGATACTAGACAGAGTAAGAAGGATAATTACAAAGTTTTATGATAGATTATTAAATATTCGTATATGAACACATGCTTACACATATAAGCCACGCTCACGAGAGGCATTACGAAGTTAAGTACTTCTAGCCAGGTCAGTTTTAGGATGGGTGTCCATTCTTAACACATTGAGACCCCTCCGTGCCTCAGAGAGCACGCTATGCCGTCGGTCCCGGTTGCCATACGAACATCTGTGGCATTCGTTACAGGTAGTTGGAGTCCTAAAATGTCCGACAACCTGGTCTAACTACAGAACTTCGATATCGCCTAGTACTTGGGTTGTGGAGGTCTGATGGCAGTCGCTTCACGTCTTCGTCCATCAGTGGAACAGTATAATAATATTTTATTAATAATTTATATGTATAATCAAGCCTATTTGTAAATCATGATTAGCATGCTGTTGGATATAGGCCACAAAGTTTCGTAATTAACACCCAATTTTAATCATATCACATCATTACAATACCATTAATTTACTTTCAAATTCTATCACTGCGCTGTCTACATAGCTGTGCCATTTATTTGTCCCGCACTACACATCGCTAGATAACCTCCAAAATTAAGAGTAAACAAGTGATGATGTGGATTGATTGAGGAAACCCGTCTGATGTCAAATTGTTATATGACACCGTCTGCTCTAATAGATGACTAATGCAAGAATAATTTGTGTCCGTATGTAGTCCGCAATAGTACTATGTATGGAGATATATGACTAAGGATATCAGGAATGGCGCATTGCTTATAAATCCAGCCATTACGATAGTACACAGATAAGCACGTTACAGATTCGACTTCTGAACGTAACAATTATTTTGTGTTCCAACCAGGCCTTTCCATGTCTTTAAATAATTATTATATTGCATGTGAATTAAGAAAAAACAAAAAAAAAATTATGGTGTAGGGGGCAAACGAGCAGACGGGTCACCTGATGGTAAATGACTACCGCTGCCAATGGGCATCTGCAACTCAAGAATCACAAGTACGTTGCCGGCCTTTAAAGTGGGAGTAGGGGAAGGGTGGAAGAGGGGTGGGGGGGGTTAGGGAAGGGTTAGGGCCTCCGGTAACCTCACTCGGCGAAAAGCAATGCAATCATTGCTTAACTGCCGGTTTTCTGGCCCATACGTGCCGAAGCATGGCTCTCCCTGACGAAAATAGGGCCGACCAGATTTCTGATTGAAATAGGGCAGAGATAAGTACTGCAGGTGAATATTAGCAGAAATCAGTTATAACCTACCTCCTTACAATATTTACAAGCTTGAGATATTATAGCCAATAATACATTCGTAATGCAAAAATTGGAAATTTTATTAATAAGGTAATGTAATGTCGCAAAATTGGCTGCTAATCGATTTTCGATAGGATGCACTTTGGTGGGTGTGCAAAGGCTCTCTTCGAACTGACTCGACCATCTCCATTTCTTCACCGGACGACTAGACGCAGACAGGGGTTCCACCCTTACATTGTCGAAACACCAAAAAGTCGAACGAAACGTTTTGCCAGCTCCTTTTTGTGTGTACTTTCTTCGTCTTCATCATCATTTTCTATGAGGTAAGTTGTAAGACAAACGCCTATTCCATTATACAATTAAAAAAATAAAAATAATGTATCGATAAATTGATAAAAAAAAGTGTAATATGGGCCCACTAGATCCTATCCTCAAACCAAGCTAGGGGATATAGGTTTTATAGGGTAAATCCTTTCTTTCAACCACACACACACCCCATAAACAACAATGCGCTCCGATCTACCTTTAGTTAACAAATTGAATTGATTTGAACTTTTACATTGTGTTTCTTTGTTGAATATGTATTTATTTACCACAAAAAATCTAAGTATGTTAACCTAGAATCTGTGTTCTAGAATCTGTAATACAAGTTATGCTTATTTGGCGTCTAGATAACGCTGTATAGTCTATCCCAGGTTATAACATTATTGTGAGAACTATAGCGCTGTTAAAAAATCAATAAAAAGAAAATAAATTACAAGACACAAACAACACTCAAAATCAAATCATTGAGGTTCAATTCAAACATCAAACCCAGTTCAGGCAAGCTTCGCTCCCATAACTCACGTTTCGCGACTGCTAATTTATCAGCACGGCATAAATTTATGCGCGAGAGTTCTCGCCTTGCAATCGCCCAACATTTAGCTTTTTATCGACTGTTTGATTTAGGGTCCGCGGCCAAGCCAATCCCTCAAGTCGATATGTAGCCGACGTGATCGGATGCCACTATTCTGGATATTTATTGTAATAATTTAAGTATTGTAAACATAATAATTTGTTATAAACTTATACAATTTTTATTTCAACACTAATTTTAAACAAATTTAGAGTCTAAATTATGTCTGGATAATTCCAGAGAAAAATCATGATATCTTTTATTATTTAATAACTGAAAAAACTTTTTTTTTATATATATGTTTAGATAGGTCCTAGACAACCACATGAACAAGAGCTATTAATGATTTCCTTACGCTCTCGTTTCTTCAAATCATCGTGCATTTCACTTGTATTAGCGGCTTGATGGCGTGTATATTTTTCGTTGGAGAGCCATGTCTCGGCACGTATGGCTCGGTTCGTCCAGAGTGATACCACGGCCTCATAGAAAACCGGCAGTGAAGCAATGATTGAATTGCTTTTCGCCGAGTGAGTGAGGTTACCGGAGGTCCTAACCTTTCCCACTCCCCTCCTCTACCCCTCTTCCCCATTCCCCTACTCCCATCTTAAAGGCTGGCAATGCACTTGTGACTCTTGAGTTGCAGGTGTCTATGGGCGGCGGTAGACATTTACCGTCAGATGAACCGTCTGCTCGTTTGCCCCTATAGCATAAAAAAAATTATAATTACATAAACAACATTATTACAAAAAAATACAAACATAATAATTAACGTATAATAATAATTGATTTCTTCCAAAATCAAGTTTAAACTGTGAACCTCAGACCAATAAAAAGATTGAGAAAAATATTTTTTTATTGGTATGAGGTATATTCATTTACCCTTTCCTCACATAAACTTAACTACTGCAAATAATGCAGGTTACATTATACTAGCTAGTATAAATATACTACTAGCTTTTGAACACGACTTCGCTTGTGTTAAAGTAGATTTTGACAATCTACTCGACAGTCTTTTTTTTATTTATTTTATAGGGGGCAAACGAGCAGACGGGTCACCTGTTGGTAAGTGACTACCGTCGCCATTGACACCTGCAACTCAAGAGTCACAAGTGCGTTGCCGGCCTTTGAGATAGGAATTTGAAGGTTATTTTTCTAAGCCTGATAAACAGTACTTTTGTTCTGAATAAAAGGTATCCTCTGTACTTTTCTGTTCCCCCGACAGCGTGTATGTAAAGTTTCATTATGATCAGTTGATTAGTTTAATTTTTCACTTGATTTTTTAAAACTATTCTATTACATTTTAAAGCGATATCGTTTAATAATTTCAGAATAATCCCGTTCTATGTCGCCCGTACGTAGGAGTTACAACAAACCTTAAAATTATTACTCGCATATTGGGACTCGTGTCGTGCTGTTCGTGTGTTTGTTTGTTTGTCGTGTTGCTCGCTGTATTGGCAATTAATCTTGTGCTTTGGTTCTATGCGAAGGTTTTTATGCTTTAAGAATAGTTGTTGTACAGTGTTGTTGGAGAAACATTGTTAGCGCGTTTTGCACGTAACTATTTACAAGGAAAAGTTTTGTAATTTACTGTATTAGTGGATATTATTTAAAGAGTTTCTTATAGAATGTCAGAATCTGATAGATAGATTAAAGTTCTCCAGCGGATCTACTGGGCAACTGGCTTCAATCGTGGGAGAGCCATGCTTCTGCACGTTTGGGCCGGCTCGACCGGAGTGATACCATGGCCTCACAGAAAACCGGCGTGAAGCAATGCTTCGTTGTGTCTCGCCGAGTGAGTGAGGTTACCAAAGGCCCTAACCCACCTCTCCCCCCTTCCCCTAATCCCACCTTAAAGGCCGGCAACGCTCTTGTGACTCTTAAGTTGCAGGTGCCCATGGGCGGTGGTAGTAATTTATCATTAGGTGACCCGTCTGCTTGTTAGCCCCCTATCCCATAAAAAAACAAAACAATGTCATGTTGAATCAATGTTGAAGCTGCAGTAGTGTAACGTCATAAGCGTTGCCTGCTATTAAGTGGAGTTAGTGCACTACCGAAGTGATTCCATTTCTAACACAAGAATTTAGCTTAGCTGGATTGGTTAATATGAATAGTAGTAATGTGTGACTGTGTGACCTATGTTATTAATTGATAACCTATAACTGGGGCATTTAATTGGGTAGTTACCTAAGTTTAAAGTAAAGGTTAATGTAAACCCAAACATTAAAAGAAAAAAAAATATTTGACATTGCGCTACTAATATATATTGACCCTACCATCTGTATTTACACATCCATATTCTGCAAATAAATTAATTTGATTTCATTTCGTTTACCAACAAGCGTATACTTATTTACCACATCATTGGCAAAAAAAAATCCAGGCCCGCAGCAGGCCCGCAGAGGTAAATTTCGTGATTTTTTAATTTTTTTGAAAATCTGCCCCCAGTCCCCCCTTTGGGGGAATATTATTATATATATTATTCACGAAGTTAACCTTCATTTTTGCCCTGTTAATTTTTCGTCCACGTTTGAAAGCAATCGGTGCATAATTGCGGCCTCTATCGTGCAGGTAAAATTGACGTACTGAATTACTGGTACAAAACCAATAGGAAAACTTTCTTCGAAATCTACCTAAAATGCATTGCTCAAAAAGCAGTAAATACAGAGACGACTGCAATGCTTATTAACGGTTGAAGGAAATATACTTCTTTTAACAAAAGTATATAAAAATACTTTCTGTCAAATATTACTTGGCAACAAACATAAGTTATAGCGCTAACACTTAATGACTCGTTATCTCGATAGATATGCGTGAAATTAGACCTGTTCGGAATAACTTGAATTTTATTGTGAAGTAAACAGATTGGAGCACACCATAATGTTTTATTGGGATGCGTCCACAATGAAAGAAGACCTTCATTTTTGTCATAATTCAATCATGCGGTCTAAAGTATTTCTAGGTCTTTCGAGCTCCAGCGATAATTAAGCATTTCAAACGTAGGCTGGCAGTTTCGACTGATTTCATTGACCTACCCAAAGTGACTGTGGAAGTGGACCGAGTGGAGTCGTGGAGCTCCCTAAGATTGGATTCATATAAATACCACTCATGGCCGCCTGCATGGCAAATACACAGTTTGAAATTATATAGACCTGAATCATTGTGTTTGTTTCCAGGTTTCTTATTAAGACTAGGATCACAGGATTAGAGAAATCTCTACACCGTTTAGTTTTACCAGAACTAGTAACTAATAATAACTTGAGACACCTCACACAAACTAGGCCGACCCTGTAATATGGTAACCAAACTGCTGATAAATATACTTATATATTACTAAATACATATCATCACTACATAAAACAAAGTCCCCCGCCGCGTCTGTCTGTCTGTCTGTCTGTCTGTTCGCGATAAACTGAAAAACTACTGAACGGATTTTCATGCGGTTTTCACTAATAGACAGAGTGATTCATGAGGAAGTAATAATAATAATAAATTACACCCAAACACAGGGCAAATGTTTGTGCACATCACACAATTATTTGTCCTGGGTGGTAATCAAACCCACGACCTCTGGTTCAGCAGTCAGGATCATTAATCGAGAATAACAGGCCAGTTAACTATCTCTATTTAATCATATTTTTTACTGTGTAAAAGTGTAGGGAAGGATCTATATACAAAGAGTAGCCGTACCCACAGTTTCACCTGCGTTTATGGTCACTGCTTCCGTCTCATTAGTCGTAAGCGTAATATAATATAGCCTTCCTCGGTAAATGGGTTATGTAATACTAAAAAAAATGTGTTTCAATTCGAACCAGTAGTTCCTGAGATTAGCGCGTTCTATCAAACAAACAAACAAACTCTTCAGCCTTAATATCAGTATAGATACATTCTCATTCTTAATTTAAAAAAAAGGGGGACTTAATACTTATAAGGAAGGATATCTTTCTTTTTATCCGACATTTCGATCAAATTGCACCGATCGTGGTCACGGGTGGACAGTCGTTGTCATGCCCACTACAACAGAATAAAAACTTTCTTGAGTGATATCCATATTTATTGAGGACTTACGGTTCTACTCACGTGTTCAGACCCGATGGAGTATCTTTACGTCATAAGCGCCTGACGCCGACGTGGAAGGTCGCTTCACTCCTTGATAAAGCGCCCCCGTCGGGTCTGAAACTAGTCGGCAACCCCGAAATACACACGTGAGTCAAACCGTATATCCTATCCGTATATTGTGGGAGAGCCTTGCTTCGGCACGTATGGACCAGTTCGATCGGAGTGATACCATGGCCTCCCGAGTTGCCGAGTAAGTGAGGTTACCTAAGACCCTCCCCCCCCCCTCCCCATCTTCTCCCCCTCTTCCACCCTTCCCCTACTCACACCTTAAAGGCCGGCAACGCACTTGTGACTCTTGAGTTGCAGGTGCCCATGGGTGGCGGTAGTTGTTTGCCATCAGGTGACCCGACTGCTTGTTTGCCCCTATACCATACAAAAAAATCCTTCAGCATTCAGGGGCTTGATCCCATTTAGAATAATTATTTGGACATAAAAAGTAGTTTTATTGTATTGATTTTTTGCATTAGAACACAGCCTTATATATGCAATCAAGATGCAAAAGCGCTAAATACCGATTCACTCGTATTTTGGAAAGTTTTAACACGGTTTTAATAAAATACTTTGCAACGGTAGCGTTACTTGCCATATCGGTGCAAAGATTTAAGCGATATCTTATCGGTACTGTAGCCACGCTATAGAATTTATCAGTACAACTATATGTCATGGTATAAAATGGAACTATAAGCTACAGTTCATAGTTCACAGAACCATAGTTTCATACACATAGGTTTATCGTGGGAGAGCCATGCTTCGGCACGTACGGGCCGGCTCGCCCGGAGTGATGCCACGGTCTCAGAAACCGGCAGTGAAGCAGAGTGGGTGAGGTTACCGGAGGCCTACCCCTACTCACACCTTAAAGGCCGGCAACGCACTTGTGACTCTTGAGTTGCAGGTGCCTATGGGCGGCGGTAGTCATTTACTATCAAGTGACCCGTCTGCACGGTTGCCCTTATAAAAATAAAACATGTCAGCCCTCTTGCGAAATATTACCTTCATCTATCGATTTTTAAGTGCTCTACATTATTTTTGGGGTCTATTATACGAGCCTAAAATATGAACACACCTTTTTGTAACACCCTGTATAAAAAAGAGATAACCTATCCTATGTTACGTGGGAGAGCCATGCTTCGGCATGCATGGGCCGGCTCGACTCCGCTCGATACCACGGCCTTACAGAAAACCGGCAATGAAGCAATGCTTGCATTGCTTTTCGCCGCGTGAGTGAGGTTACCGGAGGCCCTAATCCTTTCCTCTCCCCTATTCCCGTCCTTCCCCTCTCCCCCTCTCCCTTCTTCCCACTCCCCCCTCTCCTCCTCTTCTCCTACTCCTACCTTAAAGGGCGGCAACGCACTTGTGGCATCGTCTGCTCGTTTGCCCCATATACCATAAAAAAAGAAAAATCCTAAAAAGTACGAGTACCCTGGTAACCTAACGATGCTCATTCCATTTAGGGAGTGAATGAATGTGCAAGCCGATACACATTCGAATCGCATGCGCTTGCGCATTTGTAACGCTACAGTGTATGAACTTTATGAAAACTAAAGTCTGGAGCTACGTGAGATTACGTGTATATTTTGCAGGGTTTTTGGCACATTGTGGTACACCATTACACACACAAACACTTAAATTTTCACAAGGAACAATAAAAATAAAATAAAAACAAGAACATAAAAATGTAGAACTAAAAAAAGGTAGAATACCAAAATTAAATAAAAATTTGAGGTTTCATTTATTTTTCTATTTTCAAGATTCTTACTTACAATACCAGCACTGTCTCCTTTACCGTGGGGTTGTGGTTACCTTAGTCACCAGACAGACAAAACAGACTCAATTTTGTCTGTCTGGTGACTAACCACTACTATTGCTACTACTGCTGCGTTCACAACGCTTAGAGAATAAATCTACCCCAGTTGCCAAACTTTGATTTGAACTGAAATCTTTTGTACCATTGTACTAAGGTACAGCTGATTACTGTTCTAGTCACTTTTCACTGACACTTTTATATAATATATAAAAGCCTTCCATAAAAGCTAAATTCTAAAAATCCTCAAGATTTAAATAAACAATTTAAAAACGAACTAACTTTTAGTCACATCTATCTTCTCGTGAAACCAATACAATCAATCTTTACAACCTGTGCTCATAAATCGGTCTTTGAACCAAATATACTTAAATTAATTATATAAAATCGATAGCGTTAACATTATATGGACTAACAGAACACCAGCTTGTCATTTACAAACGATATATCGATTCTTATAATCGATTGGTAATCGTATTTACATAATCGCACAACACTAGAAACACCTGCCGCTAATACATTATAGACATAGATAAAGTCAATAACAGATGTGACTAATGGTTAAATGTATGTCGACAGATCTTTGGATAAAACAATGATTATAGATTGTTAACAAAATTTTAACGAAACTTACGAAAAAATAGTTTGAAATGTAAAGGAGACCTTCACATTGTTCTTGACAAAAGGCAGGTTTCGTATACCAATTGATAGTAAAAGAAGAGATTATAAGTAAAGATTTTTATATGTAGCACATTATCACAAGCAAGATGTGACTATACACAAATTAACACAGTTTTCATACTCGGTATACGAACCTTTTTTTTTATATAAATAAATATAACTTACTATATACAGCGTGTAAGGATCACTGTCGCGAAGAACTTACAAGAACGTCTTTCTTTGGACATTTATCACAGATTTACAGTCATTAGTTTGATTTTGAGCTACGCAATGTAAACGCAACATGCGTAGGTATCATTTTTGTGCAGTACGGTGAACGACCTTAAACGTTAAACGAAGCAGTTGATTGCATAAATGTTGTTTAATTGATTACAGTAACATTTTTGGCCGTATGGGGTATTGTTCTGTTTACTCATTGTGATATCACTTCTAACCAAAAAAATGTAAAATTAAAAAAAAATATAAGAATTTTCCGGCAGACAATTCCAATGATTTTTCACTCAGAATGATGATCTGAATCTACTATTTCAAGATTCGGCAGACCGTTTCTTACACCCCTTGTATATATAGCTTATTCCAGCCTATTCGTTTTTTCCTGCGGCTGTCTAAAAGTAATTTTTTTTAGCTCTCAGAAACAATTTCTTTTTCTTTATGAAAGATGGTACCCTATGTTATTTACTGTACCCCTGACAATGTATAAGCAAAATTTTATGATGATCTATTGAGAAGTTATGGCTTGAAAGCACTCCAAATATACAAACTCACGTTAAATTTAATAGTAATAATAATAATAAATTTAAGATTAATATAGAGAAATAATAATAAAAATAATTTAGGATTTATTTATTTGTGCAGCATGTAAACTGTGTTCTTGTAATTACTTACAACTATAATATTAATCTCTTAACTATAATATTACTACTATAATTTGAGTGGCCTGTTGGCCTAGTGGTTAATGACGCTGACTGTTATGCCATAGGTCGTGGGTTCGATTCCCACCCGAGTCTGGGTGTTCTTTGTGTCCTTTGTTTGTGTGTTTGTAAAGTCCCCTGCGACACAGGAGTAATTCCTAATGCGGGAGTTGTCTTCTTTAAAAAACTAAAAAACTAAAACTAAAACTATTATAATATTACTTGAACTATAATATTAAGCTCTGGTACGTAAATACGAACATTACAATCTAATCGAATTGGCATAAAATATAAGATAGCTCGATATTGAAGTCTCAAAAATAATTATTAGATTCGATAGTAAATAATGTAAATGTAAACCTAGAAAATATGCAAAACAAATTATTTGCTTTTAACTTTTAACCAGAAGGTTCAAATGGAGGACAATTTTAAAATTTACTATGTACATGTGCTACATACAAGACTTCTGAAAATCAAAGACGTGTGTCCCATCTGCAACTCATACTTGATCTACACACCTTAACCTGTTATCAGCAATCGAACAGCCATTTGGATAAGTCGTCCAATAAATCCTTACGTCCCTCCAATCGCTCACATTGACAGGCCAACAGCAATATCTATTTATTATTAATCTAATTAAAATTCTAACATAATTACTTTGAAAATATCGAATTTCTTATGTTTGGTTAGGAAATGGATTCAGGGTATTGGAGTTTTAAGACATGTTTTCTGGGAGTTATAAACTAATATAGAAATTTGGAAAATATTATAAATGAGAATGTAAGCGTTGTTGTTTGGTACGCTTTCACGCTACAACTACTCAACCCAGCTCGACCGGAGTGAGTTCGTGATACCACGGCCTCATAGAAAACCAGCCTTGAAGCAATGCTTTCGTTGCATTTTGCCGAGTGAGTGAGGTTACCGGAGGCCAAAACCCCTATCCCCGCCTTCCACTACTCCCATCCTTCCCCTACTCATACCTTAAAGGCCGGCAACGCAATTGTGACTCTTGAGTTGCAAGTGTCCATGGGCGGCGGTAGTCACTTACCATCAGGTGACCCGTCTGCTCGTTTGCCCCTTATACCAAAAATAGTAGGTGAGAGGAGAAAGAAACGGATATTACTTGTACGGATGGATGGCTGGAGCAGTCATCGCCACATACCTGCAAGTCGAGCTGGTTATTGCCGGAAAGTCCAAGCCCTCTAAAACTTTAACTATTTCTATAAAGAAAACTGTTGGACACGCATAGGAATGATACAGTGACTTTGTAGTTTAAAATTAAACCACATAATTTTGAATACTAATTACTATATTTATTTACGTAAAGGATAAAAACCAGCGCTTCGCACATGTCTGACAAATGCTGAAGCAGGACTGCTGAAGTGTGGACACTTTCCTCACAACCAGGTACACATTACCTAAGTTTTTAAACGAAGTTATGGGCAATGAGTCCCGTATTATAGGTATGTTGATGTTGACAGACTTAGAAAACGGACAAATAGTTGTCTTAGTCGGATATCGAACTGGCAACTATGGTCGTTTGACAGTTAGTGAGGTCTTCCACATTCTTCTGTTTTAAATTCATTCATTCCATTACTTATTCATCGATAGAAAAGCTATATAATAACCCACCCCAGAGATGACAATGTTAAACCTCAACGAACTACCATTGATAGGGAGAGACAAACTGAGCTCTCTCAATTGAGATCTACTTACCAGCAGTAGCAGATACGTCCAAAGCCGTATTCGCAATCTTTCGCTGCCAGGAATTGATACTACGACACGTGATTCACAATTTGTAACATCTCTGTAACTATCTGTCATTGATTATAACGTAACTAGTTAAGTTTGGGCACTGATATCGGTGTTCAATTTTGCTTAAGTATAAATCTACATATCAAAAACAAAACCAATATATTCTCCTGCTAAGTGCACACATAAAAGTACACCCACTTAATTCCACATAAATAATACGACATAAAGAATCGGCTGTACATTATTGAATGTATTTTTTACGCATATTAATCAATGGCTGATAGTCCGTACAATTGATTCAATTATTATTTAAAATGTGCAGTACAATAAGTGAATAGATGTTGCCTTATTTGTTACTTGGCTTTTAGTTATTCTATGTTAATGTCGTGGAAGATTAGTATGGAGATTGACTTACTGTATTAACTTGAGAAATGTTATTCAAAGATGCGAAATCATTATTAGGACTATATTAGCAACCCGGCCCGGCTTCGCATGGGTACAAATTATACACCTAAACCTTCCATATGAATCACTCTGTCTATTTGTGAAAACCGTAGTAGTTTTTCAGTTTATCGCGAACAGACAGACATACAGACACGGCGTGGGATTTTGTTATGTAATATGTAGTGATTCGTTGCAAGATCAACAGAGGTCACACACAGTTAATACTAAAATTCCCTCCTAGCTAAGTTACAAGGAAGAATTCTCAGCTAATTACTTACTACATAGCCGTGCTTTGTAATATGATATACCGGCCATAGCCGTACTATTTTAAGAAATAATAATTCGATTTCCGGCCTTAGCAGAAAACAAATACTGTCCAGCAACGTGTTAATAGGGTCAAAGTACAATTGTTTTTAGTGATTAGTTGAACAAGAACAAGAGCTCTGACCATTATTTACATCAAGAAAACTCGTTCGTTTTTTTTGGCCAAAACCAATATTTACAATCTTTCAGGGACTTTGTTTGTTTGTACTCGTATTTTTGTTACACTTGAACGCCTTAATTACTCAGTCATCATGAAATGGTTGCACAGAAAAAGACATAGGGTACCTTTTGTACTATTCCAGAACAATATATGTGTTAGTGTAGGTGTAAGTGTTTAACAAAATCTACAATCACGCTAGCTAAGCCGAGGACAAAAGCTACTTTTAACGTAAAATTCGTTATACGTAAGTAATTTAAACAACCACAAGCCTATCACCATTAACAGAAGGAGGTACTCACTTTGTTTAGTAAACGTGCAAAAAAGAATTTAGTTCCGCAAAAGATTAGAACGTGAATTTTTCACAGTCTTTTAGGGAAAAGTAGCGATTATTAACATAATAAAAAAAAAATTAACAAAAGTCCATCTCCATATTATACACCGCAATCGGTCAGCGGTGCGGGCGGGCCGATCTAGCCGATCGGAGCACACCGTGGGTCGCTACTGTGGGCGTGCACCCTCACAATGCACAGTGTGCACGCGCCTTAAATCATTCTGTACAAGTTTGTTATGAATGTAAGCCTGTGGAAGATTTTGTTTCAATCAATTTTTATAAGTTTTTGTTTAAAATTATATTGAATAAAAGAATGATCGTCAAAACCCTAAAAAATGTATGTTTGTTATGTCAAAGAGGCTTTAAGTTTGAAGCCTCTCTTTATCTTTTTTTCACTATTTAATAGGCAACCATCTTTTATGATATACTAGCAACCCGCCCTCGCTTCGCACGGGTACAAATTATACACCTAAACCTTCCTCATGAATCACTCTCTCTGTTATTGAAAACTGCATAAAAATCCATTCAGTGTCAATTTATTGCGAAAAGACAGACAGACAGACAGACAGACAGACGTGACGGGGACTTCGTTTTATAATACGTAATGATAACTAGACATAACGAAATTTGCAAATAAGCTACCTGGTATAGGTAATTAACCTTACGGCAACATCCACATATAACAATAAACATACATATAAACTGGTAATCCTATATCGCGCAATAATAGTAAGTTCTCGATTACTATATACAACTTCCCAACATCAACCGTTGGGTGGCGGTCCGTCAGGCACAATCGCCTAACCTGATCGGAAGAGACTCCCTTTGTATTAGAGGGGCATAACACCCCTTCCTACACAACCTAATTCAGTTAGCATAAGGTAGGTATTGTGCTTAAGAAAACATGAAATCATTATCATTATAAAAGAAAGATAACTGCTGCATGAGGAATGATTCCATTCCTGTGTCACAGGAGACTTTACAAACATTGAAACAGAAAACAACACAAATTTTTGTTGCGTCTGAGAATCAAACATTTCAAAATCAAGGCAAAATCAATTAATCGATCTGCATATTTATAAAAGACTAACTGTTGCGGTGACTTCGTTCGCATGGACCCAATTTTCTTTATTCGTTTCGTAAGAACCTTCTACAAAGTATTAGATAACATAAAAAATAGGCAGTCATGGGACTGCCGATAGAAGTGAAAACTTAAAACGAAACGATGAGCTTAAAACGACACATTAGCAGGTTAGTGACGTTAATTAATAAGGAGCTGACAGAACTCAATGTTTAGATTAGCGCCCTCTAGTAGATCTATATATGTATCATTAGTGTGACGGTCACGAGTTCAGTGCTTTTTCCCCATAGCAAAAGTGCACAAACGTACCTAAAGAAGTTTTCACTTCAAAAAAGTTGAATGAAATCGATGAAGTCGTTCTCAAATTATGGCGTGACCAGGGGAAATAGGGATTCATTTTTATATAAATAGATATACGGTTTTACTTACGGGGCCTATTCCCAGATGCCCGAATAGTTTCGGATCTGACGGGGGGTCTTTTTTTAAGTTGAAGTGATCTTCTGCGTCGGTGTCAGGCCCACACACATAATCTGCAGTACCATTCCTCACTATTAATATTTCTCCAATATGTACTTTAGAGAACAGCCTCCTAAATCATACATTATAAACACATTAATGTTTATAATTACCATTCTTAATTATATGTGACGTGGTTATTAGTCAACAAGCGCGCGCGCATTAATAAAGAACTGGTATTTTAAACTCGTTCGTACATGTATTCTATGGAGTATCATTATTATTGGTACATGGTGCGCTATTGATTTTAACTGATTTTATTTTACAATGTTACAGGAGATTTTCATTAATCGAATAAGAATCGCCGACTTTGGAAGTACCGTCGGCTTCAACGTACAACTGATGTCGGTGGTTATAAGCTCTCGTTTTGCCAGCGGTGTCATCCAGGCTTTGCCATTTGGCTGACTCTTTAAATATTTTTGACATGAAGAAGTACAAACTCATACCAAAGTTTAAATTTTTACGAAGTATCTATTCATAACTTACACCAACAATAATTGCACAAAAAATATATATGAACACCATTGGAGAGAGAAGGGATATACGTAGAAATTCTCGGGAAAACCTGACAGTTTTTATACACCCTATCCTCTGTGACACTGCTTTTGGCTGTGCCAATGGCATCCACCCGCAAGAGACAATGATGAGAGGGGGGCCATAGGAGAGAGAGACTGTTCAGTCTTTTCCAAGTTTGTTAATTTGAAAGGGAGAATCACGATATATTTATAGGTCAAACAATTTATCCTCATTATCGAAAATATTTAAGGTAGTGCCACATTGCAGGCGTATCCGGGAAGCGAAGCATTGGCGATACTTTAATGTACTTTTTTTCCGGCCTGTGACTAATTAGGGGATCAATTAAACAACTGGCACTCAATGTCAAACACGCTGATGAATTCGCTGGACTTTATAAGGCTTAGACTTGACAAGGATATGAAAAATTAAAAAGTATTTAGTACAAGTATTTGCTCACAGCTTTGCTTGCGTTAATGTACATTTTCTCAATCAATTCAGTTATTCCTCGAGAGTAGTACTTTGTTCTGGATGGAAGGAACCCTATTTCCCTTCCGAGACGTGTTCATAAAATTTCATGATCAGTTATGTAGTTAAAGCGTGAAAGTGTTACTATTTGTTAAGCAAACGAGCAGACGGGTCACCTGATGGTAAGTGCCTACTGGGGCCCATGAGCACCTGCAACTCAAGAGTCAAAACTGCGTTGCTGGCCTTTAAGGTGGGAGTAGGGGAAGGGGGGCTAGAAGAGAGGAGAGGAGGGGAGAGGGAAGGGTTAGGGCCTCCAGTAGCCTCACTCACTCGGCCAAATACAACAGAATCGTTGCTATGAGGCCGGTTTTCGGTGAGACCGTGGTATCACTCCGGTTGAGCCGGCCCATACGTGCCGAAGCAAGGCTCTCCCACTTATAAATATTTCATTATAAATATATTTACATTCACATTTATAAGTAAGGATAAGATTTTTGATCATTCAATAAGGTCAGATTCTGTATAATTCTTTATCACACTTAAAAACAGCTTCGATGAGTAGGGAAGTGGATATACACATATTCTCATTTAAAATCTTCCATCTGTGTTTCTATCTTCATCGTGTTAGAGTGCAATGATTTTGTTTTCATTAGTCCAACTTTGCACTTCTATTTGCAATCGTGCTGTTTTGTATTCAATGTTTAGGTGCAATACATACATTTTAGGTATATTGAAAACATTTATGAAAGTTATATACGACCTGATTTAGATGCATTGATGTCGATAGCACCCTTTTTAAAAGAAAATATTGAGAGACCAAGAATAAGGTTATTCAACACTGTTTCTTGTCTTTTACTTCCAACTTCAGGTTATTCCAGTTAAAGACCTTTATCTTTCTCACAGTTGAAGAGATCGTGATATTTCAGCTTCTAAATCAGATAATTCTACGCTGAATATGTTCACATCTATCCTCTATAAGCCACTATTACTCAAATAATTAACAATTAAATTACGTCACAAGTCGCGTGCCTGAATGGTCATTATTAAGCGGTATATAATGTTGGGTATTCACGCGATCACCTGCTCGATGCGCTTGCGATGCTAAAACGCATGATGGTACTATTGTGGATATGCCTTAATATTTATTGCACTTTATACATATGTATTTTCATTTTTTTTTTTATATAGGGGGCAAACGAGCAAATGGGTCACCTGATGGTAAATCACTATTGCCGCCCAATGGGCATCTGTATCTCAAGAGTCACAAGTGCGTTGCTGGCCTTTAAGGTGGGAGTAGGGGAAGAGGGGGAAGAGCGGGAAGAGGGGAGTGGGAGAGGAGAGAGGGAGACGAGAGGGGAAAGACGGGAATAGGGGAGAGGGAAGGGTTAGGGCCTCCGGTAACTTCACTCACGCGGCGAAAAGCAATGCAAGCATTGCTTCACTGCCGGTTTTCTGTGAGGCCGTGGTATCACTCCGGTTGAGTCGGCCCATGGCTCTCCTACGAACGAAATTATTTGTTTGTATAAATATTTTGATAATAACTTTTACACTCGTATGGAAGTCGGTTACCACAACAAATGTCTCCAAGTTTCAAGTTAAAACCTTATTAAATTTATACAATCAGCGTTTATCCCTAAAAAATAATAATGTGTGTCATATAAACAAAGTTATTTTCACATTTTTTAAACAAGTACTAGTACCTAAGCAATATTTTATAACATACTTGACGTAAATTAATCTTAGGCTTATCTGCCGATAATATATATTAAACAATCTAATCGAAATTATAAAAATATTATAGGTAAGAGTAATTTTTTTAGTTCCTGACTGAACTGCATTAAGGGAGATTCCATATGATACATAAATGTCGGTCGCATCCATAAGTTTCTCAGGGTTAAATATATTAAATCTCCCGCTCGGATACGCTTAAAAGATATTAAGAGTACTATCGATGAAATACCGACACTGTTACTTTTTTCGTACTTTATTTCATCCCTTCGGAGATATACCCATCTTAAATTATTAATAAATAAACAAAGAATAGGTTACCAAAACCTATGATTCTTGGATGGAATCGAATGAAATGCTTCTGGATCATCGTCTTCTGTAAGATGAATAGAAGAAGTCTTCTGGAAGATGAATAGAAGAAGTCTTCTGGAAGATGAAAGATTTCTTACCTATCATCATCACCATTTCAGCCATAGGACAACCTATGTGGACTATTGTCCAAATAGGCTCTTCCCAATGACTTCCAAGAAGACCGGTTTGAAGCGACCCGGTGCGGCGTAGTCCCCGGCAGCCCTGCTATTTCGGCGTCTTTTTGCGGCTACGGGTGCTAAGAATATTAACACGTGTGCTGAACTAACTGTAATAAAATTGAACCCACCAATAAATATTAAAACTTTTCCAATCTGACCTTATTTATAACTTATAAAGGTGTTTCAGACAAAAACAAATTAAACTATTCTTAAAGTGTTGTAAATTTGGCCTCGCTAAAGTAGAGAGCATCAATGATAAAGTAAAGCGAATTCTTTCACGACTTATCCCTTTGAATATAAAAAAGGTTTTACAGGGAAACTTTTAATCAGGGCCATCCGTATTACTATTTGTTCACGAATTATTTGAGAAACGGACAATTCACTCGGACATCAATGAATAAAATAGGCATCAGTGTTTTTATTCGTTCGCCATTTTGTTTTTTTTTAATGGCGGCCCCAATAATGTTTCTCAATTCACCTCGTGAATTGTTACTTTTGGTAGATATTACAAGCCAAAGTTGCAATAGTAAGACAATAAAAAAACGTTCGTCTTCTTTAGACATTATCCAAAAGACATTTGTAAAGAATTGTACCATATTCGATTGCGAAATTTGGGCTGAGAAGAGACTTCAAGTCTTTGTGTGCATTCTCTGACCAATTATTGGGCCCCATTAGCAAAATATAAAACTACCTATTACATATTATTTAATCACTACATATTATAAAACAAAGTCCTCCGCCTCGTCTGTCTGTCTGTCTGTTCGAGATAAATTAAAAACTACTGTACGAATTTTTATGCGGCTTACAGAAATAGACAGAGTGATTCATGCGGAAGGTTAGGTATTTAAGTGATTTAGGTTTAGGTGATTAAGGTTTTGGGTAAAATGGCTGAAATATAACGATGATTGTTGAAGATGTCGGAAAAAATCAACGCTCTGCTACCCGCAACTTCGTTTGTGTTGATACATATAACATTTTTAATGAATAAAAAGTAGTATGTGTACTATTCCAGACTATAATCTATCTTTGTTCCAAATTTTTGCCAAATTTCATCCAGATCCATTCAGCCATTTTTTGCGTGAAAGAGTAAGAAACATCCATCCATCCATCCATCCATCCATCCTTACAAACTTTTGCCTTTATAATATTAGTAAGATTAGTATATTGTCGTCGTATTCCGTATGGTCCCTAGAAGAACTCATTTATTAGTGCGGGAGTTGCTTGATATTAATTTTTTCTGCTGTTTGAGAAGCAAAATCCAGAAAGGATTAATATATTGTCTTCATTTTACACATACATACAGCCACGCCTGTATCTCAAAAGGGCAGGCAGAGGCGTAATAAATACCAATTTTTTGCCAACGATAACCGACTCGAAGATCACGTAATAGGGGGCAAGCTAATTGTCGTCAACCGGGCACTTTGGGAATTAAAAATGGGAAAATTAAGTGTACATTATATTGAAAAGGAAATGTAGGTAAGAATAGTAGTAAAGGATATGTAGAATGTAATATATCTCCTACTTAAGGTATCAATAGCACAAGAAGTAAGAAGTTATGTAATTGAGAAGTGTGATACTTTCATTGCTGTTCAGTAAAAAAATTAAATAATGAATATCACTTTGTGGAAACTTCGAGGATTAAAAAATCAACTCAGAGCCGAGATATTGGGTATACGTAAAATCTACCTATCTTAAGATGCTGCTCGAGAAACAATGAACTCAACTGATATAATTCTAAACGGCATTTTAAAGCAAATATGGTTTTCAAACATAATGTTAAGCGTTTTGTTTGTAAGTAATCGGTTTTCTTGTCGATTAATAACCATCTAGATGAAAAAAAAAAACAGTAAATACGCTATTAACCTGATGTAGCAACGATATTGTAGCTAACATGCGCTAACCTGTAATAGCCTATTTGTAAACTATTTCTTTAAATAAAGCTGAAGTCTGTCATTGATCGCAAGTTCTAAAGAAGTATTGGACCTTAAGCTAAATTTGCTTTTCTGGTATTTGAATAAACAATATTTATGTTTTGTTTTGTTTGTTTGGTACTCTTTGCCGCCTTAACTTCTCAACTAATCGTCATAAAATTTTGTGTCTTACCTAGTTGTCAGAAGGACAGACACTTTTTATGTAGAAACAAAATACTGTTCCCGAAGGATGGAAAAAATGCAATGCAATCCAAATAATCATAGCCCTATGGACATATGTTATGACTGTCAATATACAATTAAAACTTTTCTAGAAATTTCTTTGAGTGATAACACTTCGAGATGTTCTAGATCCTTAGTTGAAGCGCGGGGACATTGGGCTTAAAAATGAAAGCATAAATCACGATCTTTGGCCCTAATTAATTCCTCGAGGCTTCGTTAGGGGAGTGTGCTATGGGGTTGAATTATTTGAAAAAGTTTCACCTCTTTGTACTGTTTCATTATCTTTTGGTAGTCACCTGCGTTCGGGTTTTTATGGCTTGAGTTATTGGTTGACTTGTTGTTTACATAAAAATGTATTGTTCGTGATGTACGGTTATGGAAAGAACCATCCTAATAAATTAAGAAAGTCTGAATCTCTGTTCTGTTTGGGATATGATAGGGGAAATTAGTACAAAATTTGCCACGGTTGGATAAAAAATATTGACTAATAGAAGTTTTTACGCACGTGTAAGATGATAATTTTTTTAATACGCTTTTATTAGCTTGGTATGTATGTATCTACGTATCTATGTAACCGAATCTTTGAACGTGATTTTCAATCACTTTAAAAGGTCGGATTGAATTGAAACTTCGCACACTTATCAAGGACCAATGACAATATAACATTAAAGACTAAAAAAGCAAAAATAAATAATTATTAAAAAATCTAAAAAACACAGTTTTATAACTAGCTGAACTAAAAAGTAGAAAATAATTTTCTACAAGTTAAAAAAAAATAGAGTGATTAAGAAAAAATCATTTTTTCGTAAAAAAGCGTGGGTTGCTTTTTAAAATATTATAAAATGACTTTACTTTTATCAATATCTGTCAACAAAATATTTACAATAATTGACATCTAGCACCGCACGCATTTTTCACGATAAAATTATTTTTTCCTTAATTGCTCATTTTTTTTAACTCACTGAAAATTATTTTCTACTTTTCAGTTCAGCTAGTTACTGTGTGTGTGTTTTTTTAAACTATTATTTATTTCCATAAGGCTAGGTGTTGCCAATTGTAGCGAGATTCTTTCTTTTTTATTTTTTTTTTAATTTAGCATTCAAAAAATTAAAATGTACAAAAATCTTTTCTACTAATAAATACTCTCTACTCCACTCTAAATATTGGTACGAAAGACTTATTTCATGAACTTATCCAAAATGTATTTGTAGAAACTATGACTTGATGACTGGAACGACTTCGGTAGATTCAAGATTGGTAGCTGACCAATTCCCACACTCTACAAATAATCATAATTCAGTCAAAATTAACATGAAATATAATACGCGACATTTTTTACGGCCATTACAACTAATTTAGATATAATCTTGGGGTACTATTACACATTTTATACTTAAAAAGTTATTAAAACACTAAAATTTCTCATAAAGCAACACTTGTCTGTCTTTGAAAAAGGGCGCTTAGGTATTTTTGAAGTTATACTTCTTTTGACGCGTTAGGGAAAAATTATGAGAGTAAATTTTTACGATGCGCCGCACTCCGTCACAAAAAATTGACACCCTGAAGTTAGCTAGTCAACATTTTAGTTTTTCAAAAAAAGTTACCAACTTCACGATATTTTCAAGTGTTTCTGAACCTATAACACGTGTTTTGTATCAGTCCGAATAAAATATATATAAATATACATCAATATATATTTTTTCATTATTTAAAAAAATATATATTTATATTTCGTTGTGACTGATATTTATTAACAATTTATTGATTTAAATATAATTTACTGTGATTATAAGTGATAAAAATGGTTTTTACATATTACTTTGAGTACTTTTATAGAATTTGAGGTTAGTTGACGGTGTGTATTATTTATTATGATATTTAAATAAACTTTATTTAACTAGCGCCAAAGAAGTATAACTTCTTACGTGCGCCCATAAGTACACACACACTTTTTTTTCTTAATATAAAGTTACCAAAGTTCTTCATTTCAATCAATTGGAACGGATCATAACACTCAATAAAAAGCTAATCCAAATCTTGTCGACGAACTATATTTGATGTCTATGGGAACTCATGAAATCACAAATCATCTTACTTTTTGTGTTCAAACTTTTAATAGAATCCTACCCTGGATTACCAATATCAAGTTTACATTTAAAACTTACTCTAATAAACGAAATTCAATCTTAAATGTACGATAACAATGACGTTTGCTTTGTACAATCAAGTTCATCAACCGCAAATTTAAATTTGTAATTTAACTACTTCCCTGTAACTTTCCAAATAGAAAAAAACTCTGTTGGTATTTAAATAAAGTTGATTTTAGTTTGCACGTGACATTGGACATTGAGAAGTGACATTGGACAATAGATAAAGAATCGATGATCACAGCTTCGGAATTGATTTCAATCAGACGGACAGTAGGTGGCAACTGTATTACGATGACCATTGATATAATATGCATTAGTGGGTAAGTTGCTCTAGAAGGTTCAGTTCGAAGTGTAAGAACTAAGACTGCTTAACAGTGCTTCCCGGTATCATATTATTCTATTGAACCCTAAGCTCTATTGCGTGCAGTGTAAATAAAATCACGTAAATGATAGGCGATAGCGAAATTTAAAGACTTCTAAATTTAGTAAGCAAGTATGGGGCTTGATTGTAAGCGGTTAGCGTTTCCTATGGATGCCAATATCAACAACTTCTTCCCCTTTTCTGACGCATTCGCAATAATAAATAAAATAAATAAATAAAACAAGAATAAATGAAATCTTAGTGAACTTTACCAGACTATGGCCACATAAACAGTTGGTGGCCTCGTTGACCTGCCAACGGGTGCAGATTGGCTAGCAGGCAGCAGTAAAATTTTTGTGACACGGTCTTGCTTCTTCTAGAAGTATGGATGCTAGCTACCATTAAAATATGATTGCAGAAATGAATAAAGTTCTAGTTTCCTGCAGTTGCACAGAATTTGCCATCTTAGACGTTACAGTAAACGTCAAGACCAGTATTATGTAAGGTAGAACAATACTAGATAGTTGTAATAAAATAAGTAAAATTGTGAGAAGACAGTTTTAACTACTTACGTTACTAAGTAGAGCATCTTACCTATCATTACCAGTCACTGACAGTCAATCAATAGTCCAATTTAATTAAGAATAGATTTCTTTTTTTTGCTTACGTTATGTAATATACAATGCCTCAAGGTCAATACCCTCAAAACAATTAATTATAAACTTTGTGACAGTACGCTTTCTTAAAGCAAGATTGTACAAGAATATATCACAAAAGAGGTCAGGGATTGCCAAGGGTGATCCCCTGTCACAGGGTTTCATATAGTTATTCAATGTTTGATTTTTGCCATAGTCTTTCTGTGCCTGCTTTTGATATTTTTTTTTTACATTTTTTTATTCTTAGAGTACCCATTTCATTTTGATATTTTATCCGGTTTAGTTTCCACGTATTCTGCTATATGTTTTGTAAAGCAGTATAAAAGTCACAAATAGTTCCGTAAATAAAATAAATCAACTCACGGTCAGCATTTTTCGTTGTGCTAACACTTTTTTCAGTCCAGGCCCGATCCGCCGGCGTCTGAAGCGTAACGTGCGATAAGTACCTAACTTCGATCCAAAAATATTTTTCAAGTATATTTTATGTACACGGTACTTATAGAAATGCAAGTTGTAATGGGAAATATTGTTTTTAAGCGACGAATAATGAATTTTTAAGCACACATTTGACACATTTGTCAAATATAGTAATTATTGCTCTTAGGTAAGAACATAATCAAATTCGAAAGTCTAGAATATATATTATATACACATACACACAAATACGTTGTTCAATTAATCACAAAGGAATAAATAAAACAATGCTTTCTCAAGTTCCACATCAAAACTGGAGGTTGGCCGTTATTTCTGCATCTCTTTATGTCTCAACAAGTGGAATAGTACTTTAAGAACGACTACTTAGGTACCATCAATTCCTTTACGTTCGTTTCAGAGTATTATATCATGGGGCTACACACTTTAACTTTGTCAGTTGCGTATAAACCGACTGACTAAAAGTGCCTATACAATATCTCCTACATCAAACCTAGTACCAGCAAGCGCAGTTTCAAATTTACCTACCAGCTGGTCTACCGATTCCTGTCCTCCTATCTGATGAATAAGTGTGAAGGTTTTGTAACTTTTGTCTATCCATACTGCGCCATTTTGATCAAAAATTGACTTGAAAAATCCTTGAGACCTAGTACCAAATATTGTTGCGCTTATTGTAAACTTATCAAGTTCACAACTGTTCCTGACTACCTTAACACAATAGCTCACTTTTAAGAAGTTGAGTAAACAACTGCATTTGTGATTTTGCACGCGCATCGGAACATGACACTTTCGTCCATTTGACACTACAAAATGTACTTACAAATGCGCCGGCATCGCTTCATGCCGACTTAAAGGGCATTTTTTATCTTCAACATCAACTATCCATCCCTCTCTAATATTAGTGTTTATTGCTGTAAGAATGAGATAGAACATCTCGCCAGTAACCCTTTTGATGTCGCCGCCCGCGGTCATTGCATCGCATAAGTTATTCGCTTACTTTTTTTCATATCGAAAACTAAGAAAAAAGACGTAATGATTGTATGTTGGTGTTTTCGTTTGGTAGCAATTTTTGGTAATCCAAGACGTCGGCTTGTACATCCTACGATTATGTTTTACAAACATATATTTAGATACTAACTTTTTCAATTTAGATTTTATATCTTAGATTGTAAAGTCCATTTTGAATTAGCTGTTATGTTACAGTATTTTTGTTTCGAAGATTACGAGGGCCTAATTGATTTTGGCAGCAGATCGTCGGGGTCTGAAATTGGCCGATTCGCGTTTGTTTGTTTGTTTGTGCCATTGTTTAATGGTTACAAATGATTGAAATTACAAATGCCGTTTTCCAATTATCGGCTTCTGAATAAGAGAACTGATTTTGGGACGTAATTGAGTCGTGATTTTGAAATGAGATTTTGATTATACAGTATTTTTAAATAATTATTCCGATTTAGGATATATACCTACTGTTCGGCCGTTCTTCGCATAAAAAAGCTTTTTTTTTATGTCCTTTTAAAGACAACTCCCGCATTAGGAATTACTCCTGTGTCGCGGGGGACTTTACAAACATAGAAACAACGGACACAAAGAACACCCAGACTCAGGTGGGAATCGAACCCACGACCTATAAGCATAGCGGTCAGGGTCACTAACCACTAGACCAACAGGCCAGTCAGCTTTGTTTCCTATTATCGACATAATTATATTTAAAAAACAATATTGATAGATCACCAAAAGGTATTAAATCAGTACACGGACCCGTAACCGAGTTAGCACATTGCAAGGTTAAGTAATACTATCCAGGTCAGTCTTAGGATTGGTGACCATTCTTAACACATCGAGACCGAGGACGGCACAGAGGGGATGCTGAGCACGTTAAACTGTCGGTCCCTGTTGCCATACGAACATCTGTAGCATTCCTTACACGAAATTGGAACCCTAAAAAGTCCGACAACCTGGTCTAACTATTGAACTTCGATATCACCTACTACTGCGATTGTGATGGCAGTCGCTACACGTAAAATATCGAAGTTCGGCCGTATCGTAGTTAGACTGAAAGCCAACCCCAACTTAGTTGAGAAAAGGCGCGGAGGAAGAGAATATCAAAACATGACAGTGACAATTTCTATCAAAATGCAGAATTAAATCCAAATTAAACATCAAATCTCGATGAATCATTCCAAACAAATCTTTGAGATAGGCCCTTATCGTCGTGATCGAGTCGATCCCTTCACCTTCGAGGGCTTGGAGTACGGCTGTAGTGCCCTCAGAACAATCTGTTGGAAAATGAGGAGAGAAAAACAAACCTTTGTCACGATTCATTGAATTGTTTGGTGCTTGTCAGTCTCATGTTAACTGTTAACCTTTATTGTGCTGTAGTAAGTTATTCACCACATCTTATAAAATGTTAAAAGTATAATAATACATACAAATTTATTTTCATTTTGATGATAAAGATTTATTTTACTAGCAGCACCTCGTGGTTTCACCCGTGTAAGTCCCGATCCCGTGGGAATATCGAGATAAAAAGCCTATGTGTTAATCCAGGTCTCCAGCTATGTACATACTAAGTGTTATGGCAATCGGTCCAGCCGTTTGCACGTGAAGAAATAACAAACATACACACACACACACACACTCACAAATTTTCGCTTTTATAATACTAGTGTGATTGTTATTTCTTAACGAATTTGCACAATTACAAAATAACTTCAAGAAGACTAGACTGCTTGTTGCTCGACTCTCTTGCTGTTACTACTAGTCAACAATGTATCATCCGTTTTGTTTGGACTGTTAATCGTCTCAAATATCATCCCAGTAATATCATAAATGTGAAAGTTTGGATGGATGGATGAATGTTTGTTACTCTTTCACGCAAAAACCACAGAACCGATTGGGATTAAACTTGGTATGTAGATAGCTGGAGACCTGGATTAACGCATAGGCTACTTTTTATCCCGATATTCCCACAGGATCGGGACTTACGAGGGCGAAACCGCGGGTGGCTGCTAGTAGGATATAAATAAGAAATCGCAGAAAGACAACTCAGTTTCCATCAAGACACGTAATACAGTTGAGTGCCAATCGGAAAATTCTACAAATCAACTGTTTGAAAATTTCCGAGACCAACAGTAGACAGTAACAACCCTTTCTGGAGATCTCGAGAGCCCTACAGGACCCTACAGACGTTGTCCCCGGTTCGAGTGTCTTGACTGTTTTGTTCCCCTTTCACTATGAACTTTGTGTTTTATCGCTTTAATTAATAATAGTTTTAATATTCTTATTTTGTTATAATCGTTTTGTAGGTAAGACTTAGACATTAATTTGTGAATAAGCTAAATTGTATGAATTGTGTTATATTACGAGGGAGTGTTGACACCAACTCTGATGTATGGCAGAAGGAACATGAACGCAAAATTAATGCCTTGGAAATGCGTTCACTGAGAAGTATGTGTAATGTAAGATTGACTGACAGAGTGAGGAATGATAAGGTAAGAAAATGGTGTGGGTTGAAAGGAGACGTAGTGACCAGAATTGAGAAAGGAATGTTTCAATGGAATAAGTGGATGGATGCGCGATGCTAAATGAATGTATAAGTCTCCTATGCAGGTCGATGCAGGTAGGTCCTATAAGAGATACCTCTTCTGATGAATGTGGAAGAGGTGCGACTTGTATATCAGGAACGTGGCAAATGGTGTTCTATCGTCTCTGCCAACCCTGGACCCATATTATTCAAATTCTCGTCTCAACTGAAATGATCGGGCTCGCAACTACCCTGCGTGATGTATCGTGGTTTCGATTCCCACACGGGATGCACGGGTCCTAAGTCTGGTTGTTCTTTGTGTCCGTTTATTTGAATGATTGTTACGTCCCCCGCAATACAGGAATCATTGCTAGTGGTTGCCTTTTTACGAAGAAAACCTTTAATTTTGTTTGGTTAGTAAATGTACCCCAACTTCGTCAAAACTCTATCTATTTTTTTGAAATCAATGAACAAACAAACAGACTTTGACTCTTTATAATCTCTAGGTAGAGAAGTAGAGATGATTGGCTTCAATCCTCACAAATTTCAAGGTACTCTCGCATTAAAAATATAATCTTAATGGACTGCCGCTGCTAATACTAATTACGAAATAAAAAATAACGACGTCTTGTTATTGGTTCCGATTTGTGTACCGTTAGCGAAACAAATTATTGTGGTTCTCTCTTTAAATAATAAAAAAATAAAAAATAAATACCGACTACGAAAAACCAAAAGTTATCTAAAAGACAAAAATCAAGACATAGAAACAAAAATAGTATGGCCGTGATCAGCTCTTCAAGTATAGCCCTTTTCTGTAATCCTGACAATATGTGTGCAAAACTTCACGATGATCTGTTGAACAGTTAAAACAAATAAATAAACAAAGGCACTTTCACGTTTATAATACTAGTTGTTGCCCGCGACTTCGTTTGCGTGGAAATTTTGGTAAAATCTATACCACAGGAAATGCCATACGTCTGAGCAGTGAACTGTAAAGTAAAAAGTGCGCTACAAAAGACCAGAAATGGTCGAGGTGGCACTATGCGCTTAAACAATAATAATAATCCCATGGGAACCGTACATTTTCCGTGACAAAAAGTAGACTATAATCTAACTCTGTACCAAATTTCATCTAGATCCGTTCAGCCGTTTATACGTGAAAGAGTATTAGATTTATTACACGGAAAAGAAATAAAAGAGTATCCTATATGTTAATCCAGTGCATGGAGTATCGATGTTAAAAGCCTGTTAAGTGATTAGGAAGTAATTTAGTAACGAACCGCTTGACAAACGTTAATATTAACTTTAAAAACCGTACTTATGTTCATTATGTGTGTTTAACAAAAAACCAAAACAAAAAACATTACCTAAATAAATTAGCAATAATTTTTTTGTCCACCATACTAATTTAGATTAGCACTTCCCATTTTGTTTTTTTTTTTGCATTTTTTCCAAATGCCAAACGCTGTGGTCTCTTGGGAGGTACTTAACGTGCCCAGCCCCGAAAGGTACTTAATACCATGAAATGGTTGCTTTCCAATCAGTTTTAATTTTCCTACATTTTATTTTAAATGTTAATATTATCTTTGTTATTGTTGTTAAGGAGGACTTCTTAGCTTTATTTTTGTGTTTTAGTCTTTTATTCTATGTAATGTAATATTTTGCATTAAAGGTTTTTCTAAGTTTAATTGATTCAGTAAGTTAGTCTAAAGATTATAAGCCAATATTAAACAAGATTATAATAATATCATATACGTAAAAAAGAAATTAAAATTATAATTTAAAGTGATGAGTAAAGCCAATTTAGAAAAAAAAATTAATCACTAGATACATATTTTAAGACGAAGTCCCCATCAGCGTCTGTCTGTCTGTCTGTTCACGATAAACTGAAAAACTACTAGACGGATTTTCATGCGGTTTTCACCATTAGACAGAGTGATTGATGAGGAAGGTTTAGGTGTATAATTTGTTAAGGTTTTGTGTAAATTGGTTGAAATATGATGACGATTGTTGAGTTGAGTTGTAAGATGTCTCTGCTATCAGTGCGAAGCCGGGGCGGGTTGCTAGTTACTAATATAATAAAGTATACTAAAATGATATGAAACCCGAAGAGATTTTTTGTTTGTATGTTTAAACGCGATAATCTCACCAACTATCAGTAAGATTTGTATAATTTCTTTTGTATAAGATAGAGTATTCATTTAGGAAGGCTATGTAACATCACGCTATGACCCTAAGAGGATCAGTGACCATAAACGCGGGTGAAACTGTGAGCCACGGTTACTTTATAGTAAAGTAGTATATATTGGAAATATCCAATAATAATATATAGCATCACTTATAAGTTACTTCGCCCGCGTTAGATTTATTTTACGAAAAAAAAGATTTTTTTGGTGTGAACGGTACTTACCCTATATCCTTCTTTATACCCCTAAAAATTTATGATAATCGGTTGAGTCGTTATGCGTGAAAGCATAACAGACAGACAGACAGAGTTCCTTTTGCATTAATTAAAATATTAGTATAAATGAATTGATTGGCAACCATAGGTAAGAACTACAAGTAGGATAAGTATTAAAAATCAGCCGTTAGGATCGTTTACAAAAGCATGCGGTGATTTTTTGTCGACTTCCTGCGTTCAATCTCATTAACATCGTACGGTCAAGCGACTTAATCGATACTTAAAACCTCTAAGCGTCCATTTCCGATATAAAAATAACGATTACACGAGCGATGGTTAGCGATCAGGCACTAGTAGTAGCGCCATGTATACACAGGCCTTTAAATCGAATCATTCAACAACAATTAACCCAACGATTTTAATTACTGATGATGTCAATGAACAAAAGATAATTTACAAAAAGAGAGCACTCGAGCCACCGCGTCCGAATTTCCACATCGACTCCCAAAAGAATGAGTCACAAAAAACAGTAAAATAATAATAATAAAAAAAGTTTTTCAGCAAGTTAATGATGACGCAGGAAAACAATTCGGTACGCCACTGAAAAGACTGAAAAATGAACGGAATCGTTTACTGGAAGAAAACCTTCGGAATAATGCGGGATGGTGAAAAGAATGCCAGAGACAAAAGGGCAATTGAAGTCGAAAATAATGAAGAACAAACAATTAACACACAACGTTCCCGTGGCACTAGCCAGGGACATAGGGCGGGAGCTTGTCGCAAAATTTTACACACATTCATAAAAAATTGCGAATAAAAATACTGGAAAACCAGTCAAGTATATAGGTATGTATTCTACCGATTGGATAATGACTTGTTTTAAAAAAATGTTTACAATGATATAGTTTCTACGATTGCATTAATTCCTTTAAAATAGCTAATACGACACGGTCAGAAAGGAATTTTTGATTATTTCGGCCAAACGTGGTAAATATCCCTGTTGCTGTAAACATATATAGCTTACACTAATCGCATAGGTACTCTCAGGTGAACGGTATTCTTTTTGCGTTATCCATTACCTTCGATTGAATTAACCGTGACGGAAAGTCACATTAACTAACTTAAGTATCTTAAACTAAAATTTACTTTTAATTTGTTGTTATATGGTATCAATATTATTAACCAAGTAAAAGAAATGATCATCAATGGGTATTTTTCCGTACACTTAAGTAGAAAAATATTATAAAAATTACTTTTTATGGTATAGGGGGCAAACGAGCAGACCGGTCACCTGATGGTAAATGACTACCGCCGCACATGGGCACCTGCAACTCAGAAACACAAATATTGAGTCAGAGACATTTTTTTTTTGTTTAAAGAACGTGACATTATGAACTTATTATGTAGGATTTGAATTGAAAAAAATAACACACGGATGGTTGGTTGGCTTGATTTTCATATGTCATATACATATTTCATATGTATATGACATATGATATCTATACATAAGGCGAGAAGTGTTACTAACAAAAACCTCAATTTCACATTTATAATATTCTTTTTTTTTCAAACGAGCAGACGGGTTACCTGATGGTAAATGACTACCGCCGCCCATGGGCACTTGCAACTCAAGAGTCACAAGTGCGTTGCCGGCCTTTAAAGTGGAAGTAGGGGAAGGGTGGAAGAGGGGGAGAGGGGGGATGAGGAAAGGGTTAGGCCTCCGGTAACCTCACTCACTCGGCGAAAATCAATACAATCATTGCTTCACTGCCGGGTTTCTGTGAGACCGTGGTATCACTCCGGTCGAGGCGGCCCATACGCGCCGAAGCATGGCTCTCCCACGATTACATTATTAGATATGAGATTGTTGTATTGAAAATAGTAAGTATAGTGTAACCTTTAAGTATAATTAATATATTTTCTCTCCCACCTCCCGACCTAAGATGTGAGTCTTCGAGAAAAAAAAACTCATGTATTGTTTCGGCTTTACTTTCCCTTTAAACAGAAAGGGTTGTGCAATCCACCCTAAGAAAAAATTCAACTGGAATGAAAAAGAATGCGAACCTTTTTTTTTGTTTCAGCCATTATATATTTTTTATTTGTTTGTTTTAAATGTTTCATAATTGTTTGCCTTTGATCGGGATGGACGGGTCTGGAAGGTTGGTCATTCTTTCAGCTTTTCATCAAATATTTTCTTTATAACAGTTTAGGCTTTCATACTAATATAATATAATCTGTATTAATATAATAAAGCTGAAGAGTTTTTTTTGTTTGTTTGTTTAAACGCGCTAATCTCTGGAAACGAAAAATTATTTTTGTATGTGATAACCAGATTGACAAAATGTTACTAAACATTATTTTAGTAAAATGCCAAGAAAATGTTACTAAAATATTGTCCATTAAAGTATTACAAATCACCGACCAGTGATTACTTTAAAATTATACGCGGAGGAAACCGCGCGTAAATTAAACATATGGCCGGCCTATTGAGAAGAATTGATCTTCACCTTTGTATAGAATATAACAACATCCTTGGACATATGGACATAGTACACAGCGTTATCTGGACCGAAATTAAATGCAGTATATACTAGCAAGAAAACTAAACTGTGAGTCGTAGGACCGCACGTCAGAAGTGAAAACATAACATTACAACACACACATCTGTATCTGAGCGGGACAATCAGGCGAGTTCAGTGCTTTTTCCCCATACCGAAGAAGAAGACGAAAAAGAAGTATTTACTTCAAAAAATGAAATGACAGGCATCTCTAGAACACGTATAAGCATACTTAGCTACCTTTTTATTTGTAAATACACACATACATATACCACGCCTGTATCCCGAAAAGGGTAAGCAGAGGTTTAATAAACACTCACATTTTACCAACTATAGTTTAGTCCGACTATTGCTATCGAGGCAAGCCTATTACCGTCAACCGGGCCGACCGAGTATTTTGCAAGGGAAAAGTAGAATCAATACAAACGGGCACATTCATGGATGAAGCGGAATAGCTAAGGCGTTGGACTTGCTATCAAGTGGTTGTGGGTTCAAACCCCACCCAGTACACTACCGGCGTGAACCCTCCTAACACAAGCATTTTAGTTTAGCTGGAAAGGTTAAAAAGAATATTAGTAATGTGTGACTCCGATTTGAAAAATCTTTCAGTGTTAGATAGCCCATTTATCGAGGAAGGCTATAGGCTGTATATCATCACGCTACGACCAATAGAAGCGGAGCAGTAACCATAAACGCAGGTGAAACTGCGGGGACGGCTAGTAAGGATTATAATAACAGCTACCGCGATGTGGCCGATATTCACGCTGTTCGTTTATCAAAGTCCGCAAAATCACACTTAGTCTAGAATGTGATTAATTTTAGACTTTTTTAATAGAGATTTTTTTAAATAATTTAATTTGATATGGTTTGATTTGATTTAATTTTATAACATATCATTTTATTTTATATAAATTTCATAAACAAAATCAAACACACTTCGTCACAGCACTAAAAAAAACTATCGGAACCAAAATGGCGTGTCAACTTTTAATATCACCTTGTAAACAGTAAAAGACACTGGCCATCGCATTCGTGACTAACAATTTTAGTAAATACCAACATAATGTTTGCATTTTTTCACCAAAGGCCTAACATAATTCTAAACCTTACTATGAAAGGAATAAGGAATATGTACTTGATGATGTTCAGATTCGGGATGCAACATTATGTTTGTAAATTAAAGAGATAGGATCTACCACGTAAGTATATTGTCTGATGGCAGATAAAAACTGTATATAGGGATTTTTGGAAACGCCGCTCCCGTCCCATAATTGGCCTAAAAAGTTTATCTTTTCAAGGAAATTATGGTCATTTATGGTAGAATATCGTCTCAGAAGCCACGTAAGGTACGTTTTCGGGTAGTTTCCATTAAATTATGGGTTCGTGACATTCAAAATAACTTATTTGTGTTTATATTGCCATGAGAATGTTGTAATTAGTGAGTCATGTACAATTTGTTGGATAAACTCAATTTACATGATTAATACACACAGTTTTATTATAAATAACATGTGAAATATACAGCGAAAAAGCTACAATTTTACTTTTAGATAACAGTTTATATTCTTACATCCTACAAAAAACCTTTTAAAATTTCAAATTATTTCTTAAATTATTGTTATATATGATAGTAAGATAGGATAAGTCGATTTATATCCAACTTGAGATGGCGGCAATTTTATCCAACAACCTACCAAGCCAGGTACTACACACATAATGTTTTTCGGGGTTCTTGGCTAGACAGGATCATTTACAATATTCGCTAGTTATTTGTTACATATTTATCTATAATACTTATTAGGTTATTTCCTTACAAAGTGTTTTGAATACTAAAAGCATAAAAATATATATTTCTTAAATAATCAATACCTTTCTTTTTTGTTGTGAAAATAATATCCAAAGTTAGCTAGATAAAATTGATAGTCAGGGCTACTACATTGACCAAACACACTTCCTCACTTTTTTTTAGAAATGTAAGAATTTGGAGATTATTCTAATAAGAGGTTATAAAGAAGATGCTAATCGAATTCTTGCATAGTCATACCAAAAGTATGCATAAGTTTAAACAATCGTGTTGTCCTATTCACTGGTATTCTTAACTATACAACTCATATTATGTATGCGAATGTGAGTTTGTTTGTCTTTCACGCCTTCACGCTTTAACTAGTCAACCTATCTTTATAAAATTTCGCATACACGTTGTCACGAGTACAGAGAAGAACATAGTGTACCTCTCAACCTGAATAGATGGACAAAATCTAAATTAACGTCAACAAAACCACAGGCAAGAGCAAGACAATCATAAGCAACTTAGTATAAGGCAACATCTTGTCCGAGAATCTTCCAATTGGACACGAATTACAGCACCTGGTCATTTGAATAGATTTAGAATTCGTGGGGACCAAAGTGACCACGGGGAGTACGAGTATATGCGTTACTGTTCCAACTGTCGTACCTGACACAACTTTATCTCGGCGGCAAACAATGACTACAGGGATCTCTACAAAATTAAATTATAAATCGTCACTTAAACCTTTCCTTTTTCAATGATCCCTAAATCTCTTGAAATCGATACATCAGCTGCGATCGAAGTCGGCACATAAACAATGACTTTATGTAACATAATCCGATTCAGGAGCTTCGTAAAGTAAGACATAAATAAACGAGTTATGACCCAAGATATGAGGGGCACTGTTCACACAACATAAGTGTGATCATCTCGGAGTTTTTTAGTTTTATTGTTTATGTTTTGTGTGTTAAAAATAACTTTGTGTGATTGGAATAAGTAACGAAATTGTAGGTTGATGGTACGTTTTCAAATATTTACAACTCTTTTTTTATCTAGGTTATTCTGAAGTATTATTGAAGTAGGTCCTAGATGGTAGCGCGACACGTTCAGGACGTGACTTTCGAAGTTGAAGAGGCTCCCGTATACTGCTTCGGGACTGACTGTTTTATCGACATTTAGTCAGATCTGTTGGGTGTTCAGAGAGTTTCTTCTTGCCATACCTGAGCCCACCGTAGTCATAGTCAGCTGTAATGGAACACCTGGTTTTAGTTGGGTTCGATTTCGACGCAACCACTTCGCCGAGCTCTCGGTGATGTTGATCCATGTTCTGTTTTCTTTTTGACCAACAAAATATTTTTAGTTATCTATTAACAGTTCATTTTTCAAGAAAGAAGAAAGGAAATAGAAAATAGCAACCCATCTTACTTACTTAGGATCAATCCCAACCAATTACCAAAAGCGATTACGAGGTATAAAGAATTTATAGGATTTAAAACTCACCCTGTATTCAACAATCTTCATCTTCATTTTCTAGCAAAACAAAACATCATAAAAAAGTAAACAAAATTTACCACTTTCTAAAGTCCGATCCACAATTTCACATTATCTAGCCATTTCTTATGCGCACACGCATGCGATGTCTATCAGCGAGATGAAAGGTGACCGGGCAAACAATACTGCTTGAATATTAAACACAACACTTGTTTTGTCTATTAATATTACCCGACTGTTACAATGACCATATAAAGGTTGGATGTTGTAATTGCTGTAAAATTTTGTATTCTTCTCACTATATGAGAAGCAGCATCCATTCGTAATTGAGCTGGTTTTGGTTACGTCCAGTATTAAGCACAACTTACTTATATAACGATATTTCTATTAAGAAATACCTCTGACTTCAAATTCAAAATACGATATTTTCGTCAATTCTTAGATTTAAAATTTAAAGGCTGTGTATGTCGTGAAGAAATGTTGTTCAAGGAAACCCGAATAGAGTCGGACACAGCAAAAAGCTTCTATCAAGGAGTAAGGTCTCTTCTGGCGTCAGATACGCTACACTCAAAAAGAACTACTCGCTAACAAAAAATTAAACATCTTTTCATTTCAGCAGGAGATAGATCACGTTTTCTTAAAGGTGGTGAATTCCAATTTAATATAGAATTGAGTGATAATGATTGATAATACTTTGCCCTGAACCAAACGGACTAAAATACTGAAAAAAGTTGTTGAAACTTATTGAACGTGGAAGACGAAAGGCCGGGTGTCACATATTCACATAATAAGGCAATTCTGTTATCAAATATAGTGTAATTATAAGCTTTCAAATATCAACAATAGCTAGAGGCTCATCCCACAAATATGTCATGTTATCTCGCAGCGTCATCTCATATAGCGAAATATTAAATGTCTGCGTGTGTGCACTTTATTGATATTCTTTACCAGCCGCAAACAAAATGACACAGAACATGAAATATTAATTCTGTACCGATTGGGACAAGGTATCGGAATTGCAAGTCCTTGTTTTGCGTATTGAGTTTGCAACTTCGATTTATGAAGTGTTGGGTTTTGCAAAGAAAAAAAGTCCTGAGAAGATTGGCAGTGTTGCTATCTTTATATTAAAGTTATTTTAAAATAGATATTATATTATTACATTTTAAAATAAGAAATATGTGTCTTATAAATGCAAATTCCAACGGAAAGATAGAAAGTAGTTAATATATATCAAGAAATTTTACACACATAATTCACATCTAAAAAAACGCAAAAAACTACACGGCCAGATGGTATGTTAATTAGAGCCTATATACAGGCGGAACACCTATGGTGTTGCTTGTACGATACCATCCCTTGCTCTTTTTAGAGCCTTCTAAATCTACTCATCTTCACACTCACACTTCACTCCAACCCTACTCATTTTGAATCAAAAGCGCAATTTAAACGCGATCTTTTTTTGAGTGGAGGTTAGTACCGCCGGAATAGTCCCCGCCTGAAAAGTAGAAACCATCTCTTACCTCCGGTACGGAAAGAAGGATCTACCACACCCACACTTTACCATAGCCGTAGATGCACTTTTGGTGCCATGTAGTAGATGGAGACCCTGGTACCATGGACCGGAGATGCTTCTAGAGTGGGTGCGCCAACCGACTATTTCTCAGTAAAAAACCTAATAATTATTTGATTTACCCGGGAATAATATCTAGTAGTAAACATTTTCAACGATAAATTTCTGCACTAATTAGATTAGCTTTGCTTAATTTGATATCGTTTTACAATCGCAAAATTGACTTGTACTGGGATAATAATAGATATAAAGAATATGATTATATAATTAATAGCTTAATTAGTAAATTGCTTAACATATATTATAAGTAATACATAAAGTTAATATTTTATATTACACATCAGTTTAAAGAAAATAGACTTCTTCAACATTTTAACAATTAAAATTGCAAACCAATACCAGTCTTATCTCATATAGTTTCTTCAACAATAAGGTGGACTTTCGCCTGTCAATGAGTGGCAGGAACATTAGCATGCAGGCGGCAGTCGCAACCCGATATGACACGGCTCCAAGTTAGTGCTTTATGATTTTAGATTTTTCTGTTAAACGTCAAACTCGCCGCTGCGTGCACCTGCACAGACCAAGTAATAATTAGAGAAGACACAGGGCCTCAGAGGCAATCGTGTGGATCAAGTGATGTGTTCGGTTAAGTCATTTTAATAAAAGTTGTCCTAAAGACTATAGGCTGACTGTAAAAGTTTGGGTAAGCCCGGAAGACAAGCTGAACTACATAGTAACTACTGATCTCTACTGATAACTTTTCTACCAACCAACCAACCAACATCAACGTTTGGGCAGCGGTCCACCAAGCATGATCACCTCGTCTGGTCGGAATATAGTCCCTTTGTGTTAGAGGGACACTTTTTTGAGAACCATCTTGTTGGTTCCGAGTATCGTGTACATTACATCCCTAACGGATTGACCAATTAGAATGAGGCGTTTTTTTATTATTATAAATTTATATTATTAGACAGTGAGTTTAACTGCAATCGTTCTAAGCTATGTTAGGTGAGACCCGTTCAACCGTTATGGAGATATTAGCTTGTAGAACTAAACTTGTCGCGCCCAGTCTAATCTTCACATAGGTCTATAGAAGCACGATCTTACAATATCGTTGTCAGAGTTCATATGTATTCATTGTTTTTATATTATTTATACTTTAGCTTCAAGTACAAATTAAGACATGAGATAGGCAGAGTGCGTGCTGTGATATGCTTTATGGTGGAGGGTGGTACAGCTTTATTGCATTCATTTTACAGTGGTGGTTCTGCGGGTTCTTATTGCGTTTTGACCTTGAAATCGTGTGATATTATTAGTTTAACACTTCAAATTGAGTAGAAGTAGTGAATAGTTTTGTTAGTATGTTTAATATTAAGAAGGGCGTAGAAACTCGTAGGGTAGAACATAAATTTTACGGACAAGACATTTATAGTTCAAAATTGCTGAATATTCATAACTAGCTTCAGACTTCGCACGCGTTAGGTAATGTAGATTTAGTCAATTAATACTGCCCTTTTCTGTACCCCTGACAAAACTAAACTATCCAACCAATCATCATGAAATTTTGAATACAAGTTTTGCAAAATTTCATGATGATCAAATCAAATCAAATCAAAACCATTTATTTCAATTAAACCAATGAAAGGTATTTTTGAATTGTCAGGAGTAAGAGTCAGTCAGACTAAGTCAGTCGTGAAGCTAGTTGCCTGTTCCAATACGTAGATCTTATGGAGAAGAACAGGCAAGAAACTCCAAGGACACTCTTTATCATAATGTTTTTTATAAATTTTTGCTTACATTGCTTATAAGCGTAAATGAAATGTGAGGACAATGTAACATATTATTCTAAAATATAAATAGACGCGCTAATTACTACTACACATGTTTAAGTAATAACAGTCCGATGACCAGCCCCGACCAATGCGTTCACGAGCATGATGCACGCGCCTACCATCGTATAGATCAACCATATCGAAGGGAGCCAAATGACCTGACACATACGCCACCATCGTCAGGACTTCTAGGCAAGCATGACAAACTCAGATCAGTGATTGGTTGGATAGGCTAGGCGTGAAGGCGTAACAAACGAATAAAAACCCCACTTTTGTATTTATTACTAGGTATTGCCCCCGGCTTCGTTTGCGTAAAAGTAATGTAACTATGTCCTTTGCAAAATTTAGTGTATTAATATAATAGAATAAAAGTAGACGAATACAAAGCCAATTTTTTTGTACTAACAAGTGAACTCTTAAAGTGGTCACTACCGGTTGTTAAATAACAATTTAAATAGCTTGGTAATTTCTATTATATATTGGTATAATTGTCCACCTTAAACGTACAACTTATCAGTCATTACCCACCGACAATCTACATATATCTCTCGAATCGACTTCTTTCATGTCTTCATACAAATCTTGGATAAAAACATTCATTTTAGTCCAAACTGTCTCAGTGGCTACAAATACATCATATCCTGAATTCATACCAGCGAAATTTATACTCCAAGTTCTTAGTACTTTGCGCTAATTATTTCATTCACAAATTACGACTGTGGCCGCTTGAATTATAAATATGGTGGATATCATAGCCAGTTAATTGGATGTACTGAATACAATTCAGATGGGTATTATTAGAGTTCTCTTTACGCTTGGCCTTTTTGGAGTAAGTCCAGGATAATACTACATCTACAATGCTTTGTTTATTTGAAATTGTTGTTTCTTACAATGGCATTGACTGAAATAAGATTTTCTTGGAATTTTGTATTAATTACCACCGTCTATTGCCAACATCTCATTAGGTTATAAGATTGTTGTACGAGTGTAATTCCGACAATCCGGAAGTGTTTCTAGTGACGTGAATACTGGATTGTCTTTTCTTTTCCTCCTACCAGTCATGAACTCACCAAAGTCAGTGTGGTATGTTAGTGTCGAACTAGCTTAACAGAGTTTGTTTACGCCGTCTTAGTCCACGAGGCTAAGTGTTGAGCAACTTCGGCAGACATTAGCCGCCTGGTGAACACCAAGTGATCCCACCTTCTCACCGTCTCATACCATGTACCGTCGGCCTTCTTTTGTCAGGGTGGATGGTGATAAAGATTTTTTTGCATAGCGCAAACATTTTCACAACATACACAAATTTGTGTCCCGTGTGGGATTTGAACCCACAAGAACCGGCGCGACGTAGTGACGAGGCGACCATTTAAACCATTGCAATCAATCCGTGCATATTTATATATATCAAGATTTATTTTTCTATGCGACAAGTATCAGTGTAAGATGATTAAATATTTTCTTTCTTTATGAATGATTTGTTTAGCAATGATGTACGCTAACAACATATTGCGATAAATCTATAGTAATTCGTACACCCGTCACAGCGTCGTTGTGACTTTATCTGTCTGTGTGTTATGTGTCTCTTTGATCTTTATATTGCCACCCAAGTAGGATGCAATTTATTCGTGTTTGTTTTATTTATTGAGTGTTTGGGCTTGTTTAATTGTTCTAATTATAGCAACGCTTTAATTCTTCAGTCAGTCAGCTTCGTTATATTACAGATTAAGTATAATTTGGTCTATATATACAAATAAATAATTTAGAAGATCTAATTAGAGGCGACCTGCCCCTCAATCTGTCTAGTGGTGGTCTTAGTCTCTGCTGTCGGGCATTATAGTACAGCACTACTCGAGGACCACGTCCGCTTGTTAAAGCAGTCTTATGAAGAGGCCTATGTATAAGACACTTTTGGTTGACTAAAACCCGTTCGTGACACTTGTAATAGCACCAGCCCTTATTGTTTTTTTTTTTAAAACAGGAATTGTGATTAGGTAGGTGTGTAACTTTGTGATTAGGTATTACGCATTGAAAAAAATTCAAACTATTATGAGTTTTGGAAGTATGTAACTGATTATATACGAGAATAAATTTTATTACACTTACAAAGCGATTTATTGCGATAAATACCATATTAAAAAATACCTGTTTCTTTGAAACGACGTCTTAGGGATAATCTTCTTACACTGGACCAGGCCACAACCGTGGTAAGAAGGCCTAGTCCTGGCTCCAGGGCAACGTAAAGTATCCCTTAGGCATTGAAGAGTCAGAAGGGAAGTGACGCCTGACACCGTCGCGGCAGGACGCTTCACTCCTTGAAAAAGGGCCCCCGTCGGGTCCGAAACTAGTCGGGCATCTCTGAAATACAAACGTGAGTAAAACCGTATAGTCTCTAATAAAAAAGTTTATTGTATGTATCGGAGTATCCGTGTGTCTATCTGTGGTATCATAACTCCTAAGCAGATGTAGCGATAATATTTTTTTTTTTAAGTGAAACTTCTTTAGAATCGTTGTGATTTGAAAATTCGATAAAACGAAAAGCACACTAAAAAGAGACAAACATATTCATAAATAGGATTTAGCCTGCGAGAGAATAAGATATAATACAAGTATATAGTGTTTCCTATAATCTTCATATGCTAGCAGGTGTCTTTGCACATGCGTACTACGAAGCCTTCAGAAAATGGGTATAGTCAACGTATTCACGTGTATCATTTTTGTGCATTTGCGTATTCGTTGTTAAATTCGTTGGTTAATTCATTTATGTTCATTATTTAACAGATCTGTGTTAATTTGACCATTAACTTTTCTGAAGTTTCACTTCTGCCGTGTGTGATTTGCACATACACACTTTTTTTCGTAATCGAGATTATTCTTAGCTATAATGCAAGAAAATCTGTTCATCCGTTCGAAGATCATTAGCTCTTTTCTAACCGTTGAAGGGATTTTTGTGTCAGGAGTATTTTTAATTTATGCTTGTTCTAAGCTAAGCTATCAAGCACAGAACCGGCGCGGCTGTAAGCGATTGCAGGTTCCTAGAAACACCAGTCGTGTTACTTAGGCGATGGAACTCTATTCCTCACTCCTATTGACCTCTAGCGACTCTAGTCACCAAAAAAAAAATAACTACACTGCCATCTAACCACGATCTTCTGTAAAGCTGTCTTCTGAAGGTTCTTCCATAGTCAGTGGGTATCAATTCGAGCATAAATCTGCTCCGTCCCTCTATTTCCTACCTCCACCAATAAAGTGTTTCTTCTGATAACGAAAGCATCTACAAGCCACTAAAACAACTGACGATCAATTAAAAAAAACATAGGAGATCGTCAAAAGAAAACATCTTGTAAAATGACTGATTTGCCAGGAATACGCTTTATGATTCAGAAAGCTTTCACATTGTGTGTGTGTGCAACAATTGTGGACGGTCACACATAATACTACACATATACAACGCGTCACTTCACTATGACTCATAATGATTAAATGACAAGGTTATTGGATCGCTTCCAACTGAATGTTGCATTAGCGTATACGCACACTATAGTGGTCTTTATGAATACGATGGATATAGGGCCCAAAGGTCAGTAAATCGTGGTGGTGTTTTAAGGTCACATTAGAAACGCTTTTGGAACAAACGTCAATACTCAATACCCTACGTCAATATCATGTACAACGTATTAAAACCACCTTTTATCTTTTCATGTCTGTTTCTGCATCCGTGAATTGTCTCATTTTATTAAAAATAAAAGCTTTACAGCTGAGTTTTCTAACTAGAGAAAAAGAGAAAGAGAAAGTTGGAGCTTTTTTAAGCATAATGATCGAGAATTTCGATGAACTAAATGACGAACGCTCCAGCGAAGATAATAATTCAATTAAAATAAGAATGTACTTACACATTAAAACTAATAAAAAAAGAAAAAGAACTATATATGGGCTATTTACATGAAAAAATTCCTCCACATCGTCGCCTACTGGCAGTGTTCCCAGAAGGCTGGCAGCATTGCCACGTTGAATGGCAATGCTAATTCTCTGTGCAAGAAAAAGGCCCGCCTTCTGGTCACAAGAGGTGTCGATCAGTCGCTTAGCTAATTCCTTATAAACGGAACGAGCACTCGGACCCCATGACCTAAGCGTTTCGACCCCAAATGGCTCAAAAACATAGTTACCAACTAAATTATTGTATTTATGACGTTTGAGGCTTTCTGCTGATGCAGCAGCAGCGCCAGCACAACCAGCTGTACTTGGAAGATGTGATGGCGCGAGGGTGTCGACGCAGATTGCGTCCCACACCAAAGGCCTACCCATCTTCCATGGCAGTAACGACATACCATCTGGTCTCTTCCCATCGTCTCGTACCAGACCACTAGGTTCACGTACGGCTGGCACGCCGGCGGTGACAAGAGCACGACGGATTATGTCATTAAGATTGGCATGTCGAGATATACGGCCTGCGCTTCTGCTACAAGAAAGGCCATGGTGTCCGAGACTGTCGACAGCTTCTCCACAGTGACAAAGATGCAGAGAAACACAAGGAGCTCCTAAACGAAGGCAAGTGGCAAGGCGGAATGTGTTATCGTCCAACAAGGTTCCTATGTTGGGCGATGGAAGTGCCTGAATCCATAGGCCTGATTCCCATTCTCCCACAGCCAACAAACGAGCGCGCTCTGCAACATTGGATGCGGTGTCAATTAAATAATTCCTTCTTAAGGTGCATAACGGCGCGTCCCATTGCCTCTGAGAGAATGGATTAACAGGTAAAAGAGTATTGGGACAAGCTATCTGCCAAGCATTTATGGCATCGGTCTTAAAATATAGTCATGGTTGTTCTACCAAGAAATTGTTGTAATAATTGGTCACGTTGATTAAGTTAACGTCATACATATTAGAGATAGAGTATTTATTGAGGTAGGTTATAGGCTATGTAACATCAATCTACAACCTTTATGAGAGGAGCAGTGACCGTAAACGCGGATGAAACTGGGGAACGTCTACTTGTGAATATAACCTTTTACCATTAGAGCCGATTTTTTATGTATTTTATGTAATGCACTTATTTTTAAAAATAAGCATGATAATAAGAAGAATCTATTTAGCAGCTTTACGTTATTCCTCTGTTGGTACAGATTGGTGTGTCCAAATCCTAAAATCCTAAACGAAGCAGTAATAAAATTTTGAAAACTATACAAATCACTTTTTTCAATTGACTTAAAAAAACCAATAATGTACATTTACTGCGGCATTATTTACCTTACATTCCTGCAACGGCTTCCTAATCCATGTTGTGTCTGTGTATTGAAATAAAGTTAGGATCCAAGCAGAGTAGAGCACCAAATAGCAATCCTCTTTTGAATATGGCCATAATTACCATGGTCGAATTAATGCGGCTAGTCACTTGTTATTGCTGGTTCTGCTTATAGACTCGGTGCTGCAGTCATAACGGGGGCGGTAACGTAGAAACTAAGACATCCAGAGGTTTTTTACGTATTATATTACTGTGAATCTATTTATAACATAGGCCTTTATTCAGTGAAGTCGAACAAAGTTGAAGTGGTTACCAAGAATTCTAGTGACGTGTAATCTACGTCATAAATGTTACTTTCCAGATATACGTTACATAAAGTATTATTTATTTTATCATCATTAAGCTCACTTCTGATTACGCCTTGACACACAAATAGACTGACTATTTGTGTGCCAAGACCTTTTTTTCATACTTTCAATGATTTGTGTCTGATGTTAGAATACTTGGGATTAAAAGTGATGTGCTTAGTAGCATACAATAGTCTCATAGATAAAAACTGTGGTATTATTTAATCTTTAAAAAGCACAACTGGCTTTAATACGGCTGGTATAATATTATCACAGAAAACCGGTGTAAAGCATTGTTTGCGCTGCGTTTCCTCGAGTGTGAGAGGTTACCAGATACCCTAACCCCTTCCTCTAATCCCACCTTAAAAGCCGGTAAAGCACTTGTGATGTGTGTGACTCTTGAGTCGCAGATGTCGATGGGCAGCGGTAGTCATGTACCATCAGGCCACCTCTCTGCTCGTCTGCTTCTCATCACGTAAAAAAACTATTAACTATTTACCACGTTGAAGGTGGTTTGTTTTTCTAATTTCAGATAAATTATGGATGGCGAATCTTCTTGGACAACACAACACACAATAAAATAGAAACTACGCTAGGAAATGTTCGTACAAGATAGTGAGATAGTAGTATTTAGAACAGTGCAATCGCCATTTTGTTATTATTGAGTAAATTGTTTTCATTTCATTGTAGGTCAGCCAGCGTTTAATTTAATTAGCTTTAGGCGTGATCCAGATCTGCGACTTCTTCTATAATTTAATCACATGTGTAATATTCTTTTTACATGCTTTATATTAGCTTGACCTGTGTCTATCTATCTCTGTTACGGAATCTTTCAACATAGTTTTCACGTAGTTTTTAAGACGTCCAATTAACTTGAAAATTTTACCGATGACGAAAAACATTCTTAACAACAAACCGAAGTAAAAAAATAATAATATGAAGAGTTTGTTCTATAGCGATATATGAATTCCACTGGTTCATTAATTAAAACAATTCTAATAAATTTAAAATAAGAATTAAGTTATTAACAAAACAGTTAATAGGATTTTATGTGTTAAAAATTATTAGTGATTAAAAAAGCGTGGGGTGCTTGACACCAAATGTTACTAAAAGTTCATTGGTTTGGTTTCATTCAGAAGAATTATAACTGAAATCCGTAAGGGTCAAGCTACGGTGAGTGATTTCCATCAGATGAATACTCGGAACGCTAGTGTGCCAATTTAGTAGTATATAAAAATAAGACCTGCTAGAACAAGGATTACATTTGAAATTATATGAATGATATTCATAACATTTGTATTAGTAGGGCAAAGCATTAACAATCAAACTTATATTATAAAAAATAATTCTGGCTACATGATGGTTTTTGTCTACTAGACTTTTTAAGTACTAAAAAAATTTACTTTAAAAAACAAGCTTTCTGATACCTCTCGCTAATCTCCTATTTTTCTGGATCTGCAGTTTTAGGTCCTGCAAGTCACTTAAACAAAATAGTGATAACTACAGATCAAAGACACAAGAACATATTTCATATTTATTAGCTACTACATTCAGACGTGTTACGAAACTTAAGTCTATTTTCCGGATCTATTCACAGGAATTATTTTTCCAATGGTACATTCTTAAAATATACCTCGAAACAGACCATTGTGCCTAACTGATTGTAGATTTCCGTTTTCCACTTTGTCATCCCATAGTCCGCGTTTTTCAACCATGTGTGCTGTAGGCCATCCACGTCTAAATCAGCACAATAATATTGACCCTTAAACAAAAACTTGTTTCATTTCCACTTACAAATGTTGTGTTTTAAATCGAATGAGGAGGGAAGATTTTTCACAGAGTCAGCAATAAGTCAGAGATGCCACGTGTGTTGCAGGAGTCCACAAGGTACGGTGACTGATTTCCATCAGGCGAACTTCTTGTCAGTACTACTTAGTCAGCTCCCTAGGAGCTCCGTAGTAGCTGACTGAGTAGTACAGAAAAAATAAGGTCTGCTAGAACAAAGATTACCTATGACATTATACGAACTGATATTCATAACTATATGTAATAGATGGCCCTGAGCCTTTTAACGTAGTAGTAGTATAACTAAAGTCAGACTATAAAAATAGTTTTCTTTACAACTTTTTTACATCCATAGTTCTATATTGTTGCTATTTGAACTTCAAGATTTCAAATTTTGGTCTGGTCATGTCAAAGTTTGGAATTTGGAATACTCGTAGCACGAGTTAAGATGGTTTTAATATTACCTTTAAAAACGAACGCTTATCGGTATCATACTTTATCCCAATAGCTGCTAAAGCCATGGACAGTAGAACGCCTTTAGATCCGAAGTCATTTACAAAATAATTTTGTATCCATTTGCCATTCTCCAGGATGTAACTTCTCAATCTAATCTAGAAACAATACTATCAAAATCAATCCAAATATGAACAAATATTATCCATTCAAAAGTGGGTGTTAGGCATGAAGCGGATGGCATCCGTACATACTATCGCTTACATAAAAGTTGTGATTCTTTTCTTGAACTTATTATAAATTTATATAGTTAAATTCCTAATAACGTCTTGAATCTACACCTAAACAAATTCAAATATACTGTATACGATTGAGGATTATTTAAATGTTTAAGCTTACGTTATATCAGCTTTTAAATAATCAACAGGCACATCATATCCGCAGGAAGTAGATGGTATGATAAAAAATTTACACAAGCAAACTGTAAATATAGCATTTTCTAGTACCGATTATACTATAATAGTATTTAAGCAATGTTTATTAAAAAATCTTACATAAATATTAAGCAAAATAAAGTCTATCGTTACTGTAACCTGTAAATACAATGCAAGTACATTGTATATATTTGCTTTGTCCGTTCTTTTTAATGTTCTTACGCGAATATGATGCATCGGTATGACAAACTATCGCCCTCATGATCTGTCTAGCAGGTGTTTGAGGAAACGATATTTGATTTCGAGTAGGGATCCCGAGTTAGCATAATACACGCATATATACTTATCTGTGATAGCTAGCCTAAAAAGGTACCGTTATTAAGTATAAAAATGAGTGCCACTATTAACAAGCACAGGAAAATCCAGATGGCTTCGGTTACTTACCTTCACATTACTAGTGTCTCTCAAAATGGTAAAGTTCACACTCAAACGCATGGTATTGGAAACATTGTAGGCCGTTGCCGATCCATACAAGGGAGGATTCTTCATGTAGGGCCTAGTTACTTTATTACACGATTCTGCTTTCATAACGATGGATTTAAAGAGGCCCTGAAATAATTTTGATTTTTAAATATATTGCAGGATAAATTATAGTCCGCAAATACATGACATGAAATATTTTCTAGAGGGGTATAATTTTCTGCACGGACGATTCATTGGAAAGTAAAACTTCGGCAAATATTAAATACATAGTTTAAGGTTTAGCATTCCTCAAATCCAAATTTTATTTAAGTATTATATACTATAACATTACATTTAGTAATATATATAGTCTTATTGTGTCAAAGAATTTATTTAACACTTCCTCCCAAATTTAGAAAAACAAGATCTTCGTAGCTTGAGAAATACGTCATTTCGAAAAAGGGCCCAAACTGGTTAACTTACTAATCATAGTGTATTATGACCTTGATAGATGACGTTTTGTGTTTAAACCTGTTAGTTGCAAAAAAGAAATATAAATTTTCATCTGGGCTTACCGAAGTAGGCGCTGTTTTGGTATAAGCAAAACATATATACAATTCAAAAAGTAAAATAATATAAATTTTCAACCAAATCTGCAGAGCCACCATACTGCACCTGTGTTTGAAATACAATTAGATATCAAAAAGTTAATGATAGACAAATGGCACACTGTAGCTAATGAGCCACCTCTAATGAGTTATAGACATTACCCATACCATTAGGGATGGCTCATTTACCAATATTGATATAATTGAATAAAAAAGGAGTAGGTTAGACAAATATCATCATCCATATTGCTATTTCTGAAACTCTTGTGCCAAACAACATCATTGATCCTTACCAGGATATACATAACACGATTCTGAGAAAGATTAAGATACACATTGGGTAGTTAAAACAAAATAAATGTCGATAGTATATATTGATAATAAGAGATGGAAATAAATATGAGCTTAAGTCATGTATCAAACAAGGGGAGCGTTTTTCAGAATAAGAACTTTCTTTAATAAAGACAATTAGAGAATATGAGAATATGCCTGTGTTGCGGGGGGCTTCACAAACATTCAAACAACGGACACCAAGAACACCCAGACTCGGAACAACTATTTGTGGATCACGAAAATTTTTTGTGTTCTAATTGATGTAATGTTGGAAACGAAACTATTTAGTCTAGAGATCTCTTCATAGGAGCTGATAATCTTGTTCAATGGAGTCAGTATTCAGTATGATCTTTAGTTCTAATTGATGTAATTGGTTTTAATAAAATCTTGAATTTTGAATTGAAAGTTTGAAACACATTTCATAATAATTATGTTGAATACTTTTTCTTTTTTAACTTTACATCCATGAAATAAGACCTGCTAGAACAAAGATTACATATGAAATTATTTGAATGATATTCATAACATTTGCATTAGCAGGACAAAGCATTAACCATCAAACTTATATTACAAAAAATAATTCTGGCTAGATGATGGTTTTTGTATACTAGACTTTTTAAGTACTAAAAAAAATATTTCAGAAACAAAGATTTCTGATACTTTTCGCTAATCTGCTATTTTTCTGGATCTTCTGTTTTAGGTCCTGCAAGTCACTTAAACAAAATAGCGATAACTACAGATCAAAGACACAAGAACATATTTCATATTTATTAGCTACTACATTCAGACGTGTTACGAAACTTAAGTCTATTTTCCGGATCTATTCACAGGAATTATTTTTCCAAGGGTATAATCTTATAATAAACCTCGAGGCAGACCATTGTGCCCAACTGATTGTAGATTTCGGTTTTCCACTTTATCAACCCATAGTCCGCCTTTTTCAACATTGTGTGCATGAGGCTTGCCACGTCTAAATCAGCACAATAATATTGACCCTTAAACAAAAATTTGTTTCATTTTCACTGTCAAATGTTGTGTTTTTAAATCGAACGAGGAGGTAAGGTTTTTCACAGAGTCAGCAATAAGTCAGAGATACCACTTATGTTGCAAGAGTCCACAAGGTATGGTGACTGATTTTCATCAGGCGAACGCTAGGGAGCTGATTAAGTAGAATAGAAAAATAAGGTCTGCTAGAACAAAAATTACCTATGAAATTATACGAACTGTTATTCATGACATTTGCATTGGTTGGGCAAAGTATTTACCACCAAACTTATAGTAAAATAAATATTTCCTTGCTCTATGATGGTTTTTGTCAATGAGGCTTTTTAAGCATTAAAAAAAACAAGATTAGAAAACAAGGTTTCTGGTACCTATTGCTAATCTGCTACTTTTCTGTATCAGCTGTTTTTGGTCCTGACCTACTGTAAGAAATAAGGATACCTACAGATCAAAAACACCAGAACGTATTTTATAATTATTAACTACTGAATTCAGACAAGTTATAATCCTTAATTCTATTTTCCGGATCCATTCACAGGAATTAGTTCTCCAAGGATATATTCTTAAAATAACTCTCGACGCAGAAAAATGTACCTAACTGATGTAGATTTCGGTTTTCCACTTTGTGAACTCAAAGTACGCAGCTTTCAACCAGATATGTTGTAGGTCATCCATGTCTAAATTGGCAAAATAATATTCATCTCCATTGATAAGTATTTTGTTTTTGAAATGGATAGGAAAACGAAGGCTTTTACAATGTTCGCGAGTTAAAAATCTGGTGTCGCAAACGTTCCTAAGCTACGATTACCAGTTTCAGGCGGTAATGGCTGGCCCTGAGCCTTTTAACGTCCTGTAACTAAAGCCAGACTATAAAAATAGTTTTCTTTACAACTTTTTCCATCCGTAGTTGTATGTTGTTGCTATTAATGCTGAATTTGAACTCCAAGATTTCAAATAATTGGTCTGGAATTTGAAATACTCGTAGCATGAGTTAAGATGATTTTAATGTTACCTTTAAAAACGCACGTTTATCGCTATCATACTTTATTCCAATAGCTGCTAAAGTCATGGACAGTAGAACGCTTTTAGATCCGAAGTCATTTACAAAATAATTTTGTATCCATTTGCCATTCTCCAGGATGTAACTTCTCAATCTAATCTAGAAACAATACTATCAAAATCAATCCAAATATAAACAAATATTATCCATTCAAAAGTGGGTGTTAGGCATGAAGCGGATGGCATCCGTACATACTATCGCTTACATAAAAGTTGTGATTATTTTCTTGAACGTATTATAAATTTATATAGTTAAATTCCTAATAACGTCTTGAATCTACACCTAAACAAATTTAAACATACTGTATACGATTGAGGATTATTTAAATGTTTAAGCTTACGTTATATCAGCTTTTAAATAATCAACAGGCACATCATATCCGTAGGAAGTAGATGGTATGATAAAACATGTACATAAGCAAACTGTAAATATAGCATTTCCTTGTACTGATTATACTATAATAGTAATTAAGCAATGTTTATGAAAAAAATCTTAGATAAGTATTAGGTAAAATAAAGTATAAGTATCGTTACTGTCACCTGTAAATATAATGTACTTCACTGTCTGTTCTTTCTAATGTTCTAAAGAGACCATGATGCATCGGTATGACAAACTATCGCCCTCATGATCTGTCTAGCAGGTGTTTGAGCAAACGATATTTGATTTCGAGTAGGAATCCCGAGTCAGCATAATACACGCGTATATACTTATCTGTGATAATAGCTAGCCTAAAAAGGTACCGTTATTAAGTATAAAAATGAGTGCCACTATTAACAAGCACAGGAAAATCCAGATGGCTTCAGATACTTACCTTCACATTACTAGTGTCTCTCAAAATGGTAAAGTTCACACTCAAATGCATGGTATTGGAAACATTGTAGGCCGTTGACGATCCATACACGGGAGGATTCTTCATGTAGGGCCTAGTTACTTTATTACACGATTCTGCTTTCATAACGATGGCTTTAAAGGGGCCCTGAAATAATTTTGATTTTTAAATATGTTGCAGGAAAAATTATACTCCGCAAATGCATGACATGAAATATTTTCCAGAGGGGTATAATTTTCAGCACGGACGATTCATTGGAAAGTAAAACTTCGGCAAATGTTAAATACATAGTTTAAGGTTTAGCATTCCTCAAATCAAAATTTTATTTAAGTATTATAAACTATAACATTACATTTATTGACATACATAGTCTTATTGTGTCAAAAAAAATATTATTATGGTGTATTATGACCTTGATAGATGACGTTTTGTATTTAAACCTGTTAGTGACAAAAAAGAAATATAAATTTTGATCTGGGCTTACCGAAGTAGGCGATGTTTTGGTATTAGCAAAACATATATACAATCCAAAAAGTAAAATAATATAAATTTTTAACCAAATCTGCAGAATCACCATACTGCACCTGTGTTTGAAATACAATTAGATATCAAAATAGTTAATGATATACAAATGGCACACTGTAGCAAATGAGCCACCTCTAATGAGTTATAGACATTACCTATACCATTAGGGATGGCTCATTTACCAATATTGATATAATTGAATAAAAAAGGAGTAGGTTATATAAATATTACCATCCATATTTCTATTTCTGAAACTCTTGTACCAAACAGCATCATTGATCCTTACCAGAATATACATTATAAGATTCAGAGAAAGATTAAGATACGCGTTGGGTAGTTAAAACAAAACAAATGTGGATAGTATATATTGATAATGAGAGATAGAAAAATAAATATGAGCTTAAGTCATGTATCAAACAAGGGGAGCGTTTTTCAGAAAAAGAACTTGCATTAATAAAGACAACTCCCGCATTAAGAATATGCCTGTGTCGCGGGGGGCTTCCGGACCGGACCGGACACAAAGAACCCCCTGACTCGGGACAACTATTTGTGGATCACACAATTTTTTTGTGTTCTAATTGATGTAATGTTGGAAACGAAACTATTTAGTCTAGAGATCTCTTCATAGGATCTGATAATCTTGTGTAATGTAGTCAACATTTAGTATGATCGTTAGTTCTAATTGATGTAATTGATACTTTTACTTTTTTAACTTTACATCCATGAAATAAGACCTGCTAGAACAAAGATTACATTTGAAATTATATGAATGACTAGCTTTTGCCCGCGACTTCGTCCGCGTGGTGGCGGACATCAGACATCGTAGAGTGTGACATCTTATTTAGGGTACACCGGGCCACATGACCCGGTGACGGAACACTGTGTGGTTTTAGTCGCCTCGAATCCGACCTACGATCTTGTTGTTAGACCCCGCTTAGGTGGGGGTTAGATAGTAATTGGGGAGGGGAAAACTCACCAGTCACCTTAGGTTTGTAGAACAAAATGATGACCAGATCCGAGGATAAACCTCAAAGAATTGTCATGTACATAGTTTACATTGCTGCCGAATATTCGCGAGGATGCCCCGCGGCCTCCTTTAGAGGCGAAACACTGGTCGAACTATTATTACATGCCAGCGTAAGATTGCAGTTTAAGGCTTAATACTTTGAAGGTACTTGCAACGCTTGGTAAGTATATCTCATTGTGAAGGGTGTTAGGTATGGATTCCCTGTCTATGGCAATTCGATGAAGCAAGTGTTTTTTTTTCTTTTTCCGGATCCCGAGATCTTCATCACATCTTCACCAAATTTGAATGGTAACAAAAAAAAAAAAAACCTACAAAATACCTTTTTAAATTGAGTAAAAATCGATGCGATCAAAATGGAAGTTTCTTACAAACTTTCGTCCCCTATTTTAGCCTTTTAAGGGATACATTTCTGAAAAACGTGTTACAGTTATAGTGTATATACATCATAAATATAAATGTGCGCCTACTAGTGGGGCGTGCAATGGTGGGAGCGGCGGAGTGAACGCTCGCCGCTCACTTCGAGTCGTTCCGCCGAGCTAGTAGGAGCACAGTGTAGCCAACCTGTTGTTTTATTATGCCAAGCAGAACAGGACAACAGTAAACTCTTTTTTCTAACCAATTAGCTCAAATATCAATTTTTACATTTCTAACTTCAAAAATGTCAATTTTTCATGTAAACTTTCATCCCCTATTTTGACCCTTTGAAGCATAAATTTTCAGATACCTTTCTTATAGAACGCCTACATCATGTAACGTCCTCCAATTTATTATTACCTGTATACGTAAATAACACTTATTTATTTTTACAAAAAACTGAAGATACCTAATAAAATAATATAAAAATCTCAAACAATTTTAATTTATTATAACACCATCTATTATGGCATAGCAGCTTACCTGTATTTATAATTTATTACCTTTGCAGTTGTTTTTTATTTCCTTTATTGTGTTTTAAATATTACATTATTTTTTATGTTGTAAAACAATGGGTTTAGTCATTATTTTTTTACTATCTTGCAATAATAATCGTGGGCAAATAATCGAGCTATGCTTCGGCACGTAAGAGCGGGGTCGACCGGCCTCACAGAAAACCGGCAGATAAGCATTGCTTTCGCCGAGTGAGTGAGGTTACCGGAGGCCCTAACCTTTCCCTCTCCCCCATCTCTCCTCCCCCCACTCCCTCTCTTCCCCCCTTCTCCTACTCCTACCAAAGGCCAGCAACGCACTTGTAACTCTTGAGTTGCAGGTGCCCATGGGCAACGGTAGTCACTTACCATCAGGTCTGCTCGTTTGCCCCATATAGCATGAAAAAAAAAACAATAGCATTAATAACAGATTATTTTAATTTTTATTATTTTTCTTTAATGAATACATGTTTGCATTAGTCTTTTTTTTTATTTTCAAAGTTGTATGTTACCACGGTATCTATAAAACATAAAATTTTAAATAACTCGAAAGCGGTTAACATTTGCGTAGGGGTCAAAATTCTGAATATACAGAGTCATGAAATTATATATGTGTATAGTAGTATAGTTTGTTATAACGCTATCTATTATGAAAGTCTTATATTTTAACGCCATGTACCTCACTTGTCGCATGATTGACGTCTTGACTTTTATTGTCTACTTGAACCAAGCAAACACGTGTTCCCATACTAACTTTGGCACCCCTTTTTAACTCCTTGGGGGTGGAATTATTGAAAATCCTTTCTTATCGGATGCCTACGTCATACAAAGAACACACCCTCCAAGTTTCACGTCTCTACGATCAGCGGTTTAGGCTGTGCGATGATCCGTCAGTCAGTCATTCAGGACAAAGTATTTTATATGTATAGATATTCATAATATTTGCATTAGCAGGACAAAGCATTAACCACCAAACTTATATTACAAAAATTAATTCTGGCAAACTTAATTCTATTTTCCGGATCCATTCACAGGAATTATTTTTCCAAGGGTACATTCTTATAATAAATCTCGAGGCACATAAATGTGCCTAACTGATTGTAGACTTCGGTTTTCCACTTTGTCAACCCATAGTCCGTATTTTTCAACCATGTGTGCAGTAGGCCATCCACGTCTAAATCAGCACAATAATATTGACCCTTAAACAAAAACTTATTTCATTTCCACTGACAAATAGTGTATTTTTAAATTGAATGAGGAGGGAAGGTTTTGTGGAAGTGAGAGATGCCACTTGTGTCGCAAGAGTTCACAAGGTACGGTGATTGATTTCCATCAGGCGAACGCTAGGGAGCTGATTAAGTAGTATAGAAAAATAAGGTCTGATAGAACAAAGATTACCTAAGACATTATACAAACTGATATTCATACTATTTGCATTGGTTGGGCAAAGCATTACCACCAAAACTTATCTTACAAAAAATATTTCCTTGCTCTATAATAGTTTTTGTCAATGAGGCTTTTTAAGCATTAAAAAAACAAGATTAGAAAACAAGGCTTCTGGTATCTATCGCTAACCTGCTACTTTTCAGTATCAGTTGTTTTCGGTCCTGCCCTAATTTAAGAAATAGGGACACCTACAGATCAAAAACACAAGAACGTATTTCATAATATTTTTTAGCTACTGAATTCAGACTGGTTACGATCCTTAATTCTATTTTCCGGATCCATTCACAGGAATTAAATCTCTAAAACGTACGTAACTGACGTAGATTTCGGTTTTCCACTTTATCAACTCATAGTCCGCATTTTTCAATCAGATATGTTGTAGGCTATCCATGTCTAAACTGGCAAAAATAATATTGGCCCTTGAAAAAAAAAACTGAGTTTCATCTCCACTGAACACACTCCACAAAATACTTATATTTTATTTTTGAATTGGATAGGAAAACGAAGATTTTTACAGTGTCCGCGAGTTAAACCTCTTGTGTTGCAAACGTTCATAAGCTACGATTACCAGTTTCAGGTGGCGTTTTGTCAGTAGCATGTATAGAACACAATAAGTTTGTCTTGCTGATCTGTATGTAATGGCTGGCCCTGAGCCTTTTAATGCCCTGTAACTAAAGTCAGATTATAAAAATAGTTTTCTTTACAACTTTTTTCCATCCGTAGTTGTATGTAGTTGCCATTAATGCTCAATTTGCACTCCAAGATTTCAAATAATTGGTCTGAAATTGGGAATACTCGTAGCACGAGTTAAGACGATTTTAATCTTACCTTTAAAAACGCACGCTTATCGGTATCATACTTTATCCCAATAGCTGCCAAAGTCATGGACAGTAGAACGCCTTTAGATCCGAAGTCATTTACAAAATAATTTTGTATCCATTTGCCATTCTCCAGGATGTAACTTCTCAATCTAATCTAGAAACAATACTATCAAAATCAATCCAAATATAAACAAACATTATCCCTTCAGAAGCGGGTGTTCGGCATTAAGCGAATAGCATCTGTACATACTATCGCTTACATAAAAGTTGTGATTCTTTTCTTGAACTTATTATAAACTTATATGGTTACATTTCTTTTCTTTCTAATGATCCCGAGTTAGCATAATACACGCGTATATACTTATCTGCGATAATAACTAGCCTAAAAAGGTACCGTTATTAAGTATAAAAATGAGTGCCACTATTAACAAGCACAGGAAAATCCTGATGACTTCTTCGGATACTTTACCTTCACATTACTGGTCTCTCTCAATATGGTAAAGTTCAAACTCAAATGCATGGTATTGGAAACATTGTAGGCCGTTGACGATCCATACAAGGGAGGATTCTTCATGTAGGGCCTAGTTACTTTATTACACGATTCTGCTTTCATAACGATGGCTTTAAAGGGGCCCTGAAATAATTTTGATTTTTAAATATATTGCAGGACAAATTATACTCGGCAAATAAATGACATGAAATATTTTCCAGAGGGGTATAATTTTCTGCACGGACGATTCATTGGAACGTAAAACTTCAGCAAATGTTAAATACATAGTTTAAGGTTTAGCATTCCTCAAATCCAAAATTTATTTAAGTATAATATACTATAATACTTAAATAAATTTTGCAATAACGCATAAACGCGTTAACTTACTAATCATAGTGTAGATGACGTTTTGTGTTTAAACCTGTTAGTGACAAAAAAGAAATATAAATTTTGATCTGGGCTTACCGAAGTAGGCGCTGTTTTAGTATTAGCAAAACATATATACAATTCAAATAGTAAAATAATGTAAATTTTCAACCAAATCTGCAGAGCCACCATACTGCAACTCTGTTTGAAATACAATCAGATATCAAAATAGTTAATGATAGACAAATGGCACACTGTAGCTAATGAGCCACCTCTAATGAGTTATAGACATTACCTATACCATTAGGGATGGCTCATTTTCCAATATTGATATAATTGAATAAAAAAGAAGTAAGTTATATAAATATTACCATCCAGATTTCTATTTCTGAAACTCTTGTACCAAACAGCATCATTGATCCTTATCAAAATATACATTACAAGATTCAGAGAAAGATTAAGATAAACGTTGGGTAGTTAAAACAAAACAAAGTCGATAGTATATATTGATAATGAGAGAAAGAAATAAATATGATCTTAAGTCATGTATCAAACAAGAGGAGCGTTTTTCAGAAGAAGAACTTTCTTTAATAAAGACAACTCCCGCATTAGGAATATGCCTGTGTCGCGGGGGGCTTCACAAACATTCAAACAACGGACACCAAGAACACCCAGACTCGGGACAACTATTTGTGGATCACACAAATTTTTATCCCGTGTGGGATTTGAACCCATAACACTCAGCGCAGCATAGTGGCAAGGTGACCACTTAAACCATTGCGCCATCCGTGGTGTCAGAACTTTCAGTGGGCGGTATTAATTAAAAATATCCCTATATAATATCATAAATATATAACATATTTATGATATTATATAGAGTCAGCCGCTTGATACTAACGTGACAGGTAGTTTCACTCCTTAATAAAGGCACTTTGGAACCCTTTGGAAATGAAACTATTTAGTCTAGAGATATCTTCATAGGAGCTGATAATCTTGTGTAATGTAGTCAACATTTAGTATGATCGTTAGTTCTAATTGATGTAATTGATTCTAATAAAATCTTGCCAATTTTGAAAAACAGCTCATAATAATTATGTTGAATACTTTTACTTTTTTTAACTTTACATTCATGAAATAAATTTTTATACTAAATTACAACAGAGAATTAACGCCTGATCATAACCAAATGTCCGGAATACTAAAATCATCGTGATAAATCCAATAATATCTGTAATTGTGTAACATGAACGAGAAAATTTAAAACCGCACACCCGGCCGTTTGATCCCAAACTAGACAGAACCTTTTTTGTAAGTCGGACGGATGAATTTTATATATCAAAACTTGTACTATTTAACTGTGAAGTATAATTATTCCAAATTCTGAATTCATACTTGGATTCAATACTCTCATACTCATCAGATGGCCAGATCCTATATGGTCCAGCCTTACATTTTGGCTACTTTAAACACTTATATATTTATTTAATTTTGTATTTATTGTTTGTATTGAAAATGTTGGCTATAGATAAACATACAAGAAGTATGTTAGTGGATGTATAAAGAAAATAACTATGTCCAAGTATGACAAACAATAAAAATATTTTATTATTATTATAAACAGTCTGGGACATCTTTTAACCTAGAAATGATAAGCTTTTAAGCATACATATCTTATACTCTGGTACTCTGGTACAAAGACATCGAAATGAATACATATTGAAAAGAACTGGTCCAAAATGGGATCCTTGAGAAACATCTGAATCCTTGTAATATAGGCACCATTTGCATTCATTTAGAGTAATTCCCTGTGATCTTTATTATGAGTAAAACCAACTCATCAAGCACCCATGTGTGCCGCTAAACTATAGCTTAGCTAACAGTACGTGATGATCTACTTTATCAAATGCACTTGAGAAATTTGTGTTTAAAGCATCCATTTCTTGCCTTTGCATTACCACCGAGGGATTTTTTTGTGTCTGATATGTAGTCGATTAAGTTAGTGTATACATTTTGCCCGATTTGGGTCAAGGGTTATTGTTAAAAGGGTATTGTGTGTTAATGAGGCAAATTAAATATTTTAAGATAAAATAAATCTAAATGAAAGTCTCCTTTTTATCAATGGTAACAATTCTAGCCATTTCCCATTTACGTGGAAAACGTTCTATTTATCTATAAATAAATATTAAAGTGAGAGCTATGGGTAAAGCAAGTATTCGCAAAACATGTTTAAAAACAATGTTTCATGATAGATAGAGGAGTCAGAAAAATAGCAAGCAATTTAAGATTGTTTATTTCTTCAAATTAATTGGAATTAGTTTTCCAAGGGTACATTCTTAATATAATATTCAAAGCAGTTAAGGGTGCCTAAACGATGCGAGATTTCAGATTTCCACTTCGTCAATCCATACTCCATCTTTTTTATCCAGACGTGTTGTTGGGTATTAATGTCTAAATTGTCAAAATAATAGCGACCCTTGAAAAAAAAAGTCAGTCGTTTATTCTAAGCATATAAATAAATAAAAGTACAAATGAAATCATACTAGGAACTGCTAATTTAAATTATGGTGCCAAGTTGGCCTACAAAAGTAATCAAGAAATTTGTAAAATGAATTATCTAAGGCAAAAAAATGTGAAAAAAGACGTAATGGTGAAAACAATGTTAATCTTTATAAGAATACTGCGAAACGAGACATTACTTAACATCAAGCAGTAAAGTAAGAAAAATACTTTTCATCAATCCTTCCACCGTTTAATTAGGTATACATTATCATAATCAATGCTTGAGATTAGGACAGTAGAATAATAATTGCAAAATGGGTAAAATATTAGAAGATCTTGTACCCTGAGTATGCTCGCTCCAGGTACGAGCCAAGATTTTTATGGATCTTACCTTCAAAAACATACATTTATCGCTATCATATTTTATCCCCAGAGCAGCCAAAGACGTGACAAGAATAACACTTCTGCACCCGAAATCACTTATAAAGTAAATAGGTATCCATTTTCCATTCTCCATGACGTAATTTGTCAATCTAATCTAGAAATATATGTATAATAGATCATTACATTACACATTATATTATCTCTACATTAAGCAGTAGACATCCCGTCGCTTGAGAAAATGATTTTAAATTAACAGTTTGCGAAATGTAAGTGTGAAAATCAATTAAGATGAAATTTTACACGTGCAAAAATAAATCATTAAACTCGTCTGTCTTAAGCACGTAATACACATTTACTTTTGTAAATACATTCCTTATTCCTCAGTCACTACAATACATTTACGGTTAAAGAAAAAATATAATAGTAATAACTCCACACATGTCACACACGGCCGTCTGATCCCAAACTAGGCATAGCCTGTACTAGTTTAACCAGACTGCTGATAAACATACTATTTTTAATCGTGGGAGAGCCATGCTTCGGTACGTATGGGCCGGCTCGACTGGAGTGATACCACAGCCTCACAGGAAACCGGCAGTTAAGCAATCCTTTTGTTTTTCGCCGAGTGAGAGAAGTTACCGGAGGCCCTAACCCTTCCCTTTCTCCCTTCCTCTCCCCCTCTTCCACCCTTCCCCTACTTCAACCTTAAAGGCCAGCAACGCACTTGTGACTCTTGAGTTGCAGGTGACCATGGGCGGCAGTAGTCATTTACCATCAGGTGACCCATCTGCTCGTTTGCTCCCTATACCATTAAATATATATATATATATTTCTAAATACATACATATTATAGATTTTAAATATAAATTACACCCAGATACAGAGCAAGTGAATTATTTGTCCTGAACTAGAATGAAACCCACGACCTGTAGCTTAGCAGTCAGTATCATTAACGACTAAACCAACAGGTCCATCAAATTAAATTAATTATCAATAATGTGTATATGAAATTAAATTAGATATATATAATTCCATAAAATATGGTAGTCATTTGCAAAATTGAACTTAGACGTGAAGTGAACTCAATACTTTACAACTATCTAAATTTGATTTTTCATCTCATCTTATCACAAATTTTTGAGGGTTCCCTTGGCTTAAATCAAAAGTTTCACATCTTAATTATTCATTTGTTTTTGCAATGCTCTACGAGCATGTATTATAAAGTATAATATACTTACTTTCACGTTACTTGTATCTTTTTCTATGCTAAGGTTAAGACTCACATACGTTTTATTAGAAACTTTGTATACACCTGCTGTTGCTACGATTGGAGGTTTAATGATATAGGGCCGAGATACCTTCTTACACATTTCTACTTTTAAAAGAATAGATTTGTAGGGACCCTGAAAAAATTACTGACACTTAAAAATAATATATCATTATTTTATAAACAAGCATTAGATTACTAGCCAGCATACACCAAAATGTAATATTTCATATAGCCTTACCGAAGTAGCAAGTGTTTTACTATCAGCAAAACATATGTGTAATTTTAAAAGTAAAATTATGTAAATGTTTAGCCAAAACTGCCAAACGACCATCTTTTATTGTTGTTTAAATCACAATAAATATCTCAAAACAAAATGCTAATGATACACCGTAGCACAGTGTAGTAAATGAACCATCCTGATAATCATTGAGATCATTTATACCTCGTTAGGGAAATGGCTAATTTCGATACAAATATTAAAATTGGAGTGTGTTTGAGTCGCATTATTTCAATGAAGTACTCAAACTATGCTGTAAAATGGAATCTGACATAATCCATATTCCAATTTCTGAAACACCCATATTTATCACCGAAAGTGTTCTTATTCATGATACTTCACCAGTTCCTGGTGAGGACAATGTTGTTGATAGTATCAGGAAAGTGTAATCTACACACTGGCTGCTTAAATGATTTACGCTCAAATAGTAGGATATACCCTAAACCTTACGTTACTATTTGAAAAAGTAGGTAATAGATTTATAATGGACATAGATATTGTACTATAGTAAACTTTCATCATAAACAGTATTGACAAGTTCACATATAAAAAGAGAAAGAAAATTAATAAGCTATCGTTGAATAAGTTTGTAATAAATTCATTTCACTGAGGCAAACGAGCAGACGGGGCACCAGATGGTAAGTGACAGCACGGGCCATAGGCACCTGCAACTCAAGAGTTACAAGTGTGTTGCCGGCCTTTAAGGTGCGAGTAGGGGAAGAGAGGGAGAGGGGAAGAGGGGGAGAGGGAATGGGTAGGGCCTCCAGTAACCGCTCTCACTGAGCGAAAAGCAATGTAAGCATTGTTTCACTACCGGTTTTCTGTGAGGCCGTGATATCACTCCGGTCGAGCCGGCCGATTCGTGCAGAAGCATGGCTCTCCAACGAGGTTAAATTGATTGATAGACGTAAATCGATAGACGGATCAGTAGATAGGTAATATATTGGTTTGTCTTCAGTATTGCACTATGCATTTGGTAGTGGCCACCGTTGTTCCAAGATTTGGGATTAGCCACCAGTACAGAATCAAACTAAAAGTTGATGGATGTGATTGTTGAGTTTGCAGTGCTGCTGCTGTGATGAGAATTGCTGCCAAGGGCTGCCTAGGTTCTCAGGAACTCTCTTCTTAGATAATACCCGAGAAAATTGACCAACTTGAGATAAAATACCGTATGGTTTTAGTTGCTTCGATTTCGACGTACCGCTTCACCGTTAGCCCCGGGGGTGAGGTAAAGACTGGTAATGGTTTCCAGACGATAAAAGAAGGTGATAGTGGAAGAAAAAAACGTGACACTTGGTAAAAGTAATTACAATGAGGTTTGAATATTTATACGTACCTCACATTACTTTCCAGAGGGAAGAGGAAAATGAGGCGAGAAAGGTAGATCAATAACAATACCGGGTAATCACAATACTTTACCATATTTGGCAGCTTTGAATGTACATGCAATGATATATGAACATCTGTTGAGTTGATCAGGGATTCTCAATGGGAACATACGTCAAATGATCGACCGCCGCCTACACATTCAGCGATATTAAGTACTGGTGATAAAAAAAAAATGGATTTAAAAATACCCAGGGCAAATCAGTTTTATTTCTTTTATGGTTTATTTATTTAATAACTTTTGAAAATGTTTTTGAAGATAGTTAGTTTTAAAGACTTATTTATCAGAGTTTTTGCCTCTCAAATGGTTAAAATCTGAAAAAAATACAAGTGTCAGTTTAAGAAGAGTCTCTTGCGAATAATCCCAGCAGATAAATAATTTATTTTACTGTACTTTATCTCCGCATGTTATTAAATGCAATAAAAAAAAACAACTCGTACACAACATAGCACTAAAGTTTGTTAGTATGAAGTGTAAATCTATTTGTTTGGTTGAGTACAGAAAATTTCTAAACTGTACCAAATTTATAACACTAACAGCGCCCCACTTTCACCCGCGTAAGTCCCGATCCCGTAGGAATATCGGGATAAAAAGTAGCCTATGCGTTAATCCAGGTCTCCAGCTATTTACATACCAAGTTTCATCGCAATCAGTTCAGTGGTTTTTGCGTGAAAGAGTAACAAACATCCATCCATCCATCCATCCAAACTTTCACATTTATAATATTAGTGGGATAGTGGGATTATTTGAGATCTTTTATAATACTGTCTTACAGCCTCATTAGCCTCGAGGCATAGATACTAATGCGTGCATACGACTTGCCAGGTTGGGAACTTGTCATTTGTTTTTGAAGTAGGAAATTCCTCTTCGTCTCAAAAAGCCCTGGATATACATAGGATAAGTGGTAAAGTGACATAATTTTCATTCAAAACGATAAGACATAAATGACGATCTATAAAAATTAAAAAGTAAACTTTCCAAAAGTTCAAATCAAAATCAAATCCAAATCAGAATAATTTATTTCAATTAAACAAATTACAGGTATTTTTAAACTGTCACGAATGAGTGAGTCAGTCGTGAAGATAGTTGTCTGTTCTAATACGTACATCTTATGGAAAAGAACAGGCAAAAAAATCCAAGATTTTTTTACAAGTTTCTACTATATAATATTTGCCCTAAAATATAAACAGTCCTTCTAAATTACTACTATATTTAATTAATAGCAGTCTAGAGATGTACAGCCTCGTCCAATGGCACTCGTTCACGAGCATGACACGCTCGCAAGCCAGCTCAACCATATTGAAGGGAGTCAAATGAACTGACATATACGCCACCATCAGCAAGACTTCTAGGTTAGCTGATGGTAGACCAAAATAACTTATTAAAACGAGTTTCCTGTATTTATATAAATATTTAATTAATGTCTACTTTAACAAACCATCTAAACAACTTAATATTATATCCAAAGAATGTTTTTAAACTGTCAATATCATAAAAAGTTCGAAATTCAAAATGGTGCAGGCCCCAATGTTAAGAGCACGATAAATCATAATTAGAAGCCATCTAACTTTTCAACGGGTGCCGATAGCCAACATAATCCTTAAGGTACCAACCTTACGGCCTTTGACTTGGACGCCATATTTTATCGATACTGACAATATGGTGCTAATATGCTGCCAGGGATTTGAAGAAAATATTTTTTGATTTAAAGAATGATAGTGAATGGTGATGAGAACATAAATTAATTAAATTAAAAAAAATTGTCTTTGTTCTAGTTGTTTGTTCTCTAATTATCAATTAACTCTGTATTGTATTTGATTTTTGGCTTCTGAGTTTTAAAGGCATCCTGTGTTACTAAATCATTCAATTATACATTTTATTTGGTATTTACTTTTGTCATTACATTATTCTTTCAAATCTCAAGATAAAACTCCGTAAAAATCTGATTATAAAGTAATTTTTGAAGTGAAAACTTCTTTATGCACGTTGGACTCTTTTGGTATGGGGAAAAAGCACTGAACTCGCGTGATACACACTCACACTCAGATGACAGATATGTCAATTATGTTTTCATTTCTGACATGCAGTCCTACGACTGACAGTTTTTTTCTCTTTTTTTTTCTTTCGTAAGTTTTTTCTCTACGTTAAGAGCCCAGGCGAAGACTCTGCTTTTCTTATATTTGCCTAAATATTGTTGGGACACAGTAATATCACTTCCGTGTTTCTTACCTTATTTTCTCCAGCTGAGCTTTTTCGACTTAAATCACCATCAAAACTGTGCTAGAAGTGTTGGTTTACCACCGTCTTCTTTTGAAAGGTGCTTTTCTAACTGTCACTGCTAATTATATACCTAATTATTTGTATGCAGCATTTTAGTGCCCCAAAAAAGGAACGTTTTGTATCGGTAATGCAGTTTCGCGCGACAGTACGTGGGAGGGAACGGCAACAAATGATAAGTATTCTTTTGAAAGCAAAAATAACTGAATTTGATTTAAATAGTTACGCGATAAGTATGCCGGGTATTTTAACTTTATGCTGTTTGGATGTTGGTGACTTTTTGGAGAGTAAAAGAGACGAAAAATCAATTTTATATTGTGTACACTTATGCTAGTATATCCCAAAAGCCACAGTACACACACATTTAAGTATAGCACCTACATTTTGTAAATGTACATAAATTGTTATTAATTGGATGTTATAGGAACCGAGCCTATCGTCCTTTATCTATTAAATACATGTATCCAGGAAAAGGAAAGTTAAAAATTTTGTCAAAATAGCAATCTCAATATTTATATTAACAAGTCACTAATATGAACAACTTTAAGTCCATCTCACTGCCAGTCGATAACCAAACCGATATCGTCCGATTATTTTAAGCCGTTTACATTATTTTGACAGCAATGACAAATTAAATGCCGCCCTGGCGGATGTCGAAGATTCATGGGGCGATGTTACAGGACTGGATTCCGGATTCAAATTAATAATGTTATTTTGAATCAATCGGGGATAGTGATATAAGTTCAAAATAAGAAGTTTTAACGTCATATTTTTATTTTTAACACTTTTTAATATTTTGTTACGATTGTGTAATTTTTGAGTTTGGGATTCGTGAAGTTATGAAGTTTAAAGATAGACGTGAAAGCGTGGTTATAAAAAAAAATGAAAAAAAAGAAATGATTAAAAAATTAGTATACATTCATAACTATTGATGTGGATTGTTACAAATTGTGATGTAAATACAGTGAAGCAAACCTATTAAATGATAAACATAATGTAAAATCAGCCGTACTATAGACATTTTGCAATGACTCAATCACAATCCAAGTGCAAAAGTCTGTTAAAAGTAGACCTAACTTTCAAATCACACAAACGTTTAATCATGCGGGTATCGAACACGGAACACTTAGAACATCAGCAGTAGGCAATGTGTGTAGTTGAATTGTTTCCTAATATATTCTCCTTTATTTAAATTACAGACTTACATCCTTTCCCGTGTAGTCTATAAATAATATTTCTCTCCAATAAATAATTTCAGGAACACTAAATCAATTGATGGACGGCGTGTCATTATAATTGCTGCTTAGCACCCGCCGTGTACAGCGTTGTGTTATTCTTATACGGACATAAATCGAAGAATATTGACTTAATTTTATTAGAAGTTATTTCTATAATGACTTAAGTCTTCTGTGTCTTTGTTGTTGTGTATTTATTAAAACTTTTTATGCCGTTACATCATTAACCGACTTCAAAAAAGGAGAAAGTTTTCAATTGGTCCGAATATTTTTTTTTATGTTAAGTAAATAAAATAAAAATGTGTTTATTTCCACCACAAACAACCCAATGTTCAATGATTAATAAATATTGGTACAAATATAAAAGTTATAGTTTGGGGTGGACTGGAGCCTAAACTAGTACAAGACCTGTATTTCAGGACTCCAGGATTCACACCCGCGCTGTTTTGTTAGTAAATGTATTGTGGTGCGTTTGTATATGTATGATTGTATGTGTGTATGTATATGTGTGTGTGTGTGTGTCTGTGTGAGTGTTGTGTGTGTGGTGTATATGTGATAATAAGCTTCACTTAACAATTGTGATAAGTGATTCTGTGTCAGTATATGATAGATTAATTAAATTATTTTAATAACAGATTCACACTTATGTCGTTTTTCAGAAAATATTTAATATTGTGTTCAATTTATTATAGAAATATGATGCAAGAAAGAGAGGTTGTCGCCTGAAAAAGGTAGTTTTATGTTGAATGGGGTCACAAATTCTAATTCTTCTTCGGGTTGAGTACGTAGCATTGTGAGATACTTTTTTATGTATACGGAGTACACTATTTAAATGTATGTATGTTCATCGATTACTCGAAAAGACGCCGGAATCAATTTGAATTTTTTTTTGTTTCAATGGGTACACTTTTCAGGTAGTCCCATGGTCATCAGGTCAGCATCTGATGATGGAATCCTGGAGAAATCGAGGGAGCTCTACAAATTTTATAGGCACACTTGAAGTGATTCAGGTATTTTATAGCACATTGAAGTCGGTGATAAAGGTATCGGATTTGGATCTATGTTTTAAAAGTTTTAAAAGATAAGAAGAGAAGAAGAAGAGAAAGATAAGATATCCAGATCCGTTTAGCTATTTAACGTGATTGAGTAACAAACATCCATCCATCCAAACTTTCGCATTTATATAAAAGTAAGATGACTTGTTTCTTCCATTTGGAAAATCCATGTCTCTGTAATTTTAATATATGGTATGGATTGACTGGTATTGACTACCCTGTGGGTCTAGTGGTTAGTGATCCTAGCTGCTTAGCCACAGGTCGTGGGTTCGATTTCCACCTAGGACAAATAATTGTGTGATGAGCATGATCATTTGTTCTGTGTCGGGGTGTAATTTATCTATAATATGTGGGTATTTAGAAATATATAAGTATGTTTATCAGCAGTCTGGTTACCATAGTACAGACTCTGTCTAGTTTGGGATCAAACGGCCGTGTGTAAATGACAAGAAGATTCAAGTTATAATGCTACTAGCTATTAACAACCATGAACCGGTCATATATATAACAACACATATACGAGGTGTTGAAAAGGACAAATGGTTACTTTCATACAGCAAAAAGTACTGTTTCGATTGAAACGGTGGGAGAGCCATGCTCACGTACATGGCGAAACGAAAATATCAAAAATATCGAAAATGTGTGGGTGGATAAAGAACCTTCTACCGCACGATTTCGATGAGGGAGGGCGTGCACCGCTGAGCCAGTCAGCCTGACCACGGCCAGTGCAATCTGGTTTAAACGTCAGGCAATTCAGAGGTATGATTATACTTTTTCGTGATCGCGTTAATTCCCGTAAATACATAATTATATCATGGAACCTTTCGCTACATGTAAATATATTGAATGGTTTGAATAAATTCTATCAAAATAATGTAAATATGGTAAATACTCGAAATTGTATTTAAAAACAAAACTGTTTATTTTATAAAAAGCTAACCTCAAAGTTCTATAGAGACATATTAGTTCTTCATTACAAGATTCAGTAGTCTCAAGAAAAAAACCATTAATTTTTATTTATTTTATCAGTAACCAAAAAGAACATACTTGTCATATATTATGCTACTCAAAATCGAACCTTATCTCTGTGCTGACAGATTCTGTTTTATTTGCATGTTTAAGGATGTCGATTTAAAAAGAATTTGATTAATAGTTGAAGCGGACAGTAGCAGTGATTTTTTTTATTTTTAAATTCGAACGTCCGGTGACTGGCCACCTTTGTATTCGATTCATTTATCAACGTACCAAAGGATCAAATCGATTCGAAATTTTAATATCGATATTATTGTTCGATGCCATTGGAATTCTTTTTATTTTGTGAATGAATGGTATTAGTAAGGGCATAGGAATGTATGAATGGACGTTGGGCCTTTAATTCTATGTGTGTTGATGGTATTTGGTAAAAGGAAGATATAGAAGTCCTATATAAATAACAATCTTAAAAACAAAATCGATTAAATAAAGTACTGTATCATACATTAACTATTATGCTACCTTTGTAATATTGATTGCTTAATAAATTGATACACCTGACATTCTGCTAAATAAGTTTAAAAAAAATGGCTATTTGAGGGAATCTATGAGCTTCTTTATGACCAGAATTTTCATCCGTAGCAATCAGAATCTGGTAACTCTGGACTCATCTAGAGTAACGTTAATTCATAAGAGTAGGTAACTCCGTGACGGAAAGGAATAAATATATTTTTCATTTTTGTTACGTTTTCGATAAATGTCTATATCGAAAACGAAACAAAAACATGTGCGTTCTTAGTTATCAATACCTGCATGTCCATCTTTATTTTAAAAATAGGTTATATATGTATTTTGGACTTTGTCATATTGAGCGCACTTTTCGAATTTCGAATTTTGAACACCACAATTCGAATCATATAAAGTCCGGCGCAAATTAAGCTGGGGGAGTCGTTAAAACGTATTTATTTTTGATTTAATTAAAAAACAAAGTATGTATTAATTCACAATATCCTTCCAGAAATTCTGTCGTAGCAAGTAAACCCAGCATCCGGCCCAACTCTGAACCGGCTACCTAAATTTACAAGCCGTATTGGCCACCAATAGCGATCGATCAATGTTGTACTTCCTCGAGATAAAAATGATTAGTCTCGCCTACAGATCGAGATAATCATTATTGGAGTGATAGACGCGATCGGTGGAAGCCGATCGGGTTGTTGCCACTGCGCGTTCAAACAAAGGATGTTGTTTTAAAATATTTAATCAAAATTCTATCAATTTTTTATGGATTGGATTGCTGTAAGCCTAGATAATAATTAAAATTATTTTAAATTCCTAACACTGTCCTGACAATTTCAGATGTCAATGTCTATTAGAAAAATGTTTTTTAACGTAGAGATAAATTCTTTGCGGTCCCGTTTATATGCTGTAAACTGTACTTTAGATAGAACCATCATTGCTGGTTAGCAAAAGGATTTTCACACTGACAGCCGGCACGTCACGGCTCTGCTCCACAAAACTGATCACCGTTAAAGAGTGTACAGTGCGGTTTCCTCCTGGAGGTATCACATTCAGCGTCTGTGATACATGGTAGATATATTTGATTTCTATTCAATTTCAATCAATGTCAATATCGTACAGTCTACGCTAATGGCAGACGAGGTTGAAGATAACCAGATCCTTCATATTAAAGAAACTATCTTGATTTCAGAGTAAAATCAAAATAATAACGTCACTAGGTATTTTTTATTTATACTACGAAGGTGGTAAGCCAGCTTAGGTCTCGCTTAATAGTAACTTGTAGCAGTTTCTACAAACTTTAGCAACATGCAATAAATTGTCAGCTCTATCTCCAACTAAAAGAATATTCGGTAATCCTTGTCAACAATTACATCGGATACAAACTGTCTAATATATTTAAACCTCAAAATTAAGTAAAGTGAAACGTCCACATCCTGTATAAGGCCACCGCCCAACTGAGGAGATCTCAGTGTCGCGATACTGTCTTTGTGATAGATAATCTTTGAAATCGAACAACGTTCGACGGCTGCACAACACTTAAGACCACATTAATTTATTGGAGCTTAAAGTTCCTATATATAGATTTTATACTTACGAAGTAACTTCGAGAGCGAGAGAGATGTGTTGATGGTAAACTTCTTATGACATTTATAATAATTAAGTTTAAAAAAAGGGAAGCTCACTTCAATGCCCAAAAAGGCAAGCAGTATGTTATCTAGGCTCAGCTAGCCAACACAGCCTAACAAGCACTTTCCTATTCCGCGGAAGACGCACCAGGTGTCGGAGAGCTCAGAATGATCTCCGACCTCCATGAGCACTAGCCTGGGGGTAGTGGGTCAGGCTGCCCTCATGCGCTCATGCTGCGACTCACTTATGTGACTGGCCTGTAGTAGTTAGTGACACTGACTGCTGAACCAGAGGTCATGGGTTAGATTCCCACCCAGTACAAATAATTGTGTGATGAGCATGATTATTTGTTCTGTGTCTGTGTGTAATTTATCTATAATATGTATGTATTTAGAAATATAAAAGTATGTTTATTAGCAGTCTGGTTACCATAGTACAGGCTCTGTTTAGTTTGGGATCAGACGGTCATGTGCGAGATGTGTCAAGTTATTATTATTATGACGGAACACCGTGTCGTTTTAGTTGGTTCGAGTCCGACATACGACTTCACCCTTGGCTTCTGTGAGGTGATAAGCCGTGGGGGTTTCCACACGATAAAAAAATATAATAGCAATACAGATCGAGTTGCTTGAATATAATTTTTTACGTACTTAATTAACTCTATATCTTTCTCTCTCCAATCAGACGAAAAGGAAGATAAGGATTATGTTTTTATTCATTTTCTTCATTCTTTCCTAATCTAGGGTTAGACGGATATCACTATTTTGCAGCAGTAGTAATAGTAGCCAACGATAAATAAATAATACAATAAATATAATAAAATAAAACTAATATTATAAAGGCGAAAGTTTGTGAGAAATTTTTGAAGAGTAACAAACTTATCCTCGCAATATATATAGATATTTGCTACTCGATTAGAGTCTGGAAAAGCATACAGGCTACTTTTTATCTTTGAAAAATGTACGGTTCCCATACGCAGTCGTGGGAAATAGCTTTAGAAATAGATTTTATAAAAAACCTCATATCATAACATGTTTAGTAGTCTAGGGCACTTCATTTTCTAGACCCTTGTAACTAAAATATTTATGATGGCGACTAATTTTTATCGACGTATATTCGTTGTATTTGTTACTTTTCTTGATCCGAATAATAATAACTAGAGATCGCCAAGTTATTGAATTTCGACCATTTATTAAATTTATTTTTTTGGTTTATTTCTTGACCAATATAACTTGAAGTGTCATTGTATAACTTTCCTTACCACGACAGATCAGCATTATGTACTGGAGGCGTGTAGCTTGCTATAGTCGTTTTCACGTATTTATTTAATTTATAACACATGTTTAAAATTGTAACTATCTGCACTTCTTCTATATATAAATTATGAGTATCAAAAATTTCACGCACGAATTCTCTACACGTATTAATACATAGATATAATAATTATTACTTGAATTGAGCAGGAAATCTGAATGCTTGAAAGATAGCAGTCATGGGATTGCTGGCTGGCTCGTCGGCTGCGGCATGTCAAAATCAATTGACACTGGAAAACAACTGCGTCAAAATTCAAAAATCGAAGAATAAACAATGTGGCATAGGGACGTGCTACCCTTGCCTTATTTTAAAATAGTAGTTGTATTCATTGATAGTATAAAAGTTGAGGCAATTCCTTTACGGAAATCATATTAATCACCGCATCCGACCTACTGATTCAATACCCAAGCTCCATCAATATGTTTTTAAATCTGGTTTTAAATATAGGAACAACCAATCTTGAGGTCTATATGGCAGTTTAACGTTAATTGAAAATATGTTAATTAAAAATAATTATATGGTAGACTTTAAAGCTATTAATCTGACAATTTACAAGTTAAAGAAGCTAATAAGAGCGTGCTACAAACACGAAAATATCTTCATCAGAAACCACAAACCAATTTAAACTCATTGACACAATATAAATAGTTTTGCATATGTTTACGTCAAAAGTTCTATACAAGTGAAATATTAAAAATTTCGATCACCATTTAACTCTATGCGATTTCTACGCCTATATTTCTGTATTAAATCTGAAAGGGAAGTCTTAAACAATTTTAAATATAAAAGCAATTTGTAACAAAATTGGACTCTATACCTTTGTAATATGAATGTAAATTATTTCGTTCTTGTACTTGGATGATATTGTATTCTCAATAAGGTGTATCGTCCATCACAATCGATTTGTCCCGAAGCTAGCCGAAGCGACAAAAAAATTAAGATAGGCACCGTTCAATCAATATAATGACTTTATTTAACATTGACAATAAAATATCGCGGTTCTATTGTATGCTGAGTAGAGGAGGGTGGATGAGTCAGTTGTCGGTCGTAGAGATTTTAAAGTATAGGTATGATTTTGAGTAAGGCTCTTTGTTCGTCTTCTTATGGCTTGAACTGCCTGTTGGCTTTATAAATTTGACAAAGTATTAAGCTTATTTCCAAATCTATCCGTTGGATACTTAGAGGTACTCAAATATTTAAAAAAAATTATTGAAGAAATTGCCAGAGGTGTATTAAAAATCCAGATTTTGCCAAATATGTGTAAATAATTTAGTCCTAATCACGTAATAGGGAGTAAGTCTACTGCCGTCAACCGAGCACTGGGGATTCATTACAGATTAGAGAAATAAACTTATATGTTGATGTTAAGAACTATACATAATTGACACACAAAAACATAGTTCTCTTCGCTGTTTAAGTTTTTAGAAGTCTGACAGTACTTTTTGTATCCATTTATTGTTGAAGATTTTTGAAGAAGAACTTTGATCTAACTCCATCTACCACTCTGTTACAATTGAATAAAGCAGAATCCAAAATTATTAGTAAGGACGAAAATTGGTACTTTCACCACGGTTTCAAGTCATTCAAAGCCAGATCCAGATGGACCAACATAAGCTGACAATACTGATTGACTCCCATAAAACATCGTATTGAGACATTCGTCACTCGCGAGACAATGGGTTCGATTCCCGCCTGATGTCCGACAGATGACACGATCACTTCGTGATGTATCCATAATTTGATTTATTTGTGGTTGGTATAGAATGGAACTTTTTAAACCAAGGAACTTTAACTAGACTTGTTACCAAAAACTGTAGTTATCTAACTTTTTCCTGTAACTATCCACACTAAGGCAAATTTTTATTTCCGTCTCCAGTTTACCCTTCAGCGGTTCCGTTTGGGCCTAATTGAGTTACAAACATCTTCGAAAACTTTCACAATAAAATATTACCATTAGAAAATGATATGGAATTGAAAAATAGATCTTCGGCCAATGTAATCATCACTATCAACAGGCCGTATTTGCTAGCGTACGGACGTTGTTAGCTCTGAGTATTGACAGTCCACATAGAAGATCAAGAGAGAGATAAGGTGCGGAAAGTTTTCAAAACTTGTGTTTTAGAAAGAAGAATAGAAATATCACTGAGCTCTCATCAATCCATCTGTGACCAAAGTTCCAAAAACCTATTGTACTTTCTAAATATTACCGCGATTAAAATTCGCTTTAAACATAATGTCTCCAAAATCCACATAGCAAAATGTATACAAATAGGAAAACAATCAATTCTCCCAGTTTTATCTTCACCAAAGTAGTATTGCCACTCGAGGGTTGTATCCATTAACGTAAGTGACTCTCAGTTCGATGTGCAGACGTTTTTTGTCTGTCTACGTGATTGATAAAGAAAGGCCAGGGATGCGAAATTCTTTACTACCGATCGTACACAATAATACTGCAAAACGATAAACTCTACGTAGAAGGTTTTAGGTTCATAGTAATATTGTTTTTGTAAGTTAACCTTGTATAAAATCCACCCTTAAGGTATTTCAAATACTGTGTTAGAAACGCCATTTCATAATTAGTTTTAGTTGTAAATTTAGTTTTAACGAACTGTAATAAAGTCCTGGTAATATTTCGGTATGTTAAGCATGATATGGTTGATGAACAATATCGTCTTATTTGCTGGTCATTAATATAATGTTTACAGTGTTCTACATTAATTTCAATAAAATATTGATGTATTAATCGCTAGCATTGTCAGGTACAACAATAATACTTATGCACCTTTCAGAAGACAAAAAGCTGAGGCAAACAGATACGGACGGAACGAGAAAGTCTGTGTCTTAACGGAATAGTTGAGTTCGCCAAATAATGGATATGAGCCGTGGACCAGATTATAATATTCATATCAAGGTGATTTCTCCACTTTGGTCTTATCAGAGGGACATTTGAAGAAACGGAGTGAGAAGACGAGTTCTTCCATAATATAAAAAGAATTACCCATGAGCAGCAACTTCTTGCAACAGAAGATAAGTTAGCAGTTTGGCTTATTGACATGATGTAATCTGTACAGTTTAAAAGTTGGAACAGCGTGAAGATAACCACAGATAATTAAAAAAACTTGCACAGCTTTAATCCAGTTTTTTTTCTATCGACGAACGGGACCTCAGATTTTTCTTCACGAATAAACTTCAATCAGCTTGATACCGATTATAATCCTCTTTTGAATCTCCACCGAACAAAAGAGACAGCAACAATAGGACTCTTTTTTAAACCTACAATGTCAACTGCTATTGATTCCAACAAAAAAATAGGTAAAAAAGTCGTGGGAGTCGTAAACAGGTATTGAAACTGACTTTTGTCGGATCTTGTGAATTATATCGATTCTTTGATTTTTTTATTCGATATTTTGTTCGAATCGAGTCATATGTGAAATTGTTGCGTCGTGACTTCATTCGATTGGAAAGATTTTAGAAGCAATTTTTTTATTTCAATGCTGGGGTTTTGTAAGTACGTTTTATGTATAAAAATAGATTTAGAATTACTCATCAAAGGAACTTGGATTATGTCAAACATGAATTTATTCTTTGTACATAATTATAATGTATCAAACAAGAAAACTGTCCACGTGGTAACCCGGGAATTAACAGGAAACGTGTGACCACGAAGAAGTAGTTGACCCGATGGTAACGGGGAGGAGGCATTTCTACTTGACCGGGATCGTCAGAACGGGTGTTCAAGACCCACTTGTGGACTGGTGCAATGTTCGCCGCAAAATTCAACTCCATTGAAGCCTTCGTAGAACATTTGCTGGTTGATGCATAAAAATCTTGTGTGTGTCCCTTTAATAATCTGATCTGCTTGATATGTGATTGATCACATATCTCATTGATAACGTGATGTGTTCTTACGTCACGAAAATCACTTGAGGCGGTGCTAATCCAGTCTAGCGCCTGACACCGACGCGGAAAATCACTTCACCTCTTGATAAGTCTCCTTTCGGGTCCTAGTCGGTTACTAGTCGGGCATCCCCGAAAGACACACGTGTGTAAAACCATATGTCCTAGTAACATATGTTGGAAACTGTCTCACAACCACTGTTACTGTTTTAAGCGGCAGTAGCGTAATGGCTAAGGCGTCGGACTTGCGATCAAGTGGTTGCGGGTTCGAACCCCACCCAGTACTCTACCGTCGTGAACCCACTCCTAACAGAAGCATTTAGCTTAGCCGGAGGGGTTAACAAGAATACTAGTAATGTGTGACCCACGTTGCTAGTACTCTTTTACAAAAAAAAAACTATGAAAATCACTAACTAACAGAAACTGACATGTTGTTCGTACTTCTCTCCGCACTCAAGTGATTGTAAATTGTTAACAACTTATAATATATTCCTACCCTTTTATAACCCCACTATTCATCAATATTTATCAACCGACCAATAGTATTACTTTACGGCATAACCAGTCATAATAATCAGTATTAACTCTTTCATTAAATAGTGAAATTTTTTTATTATCTATTATAGTTTGCCCCTATTTTTAATAAAATAAATAAGAGTTTTTATGTGGTGACAACACATAATAATTTAATAATTCAAAATGTTTACAACATTCACAACAAATTAATGTTTCACGTTTTAACATAATATTTATTTGAGTGTCTGTCGAATACGGTGTGCTAGTTGCAACAAGTCAACACAAGATTACTAGTATAATGGACCAGCTATCATAGTTCTGACTATCTCTTATAAATCTCTCTATCTTTCTTATCAATAAAGCCTATATTCCTATCTCTTATGAATTGACTCCCTCTTCTCAATTAAACTTATATTCCTTAACTTAATTCCTACTTTAATTCGTAAGTAGTAATATCCATTATCCGATTCATTTCATTGCAGATGATGAAAAAATTACGTAAAATCAATATTGTATACAATCGTCTGCAATTATGGGCAAAGTTATAAAAGTTCAATCACAAAAACTGAAGCCGTATTCTGTGTGTATTTTGATAACGTTTTGAAATCGTTATTAATAAAGGGAACATTTTATAACTTTTCTACGTGCGTAATAAATTTGAGAACAAAAATTTCTGCTATACCTGTGTCAATAGACACTCGAAGAAGAATAGACAGACCAGAAGTGTCGCTCACTCTTGTGGAAACTCTGAACGAACCTGACCAGTTACTGTAAATTCTACTGTAAATTTTCTAGGTATAAAAATTTTCTGTGCCCTGCCTTTTTCTAAAACTCTTTTAGGCTTAAGCATTTTTTATCGCCTCATATAAGAATTATAAGAACATGCGGCAACATTTTTGGTAAGAGACTTCGTTGAAAATAAACTAACAGTCTTTACTACGATTTTTTCATAATTAGCTTCTGTTTACCTATAAAACCATATATGTATTTACTTTTCTAAAATAAGTAAGACTCAGAGCTGATGTAGAAACGTTCATCTGGCAATTTTGAAAGGAAAATTATATTAAAAATAAAACTGTAACACTATTACAAACTACCAACATTGACTATTCTACTATACAATAAATAAATAGTCAATCTCGTAAACGCAACACAGAATAGTTCAACCGCCATTGTGGCGGCGCGGCGGCCGACAAACGTGCGCGCGCGCTCTTTAATTTGTAAATTGAGCCGCCGCTAACGCCATCTTTTAGTAGCATTGACCATTACGCTACTGTGTATCTTTTTTGTTATTATGATTAGCTTATTGTTCATGTTTTGAATTATCTTAAACGTGAAGAAAATTACTTTTCAATGTTTTGCATATAAGTAGGTAGTTATCAATTTCTGTAAAGAATCCTAACAAGGAAGGAAACTAGTACTATATTAGTTTTAGATATAAATTATGAAGCCAACAGTCTGATTGGGGAATAGCCGATGACATATAAAATCAATATCTACCAAATAACAAACTACAAACAATTGTAAAACGTTATAGGCAAAAGATTACAAAAAATAGAAGCATCTTTAAACTCAGACTTTAGGCAATTAAAGTGAATATTATTATACAAATATTATTATACATAACATACAGTAATCAACACTGAATATAATAACTCTATATTATTGAAAAACATTAACACAATAGCTATATTTTACAATCCAAATATAACGAAGTCTTCTTCATTCGTTCGGAATCAATAAAACAATATTTATAATACGATTCATAAAGTGTAATTACGATTGGAATAAGAATCGATTCGGCATCTTTGATAAATACCGATGAATCGATTTATGTAATTTAAATGCGATTACTCATAAAAGTCTAATTGGTTTTTAACGGTGTTTATTTTCACGGAAGCCAATCGATTTCATAATTGGTTATAAAAAAGTAATCCGAGAATGATTTTAATACAATCACTAGTCAGTAAATATAATTGGATGATACAGTTCAGAATTTTTTAAGTAGAAAATACTTATTTTGAAAAAATAAGCTTTATTTAAAACAGAAAGATTTAAGAAAAGAACGCAATCAACGCAAAGGCAACTATACTAGGCTGCCAATAAAAAAAATTAAACCAATTTTTGACTTGCCATGATAAGTTGTCTTGTTGACTGGCCTGTTAGGTTATCCTGACTGCTGAGCCAGGGATCGCGGGTTCGATTTCCACCCAGGACAAATAACTGTGGGTTAAGCATGATCGTTTTTTGTGTGTCTGGGTATAATTTTTCTACAATATGTATTTAGAAATGTAAATGTGTTGTGACAATAATGCAGTGTATTAGAGCATTTCTAAAAGAACCACCATTACCGGTAAAATGTGAAGAAAGCGTCTGTCGGCACCTACGTTCCTGGGTTGAGATGAAAAAAACAATGTTATTAAGAAATCTTTAATATTAATGATGACAGAATTAACGGTAGAAGATAACACAGAAATAGAGCCACTGTTACTGCTACTTCTAAAAACTCAAATGTTGCCACTGTTGCTAACTCTACCCAATCTCCCGTAGTTCTTTTGACTCAACTCGTACTCGTACTGTCCCTTGTCTTTCGTAGCCTGGAAGGAACAAACCCAGTCAAACTGCAGATAGGGAGTTCTAATTTGTAAGTATGTGACGAGCGACATTCTCTTAACGAAAACATGGGTACAGATAAAAAGTATCATGGCCTCCCTTGAACCCAATTTGACCCAACTTATTGATTTCTCTTATTACGGTCACCTACAAATCACAGTAAGAAATCAAATCCAATATTCGTATTGCATATCATTACGACCAAATCAGTGTATTATTACCCCAACAATCAACATGCAACCTAATAGAAATTTTGTTCTAATACACAAACAAATTACAACTCCATTCAACGACGATAAAATCGAATTTCGATCAACTCGTTTTTGATTCAAAAAATTTATAAATGTAGAGGATAGAAAGGGATATGAATATAGTTTTGAATGCGAGGGAAAGTGAGGGGAGATATTCGTAAGACCGGTAGCCTGAACGCGTTGCAATTATAGTGATCACGGGCTGAGGGCAATTTCCTCGCGTTTCTATCGTAGTCCTAATTAGGTAGTTTTAGTAATCGAATCTTATGCGGTGGTCTCCTGTCATTATTTTGATTATTCCACAGTGCGATGCAATTCGCTAATAGAGAATGGAATTGTGAGATCCTCTTTATTTTTTATTTTCTGTAGACAATGTTAAGTCTTTTACTTTTTGACGTGAGATATTGCGTTGTTGAATATTCTACTTGATACTGTGTATGTAGATGATGTTATAGTTCAGGTTCATATCATTTAGGTTAATAAATTGAGACTCAATCGCTTTTACTGTTAATAAGGTACGATACTTTTGTTTTTCCGACGCACCGATTGTGGTCACGGTTGAATAAATATTATCGAGGTAAAATTCCGATTTACATGACATTGACCAAAAATAAAAATATTTTTTGACAGAGGGAAAATCAATACACTTTTTTAAACCAACGTTGTTTTTATACACTGACCTTAGTTCCCCTGGAGCTTTGTCAACTCTTCACCGTAACTTCAGACCAACAGAATAAAAACAATACTACGATTTTTAGTACTTCGAAATGGCAGAGCTCTTGGTTTTTGTCTAAATCTACTGTGCCTTGTCTCCTTTTGTCAGCATTGATAGTATTAGATACAAACTATGTGATACTTATCTTCTTATAATATACCTCTTGTCTCTGTTCCCCAAAGAAGTCGATTTCGGATACCAAGTTGTTCTCATTTTTGGTTCTGCATATCTCTGGAGATCCTAAAATCATGCACGAGTCAAAATACTCTCAGAAATGATAAACGCCATATCTTGCATGTGTCATTTAACAGACTTTTAGCAGGAAGGAAAGCACATAATTATGTCTTGTATGTAAATGTGATCCAATTGACACTATTTGTTACTAGGTACGTCTTCTGCAAGACAACGTTATATTAAGAATCCATAATACAACGTTGGTTCAGAGGGCTCGCACTTCCCAGGTACCCTGACCTTCTCGAGCTGTTGCTTTCACTTCCTGATCCATCTGTATAAGCAATATCCTTTTCTTCCATTGCCTTCCCATTTTGCCTAACTTTTATTTTCAATATATTCCCAATTTACCCATACTTAATTCCTAAAGTTGGCCGCAATAGTCTTGCCCCGTATTACGAGCGTGGTACCAAATTATAGTTGGCAAAATGTGGGTGTTTAATACGGCTCTGCCTACCCCTTCCTTCCTTCATAGAAAGGCCCAAACTGATACATATTCGTACATTCAAATATAAGAACTGAGTTTGAATCAAGTCAGTCGAATGCTCCACAGCTGCGCCATGTACCCAGCTCAAGACGACCATTCCATGTAAAAGTTTTATTACATGAAATTGTGACAGTTGATTGTACAAATCACGACGCGACTCGAGTCGAGTGTCAACGTCCTGATACTCTGATGGTTAACCCTCCACACGCTTGTAAAAAACAATATTCAAACATTACGAGCCATCCGACATCACGCAAGCTCAAATCTTTTTCATCTAAAACAATGGTAAACACGACCGAACACACTTAAGATTAAAACGACCGATATGGTGTATTTTATTTAAATTTATGTCTTATTTCAAACTTCGTGGAATTTATTAATCGGCTAATATGAATGCCGTGTGTGTTTTATAACTTAAAAAATGGTATCTGATATGTTTTTATTTGTTGTTAGTGTTGTTGTGTATTGGTTAATGATGAATGGATCATGGATTCCCACATCCTCTATTTCTTATACTTTAGCTGAACTCTTCTCATCTTATGAATTCTAAATCTACATATCTCTGATGTTTGTCGACGAATGGTGAAATTGGTGCATGGCTTTTCAGCCAAAGGCCTTGTTTGTATCTTTAGTTAAAGTAAATAAAAAGGTAAAATACCGTTAATGTTTCTCAGTTAAAAAGAATAAAGATGAGTCTTAAAATTTAAAAATAATTTAGCATTAAATTTTATTTTATTGATTGATTCATGTAGTAACTTGTGTCCACAGAAGTTATCAGAAGAAACAGTTTTTTTTTTATTGATATCATATCTATTTCCGGCATTATCAACGCTTATTTTATTAGCAACCCTTGTTTTCTGATAAATTCCAAAGGTAAAAATCACCATGAAGATTAAAGTACAAAAATTTAAATTCTTCATAACGTAAATATAATACAATACTAATAACACTACAGTTAGTAGTATTATATTTATTAAATGGACGTATGTTAATTAATGAAAAAACTATATTTTATGCTATTTTAAATAAAAACTTAAATGATTTTCAATCCAAAAAGTTACACTTCAATGTAGGGGAATAAACTGATTTACATTTAAATGATTCTTCAGTACATTTTAGGTTCATGTTACAGCACTGAAAACGAAGCAATTTGTAAAATTTTAACTATTGGATAGGTATTCTAAAAAAGTAAAATATGGCAATAACGCTCCTACAAAAGTAAACTTTATTAAAACATAAAGAAACTAGTTTCTGAAGTATATATATTTAATCAAAAACGTGTGGTTGTTTGTTGAAAAATAACATAATATGTGCGGACTTGCAACAATTATAAAAGTATTCGAAGCCATCTCATGTCAAAGGCACAAAATACTTCAAAGAATTTTTCTAATTATTTACCTTTTAAAATATTTAAAATGACTTTTGTATATTTTATACCGAGTATCTCAGACGGACCGCCACCATAAAGGCAGTGTTCACTCATTTGTCAAACTGTGTGGATATTTATTTATCACGGACCCTCCGCAAGTAAGAAATACCTCACTATAAACAAAACTATTTTCATTTCAATAATTTATAAACAACTTTACACCGTACAACATAAGAACCATAATTAATTGGAAATGGATAATTCGAGTGCAAGCGGAAACAAATAAGTTGGTAACTCATTCGTTTGACAAAGCCTACGTTACTAATTTTTCAAATTAAGATACATCTTTATTATTTAACTTATAAGAACTATTATCCATTACAATGATGTAGAAGTAACTGCAAACGAGCTGTAATGATTGCATGTTTTGTAAAATGTTAATAAATTTTAAATCTATACATTGGTAGTTGAGACCGGGCCACTGTTTTTGAGTGTTAATAGATTATCTTTTTTTTAATATTTATGCCTTTATTTCTTACGGGTCATTAGTCGTTTAAAATATTTTCATGCCGTTCAGTAATTTATGAGTTGATTTGCTATTGATAAAATTAATGGAGATCTTTTTTAATAGTTTTTTTCATAGTTTGCATTTGAAGTCGAATTATATCGGCCAGGAACTCAATAATACATATCGCGTTGCCTGTAACGTTTATTATTGCTTGAGAGAAGGTACCTATGGGTGTCAAGGCATGTTATAATCTTTGCAAAAAGGCACTGCATTTATCATTCTGATCCACGCACAGATTCCAGACACTCCACTTCCTTTCATCATCATTTGTGTAAGTAAATCTCTTAACGACCAGTCAAGCAGTTCCTTGTTGATCACAATGATCACTACACTTGAGACTTATAAATAATATTCTTCATACAATAATATTTAAATTATTAATCAATTGTGCACAATAGTTCTTTAACTAATAGTGCACATAAAGCATAGACAAAGGGATAAAGAGCACGCTGTTTGACCACACGAAGAGAGACCACAGACTATGATACATAGATCTGACTTTCACTAGAATAGAAAATTAAAAAAATATATATATATTTTAGGAAATTATTAAATTCCTACATTAATTGGGACGGAATACCTGCTGCTTTTAGAAAAAAAAAGTAGTCAGTCATGGGACTGCCGACAGAAGTAAAAACATAACTTCACAATGTATTTGCATAAACATACTTACACACACACACACACACACACACACACACACACACTCACACACACACACACACACGCACACGCGCACACGCACACACGCACACACGCACACACACACGCATACACGCACACACACACACACACATACACACACACACACACACACACACACTCACACACACACACACACACTCGCTCACTCACTCCTTCCCTCCCTCTCTCTCTCTCTCTCTCTCTCTCCATGTCTCTCTGACGCTCTACATGTAAATATAAGAAACTCGTCATAAAAATATTATTTTTTAAATATATGATACTCGGACACATTTTCGATATTTTTCGATCAGGGTCACGTGTCTTGGCGCGAGTTTAACATTTTTTACCCATCCCAAAAATTGCTCAAAGCCGCTAAAGAAGTTTTCATTTAAAAAAATCGGAATTAAGCACTACTGAGATAGTGTCTTTTGCAACAAATGTGTTATTTTGAAAATAAAAAATAATGATTGTATTATGAGTGTGACATATTCGTGTCCTTTATCCTATGTTTTTTTTATCGCCTTAGCTGTATGAAAAAACAGTCAGACAGTCGAGTGTCTGTTTTTTTAGGGTTCCGTTCCTCAAAAGGAAAAAAGGCAACCTTGATAGAATCAGTTCGTTGTCTGTTTCTCTGCCTAGACCCCTTTTTTCATGAACGCGTGGAGTTATGAAATTGAAAATAAAATCAATAGTTCTGTCCTTGAAGTTCTAAAAAAATTAAGCTTCTTAGTCAACGCAATCAAAAGATAGGGTCGTTAAAGTCTTATATTTGAACATTTCGCAGTTAAATCAAAACCTATAGCGAGGTCTCTCATTACAAGTGAAGGAAAAATCCGAAAGTCGTTAATTTCTTGTTACATCACTTAAAAAAGTTTTTTTTGGGATTCCAAGCCTATATTTTGCGCTCGGAAAATTGACTGTGAGGTAAATAAATATATGGGAGAGTATTTTTAAAACGGCAAAGTTAAGTTCGTCTCTCGGAAAATAAAACGGGCAAAATTCATTGAGAATCGATCTCCGAGATGAACTCTACCTACAAGTTTGTACGAAACCTTCGGTGCACGAGTCAGACTCGAACTTGTCCAGTTTTTTCGTTTTCGTTTTTACTAAATACAGAATTTGCCAAGAACTGTCATTTTATTTCTCAGTAGCCATCGATCTAACTGATGAGTCAGCCAACCATGTCCAGCCAACCAGTCAGTCAGCCAACATGATGGTCGCTGATAACCAAAGCCAATACTAAATATGACCAATAAGCCGGTTACTATTAGATACTCCTCATAATTTAAGAACTTTGGGAGACGCTGAAGACATCCCCCCTCCCCCCCTGTGAGCTAAGAAGTTACGGATAACGGGCAATTGTAGTTAATAATAGATAAATAAATATATTACTATTTCCGATTCCAATATTTGATCATGTTTTATTAATAACGCAAAAATAGATATTTCCGGACCGATACGACCTTCAAACCTTCAATAAAAGAGCGTACTCCCATCTCAAGGGCCGGCAACGCACTTGTCACTCTTTGTCTTTGAGTTGCAGGTGTCCATGGGCGACGGTAGTCACTTACCATTAGGTGACCCGTCTGCTCGTTTGCCCCCTATAATATAAAAAAAAAACAAAGAAATGTATTTGTTGTAACTTGGGGAGGATGGAGTGTTTATGTTGGGTTAGAATCCTGCAAATCACCATGGTATTCCTTCATAGTGTAATGTATAAATACATATGTAATATATAGGCGTTCATCGCCTGGCCGCCACCGCACGGCGCCAGTCGGAAATAAACAGTCTTACGTACCACCCGCGTTTTCATTCTACACACCTCAGTGGCGACGAGGATTTATTTCGCATTGCCTAAGATTATTGTAGTAGTAATCAGTATGTCTATCGGTAAATTAACAGAATTCAACGTGAGAGCCGGGAATTGGACAATGTACGTGGAACGTGCCGAAATGTATTTTAAAGTTAACAGTGTTAAAGAGGAACTATGGCTACCCACTTTAATTGCGGCAATGGGTGACGAGGCTTATGAACTTTTAAGTAATTTGTCAAGTCCAGACAAACCGTGTGAGAAAAAATATATTGAGGTGGTGAAAGTAATGACGGAACACCTTCAACCAAAACCGTCATTTATGGCTGAGCGCTATCGATTTCGTCAAAGACGGCAAGTAGAGGGTGAATCAATTTTACAATATATCTCCGAACTAAAGAAGTTATCAAAATTTTGCCAGTTCAATGCGGTACTAGAAGAAAATTTGCGGGACCAGTTGGTCTGTGGTCTAAGAAGTGAAGCAATCAGACAGCGGTTGTTCGCGGAAGAGCAGTTATTTTACGTAAATGCGCTAAAAATAGCATGTGCCATGGAGGCTGCAGAACGAGATGCGGCGGCAGTTGACCGCGCTCCTGAGGGCGAGCGCTCACCATCGCTGCATGCTGTAATGGCGCGACGCTGGCGCGGGACACCTGCCCAACGCAACCGAAGCGGACAGAGACCAGAATGGCCCAATGGTGGACTAGACGACTCAAAAATCAAATGCTACGCGTGTGGAGCACAGGACCATCGTAGCGACGGTTGTCGTTACAACAGTTTTATCTGCGGAGGCTGTAAGCAGAAGGGCCACCTACGACGAGTATGCCCTAATCGCTTGTCAGGGAGGCGTGGTCAAGCGTCTGCCCCCAGGAACAATGGGGTGACGCACGTGCACACGGTAGAGAAGAGCTCAGAGCGGAATAACGTCTCACAGTACTCCGGGGAGGATGAGCCACCTTTTTCGGAAGAGGAAGACGGGCCGGTGGAGGAAGAATTGCATCAACTGAGCTTAAATAGTTATAAGGCGGTAAGCGTACTTGTGTCAGTAGATGGGGTAGAACTACCTATGGAGGTAGACACTGGGTCTTTAGTGTCTTGTATAAGTAAAAAGACTTATGAAAAATATTTTTACAAAAAACCTCTAGAAAAATCTAATATAATATTTAAATTCTATGATGGTAGTAAAATTATACCCCTCGGTGTCATAAATCCGATTGTAAGTTACGGAAGTAGCTCAAAACAAAAAAAATTAGAACTTTTTGTAATTGAGGGTGGTACAACTTCATTATTGGGGAGACAGTGGCTTTCTGAATTGGGGATTCCGATACCTAAGTTGCATAATGTTTCTGAGGGCAACAGTAATGATATGTGTAACAATCAAATTAAAGGATTGCCACAATTACTCGACAGGTATAAGGAGCTGTTCACGGCGGGGCTGGGCCGGTTCAGAGGAGGAGCGGCGCGGCTACAAGTGCGCGAGGGCGCGGTGCCGGTGTTTTGCCGCGCGCGACCCGTGCCATACGCGTTGCGCGAGCGCGTGGAGGCCGAGCTGGACGCCATGCTACGGGACGGGGTCATCGAACCCGTGAATGTCGCAGACTGGGCTACCCCTCTGGTTCCCGTGCGTAAGGCTGATGGTGGACTCCGTATCTGTGCTGACTACAAGGTTACATTAAATCCTGTGCTTAAGATTGATCGATATCCACTACCGCGAATCAATGACCTGTTAGTTAAGTTAAACGGTGCAAAATTTTTTACAAAAATCGATTTAAGCCAGGCGTACAATCAGGTAGATTTGGATGACCCTGAAAATTTGACGGTAATTAACACCCATAAGGGCCTTTTTAAATACAAAAGATTAGTTTTTGGTCTGTCTTCGAGCCCAGGCATTTTTCAACGAATTATGTCAAATCTTCTCAATGATATTTCACATGTGGAGGTATTTCTCGACGACATTATAATTGCCACCCCTAATATGGAAATGCACATACAAATATTAGAGAAAGTACTTCACCGACTCCATGATAACGGAATGAAACTAAAACTAAATAAATGTACTTTTATGACGAACCAGGTTAAATACTTAGGGTATATAATTTCAGCGGACGGAATTAAAGTAGATCCTGAAAAGGTTGAGGGTATTTTAAACATACCACGGCCAGTCAATATTAAAGATTTAAGGGCATTTTTAGGTACCATTAACTTTTATGCTAAATTTATACAAAACTTAAGCTCAATTTTAGCACCACTTTACAATTTATTAAAAAAAGGAATAGTGTGGAATTGGAGTAGGGACTGTGAATTAGCATTTAGTAAAATAAAATCAATATTAATTAGCGCCGATGTTTTGGCCCATTACGATTCAAATAAACCTTTGTTTTTAACATGTGACGCAAGCGCGCGCGGTATAGGCGGTGTTTTGAGCCAGAGAGGGTCGTGTGAGCGAGACGGCGTGAACACAGGGTTACGCGAGTGCGAGCGGCCAGTGGTGTATGTATCCCGTGCGCTTACTTCGGCAGAAAAACATTATTCACAAATCGAACGCGAGGCATTGGCCATAGTTTTTTGTTTAGAAAAGTTACACCAATATTTATACGGAAGACTTTTCACATTACGTACCGATCACAAGCCTCTGGTAACTATTTTTGGGCCAAAACAGGGAATACCGTCAATGGCAGCTAGTAGATTACAAAGATGGGCTATTAAATTATCCGCGTATACTTACAACATTGAGTATGTAACATCCAAACAAAACGGGGCCGACGGCCTGTCTCGTTTACCCGCGGTTTCGTCTGTCAAGGGAGAGATAGTACCCGAACAGACTTATTTACATTTTGCCCATAACGCGATGTTATTAAACTATGAGGATCTTAAACGGCAGACTAGTCGCGACCCGTTATTAAGTCGAATTCTTAGTTACATACGCACTGAGTGGCCTATTGAGAACGAAATTAGAACCCTCCAGCCTTTCTTTAATCGCAAAAATGAATTATATGAAGAATTAGGATGTGTTTTATGGGGCCACAGGGTAGTAGTACCCGAGGGATGTACACTAAGAATTTTAGCAGAACTACATGAGAGTCATATGGGCATAGTCAAAACAAAGTCATTCGCTAGAAGCTATGTGTGGTGGCCTGGTGTAGACGAAGCCGTCGAGGCAATGTGTCGCAGTTGCCGCGTGTGTGCGGCGGAGAGTGACTCACCCCCGCGGCACGTGCCCTGCCCGTGGCCTTGGCCAGACAAACCATGGTCCAGGGTACATGTTGATTTCTTAGGCCCCATATCAGGAAAAATCTTTTTTATCTTGGTAGACGCAAGAACAAAATGGCTAGAGGTGACTCAAGTCGCTAGTACTGCGGCTAGTCACAGCATTAAATTTTTAAGTGACCTTTTTTCCCGTTTTGGTTTACCGAAACAATTAGTTTCTGACAATGGCCCGCCTTTTAACAGCAACGACTTTTCACAATTTTTAAAATCAATAGGGGTGGAACACATATTTTCGGCACCTTACCACCCGGCCTCTAACGGCGCGGCTGAAAATGCAGTAAAAACAGTTAAAAATAATATTAAAAAAGCTATGAGAGAAAACGTAGATATATCTGCATCTTTAAATACGTTTTTATTGCATTACAGAAACACAGAGCACTGTACAACGGGAGAAACACCAGCAATGCTCATGTTTGGTCGTAGGTTGCGAACTAAACTCGATGCGTTAAGACCGGATAGGGGTGCTAGGGTTATCAAAGCTCAGAAACGACAGCAGGAATGGGGTGCTAGAGGTAACCGTACTCTTTACCCAGGAGACGAGGTCTGGCTGCGCCAGTATGGTGGGCGAGATAAATGGAGGTCAGGGAAAGTTACAGAAAAGATAGGAACTTCCGACTATAGGGTAATCGATGAGTTAGGTAGGGTGTCGCACAAGCATATCGATCAGCTTAAGCAACGGATACGGAGTTCACTAATCTGTCCTTCCAGTCCTCTAGAACCAGGTACTGATACCGAGGATATTACACGGGACTGCGGATCGCCTAGTCCGAGTAGAGAGATGTCGCCCGCAGTTAGAAACGACGAAACGGCGGACCAGTTCCAGGATTGCCTAGAAGGAGACGCAGACGCAGCACCGGCACCGATCCCTCGCTCACCCCTCCCTGATTCGCCCCAGCCTCGTCCGGTGCGACAATGTCGAATAAATAATCCACCGCGTTACAAGTTCTAATATACTTACATTCTTTATAAGTGTAGCGAAATGTAATAATTCTAAAAACTAATCTTTTCTCATTCCTACATCAAACAGTCTTACGTAAGAAGAAAATAATAATAATTATGTATATTTAGTTAAGTTCTTAGATTATCGTATGTATTCATTCAAATAGAAAGTGCCAGTAATTAAGGGTAGAGGTATGTAATGTATAAATACATATGTAATATATAGGCGTTCATCGCCTGGCCGCCACCGCACGGCGCCAGTCGGAAATAAACAGTCTTACGTACCACCCGCGTTTTCATTCTACACACCTCACATAGAACCCATGATCGTGGTCCGACTTTACACATAATAGTCCTGGATCTTCGATAAGTAGTGAACATCTGTTTTTTTATTGATTAATGGATTACACACAAGACTAGTAAATATATACATCTATTGCAACAGCAAAATCCTTGCTATGACAAGTGTATGAAAGCAACGCTACCTTGATTTTTAACTGCTCAGCGCCCTCTATCATGTTTTTTTGTGTAACTGTAAACTTATATTTTCATTCCAGGCAATTCCAACTCGAATATTTGTTACTACAGTCTTACTACCTGTACCGATTATGAATGAGCCCAAAGAGAATGAACTTCCATGGAGTCTGCAATAGGACCGCTCAGAAACACGTGTTCATACATAATCCTCAAAGAAAAGAAGAAGAGCACTAAGAGTATACTTACAGCAATTTGAACTTATCTTCACCTCAGCCACTATACAGGAATTTTTCAAATACTAATATGAGATATTCTATTGTCTCAATCAAGAAGGGCGTCAACCACTGAGGTTCCTTATCTGTCAGGAACTGAAAATATCTTTGCTCAACACTTCTGAATATGCACCAGTTAGTGCCCTTTTTAAAGTCATATCTCTTTTTGCTTCTTATCATACCTCTTGCGTTTAACATAAAATAATAATAATAACTTCACACATCTCAAACACGGTCGTGTGATCCCAAACTAGGCAAAGCCTGTACTACTGGTAACCCGACTGCTGATCAACATACTCATATATTTCTAAATATATACATTATTAAAGATGAAATTATTCGATTGAATGTATGAAGTAGTAAGTGAGACGATTATTAGAAGGAAGAGTGAAGGGTGTGCTTGCGGAAGGAAGGAAGGACTCGGTTACTGGAGCTAGCCCGTGTTGGTTGTCAATAATGTTACCTATGTAGTTTGAAGAAGATTAAACTTGAGTTGAAAAATATCCTGTCTTCTCAATTGATCATCACCACATAGATGAATTAGACCCAGACACAGAACAAATGATCATGCTCATCACACAATTATTTGTCCTGGGTGGGAATCGAACCCACGACCTCTGGCTCAGCAGTCAGGGTCACTAACCACTAGACCAAGAGGCCAGTCAAAGTCAAAATTTTATCAGGAACTCAACTACACATGTTGCGTTAGCACTGTACATAATAATAATAATTAAAGAAAACAGTAATTCTGTGCGCAGACTAAATTTATCGCCAAATACAAATTGTGTCAGGACTTACTAAACTTTGACCTGACTGGTGAATCTGTGTACTCTGCCTGGTGGAAGGTGATGAACACTGCTTGAGGATATGGCGATGCCAGGGACCAACCAATATGCACTTAAATCCACCTCAAGTTAAACAGTTAGCAAACCTTTGTTTTGGCAACCCTTTGAAAGCCTCCCAAACCCAATTAATAGAAAACAGCTCTAACAGTTTCATAAATAAGATGTCTATTGCAACAGCTTCATAACTGTACTTCAAACTCACAGAGTACTCATAATTATGACTCCGGATTATACATGTTTCAGTAACTAGACACGTTATATAAGGGAGATGTATGAAGGCATTCTTTTCTTGAATTTAAATTGCACAGCGTCATTTACCGTTTCTAGAAGATGTATGTAAGTATCATACATATCTGGTCTCTGAACAATAAGTTCTCGTGTTATATTTAAATTTCTGAACATTTTATTTAGCTATAAAAATTGTCAGGCAACTTCAACCCGAATATTTACTGTGAGCTAATGATCTGCAACAAAGAAACAATACAGACCTTTGTTTTGGATCTTGTCCACCATTCTGAATGAGTCTGATGATGTTGAGAATACGTACATATGTGTACCAATCAGCGCGAAAACTTTCATAGCGTGATGCAGCATTAGTAGTTCCTCCATCCGGCTAGTCTCTAGTCAGACCTTCTGTGATGATCTTCTGACCTATTTATGGAACAAATCAGAACTTTTTAGCAGCGATAAGTAACAGGATCAGTAAGTAGGAGGAGAGATTAGGATTACATGTATTGAGTAATTATCAAGATAGTCCGCGTCGACCAGGCTTTGGCCTCTTATAGAATTAGGGAAGAAGCCACCAGACAAATGTCAACCTTTCCTGCTGTCGGTACGCGACACCAGTCAATGCTTTGACAGCCTTTAAATACTGCAAAGTGAAAATGAGCAGTAGTGTCACCACGGCAGGGTACAGTGACCGGTTACCAGCTGTAAGCTCAGTCATAGTTTGTAGACCTCGAATGAATTTTTTTGCAATCACACTAATATTATAAAGGCGAAAGTTTGTGCGTGTGTGTGTGTTTATGTTTGTTACTTCTTCACGCGCAAACGGCTGGACCAATTTTGATAAAATTTGGTATGCAGGAAGCTGACACCCTGAATTAACACATAGGCTACTTTTTCTTTATTTATTTACTACCATTATATATAAAAATCAATAAAATAAAAAAGAGTTTTCATTGTGAACGCTGCGAAAACAGTTATAGATAGAACCATAAAATGTTTAAAAAAAATTATAGAACTTAAAATATCTAAAAAAAAATCCTCAACGCACTATATCTAAATATTACAGTTTAGCATCAAGAACTGCTTTTATGTATTAAAAATTAATAAAATTCTAGGCTGTTTTTAGGTGGACTTATTGACAACTATGTACACTACTTTTTACTAAACTGAATTACTTCATCATAAAGAATACTTAATTTAGATAATGTTTGTCCTTTAAATCAGTAAAATCTGACCATAAGTTTAGGAGATATTATAGGTAATGTACCAAAATTGCGTGTAACGGGCTGCTGACTAGTCCAAGTACGCGGTAAAGCCCAAGTGTTTCTCAATATAGTAGAACTACTATAAATTCGAACACTAATTCGACTTCCCCTACTTTTGGGAGGGGAAATTATTTCTCCTACTCTTTACTGAATTTCAACGCGTCTACTTCACTGCGCGTATATTTCTGTCAACATCTTTTGTGAGGTTGTTACCATTTAAATATTTCCTCTAACTAAAGAGTAAGCGAGAACGATAATTATTGCTCTCTTTTATTATTGAGAGGACATCCTATAAATTCGAATTCTCGGAATTCTCGGTCCCATCGCCTCGAATTTATAGGAGTTCTACTGTAGATGGCGTTGTGCAAATGACGTCATTCTCAAATCGCGGTGTTAAGATTCTCCGCTGATTGATGACCCTCTTGACTTATACTCATATTTAAGGAGTCTAATTTCTAATTCTGTTTCAGATGTTTATAGGTTGATTGGTATCTTTATCGATTCAGTTATTCTAAGTAAATAAGTTTCGAATAATAAAAAGTAATTTCTAAGTTTTGTAATTATTGCTTTTGTATTTAGTACTTTAGTTTTTTTGTTTAAAATTTTTATTATATAGCGTAGTTTATTTATTTTAGTTGTAAGTTCTTTAGTCTATAGCTATTTAGATAGCTAGATAAGTTTAATAATTTTAATCTAATTATGACACGAAAATCCAATATTTCACAAAGCTCTTCAAGAGCTAGAGTTACGAAAATTACTAGACAGTAAGAATCTAATGTACATGCTGACCAGCGTAGATGTGAGCAAGCAGCACGTCAGGCAGAAGTCAGAGCTGGAGAAACTTCTGCGTAAGCTGATGCTCGACGTCAGGAAAATGCTATCTGCATAGCCATTAGTGGCATTAGAGACTCCTAAAGAAGCAGCTTCTCGGCGTCAAGAAAACGCAGAACGTATGACTTTTCAACGTGCCGCTGAAACATCTGAAGATGCAGCTTCTCGGCGTCAAGAAAACGCAAAGCGTATGGCCTCTCAACGTGCCGCTGAAACACCTGAATAAGCAGCTTCTCGACGGCGAGAGCATGCTTAACTAGTGGCTAATCAGCGTGCTTCTGAGACAGCAGATGAGGCAAGGCCGGCTCGCAGTTGCTCAGTGTCAAGCAGAGCGCCGGCAAATATTTACTAGAAACTCTTGGGGGATATTTGAAAAATGTGCTTTTGAATATTACGCGAAATTAGATTACAGCAACCACAGGTTCATTAAAATTAACCGTATGGAAAATGTGTCTCGCCATTGTGGGGCATTAAAATGGAAGGAGGAAAGCGCGGGAATGTATTGCTCTGTGGGCAAAGTAGCTGTTCCTATTTTAGAAGAGCCTGTGGATCCCTTAAAAACTTTATTTACAGGTGACAATGATGAATCTCGACGTTTCCTTGCGAGTGACGGTATTGATACCTAGGATCCTCATAATACCCACAAACTTGCCATTCCAATTCAAGCGCTTGCAATTTCTTCTGAAGATGGCTTTCTCAATTACAATAAATAAACGTCAGGGGCAAACTCTAAAAGTAGCCGGCATCCCTGCTACTCTCACGGGCAGCTCTACGTTAGCAGCAAGAAGCGTCGAAAGCAAGAAATCGTTTTGTTTACGCAGAAAATAAATAATAAGTCTCAAAATGTTGTTTACCGGGATGTGCTGCAGTGAAAAGATTTCTGGCTCTCTACAACCCGAGACAAAATCAATTAAATAAGTCAGCTCAGCCAGTTCTCCCGTTCACAGTCCTCGATAAGATTAGCTATCGTAAATTGCCAACCGTAAATTGTCATCTTTCCGATGCTCATATTTATATTTTTTTGCCTCTAAAAAATATGAATATTTTACTCACCAGTTAAGTAATACACGTGTTATGCCGCGGTTTATCAGATACACTAATGGCGCGTTCCAATAAACAAGAAACGATTCGTTTTGCTTACGGACGGTAAAATTGAAAATTCAATGAAATTTTACCGTTCGTAAGCAAAACGAATCGTTTCTTGTTTATTGGAACGCGCCATTAGTGTATCTGATAAACCGCGGGTAACACTGCGGGTCGCAGCTAGTTTCTTTCAATAAGTAGGTCGGGACCGATGGGTTTTTGAATCGATTCAGAAGTCTATATAATATAGCAACTATTTTGTAAAAACTTTTTGCAACGTCATGGCTTGCGTAACTATAGAAATTGTATATCCGTCTATTCCTCGGGAATAGTATTTTTCTTTTTCGTGATACAGAAAACATAGGATACAGAAAAGGACAGAGTGTCATCACACTCTGTCCTTTTCTGTATCCCGTACAACAAGTGCAAAATTTCATGATGCTCCGTTGGGTACTCAATCCTCAACTAATCCATTTCACATGGTCATTCTTAATAGAAATATCCTTCATAAAACATGTTTTTAATGAATTTTTTGTAAAAACTATGTATTTGGGAAGCGGTTCAGTCTTAGAAAGAGATTGGAACCACATTTAATCTCGAAACAAAACACAAAACAAAGAGTTTGAAAGAGACTCTAAAAGCACACTGAACCCCATACCGTGATCATGTGGCATCAACTTAGTTCTACGAAGAAGGTAGTTCGGTGCACAATTTCACATCCAGTACATTACATCGGTGGCGTTAAGATGTCTCTGCTCAATCGCATTTGCGTGGGTGTTTCATAGAACACGCGAGCAGAGCCGCGGCATAACTAATACTATGTCACGAATGGCATATGTCTCAATCTGTATCATGATACACATGCATAAATATATTGTCTATGTTTATAAATATAATTCTACTGTACGTGTGTATGTTACTGAACTCCTCAACCGCTGGACGGATTTTGATGATTTATTTTTGTGTATGTTTGAGTGGGTCCCTCGATGGTTTAGATTCACACTTGAATCCTGTAAGTGGCGCTGCACCCGGGTCCTAGGATTCTTTCTAATTTTTTTAATGAAATTATGTTTATGAGTGTTTGAGTGGGTCAGTTAAATGATTTACATACACAAATAAGTAGGTTAGAATATCGATGTGGGCGGGGCACGCGCGCTGTAAATATGAGCAAACGCTCTCAACTAATAGAAACACGCATAAAAATTTTTGTAATCGCGTATATACTTTCGCTGCAGTGTTGGACACACTACAGGAAATACTTACGCGATAATAAAGACCATCATTTCATCAGTAAGTAAAAAACTTTTGGTTTAAAGTAATATTAATAAATATTCACAAATAATTGTGTAATTATAACGTTATTCTTGAGTTACACTAAAAAATAACATAAATAGTATCTAAATGAACCTTAAAAATAATTCATTTAAATATTCACACACACACACACCATTCAATTTAACATTGCAAACTGTATCATTGCTATAAATTCGTCGCTCACGCAGGTATATAAGGCATGCCACGCGACGAGACTTCACCACCCCCGATCACCCATGCATGGGGAGTGCTCTGAGGAATTGTTCGGACCTATACTGGCTGCAACGTTTCGCCATCGTTCAACGCGACAAAACTATCATCCACATCACTTGGATAGTTGGAAATCCACGTATCCACGTAACCAATCAGTGGCAAAAATTTTCGCCTTACATATAATTAACCTAACCTAACAACCTTACATTATTTTTGTAAATGCATAGGAACATATTATATATAAAAACCCTCAGAATAATGAAAACGATGTTGGTACGTACAAATATTTTCAATAAGGTAGAATCGAAATCACGACCTCAAGGCTTGCCGTGGAAGGTTCTGCCGCCGCGACACATAGTTCGTCAATATATATGCATACTAGCTTTTGCCCGCGACTTCATCCGCGTGATGCCGGACATCAGGCACCGTAGAGTGTAGGTAATATAATTTCGGGGCCGGGGCCCGGGCCCTCAGGTGTACCCTACACCTGAGGCCCCGGCCATAAGACCCGGTGACGGAACACTGTGTGGTTTTAGGCCGACATACCTCCTTGTTGTTTGGCCCCGGTGAGATGAGGACCGGATGGGGGTTAGATAGTATTTGCTAGATAGTAATTGAGGAGAGAAAACCCTTTAGTCACCTTTAGTTTGTAGACCAAAACGATGACCACAGCCGAGAATAAACCTAAATGAATTGCCATACACAAATTTTACATTGCTGCCCTTTTAGTAGTGAAACACTGGTCGAACTATTATCACATGCCAGCAGAAGATTTCAATTTAAGGCTTACGGCTTTGGAGATACTTGCAACGCCTGGTAAGTATATTTCACTCTGGAGGGTGTTCGGTTTGGATTCCCTGTCTATGGCAATTCGTTGAGGCTAATGTCCGTGTAGGTGTTTCTTTCACCGGATCCCGATATCTTCATCACATCTTCACCAAATTCGCATGGTAACAAAATCGGTTAATATTTGACGGAGACCTGAGGTAACATACACAAAAAAATACCTACATGAGCGTCAAATTGACAAAATTCCTTTTTTTAAGTTGGGTAAAAATCGATGCGTGATGCAATCAAAATGTAAGTTTCTTACAAACTTTCGTCCCCTATTTTAATCCTTTAGGAGATAAATTCCTGAAAAAAAAACGTGACACAGTAAACTTTTCTTTCTAACCATTAGCTCATTTCTACATTTTTACATTTCCAATTTAAAAAAATGCCAAAGTTTAATACTTTAATGCAAACTCTCCTGTTTTGAGCCTTTAAGGGATGAATTGTCAAATTCCTTTCTTATAGTACGCCTACATCGTGTAAGAAATACGTCCTCCAAATTATTATTACCTGTATACGTAAATAATACTTATTTATTTTTACGAAAAACTGAAATTAATAAAATAATGTAAAATTCTCAATTTTTTTTTCATTTATTATAACGCCATCTATTATGGCATTGTATTGTATTAATAATTTATAACCATTGCAGATTTGTGTAAAAAAACAAACTTCCTTTATTATATTTTATTCCTATTGGAAAACAATAGGTATAGTAATTATTTTTTACTATCATGCAATATTTTTTTCACAAAATTCTGAAATGTACAGTCATGAAATTATACATAAATGTGGATATAGTAGTATAGTTTCTTATAAAACCATCTATTATGAAAGTCTTATATTTTAACGACTTTTAAAGACTTTTATTGTCAACTTGAAGTTGATCAGGCCAAGCAAACACGTGTTCCCATACTAACTTTGCCACCCCTTGGGGATGGAATTTCCGAAAATCCTTTCTTATCGGACGGTTACATAACATTATGAATACGTTCTCCAAATTTCATGTCTCTATGACCACCGGTTTAGGCTGTGCGATGATCCATCAGTCAGTCAGTCATGCAGGACAAGGCATTTTATTTGTAAAGATATAAACTATCTCTTTTCTCCAAGATCTGGGAACGTGTTAAAAGCTATGGGTACATCTCTATAACATGGAGCTAAATATGATGGTAACAATATGTCTATTGGTTCCTAGGATCTCTTGTTAGTTAAGTTGGAAGACAAAACAATTTTGTTTGTTCAAAAATACGCTGTTACTTAATAATTCTGTTAACACTGTCGAGTTTTTGCCATTTCATTAAAAAAGAAAAAGTCAGTCGTAGGATTGCATGTCAGAAGTGAAAACATAACTTCACAATGTATTTTGCATATATATTGCATATACATACGCACACACACATATATGTATACATATAATTAGGTTAAAAATAAGAAGTAGGTAATAAAATATCTAAATGTATAAATGACACTGGAAGTTCTGCGCTCCTGGCCCCTCATAAATATTTGAATTTCGAATGTTTTATTTTTTTAAATATAAGATTCGTAAGACGGAGCCTCCGTCTTACGAATTTTCGATCAGGTCACGTGTCCTGACGCGAGTTTAACATTTTTTACCCATCCCAAAAAGTGCACAACGCCGCTAAAGAAGTTTTCACTTCAAAAATTGAAGTTTACTAGATTTTATTGAAACAGCTTGCATGGTAAAATTCTAGAATTAATGTGGTCAGATGAGCACTTTCTTACAAGTTGATCTTTAATTATTATGTACCTGATTTTTTTTTTTAATTTTAGCTGATTTTTTTTAAATATTAATAGTTAATTGATATGAGGAAACTGGAAGCAAGTGAGAAAGAGAGAGGTTAATATATACTAATACATGTCTCACTCAATCTCATGCGCGTGGAAATCACTCTCGCGCTCCTACCCACAGATGAATTAAAATTGAGTTTAGGGGATGATTGGCCCCGTGGATCGGTCTGTCTTCCTGGCAAACATATATAAAAATGGAGCATCAGAATTTACGTGAAGTCAAGTAATTATTTTGGGAGCTTTAAAGCGTCTGCAAAGCAATGCGGCCGACGGAAAGTGTCATGGAGACTTATATATAACGATATTGTCTAAAATATACGTGAAAATCAGCTAGGAGAATTTACGTGAGGTAAGTAATGTTTTTATGTACCTTGATTACCTGATACCTGGAAATTGGCCGTCTAACCAAGCTAGCAGGTAGGCATGCGATCGTCCCGAGACGGTGGCGCCGTGTTCCGCGCCTGCCTCTCTTACTGATAGGGGATAAAATCTCCTACAACACAGTGGGGTCGTCTGTTGTTTAACAGGCGGCCAAGTCTGCCAAGGTTCACAGGGATTTCCTTGTAATGGTACACCTGAGGCCCTGGTAATATGGACTGTGATTTAACACTGTGGTTTTAGTCGGTTCGAGTCCGACATACCACCCTATCGCTTAGCCCAGGTGGGGTGACGACCCGTGGGGGTTTCTACACGTAAAAAAAAAGGTAGGCATGCGATCGTAGTACATACTAACACCACTCAATCATCCACATTTCGTTCGTCAGAAAATACGTGACGTCTGGTGGCCCTAGGACCTTGCTCTATTATGAATTAGGCACATTAGGGAATACGTGGGCATAAGTAACCATAAAGTAGAACATATAAAACACAGCTTTAGATAAGATTATTACATCTCGACTGCAACAGCTAAATAGCTGTGCTTCAAAAATACTGAGTACCTATTTATGACTCTAGAATTCTATAAAACAAAACAACAGTTTCTAAAAATGTTACAAATATGTTTCATATTTACTCAGGTGTATGAAAACAACGCTACCTTGAATTTAAACCGCACAGCGCCATCTATCGTTTTTAAAAGCTTTTTTATCGTATTTCAGAAAACTTTTTATATAGTTTTTTCGTTTTTGTGTTCATGTCTTGTTTAGGGTTCCGTACCCAAAGGGTAAAAACGGAATCCTATTACTAAGACTCCACTGGCCGTCTGTCTGTCGGTCACCAGGCTGAATCTCATGATCCATAATAGGTAGAGACTTGAAATTTTATTTAAAATTTAAGAGTTTTCCCCTATTAGAAACGTGTTTTTTTGCTTTTTTGCTCGATATTAATATAGATAAAGTAGACGTTTGAAATGCTCATAGAGTTTGTATGCACCCTTCGGAACCCTTCATGTGCGAGTCCAACTCGCACTTGGCCGGTTTTATTAAGTTCTTTGTTTTTGTGTTGAATGATTAGGCAAGACACATGTTTTTCATATACTTCAAGAAATTCAAGATCCATTCACATTCAAGAATTGAAGAAAGGAATGCTGCGATGGTGTTGCAAGGATGAATGAAGAGCCAATGACTTGAGTAATTTTTTTTTGGAGATTACTAGTAACGCGGGTCACACATTACTAGTATTCTTGCTAACCCCACCAGATAAGCTTAACGCTTGTGTTAGGAGTGGGTTTACACCGGTAGTGCACTGGGTGGGGTTCGAACCTGCAACCACTTGATGGCAAGTCCGACGCCTTAGCCATTACGCTACCACCGCTTATTTTATAAGGCTCCTGTGAGTGAGCGATGCGGGTAGACCTCGAAAGACGTGTATACTTACCAGATCGGCATTATACCAAAGAAGAACCATGTTGAAAGCACCCTTAACATACGAGCGTGTATGAAAAGTCTGATGAATGTGGAAGAATTGCGAACTGTATATCAGGATCGTGGCGTTCTACCATAATCGTCTACCCCGAACGAGAATAAGGCAGGTGAGTATATGTATGTATGTGGTCTTCTGAAACAACCTCATATACCAGTCAAGAATCTTAATTTACTGCCGTATCAAAGGACCATGATCAAGTCTCGGCTTCTTGGTCACATTCTTTTATACTCAGAAATTCATCTAGAGCTGTTATTAAACGGCCCGAAGAGAAATAAACTTCAGAATAAAATAAAAGTACTTCGGATTTACTTACCTCAAGGCCAACTTTTGGACTGGCCTGTTGGCCTAGTGGTTAGTGACCCTGACTACTATGCCATAGGTCGTGGGTTCGATTCCCACCAGAGTCTGGGTGTTCTTTGTGTCCGTTGTATGTATGTTTGTAAAGTACCCCGCGACACAGGAGTAATGCCTAAAGCGGGAGTTGTCTTTTTAAAATTGAAAGAAAAAAAAAAAATTCTAAGTATACGAAAAACATAATGTAAATGACAGATCGCGAATGCATATTTTCATTCTAGAATATAAATTATTTATTATTTAATTAAGTAAAAAAAAAAAAATCTCTTTTCTTTCATAAAATTCAGAAATCCTTTAAGTCAATTGACTTTAATATTATATTTAAGGCACTGATGAACAACAAAAGCTTTAATTATAAAAAAAAATACTTTTTATGTATTCATATTCATATCGTATCGTATCGTATCATATTCGTATTCATAAATTGTATTATTTTTTTATTATTGGATTATTTTTTATTATAATAGAAGTGAGTTCAAATCAATTTAATGTAAAAAATAAGTTTTTGCTTTTATTTGCTGATGCTAATTTCTATGATTAGGGTGCAAACGAGCAGTCGGGTCACCTGATGGTAAATGACTACCACCGCCCATGGGCACCTGCAACTCAAGAGTCATGAGTGCATTGCCAGCCTTTAAAGTGGGAGTAGAGGAAGAGGGGGAGAGGAGGGGAGAGGGGGGAAGGGAGGGAGAGGAAAATGTTAGGCCCTCCGGTAACCTCACTCACCCGGCGAAAAGCAATGCAAGCGAAACTTTACTGCCGGTTTTCTGTGAGGCCGTGGTATCGAGCGGAGTTGAGCCGGTCCATACGTGCCGAAGCATGGCTCTCCCACGTGTTGCTTCTCCTAAAAAACTGACTGCTTAACTTGAATAGAGTCCAGATTGTTATACACACAAACTATTGCAAACCAAACATTCCATCAGCATTCAGTAGGGCTTTCAGGCCTTTCAGCTTTCATCATCATCATCATTTCAGCCATAGGACGTCCACTGCTGGACATAGGCCTCTCTTAATGACTTCCAAGAAAATTGAAAAGAAGGTAGCGGTCTGCATCCACGAATGGTCTGCGATCTTTACTAGGGCGTCTGTCCACCTTGTTGATGGGCGTTCCAGTTGCTACTGCGCTTTCCGGTCCGTGGTCTCCATTCGAGACCTTTAAACCTTTTACTAATGTGACAGCTACACAGCTGTGCTACAAAAATACGGAGTACTCTAAATGATGACTCCCAAGAAGCAATAAAGAATGTTTCCATCAGCTTTATAGCTATTATTTAATTTCTTTTTAACATCCTCTAATGAAGCATTTGATTGGTGGTTTTCTTTAAATTGATAACAATGTTGTTAAATTTTAATTAAATTAAAAGAACATGTAATGTCTACTTAAGTAGTATACCACACTTATTATTACTTTTAAATTAAAAACAAACACTATTACGGTCACGTCGTCAAATTAATGTAAATATTGTTAGTGAGTTTAAAATGAAAATTTTAATCCTAACTAATATTATAAATATAAAAGTGAGTGTGTGTTGCGCTTCCACTCCCTAACTACTTAACCGACCGTCATAAAATGTTGTATATACCTTATCAGGGGTACTGAAAAAGACATAGGGTACCGTTCATCACAGAAAAAGTTCCATTCCTATCAATAGAAAAATAACTTAACCACGAGCGGATGTGTCATAAGATAGTCACTACATATTACTGCATATTATAAAACAAAGTCCCCCGCCGCGTCTGTCTGTCTGTTCGCGATAAACTGAAAAACTACTGAATGGACGTTGTGCACTTCACGAATCCGTTGACTTACTCATGCGCGAAATTAGCTGATAGGAAGTGGCAGCAGTATAGTAAGACCTGCCGCTGATGTTGTAGATTCTTTCTTATTTCTTCCTTGCTAGCTCATCGGCAGCTTCGTTCTCGAGTGAATCGCTATGCCCTATGATGAATTGAAGGATGAATGGAAGACTCTAGTGTCTTTTGTGGCATTCATAAATGAGACCGCAGTTCATGGTATTGCTCTCCATGGCCCTTAAGACGGCCATACTGTCTGACAGTATACGGATGTTGTACTCCTTTATACGTTTGGACATGACCGCAGTGGCGGCGCTGGTTATTATAACACACTTGCAATGAAATATGAAACTGTGTTGGCCAAGGGCCAGTGATATTTTCATATTTCAGTCCCGACATTATTGATTCAGAAATGTTATTATAGTATTGAATATAATACTTAATAACAATAATTAATTTTAGAATGTATTGCAATAATCATGTATCAATAACTAGTAACCCACCCCGGCTTTGCACGGGCAACAGAGACATTTTCAACAATCATCAACATATTTCAATCAATTTACACAAAATCGTAACAAATTACATACCTCAACCTTCCTCATGAATCACTCTGTCTATTAGTGAAAACCGCATGAAAATCCGTTCAGAAGTTTTTCAGTTTATCGCGAACAGACAGACAGACGCGGCGGGGGACTTTGTTTGATAACATGTAGTGATAATATGTTGATATGCAATAATTAAGAAAGTTGGACATTTATATATTCTCGCTATAGTATTAATTATGAATTAAAATTGACATTTATGTTTTAGGTAAAGTGTAATCACAATAATAAAATGAAGGTAATGGGACACTTATTTTAACATTTTGACACAATTGTATTTTATTATTTATGAAATAACTGAAATCATATGAATGACATATGAGAAAACTCCGGCTACAGTGTCTGACCCCATCTTGGAACCGTCCGGGTAGATTCGCACTTTATGTAAGTTTGCCAGATTCAAGTTTTCAAATAGTTGTATATGATATTTCAACGTAAAATAAAGTGATGGCAGTGGTGATGCCATTCGTCTATTCATTTGAAGTTTTTTCAAAAAAAATTTTTTTGTTTGTATGTTTGATATCTAAATATCATATTCATTCATCTTGAATATTTACATTAGTTTAGGAGTTTAGTTAGGCTAACAAGTTTATTTTTCGCTTTTCAGTTAATTTCTTCTTTCGTCTCTTATTTTTTTGTTAAAAAAATATTACTTTTTAGTTTTTTTGTGTTTTGTTTAGTTACTTATTTAAAATTCTCACTTGCCTAACTTACTTAATTAAGTTACGTATAGATAATAATATATATATGACCTACTTTAAATATTAATTTTAAAAGAAAAAAGATATTCAACAACCTTTCATTAGGTTTTAAGTTCTCATTAGGATGAATTAATAAGAAGAAACACGAGATAGCTGTTGCAAACCGTTGAGGAGTTCCCTCGACTGGCTTCCGCATCCATCATCAAATCAACTACAGGTCTTCGTCATGTTGTAGTGTCATTACTATGTGTACATATTATGTGTGCTAAGTTTCAACAAAATCGGTTCTCAGGTGTAGAGTCAACGGATGAACGTCATTCTTTCATCATTAATGAGAATTATCGAAATCGGAAAACCGTGTAAAAAGTTATGCGTGGTAATATATAAAATTGAAAAAAAAAAGAAATAAAAAAAGAGTTGACTTGTGAACCTACTTCGTATATTCGTCGGTAATAAAATAAGGGTTTGACTTGAGAACTTCCTCCGTTTTTATGTCGGTTAAAAAGATATTGAATCTCGATTGCCACAGCTAAATAGCTGTGCTTCAAAAATACTGAGTACTCATTTATGACTCTACGATATATTGAATATGTAAAGTGATTGTTAAATGATAGCTATAATTATGTTTAATTAACCCAGCTGTATGAACACAACGCTACCTTGAATTTAAACTGCTCAGCGCCATCTATCGTTTTGTGAAGCCTTTTTATAGTATTTCAGAAAACTTTAAAAAATATTTTTTATGTTTTAGTGTTTTTGTTGTATTCTGTGTTTTATAAGGCTTCTGTGAGTAGGCGATTTAGTGCAGGTAGGCCCCGAAAGACGTATACTGACCAGATCGACAGTATACCGAAGATTGGGCAAATTAAAAGCACCCGGAACCTCCTAGCGTGTATGAAAAGTCTGATGAATGCGGAAGAGGCGCGAACTGTATGTCAGGATCGTGGCGTTCTACCGTCTCCGCCTACCTCGGACGGGAATAAGGCAGGTCAGCAAGTGTGTGTATGTGTTCTTCTGAAATAACCTCACATGCGAATAGAAGCACATAATTCACTACTGTATAATTATAATAATAATGTCTGGCAACACTGAGAGGCAGTCTTGTTTTATCAACGCTATATATATTATTTTGTCATAATTTAAAAATAATACTACATAAAATTTTATAAATCTATAAACAAAAATGAATACCCGAAACAAATTTACAATAAAAACACCGAAGAAATCACCAAAATAACCATAAACATTGACATTTAATGTCATGTAATGTCATACGAAACAATTTTTAAAATAATACAATAACCGAAGACAATCGCTCAGCTCCGCTTTGCAGTCCCCGGACGCCGCAGCAAGAGGTCCGGCCATTGCAGATGCTTCGAGTTCGACTTCGAGTGACAAGTTTTTCTCCCCGCCGACGTCACCATCACCTGTACGTCAACTGAGAAGAGGCCGGCTGCCGACCTGGAACCTCGAGGCTCATCGAATAGGGCCCCTGCTACCGGTGGTAATGTGCGTCGCATGAGATGGACTATTTCAATGAATGAGAATGTCATGCAAGGATATTTTGTGGCTATAGGCGGAGGGACGCGTATCGTGATTGTATGATACCTCTGTTTCTGGAATTTGAGCCAGCTGTTAACGGTTCGGTGCAAAAATTGTCGGATCGAGTGCGGGCCATTCAGTGATGTGATTTGCTGAATAACTCCGTACGTGAACGGCTACGCTCGTACTTGCAGGTTAGCCTTACTACTTCTACTTCTTTACAAATTGTCACATATGCGGACTCTTTGTTGGTACAATATTACCATGCTGAAGGAGGAGAGGAAAATGATGCTTCATCTGTGAGTACTCAATACATTGATCAAACAAGGAATACTTTGAAACGGTGACGGAACACTGTGTGGTTTTAGTCCGACATAGCACCTAGTTGTGGGGCCCCGCCAAGGTAATGACGGGGTTAGATAGTGTTTGTTAGAAAGTATTTGAGAAGGGAAAACCCACCAGTCACTTTCGGTTTGTAGACTAAAACGATGACCACAGCCGAGGATAAATCTCAACGAATTGCCATAGACATATTTTATATTGCTGCCCAATATTCCCGAGGATGCACCGCATCCCCGTTTAGAGGCAAAACACTGGTCGAACTATTATTACATGCCAGCGGTAGAAGGTTTAAGGTACCATACACAACAAAAATACCTACATGAGCGTCAAATTGATAAAATCCCTTTTCCTACTAAAATCGATGCGTGATGCGATCAAAATGTAAGTTTCTTACAAACTTTCATGCCGTATTTTAATACTAGGGATACATTTCTGTATTAAATGTGACACAGTAAACTTTTTAACCATGCTCATATAATTTTTTACACTTCTAACTTCAAATATGGCAAAGTTTCATGCAAACTTTCATCCCCTATTTTGACTCCTTAAGGTAGGAACTTTCAAATTCCTTTCTTGTAGAACGCCTACACCTACACCTTGTAAGAAATACGTCCTCTAAATTATTATGACCTGTAATACTTATTTATTGTTACGGAAAACTGAAGAAAATGAAATAATTTTAAATTCACAAACATTTTTTTTTTATTTGTTATAAAGCCATCTATTATGTCATTGTACCTTACTTGTATTTATAATTTACAACCTGTGCAGTTTTGAGTAAAAATATTTTTGTTTATTTTCTTTATTGTTTTTAAATATAAAATATTGAAACTATGCTGTAAAACAATTTTCATACTTAGTCATAATTTTTTACTGTCTTCCAATATTTTTGCACTAAATTCTGAAATGTACAAAGTAATGAAATTATATAATTATTATGTGTACCTATTAGTAGTATAGTTTCTTATAACGCCATCTATTACGGAAGTATTATATTTTAATGCCATGTACCTCACTTGTCGCATGATTGACGTCTTGATTTTTATTGTCAACTTGAAGTTGATCAAGTTCAGCATTATCTGCTATGTTATTTATTTATTAATATTTTTTATCATTATTATTGGCATTTTTAACTTTGCAATTATTGATATTATCTTTTATGAATTTAATGTAAAAGACAAATCGCGAAAACAACTGTTTTCATTCTAAAATATAAATTAATAAAATAAACAATTTTTATAAAAAAGTAAAAAAAAAAGTCCATAAATAATTTTGGATCTCCTGAAAAAATTACATTTTTGTTTTTTTTAAGGAATACTAGTAACGTGGGTCACACATTACTAGTATTCTTGTTAACCCCCCCAGCTAAGCTTAATGCTGTGTTAGGATTAAGTTTACGTCGGTATTGCCCTGGGTGGGGTTCGAACCTGCAACCACTTGATCGCAAGTCCAACGTCTTAGCCATTACACTACCGACGCTTCAAATTGACTTTTAGTGTTTCTGAAATACCCGATTTAATTTGAATATAGTCCACTGCTGGATATAGGCCTCCCTTAATGACTTCCAAGAAGACCAGATGGTAGCGGTGTGCATCCACCCGCTGGTGAATGCACGCCAAGACGACCAGCTGATGGTAGCTGTGGCACAGAAAACTAAGTAGTTACTACGTAACAGCTAAATCATTCCCTACAAAAATATCGATACCGATGTGTGTAGGGTTACCTCTTCAATAAAAAAATATATAGAAAAAAATACACTTGTTATGTAAATTAAATACTTAACGCTTATTTTTCATTTCCATTGTTTTAATAAGTATACAAAAATCCTACATGTGGTTTATTTTCATGTAAAGATTAATAAACTTCTTCCCTTTTCTAAAATTTCAATTTTTAAAGTATGTGGTGGTCAATATTCTAAATCTTGAGGGAAACAAGGACATATAAGGTTAAAACGTTCATTTTTTTTAATTACATAAATAGCGCTGCCGTGTTTTTTTTTTCTCTTACTTTATCTATATTTTTATACTGCACATAAATAACTATGTCAATTTCACTATGAATTTTCCTTTATTATTTTAAATACAATTTATCAATACGATATCGAATTACGGTTTTTGTACTTTAAAAGCGTGTGTGCGCGATGCACCTGTCGGCAACCCAGTTTGTGTGACTGCGTATAAGGTCCGCCAGCGGACGAGCGGCCGGTAGGTATTTAGCGCGCGCAAGTACATCTAGTGACATAGGCCTGGTTGTGGTTGTTGTTGGACGTCTTACGCTGCGCTTTCCGGTTCGTGGTCTCCAATTGAGAACCTTTACACAAGTAAATCCGGATATATTATATTACAGACAGCCTGGTGATCGAATTACAACCATAATTCAATAACTTTAAAAGTTGATATCAACATAAATGTTTTGGTTTATATATTTTTTTTTTATATAAAAAGACAACTCCTGCATTAGGAATTACTCCTGTGTCGCGGCTGACTTTACAAACATACAAACAACGGACACAAAGAACACCCAGACTCGAGTGGGAATCGAACCCACGACCTATGGCATAGCAGTCAGGGTCACTAACCACTAGGCCAACAGGTCAGTCAAGTATAACTCAACAAGTATAACTCAACCTGTCAATATATATTATTATATTGGAAAACTGTAGCTTTTTGTAGCCCTATTTCGCATATTTCTTAAATTAATAACACATTTTGATTAAAAATTGTAGGTTTCTGTCTTTCTCTTACGTATAAACATTAAGAATTTTGAATTTCACATCCCTCCATGCGCGAAATTTGCCTAAAAAGGGGTATAAAGGATTATACTATCTGCCCGTAGTAATATATAAATAATGCAACAGCTACACAGCTGTGCTTAAAAATTACTGAATCTTTATGTAACGACTCTTTCTGAGCTTGGTTTTTGCTAACTCATGACATAAAATGCTTCTAGAATTGTTTAAATGGCAGGTGTATGAAAACAAAGATAGCTTGAATTTAAACCGCTCAGCGCCATCTATCGTTTCCAGAAGTTTTTCTTAGTCGTTGAGTTTGTTGTGGTTGTATTCAAGAACAAGGATCAACATACGAGTACATAAATACATATTTTGTTCGCAATACATACATATTATATAGTCATTTTAACACGTACTTTTATTTGAACTGAGCTCCCGCTCAGTTCAAATCTATCCCGCGATCTCTGACGTTGCCGCTGAACCCTCTGACGCCGCATCACAAATTCAAATTAAATATCTTTATTTCATAAAATTGGTAACCAATTATTCAAAATCGTCAATTTAAAAAAAATAATGATAATAATTTAAAACGTCAAGGTGAAGTCTTGAGATTTTCTGATAGGAAATTCGTTAGATCTAGAAACGTGTCCGGTTGATACTTATGGATTCGCCGCTACAACATGGGGCTAAATATAACCATAGACAAACAAAAATACAGATGGTAATAATTTGAGTCCTCATTATTGGTGCCTTGTCTCCAGTTTTTTTTTTATGGGATAGGGGGCAAACGAGCAGACGGGTCACCTGATTTTAAGTGACTACCGCCGCCTATGGGCACCTGCAACTCAAGCGTCACAAGTGCATTGCCGGCCTTTAAGGTGGGAGTAGGGGAAGAGGGGAGAGAGGGAAAGATTAGGGCCTCCGGTAATCTCACTCACTCGGCGAAAAGCAATGCTTGCCCATGCCGTGCCCATGGGCGGCGGTAGTCATTTGCCATCAGGTGACCCGCCTGTTCGTTTGCCGCTATACCATAAAAAAATATATATTATACTGTTCTTATTTTTTTAAATAAGTTTTTTTAAATAAATGTAGCTGTTACTAAATATGAAGATTATTTAACTCATGTTTAAATTTAATGATAAATATGTATTGTGTTTGCTGCAGTAATTTCAAAGGGTTTCGGCTTATTTCTCTTATGACTGGCGAACGAAACTAACAAATTTGCATGAAAAGCAAGTTAAATATTATTATTTATTACTAGCAGCGCCCCACGATTTCACCCGCGTAAGTCCCGATCCCATGTAAGTATCGGGATAAAAAGTAGCCTATGCGTTAATCCAGGTCTCCAGCTATCTACATACCAAGTTTCATCGCAATCAGTTCGGTGGTTTTTGCGTGAAAGAGTAACAAACATCCATCCATCCATCCATCCACCCATCTATCCAACCTTCACATTTATAATATTAGTGGGATAGCTGCCATAAATGAACATGGACACCTGCAACTCAAGAGTCACAGGAATACGCTCTTTTCTTGGAGGTTTCGGTCCAGAAACACCGAAATAATAACAGGAAATACTCCATTAATGAGAACTAAATTGACCATCTTTGACTTACAGAAGATTTCTCTAAGTTATTGTAACAATAGTTTCTTAAAATAAAGAGTTACTTCATGATCTACACAAATGAACTTAATCTTCATTTTTATTCTAATAAACGCCTGGTGTCAATTTCAACAACACAACAGGTTTGCTTATAAATCAAAAATCAAATCAAAATTTCACGATCTACGCGTAAACATGTTCCCCAAAAACTCTACTCAGAAACTGTTTTCCTCGAAATCACCCCTAAAACAACCCAGTTAATCATTAAGAACATAAACTTTAATCAGTATGAAACTAAAGCACGTACAGGATATATTCAAAGTATCCAATGTTCAATCCCTTTGCTTGAGGTCAGCCTTCTCAGAAGTGAACGAACTCAGGTGCCTGATGCGTTTTCTGATAGATCTTTTCGTCCCCGTCACGTACACACGAACAAACATAGGTACATAACGCTTTAGTAGGTATAGTTGATTGTTTAGTTCCATTTTTAACCCCCGATGCAAAAAGAGGGGTATTATAAGTTTGATGTCGATGTCTGTGTGTGTGTGTGTCTGTGTGTGGCATCGTAGATCTCAAACGGAGGGACCGATTTCGATGCGGTTTTTTTCATTTGAAAGCCGGTTTCCTTGCGGTGGTTCTTAGCTATGTTTGGTTAATATAATAATAATAGACTGGCCTGTTGGTCTAGTGGTTAGTGACCCTGACTGCTATGCCATAGGTCGTGGGTTCGATTCCCACCCGAGTCTGGGTGTTCTTTGTGTCCGTTTGTTTGTATGTTTGTAAAGTCCCCCGCGACACAGGAGTAATTCCTAAAGAGGAAGTTGTCTTCTTAAAAAAAAATATATTGGTCCAGCAGTGTAAGAGTATCAGCTCTTTTCCAAAATGATGTAAGGCATTTTTGGCAAATGATTACTACTTTTTAAGGGTTGTTCCTTAAACTATAAGTATTTTTTGGTGTAGGTGGTTTTTTAAATTTTTAATTTAATCTTGTTTATAAGACATCTTTCAATATTCACAAGTAGAAACATTCCATCTAAGCTCGATAAATGTTTTGATTAACAGCGATGCGAAAGGATTTTTAGATTTATTTATTTACGTTTGCATAATCAAATAATTTGTATTCCGTTTTTAAAATCAAACCAAAGTCAAGCCCGATATCCAATAAAGTTTTTTTTTCTAATACGACCAGAAACATTGAGAACTGCGGTGTTTCATCGGAATGTGTTTTGTGATTGGATCTTTCCGATTGGTCGGTCTTTGCTACTGAATATATCGAACTTAAAAACACTGTAACTAAAAGAAAACTACTTAGTACAAAATTAGACTTTAATGCATGAGGATAAGAATTAAGTGTTAAATATTGAACTGTAAAAATAAAATGGCTATTAAATATTTTTAATATATTTTCCGGATGAACGCGCTGTGTTTATTCGCCCATGAACGGAACGCGTCAATCGAATTCGAAATTCAAATTCAAATGTGTCAATTTAACACTCAATTTTGATATTGACATTAGATTAGGGTCTTGTATTGATCTACATGGATTATATTTTTGTTTATGATTTTTTATTTGAATATTTCCGAATTAATTATAAATGTAGGTATTTGTGTATGTTAACAACAATGCTTATCTAGTAGTTATTATTTTAAGTTAATTGGGTGTAATGAAGCTATGTACAATGGACATACGTATAAGATAGGTATAAAATAGTTTAGAGATTCAAAAAGTCGGCAGCTGTAAGTAAATGTTGGCAACCCAACGATAGCAACGGCGAAATAAAACTATAATAACTACGAATCACGATAGAAATGATTCAGAAACTACAGTATCACTTTATGGATTCGAAACACGTATCGCAGTTTTTATATTTAAACATTTGCAGGCTACAGGCTACAAGATTCTGACGATTACCCCTTATAATCGGATCTTATAAAAACAAAACAAAAATAAGAAACATACAGAACACATAAAGTCGGACCAAAATCGAAAATACATCGGCAACATTACAGTTTACTTCAAAAAGGTAGTCAAGTTAAAAAATAAATATATTTTTTTCCAATAACTTCGCAGCGGGTCGGCCATTCATATTGTGACTTGACAACAAAAAATAGGGACACCCAATGCTTTAACTGAAGAAGACATACATTAACCGGGCAATAATTATAATTCAAAGTGGACATTACCGTTTTAGATTGGTGCAAGTCATCAAGAATAGCGATATTCGTAACTATCGATTTGAAAATATTCTGACCCAGCTTCCGTATAATTATATAAAAAGAACTAAGGTCTTGTAATTCCCGGCAACAGCCAGCGCGAGTTACAGGTAAGGAACCCTGACCTCGAGCTAATGCTTAAACTCCTAATCCATCCGTATAACCAATATCCCTTTCCTTTCATTATTTTGAGGGTATGGGGTCTTGACCCCATACCGTATGTACGAGTATGAGCTTACAGAAGGTACGTTAAATATTACAGAAGATGCTAAGCTTCTCTTGCACTGATGATCTTTGTTTCAGAAGTTAACGATGTCAATCGAGAACAGTATAGTACAATGTAAATGTATCAAAATACAGTTACATGTTTTTGATAGTCTGATATTGAAAAATTGTAAATGGTAGTAAGAATTGAACACAGAACTGAGTAATGGCAAAGCGAGTTTGACGGCCTCTGTTGCGCGGTGGTAGTGCATTCGACTGACATTTCGCATTCCTGCTCAGTGCAAATATTTGTTTGTATGAATATGTCATTTGCATTGGGCTGGGTGTTTCTTTGTATAATATGCATGTGTTTACAAAAAATAATGTTTATCCGTGTTCTAAAACACATAGCACAACCTCTTAGTTGGGGTCTAGACAGCGGTGTGTAATATGTCCAGGATTTTTATTTTTTTATGGGATAGGGGCAAACGAGTCGATGGGTTAACTGATGGTGACTGACTACCATGGGAGAGTCACAAGTGCGTTGCCGGCCTTCAAGGTGGGAGTACTCGGCGAAACACACCGAAGCATTACTTTACTACCGGTTTTCTGTGAGGCCGTGGTATCACTCCGCTCGAGCCGGCCCATGCGTGTGGAAGCATGGCTTGCCCACAAATAAACGGATACTATTATTATTTATCTTATGACTTAAACCAGCGGCTAAAGGTCATTTAGGCAACAAACTGACGATTATTGCCTGAATGCGATATTGATGTTGCATTCGGTAATTTGTATTTTGCAATTTATTTTTAAATTTGCTTTAAAACGTAAAGTTATGTGCAAACATAAGTTAAAGCAAGACCGCGACAATACTTTTATTAGTTTCTTGTGTTAATCAGTAGGAATATATATTTATATATATATATATATATATTATATAATATAGTAATCGTGTTTGTTCGCCTTTAATTGTTTTTATTGCTCAATTTGTTTGTGGTTTTTGTTTATTACTGGATATTGTGGTTTGTAGTTTTATAGAAAACTAGCTGCGCCCCGCGGTTTCACCCGCGTAAGTCCCTCGTTAAGTTTTCTTTTTTGTGCAAACTTCACATAAACCATCTACTAAATAGTCCGAACAAAGCCTAAACATTTGGTTTGGATAGGTGAGCCCGTTCTTGAGTTATAAAATTATATTTATGGATAGTTATTTGTGTACAATTTATTACTAAGTTCTGCTTGATTTTCTAAATAATCTGTACTACTAACTTTTAAACTTTCGCGTTCCATGATACAATTACAATACAATGGTCGAAACGTCAGACAAAACCCGGTCGAAATGTAACACGCATTTCGTGATCGCGTTAATTCATAAACACATAGTTATAATCTGTAGTAGTAAATGTGTGTGCTGGACTAGTTTTAAATCACTACATATTATGAAACAAAGTCCCCCGCCGCGTCTGTCTGTCTGTCTGTTCGCGATAAACTGAAAAACTACTGAACGGTTTCATGCGGTTTTCACTAATAGACAGAGTGATTCATGAGTAAGGTTTAGGTGTATAATTTGTACCCGTGCGATGTTAAGTATCTATGCAGAAGTACCACATTTGAGCAAATTAATGATTTTGATTTGATTTAATTTGTAGCGTTATAATGCGGCAATATTCTTCTTAAATACTTAATAATGTGTTGTTGACGATTATAATTTATCTTTCGAGGTGAGTGCTTTAAACAAAAAGTCTAACAATTAATCTTTAAAAGAAAAAAAATAACCCGACTGTGTTAAAAATAGGTAATTACTAATAACATACATGAAACCCTTTATTTTAATAATCCACTGGAGACGTTTACGAAAAAAAAATATTTGAAAACATAATTTGCGATAAAAATCGGCCATTTTCAGAATTTTGATATACCCAGTATTTCTCTGACAATTGAGACGAATATAACAACACCTCTCAAGCTAAAATCCATCAAGCCGTTTAGGCTACAGAGCATACCAAAGAAATATACATACATACACTTGAAAACGTAGCCCTCCTTCTGGCGCAGTCGGGTAAAAAGAAAGATTAGGTCACTGGATTGGGCGTATTATTACGTTTTCGACGATTTAAGACGAGTTACTTATCAGTTTAAGCAAGTTGGTTTAGTCTTCGGTTCAACTCGCGAGTGAGGCAAATTTATAATTGGTAATTACTAGAGATCCCGTGGTGGTCGAATTTCGACCATGGTTTTTTTCAATGGCCAGTAGACAGTAGACTTACTTACCATGACAGGTAATCACATATACTGGACGCGTGTAATTTCATTATCCGTTTTCACGTAATTTTTAAGTTGTAAGATATATTGTTTAAACATTTTAGCTTTCTGCATTTCTTCCATATATAAACTGTAAATATTCTAAAATTCACGTTACTACGTTCGCGAAATTTTCTTAAAAAGGGTTACAAAGAATTTTCTTCACGTATTAATATAACGATTAGAAAATTCTCAATAGGAGGTCGAAATTATAGGCATGTGCATGATAGACAGTTATAATTTCATCCCCCTTTATGAAGAACCAGAAATGTGAGTTTGTAGGAATAGTGAGGGAGAGAGCATACAGAGGGGAGAGTCTACACGTACACCTCTGTCTACCACACAAGGTAATACGCCTGTATTACCTTTTGTAATTAAAGTATATCTTAGGTAAGGTAACCTTTGAATAGTGTCTTAAATTGTACTCACGACTGTATTACCCGGTATGGTATAATAGATAGGGTAAACCCTTACCTAGTAGTGTAGCCCTGTCGCGACTTCCACATACAGCAAAAACTTACTTCCATATTTTCTAGCGAAGACGAGCTAAATTACTTTGTAACTACTGATCCTGCATCGCAGAATAAAACGTTCTCTCGCGATTATTATATATTTTATGGACCAAGTAATTAATATAGCATTATTCATAGTGTCCAGACCGTTTAAAAAATGCCCAATATGAGTAGTCAATACAATAAAAACGATTGAAATAAGCAAATTGATAGGGCTGTATGAATAATGTGCCCTACCTGTTGGGCAGAGTAGTAAAGATTTGTGTTTTGTTCAATAGGGATATCCACGTGACTCCAAACTAGCCTAAATATCTTTGTTTTTAGCATTTATTATTGCTATGGAAATATACGCATACATTAATTTTGTATGTACATTATCGTATTTTAATTGTGTAATTGAATAACCAAGAAGTTGATATTTTAAATCTCCCTGGCTAATTTCTAAAACACAACGAACGCTATTCTATGGAACGAAATGCTACGCGCCTTGCACTACCACTTTTACTTAAATTCCCATCTCGCGATATAGACCCGGAAAATACGCATTGTCACGTTATCAGGCAATATGATAAATAAAGAAGTTTATATAAGTATTCACCACACAGCTCAATTTGACTTCATATTGCCCGGGCATTATAAATATATACCTACAACTTCCCAACATCGTTTCGCTGCGGTCCAACAGGCATGATCACCCCGCCTGGTCGGAGGATCCCCCCTTTGTGTTAGAGGAACTTAAAACCTGTGCCTCCAAAGCCCTAGGTTATGTTTAGAGTCTTTAAGATAGCCATAGTAACTGTTATTCAGTATTCATAATCAAAATAAAACATTTTATTATTTCACGGCTGTCAATAGTAATTACACTTTTAATTGAACCTAAAACACGTATCCAACTTTTTAACAATCGCACATAAAATAAAATAAGTACATCTCGAAATAAAAAGGCGATAATACAAAAATGGAATTATTGTGGGGTGGGGTGATATAAGGGTGGCCATTTAAAAAAGTTTGATTGAACCGGGAAGAACTTTTGATTGTATCCCGAAGATTCCGAATAAAAACAGGATATAAATAATGTTGAGGAAAAACAAAGAAATAATGTATCGAGGAATACAATAATAGGGATGTTTGTGTGTTCATACTGAATAGTTCATGTTGTGCGTTACATGTCACTACCAAGCAATCGAAGCTTAATCATTTTAGATTTAGCCGGTTTAGCTATTTCTACTCAGACAGGGGACGCAAAGTTTATTTCTTCGGAGTTTGCGAGAAAGGAAATCTATCTTAACAAATACCTAGCATGCACGGTGTTTCTTGATAGATTCGGAAGCACCGGAGACCTGTCTTGTCTGGCAGAAATATATTTTCCCAATCTGCTTACCAATATACCCAGAAAAACGAGTGTTCCGTACATACTTGCATGTAAGTAAATAGTTCGTCCATCTCGGGAATCCATCCTCAAAGATTATTCCCCATATTTTTTCGAAAGAAAACTTAACTTAGCTGTTCTGAAAATACTCTCTCATAATTAGATAGATGTACGTCACAGTAAATTTTCCAAGCACAAAATAAAAGTTTGTGATCGGAAAAAAAAAATGTTTTATGTGAAAAGACAACAAATTACCGACTTTTAGATTTTTTCTTTACTTGTGCTCTGAGACTTCCTACCAATCCTATCATGATTCTATAGGTTTTGATTTACCTCCAAAATGTTAAAATTTGTTAAAATGTAAATGACTGTATCTTTTAATTGCGATGACTCCAAAACTTGATTTTGTACAACTTCAAGAGACTGCAGTCATAGGTTTGATGTTAATTTCAACTTGATATCTCAACGCGTACATGAGAAAAAAGGTCTTGACAGAGGGACGGACAAAGAAGTGAGAGTCCTATGAGATTTTTTTGAGGAACACAAGGAATGTGCCTTAAAATATTAAATAATAAATTTATTTGACATTATCAACTACAGTTATTCATACCATCATCATCAACTGCCTACCCTTGTCCCAATTTTATTTGTCACAATGTGTTTAATTCTTCCTTCTGCTCTATCGTTTGTCATTCCTTTCTTCTTCTTTCTTTCACACAGTCCATCCATCTTTTCTTTGGTCGTCCTCTTCTCTTGTACCCGTCAACTTCAATACATAAAACTCTCTTTGCCACCACATTTTGTTCATCTCTCCGCATCACATGGCCATACCACGATAATCTATTGCACCCCATATTTTTTATCCACTGGTTGATATCGTCCTCATGATATATGATTACTATCACGATGTATCTATAATTTTGTATATAACAATTTATAAAACATAAATGAAAGCTTCTAAGCTAAAATTTCAGTTCATTCGTTACGGCTTTTACCTCGAACAGGCTATTAGCATTCGGTAAAATAAATATACATAATAACATTTCAACGAATTCCCTCAATTATCATAACCCATTCTCTTCCAGGCGAATAGCGCATAAAAATGAAAAGTTTGATGAAATAAATAATACAGCGACAAATCGCCAGTCGCACCGATTAGTCGCCGCGTTTTTACGACATATCTGTCAGAGTTCGTTCGATGCCAATCTAACTTTGTCGAGACGTACCAACACGTTTATGGCATTTACATGTGCCGCTGTTATTGTTCGAATTATGACATTTAGATATAATCTAGATGACATTGCTTTTGACTGTAAAATTATAAAGATAAAAGAAAACATAAATTATTGCATCTACTTTATAAGTTCCTTTAGTCTTTCCACTTCGTATAGTCTTTAAACGGCTAAAACTATCGGTTTTACCGTGTACCCTAGAAAATCAATAAATAATGTATAATCGAAAAAGGTTGTGCAAACAACACAACATCTTCATCTTCAATTTCGTCTTTGCCTGCATATAAATTAAATTAAATTTTTAACTCTAAATAAATTAACAATAACTGAGTATGCATAGCCGGTGTGGCAATTATCTGTACTTGTGATGTTGTTTTTGTATCTTTATATCTTATATTGTGTAAAAGCGTGTTACCTAGTGATAAGACTGAACATTTTACTTTGTTTTCTAAGCTAAGGTTGTCTATCCATCTTACCCCATCACCGTATCTGTCTACCACAAAAAGTCCTGGTCTTTGCTTTCTAGAGGTTATCATGAAATAAAACATATTACTGAAATTGGGAGAAGTCTTAAACAATTTTCAGACATTTTACACAATTTCTGAGTTTAATATCCCGCTGCAACACAGTACAGATACAACTTATTTTAAGTTTTTAATGAAATATCCTTTGGTAAAGTTGATCCAAAGCACAGAATAATTCAGCGACTTGTGCAAATCCCGCAGTGTGTCGAGTCGCTTCAGTGGACTAGAGTACAGTCCTCAGTAGAGAGGGAATTATTAGACAGTCTACTTAATAATAAGTAGTTGCTGTTGAAACCTTTATACTTGATTCTTTTTTATGAATAACAGATTTTTTAAAAAAATCTACGAGAATACATAAGAATGGTTTTTGAATACCTTCAAATCTGTAAAACTGAGTTAAAAGTTGTTCTTAAATTGTATTTTTTTTGCGATAAGATCGCAATTTTGTATTTTTTGCATTTTCTGCACATGAATATAAAAAGAGTTTTTTATTTTTTGCACACCATTTTTAGAAGAGTAAGATATGTTGACCTTACAATATAAATACAGTAAAAAGTAAAGGAGATAAGTTGTTTAGCCAAATATGAGAAAACTTGGACGTGAAAACTAGCTAACTCAAATGTTCAGGATTATCTACGGAACTTGGCAATCATTTAGATCTTAATCCTTTTATCGGCGTAGGTAACCATGTATAGGTATTCTTAATATTGAACTTGGCTCCCATTTTCACATTTATGCTTTTGATGGGATCTCTAGTTTAGAAGTCCGACTTGATCAGCCTCGCCTTACCTGTTTTGTAAAACGTACATACATACACTCACGGCTGTATTCCCGAAGGGGTAGACAGAGGTGTTTTAAACACCCACATTTTGCCAACTATAAAATTTGGTCACACTTACGAAAGGGACAAGCCTATTTGCCGTCAACCGGGCACTTTGGGAATTAAATATGGGAAAGTTGGGAGTATATTAAAAAGGAAAGGGATATTGCTTTTACGGCATGATTGGGTGTTAGCAATAGCTCAAGCAGGTCATACCTGGAACTCGAACTGGCCGAGAAGTCCGAGCCATATTACTTTACCTCACTTTAACCTTTTGTAAACCATCTCCAATAACCTAGCCAGATTATTAAATTCGAGAAGCTCCACTTCAAACATAATTGTATTGAACGTTTCCTTAACATCATCGTCTATATTATAATTTAATCCACAAATAACCGATCAGGGATGAAGCAAAATTAATTGACCGTTTAACGAATCCCTAAATATCAAGTTTGTCGTCAAATTTCTTAGCTTCTGAATTAATTACTGACTCAATTTTTCGATCAAGGGTCGCATAGATTATAAATGCAGATAGGACATTCAGTTTCGACTATTTATTAACCGTTTTAATAATAATAAGGATTTATCAAACCTTAAGAATGACATTACTTAGATTATATAGGTTTATCGTATTAATTGAAATTGGATTTACAATGTAGATTTTGCGTAAAATATACACAAAAATGAACCAAACGGTGTAAATCTATTTTCAGAGGCGCGTGTGTAATCTATTTGAAACGTGAGGTTTAGTAGATCGAACACTCATATTTATAAATTTTAGTAAGAAACTAGAAAAACGAGACCTAGAAAGTCCACATTCATATGAGATTGGGTCTAAATTGAACACAAAACCGTTGCATTTCAAGTACCGCTATATCTATTAAATTCTGGTCAGTCGTTTATTTTAAAACACTTACATTTTAACTAAGAAATGTGTAAAGAAATAAACTGCGCCTCATTTAATTAGCCATATGGCTCCATTTTTTTTTATAATTCCTAACATCATAACCGTTTATTCATACATAGATGATAATTAATTGTTCTTCAACATATCAAAGGTAAAAACACTTTGAACATCTAGAAGTCAAGTCTGGTCTGCGCGCTATTTAATCTTTGAGCACCTTGTCTTAATTTTATTTGACGTTTTGACAGCTCCGCTCACCCATCAAACAGAGATAGATATATTGGTAAACATTATAGTTAGAAAGAGATGACTAAGTTTTCAATCGGGATTAAGTTATCAGCAGGTTATGCCAAGGTATTTATGGATTAATTATCTGTTAAAGAGAAATAACATGCCAATAAATAAGGGTTATTTGTTAGTATTTCCGTCGTAAGGCTCTTATTAAACCTTTCGGATATTTCTTTCAAGGAATAATGTCAAATGTACTTCACTATACAAATTCAATAGGTATGGGAACCTATATATTTGGAACCATTAGTACCTACACTCAATTTTAGAACAGTAATATCTGTTAATCAGACAAATGATTCTAAAACTTATGTAAGAATCGAACCCATAACACTTGATTCAGTGGCTGTTACCGAGTCAACATTTTAAACAACGATGCTCAACATCCTAACTAATATTATAATTGCGAAAGTGAGTTTGTATGTTTGTTAGCTTAAACGTCTAAACTACTAAACCGATAAAAATGAAATTTTGCAAATACGTTGCCAATAGTACAGAAAAGGACGTAGAGTGCCTCTTATAAAGAAAAAAGTACAATTAACGAGGGAAAAAAAAATAACTATTTAAAAACTTTCAAGTCTCTTCTAAACGCAAACGTAACGTAAACACATCTCATAAAAGTAACAATGATTATTGTTAATCAAAAATAAGGGCCACAGAACGTAAACATAACCCCACATCCTTATCAAACTGGTCATTATTTGAACAACAATGGCCGAACTAACTAAAAAACAGAACCAATTAGTATTAATACTATCCGTGCGATGATCGCCACAGTCATAATTGACTACATGATCCTATATTCATACCAATGACTTTGGTCATCAATACCCTTAACGTTGCACAAAGTCTAATCTTCCTTGTTAAATACAATTGAATTCCTATCTTATACCTGAATGATAAAGTTTAACATTCATTGATCTGAGCGTCCGAGTTAGGGTTGATACACGCAGCGGTTGTAAAGTCTTAATTATTAAATACGTTTGACATCCGTTCACGCAATACCGTGTCAATGACATTAGTGTAGCGACACCCTTATGAGTTAGTTATGATGCTGTGTTTGTTTTTGTGCTTAATTATAGGTGTTTTTTTTTAAATCAAATTTTCACTCTCTGTCCTTTATAACACACAAGAATTATTATCATTCTTCTATCTCTCTTCCTTTGCCTCTCTCTCTCTGCTGGCCACCATAGTTCGCCAAAAACTTTTCCGAAATATTACTTACTTTTTCGAATATAAAATCACTAAATAGTGATTTTAAAAACAAATTATATAGTTCCCTTTTCAAAATTTTTGGTGACATTTGCTTCTATTTTTTTTTTTAATTAAAGCATGTAAACGTATTCCAAAGGCTTATATTGTCTTTTTAATTATTACACTTTAAGTATTACTGTTTAAAGACATAATATGTTACCAGTCTTTATAATTCTACAATAATTGACAGGTCAAAAGGGTTATTGGTTTTTGGGAGGAAAGTGCTTTAGAAAGAAAAAAAAAAATTTGTTTGATCAGGAATAGACACCAAATTGGACAGTTACAAGAATTTCTTTTTATATCAAAGAGGATTCATCACAGTTCATTCCACTGAAAATCTTGAGTCACCTTTACGACTCAAAAAAAAGTTGTGCCAACATTAGCCTTCAACAGGTGTATTCCATGCATCGTTTGGTCAACTGCATTAGAATATGATCCGACGATCTTTATATGCATTTTTAAGAAACGTGAAATTTGAAATACTTTAAGTTAATTATAGAAAAAGTACAGAAAGGTAAACATTTTAAACAATATCTATACAATTTTAAAATATACGTGAATACGGCTACATGAAGCTACACGCGTCCAATATATACCTTTGTTGACCTATCATGGTACGGATAGTTTAACAATGAAAGTTCAAATCATACTGGAAATGAATGGGTTAAATATATATCAATTACCTATGGTCAAATTTCGATTAATATTATCAGATGTAATATTTTCAGCCAATGCCATTGTATATTATACCTAGTTAATATAAATTTGCATGATATTTCAAAAGTTAAGAAATGAATTCCAAACTCGTAAAAGAAATTCTTAATATATTCGGGTTTACGATGGTATCTGGTGAGCCCCACACGATTATCAACTCGTAAGACTTATAAGGTACAAAGAATTGATTATGCCCAATAGTTTAGACTTTGGATATTTGCTTCTTACATAAACATAATCTTAGGTATTGGTGAAAAACCGCCACCAAATTTAGCTATTATATCTTATAGAAAAGACAGCCACTAATGGTGAAAATTTTGCTACTCTATGAGACTTCTTTTCATGTTTTTCAACCATGCGATTTTGGGTTCAATTATCACATGCTTTACGACTAAAAATAACCCTTTAAGACGTCAGCCTAAATTTCTTTGTCAGTCATAGGAGAATAATAGGTGAAACTTTGAACATTTAATAAAATCGCCTACCAAGCATGCGTGTGATACCCTTGTTGTTCGACAGTGGATTGTAATTGACTGTTAATTAGTCGAAGCGTCTCACTAATTAATTTTAAATTACATTGGAATGTATCAATTATTTTTATCATAGTAGCTACCTTCTTGTTGTCATTTGAAGTGGGATGGAATTGAAAAATATTTCGAACTATCGATTGGTAAGTGGTTGTAAATTGCTAATTGTGAATGTCGGGTTTGTTTTTATTTATTTATTTATTTACACTTCCTGCAAATACATTGCATAAGGCGGACTTATATTAATGCTTTGGGCATTTTTTTCCAGCCAACCTTTTGGGTGATGCAGAGACGTGCATGACAGGTGTATAATTAAAATCTTAGACTTACCTAGTCGCTGAGTAAAAATATATTACGTAAATAAGCCTAAATATACATACATACCTACACACAAACATACATATATTAATATATATTTATAAAATATTTATAATTATATACAAATAATATACATACAAATTGAACGTAGCACAGTGATATCTCTGCTATTTGCTGATAATGCTAATACTAGTCATGAGTCATCATTTCAGCCATAGGACGTCCACTGTTGGACATAGGCCTCCCTTAATGACTTCCAAGAAGACCGGTTGGAAGCGGCCTGCATTCACCGACGTCCTGCGATCTTTACAAGGTCGTCTGTCCACCGCGATAATGGACGTCCTATGCTGCGCTTTCCGGTCCGTGGTCTCCATTCCAGAACTTTTCGGGCCCATCGACCATCCGTTCTACGTGCTATGTCATCCCATCCCATTGTCACTTCAATTTGCTGACCCGTTCGGCTACGTCGGTAACCTTCGTTCGTAACTAGTCATGAGTGATTAGTTTTAATCCCTATAGTAGTAGACGTACCACTTAGTGCTGCCGTTTATGTATGTCAAGGCATCATCACCCATTTTGTAGACAAAACTCTCATACCTGTCTCTCATATATGACCTGACACTGAATAATACGTTGACATTATGCGGTGCGTTTCTCTATCTACCTATCTAACACGGTACAGTGGACAAAGAAAATGGTCTACCAGTTTTGACAAAAGTTCCTGTGTAATCAGAATAGCGATAAGTGAGGTTACCGGATCCATGGGCGACGGTAGTCACTGATGGTGACAATCTGGCTCGTTTGCCGGCTGTAGCATATATATATATATTCATCCTAAGTTAGGCAGAGTCTGTGCTGTGTAGCCAGACTGCTGGTAAACATACTGATATATTACTAAATACACACTATAGATAAATTACACCCAGACATACAACAAATGATCGTGCTTATTACACAATTATTTTGTCCTGGATGGGAATTCAACCTACGACCTCTGGCTCAGCAGTCAGGATTACTGGCCATTAGACCAACAGGTATATAATTAATTAATGTAAGTACGTAGCTTAGGAAATTAGTAGTAATCATAATACTCAGCTGTTGATTTCCAACGAACACCCATAACGTCACTTGTATGTCTAAAATTCTTTTCTCATCTGCAGCTCAAGCGAGTCCCCTGGAATTGCAAGCGTCCATATGCTACTTGTTTGCAAGCGACGTGGTATATAAAAAGTTCACTATTAGAACATTTTATAAGGTATTGAGGTACTGGTATAGTCGAAGGATTAAATTCAAGCAAAATTCTGATGTGATGTTCCGTTTTTTTTTATTTTTTAATAAGAAATGGAATCGGCGTTTGTCTTCCAGCTCACCTGATTAATGGAAAGATACGATGAAGACGAAAATGGTACACACCTACCCAAGAGAAACCTATTCACTCTACACTTGAACGTTCCAGGATTATAATTGACTGGAAAAACGACGCAGCGAGCTCATTCCACACCTTGGCGACTTGAACCAAAAAGGAGCTGCGTTTAGTTCGAGTTTTTGGTGTTCCGACAATTCAATTTTTTTATGTCTATAGTTTTCTTACAACCACTTACATCTTCATTACGTCTTATTTTCCTTTCGAATAACCGTAGTACCTCCGAAGCTATCCAAAAAGTTATTATTTTCATGGTCCCAAACAATACAGTGGGCTCGGTGAGGCGACTTTAATACATATAAAATTGAATCCCACACCATTGAAATTAGTGGATATATCGTGGCTTCGTATTATAATGTAATTTATGATTTCTTTATGAGTACCATACGTAAAGAAAGAGGTTGTCAACATTTTGTCCAACTTCCCTTTAAGTAATTGTTAAGAACACCTAAAAAAATTAATATCTGCATAAAAGGTATCTACGTAATAGAAATGTCGTTTTCGTATGAAAATATCCGAATTTTGAATTTATTAGCTTCAACAATTTATTCAAAGTCGATACCGCAACGTGGGATGTCTGCCCCTCCACTAGAAGGATCGAACGGCCTAGTCAAAGTAGCAGTGAACTATTGGATATGGGTGGCGAAGACTGCTGGTTGTGAGTCTTCTGAAGATAGATATATAGGTATACCAGATTCCCGGACACGCGTTACTGTGGCTAAGTTATTTGCAAATAAAAAACATTGTGACTATAAATTGAGATAAAAATTATCCTATCTTTCAAGTTAGACGAAACGGCACAGTATGTAAAATTTCATTCAAATCGGTTCATTAGTTTAGGAGTTCATCGCGGACAAACAACGTGACACGCAATTTTTATACAACAAAGATATGATTGGTAGGATACGGAATACCGATACAGTGTAACAATGGGTGTCGTAGGCTGCGATCCCTTATAGGCAATCTTTGGATTCTTTATAATTCTCAGGTATTGGGCATTCCTAGAATCCCTACAAAAACAAAAAAAAAACTATAAATGTTTTCTACTAACAAACAATAACAAAAAATACTATTTTAACAAAAAAATAAATCTAATAATAGACCGTAGAACAAATCTTACGAGTGTGTTTTTAAAAAACAGTGAGATTTAGGGCTTTCAAACAATTATATCATTAAAAATGTTATCAGTCACAATTACTTCTTTTTAATAGTAATAAAATTGTGACAGCAAGTATTTACAGTTCTTCTTGGTTTACATATAATTCTGTTGGAGAAGGATTAGATGGAAGAAAGGTTGTACTCCATAATTATGACTTCGAATGTTGACAACACATGGCCCGGTGTACAGTCAGCCATTCACAAGCGATGTCTGCGCCTACGCACCGCGCAGGATTGTCACCAGCACGATCATAATATTGTTTATATATATATTCCTTCTGGTATAATGAACATTTGTTTTTTGCCAACCCTAATAAATTATTATGTGGTCTACTTTTATTGAAAATGAAAGTCTAGTGGGGGGTGATATTTTTTTATAACATTTTTTTTATTTATTTCAAACACTCTTTTATCTATAGTTTGTGAAAATTCTTACGTTGCATAACTCTAATCTTTTACTTTGTTTCACAGCTAGCAAGTATCAATAGCCAGTATCAATTAACATTGTATAAAATTAAACGTATCTTTGATAATCTGTTCATCAGTTGGTTTACTACTGCGGAACCACTAAACCGTTTCCCATAATAAATATAAATATATGACCAATTCAAAGGACTAATAAAAGATTTTTACTACAAAATAAATTTCACAAAAATAATCAAAATAAAAAAGGAAGGACAATAATCCCGATAAATATTTGAATCGGAGACGATAAACTGCTTTAGAGTTAATTTATTAAATTTTATTTTTTTATATTGTTGAAACTGTTTTTAAACATTTTAAATTATTTATTTAATTGTAATTGTTATTGGCAGCCCTGGATATAAAGTGTGCTCCAATACATCACAGAGACTGTGTGCGATATTTTTGCCCGCAACTATACGCTTTGATTCAAACCCTTTTGTGGGGCAGTTAACAATACTTGACCAGTGACAAGCACTGCCTGAGTAGATGCCACGTACTTTTATTTACATTTAAGACTTATATGATGAAATTAGAAATAATTTAACCGGAGTTTTCGACTGATGATAATAGATAATTAAACTGAAATTAATTTTGTGTCATAGGTACATACTTTACAAACATAAAAAAAAATTCTTCAACCAGATCATTTGAATACGGACAGTACTTGTTGTTACTGCTGCAATAATTAAGATTCTTAGAATATTTACACAAGAAAATGATAATTGATATAAAAATATGTCTTAAAAATTCTATTTCGTGGGAGAGCCATGCTTCCGCACGTATGGGCGGCTCGACCGGAGTGATACCACGGCCTCACAGAAAATCGGCAGTGAAGCAATGCTTGCATTGCTTTTTGCCGAGTGAGTGTGATTACCGGCCGTAACCCTTCCCTCTCCCCTCCTCGCTCCCTATTCCCCCCTTCCCCTACTCCCACCTTAAAGGCTGACAACGCACTTGTGACTCTTGAGTTGCTAGTGCCCATGGGTGGCGGTAGTAATTTACCATCTGGTGACCCGTCTGCTCGTTTGCCCCCTATACCATAAAAAAAAATGTAATTTGTAGCGTATGCTAGGTACGTTGCAAAGATACATAGAATTTTCATTTGAATTACACTCGTGTATATTTATGGAAAGAACGTTTTAAATTATACCAAGACCGCCACCTAACTGGGAATCGCGTTTATCATACACAAGACCTTGCTTAACTAGTACTTTTGTTTTTGTTTCTAGGCATTGGTAATAGCTAAGTGTAAACCGAGATATTTACTTCAAAAATGAATAAAAGAATCAACTTCCAATATCTGGGCATTTTTTTAGAAAATTAAATGAGTACTTAGCGAATCCGATAATTTGTTACAAAGTGCTTTCGAGGTGATAGTGTCACGTCTGATCTACATTCTACTAATATTATAAACGTGAATATGGATGTTTGTTACTCTTTCACGCCAAAACTACTGAACCGATTGCGATGAAACTTGGTATGTAGATAGCTGGAGACCTGGACTAACTTATAGGCTACTTTTATCTCGATATTCTCACGGGATCATAATGCACGCGATGTATAAAGCTGTCAAAAAAAGAGACTTTTTAGTAAAGTCAATTTAATGTAGGTTGTACTTCTGTTTAAATTGTTTCATAGGCTTTCTTAAGCTGCTTTTCGTGGTACTAGTCTTGAAAGTTTGGATGTTGGTTACTCAATTACGCAAGAACGGCTGCAGTCTGGAAAAGCACATAGGCTACTTTTATTCCAAATATACGGTTGGTTCAAACAACAAAAGTATTTTTTTTTATGTTAAATTCAAATTGAAAATTATTTATTCAATTGAGACACTAAGTGACATTTATGACCGTTAAATTGAAGCAACAGTTAAAAATCATAGATCGACGCAAACAGACGCCACATCATGTACTGGATTATCGAGGTAAATTAGGTGAAAACACCAAAATCTACTGCCTGCTTGTGTCGATCTATAACTTCCAGTTTCCAAAATGCGTAGAGCCTTATGAGAAGAATACTGGCAAAGAAACTCATGGCCACTCTTTTTAAAAGTCAGATCTTCAGGTACAATAGTATTGGTAGTAGATGTTATAGGGGGCAAACAAGCAGACGGGTCACCTGATGGTAAATGACTACCGCTGCCCATAGGCTCGTGCAACTCAAGAGTCACAAGTGCGTTGCCAGCCTTTAAGATGGGAGTAGGGGAAGGAGGGTAAAGGGGGAAAGAGGGGGGGGGGAGGGCAGGGTTAGGGCCTCCGGTAACTTCAATCACTCGGGGAAAGGCAATGAAGCATTGCTTCACTGTCGGTTTTCTGTGAGGCTGTGGTATCACTCCGGTCGAGCCGGCCCATACATGCCGAGCATGACTCTCCCACAATACTAAACATGTCATAATATCCCAGATTTAATGAATTTATTAATTGATTTCGATTATACAACACAACCACAGATAACCATAAAAAAGCTCAAATTTAGACTGGTTTGTAACACAAGCTTAAGCTTTCAAGAACAATATTGTAATGTAAAACGGACTTAAGTCACAGTCATCGGTTGGGATATAGACGTATATCCGTGGCAATGACTCTCCACTCCATTGAGACGATGTGCCCAAATAAAGCATCGTAACATAACGCTCGCACAGGAGGCTTTATTCGCTGGAAACCATAAATCAATTGTGGCACAGCCTTTATTGTGGAAACGGATCTGTCACCGCCTCTAATCCTTTAAGAGTTTTCATATCGTTCTCTTTTTCGATAGTACATGTAATGTTTACAGATAAATATAAAGGTTTATTTGATACATTTTTTAAATAACAGTGGTTACCATATTCCCACAAACAAAACCCCCTAAATAATTAACATGTTAAACATACCCAATTTGTAAGGTTACCTAATTGTTGTTATATTTCTACACGTCCTGTACATTTTGATTGGAGATCAAGATGAGATGATAGACCCTTAGGCGGATAGTGAAAGTCATTAGGTAATACTTATTAATAACTTCGCAATCTAAAGTTCATACAAATGATTGTGGTTTATAAAAATGAGTGCATTATATATAGTAGGAATGTAGTGTGACGTTAATTAAGCTAACTAAGCTATCCATGCCACTGTCAATATTATTACACAGATGAAATAAAGAACGATAAGGATGAGATGACAAACTGTATTTTTTTTATTTGCCTATAACTTTACCTTACCCCAATCTTCCTTTAATTTGCTTATCATGGAATAAGAAACTCTTACTTTTGGAAAATATCTCACAGCAAGCTATTTATTTATTTTGAAAAATCTGACAGTTCCATGCTTAACTTAGTTAAAGAGGTACAAATTTATCTTGCTAATATTATAAAAGCGAAAGTTTGTGAGGATGAATGGATGTTTGTTACTCTTTCACGCAAAAACTGCTGATAAGATCTAGATGAAATTTGGCACAGAGATAGATTATAGTCTGGAATAGCACATAGGCTATATGATATAGATTTGTGGTATAGATTTCACCAAAATTCTAGTATGAAATATGTTATGCTATCCACGAATTATTAGATATATTCATCTATGACCACTTACAACATCTGTAATTTCTACATATACTACATATTAACCAGTATACTGTTTATACCCGAGTCACAATTTGTCTTTACTGAACGTCAATCTTTTGTATCTTTTTATAATTTTATTAATTCCATCCATCACCATACAATTTGTATGAACGCGTGATGACAGATCATTTCATACATTATTTGTTGATAAAGATATCTATTATTTGTAATATAATTAATTATGGGTATAAATAATTTGAATAGGCTTTTGTTGGGTAAGAAAAGGTGGTATGCATTATGTATCTATCTTTAAAATTAATTCGGATAAATTATTCGATGAATGAGTAGGAACTCTTGATAAATTATATTGACAATTCTAAGCATATGGTTAACTTTCTATTTTATACAATAGACTGACTAACTAGACCGTACTAAAGGTCTCGTGTGTCTCATTTGAAACGGTCCAACTGTTGAGGACATACCGTCGCAGCACTACCGACCCACTCGTTTCATTAGCCTTGTGGCACACTGAAGGCTATCGGTGAGACTGTGTGTCGGAATTTAATCGAATAAAAGCCCGTGAAGTATCACCACTAGAGAGGTTTCCACGTGGAAAAAAGATACAGAGTTATCCGGTATCATCATATAATAAACTGGCCTGGTGGAGGTCGTGGGTTCGATTCCCACCCAGGACAAATAATTGTGTGATGAGCACGAAAATTTGTTCTGTGTCTGGGTGTATAATTTATCTATAATATGTATGTGTTTAGAAATATATAAGTATGTTTATCAGCAGTCTGGTTTCCATAGTACAGGCTATGCCTAGTTTGGGATCAGAGGGCCGTGTGTGACATGTGTGAAGTTATTATTATTATTAAAATAAAATAGCAATTTCCGCTCGGCTTCGCTCGCGTGTACATATTTATAATTCTTTTTCCAAAATAAAAGTAGCCTTAGTTACTCCTTACAACACCAGCTATCTGACAGTGAACTTTCACTAGTGAAAGTCCCGTGGAAATCGGTCCACCAGGTCCGGAAATTAGTAGGCCCAACTCTTCGTGACGTCTGCTGTTACGATTGATTGTTTGGATGGGGAACCGTTCTCATGTGGGAGAGCCATGCTTCATGTGGGAGAGCCATGCTTCGGCACGTATGGGCCCGGCTCGACTCCGCTCGTTATCACGGCCTCACAGAAGAAGTGAAGCAATGCTTGCATTGTATTTCACCGAATGAGTGAGGTTACCGGAGGCCCTAACCCTTCCCTCTCCCATATTCCCGTCTCCCCCCCCCCTCTTCCCCCTCCCTCTTCTCCTACTCTCACCCTTAAAGGGTGGCAATGCACTTGTGACTCTCGAGTTGCAGGTGCCCATGGGCGACGGTAGTCATTTACCATCAGGTGACCCGTCTGCTCGTTTGCCCCCTATATCTACCATAAAAAAAAACCATTAGAAGTACTAATTTGTTGTTTTTCCCTTTAGTACGATACCTACCAAAAACTTCCTTGTTAACGTAGAAGTCATTGGGATATCATTAAAAACTGCAAGGCTTGGAGTTGATAAAAAACTAAGTAAAATTAAATTGGCTAGGACGAAAATAAATGGTTGGAATGAGCAGATGTAAGTAATTAACTTCAAGACCTTCAAAGAGTATTTTATGTATTTACAAGATACACTTTATTTATTACTCATTAAGTATATCTTGATAAATTGATCTTGAAATAGTAGAATTGGACTTATAATTAAATCAAATGTTACTTACTTACAGTAAAAGACAAGTGGAGAACTGTAGTGTAGCGCCTCCAAACACGTTTTAAAGTTAAATTTTACGAACTCTAGACTCGCAAGACTCAAGACTCTCAAGGAACAGTCAAAAACATGTTTAGTTACTGTTTTGTACTGGTAGAAAATATTGTCACTTTTATTATGACAGTTTATTTGTTAAACACTTTTGTTTTTCTTGTGGAAACCCCCACGGGTCATCGCTTCAGCAGAGGAAACGAAAACGGTGAAGTGGTATGTCAGAATAATATAACCGACTAAAACCACACGGTGTTCCGTCACAAGTGGGTTTATTGCAAGGGACCCGAGTATATCCTGAGAAGGAAGGACATGAGTTCTTAATGACTTGTTTCAATTATATATGGAATTTATGAGGAATTTATCTATAAGAAATTTTGTAAGTATTATTAAAAGACTACACTCAAAAATAATCATAGTTTAATTTAAATACGATCGATGTACATACTACGAAAATAGGTTAACCGTCTTACAACGTCAACATATTCGTCTGATAAAAAGTATTTTATAAATAATTTGATTGTACGTGTAAGAAACAGTCTCACAACCACTGATATAAAATATGAAAATCACTAACCAACAGTAACTGCCAAGTTGTTCGTACCACAATTCGCACTCAAGACCACGTTCTGAACTTATTTCTACCCTTTTATAACCCCACTATTCATTAATATTTATCAATCGACCAATACCATTGCGTTACCGGTATAACCAGTCAAAATAATGTCTATTAACTTATTCTTATTAAATAGTGAACTGTGTTATCATCTATTATAGTTTGTCACTATTTTTACTCGTAGAAGTATTCATTCATACCGAGTAAAACCAGTAAAGTCATTACACAAATTTATATTGATTTTATTTTTCTTAATAATCCGACAGACGCCCATAGGCACGCTCTGCGGACACTACGTAAAGCATGCCTATTTGCGTAGCATATAGCCTTTGATACCCACTCTACTTACACCCTCGAATTTCGCGTATTCGACAATTAGTGTAAAATCTCAAAATCTAAATCAAATCAAAATCATTTATTTCAATTAAACGATTATGGGTATTTTTGAATTGTCAGGAGTAGTAGTCAGTCAGACTAAGTCAGTCGTAAAGCTAGTTGCCTGTTCCAATTCGTAGATCCTATGGAGAAGAACAGGCAAGAGAAGCGAGACAAGAGAAGAATCTGCCAAAGGTAGGGTATCAGGAGCAATGTAGCCTCACAACTATGACGACAAGTGTCACTACCGTAGTGTATTCGACGACCACGTTGGAAGACGTGGGTTCAATTCCCATTCAGTATAAATATTGGCATGCATAAATATGTCTGTTTGCATTCGTCTGGACGTTTTTTAAGAATAACAGGTAAGTATTTATATAACAAAATGTTTGCATGTTTATCCGAGTTCTGGAACTGATAATACAAGCTATATTTATTTTGGATCTAGAATTTTTAGAAGTTTTAATCATCATATTGCATCTGGAAGTTTTTGAGCATTTTAGATGACCGAACATTTTAACTAAAAATTAATTAGGTACATTACATTTTCTAATCTAATAGAGCAGTTAGTATCTTCAACAGCCAGCCAAATAGCAGATAATCCCAAGCCTCTCCCCAGACACAAGCTAATTAGCTAGACAGCCAAGTTCTCTATTCATCCGTTCCCTTCCCCGAAAACGATCATTTACCAACATGACCCCAGTAGACAAAGAACATGAAATACATGTGACCTGATATGCTTATGACTCATTAATTATAACAATCGACGCCTGTACTGTCTCGCGGCCATTAAGAACAATCTAATCTTGTTAGTTTAATCCAATGCCGTACTACCCACGCTGAGGAAGTCAATCATCACCACGTTCGTTTGTTCAGCTTCGAATTATGTGAGTGTTAATTTTCATGTCATTCTGGATAATTTTATGATGGTTTTGCTCAATTGTAGGGAAATTAAGGGCCGTATTTACATCTTGACGTGTCTCGTTTGAAACAGATCCAAGTGGTTATTTGAATTGCCAGTGCTGATATGCAACAAATTGTTTTATTTTTTACTGGTAACATCGTCGACATGCATACGGCCTTTCTCGTATTGATGGGCGGTTGATTTATAAGGACTTGTGAAGTTAAGTGGGGCCTGAAGTAAGGTGTCTTAAGCATGTTGTCTGGCAACTCTAAATTCGTTTAATCATATTTTGGTGCACGACAGATAGATTTGTAGGTAGTTCGTGCAGCATCGCTTTAGCTTCAACACTACACTGCGTCCACTTGGGACTTTATGACTAATATGGCTACTATCCGTTTTAGTCACAAAGCTCCATTTATGATTGGTACTTTGATTGGAAGACGGTTTTTTTTAACAAGTCTATTTAAGAACGAGTTAGATTACCACGGCCACTCAAACTACGGGTAACCTGTATTTTGAGACATCAGTAGGGTCTTCGTTCGAGACTTTAAGATAAGATAAGGTATAGCATATGTTTGTATATACATGTATACAATTGAAATAAATACAGGATGATATGCGGCATTTATATGATGAGTGTGTCAGTGTGTGCTTGTTATAAATGGTGTGTGAGGATTTCTTGCACAATATATTATTATTAATCCGAAAGAGTCCCTATGATTCTAGTACAATCGCGGTGGCTTTTACGGCATTGATTTAGTAGTTGCAGACCACCATGTAGAGTTGGTTAATCATCGTTATTCCTATTATTTCCTCAAAGTAACCGGTCACTATTGTCTATATACATAAGCACCCGAAGTCTCACGATGGCGACAAAATCCTTTGAGGATGCTCTGGAACACGAGGGTATGCAAATATTGCTGTGTGATTACTACCTCTGCAGGATGAGCTATCGTCTGTTATGCAAATCCAAATATTAATATGTCTAAACACTGCCATCGCGCGATCAATCCCCGATCTCACATTTATAACTTGTATTAGCGGGAAAGCAAAAATATGACAAGGACATTTGTATTAATGAGAGTTTTCCATAATGCTATCGTGGACCGCTATCACAGCTTGCTCTCTCAAAAACTCAGAAGAAACTCATGCCGAGCTTATTCAGATGGCTAATAACGGCGTATATTTAATTTATCGAGTTTAATATCGTATTATCGATGGACTTCAAATTATTGGGTTACGTTTGACACATACTTACTTGGAAGATTTTGAACTGTAACTATCGAGTATTGAAACAGAGCCTTTACTCAAATTTTAATTCGTGTGCAGAGGCAAAAAAGTCTATTTTATGATCTAAAGTTTTTGGAACTCATGTTAACAAAATTCATACAAAACAGACATTGCGTTCAAATTGCAAGAACAAATTCTTAATCGAATAATTGGGCAAACATCAAAGTCTAACATCAAGAGGTTTATTATGTTTAGCCTTTTAGTTAGTCTAACATCAAGAGGTTTATTATGTTTAGCCTTTTAGTTAGTCTAACATCAAGAGGTTTATTATGTTTAGCCTTTTAGTTAGTCTAACATCAAGAGGTTTATTATGTTTAGCCTTTTAGTTAGTCTAACATCAAGAGGTTTATTATGTTTAGCCTTTTAGTTAGTCTAACATCAAGAGGTTTATTATGTTTAGCCTTTTAGTTAGTCTAACATCAAGAGGTTTATTATGTTTAGCCCTTTAGGTTTGTTATGTTTACCTTAGTTGCACAAAGTACATCAAATACTTAAAAAATAATACAGCCACGAATGCGTTAATGAAGACAACCTATAACTACATCAAGTAATAAGGTTATTGCCACCAAGTTAACAAAATTTTATGCCTCCCAATTGTTTCTTTAACTATTCAACTTCCTTCCAACCTATTATTGGAACAATTAACTTATAATCTACAATAACACTATCATACAATACCCAATTATATAAAATGAAAAAAAGTAGTTAACAGTGTCAACGGAAGCGGTCTTATAGACCAATTTCCTTTCGCTGAGGTCTTTTGTACCCAAATGTGTAGTTACCATACAATGGTTGACTAAATTGGGATGTGACGGGTTGATCTCTATAATGTATCGAAAATTTGAATGTTGACGGTTGACTTTCAGTAAAGAATGGGAGATAAATGACCTATTGATAATAAGTTGTTAGTATAATGAGGTATAACATTGAGCATTTGAATATTTAAGTAGTGTGGATGTTAATCTGATCAGATAGGTGACAAATAAGCGAACGACCTGTCCAGTTTTTGATCAAATACTCTCATCTATATCTTTGCAGAGGTAGACAGTATTAAACGAACAAATTTTACAGACTATAAGGTGGTCCCATTAACGTAATAGGGGGCAAACCTATTGCCGTCAATCTGGAAGTTTGGGAATTAAAGATAGACCTGTAGCTCGAACTCGGAAAATCGGCCGAGTAGTCTGACCCCTCTTACACTACTGATGGGTACAAATAAACACAAGACAACACGTTCGTAGTGCTGTTTAAGAAGCCAGTTTAGCGTGCTGGTCTGCTAGACTTTCAGGTCAAAACTGCCGACCATGGGCCCTTTTTCAGCATGTGAAATATTAAGCCAAAGACCACCCCTACTGTCCAGTGCATTTTGGTAGACAGAGAGAGCTGGAACATGGTTTTACAACACAGATAATAGGCTCCGTTACACAAACCTTTAGCCAAAAGGAGTCCTTATATAGTCCCACATTTATAATCTTATAAAGATGATAAATGTGTTTATAAGAATAAGAAATATGTAAACATACAAAATTTTGAATTAATTGAACTAAATTTAAAAGCGAAGAATCACTTACTTCTTCTTTAAAATTAAGTAAATATAATTCTAGAATGTTCAAGAATAGAGTGAAAAGTGTTACTTTGGATAGACGTGTAGCATCTTCGTCTTCATCGTCACTTTCCATCAGGTGACGTATAAGAAAAATGCAAGTTCTAATATTCAATAAATAATTCTTTAAAAAAAACCGACTTCAAAACAAAAACTATTCCATAAAAGACTAATATGTGGTTTTCTCATAGATGCCATTCTCAGAACTGGACCAAATTGAAAAGGGACCACACGGGAAGCACAAGCATTGAAATAAAAAAATAAATCATCGAAATCGGTTCACCCAGTCTAAAGTTTTGAGGTAACAAACATAAAAAAAAAACATATAGTCGAATTGAGAACCTCCTCCTTTTTTGAAGTCGGTTAAAAAGGAATAAAAGAAGTGTATCAAATATAATAGATAATTCCTTCCTGGTTAAAAGTTGAAATTAGCTTCATTTCAACAAAGATTAGGTAAATTACTATTAGCAAATTATTCAGTTATTAAGAAGTTTTTTGATAACACCCATAGGTAATGTATGCTATAAGCTACGTTTATTTTAGGTCTAGATAGTGTTCTGTAGTACATGTCACAATATTATTAATATCCTACTAATATTATAAACGTGAACGTTTGTGAGGATGTATGGATGTTTGTTACTCTTTCACACACAAAACCACTAAACCGATTGCGATGAAACTTGGTATGTAGATAGCTGGAGACCTGGATTAACATATAGACTACGTTTTATCCCGATATTCAAACGGGATTATACTATCTACCCGGCCACGCGTATATATATATCTAGAAGATAAATTATGTTAGACCTACCGTCTTCCGTCACAATTTTACGCCAGCGGCGAATGCCAGTAATCTCTTACTATTCTGCAGGCCATCTTACCAGTTAGCCTCGACTTCTATCAATCAAATCCTCTGTAATCCATAACTTTGCGCACTCCGTATTAAAGTGATATTGCTGCATCACGCTCTTAAACTATTATAATCGCATTTTCTTCAGACAACTCACTACAATAATTGACCTTATCAAACAGAGGTTGATTTCTATGGGAAAAGTCTCTGACTGTATGTATCTGTTCAGGATGTTCATTTAGACCGAACTTTGACTCCAACGTTAGGTAGGTAATGGTCGTGGATTGGATACCCGCTCTGTGGAAATATTGCTATGGATTAATATGTTTATACTTTGTATTTACCAGTGATAGAACACTATGTATTTAACGTATCAACTAACATTTTTAAAGTCGTATTTAAAGTCGATCAAAAATCCTAACTAGTTTATTTATTCGTGGGAGAGTTCGTGGGAGAGTCATGCTTCGGCACGAATGGGCCGGCTCGACCGTAGTGATACCACGGCCTCACAGAAAACCGGCAGTAAAGCAATGCCTGCATTGCTTTTCGCCGGGTGAGTGGGGTTAACGGAGGTTGTAACCCTTCGCGCTCCCCTCTTCCCTCTTCTCCCCCTCTTCACTCCTCTTCCCCCCTTAAAGGCCGGCAACGCACTTATGACCCTTGAGTTGCAGGTGTCCAAGGGCAGCGGTAGTTATTTACCATCAGGTGACCCGTCTGCTCGTATGCCCCCTACACCATAAAAAAATGGAATATTATAAATGCGAAATTGAGTTTTTTGTTAGTAACACTTTCTCGCCTTATGTATACATATGAAAATAAAGTACAGAACCAATCATCCCGTTTTAGGTGTACACTCCGTGTGTTATTTTTTTTATTTCAAATTCTACATTGTAAGTTCATAATGTCACGTTCTTTAAACAAAAAAAAATGTCTCTGACTCAATATCCTTGTGAAATACAGAAAGACTTTTACATTGTAAGAACTAATTTATTTTACGACACATGTTATCCATCAAGAGTGTCTGAGACGTATCTTGAACTCGTAAAATGTATTTATTTCTAGAGGGCCATCAATAAGATATGTTATAAGAAATATCGCAATCAAGTGAACCGCTCTCCATACGAATTATCGGGCATCATTCAAGCAATCATTCGTTGTAAAAGTAATTGTACACATCGTACAAATGTATCAAATGTCTTCAACTGCTATTAAAATCGAATTATTGATATCCAACTTAAGAAAACCCCTCTATTGGTTACTAAAGATACTGATCTTGTTGAATATTGGAGTTCTAATCAAAATGGTTGCAACAGAGACGACGCCTTCGTTTCTTCCTCCAGAGATGGCGGTAATGTGCTATGCGCAGGAGTTACGGTTCATGTGTTAGGGTGTGTAGTGACATCTATCGTAGAGTAGCGGCAATTAATTTAAATCTATGTGTACAAAATTAATTATCAATCTTATTACTAGCTGTGTTCGTGGCTGTGCCTGCTTTCTAATAAAAAAATGACGATAAAAAAAAAGAACAAATCGATCCAAAATACTTATCTACTGCTTTATTTAAGTTTTAAATATTTCAAAGATCTAATAATTTATTTATAGTAGAAGACGCCATGAATTTGGGACATAAATAACGTAATTTATTTTATTGATTTATTACATAAAAAAATAAAATATAATGACGTTGTGCTCAATATTCGTGACATCTTGTTGCGGTTGTACGTAAAGTGAACCTTTAAAAGCAAAGGATGAAAAATAATGCATATCTATATTAGAGAGAGAGAGAGATATATAGAATTGTGATGTTTAAGATGTTGACCACCTATGAAACTTGACGTGTAACGGCATAAAAATCAAAAGACAGGCTTAAGCTGAAGCAATGACATGTGCTGTTCCTTAAAGGTATAAAAGCGAGCAGGTGCCTCATTTTTCTCAGCATGAAAATCCAGCACAAGCACAATTATAACTACGTATGTTAATAGCTGCACCATAAACATTTTTAGTTAATATCATCAATTAAATTGTCTATAGGTAATTTGTATGCGTTCATAAATTTTTTAACCCCCGACGCAAAAAGAGGGGTGTTATAAATTTGACGTCGATGTCTGTGTGTGTGTCTGTCTGTGGCATCGTAGCTCTCAAACGGATGGACCGATTTCGATGGGGTTTTTTTTTATTTGAAAGCCAGTTTCCTTGCGGTGGTTCTTAGCTATGTTTGGTTAATATCGGTCCAGCAGTGTAAGAGTATCAGCCTTTTTTTCAAAATGATGTAAAGCATTTTGTAATGGTTGAAGGGATTTGACCTCTACGCATCTTGATCTTAGTAATTATTATAATTAGGGCCATCAGATCTAGCTGCATGAACGCGTATTTTTGAGGAGATAGACCCGCACACCTCTGGTTTTCTACAGAACTCAGCGATAAAGACGCTAACCGTCTTGCCTATAGTGTAGTGATTCCACAGCCAGAGCTGAATGGGAACAGGGATAATATGGGTAAGGTGCGAGTATCACCGCCTAGTATGGCGAATGCTTATAGCCACCGGTGACACAAATAAACAGACTTCCTATTTCGATCGTTAAGCACGCGTGTTTAGCTTTTTGATAGGTAGGTAAATATCCGACTGACGTTAGGTACTAGGTAGTAATGGGCAACAAATGCTCTTGAAAATATAATCTGTTATAAATTACTTTCTCCCAGAATGTCTATTTTGGCAGCATGTAGCAGTAGTTGTATTTTTATATTGATGGCCAATAATATTTCAGAATAGCTTAATAACTTACCTATTGATAATATTTATTGTCTAATCAATCATCCAGTTCGTAGATCAATAGTAGCTTACTAATAAATAAATATGATGAAACCGATGAAAGAGAAGACCATTTTAAGAATTCACGTTTGTATTTTTGTTTATTATTTCATCGTGTAAAAACAGATGGTTTTTTTTTTAATTAAACTAATATTTTTAACCTAACATGTACCTTGGTAATAGTATTTAAATGTTTAACCTTTATTTTCTTATCTATATTTTGGGACACTTTAACACAATGCTGCAGCTGTAGCTCGTATAAGTTTCAGAAATAATCTAAAAACATTTAATTTTTACCTAAGGGAACTATGATACATAATCATGCACTATAAGGCTTTGCTAAAGATCAAATCACCATCTTGGTTTAGATAAAAAAGTCGTTTTCAGAAACTATAAATATTAGATAATAAAGATGTACATGGTTCATATGTTTATGTATCAGATGTTAATAAAAAGGTTCCTCGAGTAAAAACCCTTCAATCGCCGTGTCAACGACCGTCAACGCTGACCCTGCATAGAGAGATTCACGATTGAACATTTAAACGTACATAATTATGAGTCATGTCGACATAAACATTTAAATGTGAGATTTAAGACTCCCACGGATGCGGTAATAAAGATAATTTTAAATACAAAGCTGAGAGCAATCGCGAAACGAACATCAACTCATGACGAGATCGAAATCGCCTGCGCTTGCGCTCAAAAACTGGTTTTTCATTTATCTGATCGATTGTAGGGGCGTGGCTTCAGATCGGTAGGATTTATACCTGTTACGCTCACACTTGTTATTTGAGTAGTTCGTTACGTGTGTGTGAAAAGGACAGCTTACGTTACGCCCGATCGATTCCAATGAGGCGCTCGCGACTATGTATTTTCTCGGAACAGAAGAGTGGACACTGTCTCATTTTAGAATATTATGTATGTAACAAGCCGGTTGGCAAACAATTATACATGAGCCAAAATTGAGCTGGAAAATTTTTGATATTTTTATAACATTATGACAGAATATGTTTTACGAGACCAGTTGAAGTGAATCGCTACTGGTTTTTGCCCAAGTCCCAAATAACACAAGAAGGTGGTTATGCAAATTGATTGAAATATTTGATAAAGTTTTACTTAGAAGAATGCAGTGAAGAAATTATGGGGATCTTGTTTATCTTGAGGGAGATGGCCGAGTGATGTAAAGCCGGGTTTTTGCCAAATTTTTATTGTGGCCAGTACGCTACGAAATAAGTATTATGTCCATAATAATTCTGTTATGAAATGATGTTGGCTTGATAACTAAAAATATTTTTATTTATGTGAGTGTTCGGTATACCTTGGCCATACAAGGTTAGGTGTAATTTCAAATGATCTTGAAGATATTTCATTTATTATTATGAGCTATGAGCACCATCAGAAAACAAAAGAGTATCTTGTAGTGTTGATTAACCGTGGTCTTGGGTATTGTGATAGTACTATCTCGGTAGGACAACTCCCGCATTAGGAATTACTCCTGTGTCGCGGGGGACTTTACAAACATACAAACAACGGACACAAAGAACATCCAGACTCTCGTGGGAAACGAACCCACGACCTATGGCATAGCAGCCAGGGTCACAAACCACTAGGCCAACAGGCCAGTCAGTCTTAAATGTAAATTACTAAAAAAATAACATGACTGCCTTGCCACGAATTATATTTCATTAAAATTCAAAACAGCTGCCATATATAGAATATTTTTTAAAATTATAACCAGTGTCACTCGAGATGATCTAAGGATTCTAAAGATACCCCATGCATCCAAATTTATTCAGGCATTTGGAAGTTATGAAGGAATAAAGAAACTCACATACCTATACCTATACATATATGAACCCTGAAAAATCATAACACTTCTTTTCTGGACCGTCGTGTAAGTAATGATAATATTGAAAAAAAATACTATACAAATAAAATAAACATTACATTACAAATGAGCACAACTACCATTTTTGTCCTTCCTTAAATGATTATTGTACTCTAAGTTTTAATAAATGAAAAGCAATATTAATCCCACTGATATTATAAATGTGAAAGTTTGGATGGATACATGGATGGATGGATGGATGGATGGATGTAAGGATGTTTGTTACTCTTTCACGCAAACACCACTAAATCGTTTGCCATTAACTTGGTATGTAGAGAGACTGGAGACCTGGATTAACGCAAAGGCTACTTTTTATCCCGATATTCTCACGGGATCGGGACTTCGGGGCGCTGCTATAAAAATATATTTTAGAAAGGTCTCGTCTGTTCAATTGCAGGGACTCGATCAAAGAGATGACAGACCTTGTGTAAGTAAATAATAAACTCTCAATGTATCTTGTATGTACCTCCGTACCTAGTTATTTTAAACCTTTAGTCACTTGAGGATTATAATTATCTAACGTTGATTTTTAACTGAATGTTCTTCATGATATTATTAATATAAAAATATCATATTACAGGGTGTCACAGAAAGGTGATTTTTTCAATAATTGTAAGCGCTTTACGTTGTCGTACGAGTTGTAGATATAGTAGATTACGTGAATAACGTTACTATATAACTCTATGACCACACCTTTCTGTAACATTCTGTATAGTTCAAATATAAAACGAATAGTTTTCGAGAGGAAGGGAGAATTCCTTCTAGCTACTCACCGCCATTGCTCTTATTCTATATCTATGTAATATATGTAGACTACTAACCAATAAATAGTATCGCTCACAATGACAGGTATAATAAAAAAATTAAAAAAAAAACATCCGTTTAAAAGATATAACCATTTGAATTTCCAGGTATTATCAGCTCCGGTTCTCATAAAAGCAGGTGGAATGTGAAAAGTTAAAGATTTTAAATGAAACAAAATTTTTATTTTGGAACTGTTAACTCCGTAATTGAGAAAATCAATGAAAACTAACTTCAAAAATTGCATCATTTTGGTGGTGATACTTAATAACGTAATACTAATGTTAGGTTTACAAAAATAGATATATTAATTTGATATAAATTCGAAATATTGTATTCGTTTGTTCATGTTTGGGGAGTGGAAACGAATGTTACGGGCAACACCGAATGTTTACCCCGGGAGAACAGTAAATTTAGGCGGGCTATTTGCTCGTGGCCAGCATCGAGTTCGGACGTGTGATTAAAAGTGTATTGAAATAGAAGAATATATATCTACCCTACAGTATTCACGTGAGTTTTATTGTACTGTCATTTTTACCTTTATTTGAGATATCTTACACTAAATTACCTTAATACTAAATTTGAACGGTCATAACTGCATGATAAAGTTATGCCTTTTCAGTGATTTAAGCAAATGTCGCATTGTTAGATACATTCTGTATATCTATATGTCCTATCTATATAAATAAAAATGAATCGCCAAATGTGTTGCTAAGCGCAAAACTCGAGAACGGCTCGACCAATTCGGCTAATTTTTTTTCATATTTTCGTTAATGCACAAGAAAGGTTCTTATTTAGAGAAAAAAACGTAAAAATTGCGAGAAAAATAGCAAAAAAAATTAGCAAAAAGAACACTTTTCTTTTCCTATACATACCACAGAGTAAATAATAATGAAAACATATGTCCCCAGCTGTTAAACATTTGTCGTCAATCAATAACTTTTGACAGAACGAAGTCTGTCGGGGCAGCCAGTTTATAATAAATGTTTAAGTGAGTAGGTAATTTAATAAATATCACTTTCTATAAAGGCTCTGCGTTGTACTCTACTCTATGTCTACGTGAAGACCTTTCAATCATTATCCGTTAACGCCATATAATTATTTAGATATGCGCACGCGGTGATCCTGAGTTCGCTTCAGGCGTCACGATCATTTTTTGTCCCTTTCGCACACAAAAAACAGACCATGTTTTAATTGCTCCAAATATTTTTGGTTAGATGTTAATGCGCAGATCAAATCGGTTCATTAATCTTAAATATTTGAAATGTTGCGCTAATTATTACTTCCTTTTTTTGTTAAAAAAAGTTGTAGTGTGTATCACGCTTTTGTAGTATTATAGGTATAACACATAGTCTACATATATTATTACACACATAATATATTACGTGAAGAGAATCTCTCTACTATTAAAAAAAAAACCGGCCAAGTGCGAATCGGACTCACGCATGAAGGGCACCATCGTACAAGATTTAATACCATAATAACATAAGCCAAAAAAAATACGTCTTTAGTAGGGGAGCCCCCTTTAATTTTTTATTTATTTTTGTTTTAATTTTTGTTGTTATAGCGGCAACAGATATACACATTCTGTCAAAATTTCAACTGTCTACCTATTACGGATCATGAGATACAGCCTGGTGACAGACAGACAGACAGACGGACAGTGAAGTCTTAGTAATAGGGTTCCATTTTTCCGTACCCTTTGGGTACGGAACCTTAAAAAAGGGAAATGTTCTTTTTTAATTTTACCGTGAAGAAAACTGCTCTATCAAGCTAAACGCGTCCAGTATTATGTTGATCTGTCATGGTAAGTAAGTCTATACAATGACAGCTCAAGTTATACTGGCCAATGAAAAAACCATGGTCGAAATTCGACCACCACGCGTCTATAATTATATGATGTTGTTGAATTCCTTTCTTGAATCATAGCTAAGAACACTACTGATCAAGTTTTTACATACACATCATTAAAAAAAAATTGGTCTATCCGTTATGCCATAGACAAACACACAGATATAAACGTACAACTTATAACACCTCCTTTGTGCGTTGGTCAAAAATCTGTTCAATAATTTTGACACCCCAAGTGTACCTAACGAGTATTATAGATACAGGTAACCGTTTACCAGCACATTAGTGTTAATATTTAAAAAAAACGCGAGAGATGACTCTGGGACACCCGGTTGGAACGAAATTCTATTCGCTATTTATAAATATCTATATATTTAAAAATGAACCCTATTTCTCCCGGTCACGCTATAACTTGAAAACGGCTTTACCGATTTCATTCATTTTTTTTTTAAGTTTTCTAATATTTCGTAGAAGGTTCTTACATTAAAAAAAAATTAAGAAAATTGCGCAGAAACTTAGAAAATTTAAGAAAACTTAACGACTACTTTTATTATAAACTTTTTTAATGTAACCTTAACCCCAGCGTTATATCCTCTTTGCTAAGCACGTTTGAAATAACTGTCAGTTGTTTGTTTTAACAATTACATCAAAGTACAGTAGTATCGCGAAGAATCCACAGATGGCGTAAAAAGAAATCAAACTCGCGGTCAGCATTTTTCGTTGCGCTAACACTTTTTTCCGTCTACCCCGCCGTCGCGCCTCGGACGAGCGTCTGAAGTGAAACGTGCGATAAGGAATCGCTCCAAAAATATTTTTTTTCTAAAACTACTGTTGTTAATTTAAGCTGTTTTTTTAAGTCCATAGTTATTCTATGACATGCCAAATAACGAGTCATCAAACAGCCCGGAACTATCGACAATCAACACGTGCATACAGAATTCAGTTCAAAAATAAATTATCTAAAATCTTTCGGCTCATGTCTTCCATCATTACTCTCTTCGGTTGGGTGGCGCCGCGTGTAATTTTTATGGTTGTACCACATCCACATCTGAAAGTTCGGATTAATGATCCGCCGCGTCTAGTCATACGGTTCCGCCGAATGCCGTAAAAACGCTATGCGCAATTCAGTTTTGGAATGAACGTGTGAAAAAATGGATGTGGTATTTGTATGCGAGCAGAGTTAACCATGTGAACGTATTGACATTAATTAATACATTATAGTCGCAAGAGGAGTATGATAGTCAATGATTGAAATTATTGATCTAGTCCAAGATTATTTTTTGGATACTGATACATTTTTACGCTTTGAAAAAATTGCTAAAATTGTAAAATATCCTAATGCTTTAGCTACACTGAATAAAGGTATAAATGCTTTCTACAGGAACAACGTATCATCGAGTCATATAAATTAAAATGCTCTTTGGTACTACGCTTTTTATTTTCTCTTCTAATAGTATAGTATATTTTCACGAACAAACCACCTGTGTGCTTATGTTAAAACTTCAAACTTAGTCGGATAAAAGAAAATAAGGGATGTCAAACTGTTTGAGCCGACAGTGCAATAGACCAATAACCAAAATAGAAAAATAGCAGTGACAGTACAAGGCCTCCTTACTCTACTCATATTTTTTTATTTTTACTTAAACTCGTACAGAGTTATATGAACAATAATCTATTCATTCCATAAATATGTTATTCTAATCTAATACAGAGTAAATGTCAAGGTCATGTGTTACATTAAAATCACATAAAAATCCCTTCAACGATTACAAAATGCCTTACATCATTTTGGAAAAGAGCTGATACTCTTACACTGCTGGACCGATATTAACCAAACATACCTAAGAACTACCGCAAGGAAACTGGCTTTCAAATGAAAAAAAAACCGCGTCGAAATCCGTCCATCCGTTTGAGAGCTACGATGCCACAGACTGACACACACACACACACAGACATCGACGTCAAACTTATAACACCCCTCTTTTTGCGTCGGTGGTTAAAATGAACTAATTAAAGCTGTACTGTGTGTATATTAATACCACATCCAAAATACCAACCTCCTAGTAATCCGACCTTTAATTGCTCCCATCTTGATACGGCTGGTATATCGAGCGGGAAAATGGGTTTTTCGCTGTGGTAAATGCTAGCAACTTTGTACTCAGCATTATCGGATTTGTACCAATGTTACCAGCTCTGCACCAATGTTGTTATGTCATTGCGTGACATAGTTGCTAGATGTGATTGCTATGTTATGTTCCAAATTCGAAAATATCGTTTTGAAGAACATCAACTGTGTTGTTTATGGTTTATTAAGATGGCAGTGAGTGCTATTTGCTTATGACTTGTCATGACGTTTGACCTTCTCTTTGTGGACGTGTAGTGGTGCTGGCGCAGAAGAACACTTTTAAATTTAGAACACGTTCAAATTAAGAAAGAACAAGTCATTGATTTTTAATTTCATTAAATACAGATATGTTATTGTTATTTATTTTAATTTTTTTTTTATAATAGAACTAGCAGTTCCCGCGCGGCTTCGCTCGCGTGTACATATTTATATATTTTTGCACGGAACCCTAATTCTTTTTCAAAAATAAAAGTAACCTAAGTTACTCCTTATAAGACCAGCTATCTGCCAGTGAAAGTCCCGTGGGTATCGGTCCACCCGTTCCGGCGATTAGCCAAAACAAACAGACAGACGGACAGACAGAGACAAAAATTTTAAAAACTGATTTTTAGGTATAGGTTTCGTGCAAATCACTGTTTGAGTTTAAAAAATAACTATTATTTCGACATTACAGACACTTCAATTTTATTTATTTGTATGTAAATGTATGTATGTATTGAGTATTGATGATGTATTTATTGATAGTAATCTGCTGACGTCACACTACAACTATCTTTTTACAGTACAGGCCATACGTTTGTGGAATGCATTGCCATTGTCCATATGACGGGCACTAACACTTCATAACTTTAAAAGAATTTTAAAAGAACACTACTCGAGTTGCTGAGTGGTCTTAGGATACCATGCAATTTGTCCGTGTACTTATTTTTAATCTATTTATCTTTATATATATATTTCTTCTGTGCGTGTGTTTGTTACTGAACTCCTCCTAAACGGCTGGACCGATTTTAATGAAATTTTTTGTGTGTCTTCAGGTAGATTCGAGAATGGTTTAGATTTACAATTGGACCCGGTAGATGGCACTGCGATAGGGTTCCAGGAATAATATTTTTTACGTTCCGGCAGGACAAAGTCTGTCGGGTCCGCTAGTATGTATGTATATTTGTTCGTATGTACACCTATATTTAAATGTGTATGTGTGTATATAATATGTCGTCGTCGTATGGGCACTATATCTATTACTATGATAATAATAGTTATAATTATGTACTACTAGCGGCTGCCCGCGACTTGTTTCAAAATTTATACTACGGGAACCGATTTTGTGCAGTGTTCCGTAAGAACCTTAGAACTTCCTACAAAGTATTAGACAGCGTAAAAAGAAAGATGAATGAAATCGGTTAAGTCGTTCTCAAGTTATGGTGTGACCAAGGGAAATAGGGATTAATTTTTATTTTTATACGAGCCGACCCAACAGACGTTGTCCTGTCTCAACTATGAATATGGAACAATCGCGTCAACTGTCAAACGACTGACAGTTATGTCAAATACGCTAAGGTTACATTAGAAAAATTAATTTGGCCGTTATGTTTTCTTAAATTTTCTAATTTTCAGCGTTTTTTTCTTAATTTTTCCTTTTATAAGAACGTTATCCTGACAATAACAAACACAATTTTTTTTTATCGAAATCGGTTTAGCCGTTCACGCGTGATGCCGTGACTAAGGGAAATAGAGATTCATTTTTATATATAGACTAGCAACCCGCCCCGTTTACAAATTATACACCTAAACCTTCCTCATGAATCACTTTGTCTATTAGTGAACACCGCATGAAAATCCGTTTAGAAGTTTTTCAGTTTATCGCGAACAGACAGACTGACAGACGCTGCGGGGGACTTTGTTTTATAATATGTAGTGATAAATATATGTAGATTTAAAAATAAACGCTAATGTATGTATCTAACATTTGCTTATATCTGAGAGTTCCATTAATCGTAAACTGCAACACTTCATTTAATCTGCTGGTCGCAAAGAGCGATTAGGCCGCCATTTGTGCCTGGTTCCTTTTCAAGTTTTTTATTGTTATTTTGAGTTTAAACTTTAGATTCTAAAAATATTTATTTGTATACATTTTTTTTATGAAATTACTTTTTTTGGTATATAATAAAGAGTTTATCTATCTAAAGCAGGCATTACTAGTGTTCTTATACTTTTCCGTGAAGACCTAAATGATTGATTCGATACGATCTATAGATAGGTGCTGGTCACAGCTTATCATTACCATGCACTTGTTTGATAGTTCGATTAGATAAAGAACAAAAAATGAGTTTTTTTGGAAAATAAACGTTTTAGTTTTTAAAAGATACCTCTGTTTGAAGCCTACTCTATGTCAAAAATAAAAATAGCCCGCAGCCACCCATCTGAAGTTTATAGACGAGCGTATCGAACTGAACCTTTAAAAAAAAGTCTGCTATTAAATGTTCATTAAGCCGAAAAAACAAACTTTTTACACGTATTCAATAAACTAAAAACACCTTTAACACAACGGCATAAAGTCTACCATTAATGCTGAAGCATATTTGTCACTTATTCTACATGATTACTGAACGTATTTACCAATGCTTCAAGGGAAATTAAGTCCTAATACAAGGGAGTAAAATTGTAAAGAATGGTAAAACCATGTTAGTCAAATGAAAGCCTCTATCGACGATACAGTAACTAGTGAGTTTGAATTGAACTGATTTTATTAAGTACGTTATATTAATTACAGGAAATAATTAATATCGTTTATTTATTTGTAACCCCCGACGCTAAAACGTGTATCTGTGTATCATGATTTGATTCTTATATTAACCGACTTCAAAAAAGGAGGAGGTTCTCAATTTGACTGTATTTTTTTATCAGAACTTTTTTTTATTTGAAAGCTGGTGCTTCCCGTGTGGTCCCATTTCAATTTGGTGCAGTTCTGACAATGGCATCTATAAGAAAACCATATAAGTCTTTTATGGAATAGTTTTTTTTTTTAAGTCGGTTTTTTTTTAAGAATTATTTTTGTTTGAAACCTGACTGGATCGAGAGTGTTTTTAACTATAAAATTCAAGAAAATATTTCTTGAGTTTTATAGTTAAGAATGTTCAGCCGTTTGAAGATCATCAGACCTTTTCTAATCCTTGAAGGGATATTTTTGAGTCAAGGGTAATTTTTATTTATTTATACTTGTTAACATCGAGAAACAATACGAGTTGACGACGTGTTTAAAAAAAGATGACTGTTCAAGACGAATTGGAATTACCAATGACACTAGTCTCAAAGAAAACACAATTCTAACCAAACGGTTTCTTCAGAATTTACAATTCTTTGCAGGTAAGGTCTATCAAGGGCTATGCAAGGCTTGCCATGCTTCTTATATTAGAAGCCATTGAATTATATAGGTTGTTTATTCATACATTAAGGCCAAATTCGTATACAAGGCCACCACCTTTAAGGTGGGAATAGGGGAAGACGGGGAGAGGGGGGAAGAGCGGGAAGACGGGAGAGGGGCATTAGAGGGGAGGAGAAGGGGGAGAGGGAAAGGACGGGAATAGGGGAGAGAGAAGGTTTAGGGCCTCCGGTAACGTCACTCACGCGGCGAAAAGCAATGCAATCATTGTTTCACTGCCGGTTTTCTGTGAGGCCGTGGTATCGAGCGGAGTCGAGCCAGCCCATAAGTGCCGAAGCATGGCTCTCCCACGTTGACCTCTTCCTGTTGACCAATTAATTTGAATTTTTTTTATGCGATAGCGGGCAAACGAGCAAACGGGTCACCTGATGGTAAGTGACTACCGCCGCATATGGGCACCTGCAACTCAAGAATCACAAGTGCGTTGCCAGCTTTTAAAATGGGAGTAGGGGAATAGGAGGAGCGGGGAGAAGGGGGGAGAGGGAAGGGTTAGGGTCTCAAGTATTGCTTTTTCTGGCGGTTTTCTGTGAGCCGAGCCAGCCCACACGTGCCGAAGCATGGCTCCCCCACTGTTTGGTATTTGGCATTTGGTACACATCTGAATTTTTTTGTCGGGATTTTAAATTTTTATTTTATACCTACTTGTGTTCTAAGATTGAAATCGATGTGACTATGGTATATAAAGAATAGATCAAGTACCTTCTAAATCAGCAGAAGTTATCGTTCTCTGAAGGATTCGCATGACCTCTTTCTGTATAAAGCAATAAGCAATAGGCATAAACTACTATTCATAGACTTATAAGCATGTACTTATTTGCCACATTAGTGGTGTAAAAACCAATAAAAAATACGTTAGTAGACTACACCTTACAACGGTTTCCTTTGCCATTAAAACTAGATTCAGTTCCTAAGATATTACGTAAGTATTACAAAATTCATGACAATAGTTCTCAGGAAACCCCTTTCATCAAATCTCCAAGTTCAATCCTAGTGCTAACCTGTTTAAATATGAGTAAGTGCTACCAAATCAGACTCAGTTGAACTAACTTGTAACGTTATGTCCTTGCTAGAGTTCCTACGAGAATTAGATGGTAATATGCTACGTTTAGATTGCGTCTGGTGACTTGCTTGAGTACAACAAAGACTTAAAATGTTTTGGCCTTTTATGAACAATGATACTAAATATATAATTGGTGTTAACTCGACTAATGACATAATTACGTATTTATACGGGACTTAACGCGATCACGAACGTATTACATACCTCTGAATTGCCTGACGTTTCGAACAAGTTGCACTGGCCGTAGTCACAGGCTGACTGGCTCAGCGGTGCACGACTGCACGCCCTCCGTCGCCGAGATCGTAAAGTAGATAGAAGGTTCATCTTCACCCACACATTTTCAATATTTTTGATATTTTTATTTCGCGATGTACCGTCACATACTATACTAACAGTGTCCCTATTCTGTAAATAAACCGATGTGTTCCTATTCTCGTGTTCACCCGACTGCACATAAAAGCGAGGTGGCATGCTTTTATCACTGGATTCCATGCTGTAGATAAAAAATCTTCCCGATTGAAAGTTTTGTATTTTTTAATTTCAATCGCTTCACGTACAACTCTTGAGTAAGTCTGTAGGCGATAAACTCAAAAACTACTGAACGGATTTTCATGCGGTAATCACCAATATATAGAGCGATACCTGAGGAAGGTTTAAGTATATAATTTGTTAAGGTTTTGTGTAAATTGGTTGAAATATGATGATGATTGTTGAAGATGTCTCTGCTACCCGTGCGAAGCCGGGGCGGGTTGCTACTACATTGATATTTCACTAACGCGACTTGACATTTCGTATACGTGTTGCTAACTTTTTTTTTTATTGTATAGCTTACTATCCCAAGAACTAGCTCCAGCAACTATCCTACATCCAAACACAATTCCTATCGAATTCTCGCCACCTGTTGTGCAAGGTGCAATTGTCATCGTACTGCATGACATTGTACGTGCACGAAAGTACCCCAGGGGCATGAATGTTGATATACCTCATTGAATTTCGAATGTCTGGGAAGCAGTTTAATATTTAAGTGAACACGTTGGGGATGATAATCGGTGAATTTACCTTAGTTGCGACTAATGTTTGTTTTTTTTAAATCAACAGATTTTGATGTCGCTACAGATTATTTTTTATATTATAGGGGGCAAACGAGCAGACGGGTCACCTGATGGTAAGTGACTACCGTCGCCCATGGACACCTGTAACTCAAGAGTCACAAGTGCGTTGCCGGCCTTTGAGATAGGAGTACGCTCTTTTCTTGAAGGTTTGAAGGTCGTATCGGTCCAGAAATACCGCAGGCAACAATTTGTTCCATAGATTGGTTGTGCGAGGCAAAAAAATTCTGGACAACCGCACAGTGGTGGATTGCCATTTATCCAGGTGATGCAGATGAAAGTTTTGTCGCGTTGAACGGTGGCGAAACGTTGCGGCCGGTGTAAGTCCGAACAATTCCTCGGAGCACTTCCCATGATACATGCGATATAGAATACAGAGTGTAGCTACGTGTCTACGCAACGCCAAGGGGTTTAGCCGATCTGAAATGCTATAAATTCGACACAAAATCGAAGTCAAAGTCTAGTGAAAATCTAGTAACAATCTGTCCCCCACTTATTCGTTGGGGCCGATAATTGGTGACTTAACTTTATTCACGACTAATGTTTTTTTTTAAATCAAAAGATTTTGTGACTAAGGTGGCCTGTTCTATCAATGGAAGACGTCTGTTTATTAGCATTAATAGAATAGTATTGTTATGTTGCTAGTGTAGTATCATCTTAGAATAAGCCACGATGGGGCTAACGTATTACTCTGTAATAAAAGCCTCTAAATAATTAAAGATTTAAAAAAAAAAATGTTGCTAGTGAGTTTTAGTTTATTTTAGTTCGATGGCATCCGGGACCGACGGTTTATCTAGTATCTCCACTCACTATTACCTTGAATAACTACTTTTTTCTTGCAGGTCAGAGCGGAGGAGGAGAGTGGCTAGAGCTTTTCAGTTAGAGTTGGTAACGCATATGCGATATCATAATGTGAGTGTTCAAGGCAACGGTAATAGTTTACGATCAAGCGACCCTTCTATATGTTATCTTTTTAGTTGTGTGATAGAACAGTGGGAGAGTCAAGCTTCGGCACGTATGTGAGTGTGATACCACGGCCTCACAGAAAACCGGCAGTGAAGCAATGATTGCATTGTATCACCCCGTCTTCCCCCACTACCCCCCACCCCCAAAGCTCTCTCCTCTTCCCTCACTTCCTCTTCTCACACTTTAAAGGCTGGCAATGCAGTTGTGACTCTCGAGTTGCAGGTGCCCATGGGTGGCTATAGTCACTTACCATCAAGTGACCTGTCTGTTCATTTGCCCCCATCCCATAAAAAAAGAATTGAATATGATATCAATTCAAATAAATTATTTCTTTGTAGCAGCACTATCTACAAGTGATGGGGGTTACTGATTACATGCATATAGTTGAACGTTAGGGCTTCCACTTCCCGGCAACAGCAAGTTCGAGTTCCGGCTACGCGACCCATCCGTATAAGCAATATCCCTTTCCTTTCGCTGCTTTTCCTTCTTACTACCATTGCTTTTCAATATACTCCGAATTTTCCCTCCTTTGATTCCCAAAGTGCCCGGTTGACGGCAATAGGCTTGCCCCCTATTAGGGCCCATCCATAAATTACGTCACACGTTAAGGGGGGGAGAGGGTCAACCAAGTGTGACATTGTGTGACAAGGGCCACCATCCTTGTCATAAGCTTCGTGACGTCATTACCTACTATAGGTACCATCTGCTTTTAGCTTTTTGTAAGATTATCAAATCAATGTAACTATAATCTCAATACTACATCAAATCTTGGCTCGCAAGAATTCGTTTGTTGAAATTTTCAATTAGTTTAATTTCATTTTTGTGTCAGAAATTTATCTAAAAAAATTTCGGAGTATTTGCTTGAAACCTCAAAAATGGTCTCGAAAAAATATTTCAAGAGAAATTCTGTTGTCGATTTACATCAAAGACCATCACTTTTTACGTTAAAAAAAATATAACAAACAGAACACACAGTAGACAACCTTTTCTTACCGCAAAAAAGTTTTCCGTGGGCCAAGCGGGCATTTTTCCCGCGTACAAACGGACCGCAGCGTTTAAAATACAGAAAAAAAAAGTTACCACCACTCGCAGCCACCGACAAAAGAGGATTTTTTATTTTATATTCCAAATATTAAAGGACATCGTTAGCGGTAACCATTTGTTAAATATCTGAAATATTTTCGTGAACATTTAGGGCCGGATTGTTTTTTTCTCGAGCGGCACGCGAGCGAGTTGTCTTGTTTAAGTAGGGTGTTTAAAAAATAAAGTTTTTTTTTTCGTCCAGTTATTGTTTTGTGAGTTGGCAACCTTTCACCGCAAAGGGTGTTATAAGTTCTTGAAAGCAAAGTTTAATATTTTTTACGTAGAACGCTTTGTTGTACAGTTGAAGATTATTTTGTTTTATTATATTAGACGATGTACGAGTATTTATACTTTTATTTAGTATGTGAAGTATTTTTTGTAAATAGAATTGTAGACTTGGAATAAATAAGATGTTTAAAATATGTTAAATTTACTCAATAACCAGAGGACGTGAAGCTAAGCGAGATAGAACTCTGATTGCGAGCGTTTTTTAACCGCCGGGAACAGCTTACTTTTATAGGGTTAGTCTCCTGTGTGTCTAGAAAAACAAGTCTTAATAGATCCATAACATGAACAGTGGTAGGAGATGGCAGAATGAAGTCTTCGGACTTTGAAAGTACCTCCGTCGTGTCGCAGTTTACTAGCACAAGTGGCAATAGTGGTAATGCGATAGCGATTTTGGTAACTCAACATACAATCAAAAAGCATTTAACTCAAATATAATATATAAGATATTTTCAATAAAAGAGATTTAACTTACAAATTAGAATAAGTTACAAAAAGCTCAAATAGTTAAAAATATATATAACCCCAAGAAAGATTATGATAACAAGATATACCCAAACATCAAGTTTGAAATACATAAAATCATAAATAAAATTGTAATTTTTCTTTTTTCTTACTTTTAATTGATTTGATACAATAGTTTTCTAGCAGTATCACTACATTTTATAAAACAAAGTCCCCCGCCGCATCTGTCTGTCTGTTCGCGATAAACTGAAAAACGACTGAAAAGATTTTCATGCGGTTTTCACTAATAGGTAGAGTGATTCATGAGGAAGGTTTAGGTGTATAATTTGTACCCGTGCAAAGCCGGGGCGGGTTGCTAGTTTTTTAATATAATAAAGACGCTAACTGTTGTAAAATGTTTGCAATCCGGTTGAACAACGATGCATACTATACTTTTAACATGTTTTTTTATAAAATTCTGTATTTATCATGTTTCTAGCAAATAAGATTTCCTATTTTTCTTCTTATTCTTATTATTTTTTAACAAAAAAGTCTAACGACTTATTATACTTACCTGTAAACCAAAACTGTTTTTATGGAATAGAGAGCAAACGAGCAGACAGGTCACCAGATGGTTAGTGACTACCGGCGCCCAGGACACCTGCAACTCAAAGGTCACAGCTTTTAAGGTGGGATTACGCTCTTTTCTTGAAGGTTTGAACTTAGTTAGTTCGTTTCTGTATCAATTGATACAATATCGAGAAGTAAAAGTGTATTGTTAACTGCAACAAATTCAATAAGAATCAATTTATTCGTATTTAGTAATCGTCTAGGTACCCACAGGACAGGCTCGCCTAGTGTGGGGCCATTGGACATTCTTACATTGTACATGTACATATAACTTTCTGACAATAAACAGTTTATATTTATTATTTCCTACTTACCAAGAGAGAATATTTTGCAAACGGCCTTAAGGAAGCACCACGGACTCAAATACTAAAGGTGGGCATCATCGTGTAAATTATACCAAATAGTAGAATGCACAAAATAAATGTAGAAGTCAAATATTCTTGACTTAAATATTTCTAAAACATGCCGAAGTGTTAGTGAGCTCCCAAATGTTTGACCTCCTGGTAGGCAGTTAGCAATTCAAGGAAAATTATTATCGCCGAGAAAAACAAAGATATACCTCCTCACAAATAGAGCTATCTGCTTAGGACGCGATACATAATAGGATAATTATTCATCTTGTTAAGGCTTGTTTACAATGAGTAATGACAGAGGCAGGTTTTTTACTTTACACAGAAAGATAGGGCTATCGGTATTTCCTCTCCTATGAGAGTAAATACCGAAGCTGAGAATAAGAATACTTGCGCCCGTTTTTTAGACTGATCAATGCAAAAATTAACTAATCGTAAGTCAATAAAAAAATCTCTTGTCAAGTAGGTATATAATGAGATGCTGAAAGCATGTTTATGATTTGATCATCGGATCAGTTAACAGAGGTGTCAAATTTTTCTGCAAAATCTTATCTCAAATGCCATTCGAATTTAAAATGAAGTTGGTGATAGATTAGTAAATTTTTCTTTGATCAACGTTCTAGAAATTGATTTGACATCGCTGTTAACTTGATAGCTCTGTTAGTTGAACAATATTTTGATCAGCCTTTCAGAAACCGGGCTTTAGGACTTATAGCACAATATGTTCAACGGAGTCGCACGATTCTGGAGGTACAATTAAACAGCACTGTTATCATGGTGTACTTCTGTTCACCCGAACTCCGTATAAAATGGAATAGGGTTGTTAGCGCTATGGTGGCAGCGATAAGTGGAAGGGTTTGTCGGCACCGACAGCCAATTACAGAAGCAGCTAGGCAAAATTTAAACTGCTGCATAAACTAAGTACTTTACATTTCAATTTCTTCTTTTTAGTTTCGGCAACTGTACTTTGGCTTGTAGAATCAGCAAGCTAGAGTAGCAATGGGTTAGTCACATCTGCCGTAGGACTGATGGCTCTTTTGCAGTATAGCCAGAGAGCCCGACGCTACGACTTGATAATTGAAAGGGATCGTACCTATATAGAAAGCAAATGTCCGCGTTCTACGGCATTGATTTTGAGAGGCCGTCTGGCAGTAGATTGCGATACAGCCTATCGCAGTCTACTGCTGGACGGCCTCTTTTTTTTTCTTCGTTTGATATGACGATCTATGTGATGCAACGGCAGAGCATTAGTCATTCGTATATTATTTGTTTTTTTTTTATAATTTTACATATTTTTTTAAATTTAATAGGTACAGAAACAGACAACGGATCAAGCGTTACACGAAATTGAGTTTTACATTGTATAGTTTGAAACCCGAAGTCCAATTATAACCATTACACATCATTCACTACTTATATATAGAAGCCTTATATGTAGGCTTCAGTAAGCCACGTTGAACAGAAATATTGAAAAATAAAAAAGTTAAGTTCATGCAATGTCTAACTAAATAGTTATAAACTATGTGCTAGCTTTCATTCGTTGAAATAGTTTTTAAAAGAGTTCTTTCATTTGACAAATAAACATTTATTGAGGTGACTCTGTGTGTGTTGATCTATATTATTTAATTTTAATTCTTGTTTTAAAGGGACGATGTCGAATAATTGACTACAAATTGTATGAAATGAAGATATTGACTTTGAATTTGATGGCATTTTGCAATGCCTTTCTTCCTTTTATATTTTTATGTATCCAAAGGTTGCCTGTAAGAGATTGATCTTAGCGATAAAGCCGCATATGGTTCATATCCACTTTGCGTATATTTTTAAGCAATTTGTCATTGGTATACAATAAAGATTATTCTATTCTAATCTAATACGTACATATAAATATAAAAAAAAAATTAAAGTATGCATATCCATAATCTACAATCTTATTAATACAAGCTATGTATAGTTTGGGTTTAAATAGCGCGTCATTTATCACGTGAGCACTATTTTTTACTTGATACACTCAGTGTTTTATTTCTTCCTTACAAAAAAATCTATGTGCCACCTTACTACAAGTTATGCTTAGTTTGGGTCTAGAAATCACTGACTACACACTACCACACATACTACCTATCTCTGAATACTATATTATATGAAACACACTTCCGACCAAAACAATCTTTCCGCCATGGTCTAACCCTAACCGAACAAAGAAACGCCGATGTATTTCCATGGGCACAATGCTGTACCTAATTTGAATACCATGCTTATGGGACAATCGGCAGACTAAAAAATATGAACAATAAGCTTGGTCACGTCAACTGACTCGCTATGGTTGCCACAAGGCTGTTTAGTTATCTTAATGGTGCATCTCTTGTATTGGGGGAGATAATGTCTTTTTATAGTTTTGCTGTTTATAGACAATAGTCTTATAGAAATTATTCATTCAGACGAGAATTCCTCAGTCATGAACGTTTCTATAAATGTTCCTTATTCGCTAAAACTACGTAAAAACTAGTTTGACCCAAACCAGCAAAATGTGTAATAACTGATTATTATGTAACTATTACGCGCATGGTTACACCCGTGTAAGTCCCGATGCCGTGGAAATATATCGGGATAAAAATTAATTTATGTATTAATTCAGGTGTCCAGCTATCTACATACCATGTTTCATCGCAATTGGTCCAGTAGTTTTTGTGTGAAAGAGCACAAACATCCATACATCCTCACAAACTTTCACGTTTATAATATTCGTAAGATAACTTATTTCGTTGATACTTATTAAGGTTGTTTTGACCCTCGATGTAAAAAGGAGGGGTGTCATAAGTATAATTATATATTATAATTCAAGAAAATCTGTTCAGCTGTTCGAAGATCATCAGCTCTTTTCTAGTCGTTTAAGGAATTTTGAGTCGGGAGTATTTTAAACCGTATCCAAGATAAACCTATTTATTATACTTTTGAACATTCCAGGGTTACAATTGTCTGGAAAAATAGATGCAGGTAGTTCATTCCAGACTTTGGTGACTCGAACCAAAACGGAGCTGTCAAAGCGTAAAGTTAAACTTCTCGATTGGAATTATACCTTACTAGCAGCATCCTGCGGTTTCACCAGCGTAAGTCCCGATCCCGTGGGAATATCGGGATAAAAAGTAGCCTATGCGTTAATCCAGGTCTTCAGCTATCTACATACCAAGTTTCATCGCAACCGGTTCAGTGGTTTTTGCGTGAAAGAGTAACAAACATTCATCCATTCATCCAAACTTTCACATTTATAATATTAGTGGGATAAATTTCTAAACACCATAATTATACCTCTATATAGCCATAGCCTATGTACACCCTGCATTTCAACCTTTGTGGACTATTTTGACGAAAAAAAGGATTAAAATCAAATTTAAATTTTTTGACAGCCCTAGGACTAATGTAATAAATAATGTAGAGGGACAAATATGAAAATAAGTCCTCTACCGCACAGGTATCGGCATTCGCACAACTCATTTGCCTACCGTTTGCAGCACGGTCAGCAAAACCACTCACTGTAAAATTCAAAGCCAACTGCACAAATTATTTATTGTGTACATTTTTTTCTAGCTAGCTCAATCGGCATCAGCAAATTGTCTTATAGTACAATACTATAACTCAGCTTACTAATCTGGATCTGATCCAGACATATCTTTGCAATTATCGAAGCCTATTTTAACATTTACTATTAAAAAGATTGATCCTAGCATATTGAAATTTCTCAATCCACCATTGATAAAGAAGACACTTTTCACCAAACGATGTTCCCTTAGTGAGGCTATTCAATGTTTTAGCTAAGCTTCATCAAGACTTTTTGAAGAGCTAAAGCTAAGAAAAATAGACACTGATGAGATACTATGCTACGAAATAATTGTTTATTAAAGATATACAGGTGGCAGACCGGTTGGAGTTGTGGAGCTCTCAAAGATGTGGTTGAGTTCCGTGATTACCAACTTATCTAGTCTACTGGGTGACCTGACTGGTCAGCTCAAAGCTGAAATGGTTCTTTCGTATAGACCACCCCTGACGCCTACATGGCACTTGCACAGTTTGAATTTATGTAGACTTGGATCCTTGAGTTTGTTTCGGCGTTTCTTCTCAAAGCTAGTCATAGGAAATGCCAGCACCATCAAGCTTTTATGAAGAAATCGTAGTGTTAAGTGTCTAAAATTACCTATTTGCAAAAATGAATTCATTTTCATTTATCATACGGTTTTACTCACGTGTTTATTTCGGAGATGACCAACTGGTTTCGGACCCGACCGGGGCCATTTTTCAAGGAGTGATGCGAATACCAATCACCAAAGATTTTATTATAACATTAAATAACTTCTTAGGGAACGTTGTTTTATTTAAGTATGGTAAGGGATACTACCTAATTGTAAACAACTGCAGAGGGAATAAACATATTAATTACGTCTAATTTATTATTGAAGTGAAACCTTCATTAGCGGCATTGTATCACTTTTTGGGATGGGTAAAAAATGTTAAACTCGCGTCAGGTTATGTGACCCTGATCGAAAATTCGTAAGACGGAGCCAAGTTTCTTATATTTAAAAAAATATAATATTCGAAATTCAAACATTTATGAGCGGCCAGGAGCACAGAACTTCCAGTGTACCCTATGTATACATTGAGGTATGTTATTACCTACTTTTTATTTTTAACATAATTATATACAGATGTATGTGTGTGTATGCAAATACATTGTGAAGTTATGTTTTCACTTCTGACGTGCAGTCCTACGACTGACTGTTTTTATTTCAATTATTCGCTGTTGATTTCCTGATCTTTTTTCAAGACTTTGCAAATGAAAACCTTATATGTTAAAATGTAATATTCTGTTTTTTAAACTTATGTAGAGTGTTGTGGAATAACACATACTCTATAACAATGCTTGAGAGAGATGTAAGAGACCTGAATGAAACAAAAGACAAAATTATTACTTGCAGATAATTAGAAGTAAAACTAATTTTATTTTTCTGACCGTACTTAAACGATTCAATACAATAAACAATCAAAGATTATCTTTTTTCTCTTAGCCATATTCACAAGACGTATTGGTCCGTAAGTAGCTGACCACGTCTTGGTACAAGTTCTAAGTGGAATTGCCACCCTATTTGTGGACATATCGAGTTGGTATTGATTTTTATTGGCCTGATCTTTTATGGTAACAAGAATATTGTTACTTGAAAAAAAAATAGCCAGTAATGGTCCAGTTTTGTTGTCTTTATTTGAATTGACTCTGAATGGAATCGTTTTATTAAGTATTCGAAAATCGATTCACGATTGTTTCCAATATTAAGATGGTTAAATGCTTAGTGTCAATTTTGATGCATAAATTAATAATAATTAAACAATGAATGGTCTTATGCCTTATTTTTTGTTGGTAAGACAACAAAAAATAAGTCATAAGACCGTTCATTGTGGAAATCGAACCCACAACACCCGGCGAGTATTAATGGTAAGGCGATCACTTTAACCAGTGCAGTCGAACCACCTATGAAAGGTAAGTCTACGATGTGGCGACTTCATCATACAGCAAAAACATACTCCAACATCATCTAGCGAAGACGAGGTGAACTACGGACTAACTACTAATCCTACATCGCGCTATGAGAGTTCTCGCGCTGATTAGTAAATACCTAGACAACTTCCCAACATCAATCGTTGGGCCGCGGTCTGCCAGGCATGATCACGTCGCCTGGTCGGAGGATCCTCCCTTTGTATTGGAGGGACATAACACTCGTTCCTCCACATACGACTTCGTTTTATTAAGTCAGGCTCATTTGTTTTTAATTTTTTATAAATTATTTGTCATCTGATAAATGCTTAAAAAGCAATTTTTACTAAGTCTTAAATAATAAAATAAACTTTTTGCTACATTACCTTTTTATTCTGTAAAAAAACGTCTGATAACAGGCAGTTACCAGTGGCTGTACCCACTCGCAATGACTTTGTCTAATAAATTTAAACTATCTATTTATAAAAAATTATGATTTTTTACGAGTCATACGTTTTACGGACTCGTCCAAACTCGTTCACTTTTCTATACAACCGATTTCCTTATTTTTTACGAGTCGTACGTTTTACGGACTCGTCGAAACTCGTTCACTTTTCTATACAACCGATTTCCTTATTTCTTATGAAAGTTATTGATGCACTGATTTTCCATCAAGTATTAGAAATCACCTAATAATCACCCTTCTCAAATTATGTTCAAATGCAATTTGCTCCCGTATATCTCTTCATAGTATAAAACAAAGTCGCTTCCGCCGTTCGTACGCTTATATCTTTTAAACTACGCAACGGATTTTAATTCGATTTTCTCCAATAGAAAGAGCGATTCAAGAGGAAGGTTTATACTTATAGTTTCATATTGTTTTGTGTTAATTTGTATAATGATATGATGATAATGTGCCGGGGCGGGTCGCTAGTTTTTTATATATTCATAGCTTCCTTTCTCCATATCTCCGGTTCTTATTGAGGTACGAAGTTCGTTGTGGTCTAAGAATACACGCTAGAGCAACTTCTTTCACTTTAGCTTTTTTTTTACACTTAAATTGATTGAGTTGAAGGGAAGTAAGGTGTGAACATTCAACTTGACTTTCAAAATGCGTTTTTAATTAGAAAATAGGTCATTTTAATCCTCCATCCTGCTTCGTATTTCACACGCAATTTTAGCTTTATACGTACGGTATACTGTGTTGCAGCGTAGGTCTCTCGTATTTATTTGATTATGTTTTACTTTGAGATAGATTCAAAGCATTTCAGGCTATTTATCTTCCAATCAATAATCGAATGTTTTTTTCTTTTTCACAGCAGCTTTCACTCAACTACAAAAATAATCCTATTTCTCATCGCATACCATGATTCATACTAAATTGAATGCTTAATAAGAATTTTAAGCCGTTTTGATCGACACAAAATTAAAACCGCATCACACAGAGGATCAGAAATCGCCATTTTAATTATAAACAACCACTTCGCTCTTCAAACCGATACAAAAAGAATCGAATGAAATCAAAATCGTAAAGAGTAATATCAAACTTGACTTATAATTGGTTGTTCATCTTGACGTACCGACAGAATTGTAACCATTCTTGATAAAATTCTGTTATAAGAAAATGAACATTATCGTTTTAAATATTAAGTTTAAATTTTCATTTCCGTTGAATTTTAATAAGGTTGAGAGCAGACGGGTATAATATTTATAAGTCATGGCTGTATCAGAACCGAAGAGCTGTCTTCCAGACCGATGACGTTTGACGTATATTCTGACATCCCCTTTACTATATGGTGTAAATTACAAAAGGCAGCGGATTGTTTACTTTCGCGTATAATTGATTTGATTAAACCATTAACTTAGAATACTAGCATAATAGAAAAACAGTCTCCTCATTACCGCGTCACTAAAACAAAAATGTTTGTACGTGCAAGTTTTACAGGCGTGTGACTGAGTTTTATCTATATGTATTTATATATATGTAGGTATGTGTTGAGACACTGACCTCACTGCAATATCAACGTGATTCTGATACCTTAACAAAAAAAAAAACACTTAGGTGTTTGTGTACGGCTAGGTATCTCACTCCTACTAATGACCATTCATATGATCATTAGAACTTTTGTTATTATTTCAAACGTTATTATATATATGACCCAATTTCATTTTATATACTTTTCTTTAATATAACCATCACATGATATAATGAATTTTTGATATAATTTTGTTGTTGTTAATGGTTTAATGAACATTTTGTATAATGCACATTTGAACTAATATTCATTTAGTATAACATTCAGTTACTATAATATTCAAAATCTATAAGTAACGTTTAATATAATTTAGAAGCATTAGACCCCTCTATTGTTGGCGAATCATTTGGTTTAGACGAGGTTATAACAATATGATGTTTCCTGATATTTACTTATCCATTACAGAATTTTGGCTGAAAATTAGTAGATACCTATAAATGAAAATTAGGTCAAATGAACGTTTTACTAAATAATAATAATAATAACGCCACACATCTCACACGCGGCCGTCTGATCCCAAACTATAACATTAGATCACTTGAAATGAGGTTATTTGTTTTTATGGCATATGAAAATTATAAAATGTGAACGTTATATCAAGTGATATTATACTATCTGTTCTTATGCCATATATTACATACCCCTCACTCGCACACAATGTTCGTCGATTACGACAGTATACGAAGTTCATGGATATTAGTAGTATCCGTGGAACTTGTACGGTAAACGATTGAGAGGGCTTTGGAAACTCTGGCAGGAACTCGACACTATTTAAGTAACGTTGAATCCGTGTACTTACACTTGTCTTTATAGGTCTATATAGTTTGTATACTGGGGTGTATAATTGTCTATCCCACTAGAACTATAAACTGTTGCGATTCAGAAAAATAAATCCTTAATTATCACGTCAATATGGTAATGATTAATATTTACTTTTTTGGTTCTTTATCTTATTGTGATAGTACTTCGTTAGTTATGGTGACCGTATTAATTTTAATCTTTATCGTTCAGTATGTATGTAATTTGATGTAGATACCTTTAAACTGCCTGACAATTTCACCAGATTACAATGTATGAAGTCACAGATTGACTAGACTAGCGATGCCCGACCTGTTTCATAGATCAATGAGAATCATACACAATGAATGCTTGTCAAAATCGTTCGTTTCTTTTTGTTACTATTATTCCAATACCATAATATTATGAATCTATCCAAAGCTTAATGAAAATTTTCATATCACTTTTAATAAACAATTTTGTCATTCATTCAAGCCTTGGTGATTGAAGGAAGATATCTTATAACTTGCACCCCACGCAAAGAGTATTGCAACTCGATGAGCAAATAAAACACAAGAAAGATCCAACTCGTACAGCTTTGAATAACTTAGAACCAATATGGAAGAACGTTTTGTACGCATCAACGAATTTTCTCAACCTATGTTATTATTGACTTCGTGAACATCCAAAGCTCAAACTATTAAAGGTAATGTAATACAAACACATACACCTGCATCCCCGAAGAGGTAGGCAAAAGCCTATTAAATACTCACATATTGCCAAATAAAATTTAGTCCCATTCACTTAATAGGGGGCAAGCCTATTAAGTGAATGGGGATTTTGGGAGTTTAAGAGGGAAAATTGGGACCATATTTAAAGGGAGACGTAGGTGCGAAGTGAAGGTAAGGGATATTGCTTACAAGGATTGGGGAATGTCAGCAATATATAGAGCAGGTCAGAGTTGCTATTACCAGGAAGTCGAGTCCTTAATGTATTAGCAATGACTAAATGACAATCTATATACGCAAATAAATAAAATGAAAGTGGCCAACCAAAATGTAATGTTAAAAATCGTCTGTCTATCTGCTTGTTGCTGTTAATCTCTTTTACGGGCAGATAACTGATATCATGAAGAGTATCTTGGGGCAAACCTATTGCCATTAACTGGACACTTTGGGACAATCAAAGATGAAAATTTAGGAGTATTTTGTATGTAAGAAGGGAAAAGAATTGAAGGAAAGGGACTCGAGCAGCCAGCAAGGGTTGCATACCTGTAAGTTTATTTATTTATTTACACATTTAACATTAGAACATAATAGTATATAATGTCACTCACACACACTCACAGTGGGTGGTTGCCTTGGACCATTTAACTCATCATATTATCATTTACACTTCGTTGAAGTTGATTTTGGTAAAAGTATTGAGCTCAGCTTGACGTCAGCTCTTGTCAGTCTTACTACATCAGTCAATTAGTCGGTGAACCATCAAGTTCAATATTTGTGAGGAAGGGATTCATTTGAATTACTCTAGCGTTAATTGCTTTCGATTTTTTAACAGACTCTTTCGCGCTATGTCTATAGACTCCTACTGCATTATCAGAGGTCATGGAATTTTTATGTTTGCAGATACTATTCTCGACTTGTTTTTTTTTCTAGATTCTTCGACTCATCATCTTTCTGCTCTTTTCCCAACTTTCATTAGCATTAACATTGCAAAGGATTTTGACTGCTTTCTTTGTGGGTGGCTACCTGCCTGGCGCCATCCCTCCTTGGAAATCTAGTCGTATTAAGACGGGAAAGAAGGAAGAAGGTAAATTTGGGTAAGGAAAAAATAGGTAGGGAGAGGGACCTAGGGTAAAGAGTACCGCGAATTTCTAATAGGGAAAGGGACTGAGTGCAGTAGCTCGAAGAACCCGGGGTCGCGTACCCAATGTCCTGTATTTTCTGTGACTGGAGAGGCCACTAGGACTGGAACACCAGCTGAGGATGCCTCTTCGACTATTTATTTAAAAGTGTATTAACTGTATGTATGTCTATCCTGCTAATATTATAAACGCGAAAGTTTGTAAGTATGGATGGATGGATGTTTGTTACTCTTTCACGCCAAAACTACTGAACCGATTACAATTAAATTTGGTATGTAGATAGCTGGAGACCTGGATTAACATATAGGTTACTTTTTATCACGATATTCCTACGAGATTAAGACCGCGGGGCGCTGCTAGTATTTCATATAATCTACAATCGATATCTGGGAGGGAATCTCAACTTGCATTTAGATGTCTTTCTTATTTCAGTCGGAATTTATGATTTTTAAGTAAATCTGATATATACGAGTTAGTATATATCAGATTTATCGAGGTGATATCACAAACCAAAAACTCCAACAATATTTATTTTTTTAAAGAATATTAGTAACGTGGGTCACACATTATTAGTATTCTTCATAACCCCTCCAGCTAAGCTAAGTGCTTGTGTTAGGAGTGGGTTCACGTCGGAAGTGCACTGGGACGAATTCGAACCCGCAACCGCCGGATCACAAGCCCGACGCCTTAGCCATTACGCTACCGCCGCTTCATGGTAAACAGTTTATCAAACTAAAATGTTATCAATTATAATGGAACTCATTCCTCCAACGCGCTTTACGAGTACTGCATGAACACAATATTGTTAAAAAATCGTTTTTAGACCCCAAATATAACGAAAAAGGTTTTTTTAACACGTGATTGCCAGTCACTCGTACATGCGACAAAGCGACACGTTGCGGTATTTCTCGAATATCGTCGCTTACCTGTGGTGATCCGATTATTTTTATTCACGTGTATGGTGCACTGGTTTTGTGAACATTTTTTCATTTCTACTTGAATCGATATGGGGGTCTTAAAATTTCTATATCAAAAGTTTGAAGACATTGATTTCGTAAACGTGATAAACTTTATCAAGTACTAGCTAACCCGCGCAACTTCGTCTGCGTTTGTGAATTTTCCCCGTTTTTGCAACATTTTTCATTGATGCTCCGCTCCTATTGGTTGTAGCGTGATGTTATATAGCTTACAGCCTTTCTCGATAAATGGGCTATCTAACACTAATATAATTTTTTTATTCGAACTAGTAGTTCCTGGGCGTTCAACCAAACAAACAAACCAACTCTTCAGCTTTATAATATTAGTATATTAGTATATATTTTATTCAGAGAAGTTAGAATACTAACAAACATACTTAAATCAATGCAAATAATGCCTACAAAAGGCAGGAAACTATCTGATAAGGTTTTTGAACTATAATAACTACCTCTGTGTGATATTCTTAGAGTTACTAATACAATTTTTATGAAAAATATTTAACTAAATTAAATAAACATATTAAAAAATTGTTCTTTTATATTTGCGGTGGTTAATGTCGTCATTCTACATAATTTACTTTTCTTTGCTGATATGTTTAATAAATTTAATCACACCATATGTTTCATACACTTTAACAGAATAGTCAGTGTTTGCTATGGTTTCGTATGTTTTAGTTATGATATTTGATTAAAAATCTCTTTCGAAGAGAGCATTAAAAAATTACAACAAAAATAAATCTAAATTAACTAGTGACGTATATAAAATGTTGTTAATTTCACTTAAAAAGGGTAGACGTTTCTTACCAAAAATTATATAGGAAAATAATCTAGTCATAAGTAAAGACAAAATTTAGTTCAGAATGTTTACAGGAGTTTAGTCATGGGAGAGCTAAGCTTCGGCACGTATGGACCGGCTCGACCGGAGTGATACCACGGCCTCACAGAAAACCGGCAGGGAAGCAATGCTTGTATTGTTTTTCCGCCGAGGTTGAGGTTACCGGAGGCCCTAATCCTTTCTTCTCTCCCTCTTACCCCTCTCCCTCCCTCACTCCCTATCCCCCTCTTTCCCCCTCCCTTACACCCCTACTTTAAAGGCCGGCACCGCACTTGTGACTCTTGAGTTGCAGGTGCTCATGGGCGGTGGTAGTCACATACCATCAGGTGACCCGTTTGCTCGTTTGCCCCTACACCATAAAAAAAAAAGTTGGGGGAGAGGGATATTTCAAAACTAATTTTATATTTTGATGATTTTGACGATTTCTGTTAGACATGGCAAAATTTACTGGTTGTTATTAATAGTTCTCACTAGTTAATACATCAAAACGCATTTAATAGTAATTTAATAGCATTTAATAATCCATTCCATTTTTCCAGACAATTATAATCTTGGAACGTTCAGGAGTAGAGTGAATAGGTTTTTCTTATATAAGCGTGTACCATCTTCGCCTTCATCATCACTATCATCAGGTGAGTTGGAAGACAAACGCCTATTTCATTACACAATAAAAAAAACGCAGCTCTAACTTCATCATTAATAAATCTAATGAAAAAAAGTTATAATTATGTGAAACCTTAAAAAAAAAAAATGCCATCAATACTTTTTGAACATTCATTTCAAAATGATATGTCTGCGACTTAAAACATATAACGTATATTAATCAATAATTTGTAACTAATAATTAAACGTGATTTTGGAGCTCAGTTTTATTTAGATTGATGATTTAATAATAAGATACGCTACGTTTAAAATACACGTTCGTCTGTCTGTCAGTCATATGTCTAGAGCGTGTCAATGTATTCGAAATGTTTGAGCTTTTTAAACTGTCGATGTATTTTGTTTGAAATACTGCACTTGGTAACTCTCAAAATCCAGAATTCTTTGTTCGAATTATGTAGTTACAGAGTGTGATTTAAAAATTGAATATTAAGAACAGTCAAATTTGATATTAGATCTACATTATATCAATAATTAAATTATTTCAATATGCACTTATTTCAAATTATATACAAATTATGTACTTTGATGCTGTAAGAAGTGATTAATTTTTTTTTTTTTTGTATAAATAATATTAAATGTCTGAATTACAATGAACTTATCTAATCAAAAAACCCGCCCCTGACCGTTCCCGGCACAAAAGTGCCCATCACACTCGCGGCGTTTCCACGCTGGATTGCGATGGCCAGCCTCTGTACCAGGAACGATCTGAATCGAGAGTCACCAGTTTTCTCTAAGAGCCTTTGCCCAATCTCCTTTATAACGATTTTGGCCTCCTTGCCCCAGCTCCCCAGGGTCTCCATTGCTATCGGAACGAAGTAGTACAGCGGCTCAAATCGGCGTACTTAAGCCTCTTCCTTAAGCTGGCGTCCTCCGCGGCGGCTGACGGGGAGTGAACGGTGCGACTAAGGTGTATCAATAATAATAATCTAATTCAAAACAGTAGATCAGCAGATACCTGGTTTGTTAAAAAGAAAGAATTTACAATAATATGAACGAATTTAAATTCTCAGAAAAAGACTTAAAAGCGTTTATTAAAATTTGAGCCTTATTTTGTGTTCTACATGAATTGTGTTCCCTTTATTTAAAAATCTATGTTTTTAATGCATTCCTTAGAGAAAGGATTATTATTTTTTATGCCTATATTCAAGTTTTCAATTAACATGCGTATAGATAAATTTATAGAGTAAACATTACACTCTGGACTCAGGAGTGCATAAAAATGTAACTTAAGTGTATAAAACTCATTTAGCAAAGAAAATAACCCTAAGATACCTAGAGAAGGTCTTAAGGTTACGTTAAAAAAATCCACCAAGTGTTGTAGGTCCAAACTAGGAAAAATATAATTCACCGATATTTTCGTGTCCATTGCTGCAACACAGGCAATGAATTATCTATAGTTTTAAAAATAAAACTCGTATTTTGAATAGTACCCGTTTTGAAATCATTAACAGTCTGTTATTAAAACTACATTAGGATAGAAACTAACTATTAGAATACAACAAAACTGTGCATAATATAATATTTATAAATTTGTCGAGTAATACTTTCTTTTCAAATAAAAAAGTAAGAAGATAGATTTCATTGATTCCAAAAAAAAAACTACATGTTTGGTCCACTGAGGACGTCTCACGTTTTACTTTCCATTTTTTTTTTTCATATTCGCATGAATATTAGAAGTCTTCATTGTTATACACTGATTGAGGTTATTAAAAGGTTCACCGGTTCACTTAATCCCGAAACAATACCTGCTAGCCAAGTTTATGATTACTATTATTAATGAGATTATTTTTAACAGTAATGATTAAAATTACTGAAATTAGTTGTAATAATAATTTACTGACATTCATTTTAGTGGGACGTACCTAAAAAGCTTTTGAACGCATGCATATTATAAGGGTTAATAGTTTTTTTTTCACAGAATAAATAGGCATAAGCACTATTTGATGCATTAGTGTTTTATTGTAAAAAAATACGTGATTTTGAAAAAATGGTTAATTAATAAGAAACAATAACATCTATCCTGCAAACAAAATCAAAAATGAGAGAAATAATATAAGGGCAGGGCTGTCAAACGCGCGCACCGGGCGGGGCGAACAGTATGATTGACAGCCCTTGACAGCGGTTAAACACAGGTCGAATCGCGAAACCTTTTTTTATCCTTTTTTTCGAAATATGTCAGGGGTGTGTTCGAATTTTATTTTGTATGTTCCGTACATGGAGCATGTTCAAGTTAATGATCTTAACAAATTTAAACATTATAAATGTCAGACGTCAATTAAGTAAAAAGTTTTTTTTTTCTTAAATGTAACTGGAAAGTAAGCATGTGAGGTGTTTGATTATAAGGTATTTGAGTTAGTGGAAGAACGGGGTGTTATCACACCCCGTTTTTCCACTCCCTCCAATAAAAGATAATGCCTCATGAGTTGGACGCAAACTCTGAATGTGTGGAAGCTCAAGTACTTCCAGTATGTAAGTATCGGTAATTACTTAGTAGTGGCCAAGGCTTGTCTCGGTAAGATGGCACTGTGTATGTTGGCAAAAGTTCGATTTGAAAGGTTGAAGAAAAAAGACCTTTGATTGTACATATTTGAACTTTTGCTAAGACGAAGATGAGTTTAAACGCTACTTACTAATTAAAGAAGCATGTCCCTTCTTTGGAGAGATCGACAAGAATACTAGTAACTTATGATCCACATTACTAATAGTAAATATAAAGTTGCTCTGTCAAGTAGCTCTGAGGCCGTGGAGCTGGATTTGGCTGAATTTGAAAACAAAAATTTAGCCCGTTTTATTTCTGAGTGCTAACGAACCCTAATAATTCGTTTCACATAGCTCACATCTCTTCGATACAATCCTACACACGCAGCTGGATATGATACGGTTTATAATAAAATGCTTCGACTTTTTTTCTATCTTTGATGAGTACGGATTAAGATTAAACATGAAAAAAATCTCTGACATATGTTTGTGTGAAATTTCTTGAGTCCCGAATGATAGGTTAAGGTTTTTAAAGTTGGTTTCGGTTGTCAATGAACGTTATTCTTTTCGAAGTTAGGTGGAAATGTTTGGGTGAGTATTGAGTTATTACTTTTAAATCTGTTACTTCAATACAATTATAATTATAGACATTAAGTAGTTATAATGTCATAATCTTTATAAATCAAAGATTTCACCACTTTGTTGAGTTGTAATAAAAATATTTGCGATAATACTGTGGCGTCGTGTTCATATTCTATAGCCTAAATTATAGAAAAAGTGGCAACTTCTAGGTGAATATAACTGTAGGTAATTAGTGCTGAGCAACCTGAGTAGCGACTTTATTGTGTTGGTACAAGAGTCGCTATTTGTTTAAACAATTTGGAGGAGTGAGACTTCTGTACCTATACTATTATGTATTCTGTGGTATCACGCTGAAGTTTGTCCACAGGTTTAAACTGCAAGTGACAGCAAGTGATAGTAAAATATTTAGAAATATAATTCCACAAGATATTCAAACCTATATCGATCTAAACAGAGTACATTTACATTGAGATCGCCACAGGACAATAAAACAAAAGTGGCTCACTCGCGATATGAAATGATATTCCTTGAAACACTTCCGATGCGATTTAATTCCGACGAGTAATCGGATTCGTGTCGTATCCTAAAATAATAGGAGTTTGCAACCACACCAATACACCATCAGACTAACTAATAATAGTTTGCTAGTTAGTTTGATTATGCAGTCAAAATCGAGGAGAAAATTATTTTATTAATTGATCACTATCTTTTCTAATAAAAATCAAAATCTTTGTAGACATTTACAACCAATATTAATAAAACTTTAAATTAAAGGTACCAGGCATCGATCTGAGATGGTTGCTATTACATACTTAAGAATGTAACGAATATACTGCATTCTATATATTGAATATGCGTTATCTGAATAAATATTTTTGTTTTTTGAAATATGTGACAAACACAAGAAGTAGCATATCAAACGCCAGAACTGAAGTCTTTAAAAGCCATATTATATTATTTATTTATATCGAGAATTAGTATTTAAAGCAAATTATAAAATAATGAATATCAGAAAACCATGTACCTTTATATTAATTAATTAACACATTTCGGTTAACACCTCTTTTATAATGCCTATTCATTGTAAAATATAATTTTTATTACATAAATCATACTTGACTAGCTAAAGTAATTAATATAGATTTGATCGTTCTAAAAGAAACTTTGTTATAAATACATTAGTTTTAATTTATTAGACAGACTTAATGCTTACAAATCGTATCGTCTCCTAAAAGTGAGCCTCCGCAATTTTTGATATTAAAATTTTCAATAATACCTAATGGATGTCTTGGTGAGATCGAGTCGAAAGCTCTCCATATTGAATGCGCCCCCGTTTTTTATAATGCAGCCCTTTGTATTCAATGCTTTTGTCTTATTATTGGAGTGTTTGATGTCGCCCCATTCTCTCCAGTGTCATAATTATGTCATAAGAAATATTGGTCCTTCGAGCCATATCACTTGGGTTTTGATTAGTTTTCAAGGACTTCAAATTCGAGAGATGAGTTGAGAATATTTTTTTAATAACGATATTTTTACTTTTTTTGAATGAGCGTTTGATCTGTCTGTGTATGTTTAATTAAAGTTAAAAAAAAATTTAAGATTTCGTTGGTTGCTGTGATACCATTTGCAAGTTGACATAGTTGATATAGTGATAGAGTGATGGAAATCAGAAGAATCAGTTGAATTTTTAAGAAATTCGTGAGTATATCTTATTTTCAAACTGATATCTGAATAATATAAGTTTATTACGCAAATATTCAAAGTTATTTTGAACAAAACCTTAAACAATGCAATAACCATTCCAAACTTCATTCGGGGTTACAACCAGAATATCTGCAGATTGTAATTAAACCACGTTCTAGTTGATTTTTAACCCCGACGCAAAAAGGAGTTGCGTTATAAATTTACGTATGTATAACGTATGTATCTGTGTGTCTGTCTCTGGCATCGTATCTCCTAAACGGATATACCGATTTTGATTTAGTTTTTTGTTTAAAAGGTGACTTAAGAGTGTGTTTTGATTTTACTTGTAGGTCGAATTCGAAAGAACACTAGTAAACATCCTAAGATAATTTTATTACAATTATCAGTAAAATTCTAAAACATTGTTAGACTGACACGTCAAACATATTTGTGATTGAAAACCAAAACGTTGTATATACAGGAACGAATAAAAACGGAATTCATAGAGACATTCTCCCACCCTTATACCCCTGTCAAATAAAACCTTATATATGTAATAAAATAGAGATAAACGCAATATGAATTACTATATTAAAAACCCTAAAAAATAAAACAGACTCAAAGATAGACTGAGAAACCAATATGTGTGTATAAACAAATTGCGGTACAAGCTAACCCTCGAACGCCCATAAAAATACATACCCGGGTCGAAAAGACCGACCGCAATAAAGAAACGCGATAAACCGTGCAAAAAAATTGCGGGACATGAATTCATTGGTATGACATTCGGGCTCAACGAATGGTCACGGATATAGCTTACGAAATATCCTCTAGACATATTTTCTTCTTATAGTTTTTATGGGATCGGCCCCCATCTTTTATTGGTCGTCGGGAATCTTGTCAATCCTATTAAGTTGGTCGTTTTTACCCGCCAGCTTTTTAGGGTTATGACGTATATTGAAAGTTGGAATTGTTAATTTGTGGCGTTTGATAGCATCGGGGGTGGTTTGATTAAAATTCTTGGTTGTCATTTTAGATAGGAATTGTAGACATCTATTGATTTCTGTTTTGGGGTAGTTTCTGATGGACAAATCGATTTACAATAATACAATGTAAGTGGTTGAAGGTAATTTACATTACATGCATCCATATGGGGTTCGATGCTCAAGAATATAAAGAAGAAAGTATTGCTAGATTCTACTATAGTAATAGATAAATATTACATAATGTAGAAATGCAAGTTTCAGCAGCAGGCTATCTAGGTGAAGCTCCTTTGGATACGTAGATCCATATTGCGGGATCGGTATGACATGGTTATCGTAATAGTCGACAGATCGGTTATGCCGCGTTCCAATAAACAAGAAACAATTCGTTTTGCTTACGGACGATAAAATTTTGTTGAATTTTCAATGAAAATTTCACCGTCCGTAAGCAAAACGAATCGTTTCTTGTTTAATAGAACGCGACATTAGTCTAGTGGTTAGTAATCCAGACTGCTGACCCAGAGGTCGTAGGTTTGATTCCCATTCTGTGATGAGCACGATCGTATTTTTTCTAAGTGTAGGTAATTCATCTATAATATATTGTTGTTGTTATATTTATCAGCAGTCTAGTTACCATAGTACAGGCGCTGTCTAGTTTGGTATCAGAAGGCCGAGTGTGAGATGTTTAAAGAAAAAAAAAATTAATGGAATATCTGCAATAATTTCAACTAGTATTTTGTTTGTCCGACCGACGGTATTGTTGTATTATTACTAGTAAATGGGGTATCTAGAGCTTCAAAGGGAGGATGAGGATGTAAGGTGTTACGAGTAGCCGTAAGTCTGAAAAAAATACTTCCTGTAACCTGACTGGACTGATTTTATTTGACGATTTCTTTGTAACTAAATAATTTTACACGTCTTTACATATCTCTGAAACAGAACTAGCATAGAATAGTCCTAAATACACATGTCACCCTTTCGTTCCGGTTCTCTGCTTACCCCTAGGTGTACTGTCGTGAAAATGTACACAAAATGATCGCAACGCGTAGTTATCTGCGACGAGCGACCACCACCGATATGTTTTGTAGCCTCGCACGCCGAGGCCACGGCGCTTGGACGCGTGACCAAAGACCTTAGAAATGCGTAGACCTGGCTACAGAATATTCCTGGTCAATAATTATTAGCAAATAGGTTCTTAATGTTATACGCCAGTTCATTTAAGATTTCTTTGGTATTTGGCCTATGTCTTTGTCTTAAGGAGGTAAGCTTTAGCACTACACAAGTTAGAGTTGCTTAGTTGGTCCTTTACCTATACCTTACTAAAGAGAGCAGTTACACAGTACTATGGCGTAACAGTAACACTCATTGCACTCACTGCAATGTAGGATTCTGATTGTAGGTAGTAATGTAGGACAATGAAGCTTTGATAAGAACAGAAAGGAATTCACTCCCTTTTAATTTATTATATTAACTAGTGGGGGAGGTGGGAGTAGGGGAAGGGGAAAGAGGTGTAGAGGGGGGAGGGGAGGCGGGGAGCGAAGGGGTTAGGGCTTCCGGTAATCTCACTTACTCGGCGAAAAGCAATGCAAGCATTGCTTCACTGCACGTTTTCTGTGAGGCCGTGTTATCACTCCGGTCGAGCCAGCCCATACGTGCCGAAGCATGGCTCTTCCACATTGATTAAAATACCTATATAAAATAATATTTCCTGAAAAATTTATAACTAAAGAAAACCGATACAAACAAAGAATTATCGCATCACTCGCATACACTAGGTAGAGATGGGATCCGATGCAGAGGGATCTTAACTGCATAAGAGAGAACTTTTTACCTTTTGCGTCAGTTTTACCCGAAAATCAGAGCAACGGACAATTTACCAAAAAAAAAATTATGCCTATTAAAATTGCTACAAAAAAAAAACAAATAATGAAAAGGTGATATTTTTGTTTTATTTTTAAAAGGAACCTCTAGACATTACTATATCTATAATCCCACCATACCATGTGGCTAGCCGAAATTTAGATGTCACAAGTAGCTTTCCAGCTAATGTCCGAGGCTAGTTGTTTGTTACTGCCGGACTGCGGTGCGGGCAAGATTGAAGATAGCAGCAAATTATACGCCATGTACTGTGCAAGCCTAATGGCTGTATTACTTTGTGGAACCTATTTGCATCTCTGTATGGAATTTTGATTGATGATGAAGATGGAATGATAAGTATAAATGCAATTTGGGTTATATTCTGCTATTGCAGAGAAGAACTTTATAATTAAGAGAAGGAAATAGAAGAAAACGTTGTAGAATTCTGTCTGAATCTTACAATGATTAGGAATATTGACTGACAAGTCAAATCAGCTTATATTAAACGTCAAAACACTGTGACTTCCAATTTTATCATCGTCTAATGGTTTACATTAAGTGTAGTGAGAAAGAAAGCGTTAAAACTATTTCTTTCAAGGTCACTTGTTAATTAAATATAGACAACTACACTATCATCTTTTTTTTTGGAGGGTACGGAAATCTCCACCGGCACTCACCATCACCACGACCACCACCACCAGTGTGCCTAAAATAGGAGGGGATCTGTTAATGACTGATATCCTATTAATAATCCTACTTTAACTGTTAAAGTTATTTTAACATATATTACAGCCTAATTTATTACACGTCTGCCCAAAAAGGAGGAGTTTATGTGTGTATGTATGTGAGTTTCTTTATTCCCCCTAACTTCTAAAGGCCTGAACTGATTTGGATATGTGTGGTATCTTTAAAATTCTTACATCATCCCGAATGACAGAGGCTATAATATTAAAAAATGTCAATATGGCGCAAAATGAGTTTTTTTGCAGAATAGATTTTTTTAAATTTTTAAATTAGTAACTTGTTTTAACTTTTTGTTACCTTAAAGCATGAAGGAAGTAGGGTTGAAAATTTAAACCTCCCACGTGGAGAAAATTTCTATCCTTCAGAATATAGCAGTTGAACATCTTCCAGCTCCATTCAATATGTCAACTCAGTATACAATATGGTCAAACTGAGGGCCGCCATTTTAGTATCATCCGTATATATATTAGTGGTCTTCAGTTTTCGCACCTCGCTCTAGCTTTCCATCAAAAAAAAAAAAACAAAAAAGTAAAATTGAGAGTCCTTCTTTTTAAAGCCGTCTAAAATTAATGGCCCTACCCTTAACAAAATTTCCTTCTCAGTTAGTTAGGATTCTTGCGCTGAATAGGTAAGAGGGAGTGCCTTACCTATCTACTGTGCTTCACCTACCGTGAAACCATATTCGCACATTAACAATGAAGCGTGCTTGGTTTGGAGATTGTTTGTCTTGCTTCAAGAATACTGGTAATATCCCTCAATTTCTAAGCATTATATTTTCTTACCTACTCTGCCCCGTCAATGGTCTACTCTTTACTCATACGGGCCACTAAATACCAAATAACTTAGCTACATGATCTTCTCTCCTCTTATACTCATTCACCGGTCCACACAAAACAGTAAATCTTATCTAAGAGTTCACACTAATCGTGGGAGAGTCATGTTTCGGCACGTATAGGCCGGCTCCACCGGAGTGATGCCGCCGAGTGAACGTGGTTACCGGAGGCCCTAACTACCCTCCCCCCTACTCCCACCTTAAAGGCCGACAACACACTTGTGACTCTTAAATTGCAGGTGTCCATGGGCGGTAGTCAATTATCATCAGGGGACCCTATAAAAAAAATGTAAAAAAATAAAATGTGAAAATTAAAATCAGAACGTAATGCCATAGGCTAATAAGTATAGTTGTATAGTCTGCCTACACACCCGCGACAAAGCTTCACAAATGACGCAGCGATCAACAAGCCACACTTGTTATTCAATAACCGTCCCCAGCGATATCAATTTATCATAGGTTCAATGAAGGCGAAACTATATTTCATTGGAATACAGCCTGACATTGAATCTCTGATCATATCTTTGAATAGATTATAAAGCAATCATTGTTATTATAATTTCAACCTTAACTTGAAAGCAACACGGTTGAAATTCAACGTTATTTAAATTTGGAGATGTGTCGTTTGGTAGTGTGAATAGGTTCTGCATATTGACGTCATCTAAAAGGGAGTAGGCAGTCGAATGCAAAACGGTTGAACCATGGATTTGGCATATGTTATAGGGTGGTAACTATTGTATTACACACGGCTCACTAGATCAGATTTCACCAGGTCAGTAATTATTTATTAGACCAAATACAAAATCACTAAGCGAATTTTTAAAAGGATTGCTATCAGTTCGTATGCTCTTGAAGGATGACTTTTGTGAAGGAATTTACTTTTTTACTGTATTTTTTTTTATTCCAACATTTGACTTGGTTCTACTTTTTTTATGGTATAGGGGGCAAACGAGCAGACGGGTCATCTGATGGTAAATGATTACCGAAGCCCACCTGCAACTCAAAAGTCACAAGTGCGTTGCCGGCTTTTAAGGTGGGAATAGGGGAAGGGTGGAAGAGGGGAAGAGGGGGAAGGGTTAAGGTCTCCGGTAACGTCACTCACTCAGTGAAGCAATGCAAGCATTGCTTCACTGCCGGTTTTCTGTGAGGCCGTGGTATCACTCCGGTCGAGCCGGCCCATACGTGCCGAAGCATGGCTCCTCTCTGATTATTTTATTTTTGATTCTATGGAGTTTATATAACCAACCTTTTTAACGATGACATTCGAAGTCAACTCATCTATGCTGAATTTCACTGTAGCTACGTATTCCTTTTAGTTTTACTATGTCAATATATCAATAGAATATTAACAAATATTTCCCAAAGCAGTATATTCATTGCCTGGAATAGATTAAAATGTGATTCCGGGTATTTTATTGCAAATTATATTTAAGTGTACCGGGAAATATAGAGATCATTTCTACAATTGTTTTTATTATTATATTAAAGTATAAGAAAATAGAAAATAAAATAAATTGTAGGTAATTACGTTTTATAACTAACTTTAATTATAACTAGGTATATATAACGTGTATAAGGTCAAAATATTCTTTTTAGGGTTCCATTTCTTAAAAAGAAAAAAAGAACCCCTATAGGATCACTTTGATGTCCGTCTGTCTGTTTTGTCTGTGTGTCAAGACCCTTTTTATCAGGAGCATGTTAATATTAATACCAAATACTTATGTCTGCGGTCCCATCAAGCTTCCAAGTCAACGCAATCAAAAGATATAAGATATATATGACATAGTAAGATATAGTAAGATATAATAAGCCTTGGATTTGACCAAGTTTGAACATTTCGTTGGTAAATCATCAAATCCTATAGGATACTTCCCATTGACCTAGAATCATGATATTTGTTAAGAAGCAAGGTCTTACAGCACAAGTAATGGGAAAAATCCGAAAGTCGTTAATTTGTTGTTACATAACATAAAAAAAATAGTTTTTGTGATTACAAATTTAAATTTTATATAAATGCGAGAGCCAGACTCGCACTTGTCCACTTTTTCTTTCCTGTTTGAGCAAGGGTTGGCGTCAAGCGGCGGCCGTCCATGAACTAAACCAGCCAAAATCCTTTGCAATGTCTCACATTGCGCCGACCCCAATGAAAATTGGGAGAAGAGCAGGATTGATGGTATTAGAACAGTTTATGACTATATTTGTTTGTAAAAACATTGAAAATCCGTAAACAGCTGCAAATTCAATTTAAATATTATAGTGTTGGTACTTCATGATTAAGTTAATGTAAACCGAAATATTAAGACAAATGAACATTATGACAAATCTAAATTCATTTCTCGAAGTCATTATACATTATATTATGTACAATATTAAAAAAATTCTGAGGTATCAAACGCAAACCATAAATACAGCTAATACCATAAAAGATTTTTATAGATACGTACATATTAGCACACCCAGACCTATGGAAATACATTTATGTCTAAAAAATATTTACACAGTGACGGGGATTTGAAGCTGCGGTCCCCCGCGTGGCAGTCAAATATATAAATCTATATAATAAATATATAGCTGCGCCACATACGTCATCTAGATTTATTAGGACCAATATTTACATAGGTTACGTCACAGTTCAGGATTGTTAAAGTTACTGAACGAAACAAAAAGGGTTGACCCAACTAAACAGAGCTAGGGGTTCAGAACACAAATAAACATTAATAGATTTTAATTTAAATATTTATAATTTTCCCGACTAGATTAATCGTCCGTGTGTATCAGACCTAATCTATATGTCTTAGCTGATTCGGGTGGCTGTATTTCATATCGGAACTAGTGAGCATGCTACTAATTGCCGTCGACCGTGCGTACTGCGACAATTCCATTTGTCTGTCTGTCTGTACAAACCCTTTGATTGAGCTGGTTATGTGAGGTGTTGTTTGGTATCATTATTGTTTTGTGTATGTTTTGGGTATTCCATTATTGATGTGGAATCTGGTTTGTGTTTGTTGTACAATTTGTAGAAGATTTTTGATGATATTGTGATTCATATAGTGTCAAGGAAATTGCTGCTTTTAACTGACTTCAAAAAAGGAGGAGGTTCTAAATTCAACAGAATTTTTTTGTGGGTATGTTAAGTGATGTCTTCGCCTATAGTGAACCAATTTCTATCATAATTTTTTTGACAAGGTTTTCATTTGCTTTAAAGAAAATATTCCACTACTAAGGGTGAAAAATTAAGGGATGAAGAACTCAGCTTATTTCAATTTACTATGATTTAGGCACATTGAAATCGGTTTAATTTTTTTAAAGATAATAATCTTATTAAGGGAAGTAAACTCTACTAAAAGTACTACAAGAAAATATATTTGTTCCATTATTTATTACAAAAAAATACTAATAGACACTGCAGTTGAAAAGAAATTGTTGGCGTACTATTAGTTTTTTATGCTTTGGTAATAAAGACGAGATAGGTTAGTAGGCCACAAAATTCTGTCTGTCTGTGGAAGGAGAAGGGCAGGGGGGATATTACTGAGGACCTAACTAATACGGAGCTATTTTTGGGTTCCGTATGTCTGAATAAAAAAAGAAACCCTTATATAATCACCCGTCCGTCTGTCACAGCCCATTTGCTCCGAATCTACTTAATTTGAAATTTTCTGTAGGTTAGTACTATCATTCCTCCAAGGGCTAGAGGTGATAAAATATATAACACGCACGTATCTCCATTAATGCTGCCACTAGTAACCGATTACAGTCACTAAGGTCATGGTGCCAGAGCATTATAGCTGGTGACTGCTGACCATTAGTCATGATCATATTTGATTACAGAGCCTAATTCAGAATTAGATTATAACATAAAAACTACCTAGTAACATTATTAATGTTCTAGAATGATGTTCCATTCAAGCACTTGATTGATTTACGTTGTCGCTGTCTACAGAACGTCCGCTGTATTGTACCGACCCGCGGCCATTTCCCTGGACCTGTCGCGTCTAATTGCGACTATAATTCATGTCTAATAATAATCTTGTGTTATTATCGGATTGTCCAGGTGGATGCATTGTTTCCCAGTTTTATGATACATTTTGAACCTTACTGTGTTGATTTTATGAAGTAATTTACTATTGGAATATGTCAATACTCTACTAGTATAGTAGTTCAAAGTGCAGTAGTACATTATTTAGCTTAGGAATCGTCCTTTCTGCCGAAATCTATATCAATATATATTATAATGGGTAGCCATTTAACAACAACAATCTTCACAATTAATAGTAGGAATTTGAACATTGACATTTTGGTGATTCCAATAATGTATTCGAATAGAAACTTTAGTATAGGTTGATTCGTACGTACATATTGTGTAGTTGTAAGACTTGTTTCAGGCCAAGCAGGGCCAGGGCCTATATATCAAGGAATAAAGTGATGTTCCGCGTCGTTGTGGTGTCCGACAGTAATACGGAAGGTTGCTTCTTCTTATATTTTTAATAAATAGAATTTCATCAAATACAAAGCTTTTAAATCATCACAGCGCTGAACCACCTCAAATCTGCTCCTCGACATATGCTCGCAGAAAGACTGATACATCACCGAATAGCTAAATATTATAACACGAAAACCTTAGTAAATAATTATGGCCTGTGCAGTTGTTCCTTAAAGTTCTGCACCCAGTAAGTATATAATTTTTTAGGCCCCTAATATTCAAATATAATAATAACATCAATTAAGTTTTTTATAATATAGGGGGTAAACGAGCAGACGGGGTACCTGATGGTAAGTGACTACCGTCGCCCATGGATACCTGCAACTCAAGAGTCACAAGTGCGTTGCCGGCCTTTGAGATGGGAGTACCTACGCACTTTTCTTGAAGGTTTAAAGGTAGAAATAATAATTGTAAATCAATCGTATCATTATACGAAACAGAGTTGCCTATTCAGTTGTCTCTAACTAAATCATGTTCAGTGTTCTATCTTGCATTAGTTGCATTGACTGCTACTACCAAGAGCTGTCCTAATGTTCAATTATGTATAAGACAATAGTCGATGTTGATGGCTTATTGATAATGTGCAGCATGTTAAACGCAAGATTAATTACTCTCAATAGATTCTGTGTCCCATGATGTGGTTTGCTGCTAAGTGATAGTTAGTTACAATTAGATACTACGACACATATCACTGGATGGAACGGAAAGAGAATACGTTTGAATTACGATAGTCGTTCTTATAGAGTAGTAGAAGTTGCTTCTCTTTTTGCAGATGTATACAGACATATAGACCTATAGACAGGGAAGAGATATTTATTAAGAAAAAAATCAGATTTGCAGGAGTATATAATTTACCCTATATAAAATATAAGTTATTATAACGTTGAGATAAACAAGCTTACAACTATCAACCACGATTTCTTACAAAATTGACTATAATTTATTATTTCTACGATTAACTTGGTCATCATGATTTGCCAAAAGTAGGTACTGAACCCATTATTTTAGGCGTTGGTCTCTTCAAATGTTAAAAGTATCAACTCGGAAAGCAATTAAATTTTGATTGAATTGATTTTGAAACTTTGAATGAAGAAATAGAGGAGGAAAAACACTGTTCAGTCTCGTTTTTTTTAAACAATACGCTGACAACAGCTTAGAATATGTAAACCAAGAAATAAGACACGGAAGACAAACCGATTTTTTAGCTAAAAGTCAAGGTTCTAAGTCAGTTAACTAAGTTTGACAGACACATCCAAGTCTCGCAACGTGATCGTTAGTCACATATTCCTCTTCTGCACGAGGCATCCCTAAAAAATCCGTGCCATTCAATCCTAACTCTCTGATGATTGAAATAACAGATGACATACCCACCCATACCGTCATATTTCACACATTATTCTCTTTTGATTTTGACAGCAGTGCCAACCAAAAAAAAAAGTTTTCTAATCAAGTACTATGTTTTATTAACCTTCTACAGCCTTAAAATTAAACCTTATCTACAGTTATCTTGAATACGAACGTTAAAAAACAAACTTTCATTTTGGAAAAAAAGTAAAATTCCACCCACTTAAAATAATCAACAACAGACAATCCACCCCCAATGTAGCGTAAAGGTACGATTGCACATTCAGACATAACGCAAATCCGTCATGCGATTATCCGACGTTTGTAAGCCGGACAAGTGGACACGAAACAGATTTATAGTTCTCGTAAATCACCATTTCAATATTAGAGACGGACGACACGATTGTCGCGACGGTCTTATTAGTCGCGGGCTTGTAAACAGCCTAATGTATGGGAGACGTGTTACGTAATTGGTAATTATGGTTTTGCTTTAATTACATAAAATTATTATTAATTTGGATGAAGATTTATGTGGGTTGTGTAGTCATTTAACGTTGACATAAATAATATAAAAATAATATTTTTTTTACAATAAAAAAGGCGACTACGCGATAGTTCCTGTTTCTTATTAATCTAGTCATCATCTTTCTAAATTATGTATGTAGCCATATCACTACATATTATAAAACAAAAACCCCCGCGGCGCCTGTCTGTCTGTTCGCGATAAACTCAAAAACTACTGAACAGATTTTCATGCGGTTTTCACCAATAGACAGAGTGATTTATGAGGAAGGTTTAAGTGTATAATTTGATAAGGTTTTGTGTAAATTGTTTGAAATATGATGATGATTGTTGAAGATGTCCAACCCGCCCCGGGTTGCTGGAATTTTTATAAAACTAAGAATAGTTTTACTAAACTTTTTTTAATCGTGGGAGAGCCATGCTTTGGTAAGTAGGTATGGGCTGACTGGACCGGAGTGTTTCGCCGATTGACCAGTTACCGGAAGTCCTAAACCTCCTCCCGTCCTACCTCTACTCCCAGTGACTCTTGAGTTGCAGGTGTCCATGGGCGGCGGTAGTCAATTACCATCAGGTAACCCGTCGGCTTGTTTGTCACCCCCTATCCTATAAAAAAGAGAATACTATTTTATTTGATAGGTTCCCAAGGTTAGATCGCGTAAGTTATTTTTCTTTTTTTTTCTGGATGAAACGTACCTTGTATAAATTTCTGTACCCCTGGAAACGTGTAGGCAACTTACTTGCGCATTTGTAGAGTTAGTTAGAATTTTGTACTATTATTATATTGTACATCCACCCCATCAAACGTCACGTAAAGCTGCAATACTGTTGAGGGTGTGACGGTACATGAAATTATATAATAAGTTAAAGGAACCTACTAAGACCTACAAGCCCTACAACCCTAATCTATCATATGCCTAGAATGTAATAAATAAATATATAAATAAGTTGAGGATGTCTGCGCCATGCGACCTAAAGTTACAGATGGATAGGAGACAGGATTTCCAGTATCAGGAAGGGTACACTCACTGCCAGTCTCGCAGACTCACGAGACTGCTTAGAGATGGCTAAAGGTGTCTTGGCCACAGTGAGAATTGGCCACATAATGAGGTGAAAGCTTGGGACCATGGATATAACCATAGTATCTTACTGCACCTATAGCCCATCTCCTTCTCCAAGGTCTTGTGCAATTTTTGCATGACAGACAGAGTTACTTTCGCCTTTAAAATATTGATATGGATTAAAGCTGTTAAAATGGACAGCGCAATAGTTTTAGTGATCTCACGACATCAAGTATTGGAGGTGTGATCCTTACATGGGCTAAATATTTATACAGATTGACTTATACTTTGTGTAAATTCATTGAATGTTTGCTCCGCGAATAGCTCCCCAATATTGGAGCTGTGGAACTAACATAATTATTATATACTAGCTGCGCCCCGCGGTTTCACCTACGTAAGTCCCGATGCCGTAAAATTATGGATGTTTGTTACTCTTTCAAGCAAAAACTACTGAACCGATTGCGATGAAAATAGGTATGTGGACAGCTGGAGACCTGAATTAACATCTAGGCTACTTTTTATTGCGATATTCCTACGGGGTCGGGACTTACGTGGGTGAAACCGCCGGGCGCTGCTAGTTTATAATATTAGTAGGATTTTCATATCAAAGGAATTATGTTTTTGATTTTAGAAAAAGTAAAGACTGTCTTTTACTTACTACGAAGTAAAGCCACATTGAAGACCGTGCTCAATAAATTTTACTAGGGTAGTGTTTGAGTGCCGCTACGTTGAATAGGGATAACGTAAAATACAGGTAAGAAAGTATAAAAGTGTCATTTTGGATACTAATTTCAAGCTTAGGCATAAGAATCTGGCAGTTTTATTGTTACCATCGGCCTACCCAAATGTCTGACTACAATGGCGCATAGGTTGGAGCCGTGGATCTCCTTAAGATGTGGTTGAATCCCAAAATGACTTATTTACTTTACTGGGTGGCATGATTGCCTCAAAGCGGAAATGATTCTTCCATAGAGGGTGGTCTTACCCTGGAGGTTTATATTGCACGTTTTGTAATTATGTATACTTAGATCCTTGAGTGTGTTTCGGCTTTTCTTCTTATCATAGGAATTGTCGCCACAATCTAGTTTTGCAAGAACTTACTGGCATGTAACAGTGTTTTAAAAAGATTAATTTACAAAAGTAATTCATTATCATTATCGTAGGAAGGTCCTGCGAATGATCTCAGTTTTTTATAAGTTGGAGTCAGTGAAGACAGACAGACATGAAAAACAGCTAGACTTATCATTATGATACTTTATAAGTAACAAGTTTACTGACATGTGTTCCATTTAATATATTCTAATAAAACATGAAACAATGAATAGGTAGGAAATTAAAATATCCTACTAATATTATAAACGTGAAAGTTTATGAGGATGTATGTATGTATGGATGTTTGTTACTCTTTCACGCCAAAACTACTGAACCGATTGAGATGAAACTTGGTATGTAGATAGGTGGAGACCTGGATTAACATATAGGCTACTCTTTATCCCGATATTCAAACGGAATCAGCACTTACACAAGTGAAACCGCGGGGCACTGCTAGTTGATTTATAAAAAGATTAGTTGATTGCGGGATGTTTTCTTTAAAATGAACTTAAAGTCAGCACACGGTACCTCAGATACCGATGTATATAAACATTCAGGAACTAACGCGTTTCTTTGGATATGTACATGTATTGATAGTTGTTGTCACGGGTGTCTCGTTCATATAATCGCATATAATGCAATGCAAAAGTTTAAAAGTCTGCACCGGATTGTCAATCACAATGCAACTAAAATGTATGTTCAACATACCAATTTCAAGCTCACTATGTTGGACATAAGGTGAGAGACATGATCACGCTTTCCTGTCCGTTGTGAAACCTTCTGCATATTTTACCGAGCTCCCATATAGTGTGGAGAAAGAATTTGTGTCTGTTCTTTTTAGATGCTGAGATGGTAAGAAGTTGCATAATCAAATCAAGTCAATGAAATTAAAATCATTTTATTAAACTATTTATGGGTATTTTTGAATTGTGTCAGTCAATAAAAGTCAGTCGTGAAGCCTGTTCCAAAACGTAGATCCTTAGGAGATGAAAAAACAAGAAACCATGGACACTCTTTTTCGACATGTTTTTTTTTTTATTTTTGGTTACGTTTTAAATAAAAACTATATGTACCATAATGTTCATAACATAGAAACAGTCCCGGAAATCACTGCTGTAGTTTAATTAATAAGCAGTCCAGAGATGACCAGCCCCAACTAATGGCACAAGTTTACGAGCGCCATGCTACCTTCGTCCAGGTCAACCATATTGAAGGGAGCCGAACTGTATAGCAGGACTATAGTCTATGAAGGCTTGGAATACCAAGTGACATGGGATTGCCAATCTTTCAGGAATCGGCAGGGAGATTATTCTAGAAGTTGAGGGCCCTCGGAAGGGAAACATCGATGTTATTTTGTAATTTCATCTCGCCATTAATTAGGTTTCCTCTACAGAAGGTATATTCCGTTATAAGAGTGTCACTGTAGCCGCTGAAGTACGTAGAGATTATCACCAATTGAAATGAAACAACTTCTTGTTAGAACTGTAGAATAAATATATTTTCTGATGGAATACTAGACCTTATATAGGAATTAATCTAGGTTATCATACGTAGCATGTTACGTAGGTCCTAAGAAATGTTAGGAATTTATAAACTTCCGATCTATAACATTATATGTCACAACCTGCGTCATGTAATACACCGCAATGTTTTGTTTCCAAAAAATACAGGTTAAAATTATCAACACATAAATAGTTCACATACATTTACATCCTATAATTATGTGTAAATACTTTATTAATGTGTATGTATTTGATAAAGGTGATCCCTTTAAAATGATGATATAATATCGTTTGCAGAACCCATTCTCACACATGCTCCCAATGCTCCCAAATAGAAATTTCTCCAATTAATCAATCCCATATTCCATATTAACCTAACAGTTAGCACAAACCGCACTATTTATATCGCAGCCACGCGCGCCCTGACCAATCACCAGGTTGCGATAGGCGCCCGTTTGAATTTCGAATTGCCACACACGCATATTTAACTTTACCGTCACGACAGCCACTATTTTAAATCTCAAGTACGTTATTCCACTGACTTACGGTTCATTATTGTTTGGTTTTTAAGGTCGTTGTTTACAGCGTTTCCTGGGAAGTGAGTATTGCCTTTGATTTATGCATTTGTTCGATGAATTATTCTCGACTGTGTGTCGTCGGTTCGCACTCCACGGTAACTTAGTTTAAGTTGACGTTTGTATGTTGTTATGTGTGTAAACATAACATATGACTATGTATCTGTTAAGCCTGCAATAAAGCACGTTAACGTGATATTTATAATAACTTTAAAAAAGAGTTTCACGGACCTCAATGCGCCTTATCATGATTCCATAATTTTCCAACCTTAAAAGTGAAATATTTTTTTCAAATTGATATAAGACCAACTTTGAATGCAACCAATTTAATTTTAAAATAATACAGACGAACCAACGAACGGAATGTGTTCACAAATGGCGAAGATATCGCGAATCATACACACAAAAAAAAACAATAATTAGTCCCATTGAGAGCCTCCACCTCTTTGAAGTTAGTTAAAAAGTAGGATAAACTTCATAGTTACAGATTTATTTTGATCCATAATTGGCCAGCTACCCTCCGGCGGCACTGAATTCAAAAGTGTCGTCACCAAATTATCGTTATTTTTTCAGAGATATAATATTATGAAAGTATTTAATACGTTTTCAACACATTCACAATGATCATATTCAACTAACCAATCATTTTCAAAACCAAATTTCAGATTTTAATGTTTATTTTAAAAGGTATTATTACTATTATTTGTTTGTGAAATGTGAAAGCTCTTTCATATTGTTAAAGATAGGTTGGACTTTTTGTTTATTTTGTTCAATATTATTCGATATGATAAGTATTCCCATTGCCTGTATACCCACTTACAGTCATCAATGAGAACATCACCTCGCGGGTATGCAATCTGTCCTCTGCCTTGATTCTTTAGAAGGAAACAAAGCAGAAAACAACAGAAAAGGGGAATCTTTCTCTAACAGCATAGATGCTTTGGAAATGCTACCTACCTAATACGTGAAAAACAATAATAAAAGGCGAACTATTTGAACAATGGATCCTACATCGCGCTGTGAAAATTTGCAGGATCAAACTGCGACTTTAACAGTTCGGTCCGCCAGACCTGGTAGGTGACAACTTTAATCGTTTATGTGGCTTTCTCTCATATAAATGTTTCCAAGCTTAATTAAAGATGCTATATGATATAAGTTCGTTATACCTCAAACATCATCAACCATTCCTAGAGATCTCCTTGTAATCGAATTTCGACTATCACCATCAACCGTTTTCCCGTTATTTTTTAATATATTACACATGATGTTTAATTTTTTTTCTTTCTGTACTTCTTCTATATGTATATAAACTTTAAGTACCTATTTCAAATTCCTGTGTTTGCGAAATTTTCTTAGAATTTTGTAGAAAGACATCCCTCCACGTTAACATATAGAAGATGGCATCTTCCATTCATTTAAATCCGTTCAAATTAATCATCATTATGCCTAGGTATAAAGGTAGAATCTAGGTAATCCCACTAATATTATAAATGTGAAAGTTTGGATGGATGGATGGATGTGTGGATGAATGCATGGATGTTTGTTACTCTTTCACGCAAAAACCACTGAACCGATTGCGATGAAACTTGGTATGAAGATAGCTGGAGACCTGGATTAACGCATAGGCTACTTTTTATCCCGATATTCCCACGGGATCGGGACTTACGCGGGTGAAACCGCGGGGCGCTGCTAGTATAATATAAACTTTTTTGAATACATGCAGGCAAAGCTTGCTCGTTCGTAAAATAGCATCGCGGGTTTTTTTTTTAATAGAACGAACATGGTTCATATATTACTATTATGCTCAAAACCCCTTCACCTAAATTAAATGTTTATTTTAGGAGTGGGTTCAGATAGGTAGTGTACGTGGTGGGGTTCGTACCCTACCACGTACACGTACCGTCACCATCATGCTACTGGTCGCTTAAAGATGCAATGTCTGTTTTTACTTATTAGACCAAAACAAGGCGTAAATATTAGTCCATCAAATAAACAAGGTATCTTCAATTCTGTCATTGCGAACGAAATTTATGTGTTGATTATTTTAGAAAATGAACATATCTCTGTCACACGTCCGATGTGAGTTTCCGAGATAGCGGTTGACAGATGGAGTAATGCTCTCGCGTATACGAAATCTTGCTTTTCTTAGGATTTATGTTCGGTATTGTGGATATTTCATGTTGATCTGAGGAAATGGATTATTCAAATGTTATTGCTATCGCTGTAAATACCTAGTGGCATGTCGCATAAGCAAATTATTTAAAGATTTCCTTCGCGTCTTCCTCGTAATCAGTATTAGTCTCAAGTATACTTCATCATCCTCCACGCCTTTTCCCAACTAAGTTGGTGTCTTTCAGTCTAACTACGATACGGCCGAACTTTGATATTTTACGTGAAGCGACTGCCATCAGACCTCCACAACTCAAGTACTAGGCGATATCGAAGTTCTGTAGTTAGACCAGGTTGTCGGAGTTTTTAGGGCTTCAACTACCCGTAACGAATGCCACAGATGTTCGTATGGCACCCGGGACTAACAGTTTATCGTGCTCTCTGAGGCACGGAGGGGTTTCAATGTGATAAGAATGGTCACCCATCCTAGACTGACCTGGCTAGTAATACTTAACTTTGTAATGTGCTAACCTACTCGGTTATCACCCTTACGACCCTGACCTCTTCGAGCTATTACTTACATTCCGCATTCCATACATTGCCTTCCATTTATCCCTACCTATCCTACTCGATAAGCTCCAATTTTTCCCATATTTATTTCCCAAAGTGTCCGGCCTGGTTGGTGGTAATACGTTTACGTGAGTGAAATCAAATTATGATTGACAAAATATGGGTTAATCACCCATATATATGTATACTTATCTGGTGGCATTTTACACATATTATAATCATGCTCGAATCGAAGCCGTTCCGTTAGAAAAGTGTCGTATTTCTGTAAGTTCCATTGGCAGAACGATATGAAAGATAACGTTAAAAACTGAATTTAGGTGGAATTAGTTTAATTATTTGATGACACTGACGTCTTAAGGTAACGATGGTCCAAATGATGATATTGGAATCTCAAATGTGGTGATGTAAATTTTTCTAGGTATGAAATAACTCCCGTTAGGAGAACCAAGGCTTACAATAAAATGGGCTTTTAGACTAGGGTCTCCGAAATAGGGTGAAATCAGGGTAGTCAGTAAAATGGATTCCAAGTTGTTCTTCCAAATATACATTGCCTCGTGTAAATTGCTATACAGCCTTATAAGTTTTAATGGAAATATCAATAACATTTCTGAAATATCATCAACATTCAAATCAAATCATTTATTTCAAATTCCTTTTATTTGTTCAGACCTCGCTCACAAAATATTACATTTGTCGATAGGTTCTACGACCATATGCTCAATTCCAGAATATTATTTCGATATTAATTTTCCATTAATATTATTTAATTAAAAAACATTAGCAGGAATAAGCCTGTTTTGTTTTCTTACATGCGGTGACATCTACAAGCCTTCATACACTTTCGCAAACATTCAAATAGGTATTTTAAAATCACTCCGCTCCAGTGAAACTTTGTATTAGTTTTACTCCGCATTGGGGGGCGTTAAAAGTAGTTAGTGATATGATAAGCTTACACAAGTAATGGTTAAGTATGCCTTGTCAAAGTCAAACGCTTCATATAAGTACTTAGTGAAAAGTGGTCGCAATCTACACGCGTGATACATACGACGAATTTGGGTGAGCTGTTTTGCACTCACAAATTTTAGATATGAAAGTTTTTTTGTTTTTTTTTTAGGTTTCCATTGCTCAATCATCAATCTTATAGTTACAATAAAAACTTTCGTGAGTGGTATTCATGTTTATTAAAGACGGTTGTTTCAGGCGTCACATTGTGCCTGACGCCTGACACCATCGCGGCAGGACGCTTCACTCCTCGAAAAGGGCCCCCGTTGGGTCCAAAACTAGTCGGACATCCCCGAAATACAAACGTGAGTAAAACCGTATAGTCTTTAATAAACCCTTATAGGCCCACTTTGCTATCCTTCTGTCTATCTGTCTAGACTGTTTTGCTCAGGAACACGTTGAAATTGAAATTAAGATAAAATATTAGTGTTTTAACAGCTTCAAGAGACCTTGAGCCCTTATTTTTAGATGATTCGTCTATGTCGGGAATCGAATCTCGAAGATTTTTGCCCTTTTTTCATGATTTAAATAGATAATAAATAAATTAAGGAACTAAGGAAAATTAATTGAGTGTCATAATTTACATTTTTTAATGCTATATTTCTCAAACCTCTGAATCGTCTGACGTTTCGACGTTTTTACTTTTTTCGGGTATACCCAAAAAAGGAAGTCCTCGAGAAGTCAAAACCAATGAAAGCTTTAAAAATGGGAGTAAGACGAATACAGAGCTTGAAACGTTGTTTCGAATTATGAAATAAAATAAAAAATACAAAACTCTACTTAGTTAATTCTCGCTTTACGGGGACAGTACACAGATATGCCAAAGCCACAATGACATAGAATGATGTAACAGATATTACTTTAATTTTTTTCTTAATAAATAATATTTTGATCGCTGTTACACCTTTGATGTTTGAAAAGTTTTGTATTTTCTCTATCAATATGAATAGATGTGAAGATGTTGCATTTAACAAAAGACTATGAAACCTCTCACAAGAATTCGTCTTACAAACATTATCATACGAAAGCCGATACGACACATCTAAGCGGGGGTAGACACCCCGAAACTACCCTTATCGCAGCAGCCATTTACACTAGTTTTAATTAGTCTCGCATTTTGTGCCAGTCGAAAATTAATCAAATTATGTATGTTTCTAGCGAGGAATTTGGATGGTTTGATGTATCATATACAAAGCGCTAGACAGACGTAAGACAATGCAACAACACATTTGGTAGTCAAGAAATAGAAGCACAACCCAACACTTAGTCTTTTCGATAGACCAGGCCATAGGAGTAGGAAAATTTCTAATTATTTTCCCGAATGAAATTATAAATAAGTAAATAATATTCTGAAACATCACACAGATCCCTAGACATGGCTACAATCTAAGTAACTTTCTTCTTCTTTTATAGATTTTTTTTACCAATTATCGTATTAACTTTTTTATATAAAAATCAGATGTCCTGACGTATGTTAAACTGGATTTATAGACAGATAATTATACATACACTAATTCCCATCTGTACCCCCGAAGGAGCAAGCAGAGGCGTTAAACTCCCACGTTTGAAGACTATAATTTAGTTCTACTTAGGTAATAGGGCAAGCATAATGCCTTCAACCGGGCACTTTGGGAATTAATTGGGAAAATTGGGTGTATATTTTGTATGCACATTGTATACGTTCCAATCCGTCGTATGCACTTTAATAACGCGATGCAGGGCTCATGTCAAGTTATCGACTGGCTAGTGTAACATAACATCGTCCATTCTCAAGGTGTCTAAACGCGTTCGCAGTATCGAAAGGGGAGTGGAGGGGGTGACAACATAATGCCACCACATGTCAAATTGTTCTAGTTTACTTCTCATAGCTTTTATATGTGACGTACATGTGCAAATGCCGGCTGACGGAGGCTTTCATTATTTTCAGGATGTATTTCATATTGTGTTTGTAGTTTTGACTTAAGTCAAATGTGATATACTCACCTACATTGTTTGGTTATTAATGTGGGATGAATGTTTTATGTGCCTTGTGGGAACAACATCAATTTTTTTTTTGTTAAGATAGTTGACGACAAACTTTGATTATTTATTTAAAAAATTATGTAATGTTAATTGTTAAATTTATGATAATTAGGATAACACAAAATTATTTCCCATAGTGGTATTTTTTGGTATAAAGGTTATTGTGTGTATTGTATTTTATGGTTTTTTTAACAACAGTTTGCAGAAGAGTAACTCCAGGTCGAGTACTATTCCAGTCCCAAAATTAATAGGAGGAATCTCAATATATCCTAAAATCGTATTTTGTTGTGTTTGTGTGTATTTTTTCCAAATGAAGTATGTTTTTACTTTTTTTTTATTTTTTGTTAATACCTAATTTTGCAAGCTCTTCTATAAATTACTTCCTATAATATTTCCTTGCCTCTTTTATTTTATTCCTATTTACACAAACGCACAAACTCACTCACTGTTTATAATATTAGTGACTAGTTAGGATGTAGGTAATAATTTTTTACAGCTGTGAAATACTTATCTGGTGACTGTACTTGACTCTGGTATCTGATTGAGCTCTGGCGTAGTTGTCTGACTGGACTAAAGAAACAACTATTGTACTAAAAAGTCCCTAAAATAAACGTTTAGTCCAATACTAAAGGTGGCTTTGACAAAACCAATTATTGAGTTTTAATAAAACACTTTTCAAAACAATAGAGCCATGCTTCGGGACGTATGGGCCGGCTCGACCGGAGTGATACCATGGTCTCACAGAAAACCAGCAGTGAAACAATGGTTGCATTGCTTTTCGCCGAGTGAGGCCCTAACCCTTCCCTCCCCCCTCCCTTCGTCCTCTTCCACCCTTGCCCTACTCCCACCTTAAAGGCCGGCAACGCACTTGTGACTCTCGATTTGCAGGTGCCTATGGGCGGCAGTAGTCATTTACCGTCAGGTGACCCATCTGCTCGTTTGCCCCCTATACCATAAAAAAAACAAAGCCTATTTTAATTAATTTTCTTGTTGTGTTTGATCTAATTCTATAGCATTAGATCATTTTATATACAATATTATGTGCAAAATGTTTATTTAATAAATTAATTATATGTGCAAAATGACGGTGAGTAAAAAGTGTAACAAAACAAATGATCATATCAGATGTTACAAACACGAAAACCTACATTGGGCTTACACAAAGGGTTTCCCTAACGAGTGTTAGTACAACTATAAACACTTAACCAGTCTTTTATTAGCAAGTACCAAAACCTCCCTATCTTTACACAAAAAAAAGATACCAGCTAAAACTCTGTACACAAAGACGTATCTTTATACAGTAGCTGAAACTACCCACCTATAGATTTTCAAGTGCAGTTAATAACGACTTAGCACCCCTCCACCCCCCACCAACCCCCGTCGTCTGTCAAACATATGACAAGCACAGATTTCGCTTTGTACTTGTCAAAAATATCGCAAACAAAAGATACGGGTATGAGTAAATGAAGTGAGCTGATATATCTGGTAGAGATGTGGAGTGTCGACGGTTTAGTCGTAGAGAATGTTGGTAGCGGCATCGATAGTTCTGATAAATATCAAGATTAGTAACTATCATAGTGTGCAAACTCATGTTTAAGCAAATAAAATTATCTTAACTTACCTTATCTTTTTATATCTTATCTTACCTTATCTTATTATAACTTATCTTATCTTATCAGGTCTAATAATTATTAATTCTAATTATAATTCTACATAAAATGAAAAAAAATGTTGCTTTATTTTATACGATAACAGTCCGTTTATACTTAGATAGTTTTGGAGGCAAATGTAGTAGAGAGAATAAATAAAGAAGTGAAAATGGAAGTGGTCCTAAGATGTGAGTTAACCTTACAGTAAGTTTTGTTCACCAATAAAATCGCTAGACTTTGTAATTTGACAGATAAAGTGCATCGGAATCTCTTTTCAAATAGGATGCTTCTTACGGTGAGTAATGCCAGCGTTACATAACAAAACGTTATAAGTGTAACCTTTTAAATAACCTTGAAAACATACTTAAATGGTAGTAAGTAGTACCTGGAACTGTAGGTACCCATAGGCTATGGGAACCATTTCCCATCAGAAAGGTCATAGTGCATGTTTTCTACCTTTTTATTAACACGCATTTATTAACTTCGCTTCTAACTACCTAAATAAATCTTGAAAGTAAATTTTAACCTACTTCTAATCGTCGTGTTGAAATCAAACTTTGCAGGTATATGTATTTTGAATAAAAATACTATAATTTGGCAACTTTGAGCCGATCTGATGGAGTCAGGAAGTGGATAGTGGAACTCTTCAGTGGCTACTAGTGAACCCCTAAATTTTGACCTCATATGATTTATTTTGACGAGTCCAATAGATTGGGATTGAGACGGTCTGACGATGTAGACAGGAGAGGTCGATCGATTGTGAAGGTCTTTTTACTTTTTAATTCGGTTCGCCATTAAAGCCAGTTTTTCAGTTTTACTGAACAATACATTTTTTTTTTTGTTTAGACATGACTTAGTGAGTTTCTGTATACATAAACCTACATATGTCGAAACTTTGACTAGATCTGTGTGCTATTTCTTGCTCATAATATTGCGTACATTAAGTATTTCTTATTCGCTTCTCCATTCTTATCGATGTTCTCCCACCACTACCAACACAATATGTAGGCACACAATATAATATAAGTGACGTATCGCGCACCAACACCCGTGCGGGAAGTATGCAAAGAAGTTGCCTGTACGTCGCCCCACCAGTCTTGATCGTTGACGAAACGCCTCGAGCCACACAACTTCTGACAGCTCATTTTGAGGCAAGATATTTTAGATTGTGCGTGTTTTGATTTTTGTCATGTTAGAACTGTGTCTGTTAAATGGTTGATGTATGTAATTTTGAGGGTAGGTTACTTGATGTTGTTAAAGTTAAATTTCATTTGTTTATTTAGAGAATTATTTTCAAGAAAGTCTTTCAAATTAGCGTGTATATATGTATATGCGTATTAGAACGCAAAAGCATTAATACTGTCGTGCTCCTAAAGATCTTGAAAAACAATTAATATTGAATACGAATGTATAAAAATGGCGTAGTATTCTTTAATGATTAAAAAGTTAATGTTTTATCAATTGAAATTAAAGCATGGCTTTAATTTCAAGTTTATCTTTTAGTTCATTTGCATTTATTCTTAACATAGCACCTAAACTTACAACTTACTTGCTTTACAATTGAAATTGTTATGTCTACATTATTATCAAGTGATAGTTGTATCAACAGATACAATTGCAACTACCACAAATTGTTGTATCTATAAAGAATAAGTAGCCTAAATTTGTCTACAAAATTGTCTACGCCTTCAAATATCAAGAATATTTCCACTACACACATATCGACAGTAGCTCCAACAATAATAGTTCCGTATCCCATTTGAATATTAGAACATCCATCTACTGAAGATTTTGCTGCCTCCCTATCCCCCTAACTCACACATGCTTACGTGTTTGTAGAAAGAAATATTTATGTGTGCGTATCTGTGTACAATTTAATAGATTTTTCTGTCGTGGCTTCGTATTGTTTTGTGAAAATTAATCAGTGGTTGTTGAATAAGAGGTGTGTAGTTCAGGACTATTGTGGAGGTAGACAACAAAACTATCAGAAATTATGCTCTTTGCTGGTTTGGTTAACGTCCGGCAATTTTTTGGGAAAAATTTTCAGCATTACTTTCGTTGTACTTTAACGCATTTTTTGACAACCAGTATTTGAGTGAACAAAAGGTTTACAGTAGATAGGTTTACATCATCTTTATAAACATTATTTTCTTTGTGATACATTCATAGACTCAACAATGAGATAACGTCTAGCTGGCTTCAAATTTTAAGTACAAATCCATTGGTAGTGGGCACAAAGCACAAATCCCTAGTGGGATAGATGTGCCCTCTATCTATCTATTGTCGACCATTGAATTGTCGACTGGTGGTAGTGAAAATTTATTTATAGCGTGATAATTTATATCTTTTCATTATTTTGTGCAAGAAAAGTGCAATACCCTTTTTTAATAATTTGAATCTGGAGGTGGCAAACGTGCATAATATGTATTTACAAAACGATCTCTTTTATAGGTTATCAGATTTTTTTCACATTGTGTCAACAATTGATTATCGTTACTAGTTGTTCAGTCGAATAGTCAAAAATCTTTGCCACACAAAAACAAGTGCACAACATATTATAAATACCAACGTGAGTTTGTCTGTTTGTTTGTTACACTTTCACCCTTAACAACCGATCATCATAAAATTTTGTACACATGTTGCCAGGGGATCAGAAAAAGACAGGATACCTTTCATTTGGAAGAATGTATACTGGACAGTATACATTCTTTCGAATATATACTATATACCTACCTGAATTGATTAAGAAACCGCAGTAATGTTTATAAGGTTTGATGTCTTAATATTGCGATCGTGGTCATAGGTGGACTGACCACGGACATACACCAAATTCTAATCTTAATATTGCGATCGTGGTCATAGGTGGACTGACCTCGGACATACATCTAATTCTAATCTTAATATTGCGATCGTGGTCATAGGTGGTCTGACCACGGACATACATCTAATTCTAATCTTAATATTGCGATCGTGGTCATAGGTGGACTGACCACGGACATACACCAAATTCTAATCTTAATATTGCGATCGTTTTCATAGGTGGACTGACCACGGACATACATCTAATTCTAATCTTAATATTGCGATCGTGGTCATAGGTGGTCTGACCACGGACATATATCTATTCTAATCTTACTACTATTATAAATGCGAAAGTTTGAATGGATGGATGTTTGTTACTCAATCACGCCACAACGGCTGAACACATCTGGATGAACGTTGGCACAGATAGATTATTAGTTTGGAATATCATATAGGCTACTTTTTATCCGGGCAAAAAGTACGGTTCTCTTTGGACAGATTTAAATTACTACGCAAACAAAGTCACGAAGTATTATAAATGCGAAAATAACTGTGTCTGTTGCGTTTTCACGCTGCTGAAACAATGTTGATGAATTTTGGTATCGAGAAGGAGGACTTAGGACCTCGGAGAAGGGCATAAGCTACTTTTGTCACAAAAATAATACTTAAAGGTGGAGAAAAGGGGGGTTGAAGTTTGTACTACGCACGCAAAATCGCAGGCATAGTCCGTCTCCAAATACAAAACATAGTAAATTATAGAAAGCATCTCCACAAAGCAGAGCTCCACAAAGTATTTCTTAACTGCTGAAGACTTAGAGTAGATACTAAATCTGCGACATCTGCAAAAAACTCCAACATCAAAACTCCAGATCTCCAACATCTTCCGAACAATGAACAACGAACATTTCACCCCTTCGTTCATCCCCTAAGTGGTTGTATATCTTCGCCGTTATTGTAAACATATTTCAGCCGATTCAGCCATATCGCAGTATTTGAAGGCATTTATATTCATTCGCCATAACTTAGAGGATAAGTCGTGGGATTTTCGATTTTTATGTTTGCCGTTTAGGGATTTTGTGTTTTGAAATGTTCTGGAAAGTTTTCGTGAAAGATACACATTAAGTTGGAATCTTTCAAATGTACTGTGTGAAGAGATTGTTTGACAAAGTTTACACTTTAAGAAGAATAGAATGAGGCTTCAATTATTACATTACTTTTAAAATTCTATGGTAAATATATTTTTTGTGTCTACAGTATAATATAAGGCCTAATTTCAATTTTATTATCAATTTAATTTCTTTAAGGCGCATCACTCGACAACGGCTGAATGAATTTGGTTTGGTTTAAAAATATCTGGCATTGTACGAAGTAGGTTTTAGACAAAGAAAGATATAATTTTTTTCCGAAATTGGAAAAAAAAATTGGGAAATGAAATTAAAGGCTTTTTGCTATGGGAATGGAAACGATCATAGCATTTGTTAGGTCAGCTAGTATATCAATTGAATGCATAACGCAATGTTTGTATATTTAAACAAAACTAGATAAACATAAAGCCGATTCTAAATTTAAAACCCTCAAATATAATGTGAAATAAAAAAAAACATTGCAATTAAAACCAAACAAAAAAAATCCGTCAATGCTACCACAGACAATATAGATATTTTTTTTATAATTTTTTGACGCAACGCATGCAAAGCCTCGGACTGCAATCCTTCACACTTCTTTGTGTGGCTCTCTTTGTCGCATCTTTGTTGTATCAAACGGGCAGCGTGACAAATGGAACGACAGAGACATCGGCCCCGCTGCAATATCCGTTTCCGTACGCTCTGGAAAATATGCTAGCCTTAAGAATGGAATAGAGATGGATCGACCCTGATATTTGAAACAAAGAAAACTAAGACATGGAGGTTAGGCGGACGTAGGAATTTAAAACATTAAGAACTTTTTGGTCAGACACTAATTTGATCAAGTCAAACTGTCTTGGAACCTGCGACGAATTTAATCAGAAGTAAATTGGAGGAGTTGAAAATAATAGGAACCACTTTCCTCCTTAGAAGAGAGGTAAAAAATAATAAAAAGAGACAAATAGCCTTTTAAAGAAAAAACATCACTGAGCCAGCGTTACGTGATAATTACTAAAGTATTATATTACTTCTATTTAAGCTTTAAAAATAATTATTTAATTTTTGTTATACTAATGCATTTTGTTGTTTTGTTATTATTGTTACACCGTAATCGTAATCAATAACGCCATTTATAGTAAAAAAATGGCAACATACCAAAGACTACCACAAAGTTCTTAATTCAAAATATTTTTATTTTTTCGTAAACACGAAATATAGGTAACCCGTCTCAACTCTACAGATATTTGAAACATTCTACACCGCACCGAAGGCAACGGAAACATTTCATCGCGACGGGACAACTTTGCATTAAAAATATATTTTATATCGTCCTTTATATCGACAACGCATTGCTGACTTTATGAATACCGTTTATTGCCTTGTACGGCGTTCGTCATATTCGGTAGGAGGGTGGAATTTAAATTTGCCGATTTATATTATAATCGATGGTGTAAATGAGATTATGGAAGCTGGAGTATGTGGGAATATATTTAAACGACTTTTGGTGAATATGGCATTTGATGGAAGCGCCCCCGGCTTTGATGTTACAAAAGTATTAAATGAACAAATTTTTTTTCTTAAATTTCTCGCTATTGTTTTCAAACTTTGGCGTCTTTGATACATATTAGATGTGTATCTCGGGACATGGATATTATTTAATAATAATACAGGATAATTTTTATAATGTTGCTATTATTTAATGTCAGATTAGGAGAGTTTTTTTCTATTCGCACGTTATTTTTCGTTTTCTTTTTTATATTACTGACTTGTTTTACTAAAATCTCATTACAAAATATCTATTTTCTTTTTTTATGTTTTTATTAATTAAATAAGTGTTTTGTCATCACACAATGTGTGCAATACTATTTATTTAGTAACTTTGCTAAAATAAAGTGTTTTTATTTTAATTAAAAAACATGTAACGTGTAATATGCTTTGTCAGACCTTTTAATACGCCAAAATGCCCACCAGTCTATTCAAATAATTCTAGGCCATTCCAAGGTTGCCTGGAAGAGATTTCTGTGAGCAATAAGGCCGCTTTTTGTATAGGTATTATTATACTATACATTTTATTTTTCATATTATTTCTAAAACCTTGGTGTACAAATAAAGTATTATCTATCTATCAGAAAATGATAAAATTTCTTACTAATTCAAAAACCCCTTTTCTTTACATCGGTAAATATTCTTCCATGTCATCCGACGAAATTGTTGATGGTTGCAAAACATTCAAATTCACTGCGTATACAGAAAAACATGTCGAGTAATATTTTTAGATATAACAACCTCGTTTCACAATAAAATTGACAATAACTACATTAAGGCCATCAAACGTAGCCTGGACAATATAACATATCAAGATTATGAACTTAAAGAGAACATGTAATTGCTGTTTGTTTCAATGTTTTAATAAAACTGGTACTGGGTTTTATTACGTGGGTTCTGCTCAATGTATTTGAAGCCATTTATTTTACTAACTAGTGGTTGACTTAATGTGGAAATTTGAACGTAATTAATTTAATTATTGATACCAAAAAAGACACGTTGAAGGTAGGGAAAAAAATCAAATTTTAACACTAAACCTCGACTATGGCTACTAGCTAGCTATGGACGAGTCAGCTAAAGAAAACCGGCTGACAAACAGAGGACAAAAAGGTACTAAATTATTTTATCTTAATCTTTTTATGTATGATCTTCAGATTGAGCTTCAAATATTTATCACAGCCATAAATGGTACATGAACTGACAAAATAGAAAGACTGTAACTTAGCGTGAATCTTGATTCCTATATGCTAAAATCTAGTATACAATCTATCAAAAATGGAAATTCATGCAGCAGTATGAGCATAAATTATAAACAGTCATAGTTACAACCCTTATATTTATAATGGTACCAGCTTTCGTCCATACCTTGCCTGTGTGCTTATGTATCAATTTACGTTTGGAGACCATCTCTCTAAATTTCATCCAAATCAATTAGACCGTTTCAGTGTAAACGAATAATAAACATACACATATGCACACACAAACCTTTCTAATTATAATGGTTTCTTAAAACTTTTTTTTTTTTTAAAGATTACTAGTAACGTGGGTCACACATTACTAGTAATCTCGTTAACCCCTCCAGTTAAGCTTAACGCTTGTGTTATTATTCTCTTGATTAATCTTAATAACATATAAATTACTTTTCAAAAATAAAAAATAATATTACACTATCAACATCGGATAAAGGGGTCGAGACACCGGTGCTTAAAGCTCCAAAGACCTCCAGGGACCTTCTCGCTATACTATACGGGCTGTGTCGAGGACTACTGCTTTCTGCATCAGTTGCTTGATCCACCCGTCTATTGAAGAAGCCTCTTAAAATGTTGGTCGAGGCTCTTGGCTATCAATCCATGAGCAGATGATGACTTTTGGCACAATGGTCACCGAAACCACATTCCATATAATTGTTTTATCTTATTGATATCATAAAGTACGTTCTGTTCTACAAGACATTAAAATCGCAACTCCAAAACTTTATCTCAAAATTATTTATTTTTGTACTGAACCCTAAATGACCGCCATTACTCATACCAGTTTCGTCACTCATCGTTCAGGATATGATTACGTTTTATACCTTATTCTATAGAAGCGGCCATATTGTCATATTATTGTGTGATGGCAGATAAGACTGTCTGGTTTAGGCAATTCCACTCTGTAATGTTATTTATGAACAGTTAAATGTTCTTATTATTGTGGATAGGTAATGGTTCGTTCACATTTATTCTTGTAAGAAATATTATTAGTTGTCTCTGGCTTGTTGGTCCAGTGGTTAGTGACCCTGTCTGCTAAGCCAGAGGTCTTGGGTTCAATTCCCACTCAGGACAAATAATTGTGTGATGAGCACGATCATTTGTTGTGTCTGGGTGCTATTTATCTATAATATGTATGTATTTAGAAATATATAAGTATGTTTATCAGCAGTCTGGTTACCATAGTACAAGCTCTGCCTAGTTTGGGATTAGACGGCCGTGTGTGAGATGTGTGAAGTTATTATTATTATAGACACAGTAGGGCTTGACTTGGCTAGAATATCCTCGCGATGCATCCGGGACTATGGAAGTGGTACCCAACAGAAGTGGTATGGAATGATAGGTGATGGCAATGGTATAAAAACGAATAGGTATGTGAAATCGAAGTATAAAAACCTCATTCATAATTTACGAGAAAGACCCATGCTCCACCTAGCTCCCCTCCTCAAATTTGAGAGAATCGGTGACATGGGGAAAGAAAGCTACAAAAACATTTTTTTTCTGGTATAGGGGGCAAACGAGCAGACGGGTCACCTGATGGTAAATTATTACCCCCACCCATGGGCACCTGCAACTCAAGTCACAAGTGCGTTGCCGGCCCTTTAAAATAGGAGTAGGTGGAGAGGGGGGTAGGAGAGGGGGGGAAGTGTTAGGGCCTCCGGTAACCTCACTCACTCGGCGAAAAGCAATGCAAAATTGCTTCACTTCACTTTGTGAGGCCGGCCCATACGTGCCGAAGAATGGCTCTCCCACGAATGTGAAATTGTTAACAAACAAATGTTTAAATTGTTAACAAACAAGCTAAAATAAGACTGCTACGTACGGCGCGGCTGTAGAATTAATACCTATTAAATAAAAAACGTAAAAGTATAAGATTAAAACAGAAATTAATTATTCGTCGGGTTACAGTACTTAAATTATTACAGTTTTTTAAATTAAATTTTTTTAATTTAAATATCAACCGAATTTATATCTATATATATTTATATAAAAAAATAAGCGCTCTGTTGTTGTAGACATTGTATTTGCTTATTAGAAAAGATTTCACAACAAAAAACACAACCCAAACAAACCAAAAGGGTTGACAATAATCACATAACGGCGTATTAGTCCTACTCGAAGCCACTTCCACAGATCAAAGAATCGTATCGGGATTACAATGCATGCATGCATATGCATCGCATGGAATATGGATGAGACAGACGCAGGTTGAATGTAGCTTTGGGAAAAACAAATCCTGTTTTTTCTAGTGTTTTGTGCAGTGAGATTGGTTTGTGAATTTAGTACGAGTAGGAAAAGAATTGTAAGTTGCTTTTATGAAGTGATTTCATTTATTTTTTTCTCACCACAATACAGTAGAAGTACATTACCTTTGGTATTGGTGTTAAATAAGTTTGCTAAATAAGATTATCTAATTTAAATGTACTGTGGGAGACTGGTGCCTAAGCTAGACGGAGAGTCTGTATTTCAGGAGATTTGAGATTTGTACATATTATCCATTTATTTTTGTGTGGCTTCTGAGCTTGGATTTGTAGTCTTTTACTTTTGTATGCCACTACTATTGTATTAACAATATATTCTTCAACAAAAGTTGTCTGTAATGAGCAAATGACTATAAGAATAATTTTCAAAATTAATTAAACCTAAACCAGAACTATTATATTTAGTAATAACAATAACTATGCAAGTTATGAAATCAGTGAAAACAGGGATGTGTATTTACTTTAAACATGAAATCCCACTAATATTATAAATGTGAAAGTTTGGATGGATGGATATTTGTTACTCTTTCACGCAAAAACCACTAAACCGATTGCGATGAAACTTGGTATGTAGATAGCTGGAGACCTGTATTAACGCATAGGCTACTTTTTATTCCGATATTTCTACAGGATCGGGACTTAGGTGGGTGAAACCGCGGGGCGCTACTAGTATATTATAATTGAGTGGTTCGATCCAGGGCCACATCCAAAGCACCGACCTAATTAATAATGTAAGTTTCTGAAGATATTTGTAAAGCACATAAAGACAGAAGCAAATCTAGAACTGTTATTTTCATACATACAGGAAAAGCTCTTTATATAACATACTTCTTTTATAAGAATAATATTCTAGAACATTACGGATCGCTAGCTAGATCCAAACTAAATGGAGCTTGTATTTTGGCTTGTAGAGCACAGATAAGCATGCAGAAATGCATTTTTGTAAATACAAAAAAATAAAATAAAAATAATAAAAATATTGGGTATAGAAATAGAAGCAACCAGATATGTGCCATACTTACTTATTTATGCATAAAAAAATTGCATTGAGCGGAACTGAACTCGGGACCTCTTTGCAGTCCAAGGCTCTATATAAGCGTCTAATTGAACAGAACTTTCTTAAGTACTCCCTATTATTTATTAAAAATTATACCAAAAAAAAAAAATTTCGTAGGTATTGTGATGAAAGTCTACCACAAAATGTATGTAGATACATCACCACTTAAACCAGTATTCTCCCTTCCTGTGACAATACTCGTAATTGTCCCGAACCCTTTGATCTCTGATTACTAATGATGATCAGAGCTACGTATTCAATCACTGAAGCATATTCATGAGCGAATGATGAATGAACTAGATGAATGCGGAGTGAATGAGATGACTTATGAATTTGTAATTGGTAGAACATGCAGAATGAAGTGATTTTTTTTTGTTTTTAATTTGCATTTTAATTTGTATTCTCATAATACTTGGTTTTATGGTAAACTAGCAGTGCCTCGCGGTTTCACTCGCGTATGTCCCGATCCCGTAGGAATATCGGGATAAAAAGTAGCCTATGCGTTAATCCAGATCTCCAGCTATCTACATACCAAGTTTCATCGCAATCGGTTCAGTGGGTTTTGCGTGAAAGAGTAACAAACATCCATCCATCCATCCATCTATCCATCCAAACTTTCACATTTATAATATTAGTGGGAATTAGTGTGATAATGTCTTTATTTTCTTACTTTCTTTTATCTTGTTCAGTTTTCAGTAGGTACTTTCATAGCTTAATTTTAGTTTATTTACTCTGAATCTTAATACATGATACGGCTACAACGGCTAATATAACATTTCACTATATACTGTTAACCATGATACAGATCGCGACCGATGGAGCTGGTTGACAAATTGGATCAAAGGAATCAGAATCCTCTGCAGTGAGGAAGCGACTGAGAAGAAGAAGAAATATTGTTAAAATATCTTGTGATTAAAAGAGTGGGCTTGAGTTTGTTTGCCCCATTTCTTATCACAAAGCTTAACTACAAGGGAACGGGTGGTTATAGATCGGCACTGGCAGATAGTGTTCTTCGATTCTTCTCTATTATAATAATTATTATTTATAAATAACTATTTATCTTTTTTTCGACAAAGTAAGTAAGTTTAGTGTAAAAAAAAAACGATTTTTATAGAGTTTTATGAAATAAAAATATTTTACTTTGACTTTTTAAGTAGCGGTTACTGGGTAAACGTTATTAGGTAATTAGCCAATCAGTGGTTTTAGGCAATTTTTTTGATTTAATGCCTTCAATCCACGTGTTCAGCTGTACAGTTGTATACAGAACATATTCAAAACCATTGAAGTGGTGTAGTAATAATGGAAGTTTAACGTGGAAGGCTCAGCCACTACGGTGTAAATTTTTAGGGCACATCGGCATCCTTGCTTAAGAAGTCATCCGACTTTGACGGATTCATAGTACATGCCATGCATCTTAAGCAAAACATGTGTATACTTTAGAGATTTTTGTGATGTCACTACTTAGTTTTTAACATACATACATACATAAACTCACACCTGTATCCCCGAAGTGGTAGGCACAAAGTTTATTAAACACCCACAGTTTGCTATAATGTTTGGTCCCATTCACGTTATAAGTTCAAGCCTATTGTCGCCAAACGGACACTTTGGGAATTAAAGATTGGAAAATAAGGAGTATATTGAAGGCAAGAAGGGAAGATAATTGAAGAAAAAGAATGTTGATAATACGGATGAAGAAGGTCCGGGTCGCATAGGTAACTCGAAGTGGGTATTGCCGGGAAGTTCGAGCCCTCAAACTTAATAAATCTTTGTAGGGTTATACATTGTTGGCTATTGATTATTCTGACGTTCCTGGTGTACTATTTTTTTTTAAATTTTTTTTTATAAAACACAACTAGGAACGATTCCTGTGCCGCAGGTGACTTAACAAACATTCAACTGAATGGATATTTTCATGTAATTACACGGGACAAAAATTTGTGTGATTTACACAAATCACACAATCATGACCATACAAATTTTTGTCCCGTTTGGGAATCGAACCCTCAACACTCGGCGTGGCAAAGTGACGAGGCGAACACTTTAACCATTGTGCGCATTGCTGGACACAAGTGTACAACCAGGCCTGCACCATCATGCCTGGTTGTACGCTTGTGCCCTCTTATGTTCGTAGTACAAACATTTAAACACCTAAACCGACAACTAACTGCTAATTTCGATTTAATTACATGAAAATATCCATTAAATTTTAGGTCCACGAAATTAAAAAAAGACCTGTTCTCCGAACAAAGGTGATATTTGTTACGGCGATTTTAATTTAAAAAAAGTTTGTTAATCTAAGTATAAAGAGTACAACCACAAAGAGAGTGGATCAAAACGATGAAAAATTATTGAAAGGGGGTACCGGCTGAAGGATGGGGGGCAGGGGGGAATCGACTGTTTGAAATATACATCGATAAATTTACTGTTCGTTCAGGAATAATCACCTCTAGTCTTCCGTAATAAGGTTTAGAGTTGCTGACATTTTGGAATTCGGTATGTAAAGGGTGCGTTAAAATTCCGCGATGGGGTGGTCGTGTAATAATCGTGATTTTTTAATCAAATTTCATCTGTACAAGGGAAGTGGGGGCTATATTTTTTCATTATTTAATTTTCGGTCGGTCGCGTGTTTTTTTTTGTAGACGCTCCTTGAAGCGACAGCTATGTTTGAACCGGTCGTGGTGGTTTCTAACGATAGGGTTTTGTCACACCGTTGCGAAATAACGTCTTATTCGAGAGATCAGAATCAGGTGTGCGTTTAAATTCAGTGATTTACTTAGTGATTTTTAAACTTTTGCTACTTGTATGCATATAAGATGTATAAATCGGTAATTAAGATAAGATAATAGTTAGTTCCACAGACAACAAATTACTACGATCGATGTAATTCAATCAAAATGTCAAGTAAACAGGACGGTTAAATACAGTGCGAGGAAATGTTATCATTAAGATATTTATTGTAACTTATACGAAGTATCTTAAATATAATTTATAAGTATAAGTATTAGCACCGAGTAAAAAACTATTCCAGACTTTTGTTTAAGAACTTCACCCACGCTACATAAGTTTTATCTAATCCTATCCATAAACTCTAAGTATTGAAAAAGGAGGCAAGGAATCGCTTGTTCGATTTTTAAATTATTTTCTAAATGAAAATGCGCCGGGCTTCTCTCGTTATTCGGTTTAACTAAACAAAAATGTTTCGAGGAAATTAGTAGTGCACTGAGGGAAACTTGTCCATCTCTAAGGACCATAGAACAGTATTATATTGAATTCAAGCGCTACAACTTTACCTTGGAGGATGATGCAAGGTCCGGTCGGCTGATAGAAGTAACTATTAATAAGAACATTGTGACAATACGAAGATTATTATAGGAAAACCGGCGTGTGACATATCGAGGCAACCCTCAAGTTAAATGCACCAACTGTTCATCGGATTCTTGAAAATACGGAAACTTTGCTCACTCTTTCTACCGCACTGGATGACTGATGCGCTGAGGGAGCAGCGTGTGATATGGTCTCGTGATAGGTTAAAAAAAAATTGAAGACGGCCGATCTAGCTACTTGAAATCAATTGTTATTGTGATGAAACATGTAATGAAACCAGGCTGTAGGATATTGGAAGATGAACCACCGCCGACGTCTGTGAACATATTCCGATCCGTAAAGAAAACAACGGTCGCTTTATTTTACTACGAGAGGAATATTAGCTACGTTTGTGCTTGATAAAGAAAATACTGTTGCACAGTATACAAAGGAGTTTAACTCAAATATTAGAAGCCTCAAAAAATGAACGAACCAAACTCAAGACTCGATACTTGACTTTTGCAGCAATATAACATCCCTGCACATCGAGCCGGCAAAACTACGGACTATTTGCACCAAGCTGGCATCAAGTTCATTTGACCAACATATTGCCTATCCCGAGTTAGACATGTTTTGTGCACTGGTACCACAAATGTTTTAATGTTTAACTTCAAACTTTAGGTAGTGTAAAACATATATAACTGAAAAGATTGTAATGTTTCTTGTGAGCAAAGTGGTAATGAAATAACATGCATCGCATTACACGTTGCCGCGTCGGTGTAAGAGACGACAATTTAAATTTCACTCTTCATCGCGCAAATCTTTCACGTTAATATCAAAATGATTTCGTAAGAATCGTAATATCAAGGTATTTCAATATTGATGGTTTTGTTGTGAGACTTTGAAGACACATTCAAAATAACCTTACAAAATAGAGGCCAGCTACCAGCTGCTAACATAAAATATTAAGATTCTTATTACGAGAAACGAACGTTCGTAAAATATTAAAAATCTACAACCGCAAGCTTCAACAAGAAGAACAGAACTATCAAATGCTACTAAGAAAAAATAAAACTAGCAAGAACTCGCGTGGAGAGAGTTACATTTGATGAATATGCATCTATCATCTTTTTTAAACAAACTTAATATCGTAATTGAAGAACATATTCTGCTGTGCATTCCAATTGCAAATACTAGCGTGTTTCATTACAAGTACCTATGCTATCGGTGTGTTCAAAAGCAGTTGGCGTTCAGCTTTTCTACAAAATTGAATGCTATACCCAAGAAATCAAAAATAATGTCTAGAACACATGTACTAGATTTTTCCGATCAAAAATATCTTCACTACGAACAAGCATTCGTGATAAAAAGTGGTACATGCCTCTGAGATGTTTTACAGGCGTTATGGTTTGAATATGGATTTACTAAACTTTTGACGTTGTATTGCGCAATCAGTTTTTAGTTTTAATAAACAACTTAAAAAGCCAGATACCACCAAATGTTGTTAAAGATGGCTAACCCATCTTCAATAGGGTCTGACTATCGATGTGATGGCAAACAGCACTATGTCACTAAGCAAGTAAAAGTAACCAGTTGTGGACAATATAATATTAATTGCATTTTTATACGAATAAGTAAATACAAACGCCATTAAAATAATTATAATTTAGTACAAACCAAAAAAACAGGCTTTAATAGCGAATTTAATAAAAAAGTAAAATATAATTTTACCAACAGCCTCCTGACCATCGTTACTAAGCCCAATCTGTTGGACTTCTCCAAACGAATCAAAGGAGCATAAACTCGAGAGGTTTACTAGTAGCCACTGAAGAGTTCCCCCATCATCAGATCAGCTCCAAGATGTCAAATTATAGTATTGTCATCCAAACTACATATATCTACATACAAAGTTTAAATCTGTTAAAATTTACTTCATATAGGTACCTATTATATCTACCTATTTACATTGTTAGTTACTTACAAGTGATGCTAATAAAAAAAAACCGGCCAAGTGCGAGTCGGACTCGCGCACGAAGAGTTCTGTATCATTATCTAAAGTTTGTTGTATGGGAGCCCCCCTTAAATATTTATTTTATTTTAATTTCATTATTTATTTTTGAAGTGAATATACAACTAAATATTCTGTGAATATTTCAAGCGTTTACCTGTTGCCGTTATTAACATCGAGCAAAAAATGGCAAAAAGTCACGTTTGTTGCATGGGAGGAACTTAATTATTTATTTTATTCTGTTTTTAGTTGTTGTTATAGCGGCAACAGAAATACATCATCAGTGAAAATTTCAATTGTCTAGCTATTACGGTTCATGAGATACAGCCTGGTAACAGAAAGACAGACGGACAGTGGAGTCTTAGTAATAGGGTCCGGTTTTACCCATTGGGTACGGAACCCTAAAAAGCGTAGTAAAAATGTGTATTTTTTTACATAAATGTGGTCCTATTGTACCCTGTATGATACTTGGTTATTGAACTTCACTTAAAGGTCGATGTTATCTAATTGGTATTATAATCGGTATTCCTATTAGGTTTTATATACTCGGTCTATGCGTGTATTTTAAAAACACTAGAGAGTTGACTCAAAAATGTTGTAAAATTATCTCTATTAAAATACTTATGCAAAATCATATAGACACCTTCTACATTTTTAATCCTCAATGATCAGAGATAAGTATATATTTACATATATAGGAATTCTCTTAATATTAACAATCAGTTATTGGTTTGATAAACAAGACGGTGTTACATTTCTCTTCCTGATACGTCAGCCGCAAAGAAATTAAAGGAAATAAATAACTAAATGAATTATTACCGTTAATGGACGTCTGGAATTTGTCCAAAAGGCTGTTATTGTCCTGAAGGCAATTGGACACAGTCATAACTCTAGGTAATAATATTTCATATTGTATTTGTCATTATTAAAGGTCGCAAGAAAGAATCCAAAATTTGTTAAAAAACTTCGTTAGAATATTTATTTTGCATATGTGATGCGGAAATGAACGATGTGTGGTGGGTTTTGTGTATATATATGTACGACCAAAGAAAATATGGTTGAACTGTGTTAAAAGGATATGGTTGAAGAGCGAGTAAGCAGTGAACACAGACCTTGGGTAGCGGGCGATAGCTAAAATGCAACAGTGGAAGAGCCATGCTTCGGCATGTATGGGCCAGCACCACCGGAGTGATACCACGGCCTCACAGAAAAAACCGGAAGTGAAGCAATGTTTTCAGTGTATTTCGCGGTGTGAGTGAGGTTATTGAAGGCCCTAAACCTTCCCTCTCCCCGTCTTCCCCCTTCTCCCCTCCCTCTCTTCCCCTCCTTCCCCTACTCCCACCAAAGGCTGGCAACGCACTTGTGACTCTTGAGTTGCAGGTGCCCATGGGCGGCGGTAGTCATTTACCATCAAGTGACCCGTCTGCTCGTTTGCCCCCTATCCCATAAAAAACCAGGTACTTACCTAAATAAAAAGTCTATTAATTTATTAAACTTATAGTTTTATACCACAATGGTTAAAGGGCTCAGACTTGTCGGCGACAGCCAGTTCGAATTACTTGTATGCAACTCTGACCTGCTCAAGCTTTTACTTACACGTCCCAATTCATCCGTAAATGCAATCCCTTTCCTTATCCTGCCTTCATTTCTTTCCCACCTTTCCCATTCAATATCCTCCCAATTTTAACATCTTTAATTCCCAAAGATTTTTGATGACAGCAATAGGCTTGTCTCTTATTACGTGAGTGGGGTGGAAAATGTAATATCTTCGAATAGTCTGAACAATATCGTCCGTTTTTATTTTAGTTTTTTTTTTTATGTCGGTTCTGCTTCGATTCGCTTGCACCCCCAACTGCTGAAAATTTGCTCCTCAACAAATTCTCCATCTGTCTCATTGAGAGAATCTACTGGTGAGATCCGGGATGCCATGTCTCTTCGGTCGGGCATACCGAAGTCCATCTTCACCGCTGAGAGCCTAGACAAGTTCATTCACGTGATTTGTTAGCTTTCTAGTATTTCATGCTGCTCTGGACCACTTCCTGTCAAACTATTTTAATGCTGAGGTCGAGGTACATATATTTAGTGCTTATACAGTGGAGATGCCGAACATTGTTCATAATAATATTTTATAATCATTAAATTATGTATAAAAATGATTCAACAAAACTCAGACGTGACATTTATATGTCTTGTTGTTTGTACCATCAGTATCCATACCTTCTATGTTTAATCTTATTAACATAATAGCGCACGGTAAAACAGTGATGTATTATATTATTTCATTTAAATATGTATTGTTAAACTATCTGCTAAATATAAAAGAGCTATCAGTTAAGCTAAGCTAAGGCTATATAAAAGAGTGGCTGTGAGTTTGTTTGAACGATTTCTTGTCACAACTACTTTAAAACGGGTGGTTATAGATCGACACTGGCAGATAGCAATCTTACCTATTTGTAAAGTGATATTATTTATTTTCATATATTATTTGTTTTAACTTTTTACAAAGCAACGTATTGTTGCTGTGACATTGTGTTGACCTATAATTTTTAAATTTGAGTTAAAAATAAAGACTTTTTAAACAATAAAAAAAAATAATTAAACAAATAAATTTGACTTTGACAACCATTTTGAAGTTTAGTAAACGTTACTGATGTGACTTGATATTCATCTATCCTATTTGTTACTATGTTAGCGGGAATGCTGTAAAATACTTCTTTCTATGTTACCTAAAGGTAAATAGGCATACCGCCACTTAAAATCTTTCAAAAGATGTAAAAACAGCAAAAATATCTATCATAGTAGTCAAATAATGAAAGGTATTGCGTATAATAAGCAATTTGTAAAACACAATACGCATCGATCCTCTCAAACACACAGTATAGATAAACAGCTAACACTAATCCTCTAACATCCATTACAACAACAAAACGCCAGAAAATCACTTAAAAAACCACCTGAATATGCCCCAGTATCAATTACGGGAACAGTGAGGTGAATTTAAAATCACTTGTCGATATGCAAATGCGAACCTGGTTCAATGAGGTCCCGGGGTGTCCCGGGACGGGACGCCGACATCGATATGATTTTTTTTACGGTGCTGTTACGGGATGGTTTTCCGATGAGCGGACGTTGGGATAGTTGCTCTACTGACGATTTTTTTGCAATATTAATGCTATGCTATTAGAAATATTTGATAAGAGTGGTCACAAAAATGTTTGAAATTTTGTTATTGGTAATATTTGACACCATTATCTTCAACATTTAGCGACCTATGTGGCAAGGCGGGAGAGGGCGTGAGATGCGCTCGGTACAAATATTTGTACGCCTAAATATGTATACTTGCATCTGGGTGTTTCTGTATATAACCAGTAACAATAAAGAAATCTTTAGTTATAAATCTTGCATTTTTTTTTTTGCAAATAAACACATAAATTAATAAACGTGATGGAAGTCATATTAACGTAAATTTAAACTTTTTTAAGGTTTTGATTCTATTAAATAGACTATTAACCTGTAATCAAATAGTATAATAAATAGTTAAATATAAATTAGAAAAATGTAAAAAACGTACTTCAACTACGTACAAGATATCTCCAGAAAATCCAAGTAGAGAAACTTTCGAGCCACTTAATCGACACCAAAGTTCGAACATATATTTATAGGTCCGCTAAAACCATCGGAACGTGTGGGCTCAAGTGGGCCCCTCACACTTGTCTCCCGTCTCACTTTTACACTAGTCCGGCTGTGTGATGGTGTCCTTGTTCCACGGCCCATTGAAGGGTATCGAATGTTCAACGCAACAGGTACTATCGGCTTCAGGAACAGGGTTGGCAGTTTGATTGGTTTTAATAGATCATGATTTTACTAACATTTCTATTGTAAACTTATATGAGAACCTTGTAACAGTGATTACTGGTCGCACGTAAGCACAATTGACAACATAAGGACTAAAAAAAACGATAAACAACAGTTACAACTATTACTAATAATGTACAATGCATTATCCTACTAATATTATAAACGCGAAAGTTTGTAAGGTTTAATGGATGGATGTTTGTTACTCTTTCACGTAAAAACTACTGAACCGATTGCGATGAAAGTTGGTATGTAGATAGCTGAAGATCTGGATTAACATATAGGCTACTTCTTATCCCGATATTCCCTCGGGATCGTGACTTACGATGGTGAAACCGCGGGGCGCTGCTAGTTGGTAATAATTTATCCATATTCGCCATTGCTGTAATGATAAGTCCCAATTATTTAAGTGCTATAAAATTCTTTTTTTGGTAATCTATTCTATTTCTTATACAATTTTTTTCCTAATATACCACGTGGTACTCCATTAACAATATATTGAATCATTAATAATGGAAATGCCATATTCCTTTTATTTTGTGACTTTTATAGATGCTACTCATAAATCGTGCACTGACCTCCGCCGTTTAACAGTACGAAAATCTGTATTACTGGTTTAGATTTCATATATGTTAACTCTTAATACAAATTAATATGATACTAATTACATTGAACCACCAACCACCACCTGATAAAAAACAACAAAATATTTGTTGTTTTTTATCAGTGTGAAATAAATAAAATAAAAAAAACTGTCACTCGTAAGACTGCACATCAGAAGTGAAAACACATACACTCCCATACATATATACATTTACACACACACGCATCTGTATATATGTCATCTGAGCATGAAATTCTCGCGATTTCAGTGCTTTTTCTACTTACCAAAAGTGCCCAACGTATCTAGGGACTTCCCTAGACTTTCACTTCAAAATTAACAATTTAAATTGTTTTGCGACGTGCCAACCCTATATCGACTTATCGTTTTTCAGCAGCGGCGGGCCGTTCGACGTCCCGTTTTGGGAGCTTCGATATTGATAGCTTAACAGGTGTGAACTGTGCACCGGGTTTTTGTATCACGAGAATTTTAAGGGAAAAAGGTTAGGCAAAGTTAGAATGACTTGCGACCTTTTGACATAGAAGAGATTTTTCTTTATTTTTAAAAGGAAGGACATTGTATAAATAGTGAAGAGTTTAGTCTATTTGGTTCTATTATGATATAAGGTACATTCTACGGAGTTGGGTTAGTCTTTATGATGTATATTTTGTCATAGCCAGCGGTATAAGCTTTTAATATGAGTAGAAATTTTTCTTTCTTATGTGTATTCTACCAAAAGTATAACGATTTCTATTCTGAGGAATTGTTGCAAATGATGACCATGGCTACTTTCTACCATCGCAACGCTTGTCCCTATCATGGGGTTCATCTTAAAAAAAAATTTTAAACAGGAACAGAAATAGTCGGGTACCGCACCATTTTGTAGAAGTTTACTCCTGCGTAAATACTCTAAAATTGCGAAAGTAGCTCCTAAATTGGTTATTCTTAGACTAAAGTATGGTTTGATATACGTGGGCTTGCAAAATGCAACATGCAACTTATACTAATAATGTAGCAAACGTTGATAGGCTACGGTAACCGCTTAACATCAGATATGCCGTATGCTTCTGTACCTGGATAGTAGATAATTAGTTGGTAAAGTACGATTATCGAAGTGAAAACTTCTTCAGGCACGTTGGGCACTTTTGGTATGCGGAAAAACCACTGAACTACAGATGTGTGTGTGTTTTCACTTCTGACGTACAGTCCTAAGACTAACAGTTTTTAGGGTTCCGTACCCAAAGGGTAAAAACGGGACCCTATTACTAAGACTCCACTGTCCGTCTGTCTGTTTGTCACCAGGTTATATCTCATGAACCGTGATAGCTAGATAGTTAAAATGTTCACAGATGATGTATTTTTGTTGCCACTATACGAACAAATACTTAAAAAAAAATAATTAAAGGGGGTCTCTTACTAGAAACGTGTGTGTCAATCTTAATAATGGCAACAAGTAGATACATAGTATTAAATCTCGTATAATTGTGCGGAACCCTTCATGCGCGAGTCCGAGTTGCAGTTGGCCGGCTTTTTTTTTCGGGGCCAACAGCAGAGCGGTATGTTGGACTCATAACCGACTAAAACCACACGGTGTTCCATCACGGGGTCCTAACGCCGGAGACTCAAGTGTATCGTAGAGAGGAAATCCCTGTGAAACCTGGCCGCCCCTGCAATACCAGGCGACCCGACCGTTTGACCGTGGGCCTTGCAACCTCTGATTTCAAAAAGCGAGGAACACGATGCGCCACCTCCACCGGTTTTGGCCTACTTCTGCTAAGGCGGCGGGTAGCCCTGACCATCACCCTCAGCCATGCGCTCATGAAAGCCTTTGCACTCTCCGGTGCCTGGTGTGTCTTCTGCGGGACGACAGATGACTAGTTTTCTCCCGTTCCCATTCCGCTGCCTCTTAGGTTTGCCAAAATCACAAATAACACCGAAAACAGTAGAATAAAAAATAATCAAAATCAAAATTATTTATTTCAAGTAAACCCATTGTAGGTATTTTTGAATTGTCAGGAGGAGTCAGTCAGTATAAGTCGGTCGAGAAGCTAGTTACCTGTTCCAAAACGTAGATCTAAAGAATGGAATCACCGCTAAATTGTTTATCATCAAGCAAGCTGTGTACTTTTATTGACAATCTAATAACCGTTCACCACATAAATAACCTCAAGCGTTGAAATCCCTTATCTGCTGTCGAAACCTTTCCCATCAGATGTTAAATCTTCAACCGTTATACCCAATAAATTTACTCAACACGCTCCGACCCAATCACTCGATACCCTACATAAATGATGATCTTGACCTCAAACAACGAAGTGAGGATCCCTGATAAGTACCGTCTTGACCTTTGAAACTTTAAGTGGATTGGTTGCTTGTTTATGTAGTAGTTGGTAGTACGTGGTCAGTTTAGTCAATAACTTATTCAGTACTAGCAGCGCCCCGCGGTTTCACCCGCGTAAGTCCCGATTCCGTGGGAATATCGGGATAAAAAGTAGCCTATGCGTTAATCCAGGTCTTCAGCTATCTACATACCAAGTTTCATCGCAATCGGTTCAGTGGTTTTTGCGTGAAAGAGTAACAAACATCCATCCATCCATCCAAACTTTCACATTTATAATATTAGTGGGATGGGATTCTTCAACAGACGTTAGATTAGAAAAGCTAGTAGACTAGGGCAAGTAGACTGAGGAAGGACCTTCAACCGATATAGAATAATTAAAAACACTCCCCGCTCATTGGTTCGCTACCAAAAAAGCAGGGACTTTTTAAAGACATTTTGGGATTTCAATTCTCTTTTACTTGAGATTATCAAAACTGTCGGCGAATCAATCGATCAAAGCTGTCGACTGTCTAGTGGTTAGTGACCCTGACTGCTAAGCAAGAAGTCGTGGGATCGATTCCCACCCTGGACAAATAATTGTGTGATGAGCACGGTAATTTGTTCTGTGTCTGGGTGTAATTTATCTATAATATGTATGTATTTAGAAATATATAAGTATGTTTATCAGCGGTCTGGTTACCATAGTACAGGCTCTGCCTAGTTTGGGATCAGACGGCCGTGTTTGCGATGTGTGGAGTTATTATTATTATTCTCTTTATTAACATCTATAAAACATATAAATTACATTTTTAAATACATTATTATAAAAAAAAAAATATTTAAAAATATAAAAAATAGTGTCCCACCGGTATCGAGTACAGGGACCAAGCTACCGGTGGTTAGGGTTCCAGAGATAGAAACCTCCTCACAATACGTGCCGTGTCAAGAATGACTGCCTTCTGCATTAGGCCCTTTATCCAGCTGCCTAACGTGAGCCTCTGAAGGTGTTGATCGAGGCTCTTTGCAATCAACCCATGGGCTGATATGACTATCGGCGCAATGATTGCCGAATCCACATCCCACATGTCGACCACCTCATGGGCCAAATCCAAATACTTCATTTGTTTTTCTTTTTCAGCCCTTAAGAGATTGTCGTCATGGGGAATGGTGATTATTATTATTATTATTATTAAAGATAGACTCCCCCTCTGTTCAATCGGTTAAGTAAAATAATAAAAAACTTGTATCAGTAATAATAATAGTTTAAGTAAATAAGTGTTCTAGGTTTCATACCAAGAAGGGACATTGTTGGTTTCATTGTGAAGTAGACAGATTCACATTCACAACGAGTTGTTCTGAATCTCGGTGTAGTCGGAAAGTGACATTTAAAAATTAGGTATATGGTACATTCTCCAACCAACGCATGGATTGTTCATGTAACCATAATTCTTATAAAACACAAGAGCCATGCTTCGGCTTGACTGAAGAGATACCACGGTCTCACAGAAAACCGGCAGTGAAGCAATCCTTTGGTTGTGTTTGGCCGAGTGAGTGACGTTACCGGAGGCCCTAACCCTTTGCTCTCCCCCTCTTCCCCCGTGTCCCCCCTTCTCCCTACACCTTAAAAGCCGGCAACGCACCTGTGTCTCTTGAGTTGTAGGTGCCCATGGGCAGCGGTGGCGGTAGTTTCTTACCATCAGGTGACCCATCTGCTCGTTTGCCCCATATCCCATAAAAAAAAAGTTAAAAAAATTTGAATGTATAAGAAACTGCCCTACCATGGATTATATTTATTAACATGGCATTATATATATAATATAATATTCTGGGATAATATATCACACATCGCTGTCTAGACACAACTAAGCGGGTTTGTACTATGTGTTCTAAAACACGGACAAACATACTTACTTAATACTTTTTTTTATAAATACATATACAATAAAAGTGCGTAGAAAACAGGTAGACCAGAAAATAGACACATATGCATGCAAAAATGCATGCTTTGAACGGTTGAAAAAAAAATCAAAAGAAATCAGTTAGATGTTAAAACTGTCAAGCTTGGTTACCTTTGAGAAAAACCATACTCAAATTGGCACGTAAATATAATTGTGTCTTTAAACCGTAATCAGTACATTGACTTATTCCTAACCTACAAGATTTCAGAACTACTTTGTTTCTATAGCCTCTTTTGTATTCGGATTAGAGTTGTCAAACTCTACGACATTTGAAAAAGCTTCTAGAAACGATAGATGGCGCTTAGCAGTTTAAATTCAGGATAGCGTTACTTTCACACGGCTGGGTTAAATGAAACATGTGTGAATATGTCTACAAACTTTCTCTACTTAGGAGTCGTAATTAAGAGTACTCAGTATTTTTTGAAGCACAGCTATGTAGCTGTTGCTATTTAGAGCCAATATCCTTTCCTAGAGCTGTTGCACGATGTGTAGTTATCCATAATCTCTGAAGAGACTTATTTTTAACTTACAGGATTTCTATACAAACGAAATTGTTTTGTCTTCCATCTTGACTAGCAACACCGAGATCCTAGATACCAATAGATAGGAATATTGTCCCACGAACATTATCAAATTTTGTGACAGAAAACCTCAAGACTTCACCAAACACACATTAATAAATTGATTCCGTATTTATAGTAGGGAACAAAATATATGGTCTTATAAAAATACGAGTTTTTTAATGAATATTGTGGCACCGCCTCAGAGCATACTACTGAAATGTCAGAGATCGCGTGAGTGCAAATATTATTACGTGTTAAAAAGTTTATTATCCATTGTTCTAAGGGTTTCTATCCCACTAATATCATAAATGTGAAAGTTTGGGTGGATGAATCGATGGATGGATGTATGTTTGTTACTCTTTCACGCAAAAACCACTGAACCGATTGCGATGAAACTTGGTATGTAGATAGCTGAAGACCTGAGATATCACGTGTATTTATTTTTTCGTAGAAAGCGCTATTATATCCGTATTTAAAGACAATATTCTGAAAATTTTTAAACAAAAAAAATACACGTGATTTTAACTAGGGGGGGTGGGGTTAGTCTAAAACCTCACCACGTATCACAAAGAGGGAGGAGGGGTGTAGGGGATGGGTGGAAGAGGGGAGAGGAGGAGGGAGGGAAGGGTTAAGGCCTCCGATAACCTCACTCATTCGGTGAAAAGCAATGCAAACATTGCTTCACTGCCGGTTTTCTGTGAGGCCGTAGTATCACTCCGGTCGAGTCGGCCCATACGTGCCGAAGCATGGCTCTCCCACGATTAAAAGATGTACCTGTAAATATAAAACTAGCCAGTTCATCCACGTTTATGGTCACTGCTCCGCTCCTAAGCGTCGTGGCGTGATGTTATATGGCCTTTAACCTTCCTAAATGAATACTTTATCGAATACAAATACATTTTTCAATTTGACTGAAAGTTCATTAGATGGGCGCGTTATAAACAAACAATGACTGGCCTGTTGGTCTAGTGGTTAGTGATCCTGACTGCTTAGCCAGAGGTCGTGGGTTCGATTCCCATCCAGGACAAATAATTGTGCGATGAGCACGATCATTTGTTCTGTGTCTGGGTGTAATTTATCTATAATATGACAATGTACGCATTTAAAATAAATAAGAATGGTTATCAGCAGTCTGGTTCCCAGTCGGCTCTGCCTAGTTTGGGATCAGACGGCCGTGTGTAAGATGTGTCAAGTTCATAATAATAATAATTCGTAATTTATTATATAAATTACATTTTTAACTCAACAACTCTTCATGTTTATTTTATAAGTGTAGATATATGTTTACGAGGACTGTAGGCGATTGAGGAATGCGCATTCCTCAATCGCCAACAAACGCCTGGAGCCTGCGATTTCTCACGGTAATAACTTTACCCACATGCAATCATTACCTCAAACTGTATCGTTATTTAAATCATTATTTCGATCATAAAATCCTTTATACCCTTCCCATCATCGATTAGTTATGCACTATCGATTTTACAGTTGATAGATAAAATTGCCACCCTTACGAGTTTGAGTGATTTCCTATGAATACAGCGTGTAAGTAACACCGTCGCAAATAATTTACAAAAACGTCTTTCTTGGGATACTTATTACAATGCAAAAGCCAGTTCATCATAAAAATGCGAGATTAAGGATTTACAGTCAATAGTTTGATTTTGAACTACGCAATGTAACGCGACACGCGTACGTGTACGGTCCGGTGAATGACCTTCAGCGCACGGTGCCGTCGAAGCAGCTGATTGCTTAAATGTTTTACATTGCTGTTTTTGGCCGTATGGAGTATTTACTGATTTTTTGTCGATATAATGTTCTGTTTACTCATTGTGATATCACTTTTAAGCAAAAAAATGAAAAAAATAATAAAAAAAAATATGAATTTTCCGGCAAAAATTTCCAATGATTTTTCACTCAGAATGATGGTCTGAATACACTATTTCAGGATTCGGTACGGTGTCGCTTACACCCTGTATATACAAGTTAGCTGTCTGGTGGTCTATTATAGGCCCAAGGCTGTATCTATTATAGTAAGTTAGGCAAGGAGTAAGAGAATAGTACTTTTCTTAGGATATTCTCTATTGTACACCATATGGAATTAAAAATATCCCCAACTCGAAAATCTCTTCAACGATTACAAAAGAGCTGATGAACTTCGAACGGCTGAACAGATTTTCTTGAATTATATCTAAGAACACTCTCGATCAAGTCACCTTTTAAACAAAAAAAATGAACTTAAATTTGTCGAGTCGTTTGGGAGCTACGATGCCACAGACAGACACACAGGCACGTCTAACTTATAACACCCCTTTTAACAAGATTTTTTTTTTTTTTTTTCTCTGCGTTTATTTGCAATCAGCCCTAAGACTATGAGCAATTCTGTTCTGTGATGCTGTCATGCGGAGTGGCTTCCCATTGGAAGCATCTACTCATCTGCTGCCCAGAGCTACTGCCGGTCTTCTAGCTCTAGGACATGGTGACGTTTTAGTCGTCTCACATACTGGTCCATGGTGAGTTGGCGAGCCAGTTGGTTAGGGTGACGGATTAACCGCTTTTTGTATGTAGCTGCCAAACTCCGAATTTCCTCTTTGACTGTTCTCATGTCAAGGTGCTCGTGAACTTCATTGTTGGTTATGTACCATGGTACTTTTGCAATTGTTCTTAGGGTTTTGTTCTGTTGTCGCTGGAGTATATTTATGTTAGAATCGCTTGCGCTGCCCCATAGTTGCAGACCATATGTCCAGATGGGCTTTAGGATGACTTTATATATAAGCAGTTTGTTATCCAAAGAGAGTCTCGAGTTCCTTCCTAGCATCCAGTATAGGCTTTTGTACTTTAGCTGAAGCTCCTGCTTTTTACATTTGATGTGGTGCCTCCAGGTTAGTCTTCGATCAATGTGTAAGCCAAGATATCTTACATGGTCACTGTGGGGTAGAGTACATTGGTCCAACTTTACAGGTGGGCAGTCTCCTTTTCTAAGTCCATTTCCATCAGTTTCGCGCGGTCATTGACCCGTGTCGCACGCGCACTCGTTGCTTCCGTGCCGTTATCGTAAATCTAGTGAATACGATTGTGAATAAACAGTATTTTTGTCATCTATCAAAATGAATACCGAAGTGCTTAATAGTATTGTCGCAAAAATGACGTGTATTGAGAGTGAGCTACGGTCTGTGCGCGAAATCTTAGCGAAACAAGCGGAAATAATTAAAGTGCAAACCGACGAGATTCGCGATCTAAAATCAGTTATCTATGGAAAGCCGACGATACCTGTGGACCCTAACATCAGGGATGCTGTGCCAATTTCAAAAAAGGACAGCAAAAAAGTGCTCGAAAACTCATCGCAGATGACCATTTGTGAGAACGAGCCTACCCTCGGCCGAGCGGCCGAAAATCTGCGCCACAGCCGAAAAAACATTTTAATTTTCTCGCCACCTAGCCCTTCCGACCCTGTGTCGACTATTGAAATCGCACCACCAGCTGCAACAACTGAAGTATCTGACAATAACCAAGATACGAATATTGAAAATGTCCAAACTTGTGAAAATGAATGGAAGAGGGTACAATACAAAAAGCGACGCGCGCCGTTATCACTGCGCTGCGTTGCCGGCCCGTCTGTTACATCACTTAAAGCTGCTGAGACGCGTAAACACTTCCATTTATGGAACATGGTATCCAGTCTGGACGAGATAAAGAAATATCTAAGTGAGCTTTGCCCGCAGAGGATTATGACCGTTGAACAACTTCATACGGCAAATGATTACAACTCGTTCAAAATTGGAGTTCCCGAAGATTGTTATGACAAATGTTTTTCAGTGAATGTTTGGCCAGATAATGCGCGCGTTAAGAAATGGATTAATTACAAAAAACGCGCGTCCACACAAGCCAGCCAGACGTTTCGACATGGGGTCGGCACTCAGTGAGCCGTGTCAAACTCATAACACACTATCGACACAATTTCATATATTCTATCAAAACGTGCGAGGATTGAAAACTAAGCTACGTGCATGGAACCCTAACATACTGGTCTCTGAGCATTTACTGGTCGCCGCGACAGAGACTTTCCTCGATGCCTCTGTGAATGATGCCGAGGTGGTGCCTGACAACTGGACGCTGCTGCGCCGCGATCGTGCCACTCCCTGCGGGGGAGTCCTACTAGCTGCGAGACCCGGGGTCATTATGCGTCGTCGACAAGAGCTCGAGTCAGAACACGGAGAGGATCTATGGGCATGCGTCACCCATCGAGGTACCTCCTTTATCGTATGTGTCGTTTATATTAAACCTAGTGCTTCGGACGCTGTATATATGGATTTTTTTTGCAATGTAGAATCATTCTTGCCTAAATTGAACTATAACTTTTTTATTATTGGTGACTTAAATATGAATAGCGCTTCTAATATTGTTAAGAATTATTATTGTTATTTTTTGACATATTGCAATCTGATTGAATGTAATAATGTAATGAATTCACGTGGAAGTATTCTTGACGTAGTGTTGGCGCGCGAGTGCACTGGGCCGCAGTCGCGACAGGTGTGCGTATGCGAGACCGATGGCTTTGTCCGTATCGATCAGCTGTACCATCCTGCGCTTGACATAGCTGTGTCGAGCTCACGTATACATAATAATAACTACGATCGGCTGCGACCTAGTAACATTAACGCGTCGCAGGATTGGAATTTCAATAAAATAAACAGTGAATTATTTCACTCCCTGCTCGAGCAGACCTCTTGGGCACCTGTTCTCGAGTCTGCGGATGTACTCGGGGCCACTAATGCTTTCTATACTATTCTTCATAAACTTTTCGATCAAGCGGTTCCAAAAAAGAAAAGACGAATTAGCCAATCTAAAAGATATCCGGTTTGGTTTGACGCTGATATTATTAGAGATGTTCGTTTGAAATCCAGGTTGCACAGGGCTTGGATTAAGTCTAAATCTATTGTAGCCTACAATTCTTTCTCAAATCTTCGTGCTAGCCTAAGAACTCGTATAGCCGAAGCATATAAAGCCTATATGGTCTCAATAGAGGAAAATTTACAGATCAATCCGCAGCGTTTCTGGAGTCATGTACAAAGTATTAGGTCCAGAGGCGGGTTCGAACCCTGTGTTACACACAAGGACAAGCTGTGTTCTGGCGTGGACGCCGCTGAGGCATTTGCTGAGTACTTTTCTAGTGTGTTTTTAGATAATTTACCCGTACTAGATAGCAATGCAGGCGTTGATTACAGTGGGCATGGTGGACACATCACCTTACCATCGCTGTCCACCACGGATATTATCTATGGTATAAATAAATTAAAAACAGGCAGCTCACCTGGCCCTGATAACATACCTGGCTTTGTTCTCAAAGCTTATAAAAAATATTTAATTTATCCACTGTGCCACATATTTAATCTTTCGCTGTTAAACGGTAAGTATCCCACCCAGTGGAAATTAACTAGAGTGACTCCCATACCCAAGACTAATAATAAGACGTCTGTTGATGAATACCGTCCCATAGCAATCCTGTGCGCACCTGCTAAGATTTTTGAATATATCTTACATAAGATAATATACGCACAAGTAAAACAATTATTAGGCGACGAACAACACGGTTTCAGACCAGGCCGCTCTGTGAACACGAACCTGTTATGCTTAGTCGATTATATATCGAGCGCGATGGATCGAGGGTTGCAGGTTGATGTCATATATTTTGATTTCCAAAAAGCTTTCGATAAAATCGATAATGACTTGCTATTATGTAAGCTATCCGCCATTGGATTCACTCCAGGCTTCCTTAACTTTTTCTCTGACTATATGCGGGATCGGAGCCAGTTTGTTAAGCATGGTATATACGTATCGGAACCTTATCACACTAGATCAGGAGTAAGTCAGGGCTCAGTCCTCGGTCCTCTACTGTTCTTAATCATGATACACGATTTACCTAAAGTGCTGAAAACTGCGAGGTGCCTATTATACGCTGACGACCTCAAGCTCTTTCTTGAGATAAATTCACCCTGTGACTGTATTAGTTTACAAAATGACATTGATCTAATTCATGAATGGAGTGTGACAAATAAAATGTTATTTAATATTAGTAAATGTAAAGTTATGACCTTTGACCGTAAAAGAAACCCTCTTCTTTCGAATTACAAATTAGACAACCTACTTATAAATAGGGCACGTAATGTTACTGATTTGGGAGTCATTTTTGACCGCGGCCTGACGTTCCATGATCATATTAGCGAACTTACAAAAACAGCATACAGTCGCTTAGGGTTTGTACTGCGAAATGCTAAAGACTTTGAAAACCCCCAGGTTGTCAGAGACTGTACAATAGTTTGGTTAGAAGTAAGCTTGAGTCGGGCGCATGTGTTTGGAACCCATATCATGTTACCTACACGCGGATGCTTGAAAAGGTCCAAAAAGCGTTCCTAAGAGCCCTGTATAAAAAATGTTATGGCTACTATCCCTTCCTGTACCCGACCAAGTTCCTTCTGGGACAGCTTGGCTACAACTCCCTAGAAGTGCGAAGGACACTTGATCAACTTGCTATCTGTTGTAAAGTGCTTAATGGAAATGTTGACTGCCTCCGCCTGCATGAGCTACTATGCATGTTGTTTGTGCCTGACGAGCCTGGAGTTCCTGTAAATAGACGTGGTCGGCTACCGGACTTATTCCATGTTGATCTAGGTCGTACCGTGGCCCGTTCTATGTCACCCTTAATCCGTGCGCGTCGCCATTTGAATGCACTCGCGGCAGCCAACACTGATTTTGATATCTTGTGTGACAATTGGGAAACTGTAATAACAAATCTATTGACGTATTGTGAAAATCGAACTGACCAATGGGGTAACTGTAACAATGAAAACTCGCTAAATGACCTTGACATGTATAATTAATTATGATTTTATGACATTTGCTAAATTAACTTAATATTAGTATATGATTCATTATTTAATAAGTATTACTCCATTTTTGAAATTATGTATATTTGAATGACATAAAGTGTTATAGTGAGATAAATGTAACTGGATGTAATTCGTTTTTGTCTCAATAAACAATTATTATTCTCTTTATTAACATTTAAATACATAAAAATTACATTTTTAAATACATTATTATATAAAAAAAAATATATTTAAAAATATAAAAAATAGTGTCCCACCGGTATCGGGTACAGGGACCAAGCTACCGGTGGTTAGGGTTCCAGAGACAGAAACCTCCTCACTATGCGTGCCGTGTCGAGAAGGACTGCCTTCTGCATTAGGCTCTTGATCCAGCTGCCTAACGTGAGCCTCTGAAGGTGTTGGTCGAGGCTCTTAGCAATTAACCCATGGGCCGAAATGACTATCGGCACAATGATTGCTGAATCCACATCCCACATGTCGACAATCTCGTGAGATAAGTCCAAATATTTTATTTCTTTCTGTTTTTCAGCCTTCAAGAGATTGTCGTCATGGGGAATGGTGATGTCAACAATCATTGCTCGGCGCTCTAATCGGTCTATCACCACTATATCAGGCTTATTGGCAACAATAGTCCTGTCAGTGGTGATAGATCGATCCCAGTACAATGTTGCACGACCATTTTCAAGAACTGGGTCGGGCACATACGTGTAGTACGGTAACTCGACAGTCACAAGGTTATATTTAAGAGCAAGTTGCTGATGGACTATCCTGGCCACTTGGTTATGTCTATGCAAGTACTCACCGTTGGCAAGACGAGAACAACCGGAAATTATATGCCTGAGGGTTTCTCCGGGACGATGACATGCCCGACAAATGTCAATCGTGCCGTCCTTCAGGATATATTTTCGATAGTTATTCGTCATAACAACTTCATCTGTAATTGCACAGACAAACCCTTCAGTTTCTCCGAAGAGATCACCAAACCGTAGCCAGGACACAGATGCTAATAAATCGACATCGGGCCCATTTAAGGCCCGATAAAAACGTCCATGCAGCTCTTTGCCCTTCCATATCTCCTTACGATCAGTAATATTAAGTACTGCAGGTTTGCGCCAGTTCTCTTTTCCTAGAGCAAGTGGGGTGAGTCCGTTGTCAACTGCCACCACATCCCGATGCACATCCACGTTAACGGAGAGGAAGTAATCTCTAAGATTGCATACCTCGCGATTATGGAGGGTCTTGGCATTTTAAAAAACCACGACCCCCACATTTCCGCGGGATATACAATCTCATTACCGACGATCGTGGATGGTGCATTCGGTACGCGGTAAGCAATGTACGAACTCTTCTATCCAGGGCATCTAATTCAGTCTGAGTCCATCTAAGTATTCCAAAGGAGTAGATTAGGACTGGCATGACCCAATCATTATAGGCCCGCACCTTATTACCGCCTGACAAAAGACTTTTCAATACTTTTTTCAGGCGGCTAAAGAAGCGTTCCTGTAACGATTGCTTCATAATCAATTCATTTACACCTAACGCCTGTGACATACCTAGATACTTGTAAGTTTCGTTGGCGGAAAGACATCTAAGGTGTGTGGAATCTGTGAGTTCTATCCCATCAGATTCCACAATCCTGCCTCTTTTAACATGCATGACTGCACATTTATCCACACCAAATTCCATCCTGATACCTTTACTAAAGGTTTCAGTTACCTCTAGTAATCTTATCAATTGGAAATTGCTGCAGGCAAACAGTTTCAAATCATCCATGAAAAGGAGGTGGGATATAACCTGACCTCCTCTCCGCAAACGATAGCCTAGCCCTGAACTCTCCAGCAAAGTACTGAGAGGATTCAAAGCTAAACAGAACCACAAGGGGCTCAAACTGTCACCCTGAAATATACCCCGCTTGATCTTTATATGCTCGCCGTCACCGACAGGCCGCCGACATCCTGGATAGCAGAGGACCGTTCTCCTTTGCCGCATACATGCCTTCAAGAAAGTGCATAGAGTCGTATCAATCTTGTACAACTCCATCACTCTCAAGAGCCACGTATGCGGCACAGAGTCATAGGCTTTCTTATAATCTATCCAACATGTCGCCAAATCCTTTCGGTTACGGCGAACTTGTTGGTTAATGATCGTGTCAAGTATAAGGAGCTCTTTAGTGCCACGGGCCCCACTTCTACATCCATTCTGAGAGTAAGCCATAATAGTATTGTTAGTTATATGAGATGTTATCTTCACTCTCAGAATAGATGTTAGTAATTTATAAAATGTTGGGAGACACGTTATAGGTCTGTAGTTTTTGGGATCCGTGGCACTACCAGACTTATAGAGGAGGTGAGTTACTCCTGTGGTCATAAAAGTTGGAAGCGAACCTGATTCTAAGCATGAATGGAATTGAGATGCCAAATGTACATGTGAGCTACGGAGCCACTTTAACCAAAAGTTATGCAGTCCGTCCGGTCCCGCTGATTTCCAATTCGGCAGCGAACGAACTGCACAAGCTATATCAGTGCTGGAGATGGATATTGGCTCCATGGTATCAATCGACTCACATGATCGTTCAACATCTCGCATCCAATCACCCTCTGTGTGAGTGACAGGCATTGCCCAGATGTTACGCCAAAATGTATTTGTAGTTTCAGCATCTGGGAAATGCGTGTCACTCACTACATCAGGCTGCTCCCACCTTCTATAAACCCACCTCTCATCCTTTTGGAATGAACGATTCTGAGTATATCGGTCCACTCTTTTTTTGTATCTTCGTATACGGTTTGCCCATGCATAAACCTTCTGTTTCAGAAAGTCAATGCGTTCTGTGACTCGTGCTGCATAATGACAGGAACTAATACCAGTTCCCGAAAAAGCCCGATTCACAAAACGCATTACTCTCGGACGTGTGTTACCCGATCTGAAACAGATAAGCTTGCCAATGAGTGCCCTCGCCTCAGTAATACGACGCTCAATCCTGCACTGCCACGCCGGAACAGCAAGCTTTAGCCGAGTAGCGGTATTATTTTCTGGGAATTTAACACCAGCTACTCGACATGCTGCAACAGCTGCACAATACAGAATTGAGTGTGTATCACTGAGATCTTTGCTTTCTTCTAAATAAATATTTAACATAGAATCAAGGGCACACACCAGCGCTTTATTTCGTTTATGCATTGGCAAACGCGGCAAACGAGGTCTGTTTTCATAACTCATGGACCGATATTCTCGAATAGCACCTTCCAAAGTATTCCTTATTTGATCATTATACTGAGTACTTACAGATGAAGCAGTGCTGTCCTCTCCGCCTTCATCAGGGTAAGGTCGTAATAAACCAGATGGTAATTGTGTAACTATTTGTGAAGGAGGAGAAGCCATAGTGCTTGTCTGCAAGTCCAAGCGCAGCCTCTCAAGCACAGAGTTATCCAACAAATGACATCGTTGGATGGCCCGTACTTGGTCCGATAGTCGTTGCGCCGAAACGTTAACAGTTGGTTCAAGTTCCTGAAACAGAGACAGCATACGATCACGGTACGCAGTGAGGTTAGTTCCTCCCTCTGTAGCCACAAAATATGCTCGCATGACGTTCTCATTTATTAAAGTCGTCCATCTCATGCGACGCACATTACCACCGGTAGCGGGGGCCCTATTCGAAGCCGGTGGGCCTCGGGATCCCAAGCCATTCGGTGGCCGGCCTCTCCCCTGCCGACGTACAGGTGTTGGCGACGTCGGCGGAGAGAAAAACTCGTCACTCGATGTCGAGCTCGACGCCTCAACAGCGGTCGGTACACTCGATGTAGTTTCCGGGGGCCGCGAGGCGGAGCTGAGCGACGAGTCCGGGGATAGTATTTGCGCTTTTGCCCTGGATCTTGTAAGCATCTTCGGAATTGCTTAACCCGTTGCGTGTTTCGTGAACATACGTATGTGCATCGATTGCAAGTGCACCACGTGTCACGTGCACATAGGGTGTACAAATTAACTCTGTGACGATTTATGAAGGTATTTCTAACTGAAATATTTTTTTATATAATGGTGGTATACTTGTCTACGCATTTTAACCATTTTTTATAATATAAAATGATTTGTTGATTTTCAACAGTCCGCCATTTTTGCGTCGTCAGCTAAAGTTTTGTGTAGTTTGAAAAGTATTTTAAAGCAGGAAACGGTTAGTGCTTTTACTTTATTATTATATCTAATTACTGATAAATATATGACGAATAATTGTACAACTACATTATTATGTATAATTACAAATAACAAGCAAAAAAAAGTGATATACTTTTGAAAACAAAAAAAAACTTCTTCAAGCGCAAATATTTTTACTGTTTTATATTGGAAAATAAAATCAAAAGTATCTAAAATATATATAAGTTTTTTGATAATGTATATACAAATATATTTTCATAAGTAGTTAAATGTGTGTACGCTTATATAAATCGTAATTTTGTTTCCAATATCATGTTCTTCAAATTTCGGCGGTCGAGGTGCCGGCGGCGGGACGCCATTATGTGACGTCACATAAGTACAGTCATTTACAGTTTACTTTTCAAATTACTATGCAATATTGCATGCAATAGCGTCTTATTACATTTATTAATTTATATGACTATTAGTATAATACTAATAATTATTTCAAATAATACATTTAACATGGTTTAATGTTTAAAAACAAAGGAAATAATTTTTACGGAATATTATGTTGATTATGTTATAATATATATCTATCCTAATATTATAAAGCTAATGAGTTTGTTTGTTTGGTAGAACGCGCTAATATCAGGAATTACTGGTTCTAATTGAAAAATAATTTTAATATTGGATAGCCCATTTATCGAGGATTGCTATATATCATCACGCTACGACCAATAAGAGCGGAGCATCAATGAAAAATATTGCAAAAACCGGGAAAAAATTACAATCACAGACGAAGTTGAGCGGGACAACTAGACAACAACAATAATATATAGATTTTACAAAACTAAACTTTGGGGCTAGTTCAATGCAATGGCGACCTTTATATTTAAAATCTCAACATAGGCTACTTGCATGACATTAAGTGCCACTTGCAGTGCCACTACACAAGAATCATTAAAATGAAATGAAAATGCTTAATTTTTTTATACCATGTCGGTGGCAAACAAGCATACGGCCCGCCTGATGGTAAGCAGTTATCATAATCAATGTATTTGTTTATAAAAATTATACATATCAAATATAATTTTCATTTGGATAATATGATAAAAATAACTTTTAACAATATTTATAGTAATTTATCATCAATACATATGATTACTTGTCCTGATTGACTGATTAATTAATGCAGAGTCTAAACCGTTACAAGTCACAAACTTGAAATTTTGGCCCTTGATGTTACTTTGATTGCACTTTTATGTTGTAAGCATCCACTAAGAAAGCATTTTTGAAAATTTTACCCCTAAGGGGGCAAGAAAAGAATGAACGGTTGTTTAGAAATCCGACCGTTTCATATTTTTTGTTGTCTGGTGTCTTGTATTTCACACTCGTCTGTTAACTTTTCAGGTCGTCAGTCCACCTGGGAGGCGCGAGTGTCCTACCTTCCATTTACATATGCCTGTTTTCCGCTTTATGGCTCTATATGCCCAGTAGTTACCGTGCAATAGGCTGATTGATTGATATAACTTATTGATATAAATAGGAATACATTAGGAAACATGTAATTGTGACTTGCATATAATTCGCAAGTAAAACAGACGGCGCCACCTATATTTTATATTTTAAAATAAAAAACTTCCGACTGTGTTAGATTAATTACCCCAAAATAACAATTTTACACATATTCCTTGTTTTGTACAAGGAATATGAGTAAAGTTGTTATTTGGCTTACGAATTTAGTAGCTTTCTTTCAATATAAAATAAGCAGGTAAATTTAACATGTATATCGTGTTGTTTATTTCATTATTATCATTTATTTTACTTGAAGAGTATTTATTTAATAAAAAGCCCAAAATTTTTATCTCGCGGTAAAAATTCTTGCAAGTCGTTAAACTTAGATATTTGGCCTTTGTACCACTGAAATTTGATACCAACACAAACATGGTCGTATTTAGCGGGTAGATTGCCATGTAATAACGTATCCTTCTTTCTTTTTGATAACTATACTTTATACAGTCCATAAAACAATACACTTAAATATACATCTATGAACTAAATATGATATACGATTACGAAATGAACATTAATTAACCAAATGATTGGCGTCAGACGTGACAAATAATATCTAGCACTATTAATGAAATTGAAAATTGTATGTTGTTTGATTTTATTTGAAGAGCCCATATTTTATTTCTTCTTTACTTCCTGTTCCCGCCTCTTCAGCTTTCATTGAACGTTTTGATAAATCTGAAGTGGCAAAAAAAGAGAAACAGATTGTCTATAATTTTGATAAAAAACGAATTGTTATTTTATATTATTTCTATTTTAAAAATAGTTATGAAATCTATTAATACCTCAAAATATTAACATGACGTGCTAGAAGTTACTTCAATCAAAAATATTCTTTAACGCAATGTAAACGTACAGGGCAAATACATTTAAAAAATAAATAAATAAAATAATAAATAAAGACGGACATACAACCATACACACATAGATACAGATCGAATACAGAACCACCAAATCGGTTAAAAAGTACTTTATTTTGTGGACATTAGGTACTTGGAACTACCTCATAAAGTCTGTCATACCAATCGATATCTTATAAAAAATGCGATAATGTTCCTTATGATTAGAAGAGAAGGGTTCAATGTACCTATATATGCAAGTATTTCTACCAACACATGAAATTAACATGTGACACTTTGAATTCGTTATGTTTGCAGAGAAAAAAACTTCGAAGTGTTTGGAATCCTGAATTTTAAATCAGCGCTCGAATGATCCACTAATTTTCTTACGTACTTAATACTTATAACTCGTTGAATCACACTCGAATCACACGGCAGGTACTTAAGGTTAACGTCAGCGTAAGCGCTCGGATATGCATTTCACTGATTAGACAATATATGTATAAATACATATAGTTGTATAGGCAGGTAAGAACAAACAAAAATTAACATAAAACCATACGCTGAATTTTCAGGCGGCACAAACATAAATGTGAACATTTAAAAAATATTTAGATAGATCGTGTGCTTATTTGTTACCTTAGAAGTGTAAAAAAGTAAATGTATACCTCTATATAACTTGGTAACTTAACAGCAACTCATCAATGTTCATAGGCCACACTAACTGCTTAGCATCAGGTTGACCATGTTTTTGTTTGCCTTATTAGTATCAAAACCAAAATAATTATGTTACTAAGTTTAATATTTAAATTTTTTTTATACTGCATATAACACATACATGTATTAAAAAAGTACATATCTATTCTAAAAATATACTCCGTACAATAATCATATTATTATATCAAAATAATATTATTGTTCGCTGTAACAACACACATTTGTTACACACAGTAAATAAAAACTTCTCTGAACGCTCTTGAAATAGTAACCTTAAACCATACGAACTTCTATGCAACAACAAGTCTTTTTATGGTCACCTGTACTTTGATATGCAACTACGTCACAGGAGCGGCCGTTTGGCGCGAATTTGTAACCAAGGTCATAAGACGCGTCGCCTAGGTAAACAATGGCGGACCGATTTTTCGATCGCGATGTTTTTTTGTTTTATTTGTGTAAACAATGAGTTTGAAAGTTAAGTAGTGATCGTTGTGTATGTGTTCACATGTAATCTAAGAAGTTATGGTGGTATTAGAGTGAATGTGATATAAGTTTGGTTTTTATAAGTGAAAATATTAGTGGAGTTGGCGGAAAAAAGTTAATAATAAAATATATTGGACTGTTTCGCCAACTGGTATGTAATTATAATTGTTATAGATATATTATTCTAGTAGCCCATGTAACTGGGATTAAAATGAGATATGGTGTATTTCGCTAACATAATGCAATATTACGTAATCATTGTTTTTTTGAAGTGTTATGCCGTTAAAAGTCGTTGGCGCGAATTTCAAATCATTTTACGTATTTTGCCTAAAAATCATGCGAACGTGAAAGAGGTTAATAATTGTATTCGTTTCGGTTTAATAAATTTTTTCTTGTATGACAAGACATATGTCATGTCTTGTAGGTACTCTATTTATAGCTTGTTTTCGTAATTTTTTCCTTGTTTTTATTTTTATTTTATTTTGGATCTGCATTTTCATTTATAGATTTCTATAATATATGGATTCAATAGAAAGTTATCTTGAAAAATTTATTATTATTATTATTATAATTATTAAGGGTGAATGTCACCTGTACTGACTTTGCAGCACTAGCCTTTATTTTCCATTTTTGGAGCCATTCGTTTACTTTGTTAAGGCCCTTCTGCAAGTTATCTGATGCCAGTTTTGGATCTTTATTACTTGCTAATATAGCGGTGTCGTCTAAATGTAGCTGTGGTTATCCCTGGTGTTAGCGGTAGGTCAGCAGTGTACAACGTATAGAGCATGGGGCCGAGAACAGATCCTTGTAGCACCCCGGCGTCAATCTCTTGGAACTCAGAAGTGGCGTCATCTTCTTTCACATAAAATATTCGATCCTCGAGGTAAGATTTGAATATTGGAAAGTATGAGTGGGAAATATTCTGCTTGATCTTATATAGCAGGCCTTTGTGCCAGACCTTGTCAAATGCTTGCTGGATGTCCAAGAACGCTGACGAGCAGTATTCCCTTTGTTCTAAGGACTTTCTTATGGCGTCACATACTCTGTGAGCTTGTTCCACTGTGCCATGACGTTCTCTAAAGCCGAATTGGTGATCTGGTATCACTTTACGCTCTACGAGGCGTGGCATAATTCTGCGAAGTATTGTCTTCTCCAGTACCTTGGATAGAGTAGGCAACAGACTGATTGGTCGGTAGGATGTTTTTTCGGTCATTAATTTGCCAGTCTTGTAAATCATGATGATTTCCGAGACTCTCCACGCACTCGGGAAGTATCCTATTCTTCACATAACGTTGAAGATGATGGTGATGAAGACAATAGCCTTTCTCGGTAGTTCCAGCGATACTTCTTTGGTTATCAGGTCGTAATCTGGTGCCTTTTTACTATCCAGCCGTTTGATCGTTTTCTTGACTTCCGCGACACAGGTCTAGGGGGAAGGTCCATTTGGAAGTCTTGTTTTAGGATGAGATCAACATATTCTTCTGATGAGATGTCTAGTGTTACATTTGGTTTGAAAACGCTTGTTAGATGGTCATAGACAGGCACACACACAGAGAGACATCGACGTCAAACTTATAACATCCCTCTTTTTGCGTCGGGGGTTAAAAATAGATCTAAAATGTAATATTAATGTTAGGTACAATGGGCGGTCTTATCACTAAAAGCGATCTCTACCAGACAACCTTTGGATAGATTTCCTGACAGGAGTGTCTGGTAACTGACAGTGTACTACATATAATAACACTAGCAACCCGCCCCGGCTTCGTACGGGTAGCAGAGACATCTTCAACAATCATCAACATATTTCAATCAATTTACACACTTTGTTTTATAATATGTAGTGATATTAAACTAATAATATATTAAGACTGCACGGATGGTGAAATGGTTTAAGTGGTCGGTTTCGGTGGTTGTGGGTTCAAATCCCACATCGGACAAAAATTTGTGTGATCCACAAATAGTTGTCCGGAGTCTGAGTGTTGTGTACGTTGTGTAAATGTTTGTGAAGCCCCATGCGACACAGAAATATTCTTAATGCAATGATGTCTTTAAAAAAAAATTAAAAGAAAAATTTAACTATATTATTTATTTATTTATACTTCCTGTAAATACATTCCAAAATGCGTACTTAACTCTACCAGGCAACCTGATCTAGGTAGTATGTTAGGCAGTGACGTTTAACCATTGTTTTGAATGCCTGTATGGTTGGAGCTTTTCACATATCTTATTACTTTAAAGTAAACGATTAATTCTTGTATGTACATTCTGTCAAAAAAGTATCGGGAATTGATAATTTAATTCTAATTCCAAATTCTAAAACTCTTTGTTGTGGTTAAGTTGGCACAACTGTTTTCTATATTGGCGCGAAGTTTGAGCAATATCTGTCATTTAGTTTGTTTTCAGTACTTACTCGATTTGTAAGCTCATCTCAAAAGTGTTTTGCGATTTTTATAATGGATAAAAACATCGAACAAAGAGTTTGTCTCAAATTTTGCATTGCAAATGGAATTCATGTTTAGAGTCGCTGAAAATGTTACAGAAAGTATACGGTTGCAAGGTTTATTTGCGTGTGCAACTTTGGTGGCTTAGTTGTATACTTTTTGGGATAGAGGTGATTACCTAATTGGTCTACAATTGGAATAGTAATCTAGTGTACTCTATTTCCTACTACACTTAATATGCTTTCAATACCTACAATTAAGGTGACAAAAAATCATTCAGATTACAACCAATAATAATGTTTAAAACCGCATAACTTAAGAAATATTTGAAGATTGAATTAAATACAGAAACGAACATTGACCCTTTCATTAATATATAGTAATACACGAACTGTCAAGCCCAGTGACGTCAAATCAAAATACTTTGATCTTCGTACATAATATATGTATAAGTTGTAGTATAGTGGCTATTGTGAAACTGAGCGAATAGATAACTTTGAGCTTTAGCTATGTGCTGCCACGTATCGCCTTTGAGCAGACCTCTGTGAGAAATATCGCCCCGGGCTTTGAGTATAGACCCAATAATGTTTAGACCTGAAATGTTTTCCAATTATACCTCACAGGAGAAAAACAGACTTAGTACGCAGACGGCACCTGGTTCACCTGATGGTAAGACCAGTGGTGTTACTTGCGCTTTGTCAAACTTAACCGCACTCCCATTTATCAATCGAAAACAAAAGAATCGATAAAAAGGGGCATCGGTTTTTTGTAGACGCTTAGGGTACTGCCGACTGAAATTTAAGTAGAAATTCGAATTAATTGAACCTTCATCGGACTATTAGACGTAAATAGAGGTTCCATTCTTTTATCGTGGAACTCTCAAGCGTAAAGCAGGCTCCTCTTAGTAGGGGAGGGGGAATGGGTTTGTTGCTTTACTGTTGTTGAATCAGAAGAAACACAAGACCTTACACTATTATTGAATGTCTTGTCGTGGTTAAACTGAGGTACCCAAATGGTTCAGCTACTCCAAGCTACACAAGACCATTATTAGACCGCACTGCTAGTATAGTACAGTCCTTTTCTGCTGCTGGAAACGTGAATAGTTACTATCAAGGTGCTTGTTTGCCAACATAGTTGTAAAAAAAAACTTAAACGAAACGACGAAATCAGCAGGTTAGTGACATTAATTAATAAGAAGCTAAGAAGAACTCAATGTTTAGATTAGCGCCATCTAGTGGATCTATATATGTATTATTAGCGTGACGATCACGAGTTCAGTGCTTTTTCCCTACAGCAAAAGTACACAAATGTGCCTAAAGAAGTTTTCCCTTCAAAAAATACTCCTGGTATTGCGACACGCCTGGTAAGATCTTGCAAACATCCACAGCACAGACTACAACACAGACACACACAATTTCTGAGAATAAGATAAGACTTTTGGTAAATAAGTTCCGATAAAAATAAATCAATAAAATCTTTGGAAATTCTATATTTTATAAAGTCTGCCCTCGTTTGATCTCACTATTATGCTAAGTGATGTGTGGCTAACTTCTTTGTAGAGAGCGCGGACATTGGGCGATAGTTCGCGTAACTTGTTACTTTACCATATTAAGTATAACGTATTAAATACTATAACTATAGTGAAAGTGTTTAATTGTCCGATGAGAAGCCTTCAACTTTGAGTAGTGATGAAATTCTGTGAAGAGTAGAAGAAACTTTGAAGGCAAAGACCCTTAAGGTTATATCGTGTTGTAAGGTAGAATATGCTATCTTTAAGAAATTCGTTCTTATACACCTGCCATGTCCCTCTCTGAATCATCCAAAGGTTGACTGGTAGATAATGCCATGTGGCATTAAGTCCGCCTCGTGCATTGTAAACTGCAGGAAGTTTTTAAATAAATAAATAAATAAATATTGGAGGTTTAATGACAGTGGAAGAAGCACCTGAAGTTTGCACGGATAGAAGTAAATGCTGCGGGCTGCTGTGTCTGTCTACCCCGAAGAAAGAAAGGCATGAACGTTTGTATGAATGTTTGATACAATAAAAATCTCACATCATGCATGCAATGTTCCTTTTTTCCTTCGAACTTTTCTTAACTAAGTTGGGGTGGTCTTTCAGTCTAACTACGAAACAGCCGAACTTCGATGTTTTACATGAAACGACTGCCATCAGACCTCCACAACCCAATTACTATCGAAGTTCTGTAGTTAGACCAGGTTGTCGGACTTTTCTTTTAGGGCTCCAACTACCCGTAACGAATGCCTCAGATGTTCGTATGGCAACCGGGACCAACGGCTAACGGCTTCATTTGCTCTCCGAGATACAGAGGGGTCTCAATGTGTTAAGAATGGTCACCCATCCTAAGACGAACCTGGCTAGTATTACTTAACCTTCCAGTGTGCTAACCTACTCCGTTACCACTTAGCTATGAGCCCCTAGCACACATGCACTGTATAAAAAGTTATAATTTATGAAGTAGATTAAGTTTTGTGTATTTTTTTTATTATTAGATTTTATTTTCTCGTCCATCAGTCCAGTCTTTAGTGAAGTAAATTGCTTGTATTGAGTAAATTCGGTCGTAATTTGATGTTTATTGAATTCACATTGGTCTGAAAATATTACCATGCGAATCTAAACGCAACCGATTTAAATGCGACAAAATTATGCAACTTGACACTTTCAGTCGCTACTTTGCTAAATTGTTCGGATTGTTTTTTTTTCAAATTTTCCATCACTTCAGATATAATAAATAATCAATCAATCGGTTTTCCTTTGTTTTAATTTGTTTGTATTTGTAATTCAATTGTTTCATTTTTTTTCATTTGTATTAAAATATCAGTGTACTTATTTCAGTTTATCGTAAGTTTAACCGTCTTTTAACGGTAATGGTATTTGTGACAATTTAAAATAAATGTAATGAATTTCATTTATTTTAAACAAACTTTTATTTATTTTAAACACAATTTCTAATCAGTAAAAGAAGAATCATTAAAATTTGTAGCTTTGATTATTAACCAAAAAAAAAAACAGTTGAAAAAGTATTACTCAAATAGTAAAATGTGTGAATGCATCACGAAGGCAACCTCTCCATTACATTACCTCATCATAATAGAGTATGCGGTATAGCAATTTCTACACGTAATACTAAAAGCTTTGTAAGGATTTCTCGCCTTAAGCACAATATCCTTCAAATTGATGTTGATTTGTTTCGTATAAAAGCGAGCTTTCGGATGGAACTATCCATTCCTTAAATACTAAGAACCCATTATTTTGGAACCTAAGACAGTAGAATTTATCGATTTAAACCAGGGCCGAAATGAACGCGCAACAACCGCATTGCAGAGTGTTGTATACGAACAATTAGAGCTCTTTGTCCGATATTCAATAGTGCCGAGTGCCGCCCTGTAATAACGCCTCTAGTGTTTTGAATGTGACGCTGAGAAAATGTGGACAAGACAAGTCGCTGATAAGCTTACGTGTAAATACTTCGGATGTTTTTATCACTTACCCAGTCAAGATGGGAAAAAGGATTTGCAGCAAACATTTCCAAGCCTTATTTAAGATTTATCAACACCATTTCTAGTAACCACTTTAGTTTCTAAGACAAAATTCAATATCTAAGAACTTTTATTACCACTTCTAAACTTCTTCTTAGTCTTTTTCTTAAAGTGCCGCTTCGTTCCTGAAGGTTGGCCGTAGCTTTTTAGATTTTACCTTTTCATGGCCAGGCGGAAAAGTTCGACGGTTGTAATACTGATCCATTCCCGCATGTGGCTATGTTCTGAGACTTAAAACTTCAGACATAGTTACATTAAAATTTAAAATTTTTGAACAATTAAATGTCTATACAAATTTATAAAAAGTATTTTTGTTATAAAACATTGTTAATTAAAATTATTTATAAGGATCTGTCTCGTAATCATCTGAATTGGGAGGAAAAGTGTCAGTGCAATGCATTAAGCTGCGAAGCATTTTATGCAACTCGTAGAAGCTGGATTACGTCAAATGACAAGTCGTTGGTCAAGGTCCATTATGTCTATATTAGGACTCCAATACCAAACAAACCACTTGTAGCCATACAAGTGGTTCTGCAAATTTTTCTTAATAAATTGACGACCTCTCTCTTTGCCCACTTCCATTTGTCATTGCGGACTTGAGATTTTGTATATTTAGATAAAGTGATTCTGTTCAAAATTAGAACATTAAGTAAAGAAAATTGTTAGATCCTTACTAATCTTTCTTCAGCTCCCCTAGATGGACGGTGCCCGCTGGCGAATCTAAGCTTTCGCACAATTTCCTATCGTTGCAGCCAGTGGCTGCAACCTTTCTGCCTTGTCGAATTGCACTTCTACTCGAATATACCTGTCTGCAGTACGTACCTGTGAGTGTTGCTCCAATAAACACTCGTACTCATATGGAGCTACATGTTAATGTAGCTCAGTTGGAGCCAAGTTTATATATGAAATGGTTTTAGGACAAATTGAATATTGAATCGAAAGTTCAGCACATCTTTGCACCTACCGTATAACATTTCTACATCACCCCAAGTTTGACTGGTAGAGAATGCCCTGGGCATTAAGTCCGCCTTTGTACAAATGTGTATGAAGTTTTAAATAAATAATAACTGAATATAACGTTATGTATCACGATATTTATTTATTTAACTTATGTACATCTGGTTCATAAGCGAACTTAATACCTAAGGCATGGTCTTTATCTACCAATCTCTTTTTGGGTGATCGTCCGATCCGTCTTACGAATTTTCGATCAGGTCACATGTCCTGACGCGAGTTTATCATTTTTTACCCACCCCAAAAAGTGCACAACGCCGCCAAAAAAGTTTTCACTTCAATAATAAATGTAAATATCTAAAGATCTTGTTATGTACTTACGCTATGACAAATACTCTCATCCAGCATTATTATAACTGATAAAACGTTTCATCTCCACGCGAATCATCTCAAAAATGATACTCAAATAAACATACTATATAAAATATGTAGGCGTCGTGTGTGGCCATTAAAACAGCGTATCTGCGGCTCCTGGTGCGACGTAGCGATTTATTTTAACACATTTTGTTTATAAATGATATAATGCGATACTGCGAGCGTTACGCCACAGAAAACCGTCTTTGTAACGAGTCGTTCGGTATTTGTTTAGAGCTGTTAATACCGGAAAAAAATACTAAAAAGTCTTCGTTTAGAATTAATTGATTGCATGGGTCCTTACCCATAATCACTTCATTGACCAATCCAAGTAAATTAACTTAAAAAAAATTCAAGTAAAAGCGTTTCTATTTCCATGTACTTATACTAAAAAAAGCAAAGATTGTCGTAATTGTAGACACGACCACGTGTTTGGTTCAATATACTTTTTTACATTATTTACATTATTTGTTACATTATTATTAATGAATAAATAATGTATCCACTTCAATTCCTTCGAACCTAAGAACTTATCGCCGAGAAGTTACTTTAACTGAATACTTTAAAATAGTCAAATACACAAACATCATAAAGGTAAAGATGGGGTAGTCTAATAAATTAGCAGCTTTTTGTGTCATGTTCTTGGTTTCATATTTATGATCAATTTTCGATCAATCAAAGCGATTATAGTGTAAATTGTTACTTTGTAGATTAAATAATGTCTCCATCTTTGGAATGCACACATTTTAAATATTAAGCCTAGTTTTGCAGTTTATACTAGTTACAGTTTCCACAGCGACAAATAAATTGCAGAAGTAAAAACTCTAACATAAAGTGTTAGAACAATATTTACATTGTCCAGATCTCCATACTCAGCCAAAAGCATCTTAATATGCAATTCAACAGCTAGTTTTACCATACCAACAATGCAGGTAACATGCAGTATGTATGTATGTTGTTTAACTTTGTTTATTTCTATGTACTGTATCCTGACTCTGAATATTAAGCGGGGCACTCAACACCTCTCTATAAATCCCCACATATGGGGTGCTAAGAACGCTCACGTACATTTTCTAGCACTCCGTTTTATGTAGGGCATTTATTCTTAGAGTACACCCCTGTCTCCGGGGTGGTTCGGCTACCCTGTTGTGTACCACACTTTATCATCGCGTATTGATGTTTTATTTGCACGGTTTTCATTTGTATTTGTGTAATCATTTCGATAAAAGTCAAAAATTTAAATACATGTGTGGTTTTTTTAATATATGAAGTATACGCCACACATGCATACATACATACACTCGAGGAACTACATACATTCGGAAAATATAACCTTCCTTAATGCCTGTGACCACGGCCAGTGCATCTTGGTCGAAACGTCAGGAAAATCGAATAAGTCACTATTAAATATGTGATGGCGTTAATTCATTCAACATAATCATATTATCATGGAACGCGAAAGTTTTAAAGTTATATATAACCAACCTTCTTTCACAGTTGGATAAAAATAATAAATACAACAAATAAATAGTCCCTCTCACGGAATACGGGTCAAGCCTATTCCCACAGATTACTAAGTAGTTCCTACGTAACAGATAAATCACTCCCTATAAAAATATCGATACCTACCGTTTTAATTGGTTACTCTTTCCGGGTATTACAATGTGTGTTACCTCATCAAAATATATTTATGACTTAAAATTTTTTATCATCATAACGCTTATTTTTCATTTCCAATGTTTTAGTACGCAAAAATGATCAAAAATCCTACATGTGTTCTATTTTGTGTAAAGATTAATAAAATTATTCCCTTTTCTAAAATATCGATTATTAAACTGTTTGGTGGAAAATATTCTGAAGCTTACCAAAAGTTTTAAGGAATAATTTAAGGGAAACAAGTGTATTTAGGGTTAAAAGGTTAATTTTTAAAAATCACATAGATAGCGCTGCCTCTCTTACTGTATCTATATTCTTATACTGCATATAAATAACCACGTCAATTTTCACTATGAATTTTACAGTATTTAAAGAATATATATAACAATGAGAAATCGAATTACGTTATTTGTACTCTAAAAATAAAAGCTTATGAACGCGATGCAGCTGTCGGCAATTCACTGCGTATGAGGTCCGCCAGTGGACGAGCGGCCGCCCGGTAGGTATTTAGGGCTTGCAAGTACATCGAGTGATACAGGCCTGCTATTACTGTCAAACAAGTACTTTGGGAATTAAAGATTGGAAAACTGGGAGTACATTGAAAGGAAAGGTAGGTAAGAGGGAAGGTAAAGGAAGGAATAGGATATTACTTACTCGGAGTGTAAGCTTGAGGAGGTCTGGGTCGCTGTAACACGAACTGGCTGTTGCCTTGAGGTCCGTGAACCCCTTTAACCGATAGTTGATAATACTTAACTTATTTATCACTATCACTACATGTTCTATAACAAAGTACCCCGCCGCGTCTGTCTGTCTGTTCGCGATAAACTGAAAAACTACTGAATGTATTTTTATGCAGTTTTCACCAATAGACAGAGTGATTCACAATGAAGGTTTATGTGTATAATTTGTTAACGTTTTGTGTAAACTGTGATGATTGTTGAAGATGTCGCTGCTACCGATGCGAAGCCGGGGCTGGTTGCTAGTGTGATATAATTATGTTCACCACAGTCAAGAAAAATATAGAAGGGCTCGTGCCTAAGTGGTAAGTAGGTTAGCACATTGCAAAGTTAAATAATACTCCAGGTCAGTCTAGAATGGGTGACTATTCTTAACACATTGAGACCCCTCCGTACTTTGGATAGCAAGTTAAACCGTCTCTGGTGCCATACAAACGTCTGTGGCATTCGTTACGGGTAGTTCGAGGCCTAAAAAGTCCGACAACCTGTCTAACTACAGAACTTCGATATCGCCTAGTACTTGGGTTGTGGAGGTCTGATGGCAGTCGCTCTACGTAAAATATCAAAGTTCGGCCGTATCGTAGTTAGACTGAAAGCCGACCCCAACTTAGTTGGGAAAAGGCGCGAAGGATGATAATAATAATAATAATAAACCTGATATAGTGGTGATAGACCGATTAGAGCGCCGTGCAATGATCATCGATATCGCTGTTCCTCATGACAAGAATCTCGTGAAAGTCGAAAAAGATAAACAAATCAAATATTTGGATTTGTCTCACGAGATTGTCGATATGTGGAATGTCGAATCGGCGATCATTGTTCCGATTGTCATATCGGCTCATGGATTAATAGCCAAGAGCCTCGATCAACACCTTAAGAGGCTCGCGTTAGACGGTTGGATCAAGGGACTGATGCAGAAGGCAGTTCTTCTCGACACGGCCCGTATAGTCAGGAGGTTCCTGTCTTTGGAGCCCTAACCACCGGTATCTTGGTCCCTGTACCCGATGTCGGTGGTGTACTATTTTTTATATTTTTAAATATATATTTTTATGTACATATTTAAAAATGTAATTTATATGGTAGAAGATGAATAAAGAGAATAATAATAATGTTTTGTAAAAGTTAATAAAGAGAATAATAATAACTTTTATTTTCTCTGCCACAAAGGTAACTTAAATCTAACAAACATACAAAATGCAAAATAAAAGTTGATCCTTTGTGGGAAACTGGTATCTGCACTAGGGAACCCTGTCACGCAGATTACCAGGCCCCCTATTTAAATAGTTATGTATATCATATATTAGGTAATTACAAAGCCTTTGTTGAGAAACCAAAAATATATTGCCTAAAAATGTGTATGTGTGTGTGTGGGTGTGTATGTGTGTGTGTGTGTGTGTGTGTGTGTGTGTGTGTGTGTGTGTATGTGTGTGTGTGGGTGTGTATGTGTGTGTGTGTGTGTGTGTGTGTGTATGTGTGTGTGTGTGTGTATGTGTGTGTGTGTGCGGCGACCCGTTTACATTTTGCATTTGTTAGAGGGTATATATGTAGCATTGTATTCATTTTATTGTATGGAAAAGAACCAAGAAAACCATAATTACGGTGCGAAAGACTACTCTTGCAACATTTTGAGGTGCAGACCTTGTTTTATTACGCTTATTTGCATTTAGCTTATGGTTATAACCTATAGTAGAATGTTTGCGCAAAACTGTATGCATGATAAATAGCTGACGAACCGTAAGGTAACCGATGATGATGACATTCAAGAAAAAGTATAGATAAACTTAACGTTTATTTTTCTAAATTGTTCTTCTTGAACCTACTTACTTTAAAAGTTTATTTTTTTATCTTGGTTTACCAGTTTTTGTTTTTTTTTTTCAATTAAATCAATTGTAGGTAGGTACTTTTAAATTGTCAGGAGTAGGAGTCAGCTAATAGATATAAGTCAGTCGTGAAGCTAGTTGCCTGTTCCAGTACGTAAATCCTATGGAAAAGAACATGAAACTCCAAGGACACTCTTTTTCAACATGATTTTTTTAAAGTTACTTGTTAAATTAGTTATAAGCGCAAATTAAATGTGATGACAACGTAACATCTAAAATATAAACACACAAAATTACTACTATATTCTAGTATATAGCAATCCATAAATGGCCAGCCAGTTAAACCAGATAGCGATAATGGTGACCATAGAAATATTTGTCTATTTAATAGACCAGAAATCAATCAATAGATTTTATTATAAAACATCTCACTAAATGAAGGTTATCACTATAATAAGTTCTGGAATGATGAGTCAACGATCCTATTGAAGCTACTCTAATCAGGAAGTGTCTATTCCCTGCAGAAGATCACAGCCAACATAATCTTGTCTTATGTTCCAACTAGCAACCCGCTCCGGCCTTGCACGGGTACAAATTATACACCAAAACCTTCACGAATCACTCTGTCTATTACTGAAAACCGCATGAAAATCCGTTCAGTAGTTTTTCAGTTTATCGTGAACAGACAGACAGACGCAGCGGGGGACTTTATTTTATAATATGCAGTGATGAAAGTTAGAGGCTTCTAGAGTTACATAAGATATCAGTCAGCAAATCAATGGAGGCTTTGAATTTTTATTCCTATATTCGTACACTTGATCCATAACCATGGTTGGGAAATAGACACTAGTCTGCTTGAGCATAGACTTTTAAGACTTCTCTTCTTTTTAAGACTTCAGAAAAAGCTACTTCAATAAGTTTATAAAATCTTTGTTTTTATTACAATTCAAATACTAAGAAGTTAAACAGAGAAACAATAGCAAAGAACAAGTTGTCTGCAACATAATGTTAAATGTTTTATATAAAAACATTTAAGTTTATTAGTTTGATAGCAATTCCCGGTATTTGTCTGCGATAGAACCCTATAACCTTAGAAAATATTTAAAATGTTTCAATTTCTAGGGAAGTTTTAACTGTACAGACATAAATGTTTTTAAAATCAAAAGAAATATGTACTTATATAGATGGAATATTTATTTTTTAAGCGTTAAGTATAGTGTTTCTTTGTTCCCATTGCTTTAGAAGTGATAACAACCCAAAGTAAACCGACAACCAAATGAGTTATCCGTATTTTATCACTGTTTACTATCAAGCGAACCTTCAATAGTTCGCGTCTTTAATGAAAAAACAACCACAATAATGTATTTTTACCTACAATGATTATTCGGATTCTGTCTGCTCTTGAACATTAAAAGTAGGTTAATGTTAAAATTGGGGAACTTATCTTTGCATTGTCGGTGCATCGAGTATTGTAAGTCTCAATCACGAGAAACGTAAGTCATCTTAAAATAATGATTTCAAATTAAATAGTAATTAAGGATGGAAAATCCACCACTCACGTATATTTTCACGTACGACCTGTACACCTCGAAGTGTCACCTCACCTTATGTGTACCGACTGTAAACCTCAAAGATGACAACAGCCAGTGATAAACCTAAGCGCAATGCTTACCAGGCGGGGGTAGGTACCTCCAAAACCGTAATTGGCAATCTTCCGTTTTCACAAAGTGATATTTCGACGACTGTTTCGTCTCTGCACGAGGCATCTTCAGGAACAATCCGGTAGCAAACATTCCACTAAAAATAATAATTATTACGTAAATTATTTATTGTAAAAATTATTAAATCTAATTTAAAAGGATTGATTGTCACTTCTCTACTCCAAAATAATAATTTCCCTAGAAAATACATTCTGATATATCAACAAGAAACACACAGCAAACACTCAATCACATTTGTCTAATACAACAATATATTCCTCCTTTTCTATAGACAGAGCAATTTTAACCCTTACGCTGCGAAGGGGGTACCCTCTTACCCCGCACAGGGTACTTTCATACCCCACACGAAGGTGGCGATTTATCAAAGTATTTCTCACCTAATAAATAACGTACATATTCGCTTTATATTTGTATGAAACAAGTAATATTTTAACTGGAGGCTTAGATTCTGATGGTGTTGTGTTTTGGGAATGGAATTTTTAATAGCAAATTATAAGTTTTTATATGTAAAATTGAGTATTTTAAATTCATTATTGTATAAATATTTGAAAATATTTAGCAGGTTAAGAAAAAAAGGTACAAAAAATAAATTAATTTTCCAAAAAACGCAATAAATATTAAACTGTAAAAAAATGTTCAACATGACCTGAATCTTAATTGTGTTTTGTATTTTCAGCACATTACAAATTTATTTATTATGTTTTTTGTATGTTACCAGCGTATTCTTATGAAAATTTTATTAACACGTCACTACTTCCATTCAAAATTTAATTATGAGTAACAAGACTTAGAAGTTTGGCAACACTGTGAATATGAATATTAGATAAATATATAATAACATATGTATTCTTTATTTTAATTTTTCTATCTTGTTATTTAAAAAGTGTACTAAAACGTAAGGTGCATTTTTTTACAACTGGGTATAAAAAATAACGAACATCGTATTTTATTTTCTTCTTACCCTTTTTTTCAGAAAATCCAATAGCACTCCAGTGTATTAAGTCTATTGAAGATTTATATGAACAAAAACTGCTACCCGCTATTTTAGTATTATCCCGAACAGAGCATATCTTGGCGACATTTTTGCATACCTCGGGGGAGAAAAAAATATTTATCTTAAACCAACAAACGTAAATTGATCCGCGATCGAGAATGTTTTACTAAAATATAGAGCGTATTTTATATTGGTCTTTGTGTTTGGTCGCATGCCATTCGGTATTATGTCGTAAATCATAATATTGGAATATTTTTTGAGGTATGATATGAAGTTGGTACATTGTACCCTTATTGAAAGTTACTGTGACAAATGATGCGGCATTTTAGGGTTACTACTTCTCGTATATTGAATTTTGAGATTGCGTTTGACAATTTAATATTGTAATATAGCGACGTAGGTACGGTTTTCTGCAATTTTTAGATATATAAAATATAAATTGTATTATTAGTACGTGCTTCAAGAAGAATATGTGTAGAATTACAGAATAATAATACAATTACGCCATCTCAGTTCAAAGAAATCATAGCTACCTTTAATCTCTAGATTCAATACATTTTTATTAAAAATTTCTTGTGTAGGTTATGGTGCTAAATATATTGGACTGACCTGTTGGTCTAGTGGTTGAGGTGGAGATGAGGAGGTGGTAGTGTGGTCGTGGGTTCGATTCCCACCCAGGATGAATAATTGTTTGATAAGCATGATCACTTGTTCTGTGTCAAGGTGTGTGTAATGTGTAATTATATTGCATTCCAATCTATTATAATATTTATGTATTTAAAATGTATATTACGTTTTTATAGAAGTCTGTCGAAGAAGACGGCCATGAATGAGATGTGTCAAGTTATTAATAAGTTATAATATGTATGTATTTAGAAATATATAAGTAGGTATGTTTATCAGCAGTCTGGTTACCATAGTACAGGCTCTGCCTAGTTTGGGATCAAACGGCCGTGTGTGAGGTGTGTAAAGTTATTATTATTACTTATTAAGATACTGTGATGAATGGGACAGTTGATGTCATAATTACGCACAAGGCCCATAATCAGTTTGACAGGGCTCCCTGCCCAACTATTTTCCTGTATCACGATCGATGTGGCATAGTGTGGGAATTATAGATTCTTGGGCTTGTATTAAAATTTTCAGGTGTTTTGTGATAGTTGAGTCGTTTTAGCGAATTTGAGCGGAGACTAAAGAAAGTGTATAACTTCTATAGATTTTTTTTTAAAGACAACTCCCGCATTAGGAATTACTCCTGTGTCGCGGGGGACTTTACAATCATACATATAACGGACACAAAGAACCCAGACTCGGGTGGGAATCGAACCCACGACCTATGGCATAGCAGTCAGGGTCACTAACCACTAGGCCAACAGACCAGTCAAATGTATTTAAATGTATTGAAAACTGAACTGAGTAATAAATAATTAAATATTCTCCTTGGATTACCTCTCGTATCTTATCCTCCTCACAGCAGGAACAATATTGTTTGTTTATCTACTAATGCCTGATTCTTATAATCAAGAAACGATTCGTTTTGCCTACGGACGGTATAATGTCTTTTTTTTTTTATTACAGGGGGCAAACGAGCAGGCAGGTCACCTGATGGTAAGTGACTACCGTCGCCCATGCACACCTGCAACTCAAGAGTCACAAGTGCGTTGCCGGCCTTTGAGATAGGAGTACGCACTTTTCTTGAAGGTTTGAAGGTCGTATCGGTCCGGAAATACCGCAGGTGACAATTTGTTCCAGAGATTGGTTGTGCGAGGCAAAAAATTTCTGGAGAACCGCACAGTGGTGGATTGCCAATTATCCAGGTGATGGGGATGAAAGTTTTGTCACGTTGAACGATGGCGAAACGTTGCCGTCAAGCCGATCTGAAATATCCTGGCAATCGATGATTCGAGTCGCTCTCCGTTGAATGCGGTCAAGAGGGAGAAGCTGGTACTGAGGTGCTCCTGCATAGATATGAGAATGTTGTTGAATTTTCAACAAAAATTGTACCGTCCGTAACCAAAACGAATCGTTTTTTGATTGTAGGAACTGAGCATTACTCTATTTCACGATTAATAGAAGAAGATGACAGTATCTTCTACAGGACGATAATATCTTGCATTTGCTAAGAATTCAAGTGATTCTTAAACTGAGCTTAGCTAAGATACAACTAAAATTATTTTACAGTAACACTCAACCAGTAAAATCAAAAAATATCGTTAGACTTCTCAAGATAATTCACTTTCCTAACTCAACTACATTTAAAGTGGTCAGGACCTTCCTCTTCACGTACTCTCCAACGACTTATATCACCGATCACCCATCCTTCGACTAATGTAACATTACTTAACTACGTCAATTACCTACTCCTTTGCCAAGGGGCCCAATATAACTCTTATCTATCCAACAAAAACATTTCATCAAATGAACACCAAAAACAAGATAAAAAACAAGTAAACCCTCTTACATCGAATAACCATTGTTAGGAAAGACAAACGATTGTAAATTCAGTCGAGAGTGTTAAATCAAGCGTATAATTAGCTCAAATATTTGGCCAAGGTTCCTAACAAAGAAAACATTGGTAAGACCTGCGATCGTCGCGGGAAAATCGGAGCGATAAAATGCCGCCCTACATCTGAAACGAAATGTGCCTATAGTTTTGTAGAAGCTGAAAAATATTATCTTTGAATCTCTGGAACAAATTGTCGCCTGCGGTATTTCCGGACCGACCTTCAAACCTTAAAGAAAAGAGCGTACTCCTATCTCAAAGGCCGGCAACGCACTTGTGACTCTTGAGTTGCAGGTGTCCATGGGCGATGGTAGTCACTTACCATCAGGTGACCCGTCTGCTCGTTTGCCCCCTATAATATAATTAAAAAATAACTTTCAAGAACTGCAGTCTCTTTCAATTGCCTATTCATATTATATAGCAGCATCCACAAGTCTTTTAAATAACGCAAATGAAATTATGAGCCATTTCATTGAAATATACAGTGTGTAAGTTTGAGCTACGCGAAACGTTTACAGTAACCTCTGTTTATACTTAACACAATGCAAAAGTCAGTTCATCATACAAATTGGATTTATAGTCATTAGTTCCATTTGGCGCTACGCGATATACGCGCAACATGTGTAGGTATTCTTTTTGTACGGTACAATGAATGACCTTAACGTTCGGTGCCGTCGAGATTGATTGCATAAAATGTTTAAATGTTGTTGGATTGCAGTTTTTGGTCAAATTAAGAAGAAGATCGATTTTTGTAACTTAAGTCAGACAAATCATAAAAAAACCTGAAAATACCCGATTATAGGAGACACTCTCTCAAGTTTCAAATAATAATATAAGAGGATTAAGATACTGGTCAAAGAAAACATTAGAAACGAAGATGACAACGACATTACTATTCATTATTAATTCTTTAAATGATATGACCGTCTATGACTAAGTTTAAAAATTTGCAACATGTTCAGTCACAATAATAAAAAACTGTAATTAAACAGGAAAATTAGCTCGTCATAAAGTACTATGCTTTTTCCTTTTGGAACAATAATAAAATAAAAAGTAAATTTATCATCAACTAAACTTGTTCACCATTATAAAAGCTACATTTTAGAGGCTCTTGTAATAAGAGGGGTAGCCAAAGATACCCCATGTTTGTTCGGCGCCCCGCCGTTCGGAATCCGCCTCCAACAAGACGCCACAACGTTTGCCTAATGATTTGTAAGTTAATACTACGTGTCTACAATCTATTGGCAAAAACCACTCAATAATCCATACTAACAAAATATAAGTAAAGGAATTGCCTGAACACGTCAATCTCAGAAGCAATGAGTGGTAACCGAGTAGGTTAGCAGATTACAAGGTTAAGTAATACTGGCCAAGTCAGTCTTAGCATGGGTGACCATTCTCAACACATTGAGACCCCTCCGTGCCTCGAAGAGCACGCCGGTCCCGGTTGCCATACGAACATCTTTGGCATGGTAGTTGGATCCCTATAAATTCCGACAACCCGGTCTAACTACAGAACTTTGATATCGCCTAGTACTTGGGTTGTGGAAGTCTGATGGCAGTCGCTTCACGTAAAATATCAAAGTTCGGCCGTATCGTAGATAGACTGAAAGCCGACCCCAACTTATGCTAATCTATATATATATAAATTTTATAATCATTTGTTCAAAACTGAAAATCTCTTAGAGTTCTTTACCGAACGTTTAGAAATTTTTACACAGCGTTGAATTCATATACGCGCATGTTTTATGTTGCAATTGCAGATCAGGTAATGGTATAGGCACGGTAATACTATTATATACTTATACTGTGGTATAGGTAACCAAACTATCAAAATAATTCTTGTTCATATCGTGCATCATGGGACGGGAAATTTTAGAAGTTATCACCGTGGTGTTTTGTTTAAGTAGTTACGAGTGCCAAAGACGTTAATACATTAAACTACTAGTATTAATAATTGCCAGCCATTGCTATTACCATTTTACTATAACTTATTGTTATTATAAATAATAATTATTTGGCACATCTCTCACACGGTCGTCTGATCCCAAACTAGGCAGAACAACTATGGAAACCTGCTGATACATATTATAGATAAATTACACCCAGACAGAACAAATGGTTATTTGTTCTGGATGGGAATCGAACCCACGACCTCTGGTTCAGTAGTCAGGATCACTAACTACTAGAACAACAGGCCAGTATTTCTGAAATCGCAAAAATTAACTGATCGTATGTCAATCAATTTGGCTCTTTCATTTGATCATTGGATCAGTTAAAAGAGCTTATTTCAAATGTTACTTTACTACAAAATCTTATGTCATATACATAACATTCGAATGTTCATTGAAATTGATTACAGATTAGTAAATTTTTTTGATCAACGTTCAGAAACTCTTATTGATTTAACACCACTGTTAATTATATATTAATAATGTATTGTAAAAGACTTTAAAGGCTTTATTCGTGCAATCTTTAGACAAGGTAACTGATATGGTTGTTTAGCGATGGATGAAAATTATGGTCAGTAGAGGTTAAGATAAAAAGGACGCCATAAAGTCAAGTAACTTTAAAACTTTTGTTCGTAAATAGTTATCATGTCTAATATAGTGATGTTTACCTAAAGCAATCGATAGTTTATGCATAATAAATGTTGTTGCTTCACCGAAGAGCAAGGGTCCCAGCTCAGTCTCGCTTCGAGAAAGATTAAACATTTCGCGCGAGCACTATTAATCAGATCGCCGATTGCACTGACTAAACATCAATTAGAGATGTAGACATCAGTGGCTTTATCGATATCGACATAATGGACATAGCGAGGTTCACAATACAGTCCATTAGGTCTTGGCTTTTAAACAGTCACTTTTAACTCGTTAACTGTTATAGGTGCCTACTCCTGGAATCAAACATAGCTCAGTAGGAGCCATAAAGTGTAATGAGTTCGATGGTGTCCTCTCTTGTTCTATAGGTAACGCTGGCTGAGAAGAGAATTGTATTTCTAATAATTCTAGCTCCTACTATAAGTCGTACAGGAGTCACAGAAGTGGTAAGGTGACTTTTAATGAGAAAAGTGATAAAACACACAGTACCTATATATTTTTTTTTAAATTTGTCATAGACTCTCAGCATAATCATTACTCTTTAATTATTTGTATCGATAATGTCCCATCGCTAGTCTAAACCCAAAGGGATCACGCCGCCTCTCGGTTAGTGTGAACTAAATGAATCATTAATAATGCAAAGTTAACGTGATCCTTACCGCAGACATCGATTTCGATGCGCGCACGCCCCTCACTAGCGTTTAGTTCTGTACATAATTTATAAAGTATTGGTCCTGATTGCAGGTGTTAATGTGTTAACACCTACACCGGGTATGTTTAATATTTTATTAATATGATGCTTAGTAAAGATATAGCTAAGAATGGGTGTTATTGGTGTAGGAAGTCTTAGTTAAATAAAAATAAATTATTAAGCGCTCTTTATTACATTTTCACGTTACCTACTATACTGACAAGAAATTAATTTATATTAGAGGCATATCGACTAGAAAGATTTCTCAGGGATTTCCATTTTAGGTTATATATGAGTCTCTTGTGTGGACCGGAACCGTGTTTTTTTTAGTCGGTTTAATTCCGACGCGCCTACTACTTCACCATTAGCTTCAGTAAGGTGATTACCCGTCTGGGTAATCACTTCACCAAGTATAAACTTTCGGTGAGGCGATGACCCGTCTGGGTTTACTTAGCAAGTATAAACTTAAAATTTAAAATAACCCCGGCTCAAAAATCCCTTCAACAATAAGAAAAAAGCTGATGATCTTCGAATGGCTGAATAGATTTTCTTGAATTATAGTCAACAACACTCGATCAAATCATCTTTCAAACAAAAAAATTAAATCAAAATCTGTCTATCCATATAGGTAAGATGCCACAGACAGACATACACGGAGACACAAACGCAGAGATACACTTTTTACGTCAGGGGTTAAAAAAAGGAAAGCAAAGTAAATTTCTTTTAGAATAAAAACCGATCACCTAAAGAGGTGCCTCCACCCTACAGAAGACTTCTGTGAGACAGCACTACTGGCATGGTGCTGTGTTCCAGCTGGTGGTACTGGGTGGTGGTCGCTACTTCCCAAAAAGGAAGAAGATACCTACCACCAACACAACATGACTGATATCTCTTGTTTTCTTGTTTTAGGGACCTCTGGCTACTTATTTACTAAGTTGAAACTCTTTTAGTCAATGACGTACCTCATGAACGTACAACTAAAATATTTTTGTTTTATTTCCTAAAACTAAAGTAAGCTACACCTCATTTATTGCGTGGAGGTCAGGTTGTTTAGAAACATATTTTTTCAACTAAAAATTTAAAATTATAGATCAACACAATGCCACCGCAACAATAGGTAGCTTTATGTAAAACAATATTTCGTAATATATTAAAAAATCTTGTTACGTTGTTTGTCCGCGATGAACTCCTGAAAACTGATGAGAACCGATTTTAATGAAATTTTGCACACGGTGTGCAGTTTGGTCCAACTTGAGAGATAAGACATTTTTTATCTCAAATTACACACAACAACGCGTGGCCGGGTAACTAGTAATTTTTTTCCTCCGCGCCTTTTCCCAACGAAGTTGGAGTCGGCTTTCAACCTGACTACTAAACGGCCGAACTTCGATATTTTACGTGAAGCAACTGCCATCAGACCTCCACAGCCGAAGTACTAGGCGATATCGAAGTTCTGTAGTAAGACCAGGTTGTCGGACTTATTTTTAGCGCTTCAATTACCCGTAACGAATGCTATTCTTACGATATTCGTATGGCAACCGGGATCTACGGCTTAACGTGCTCCCCAAGGTACGGAGTGGTCTCAATGTGTTAAGTACGGTCACCCATCCTAAGACTGTCCTGGCTAGTATTAATTAACCTAGTAATGTGCTAAACTACTCGGTTACCACTTAGCCACGCGCACCGGGTAACTATATAATAATAAATAATACCGTGTTGCAAATAGATAAGATCTTTTTCTGCTAATTTCGATCTAAAGGTACTTACCCATTACGATTGCTTCAGGTTTTAACATGGATATCTACGACTTTTCGCAACTTCTTTAGCTTTAAGGTTAGTATTTCCCTATCCTACCCACGTCAAAGGACAATCTTTATAAATAATAGTAAATAACAAAAAATACAACAAGTAAATCGCATAATTTCCTTAACAAATTCTCATCGACAAAGTCTTGAAAACGTGTTCTACAAGAAATACCAAAATTGCCCCTTAACAAACAGACCATTACACAAACATATCAATAAATAACATAATTTCGTCACAAACAAAGACACAATGCGGTACTGACCGCCACCCTACAGTTGACAGCCGCCATTTTGAAAAGGGCTCGGACATGACATCCCAACAATTCCAGGGCTGCCACAACGACAAATATTTATCAAGGTACATTCTTGGGTTCTTTTTTTAAATTAATGTAAAAGGGGTTTGAACTTCGAATACGGTATTAATTAAGAGAGGATGGATTTGCGCCGGTTTGAACCGGTTCGATGCGGTTGTGCTAAATGCGGGGTAATTGGGTATCGAAAGGTTGGGTGTAATGTGTGGTGAGAGCCTGAAAATTCCGGAGGTTTATTGCATTTACTATAGTAGCTTGTCTCTTTTCAATTATAATTTTACTGGTTAACAGATAATATCTATTCACTTAATGTCATGTATCTACTTACGTATTTTATAAATCTCTACCATTCAATAATAACTTTGTATATTGGTAACAATTTATTTAAGTATATCTTATTAATATGGCATCTTTAAATTAAATTTTAACTATTTTTGTTCTAAGGTATTCAGACATTGTTATGAAATGGATATTAATTCGATTATTGATTTTTTTGTAATTTGAACTTCTTAATAATATAATAAGCCAACCAAATGTTGCCATGTGAGCTATTTATTTATTACTTTTTTTACTACTACTATTTATTTTGGCCAAGATTTCGGTCACGTAGAAGTTATTTTTCTATCCCACGAAAACCGTACATTTGGGATTCCGGGATAAAAAGTGTAATCAATCTCTGCGCCAAATGTTATCCAAATCTGTTCAGCCGGTTTCACGTGAAAGAGTGACATAATTAAACCAACTTAGCATATCTTTTCTATTTTTTTAAATTAACCTGATAATAGCGAAGCAAAAAAAAATTATTAATGTTTTAGATAAAACATTTTACTTTTGCGACACAATTTTGTTATAATTAATACGCGGACCAACCCTGTTAGTCATCAGCAGATGACAATCGTTCAAAAACCGGACGCCTGAGAGCCGTGTGACGTGACGTTCAATATCCCTACAGCCATTAGTTAAATAGCTGTCTTATCTTGTATCGAAATAGGACATCGAGACGACGTCGTCAAACCGTTGGGGCAGTCTTTGGAGCAGTGACCAACAACTGCTAACAATATTCAAGTCGAAGGAGGAACTTGGACAAATATATTGTAGTCTAAATACAAATAGTGATGAATACTTGTTTTCGTCAGCTTGTTAATTAAAAACCTTTTTAAAAGAGATAGATAGACACTTGGTTTCTGAAAGGCAGGTCAAAATATTGTTCAACTAACAAAGCTGTCAAGTTAACAGTGGTGTCATGTCAGTTCGAGTACTTGAAATGATGACAGAAAGAAATTTACTACCTACCTACCTAACCTAAGAACAATTAGTAATTATTGCTCTTAGTAGTACCTAACAGCATTGGAATGGCATTTGACATAAGATTTTGCAGTAAAATTTGACAGCTCTGTTATTTAATCGGATGATCAAATCAAATTACCTACTCATGCTTACAGCAACTCAACATATACTTTACAAGAAATTTGACATACGATTAGTGAATTTTTGCGTTGATCAGCTTTTCAGATACCGGGTGAGAGACGTCTACCCGGACACCATAAAGAAAAAAAAAATGAAATTATTTTAAATATATCTTTTTGGGGTATTTCTGGTGTTGAGCTCCAGTCAACAGAGCTCGAAGGACCATCGTGTCTTGAATGGCGTCTTCTATAAAAGTGAAATGATCTTATAAGACCGATGAAAAGATTAGTTGCCAGGTGATTGGTATAATCATTGGCATAGAACTCTGACAACTCGAGTAAACAAACGGTCAATTCTGACTTTAAGGGTTAAATTTGCGTATTGCAAATTAATTACTATATTTGAATTATCGGTGAAAGAAAATGGTAGTATTCTGAAAGCATTCAATGTCCACTAAGAAAGCGAAGTAGACTAGGTATAGATTGACCTTTCTTCTAAAAAAAAGGGTTATGCCATTCAGTCTTGTACTAGGACAGGTTCTATGCTACTTATTACCTTATTTTTCATACCAAAGTTCTTTAAAAGTTTTTCAAGGTTGACCCACGCTTCCATAATACCCCTTTCAAATATCGGTAGGCTACAGTCACCGCTTGCGGTCGGGTGGACCTAATTTTTGTGTTTCACATCAGTAGTATGAAAATAAAGCATTATAGTTAGAAAATCATAACATACTAATATGAGATACTAATGCCAGCAATATTAAGCCTTATTTGTTTAGCGACTTTCTAAACCCAAAAACAGTCGTCACAATCCACAAACATGTCTCGACCACCTGCAACTTGTAACCCTACATCGCCGATAAGGGTCCGCTGCCTATCCGAAAAGCTTTGTCAATGACAAATAGTTTGCGCTCCATCCCGGCTGGCATTTTGACAATAAATAAGATATATCAAGGAAATGTATCCCGCTCGCGGATTTCGAGTTATAAATGACATGCGATGGACAAGAGCATGGAAGGGTTGAGGATTATACATGTGGTTTCTATGATTGATTGTTGTATGTATTTTTAGTTGTGATTACTCGATTTTGTATGAAATTCTGTACAACTTGCGTACACTAATAACAACTTTCCCGACTACATGAAGACTGACCTGTTGGCCTAGTGGTTAGTGACCCTGACTGCTATGCTATGGCATAGCATAGCAGTCAGGTCATGGTCGTGGGTTCGATTCCCACCCGAGTCTGGGTGTTCTTTGTGTCCGTTGTTTGTATGTTTGTAAAGTACCCCGCGACACAGGAGTAATTCCTTATGCAGGAGTTGTTTTAAAAAAAAAAAAAAACATAATTAAACAAATTAGGTCGATAAATATACCATATTCCGTATTCCAAAAAAATATTTACCTCTAATTTCAAAATGTGATATCGGCGAATTGTATTCAAGATTGCTGCAACCACTTGATCACAAGTCCAGTTCGGGAGGTATGTCGTTCGAATTAGCGATCAAGTAGTTGCAGGTTCAAACCCCAATAAGTGCTCTATCGACTTAATCTCACTCACTCACTCACAACACTAGCAATCTGTTACTCACTTTACTAGTAATACGTGAAATAGTCACCTGTCACAAAACAATGGCTCCCTCCAAGGGAGCTCTGCTGGATCCAGTGAACAAACTCGAAGGCAGGAGGCGGAAGGCTCGCGGTGTTTTATAGATTTTTTTATCATTCGAGCGTGCCGAATTCCAAAAGATCTACTGTGCCCTACCTCAATTTAGATTAATTAAGTAATAAAGTAACATCATCGTGCTAAGTAAATACATTATTTAACTTAATAATACTACAATTGATTCGAGATGCCGAACAAACGACGTAATATACTTAGGTACTCGCAAAAAACCCATCCTGATGCAAGTGAATTCACGCCCCAAATGCTCCATAAACTAACATTTCATCCATCCCGAGGAATAGAGATTCATCGGGCTAATTAACTTACGTACTGAAATTTGCAAAATATACGTAAGGTAATTACTGACATTTGTGAAAGCAAATATCTAAAGCTCAATTCACACATAAAGGAGCGCGGGTCAGCACGGGACAGGACGGGAGTGCTGCTCCCGCTCACCACCCGCCCCGCGCCCGACCCGCGCACTCTTTCAGTATGTTATCTTACCATATAAAAACAAGGAATTAGACCCGGCGTACTCCCGTCCTGACCAGCGCCCGACCCGCGCCGAATGTGTGAATTGCGCTTAATTGAGAAACGATAATAATTATAAGGTGGAAATTCCCTTAAACGTTCGACATCGCAGTCGATATTTTGACAGTGTAATTATTACTACATTTACTACAGTTCGCCTGGTGGTCTAATTTTGACCATAATTTATTGTATTTATTTGTTTGGTTTATTTCATACTTTCGTAGCACGCCAGGTCAATGTACATACTGAACGCGTGTAGTTTTATGTGACCGCTTTCACGTAATTTATAAAGTAACATTATATTGTTTAAAATTTTTTAGCTTTCTGCACTTCTTCTATACATAGGTAAACATTAAATATTCCAAATTTCACGTTCCTCTGAATAATAAAATTTTCTTAAAAATACGTTCAAGGAATTCTGTTTCACGTATTAATATGAAGATGTAAGTTTATAATCAGAAGAAAACTATTATACCAAGTTACTTCAAATAAGCATTTTTGAATTATTTGCCCTTGTTAAATAATTATGTTATAATAATAAATTCACGAATGGCACACACGGGCGTCTGATCCCAAACTAGGCAGAGCTTGTACTATGGTAACCAGACTGGTGATAAACATACGTATATATTTCTAAATACATATATATCGCACAACTAGATCTAAATAGGTGTTAACTCAGAAAAGCATTTTTTTTCTAAAAAGGTGAAAAACGAATTACTCCCTGTGCACTGCAAGAGTTTTGGAGTTTTATTAGCAGCTGGATGATAGATATTGTAGGAATCATTTTGAGTTGAACATGCATTGGTGAATTTAGCCTGGTTTAGAGAATGAAACCTGGTTTATAGGTATTGAGATAAGGAATTCGATGGTGTGCATAACTCAACATTTTTGTTTTTGAGTTAGCTCCCTTTGGATCTAGGTGTGCGATAATATAGATAAATTACACCCAGACAGAACAAATGATCGACCTCATCACACAATTATTTGCCCTGGGTGGGAATTGAACCCGCGACCTCTGGCTCAGCAGTCAGGGTCACTAACCACTAGACCAACAAGCCAGTTAGTATAATATAGTAACTATGTTTGTCGTTGTAGGGCTGGGTATTTCTATGTATATATGTACGTATTTCGAATTGTTCTTATCTAAGTGTGTTTCTCCAGCTATAGCCTAAAGAAACAAACATAAAATTAATTCTTTATTCATCTACGTAACAGAGTAACAGTTATGGAAATCAACACTCCATTCCGCTAACAAACACGCTCTGACTCTCAATCCTACATCGAAAATAGAGAAATCCTTCCGGAATACTCAAAATTTCCTTTTCCCATTATTCATATGTGTTCCATTACCATGGGGTGTTAATACATGCTGACTTATTGGCACCATCGTTCATGTGCACCCTTCCTTTCTATAATGTCCGTTTCTAAGTAAGCTAATGTGAGATTCTGAATGTTTTGTATCGGCGTAAAGGGTTTGGTAATAATTTTCGAGAGAATTAAAATAATGTAGAATGTATTGAATATACGTGTTATAAAAAAGTCTAAGTGGGTATCTTTAAGGATCATATACTACCCTATTTTGTTAATAATTATATGAAGACTGTTAGGAATGAAACTGTTTATATATATAAAAATAAACCCCTATTTCTCTATTTCTCCTGGTCACGCTATAACTTGAGAACGGCTTTACCGATTTCATTCATTTTTTTTAATGTTTTCTAATACTTCGTAGAGGGTTATTACATTAAAAAAAAATAAGAAAATTTCGCAGAAACTTAGAAAATTTAAGAAAACTTAACGACCAAATTAACTTTTCTAATGGAATCTTAGCGCTTTTGACATAAATGTCAGTCGTTTGACAGTTGGCGCGATTGACAGAATGCGCGCTGCAAATATCGTTTGAAACAGATCGGTCGGAAATATGTTTTTGGAATAATATTTTTTTATTAATTTTATTGAAAGTTTTATTTGATTATTAAGTATACCAATTCGAATTCTATATTCATAGTTAAGACAGGATAATGTCTTTCGGGTCAGCTAGTAGGTAATAAATTAAAACTTTGTCCATTCGTTTTTTCTTCTTGTTGACACTTACTTGAGAACGAAACTGTGCCAGAGTTTGTAAATTTAAACTTTAAACTTCTGAGTGAAAAAAGGATATAGATTACCTACTTTAATTCAAATATACAGTTCATAGCCCTTCGTAAGCATTATGGTACTGTAAATGTGGTATTTTTTCAATAAATGATTATTGTTAGTTTAGTGGTAGCAGTAATGAGAACATATTATGTCTCGACTGCATATTTATGAATCGATATTAACTATTTCAAAATCAATATAAAAAGCCTTTCGGCTATAGTTAGTTAGTTAGTTAGTAATAAGATCAACATGTTTAAAATTCAAGTTCCAGCTTAGAGTGATGAACAAATGAAAGATGATACACACTAGATTCGTCGCTTGGGCCCCCTGTAACTAATATAATCAATTCTTACGTTGTAAGTATAATATATTAGCAGTCCCCGCAGTTTCACCTGCATTTATGGTCACTGCTCCGTTCCTATTAGTCTTAGCGTGATTATATATAACCTATAGCCTTCCTCGATAAATGGGCTATCTAACACTGAAAGAATTTTTCAAATCGGACCAATAGTTCCTGAGATTAGCGCGTTCAAGCAAACAAATAAACTCTTCAGCTTTATATATTAGTATAGATTAAACGTGGGTAATATAATTTATTAACTGAGTTCAGTATTTTAACTAAAAATTACTTTTGTCTGTCTACTATCTCTATATAATCTGTAATAATCTGATTAATGAAATAAAATGTTACTTTTAATCGAATCGACAACGTGTCTTTAATCACTAATCGAATACTTAACGAACTATCAAAAAGAAAATAAAAAATTTACAGAGTATAAGAATGTTGATTGAGTTTTGAGTTTGTTCGTAAAAAATAAACTAAGACTAGAAAAAGCCTTTATTGAAGCATTTTTCCTTTCTCAGGTTGAATCCTTAATAATTATCCAACTTTCATTACTAAAATATATATAATTAAACACTGAAGTATATACAATAAACTGTCGACACATTTAAAAATAACACTTTATTTTTAAATCTACACGCCAAACTTGGGAGCCAAGAACGTATAACAGAATTTGTGATGCCAAATGAGAAATCATTAATAACACACATTAATACTAAAAAATCTGCAAAGTAATTCCATTCCCCGATATTTGACGTAATATATTATTGTTATGATGTCGGCCCGCACGTCACCCCACATGCAAATTGGGGGTGACCCTAGATAGATGTCCCCAAAGCATGTTATTTATGGCAAGTTATGATGTTGTCAAGGAGAGAGGATTACTGAGACTCTATTGGGGTATGCCATTTCTTTTACGCTTGTTATGTATTTTTTAAACTATTTTAGCATTAATACCTTTTACACAAAGTAATAACTTACCTTATATATGAAATAATAACTTTTAAACTTTTGGTTTCCAAATGCAATTACGTACACCAAACTTTTGAACTGTTTATGATTGCACTATGAATGTATTTGCATTTTTCGGTGGTAGCAGTTACTATGACTACAGATTATTACTACAGCGACTTCTATGACTGCAGATTATTACTACAACGACTTCTATGACTGCAGATTATTACTACAGCGACTTCTATGACTACAGATTATTACTACAGCGACTTCTATGACTGCAGATTATTACTACAGTGACTTTTATTACTACAGGTTTTCTATAACTACATACATATACCCAAGCCTATATCCCCGAAGAGATAGGCAGAGGTGTATTAAACACCCACATTTTGGTAATTATAATTTGGTCTCGCTCACGTAATAGGGGGCAAGCCTATTGTCGTCAACCGGGCATTTTGGGAATTGAAAATGAGCAAATTGGTAGTATTTTAAAATGGAAAATAGTTAAGAAAGGAAAGCAAGGATGAATTGGGGAGTTTGAGCAGGTCATCGTCGTATACCTAGCTGTAATTGGAACTGGTTATTGCGAGATAGTCCAAGCCCTCTAACTACCATAACCTCTATAGATATTCGTAATGCCAGAGATAAAATATTATTTACGCATTGCCAACTCGGTACACGGTACAGAGGTAGACCTCTTATCCTGGCTCTCTCACAACCCTGCTCGTAATAGCGGTGGGTCAATTTCTAATAATGTAGGTATATCATGTACGGTTACATAACATAGATGCTTTCATTTATTTCATTCGTACGTTTTACCGCCGTGCTATGTAGTTCATTATGTTTTGGTATTATTACCATATAAATCTAGTAAAAAAATGAACTTAAAACCTGTTCACCCGACCATCAATCTCGCTATCTCTAGCCAGGTTGACCGTCCTAAGTCCTCGGTTGTCGTCCGTTCATTTATCAGCCGACGATTACCAACCCTTGCGTTGAGGATTTTGGAAGAAAAATGAACGCCAATCGCTCGTTCGCAATTGGGTAAATAAATGGATGAAGAATTTAATGCCATTGTCTAGTATATCAATGTTCAAGTAGACAAGTGGAAGGTGTACAATATACAGATAGATATATAGAAAACTAGCGGCGCCCTACGGTAACCCGCGTGTGGCCTATTTGATTTTTTTTTTATGGTATAGGGGGCAAACGAGCAGACGGGTCACCTGATGGGAAATAACTACCGCCGCTCATGGGCAAATGCAACTCAAGGGTCACAAGTGCGTTGCCGGCCTTTAAGGTGGGAGTAGGAGAAGAGGGGGAGAGGGAAGCGTTAGGGCCTCCGGTAACCTCGCTCACTCGGCGAAAATCAATGAAATCATTGCTTCACTGCCGGTTTTCTGTGAGGCCGTTGTATCAACCCGGTCGAGATGGCCCATACGTACCAAAGCATGAGTCTCCCACGATTAATTCAGGTCTCTAGCTATCTACATACCAAGTTACATCGCTATCGGTTTAGTAGTTTTTGCGTGAAATAATAACCAACATCCATACATCCTCACAAACTTGCACGTTTATAATACCTATTAGTAGGATTCTTTATTGTACATCACTTGTACAATACAATACAATACACTTTATTGTACACCATGAGGAACAGTTTAAAACATTTACAAAGACAACCAAATAATGGTACAAACGGCGGTCTTATCGCTAGTTGCGATTTCTTACAGACAACCTTTAGATTGACATATGCAATGGATTTGTTTATAGGACAGTTAACAGGGGTACGAAGAATTAAAAAAAATAGGCAGTCTGCCGACAGAAGTGAAACCTCCCTCCCTCTCCATGTCTCTCTGACGCTGTACCTGTAAATATAAGAAACTCGCCACTGTCTTACGAATTTTCGATCTCGTCATAAAAATATTTTTTTAAATATCTGACGCTCGGACACATTTTCGATCAGGGTTACGTGTCCTGACGCGAGTTTAATATTTTTTCCCATCTCAAAAAGTGCTCAATGCCGCTAAAGAAGTTTTCACTTCAATAACAATTGTATTACCTTACCTATACATACCTTACCTATATTAGAAATATCCAGTATTATAAGCAAGTGAAATATTACTGTAACAGTAATCAGTGACCATTTTTTTTAAATGTGCAGTGGTAGTCACTAAACACGTCTAATAGATTTAGGCAATGCATTCCTGGAATAGGCTTGCAATGTGTAGTTCAAAAGAATCATATCGTATGAAATGACGATACTTGTTAATAAAAAAAAATTTACAATTTAAAACCGACTCGAAAATCCCTTCAACGATTAGAAAAGAGCTGATTATCTTCGAAAGGCTGAACAGATTTTCTTGAATGATATCTAAGAACACTCCCGACTAATTCACCTTTCAAACAATTGACTGGCCTGTTGGTCTAGCGGTCAGTGACCATGACTGCTAAGCCAGAGGTCGTGGGTTCCATTCCCACTCAGGACAAATAATTGTGTGATGAGCACGATAATTTGTTCTGTGTCTGGGTGTAATTTATCTATAACATGTATGTATTTAGTAATATATAAGTATGTTTATCAGCAGTCTGGTTACTATAGTATAGGCTCTGCCTAGTTTGGGATTAGACGGCCGTGTGTGAGATGTGCAGAGTTATTATAATTATTAAACAAAATCAAAATCGGTTCATCCGTTCGGGAGCTACGATGCCACAGACAGACACACACACACGTCAAACTTATAATACACATAAAGGTAGGTATACGGACCTACGTATATGTGTATTTTTAACAAGTATCGTCTATGTATTGGTAGATTTCCGCTATAATTCTAAACTTAATAATTATTAAGTTTAGAAGTATAGCGGAAATCGCCCTTGTAGGTGTGACCTAATTATTATGTTCTAAGAACCAACCAACATTTCATATTTGATTAACCAAATTATGATTACAATGTGTTTTCTGTGTTAAAGCATCATGCTAAAAGATTTTAACTCTGATTGTACATGTGTAGAAATGAGCCAGTATTTGGTGCATGTATCAAATAACGGCAAATACGCCACGTGCTGGGATCATCCCGGTCAGAGCGGCCGGACATCGAACGGGGCCGGTCGACCGGACAATTGCAGCGTTAAAGAGAACTGCACACTACACAAGTATAATTTTATTGAATAATTTAATAGGTTGATTTCAAGCAAACATAATTATTGGTAATGATGTCCTAAGTAATTAAAATAAAAATACATTTAGGGATACTCTCTTCTTTAGCAAAATAAGAAACAGAAAAGGAACAAAAACTAGCCCAAGTATTATGAGTATTCAAAGGTAGTGTGTGCAAACATTAATTATGCAAAGATTATTAGTGTAGCAAAGGCGTGTTGAAATCAAAACTATAGGACCTGTTTCTCAATGACCAATAGACAGCAAAATAGGACCGCACCAATACCTGTTATCACTGTATCAACATTCCTGTTTTGAAAGGAAATTATTCTAAAACTGCACGATAGTGTAAGAATATGTATTGTGTACCTAAGTAAATGAGCGTGTCTCGCCATTAAACGTCAAAGTTTGGCAAGGTATATTATGTATAAATAAACTTACATTGTGCCTTGATAATAAATAATAAAAAAAATATTACACTAGTAAAACTTATTTTCATATGTAAGCAACGGAACACCAACCATCGGGATTGTTTTCAGTCGGTAAAAGACCGATTGACCACTTCACATTTTACGCAACGCGCCATGGCTTCGCACGGGTAGCACAACATATATTGATTTTTTCCGACATTTACTTGTTGCAGATGTCGGAAAAAATCATACTTAGCTATTTCACACAAAACCTTAATAAAATTATACACCTTATATCATGAATCGCTTTGTCTCTCGGTAAAATCCGTTAAAAGATCTAAGCGTTCAGAGGGACAGATAGCGTGAAGCGAATTTGTTTTATACTATGTAAAGATTGCATATACTCATGAATATTCACATAATAATATAGATATTAAGTAGTATCGTTGTTTTATGAGAATGTACACATTAGCTCAGTTACTTTTAGAAACTTCCCATATATCAATAAAGCTGATATCTACAAGAAAATAATATAATATATTATGACCAAACAGCTGAAAACTTGCCCTTTATTTTGTTTTAACGCCGGGGGCACTGTGCACTAGATTGATTCTGCGGCCCAACCTGAAAGTTATAATACTATCAACACTATCAACTGTAAAATAATGGTTAAAATATTAATGTAAAATATGAAACACAAATACATTTTCTTATTTTACTTTTAAAGTCAAAAATACACTGTGTACACTATCCTTAACATTATTCGAAATTCGAATTCAAACCAATGAACGAGCAATGCATTCCCTGTGCTAACTTATCTTTTTATTAAATATACGAATTTCAACCTTATTATTAATGTCGATAGAAGTTATATAAGGAGCAAAAAGGTTTGGTTATGAATACAGAATTGATATTGTGAGGTATCGGGCCGTGTTGTCACACATGTTGTTCGTATTAAACGATTGACTGGTTGAAGGTTATTTTACGTCCACTATAGAGGCACTGGTATTATTTATGCGCTTTAGTATAACTATTTGTCATTTAAAGGTCAAATGTACGGTAATTCATTAAGTTATAGCTGACACAACTCCATCAGTGACTGGAAAAAAGGGTCCTCAATAATAACTTCTTCCACCTTGCCACTTCCTGTTATTCGGGGTAAGCTTTTCTGATCCCAATGCACCACTTGTTCCGATGGTTAGCATCGTCAGTAGATAGATCGCACTTCTCCATGTCTTTGTGAACAGTCATCATTTAAGAAGTTAGCGGTCTACCCCTCTCATACAAAGGCACTTTTTCAGCACTTGGTTATCAGGTCTTCTCACCACATGACCGTACCATCTAAGCCTGGATTCGGTCTCCCACACCTTGTAAGTGGGAGAGCCATGCTTCGGCACGTATGGGCCGGATCGACCCGAGTGATACCACGGTCTTACACAAAACCGACAGTTAAGCAATGCTTACATTGTATTTCGTCGAGTGAGTGAGGCAGTAATCCTTCCCTCTCCTCCTCTTCCCCTCTCAGCACACTCCCTCTTTCCCCCTTTCTCGTACTCCCACCTTATAGGCCTTATATTTATTAACATAAATAAAAACCTGCCCAATGTAGCGTGCGCATTACAGTAATGTGCAGTTTCTGCTCATCAGTCTTTTTCATAGCCCAGGTTTCACTACCGTAGAGTAAAACCGGTCTTACAGCTGTTTAAAGACCTTGCCTTTGATTTTCATAATCATTTTTGGATCACACAGAACGCCTGTTAATGTACATACGCCATTTATTCCAACCTGACGTTGTTCTGTGGATAATTTCATTGGATATCAATCCATCTTCTGAAATCATCAATCAATCAATCATCAATTTTCTGAAAACAGATCGTAAGTACTTCAATTTATTTACTCTCGGTAAGGCTACGCCGTCTAGTTTTATTTTGGCGTTGGTTAGGCTAGTGTCAGGATTGTATCTGCATACCATACATTCAGTCTTTATTCGACTGATGCGCTAAATAAACAAAAAGAAAATATAGTTTTTAATCTTTATTTATATGATCACGTGAAAAAAAGGGTTTCTGAAAACTAACAACAAGTCTGCGGAATAAAGTTGAAAAAAAAAGTTCGTAATAGCTACTAGTATAGTATTATGTTATCTGTGGTAATAAGGCAAGGTTTTCCTTTATGATCTATTGGGGGTTTTACAACATTTTATCTTATAAATTGTTAATTTAAGTTATAAACATAGAATTACTTGATTATTGGAATTAGTAACTTCCTTTGAGGTAATACTACCACTGCGGTAAATAAAAATATTTTTTTTAAATTTAAACCATTTAAGTAGTTTTTGCGTCTTAAACTTACACACAGTAAATTCTTTTTTAATACAAAATTAACTTTCTTTCCTTTTAAAAGTCATTATTCTTAAGCATATTTCGTTGAAGAGAATTCGTTGTTGGCATTTTTTTTAAATTTCACTAACTTCGTGAAGTTTGGAATACTCAAACTCATTATATATAGAAGAAGTGCAGAAATCCAGCAGACGATATCTAATTTAAATAAATTGTGCAGTTCCTCAATATACTCCTCAACCTAAGAAAGATTTTTTTTTAATCTATAAAATATTTGTAATTTCAAATCTGTAAAGATTCAGCTTAATTATCGCCAATGACATTTATAATTGCACTCTCGGCACAGACTATACAGACAATGGCCACATAAGTGGCGTGGCGTGAATAGTGGCCACTGCATCGCTCCATTAGCGATTATTGTACTAGTTTTGTACTAACAAACTGGACGACCACAGATATTAGCATACTGGAAGCAACCGTTTTATAGTCCTTGATAATAAGATAGTTTATTATGGTTAAAATAAATTATTAAACAGGCGCACACAGTTTCTATTTTCAAGTTTATTATTTGAACTAAATGATAATTATGGTAATGTAGCGTTAGAAATGAATTTAAACCCAATAATCAAAACTGATGTTTATGACTGATAAGAGTACGCAAGAAAGAGTTTAATTTACTTTCTGTAGATATTGCATTGCTCCAATTATATTAATCGCAGTGCCACATATAGAGATAAATAGAGAAGTCTCGCAATGGCCGCAGTGATTTTTTTTTATTTTATGTAATAATTATTTCATGTAATAAATATTATTAATTGGTTTCTTCAATTTTAAATTCCGAACTGAATCCTCTATAAGCAATTCCCTTCGGATTGCTTATAGAGGGCACTATTACATATTTGAATAAAGTGAAACTACAACAGCCAGTTAAGGTCCATCGTAGATTTTTCAAACTCTCTTTGTTTTCTTTCTTCACGTGATGCATGTTACAATTTCCTAAACAGAAATAGTTTATACAAAATGCATCAAAAAGTCTGACATATCCAGTAACTTTACATCCGCACAAATGGACACAACCCTGCCAAATTCTTTGTTCATATTTACTCTGACTATTATTTATTACTATCGTATCGACTGCGCTCAGTAGCAGTGCCAAGTGCGCTATTACTTTGGCGAATGAAGCCTCTTCCTGTGAGACTTTATCTCTTTGTCTTGTAACAAAATTAAACTTGGAGTTTTTGGTACTGAGTGCCAATTTTGTTTTCATATTGAAATTAGTTTGGCAGGTTTTTGGCTGTAAAATTTTTAATGGTTCTATTGGTTTTATGGTGATTTATTTATTAATTATACACATACCTACTATATAATGTCCTCTTAATAATCTTGCAAATTACTACATAGAAAGCTGTTAAAACTCTAGTCAACTGGAATGGAAGAGATTCGAATGCAATCACTCTATCACAAGAGAGTAAACATTTCATGGAAAAAAATATATCTGTGATAAAACAAAAAAGACAACACGGTCAAAGTTGGCAAACAAGCGGATTGGCTGTTACATGGTAAGTAGTTACCGGTATCTATAAAGAGTTGCAATACCTGTGATATTATTAATGCATTGACAATATTATTCCCCATTGAGCTGCTATGACCCCACTCAATAGCAGCAAACATTTCTTTAGGATTTTATAGTCTGGGCCTCTAACTCGAACAGGAACCTGTAGTGTGGTATTACCTTCACTTATTTCGTATACTTTCATTAAATTCAAATCTTTATCAAGAGCGGTGAATTTAAGTTCACGGAACCCCCACGGGTCAACACCTCACCGAGGGTGAAGTGGTATGTCAGACTCGAACCAACTGAAACCACGCGGTGTTCCGTCACAAGTGAGTCTATGGCAGGGGACCCAGGATACCCTAGGAAGGAAGCTTCGAAAACCCCTGCAGACTTTGACCTCCGGATCAGCAGGCGACCACACCATGTAATAGGGGGGGGGCCTTACCCCCGTCCAGATGAGAGAGGCACGCGCGGAACCCGTTGCGCCCCCGTCTCAGGCCTGCTTCTGCTGGGGTAACGGTCAGCCCAACCCGCTACCCCCAGACCAGCGCTAATGGAGGACGGAGATCATTCAGCGTTCTCCGGCGCCTGGTGCGTCTTCTGCGGGATAGGAAAGTGCTTGTCCTCGCCCATTCCAGTTCCACCGCCTCTTTGGCAAACTAACCATAAATAATCGCAATTCTAGTAAAAAATATGTTTTCTCAGAAAAGTTAAACTCCATTGATACTTATAAATATAGAATTTGTCCATTTTAGTCAATTGAATTATTAAAAAAGACTAATACTATTACTAAAGTATTTTAACATCTTTTAGCACTTGGTCTTTCGAGCCAGCAACTATTTTTGTGCTCCATCCTATCTTTTAAGTGCAACTACGCCTAAAGTGCAATCAGTTTTCCAGAGTTATGCAGTTGTTGAAACTACGATACAGTTTGTCTTTCTTAGCTTTACGTTTTAAGAGACGCTGCACATTGTTTTATGTTTAGTGTGTACTGCATTGATGCTGGCTCGTTCAGAGTAAGACACTGAACTAGTATTTTTGGCAGTTTTCGTAGTTAATTCATTTATCTCCGTAATCAAAACAGGAGTTCCTGAATCGATTTTATAAAACCTCAATTGATTTGAATTACTCCACTTGATTTCTTTTTTGGAATTAAATTACAGTGTGATGATCATCATATCAACGCCTCTGAAGCTGACTTCTGACAAGAAAAATTGAAATAGACCTTTTTTTATTTTTCATAGAAGAAGGAGTGGACCAACAGAATATCTGGTGTTCCTCCGGAGCAGAGAGCCTCCGAGTAGACTGAGTATCGATGCAATTCAAAACGCCATACTTTTCGATTGCCATAAGGCGTCCTCATTAATATTATTTTCTTTTTGATTGTATTCATTACCTAAGAACAGATTCACTTTCAGAACAGATTCAGATTTTCTTTAAAGCAAACCATTGCATTTTAATACCAAACCGATTTACTTAGTATCCTAATAGGAGCGATAGACTCATAAGGGTACTTACAGAGTGCGGTGATGCAATCGCCGCTCTAAGGCCACCTTAGACACCATACTTTATCCGTACTCACAATTAGTTGCTGCGAGATGGCAGGTAAAACTATACGACAGAGGAAGGCATGGAGTTGAAACTGTAGACAAGAAATTAAACGTGGGGTCTTTTACACTTTCGATGGAGATTGTGCGACTTTAAATCAAAATCAGAATTATTTATTTCATGTAAACCCATTGTAGGTATTTTTGAATTGTCAGGAGGAGTCAGTCAGTATAAGTAGGTCGTGAAGCTAGTTGCTTGTTCCAAAGTTGCCTGTTTAAGAGGAAGCAGTTATGTCAAACACAATTTTTTAATGCAATCGCAGATTTTATATGTCAATGAGCACTAATATATACTAGTGGTAAACATTTTTAAGTTTATGCAAAAATGCTATGTAACGTCATCATAAACGTCATGTCCTAAATAATTAAACTTCAATTAGGTACTAATGTTTTTAAAACATTTAACGAAAATATACTACTTAAAATTACACGATTAGATTTGATAAAAACCAAAATCTAAGTTCTTATGCCAACATCCTTTAGCTAACAAAAATAATCAACTCCTCTCTAGACCATCTTTGTGCCAATCTCGTCGCCGTCGCACAAGTCGTTAGTAACAAACTCCACACATTTGTGTCACCGGATACAATCCCATTATAATTTTAAATTTTAGCCTCATTTATTTACGTTTGCACCCAATGTGGCGCCCGCGCAATCTTTGATGTGTTTTTGATATCATCCGAGCTCTTTCAGGGAAAGTTTGATACTTTTAATTTTTTAATAAGTTCAGTGGTTGACTCGATTTAGTAAGGAAAGAAAATATTCCACATTTACGAACAATCGCATTCTTTTAATGGGAAACTATCCTGCTTTCTTACAATCGTATCGGTAATACTGTTTTTTTATTTTTTATTTGGGATGCTTACGGCTTAAACAGTATTAAAATTAAATACGTAGTAGCAGATGACAATTACAAGTTTTCACATTTAATTAATATTATCAATTACTTTTGCAGGGGCAAAACACATTTCGAAGAATTAATTCGTGCATGCAAAAAAATGTCCATTAAGGCGGTAAGGTAAGAAAATAATTGTGTGAGGGAGTTTAGTTTTTTCAACCCTGTTATTGCAAATCGTTCAGGATTATCCTTGGCTGTCGCCATCTTTGGAGTTGAATAAGCGTATGTGGGTGGGAGGTTTACTTTATTAATGACTGTATTATGTAGTTTTCCTATTGTTATACAGTAATTGAGTGTGACACACAGTGAAATTAAACTTTTCACTTTGATGCAATTTAAATAATTATTAAATCGAAAAACTGGTTTTAAAATATTCAACATACTGGATTATGCTAATACAGGTGTAAGTGATGTTATAGTGATTTTTGGGGCTGTTTCTGTGTTTTGAATATTTTGTTACATTTTCCTCACATATAATTTCCATTTGTAAGTAATGTAATATGATATAGTAATTGATTTGATGGCAATAAATGATTTTCATTTGATTTGATCTATCTATACTAATATATAAAGCTAAAGAGTTTGTTTGTTTACTTGAACGCGCTAATCTCAGGAACTACTGGTTCGATTTGTAAAATTCTTTTAGTGTTAGATAGCTTCATTTATCGAGGAAGGCTATAGGCTATATATCATCACGCTAAGATCAATAGGAACGGAGCAGTGAACATAAACGCAAATTCGCGTAATTCCCGTATAAGTACATAATTATATCATAGAACGCGAAAGTTTAAAAGTTAGTAAAAGATAAGAATGCGTTAAAAACGTTGATATTGCTAATTTTACAAACAATTTGCTTGCGCATGAAATCGAATATTACAAACTTTTAACAACTCTACTTCATCAGATGGTTCATTTAATGAGTAGATAATCTCCTCCTGTTTTATGAGTACTGTGACAGTACCGTATCTTAACACCACGCATAGATTTTAACAAAAACATTTTTAGCTTTTTAAATTGAATATAATTAGTTACAAGATTTTTTTTGCACGTTTGCACGTACTTATGCAGGTCCTCAATCACACCGTAATGTAACATAAAATAAAAATATCATTAGCCCACGGTGCGCTCTCTAAATTATGAAATAATACGCCGAGCGCAGGTGTGACCTCCGCTCCTATTGTACGTTACTTTTTACTCTTGTTATTAGGGTTCAGTGGTGTAAGGTTAAAATTATAAGTAACACAAAGTATTTAACGAAGGTAATTTTCAATTCTACATAAATGATTGAGCCTGAATGTTTATCATCCAGCAAGTTTACTTCCGATCTGTATTCTTCCTACAGATCCTACTAATTTAAAATAAATTTACTACATAATATGATCACGTTTTGAAATGCAAAGATATAAGTACAGCCTACTCCTAACATATGAAGAAACCTAGAAACATTTCAGAGGAACTCTGGACTGATTGCAAGGTTCCAATATGGGGAAAAAAATAAAAAAAATTAAAAGAAGTTGAAAAATTATGAAAGTAATTTTTTACGATGCGCGCGCTCACCGTCATGAAAAACTAACACCCTGAAGTTAGCTAGTCAACATTTTAGTTTTTCAAAAAAAGTTACCACCTTCACGATAGTGGTAAAAATGGTTTTTACATTATTACTTTGAGTACGTTTGTAGAATTTGAGGTTAGTTGACGGTATTTATTATTTACGATAATTTACTGTGATTATAAGTGATAAAAATAGTTTTTACATATTACTTTGAGTACGTTTGTAGAATTTGAGGTTAGTTGACGGTGTGTATTATTTATTATGATATTTAAATAACATTTATTTAACTAGATAAAAGTATAACTTCTTACGTGCGTACATAAGTACACACACACACTTTTTATCTAAAATAATGACTGATCCAATCTAATGCTGTTAGATTGGGTCTTTCGTCGTTTCGGTCTAGTTTGGTGTGGGCCCACCGGCCGAAATGACGATTTTGATAAAGAAAGTTTGGACCCACATTGATTTTCTTAACTTGTTGATTTATTGCATCTACCATGTTTGTAGCTAGATTATTAGTTTAATTTGTAATGGAATACGGCAGTTTTAAATATTGAATCACATGTTTGTGGAAGCTAGAGTTAGTTTAATACTCCACCTACTTATTTGTTGAACAGAGAACAGAATTCAATATATCAAAGTAAAGTTTATACAAGTTAATTTCTATAACTCACAATAAGACAATTAATGCGTAGATTTTTCTTCTCGCGTTTATTCCAGTCCTGCTATTTTCCAAATGATGTAGCAACCACACAGCTCGCGCAAGTCTATTATATCTTTTATGTTTTTTTTTGTTATTTATTATTATTATATTGAATCTTGGGATAGTGGTTTTTTATTTATTGTTTCTATAATTCAACGTGAATAGTACATTCTATCAGATTAAAAACTTAAATGTGAATTTATGGGCAAGTTCTCGTCACTAAAAAAAGAAAACAAACTACAATTTAGCGCCAAGTTCAACAATGTTTCAATCTAAATCTTCTGAATAGTTTAATATAAACTTAAAGAGTTTTTGTATAGGTAAATATGAAATCTAAAAGTAGGTATGAAGATAGTTACGTAAACAACTAGCCAAGTTCATATTAAACCATTCACTCTTGCGCATAGATAATATTTAAAATACGTTCTATACGAGTCCTTATAATTAACTTATAACACATATTTTTGAGGTTTTTGAAGTGAAAACTTCTTTAGCGGCGTTATTGCAAATCGTTCAGGATTATCCTTGGCTGTCGCCATCTTTGGAGTTGAATAAGTGTATGTGGGTGGGAGGTTTACTTTATTAATGACTGTATTATGTAGTTTTCGTATTGTTATACAGTAATTGAGTGTGACACACAGTGAAATTAAACTTTTCACTGTGATGCAATTTAAATAATTATTAAATCGAAAAACTGGTTTTAAAATATTCAACATACTGGATTATGCTAATACAGTTGTAAGTGATGTTATAGTGATTTTTGGGGCTGTTTCTGTGTTTTGAATATTTTGTTACATTTTCCTCACATATCATTTCCATTTGTAAGTAATGTAATATGATATAGTAATTGATTTGATGGCAATAAATGATTTTCATTTGATTTGGTCTATCTATACTAATATATAAAGCTAAAGAGTTTGTTTGTTTACTTGAACGCGCTAATCTCAGGAACTACTGGTTCGATTTGAAAAATTCTTTCAGTGTTAGATAGCTTCATTTATCGAGGAAGGCTATAGGCTATATATCATCACGCTAAGATCAATAGGAACGGAGCAGTGAACATAAACGCAGGTGAAACTGCGGGGACTGCTAGTAAAAGATAAGAATGCGTTAAAAACGTTGATATTGCTAATTTTACAAACAATTTGCTTGCGCATGAAAGCGAATATTACAAACTTTTAACAACTCTACTTCATCAGATGGTTCATTTAATGAGTAGATAATCTCCTTCTGTTTTATGAGTACTGTGACAGTACCGTATCTTAACACCATGCATAGATTTTAACAAAAAACATTTTTAGCTTTTAAAATTGAATATAATTAGTTACAAGATTTTTTTTGCACGTTTGCACGTACTTATGCAGGTCCTCAATCACACCGTAATGTAACATAAAATAAAAATATCATTAGCCCACGGTGCGCTCTCTAAATTATGAAATAATACGCCGAGCGCAGGTGTGACCTCCGCTCCTATTGTACGTTACTTTTTACTCTTGTTATTAGGGTTCAGTGGTGTAAGGTTAAAATTATAAGTAACACAGTATTTAACGAAGGTTATTTTCAATTCTACATAAATGATTGAGCCTGAATGTTTATCATCCAGCAAGTTTACTTCCGACCTGTATTCTTCCTACAGAGCCTACTAATTTAAAATAAATTTACTATATATGATCACGTTTTGAAATGCAAAGATATAAGTACAGCCGACTCCTAACATACGAAGAAACATAGAAACATTTCAGAGGATCTCTGGACTGATTGCAAGGTTCCAATATGGGGAAAAAAAATAAGAAAATTTTTAAAAAAGTTGAAAAATGATGAGAGTAAATTTTTACGATGCGCGCGCTCACCGTCATGAAAAACTAACACCCTGAAGTTAGCTAGTCAACATTTTAGTTTTTCAAAAAAGTTACTTCACGATAGTGATAAAAAAGGTTTTTACATAATATATTACTTTGAGTACATTTGTAGAATTTAAGTTTAGTTGACGGTATGTATTATTTACGATAATTTACTGTGATTATAAGTGATAAAAATGGTTTTTACATATTACTTTGAGTACGTTTGTAGAATTTGAGGTTAGTTGACGGTGTGTATTATTTATTATATTTAAATAAAATTTATTTAACTAGATAAAAGTATAACTTCTTACGTGCGTACATAAGTACACACACACACTTTTTTATCTAAAATAATGACTGATCCAATCTAATGCTGTTAGATTGGGTCTTTCGTCGTTTCGGTCTGGTTTGGTGTGGGCCCACGGGCCGAAATGACGATTTTGATAAAGAAAGTTTGGACCCACATTGATTTTCTTAACTTGTTGATTTATGCATCTACCATGTTTGTAGCTAGATTATTAGTTTAAGTTGTAATGGAATACGGCAGTTCTAAATATTGAATCACATGTTTGTGGAAGCTAGAGTTAGTTTAATACTCCACCTACTTATTTGTTGAACAGAGAACAGAATTTAATATATCAAAGTAAAGTTTATACAAGTTAATTTCTATAATTCACAATAAGACAATTAATGCGTAGATTTTTCTTCTCGCGTTTATTCCAGTCCTGCTATTTTCCAAATGACGTAGCAACCGCACAGCTCGCGCAAGTCTATTATATCTTTTATGTTTTTTTTTGTTATTTATTATTATTATTATTATATTGAATCTTGGGATAGTGGTTTTTTATTTATTGTTTCTATAATTCAACGTGAATAGTACATTCTATCAGATTAAAAACTTAAATGTGAATTTATGGGCAAGTTCTCGTCACTAAAAAAAGAAAACAAACTACAATTTAGCGCCAAGTTCAACAATGTTTCAATCTAAATCTTCTGAATAGTTTAATATAAACTTAAAGAGTTTTTGTATAGGTAAATATGAAATCTAAAAGTAGGTATGAAGATAGTTACGTAAACAACTAGCCAAGTTCATATTAAACCATTCACTCTTGCGCATAGATAATATTTAAAATACGTTCTATACGAGTCCTTATAATTAACTTATAACACATATTTTTGAGGTTTTTGAAGTGAAAACTTCTTTAGCGGCGTTGTGCACTTTTTGGGATCGGTAAAAAATGTTAAACTCCCGTTAGGACACGTGACCTGGTCGAAAATTCGTAAGACGGAGCCGAGTTTCTTATATTTAAAAAAATATAACATTCGAAATTCAAACAAACATTTATGAGCGGCCAGGAGCGCAGAACTTCCAGTGTATCCTATGTATTCATTTAGATAATATGTTATTACCTAATTTTTATTTTTAACCTAATTATATATACACAGATGTGTGTGTGTGTGTGTGTGTGTGTGTGTATATGCAAATATATTGTGAAGTTATGTTTTCACTTCTGACGTGCAGTCCTACGACTGACTGTTTTTTTTGTAATGTGTTTTATTGCAAAGAAAATTAATCTCTTAAGCAGATCTACCGACCGACAATACTACCTTATAACTTAAGGAAAATAATAACTTATTTCTTACGATACGGAACCCGTTTACATCTAAAGCCATCCCAGGCGTGGCTGGTGCAGAGTTTATTTGTAAATTTTCACATTATTTTACATTTTTCTAAAGTTTCACGTGCGATTCCGTTCCCCTGGTGGGAATTTCTGTTGGCTCACAAATAATAACCGTTGACTTCTCGCTTGCATATCTTCATTTAGATGTGATTGGGGTACACTACTGTGCTGAATTATTATAACTTTCATATTGAAACAGAAAATACCTATATTGTATTCTACTCTTTATTGTACACCAAAAACATCAGAAAGAGCAAGAATAAAGCAATATTATGCGGCTAATACAATTGGTAGCCTTATTGCACTGTGGCAACATCTAACAGGCAACCATGGATAATATAGCATAATAGGCAAATAGACGAAATTTAAATAAATCAGTCGTCATTTTTAACCGAATTTATTCAAATTTCGCAAATGTGTCTATAAATAAGATGAATCACCCACAGAGAAGGTCTACGTTCAGAAATGCTGTCAAGTTTGTTTCGTTTTTTTTTAATGTGTAATGGAATAGGCGTTCGTCTTCCAACTCCAAAGACGAATATGGTACACACCTATCATAGAGAAACCTATTCAGTCTACATTTGAACGTTCCAGGATTAATAGTTGACTGGAAAAATAGACGCAGGCACTTCATTCCAAATTTAAACTCGAACCAAAAAGGAGCTGTCAAAGCATTTAGTTTTGGTTTTTTGGTGTTTCGGTAATGAAAAGATGGATCCTTTGTCTGTGTCTAGTAGTCCGATGAAAAAATGGTGAGGATTCAATCAGTTTCTATAGGTAAAGATAACAAATAACAAGCATCCCATACTCCCATCTGAAAGGCTGGCAGCGCACTTGTGAATCTTGAGTTGCAGGTGTCCATGGGCGATGGTACACTATCAGGTGACTCGTCTGCTCGTTTTCCCCCGATAATAAAAAAAAAAAATCAAATTTCCCTACACCATACAAACATTTACAAGCCTTCTTTTCGTTTGATACGTTGATGAAGTTCAATAGGCCTCTGCCTACTCCCTAGGGGATATAAACTTGAGTATATGTTTGTATGATACGTTGCCCTTCTAAAAGTGTAAAAGATAATACACCTTAATGCTTAATCCTTCTAATAATAAATTAATTAAGTATAAAGTAGCTGAGGAAATCATATTGATATTTGTTTTACAGAGTAATCACCAATCCGATACCAACGCATATTGATTCGGGAGCAGCTTATATATGAGGAAAACGACAATTTTCCTTTATTCACTAACTTTGATAAAAACTGAGTTTTAGTCCCAAAATTAGTGAATTAATTAAAATGAAAATTACTAAAATCCAAAGCCAAAGGGGCGATACACCTGAGCTTGGGAGGAATGGGACGAATGGCACAGAAACACTAATTAAATATAAGTGGAAATATTTTAATAAGTTTACGTGGGCACGCCGGTCTCTGTTTAAAACAAATATTATGTCCGCTTGCACTGTACGTTAACGCTAGGCCGCGAAAACACCGACAACTTGTAAAAAGGAAAGATAATGAAAATATAAAGATATTAAATAAATTAATAAAAATTAAGAAGTACCCATTTTGCCCTACTCAAGTACCCATGGCTAGCGAATTCTGTATTTTATTTGATCGGTATAGAGAAACAGATGAACTATGGACACTATAAAAGACGAACATACCGCTAAAATTCACATGAAAAGTGATTTTGTTTTTATCACGAAATAAATAGTATAAAAAGAACATAGACTACACACGAATAGTCTGAGGAGAATTAATTAAATCAGGACTATACCAGTATTGCTGATAAATTTAAATGATTTTATAGCTCCTTTTTTATGGTATAGGGGGCAAACGAGCAGACGGGTCACCTGATGGTAAATGACTACTGCAGCCCATGGGTACCTGCAACTCAAGAGTCACAAGTGCGTTGCCAGCCATTAAGGTGGGAGTAGGGGAAGGGTGGAAGGGGGGATTGGTTGGAGGCAAGGGTGGAAGAAGAGGAGGGGGAGGGAAGGGTTAGGGCCTCCGGTAACCTCACTCACTCGGCGAAAAGCAAAGCAAGTATTGCTTCACTGAAGGTTTTCTGTGAGGCCGTGGTATCATTCCGGTCGAGCCGGCCCATACGTGCCGAAGCATGGCTGCTGCGGCAAATAAATGATTTCAGTTGAGTTTAATCACGATCTTCTTTAAGGTGCTTCGGAAGTTTAAGACTTTAATTCAATGAAAAAATCTGTTACGCTTTGTCTCCTTCCAATTTATTTATTAGATTTGTCGCACACTAGTAATTGATTAAAGACTAAATTTGGACAATTTAAAGATAATTTTTATAAATCGCTGTCGCTTCCGCTTTATTAGTGGCTGCAACACAAGCGTTGAATTTTAATATCATTACTTGTGCTGCGTTTTTAATTTTATAAAAGCAGAATGTTTCTTTTGTTAGAGTTACTTGTATTTTGTATTCGGTGCCCACCTGTTTACGTTGCGTACTTCATTTAAGATTTTATATAACTCCAATATGTATGGTATCACTTTTAGTCCTAACTTTGACTGCAGGAATGACGCACGAGGTTTGAGAAGCCTTATGCATGAACAAGAGTTATTAAACAAAAGTTTAATTTCTTTGTTTTTTACGCTTCATACAGTAAGGTTCAAGTTTCATGTATCTTTTCTCAAATTTGGTTAACAAAGCAACACTATGTTTTTACCTCGCTTACATGCATAAGACACAACGTAGCTATCTACGTGATAGTTATATATTGCTTAGGATAACATAGATTTTGTAACTTGAATCTATAGAATTCGAATAACACAAAAAATATGTGCTCAAATTATGATTTTGCCAAATACCATTGGGTCAAGTATTTTTCACGATCCTCTTATAAAAGAAGTATTTGGATCACAAATTTAGAGTTTTAAGTCTAGGTGTACCCTTAAGGTTCCTTTCGTCCCTTTCCATTTAAAGAGACGCTGTTGAGTTGATGACAAAAACCGTAGAACTGATCTGCTATGGACTGGAACGGTTGTTTTATTCCGATCAATGGAAATATTATAATCTTTCTATATCACATTAATTACCATTATATATTATTAAACGTTTTCTACCTTAAAATCTATTACGACACATACGCAGTTGCTATAGGCACTAGGAGAATCATTAAGACTTCTTGAAGTTTGTTAACCTCATTTCTTCTCACAAGACTCAACCATTTCGAAACGGGTAGTTATAGATCGACACAGGCAGATACGGTATTATTTGCTATCCACTTTTTAATATATTTTAGGGTTCCGTACCTCGAAAGGAAAAAATAGAACCCTTATAGGATCATTTTGTTGTCCATCCGTCCGAGTGTCTGTCTGTCTGTCACAACCCTTTTTCTCAGGAACGCGTGGAGGTATCAAGCTGGAATTTATGTCAAATACTCAAGTCTACTGTTCCTTGGAGCTGTGAAAAAATCAAACTTCTAAGTTAACGCAATCAAAAGATACAGCCGTTTATGTCACAAATTTCAGCAAAATTTTCGACACTCGCAAGGGAATCAAAACCTACAGGGTACTTCCCGTGAACTCAGAATCTTGAAATTTGGTACGAAGCAACGTCTTATAGAACAGATAAAGGAAAAATTGCGAAAACCGTAAATTTTTAGTTACATCATATAATAAAAATATTTTTAATAATTTTAAACCCTACCCCTTTCCTCATGAACGCGTAGAGCTATTAAATTGAAAATTATATCAAACACTCAAATCTATAATACCTTTAAGTTGTAACAAAATCCAACTTCTATGTCAACGCAATCAAAAGAAACAGCAATTTAAGCCGCATATTTTCAAACTCGCAACTACTCGCAAGGGAATCAAAACCTAAAGAGTACTTTTAGTCGACCTAGAATCTTGAAATTTGGCATGAAGCACTGTTTTATAGCACAGATAAAGGAAAAATTGCGATTATTGTTAATTTGTTGTTATATCACATAAAAAAATAGTTTTTGTGATTACAAACTAATATTTTGCGGTTGGATTGTTAACTTTGTCGTACATCGCAACCGCGAAGTTAAGTTTGTCTTTCGAAAAAGACGAGCAAAAGTTTTTGAGAATCGATACCCGAGATGGACGTTCTATCTACATACAAGTTTACGGAACCCTCGGTGTGCGATTCAGACTCGCACTTGTCCGGTTTTTTTTTTCATTTGACAGAGCAACTTATTGTTGCTATGACTTTGTGTGTTTTTGCTTTTTAAATAAGACAACTCGATTGTTGAATTTAAATTTGAAGTTCAGCACTATCATTAGCAGCCCTGATAATTACGCAAAGTAGGTTATTTCTTAAATATTGTATGTTCTTATAATTTTTTTCAGAATATTAAGCATTTTTTAGTTTCTTCTATCGGTTTCATTTAAGTTCCTCCTTCAGTCTATAAAACATAAAATAATCATAGCTGGTTTTTCCTTTAAATTTAGGTCTACAATGATCCTGGCAAAGACAATATCAAAATACCGTTCAGTTAAATGTTTTAATAAAAAGTAACTCTGTGACGGAATGACTTTAAATTAAACAATCTTCAATGAAATTCTGAAGCTACCCCTTTCGACTTAATTCCTCAGCACCGATCACTAATTAACTCTTTCGCCAGGGCCCCTTCTCTATCAGTGACATTAGCAATTTTTACCAATAAACCAGTAATTGCTGTTACCGAATCCTCATTTCTCACTCAATCAACATCTTCAGTGGTTTATGACTTTCGTGCCCCTGACACTTCAAGCGCTTCTAGCAAATTTATTCTTATATAACGTCTAACTTTATTAAAAAGGGCTCGCTATTGCAGCGCTGTAAAGTCACAAGCATTCCATCGGAGTTGGAATCAAAAATTTAAATTGCTAACATTCTTCACTCGTTCACTCTTTATTGGTGTTCTGATGCTCATTGGAATTGCGGTTCTTAATTTTATACGTGACTCTGCTTCGACTGATTAAAGTCTCTTGTTAAGAAATGTTGTTTTCAAAGATTATTGTCGCATGTATTTTGAGAACTTCATTTTGCTACAAACAATGCTTTTATTCGTTAAAGTTTATTCTCACCGACCTCTCTTCTCATCTCTCTCATCTTATAATTGTTTCTTATTCCTGTAACACATTCAAAGATACATGGTTTTATATTTTGAACTGAATACATGAAACGGAAAACCGTTACTTATAGATTGGGATTACTTGAAAATTTATGTATTATATACTACCCGTCATCATTGTGGTGTGTTGTCACACACCTATCATGCATCTATTACGGAATATGCCTAGTTTCAGGCCCAACCGGGGCCCCTTATCAACGGATGGAACAACCCGTCACTGCACATGTGAGTATACCGAGTAACCGTATATGTTTTACAACTGAAGATACTGACTATATCTCTTACAAGACACATACATACTCCCTTTAGTGTTTTGTCGTTTGAATTTTCGGCATTTGTCAAAATAATTCTCTTCAATATTGTAATTAGACGTGTAAATCAGGATTTGCTGAACTTGAAACTTGCTGCAAAACTTGGGTTTATATTACACTAGCAGCGCCCCGCGGTTTTCCGTGGTAATATCAGGATAAAAAGTAGCCTATGTGTTAATACAGGTCTTCAGCTATTTACATACAAAGTTTCATAGGAATCGGTTCAGTAGTTTTCGCGAGAAAGAGTAACAAACATACACACACACACACACACTCACTAACTTTCGCCTTTATAATATTAGTGGGATTAAGTTTAACTTTGTTCATGTCGGTGTGACATGCGCCTTTTTATTCGACTGTAGCGTTGTATTGCAGTTCGTACGGAAGAACGGCAAAAAATATTGATATACCTTAAGTATCATAATAATAAATAGATCAGAAATTTCAGTCTACCTCTGTTTGGGGTGATGTGTTAGTAGTTCGTCGCTCGCGCATTCTATAAAACGCGCCGCGCGCTGCGAGTAGGTCTCTTTCTCACCTGATTATTCGTGACGAGTGGTTATCTAACAGCACGCCGTTATAGTATTTATCTATTCTACGAACGTCACAGTCTACAATTCGTAACATTTGGAACCCGCTGGGGTTTAAAAAATTATTGAAAAACTGATTTTTAGGCATAAGTATCGTGAAAATAACTGTATGAGTTTCGCGAGACCGAAATTTAAATGTTTATACAGGTCTAGGAAAGAATATTGTATCTAAATAGCAACAGCTACATAGCTGTGCTTCAAAAATTACTGAGTACTGTTAATTACGACTCTAAGAGGGCGCAGCTCGTGTGATGATCTTCACACAATATTTGAGACATGTCATTTATACCAGCTGTATGAAAGCAACGCTACCTTGAATTTAAACTGCTAAGCGCCATCTATCGTTTCTAGAAGCTTTTTCAAATGTCGTAGAGTTTGACAACTCTAATCCGAATACAAAAGAGGCTATAGAAACAAGAAATAAGTAGTTCTGAAATCTTGTAGGTTACGAATAAGTCAATGTATGGATCACGGTTTAAAGACAATTATGTTTGTGCCAATTGGAGTATACATTTTCTCATAGGTGAGAACCAAGTACAGCCGCTTGATAGTTATCTTCTAATAAAGTACGATTCAAACCGAACGGGCCGCGCCGGTGCGCGTCGGGTCGCGCCTAAGTAGCCGAGCGCAAGTGAGCGGATCCGATTGCCCGCGGCGGCAAGAAGTTCCATGCAAAAATGAATTTGTAGTAATAAATATAAACTTCAATTTCCATTACCGTACTTAAAATGGGTTCCGATGCGCTCCGTCGCGGCCCGTTCTGTGTGAATCGTTCTTAACTGGTTATATTCGATTTTCAATCGTTCAATGCATGAATTTTCGCATGCATTTTTGCATGGATGAATGTGTCTATTTTCTGGTCTAAATGTTTTTTTTTGTACAATATGCATGTATTTACAAAAAAAATATTTTAGAACACATAGTTTGCCCCCTATACCATAAAAAAAAAAGTACAAACCCGCTTAGTTGGGCCTAGAATATCTAGACAGCGATGTGTGATATATCTGAGATATTATGTTTAAATTATATACTTTTGTCCAACTTTTGTCATGTTAAGAATTAAATAGTAGGGCCGTTTCTTAAACTTACATTCAAAGTTTTTAAACTTTTTTAATAGGATAGGGGAAACAAGTAGACGGGTCACCTGATGGTAAGAGACTACTCAATAGTAAGAGACTACTCAATAGTCACGGGTGCGTTGCTGGCCTTTAAGGTAGGAGTAGGGGAGAAGGGGGAAGAGGGAGAAGGGCGAAGAAAGGGTTAGGGCCTCCGGTAACCTCACTCGGTAACCTCACTCACTCGGCGAAACAAAATATAAGCATTGCTTCACGCTGGTTTTCTGTGAGGCTGTTGGTTATTACTCCGGTCGAGCCGGCCCGTACGTGCCGAAGTGTGGCTTTTGTGTTTCATCATAATTATGGTTACATTAAGAGTAATTCACGCGATGGTTTGGGAATGTTCCATATTTAGGGGGGAATAATATTATGACTAACGTTAGGAAATAGAAACAATTTAATTAACTAATCATTTTCAGTAAACATGAATAAAATATGCGGTTTGAATGAAGTTTGACGTAGGTGTTTGTAGGTGTCACAAATAGTAACGTAGTAACAGGTTTTTTTTAAATCTGTTCGGAATGTATACAAACTTTTTAATGGGAATAAAACTAAGGTGAATTTTAAATCCTATAACAGAATAATTTATTTACGCTTGAATGCTATTCAGGAATTCAGGATGTTGAATTTGAATTAAACCTCTTTGATATTAAGAGATAAACTTTTATGATGATTTGTGTTAGTTACGATATATCTATTTAAAAGTATGTTGAATTTAAAATCAATATTTTCCTTCCATGTGCAACATTGAATTAGACAACTAAAGAAACTTTTGGAAGTAAAAACTTCTTTAGCGGCGTTGTGCACTTTTTGGGATAGGTATAAAATGTTAAACTCGCATCAGGACACGTGACCTGATCGAAAATTCGTAAGACGGAGCCGAGTGTCTTCTATTTAAAAAAATATAACATTAGAAATTTAAACATTTATGAGCGGCCAGGAGCGCAGAACTTCCAGTGTACTATGTATACATTTAGACATGTTATTTATTTTTAACCTAATTACATATATACAGATGTTTGTGTGTGTGTGTTTGTGTGTATGCAAATACATTGTGAAGTTATGTTTTCACTTCTGACGTGCAGTCCTACGACTGACTGTTTTTTTATATAATCATGCTCATGATTGATAAGGCTCTCAACACACTTGTGTTTTGAATGTTTTTAGTAACGTGTATTATGGATATTATTGTTGAAGTCGTCTTTTTATGGCAATTTATTACTTATGGCAAATAGCGTAATAGACGAACAGTCTCCTCATTTTTGCGAGACCGAAATTTAAATGTTTGTGTGTGCGAGTTTTACAGACGTGTGACTGACTTTTAGTGTAGGGATATTGACGTCACCGCAATATCGATATGAAAAAATGGGCAATATTTATATCACTATGAATTGGTAGTATTTTGTATGTTTTGTTGCCATTTGCTGCTCTTAGTAGTACCACGCTTCGACTACTATCATTAAAAAATTTATGCAAGTAAATCGGTTTCGGAGACTTTTAAAACTGTGACATTTGAAACTTTTTTGAATGAATAACAAAGGCTTTGCTACAAAATGTATATAATGTCACAAAGGAAGGCAATGGGCACCTATACCTACATAATATATTTTTTTTTTAATGTTATGACAAACCTTACATAGATGGTATATTCCACTACCTTCACCTGGGTGATATCACCCGGGTGAATAAAGTGGAATTTTTTGGTTTTCTCATTTCACCTTTGAAAGAATTTCACCTAGGTGATGTCTTCCAGGTTAAATAATTCGACATAAGTGGAGGTTTTTGTACATGGTACTATATTTTGAACTGAATACATGAAACGGAGAACCGTTACTGATAGATGGGGATTACTTAAAAATGTATGTATTATATACTACCCGTCATCATTGTGGAGTATTGTCATACCCCTGTCATACATCTAACTTACAGAATGTGCCAAGTTTCAGGCCCAACCGGGGCCCCTTATCAACGGATGAAACAATCCGTCACCGCACATTTGCACATATGAGTATAACCGTATATCTTTTATAACTGGAAAAATGAAATATCTTACAAGACACATACATTGTCATTTTACTGGTTTGTCACATGACCACATCATTGCTGTAACACTTTGTGTAGTTAAGTCAAATAATGTTGAAAAAGAATTAACGCGATCATGAAAAGGTATTAAATGACACCTCTGAATTGCCTAACGTTTCGACCAGGTTGCACTGGCCGTGGTCACAGGCTGACTCAGAGTTAGAGAGCTTTAATTCCCGTAAATACAAAATTATATTAAAGTTCAAAAGTTAGTATCTTCGGAAAATGCTTTCCTCTTAAACTTAAATTGTTGCATTTGTTTTATGATATTGGCATTTTATCAGCATCCTCAGATTTTTTTTTATATTATAGGGGGTAAACGAGCAGACAGGTCACCAGATGGTAAGTGACTACCGTCGCCCATGGACACCTGCAACTCAAGAATCACAAGTGCGTTGCCGGCCTTTGAGATGGGAGTGCGCTCTTTTCTTGAAGGTTTATAGGTCGTATCGGTCCGGAAATACCGCAGGCGACAAGTATTTATAACCTGTAGAATACCGATATAAACTCTTAAAAAATAAGAACTGTTTGTTAAATCTACATATGACGTAAACAGGCAAAGACAAAACAAATCAGTAGTAAGAGCAACCCTTTTTATCTGTTTGTCAGCCATTTTTTTTTATTTTGTATTGACAAGCTTCAGTGTTGTCCACAAAAAAATGGAAGTTTTTTTTCGAAGCTTAACTTTATTATTACAAGTAATTTAATGAATTTCTACTTGCCATCATACACATTACTTAATTATAACTAGAAATATGAACTTGAATATTTCAAAATTTTATATATTCGCTAATCAAATTGTTTTACTGGATACAATCTTTCAAGATGTGAGCCAACGCGTATATATGTGCGTAATTCTAAGAAAAGCGCTATTTTTTTTTAGGAAATACCTTGATTTTAAATAAAGAAGTATTATTTGGTTTGAAACAAACAAATTGAACTTCAAATTTAACCGACAAAACTAATATTTCGTAACATTAATGAAACTATACCCATGTATATAATACCAGGGATGTCGATGGAGTGTCCAGAATTTTCTAAAAATATCCGATTAAATAAACACAATCGTTGAAATTGACATTTAAATTAATTTGTTATTTAGAAACATGCACCCACACTAGGGACACCATTCCAAAAAAAAAAGAGTTTTTCAAATTAAATTAACTACTTTTCGGCTACGCATAATGCTTCTAAAATATGATCACATCTTTCTGTAGCACTCTGAATATCGGTTATACATAGCGGTCCTTAAAAATTATCCCACCTTTATATAACACTCAACATAAAATTTAATTAACCTGAACTTTTATACGAAAATATATTTAAACCTCGATACTTACTTTAATTTAACCACGTCCACAAATCAAGGGGAAGTTTGGAAAACTTTTTAATTTAACCGTTCACTTTTTTTCGAATACCAAGGGGACAATAGGATAAATTTGTTCGTTTCTATCTGTTAGGGTAGGAGAGGGTTAAAAGAACGATTTTCCCCATTCTATTGAAACAGATTTACACAATGCCCTGGGCATCCAATGGCTTCCAAGACGATATTTTGATATCTTTATTGGGATCATGCAATATAATAAAATATGTTTGTGAAAAATAGTGGCAATTTGAATAGCTAAAGGGTCGAGGGTCGAGAAGTAATGACCAAGAAGTAGATCTGATCATAGAATAGAGTATCTTGTTTTTCTGGAGTGTGTAATATTTATTTTATGCTTATTTTTATAAACGTGGATATTCTTATTAAATAGAACATGGAACTGTTATGATAATATGTAGAAGGTGGAATTACAAATAGCATTAGTGGCCAATGTGATTACTGAGTCAATTGTCAGTACTATTCTACAGCCATTTGTGTGACTTTCAAATAGTTTTGTTTGAAAGAACTGCAGATTACTATTGAAATACAGAGAGAAGACTACAGTTACTCAGAACTACTAGGCGGTCATTCTATTACTGCAGAATAGTGACGAAGGTACGATGGATATGATATAGAGAATAAGAAACTTGTATGGTCGCATATACAACTAACAAACCTAAATGAAAAATTTAAAATACGCCTCGAAAATCCCTTTAATAATTAGAAAAAAGCTGATCATCTCCGAATGGCTGAATAGATTTTTTTGAATTATAGCTAAAAACACTCTCGATTGAGTCACCTCTCAAACAAGAAAAAAACTAAATCAAGATTATTATATTATAATATTATAGCTTATAGCTCTGCCACAGACAGACACACGGATATGCACATTCAATTTATTACACCCCTCCTTTATTAAAATGAATAATTATACCATAAAACAATGTGGTCTTTTACTAAAATGCATAAAAGAGAAAAAGAACGCAATTATATGCCTTTTTAGTCCAATTCATCTTTGATTGTGGTCACAGATCATAAATTAAAAAATTAGAATTTGATTTGACATATAGGATATATAGGTATATATGTTAAATCAAATTCCAATTTTTTAATGTATTTGAATAATTAACACTTACTTAAATCACTGAAAAGGCATGACTCTAGCATGCAGTTACCATAAGAATTTTTGAAAAAAACTATCAGTTTACAACTTATAACTGTTTGAATTGCCAGATATTTTTGCCTCCGTTTTTTCATAAAAGTAGGTGGATTGTAAAAGAAAGATTTAAAGATTTTAAATCGTATATTTTATTTTGGATTTTTTCATTCCGTTACTAAGAAATTCCATAGAAACTTTAGCGTAAGCATAACTTTTCCATAATTTTTTTAAAATTAGTTTTAATGGACTTTCTCAATAAATGAGTAAATAGTTCCAAAATAAAAAAATACGCACTATTTAAATCTTTAACTTTACACATTCCACCTGCTTTTATGAGAAACGGAGACAAAAATACCTGGAAATTCAAACGGTCATAACTTGTAAACGGATAGTTTTTAGTCAAAAATTCTTATCGTAACTGCATGCTAGAGTCATTCCTTTTTAGTCATTTGAGTGTTCTTTTTTCAAATACATTCTATATAATACTAAAAAGAGAAATTTAGGGCTTTTTTAAGTGGCCTGTGTTGGTGTAAATTATATAAAAACATCGATCGCTAAGTAATCTAACCATCGGCTTCTCATGCTGGCAAATTAAGTTCAATTCCCGGTCGTGCACTTATGACTTTTTGCTGTATTTTGCCGTATTGAAAGTACTTTTCAACGATGAAGGAAAACACCTTGATAAACGTTCATACCTAAGAGTTGTCATTCATGAATGGCATTCTCATTCTTATAATGAGGTTTGTAAAGTCTGGACACACCATAAGGCCAGCAGCACAAACAATTATCCATCTCTTAACGTACTGAGAGTAGGACAATACAGATCAATAGAACAGTTTATAAGATAGAAATAATATCAATCAAATACATATCTAAATGTTACACACAATATTATTATATTACCCACTAAATATTGGTATTGAACTTTTTATCTGGCATTACCATCTCAATTGTGAATTCATATTTTGCCACATTAAAGTGTACATAAATAATAATAATAATAACTCCACACATCTCACACACGGCCGTCTGATTCCAAACTAGGCAGAGCCTGTACTATGGTAACCAGACTGCTGATAAATTCCACCCAGACACAAAATAAATTATCGTGCTCATCACACAATTATTTGTCCTGGGTGGGAATCGAACCCACGACCTCTGGCTTAGCAGTCAGGGTCACTAACCACTAGACCAACAGGCCAGTCAAATGACAAGACTTTGTGTAAATCGCTTGAGTCGGTACGAGTCTATATCAGCAGTGCAATTAAGACAACGAACGAACAACGGACAAACATTCAAACAACGAACACAAAGAACACCCAGACTCGGGACAACTATTTGTGGATCACACAATTTCTTGTCCCGTGTGGGATTTGAACCCATAACTAAATAATTTAAAACTATTAAAAAATAGTCGTAGTGGTGAGGTGATCACGTAAACTATTGCGCCATCCGTGCAGTCTTTTTTTGTCATACTCAAAATACATTAAAAGAGGAGAAGAAGGAATACTCAATACTTTAAATAGGTACTGCTTTACTACATAATACATAGATTAAGGAGGTCCTAAACCGTTTTATACCTACAATTCATAGAATCAAACCATAAATAAGGACACCCCATTGAGGAGTATCTTCGATAAATAAAGTGGACGTTGTGAAAAAAACCGAAATATCCGACCGCTAACAGAGTGACTTCCGAACTCGGATATTTATGGACAGAAGGGGTGTTTTATTGCACGCTGTTCCATTTTAGCCCACTTGCCCCCGGCCATCCGCACTTTATAGTGGCGAATTTACACCGAAGCGTTTTTAGATTCCTATTCCCTACTAAATCATTATTATAATATTAAAAATATGCTTTTACAATTGTTTATAATTTGATTTACTTCTTAAGGAGCATCTAGCGCATACATTATATAACATTGTTCATTACACTGGTTAAATACATCTATCATATGCACAACAATTATAGACGCAAACAGCATTCATAATACGTCAAATAATAACCTCACACATCTCACACACGGCCGTCTGACCCCTAACTAGGCAGAGCCTGTACTATTGCACACGACTGCTGATAAACACACTTATATATTTCTAAATTCATACATATTATAGATAAATTACACCCAGACACAGAACAAATGATCATGCTCATCCCACAATTATTTGTCCTGGGTGGGAATCGAAGCCACGACCTCTGGCTCAGCAGTCAGGATCACTTTGGTCTATAGCTACCCATTTTGGAATATAGTTATAGGTATTCTTGCAATGTTACCTTCTGAAGATTTGCAGGGTAGGTAACCAATAATACTACCTCTGGCTCAGCAGTCAGGGTCACTAACCACTAGACCAACAGGCCAGTTAATAATAGAAATATTTTAGTTATTTTGCAAATGCAATAGCAAATAGATTGATTAGAGAGAGTAAGCAATAACTCGAGCAACCTGTAACTCGAATTTGCTGCGTTGGACGGGATTTCGAGCCCTCTAACTTGGATTTAAATTACATTATGCTTAAACTTTGTTCATGTCGGTGTGACATGCGCCTTCTTATTCAACGTTCGGTAAAAATAAGTTTATTTTTATCAGTATATTTATTCGTCATAGAACCTTACCCTAGCTGATAAGATGGACGTATTTTTTAGCTGGAACTGCTTTGGTTTTGGCGGGCCATTTTATTTTTATGCTTTATATTGCGATCTGTTATTCTGATAATCAGATAATAGTAGAGATTTTCTATAGTTTTCGTAGACAAACAAGTAGGTTTTAAAAAAATTATAGTCATTGTAAATATATTAGAAACTAGCAGCGCCCTGCGGTTTCACCCGCGTAAGTCCCGATCCCGTGGGAATATCGGGATAAAAGTAACCTATGCATTAATCCAGGTCTCCAACTATCTACATATAAAGTTTTATCGCAATCGATTCAGTGGTTTTTGCGTAAAAGAGTAACAAGCATCCATCCATCCATCCAAATTTTCACATTTATAATTTTAGTGGGATTTCCTTTCTTCATATATGAGCTAGATTGCCGCTAGAATTGTTTAGTTTGCGAAAAGTTACAGTAGAGTAAAGCAGTTGACTGACAAGTCAGTTCAGTTTAGGTTACGGTTAAAAAAAATATTCTCAAAAAGACATAAAAGCCACTTACATAAGAATATAATTGAAATAGTAATAATAAACTTAAGAAATGGTCACCAAAGCTTCAAAGAAGAGTACACATTTGGTAGTTTAATTCTCAAAAACTATGTTATTGTCAACTTTAATGAGGCTGGCTTTTTGGTTTTAATATCAATATGTACAATAGGACATTATGAAAAGAAAAATGAAAAGAAAAAAACACTTTCCCGCCATTTGTCTCTTTTTAGTGGTGTATACTTGTATTCTGTCTCATTCTCTCGCAGGCGAAATCCTATTACATTGTGTTTGTTTCTTTTTAGTGTGACTTAAGGTTTCCTAGTACGCAGGTGCAAAGATAAAGATTATAGGAAACACTGTATACTTATATTCTATCTCATTCCCTCGCAGGCTAAATCCTATTTATGATTATGTTTTTATCTTTTCAAAGATTATAGGAAACACTGTACTCTTGTATTCTATCTTATTCTCTCCCAGGCTAAATTATATTTATGAATGTTTGTCTCTTTTTAGTGTGAGTTTTTCGGTTCATCGAATTTCAAATCACAGCGATTCCAAATCACAGCGATTCCAAAAGAAGTTTCACTTCAGAAACAGCCGGAATTGATCAACAGAAAAGGAGTTGTATTTCATGCAAAAATTGAGAGAGCTTGGTTGCACCATATAGTCCTGACCTTGCACCCTCAGATTTTCACATGTTTCGGTCTCTTCAGAATTATTTGGGTAGTGTTAGGTTAACTTTACTTGTCGCAGTTTTTTGATCAAATGGGATTATGTCATTACCTACAAGATGGCAACAAGTTATCGAACAAAATGGCGGATATATATTATAATTAAATGCCTAATTAAATTTTGAAAAAAAAATGTCTCGAATTTGTAAATAAAATATGAAGAAACTTTTTCCCCGACCTTCCCGAGCTCCCGCACGGCTTCGCTCGCATTTTATATTTTTATTTACATATTTCGCGCGGAACCCTAGTTCTTTTTTCAAAATAGTTTAAAAAGTTACACCTTACAACACTCGCCATCTGCCAATAAAATCCCGTGGAAATCGATTCACCCGCTCCGGAAATTAACCGGAACGAACAGACAGACAGACAGACAAAAATAAAACAGATTTTTAGGCTTAAGTATCGTGAAAATAACTGTATGAGCTTAAAAAATATATTTATTTTGACATTGCAAACAGACACTTCAATTTTATTTTTTTGTGTTGATGATGATGATGTATTGATGAGGATGATAGAAACTCTCAGAACAATGCATTATTAACACGTAATAATATTGACAATCACAGAAATCGAACTCGCGATCTCTGATATTGAAGTATATCAGTTATATTTTCCCATTAGGAAATTTGCAGCAGGATTTAGAAACGTGCCCGTCTGATAAAGTCCGGGAGACGAGACAACGTGCCCCTGTTGATTGGTATCTAGGATCTCGGTGTTGCTAGTCAAGTTGGAAGACAAAACAATTTTGTTTGTACTGAAATCGTGTAAGTTAACAACTAACTACGCATCGGACATGTGAAACAGCTCTAGGAAAGGATATTGGATCTTAATAGCAACAGCTACATAGCTGTGCTTCAAAAATTACTGAGTACTATTAATTACGACTCTAAGGGACGTAGCTCATGTGATGATCTTCACACAATATTTGAGACATGTTTCATTTATACCAGCTGTATGAAAGCAACGCTACCTTGAATTTAAACTGCTAAGCGCCATCTATCGTTTCTAGAAGCTTTTTCAAATGTCGTAGAGTTTGACAACTCTAATCCGAATACAAAAGAGGCTATAGAAACAAGAAATAAGCAGTTCAGAAATTTGTAGGTTAGGAATAAGTCAATGTATGGATTACGGTTTAAAGACACAATTATATTTATGTGCCAATTGGAGTATCCATTTTTTCATTATGTGACAACTAAACACAGCCGCTTGATAGTTAGCATCGGTTACCATTTAACTGGTTACATTTGATTAGTTTTTCAATGCATGAATTTTCACATGCATTTTTACATGAATAAATGTGTCTATTTTCTGGTCTAGATGTTTTTTTTTGTAAAATATGCATGTATGTTTATCCGTGTTTTAGAACACATAGTACAAACCCGCTTAGTTGGGTCTAGACAGCGATGTGTGTTATATTATCCCAGAATATTATATTATATACTTATGCCATGTTAAGAAATATAATACATAGTAGGGCAGTTTCTTATACATTCAAATTTTTATAACATTTTTTTTATGGGATAGGGGCAAACCAAACGAGCAGATGGGTCACCTGATGGTAAGAAACTACCGCTATGTTTTACACTGAACTGGTTGTGAACATTAAAGAATATAATCAAACTACTGTATTCTGATCTAATAGCTGCTTATTTAATGAAATGTTCACGCACTTATACTACGCATGGTAACCAAACCATATCGCGATGTAGAAAAGTGGCACCACGCCATCTATCGAGGTTGACCTTAAACTTTTGACACGATATATGATGAATCAGTCTTAAACACAGCGATGTGTGATTGAATGAAGTTTGACGTAGGTGTTTGTAGGTGTCACAAATAGTAACGTAGTAACAGGATTTTTTTTAATCTGTTTGGAATGTATACAAACTTTTTAATGGGAATAAAACTTAGGTAAATTTTAATCTTATAACAGAATAATTTATTTACGCTTGAATGCCATTCAGGAAATCAGGATGTTGAATTTGAATTAAACCTTTTTGATATTAAGAGATAAACTTTTATGATGATTTGTGTTAGTTACGATATACCTATTTAAAAGTATGTTGTATGTATGTATGACAACTCCCGCATTAGGGACTTTACAAACATACAAACAACGGACACAAAGAACACCTAGACTCAGGTGGGAATCGAGCGAATTAAATGTAATGAAACTTTGAAAAAAAAAATGTTTGAATTTGTAAAGAAAATACGAAGAAACTTTTGCTCTGACCTTATATGTTCTTCATATATAATGTTCTTTTTAGTATAATTTGTACGTATTTTTTCTTTGTTAACCGTCGAAACAATACTTTTTAAGAAACTTGTGATTATGAAAATAGCAACGTGTGACGTCATACTTTGGTCTCGTCAAAACATTTACTTTAATGTTTGGTTTAACAAATAAAAATACTTACAAACATGAAAAATTATAACGAATCTAGTTTAATTTCATGTGGACTATTAACTTATTTATTTTGCCTATTTCATGTATAGTATACTAAATAGTATTGAAATCAATCAAATATCATATATAAGATGCCAATTATTATATTGACTGGCCTGTTGGTCTAGTGGTCAGTGACCCTGACCGCTATACTTATAGGTCGTGGGTTCGATTCCCACCTGAGTCTGGGTGTTCTTTGTGTCCGTTGTTTGTATGTTTGTAAAGTCCCCCGCGACACAGGAGTAATTCCTAATGCGGGAGTTGTCATTTTTAAAGAAAAAAAAATATAAATAAATGCCTCGCACAACCAACCTCTGGAAGAAATTGTCGCCTGCGGTATTTCCGGACCGACCTTCAAGAAAAGAGCGTACTCCTATCTCAAAGGCCGGCAACGCACTTATGACTCTTGAGTTGCAGGTGTCCATGGGCGACAGTAGTCACTTACCCCCCTATAATATAAAAAAAATATAAATTTAAATATTAGGCCATTTTATTGTAAAGAAACAATAATGATGCAGATACTGTATTAAAAGCCAAACAATAATCACTACATATTATAAAACAAAGTCCCCCGCCGCGTCTGTCTGTCTGTCTGTCTGTTCGCGATAAACTGAAAAACTACTGAACGGATTTTCATGCGGTTGTCACTTATAGACAGAGTGATTCATGAGGAAGGTTTAGGTGTATAATTTGTCCCTATGCAAAAGCCGGGGCGGGTTGCTAGTTCATAAATAAAATGGTGTGGCGTAGCGTAATGTAATGTGTGCTACGCCCCACGATTTTTTTTTTAAACCAATAAATAAAAAAGTTTTTTTACTTATTTTATTTTCAAGTTTTTATTTAGTAACTTTGAGTAATATATGATTTTTTTCATGTTATAGTGTGTTCTATTAGTCCATATCGAGGGGGTTGTAAAAAAATGAAATTTTGTGGCGGCTGCCATCTTGGATTTACAATGACGCAGCATACACATAATTTTATTGTCTTTCTTAATTTTTTTTTCTTTATTTTTTATTTTTTTCTTTATTTTTTTTTTATACCAACTCCCGCATTAGGAATTACTCCTGTGTCGCGGGGGACTTTACAAACATATAAACAACGGACACAAAGAACACCCAGACTCAGGTGGGAATCGAACCCACGGCCTATAAGCATAGCGGTCAGGGTCACTAACCACTAGACCAACAGGCCAGTCAAGTTTTTCAATTGTCATCAGAACTTAAGGTGTGTCAAATTCCAGATCAATCGGTCAACAGGAATTAGGTAAAGTTTCAAGATTTGACCCAAAAAACAAACAGGGCAAGCTAAATAAACCGTTTAAAAAACCTTTAATACAATGTCCTTCAACAAACAACTTACTAAAGAACCATTTATCTAACAAAAGTATCAGCGCTAATACACAAAATAAATCCACCCCGATCCCAAAGGGGTTGATAACACTTACCCCGTCGATAGCCAACGATTTGCCAACACCCCTAAATTGGCCGGAAAGAAGACGTGACCGTATATCCGGACAGAGTGTACAGCTATAAAAAATATCCTCGATTTTGTAGATTGTTTTTGAGATGAGTTTCGCTTGGATATTTGTCTTGATGGAAGTCATTTTGGGTTGTTGGTACAGAGTGATAAAACCAATAAGTTTATATTTTTTTATTATTTAATAAGATGGCCTATGTGCAGTGGTAGCATAATGACTGTCAGAAGTCGCGGGTTTGATTCTCTCTCAATGTATTTTCACGACTGCCCAAAAAAGAGTGCAATGCTTTTCTGGATCATATACTCGTATGTCTGTATGCGAGTTTCTTACTTCACTATTACTTCTAAATACCTGAACAGATTTTGAGGCTGTATGGCGCGTGATTCGGTTTTTTGGCAGGGCAGTTGTTTTTAACTTTTTTAAATTTGTAACTTGTTTTGGACTACGTGTTTTTATGTACATATAATATGTTCTTATCTGCTTATAAAAAAAAATATCTAAGTATGTTTCTTCTCTAGCTACTAAGTGGCATGTAATAATGTCTCTGAATACTATTACTCAATACTTATCTTAAATATTTACACAGTGACACAATCGACACAGTGACACAATGGACACAGTGACTCAATGGACACAGTGACTCAATTGACATAGTGACACCAGGCGAAGTGACCAGATAAATTAATTATCTTCATCTTAGGAATGTTTTTACACCCCGACGCAAAAAGGAGCAGTTTTATAAGTTAGTTTAGTTTTATTCGTTTAAAAATTAATCTTTAAGTTTAACATGTTCTTAAATGAAATGAAAAAAAATACAAAACACAGACAATCTCAGCATCCCTCAAAACCCATCTAAATCAATAGCTATAAAAAATAACCCTCTCTACAATCAATTTAAGCAACAGGGCGACCCCGGACTTATAAGTTTTCTTTCGGCTAATGTTGTTAGTCTGACCACGAAGCCCACGATCTCACTCCCACGGGTGAGATTTAGCAATAAATTGGGCAAGTTAAGTGATTCCCCCTTTCAATCTTTCAATGCCTCTGTGGTTATTTTTTACGAGCGGCCGTTTTTTCTTTCATAATTTAGAGGGTGGAATCGATTTAGCTTGATGTAACAATGTTTGTTAACTTTGGGAACCTAATCATTCTTAGGAATAAGGTTTTTTTTATTTAGAATAAAGAGTTACTACTACATATAGTAAAAATAGAAAAAGGAATGCTTTAGTTTAGATAAGAGTGGTATCGTACTCAATTTTACGAATCCCACTAATATTATAAATGTGAAAGTTTTCATGGATGGATGGATGTTTGTTACTCTTTCACGCAAAAACCACTGAACCGATTGCGATGAAACTTGATATGTAGATAGCTAGAGACCTGGATTAACGCATAGGCTACTTTTTATTCCGATATTCCCATGGGATCGGTACTTACGGCGGTGAAACCGCGGGGCGCTTCTAGTAATATTTATTTATCTGAATTCAAATAGACGAACATAACAGTAAGGGATGCCGTTGCCTTGTCTTCGTGTCTAGTATTTATTTCAGCAAATTGATGATCAAGTAGTTATCTGACATTTTGTGTGGTGGGAATAGTGGTGTCTATAGCCAGAGAATTTTGTATGGGTTTCTGGATCACTGATATCTGGGCTGGGTTGATTGAGACCGTTATGTCAAACATACCAGTGCTCTTTTCTATTTGGTTAGTACCAATAGACAGCTGTTCGCTGACAGGTATTCGGTTCAGGTATGGTTAAGTAATCCTAAAAGTATGCTTGTGTGACAACAAAGCACTTCTCAGCTTCTTTAAGTACTTTTGGTTTGGGGAAAAACCACCAAACTCGCGTGACCGTCACGCTCAGATACATATATACAGATGTGTGTGTGTTTTCACTTCTGTCGTGCAGTCCTACGACTGCATTTTTTTCAAACTACTTGTTACGTGGGCCACACATTATTTCTAATATTGTTAACCCTGTCTCATTTAGGGTAAATGCTTGTTCTAATAGTGGTTTCACACTACCGCACTGAATAGGGTTTAAAAAAAAACGCATCGAAATTAGTTCTCTTAGACCAATTGTTATCATGATAAAAAGAAAAGCAGTGATATTAACATAACGTTACGTTATAGTTACGTTACGTCACGTCACGTTACGTTACGTTAAATTACGTCACGGTTCATCCGCATAAGCAATATCCCTATCCTTCCAATGCTTTCCCTTCTTACCTACCTTTCCCTATCAATACACTCTAAATTTTCCCATTAATTGCACATTCCCATTTAATCAAAAAAGTGCTCGGTTGCCGGCAATAGGCTTGCCCCTTATTACGGAAAAGGGGACTAAATTATAATCGGCAAAATGTGGGCGTTTAATAAGTCTCTGCCTACCACCTCGGAGATATAGTATATAGGTCGTGGGTTCGATTCCCACCCGAGTCTGGGTGTTCTTTGTGTCCGTTGTTTTTATGTTTGTAAAGTCCCCCGCGACACAGGAGTAATTCCTAATGCGGGAGTTGTCTTTTAAAGAAAAAAAAAAAAACATAGTTTACAAATAAAAAAAAATAGGCAGTTATGGGACTGCCGACAGAAGTGAAAATTTAAACGAAACGACGAACTTAAAACGTCACATCATGTAGCATGTTGGTGACATTAATTAATAAAGAGATGACAGAACTCAATGTTTAGATTAGCGCCCTCTAGTGGATGTATATATGTATTATTACCGTGATGGTCACGACGGTCCCTCCCTGTTTTTTTAATCCTTTTATATGTATTGATAAATTTCATGATTCCAGTTCAACGGGATGTAAAGAGTTTTGATATACTCGCGAGTTTTCCAGAAAATAGTTAAACATTTCAATTATTAGCTACATTGACATACAACTTTTCTTTAGAATCTTAGCCTTATTTACTATTTTTTTTTACTATCAATTTTTATTTTATAACTCAACGCCTTTCTAGGAACGGAAATTTCCTCCGGAGGAATGCGGATTAGCAATTTTATATGTTTTCTGATGGACAAAAACAAAACATGAACCAACGCGGAAGTGTTAATAGCTGTTACTTCGATACTACGATCGCGGTAACTGAAGTACTTTGCCAACAGCAAATTAATTTAATCTTCCATCAACAATAACATATCGAATCTCTTACTTTTTAATATGCGTTTATTAGCTTCACTTAACTACTAACTTAACTGTGTAAATAAATTTTGCAAGTCAATAGTAACCTACTTCTAATTATCGTACCGCATCGACTTTCTGTATACTGAAAATTCTTGGATACTACACCACGACAATGCGCCATCGCACAAGGCCATCATTGTGAATTTTTTAAACAACCACCGTATTCATCGGATATGGTTCCGGCCGACTTTTTTCTGTTTTCGAAACTCAAATTACCACTTTGAGGTACCCGTTTTCAGTCGATAGAAGATATCAAAGAGAATTCGCGGCGAGAACTGAAGTCGATTCCCGAAAATGCATTTAAAAATGTTTTGAAAACTGGATTATTCGTTGGCGTATTTCTGAAGGGTACCTACTTTGAAGACGATACAATAAATTTGGAAGAATAGTTAATATTTTGTGTTTTATTGACCTTTTCCCGGTACTTTCTTGACAATTTTTCTTGATAATTTGGAGCTGTTCTGATGATTAAGCTAGGAGGCGGATAGTGGAACTCTTCAGTGGCTACTAGAAAACCTATTGAGTTTGGGCTCATATGATTAGTTCTGTTGAGTCCAAAAGATTCAGGCTTAGTAATGATAGATGATGGAGCCAGTTGATGGAACTCTTTTCAACTTTCACCAGGTGACCACCTCACGGTCTCGACGACGGAGGGCGTGCACCGTTGAGCCAGTCAGCCTGTGACCACGGCCAGTGCAACCTAGTCGAAACGTCAGGCAATTCAGAGGTATGTAATACCTTTTCGTGATCGCGTTAATTCCCGTTTAGATACATAATTATATCATGGAACGCGACAGTTTAAAAATTAGTACTTTCTTATATAGTTCTCTGTTAAAGCCTATTCTTTTAACCATTAAGGGTTCTAAAATATTTAATTTAACAGTGACTCAAACTGATAATGTTACGTTATTGTCCTAGCGTCCTATTATTTCCTGGCCAGTGACCCAGATAAGTGCGAAACCAAATATCTCGTGTTGTCTCCTAGTAGAGGCATCGAGGTTGTATTGTAGCACACCCATTGAAAATATGAATACGGTCGCCGATGTATGACCGACGCGGAGACTGACTTGTTCTTGTTTTATTGAATGGACGCACAGATTACTATTATGTACCTGTTTCAGTTATAGGCTGATATTTTTTTATTTATTATATAACTTTCTTTTGAACATTTGAAGTTTTACATTTTTGGAAGGGTGGAAGGGAGAAGGGGTGGAGGGAAGGGTGGAAGAGGGGGAGAGAGGAAGGAAGGTGGAGGCCCTCCGATAACCTCACTCACTCGGCGAAAAGCAATGCAAGCATTGCTTCACTGCCGGTTTTCTGTGAGGGCGGGGTGTCACTCCGGCCGAGCCGGCCCAATCGTGCCAAAGCATGTCTCTCCCACGACTAGCTTAGACTACTTAAAATACAAAAATGGTAGTGGATAATTTTAGTTTATGGTATTCCTAAAATGCAATATGCATAAGGGTTTGAACTAGTAATTTTTTATTTTATTTTGTAATAATTATTATTTTGGATTCTGAGCACGTATTGTTGTATTGATTTTGGCCTTTGACATTTCTCTCTTATGCCATTTGTTAGACTCATCTCTCAGCAAGAAAATAGTGCTTAAAAACTATCGCTGTAAACTTGTCATTAACGAAATACGTTTACTCATAAGCATTTAATAAAACAAAGCCCTAGGCTTTGTTATTACAAATAATATGGTTAAAGTTATTATAGGCAAAGTAAGTAAACAAAATATAAAAGAGATAGAATATCAAAGACATTTATAGCTAACTGTAGCCTCCAGTATCGCTTCGCTTTAATGTCTGAGATTTTTTTCTTTTTTAATCTTTTTTAAAAAATATCACCCTTTATATGTACGGGTCACGACAATTGTATGAATGTCACGTGACACGCGAGCATTGTCCACGCACCACCATTGTGACAGGTCCACGTCTTTGTGATGGCCGCGCTTGGCCGCCCTTACATCGGAGATGCGCAACTACCGTCAAATGCGGTTAATTTATCCGTTCAAGTTATTGACTACGATTTCTTTAGTTCGATGAACAGGATAGTTAATCAGTGGAAGAAAGTGCTTGCAATATCGGGCCTGTTTTCATTATACATCTGCTGTCTTCTCGCAGTTCGGAAGGAGTTAGGCAATTTGGTCCCTGGCCTATGCGAATTGTAAAACGTTACAAGTGTTAAAAATATCAAAGAGAAAATGTAGTTTAATGAAATCTGTAGTTACGTATCGCCGGATCGCCTGATGGTAAGGTGTTACCGCTTACCATCAGGGGATCCGTGAGCTTGTTTGCCACCGACGTGGTATACAAGAAATAGGCAGTCATGGGACTGCCAGCAAAAGTGAAAACGACACGTTGACCTTAAAACGTCACATTAGCAGGTTGGTGATATTAATTAATAAGGAGCTGACAGAACTCAATATTAAGATTAGCGCCCTCTAGTGGATCGAGTTCAGTGCTTTTTCCTCATAGCAAAAGTGCACAAACGTGCCTAAAGAAGTTTTCACTTCAAAAATAAATTGTGGAGGGAAGACCCACCACTTATCCTTGGTTAATAAACCCAACGATGATAACAACTTATAACGAACATGAATTTAAATACTTACGGAATGGGCAACTTTACTTAATGGAATAGGCAAATAGAACTCCTTCGACACTGATCTGCTTAATAAGGTTTTCAGCTACCTCTATGGCACAAGCGTACCGTCCCACAAAGTGTATAATAATAATATATCTCTTTATTGTACACCAAAATAATTTTAAAGAGTAGGAACACAGCAATTTTGGGTGTTAGATACAATTGGCGGCCTTATCGCACTGAGGCAGTCTCTTACAGGCAACCATGGGATGGAACGAACATAGGAAATCGATTTAAGGGCAGTATGGTGTACGCTCAGTAGGTATATTATATAAGTTAAATAACGATAAAGTATCTTACATATAGTGTAAGAATATACATACAAGAAAGCAATAGACAAATAAATACATAAGCAAATTTAATATAGGTATAGGGATTCACATATAAAACGAATAAAACATGGAAATATAGGATACTTTGCTACATAGAGTCAAATAAGAAGGCAAGTAGGCAATTATGATAAGTTGATATCACCCAGGTAATGTTCTTTTACCAGTTTCTTAAAAGCAGGTAGTGACTTTGCACGTCTTATTGTCAAAGGCAGGTTATTCCATAACCGAACGGCTTGGACAGAGAAGGAATTGTCGACGAATTTCGTAGAATGTCTAGGTAGTTTTAATATCAGGTTCTCCGACGAGTGTATATTTGGTGAATTCCGTGCATGATTATCAAAGATTTACGATTGTATTCAATGATTTTACTATTTGTCTTTAATAATAACTTGAGACACCTCATACACGGTCGTTTGATACCATACTAGGCAGAGCCTGTACTATGTTAACCAGACTGTTTAATAAATGTACATATTAAATACATATATATTACACCCAGACACAGAACAAAACATCGTGTCATCACCTGATGGTACGCGTTTATACACCACGCTACTACCCCATAGTAGAGAATCTTTACTTAGTTAACTCCAGTCTTCTTTAAGGCGATGATGATATAACACTTGGCAGTTCTAATTCCGGTGGAAATCCTACCTACCTAGTTTTTGAGAAAGAGCCCCTATTAAACTAGACTGCACGGATGGCGCAATGGTTTAAGTGGTTGCCTCGCCACTACGCCGCGATGAGTGCTGTGGGTTCAAATCAGACATGGGACAAAAAATGTGTGTGATCCACAAATAATTGTCCAGCATAATACAGTCACAAAAAACTGGGTGATTATCGATGCTTATAAACATTTACAAAAAGTTGTGCAAGTTTTTTTTTCTTTCAGTCAGCCTGTGACCACGGCCAGTGCAAGCTGGTCGAAAGTCGGATAATTCAAAGGCAAACCCATTCTTTTAGTTCCCGTATCCCTAATTTGGACATAATTATAAGTTATGGAAGTATACTAGGGGTATCAAGCATGCATTGCTTACTCTGTTAAAACTATCTACCTGAAAAACCAAATACTTAAGGTTTTTAATTTAATCATTATATTTCTTTAAATAATTCTTTAAATGTAGACTAAAAACGAAATACGATTGTAATGAATTCATAACTGTACCTTCGTTCATTTTATATTCAAGCATCTTTAGATTTATTTTCCTTTTAAAAATCGAAGTAAAACAATATCATCCCTAATAAAAAAGTCATGGCAGCTCAGGGATTAAAAAGAGAAGAAAAATTAACATCAAAGACAAACAGTCGTTCGACTAGAGATCTCGAAAACGGCCATCAATAATTAATCAGCCATCTCGTCTCGAAATTAGCCACCATTTGAGGGTTAAACAGAATCTTGTGTAAAGAAAAAAATGTATTTTTTGAGCAAGGCAACCCTGAGGGAAATTTTTATATAGGAACTCCGACGGTATCGACTGGGGATACACAGATCTAGCGGTTCTAGATGGGGTACAATGAAGTTAGATTTATTAGTAACCCTTAAAAAATTCTCTCGCCATTCTTTTGTGGTAACGTATTAATCCCATCTCATCAAAAACATAAGATGTAAACAAATGCAAGTCTCGCAACTCAGTTTTCTCCCGCAAAAAGTGGTGAGATCTAATTGTTGAATATTTCGTTAACTACAATCATTTTATAGTGACCGTATTACTATTAGACATCTTTATTTCTTAAATAAAAATAATAACTCGGCAATTGCACATAGCAAGAAGCTTAGAAAAGTTTATTTACCACACAGATATATTTGATGATGCAAAGGAAAATAAGTAAAAAATAAGTATTTCAGTATAATAAATGGAATTTCTTAATATTATCTAATGAAAATATTATCATCTTAAATTTTTGGAGTTAGGTTATTGTGACAAAATATACTTCTCTCTGTAAATGTTGAGACATCTTTCTTTAAGCTAGAGCGAATATCAAAGACTTGTTATTCTTTGGTATACCTCGCCTGTTATTTGACGATTATCTTATGTATCGAAGCTGTAATGGCCGAAGTACGATTACTAGAATTTATATTAAGGAACACACTAAAATTATACTCTTTTAATTTTCTTAATGTTTATTTTAACTTAACTTGTTATCACTTCAGTCAACTGTTAGTATTTCTTTTTTTAGTCGGACAGATAACCGATTCAGATCTATCATTTGTATCTAAATTGGTTTTAAGTTCACAATAAAATAGTAGGGTTTGTACTTTTACTTTATAATAAGTAAAATATTGTATTAGCACTTTAATGATAAATAAATAAATACTGAGCAAGTGTGTTTGCATCAGTATTAGTCTCACTTGTCTGCCACTTCTAGTAATTCTCTATACTCCAACTACAGACCCTCCGCGATGAATTAATGAAAAATGAAATCGACTTGGCAAATTTAATTTTTTCCCGGTCGTGGACCGGGTTTGACTAGCTGATCAGTACTCCGTGACGAAACGATTTCAATGCTTTTTAATATTGATTGCATGTTTGATCTTGGTTAATTTGATTACCCACGTAATTTGGACGGATTGGAGTTACTTGACATGGAAAATGAGAGGTAATGTCGTTAGATCAAAATGGATTTTTTCGTCAGCCATTATATTATCTTCATATTTCTTTGATACTCTGTTTGTATTTTTTTATAAATTACGTTTTAGAAAGAAATTATGTATAATAGTAGGTTTAAATAGATGAATAACACGAATTCAAATATCAGTTAAATGAAATTGTGATAAATAAAATTATATATTTATTTATATATGAATAGGATTTTAATATTAAAAAAAATATTTTAAGACCTTAGAGGTGTCAGCTTTTTATTTGTGAAGGTAACCTATTATTTAATTAAAAAGAGAGGGGATAGATTAGACAAATAAAACAATTTTTTTTTTTATGCTATAGGGGCAAACGAGCAGACGTGTCACCTGATGGTAAATGACTACCACCGCCCATGGGCACCTGTAACTCAAGAGTCACAAGTGCGTTGCCGCCCTTTAAAGTGGGAATAGGGGAAGAGGGGGAGAGGGGGGAAGAGCGGGAAGGCGGGAGAGGGGAGGAGAGGGGGGAGAGGGGAAGTACGGGAATAGGGGAGAGGTAAGGGTTAGGGCCTCCGGTAACCTCACTCACGCGGCGAAAAGCAATGCAAGCATTGTTTCACTGCCGGTTTTCTGTGAGGCCGTGGTATCGAGCGGAGTCGAACCGCCCCTTACGTGCCGAAGCATGGCTCTCCCAGTAAAAACGTACAAAAATCATGTTAAAGCATAACCAATTTTTTCGCAGAAATTTCCATTTAAATAAGAAAATCAGACATATAAAAATGGCAATGGCAAAAGGTAAGGAAAGTCGCCAGAGCTTTATTTGAGAAAAAGATAAAGTTGGTAGCACACATAGGTCACTGGTTACAGGCCTGATGGTCTAGTGGTTAGTTATCCTGACTGCGGAGCCAGAGGCCGTTGATTCAATTCCTACCCAGGACAAATTATTGTTTGTAATTTATCTATTATGTATACATATTTAGTTATATATAAGTATGTTTATCAGTAGCCTGGTTACCATAGCACAGGCTCTGCCTAGTTTAGGAACAGACAGCCGTGTGTGAGGTGTCTATGTGAGAAAAACTAAATAAAAATACACCACCTACATCCGGTACAGGGTTCAAAACACCAGTGTTTAGGGCTCCAAAGACAGGAATCTTCATTATACTCTTAAGATATTGGTCGAAGTGTGTTCATGGATTGATAACCAAGAGGTTATCAATCCATGAACACATAATTACTATCGTAACAGTGATCACCAAATCCATCCACACGCACTCTAACTTCTTACAACCCACCTGGTTGTGCTTGCGTTTGGCCTACCTACAAGAGAGCATACTGACCGCATCCTTACTTCGACATTTGCTTGTATAAAAAATAATAATCTCTAAACACTGATATCTATTTTTATCCAAAGCCCAAATCACTCAACCTACAAAAAAAACTTCGAAACATCCCACTTTACACACCCTCGGGCAAAACACTGCCAATCTGTTGATTAGCTACTTTTTATATTTTTGGGGGTGACATTAAGCACAGATTAATCGCCCCCTGTTCCCATAGGAGGGGAGGGGGTGAATTTTATACTTCGAATTAATGACTGCTTAATTTTTTTCTGCTTGAGGCAACGATGCGTTAATGCACCACTGTAAGCGGAACTTTTAGCATCCGTCCATCTGTTGCGATTTATATGAAATTGGATTTTTTTTCTTTCAAAAAAATAAATAATAATACTTTCCTAGGACGTCTCAACAACAACACAACACTTTCTAGGCCCATACTAAGATTAGTTTGTGCGTACAAACACCCAGACTAATGTAAACCCTCATATAAACACGCTAACGGAATATTTATTTAACATTATTAGAAGCAGGATACACAATGCAGATATACTGGGTATGGTAAGGTTGTGTGTACCAGATAGGCACAGTACGTGTGGCGGTGACACCGGCCCCGGCTGCTGGCGGTGCCAAGCGGGCGTACCAATCTTCTCAATGAGGCGCCTCTGTCTCCAGCGCTCCGCACGCTGAATCTAGTCGCAGAGGAAGCTGACATATATTATTGTTTACTGAGTGAATTCAATAAGATATCACTATTCATAGTATGTTAAAAAAAAAATATGACACACACAAATTATTATAGTTACTTAGCTATTACATTAGGTTTTTAACCTGTAATTATGCAGTCGAATGTTCTACCGCTACGCCACATTGTTCCCAATATGCAGGTTGGATGACGAATTTAGAAATTCATCGGTCCATATAAAACATGCGACGTGCAGATATTCGAACACCAGTAAAGTTCACTTCAAAATCTTTTACTTTCTTCAATAAACCTAACTACTTCTTAGTAGATAACAAGCAGTTCAAAGTACACCCGGACCAATGCAAATATATTCAACATACAATATTGCTCTGAGCGGGTATAGGACGTGCGATCCCTGAAACTGCTCTACCTCTACGCTACACCGGACGTCAAACACAGAGGTCCTGCTGCGCGTCTAAGAATTTATTTTATAGTTTTAATTTGCTTAGGTAACATTAGATAGCTATGAGTAACCCGCAAACCCGAGGATCCAAGACTATATAAATTCAAAATGTTGAAGTGTCAAAGAGGCATCTAGGGTAGTTTTTGTATATTAAAGAATCAATTCAGTTTGAGTTGACTACTCTAGGGAACTAGTAGACTAAATAAGATAGCAATCACAGAACTCAAATACGACTCCACGACACACGGACTCCACGACTCCAACCGGTCTGCCATCATCGTCACAGTCAGACATTTGGGTACGCCTATAAAATACTTTAAAACTGGTGGAATGGTGACAATCTCACGTTGCCAATCCTTTCCATTAGGAAACATAAAACAGCATTAGCTGTGGCTAAAGTTAGGTCTGGCTAAAAGAGTTACTTATTACAGAAGAACTACACTCCTAAGCTAGAAGTGCCGGTGATCGCACGCCGATCTTATGTTTGACCAAACAGACAGTGTGATGGAAGTACATTCTTCACATCTGCTTTGCCCGACCACTTTGGAAATTTTTTAACGAGTCTCCATCACAAAATCCTTAAAAAAAAACCCTACATAAGACTGTGTTAATTCTTGTATCAATCAATGACGACAGTTTGTGTATAAACATTACTTTTAATACTGCATGCGAATCAACAATACTATTTCCGGCTAGATTTGCCCGATACTTCGCTCACGTATTTTTTTAAATTTTTATAATAACTCTTCAATATGACCTCAACCCGCCTGAAGGTAAGCTAGATTGAGGTCCAAGGACTTAAGGCCACCATTATAGATATGGCTGTTGTTATAATAGCAATGTAGACTTTGTTAATCAATTCACTATCCCTCGAGAGGAGTATTTTGTCTGGATTAAAGGTGCCTTTATATGTATGTCCTTTTCTGTAAACCTGACAACGTGTGGGTACAATTTAATGATGATCGGTAAAGTAGTTTCAGTTTAAAAACGTAACGAACAAACAAACTCACTTTCGCGTTCCTAATAGAAAGAAAGAAAGAAAGAAAAATATTTTATTTGCATCTTCTATAAGTTAACAGAATAAACATACGTTAATATTATTTGGAATGTAAGGAACCGCTACGGTTCTAACTTTGCCGGTTGCAAATCGAAATTAAAACCGAATATTAGCCGAAATGAATTCGAATCGGTACAAAAACTTGCGAATTTCGTCCCCTGTCCCAAGCGTCGTTTTCTACCAATTTTTATTTATGTTAGTATTTTTAAACGTTAATTCACGAGATGGATTTTAAGGGTGGCATTGGGGGTAGACTGCGATCGTCTTTTGAAATGTGATTTCGAAATTCTTGTTTGGAATCGTCGAAAATGTATATTTGAATATTTCAGATATAAAAATAAAGAAAATATTGGATGGAAGTATGATTAAAAGGTTTGCTTGGGTATAATAAGGTCTTAGGTTTACACGGGCAGTTTGCCGCAACTTCAAGCAAACCGCGTATTTTGGGTGTATTTTAGGTATAAGGTCTTGCGGATGCTGTTTATCAATCTAATTCAGAATCATTAAACATTCGATTTGATCCTTGGTCACCAGGATTGTTATAGGTGTTGAAACGTCACCAAGTTTCTCAACCCCTTACATTGGGATTGACGGAAACATCAGTTTCACTTTACCCTTTATACATTAGATTTATAATACATATAAGTATATTGGCCAACTAATCTTCATAATGTATTTTATATAGCCCATCAAAGTTTTAATAAACATTTTGACATATTTTTAAACTGTGGTTCTTTCCAAAAACCTCCTCGGCTGGTGTAGATAGTCAGATTTTATAATTTTAGAACATTAATTAGACCCTTTACATGTGTATTTTTTTTCTCGGATGGTAACCCCCACGGGTCATCACCTCACCGGAGCTAACGGTGAAGTGGTATGTCGGAATCGAACCGTCTACAACCACACGGTGTTCCGTCATAAGTAGGTCTATTGCAAGGGACCCGGGATACCCTAAGAAGGAAGCCTCCGGGAACCAAAGCCTCCGGGAACCTTTATATGTTTATACTGTGCCACGATATTTTCCTTGAGCAAATAGTAAGCATTAGCCATTTCCGTACGAATAACAAATTGTCTTTTTCCGTACGATTACAGATCATCTACCAATAAATTGTTTTTAACTTTGGGATCTATTTGAATCAACCTTCAGCCATAATAATATATTTTCCAGGTTAGCAAAGAAACAAAAAAACTCGTTACGGTAGCGTAAGTTGAAGCTTACTCAGAAAAGGCTGTATGATATTACATAGGCGTATAAATCAGGACTTAATCGCCGTAATAAGTATAAGGTACAATATCTTGATGACGATCGATGCAATTCCAATTCCACCCAGCCAGATGGACCGACGGCCTGAAGAAGGTGGATGGACTGGATTCGGAAGGCGGATTACCGGGTGCTGTGGCGCACATTGGGAGAGGCCTATGTCCAGCAGTGGACTATGGTAGGCTGATTGATTGATTTATTGATCGATGCAATTCGATTGAAATGTCGGGTTATAAATATTACCGTGATTAAGTCCCGAACTACACATCTCAAATTCATAAATAAGTAACAAAGGCTGTCTAATTCCTTCTATATTCTTATAAACAAAAAAAAAAGTTAAAAAATATTAATTGAAAGCGATCGTTATTTTTTATCGACAGCTTCGCCGTTCAATCTGAAGGAACAATAGAAATATATCCTCCAAGGAAGAATTAACATTAATCCTGAAACGAACGGCCGAACGGAATAAATCGAGCATGAAAAAGAACATAAAAATTAACAAAAAAACAATAGAATTAACATAGAAAACATCTGCGACGGAATTACCACTGAGTGGGCCCTACTATGGGTGCGAGATAAGTAATAGTTAATATTACTCTTGATCAGCGATGGGTAGTTAATACTGTACATGTAAACAGAATCTCGAACTCCACAAGTAAGGTTTTGAGCACTGCAATGTTAGCAAATCTATTTCATTCATAGACAGACTTCCAGTGAAACCATAAATATATAAAAAAATATACAATGACTTAATATTGCTTAAATACAGGTCTTACCTATAAATAGATATTTTTAACACGCTTCATTTATAACTAATGTACACAAATCAAAATCAACTTTGACCTAATTCTAACTATGGTAGGTATCGGAATTCACCTTTGTACGTATAAGTAGTCCGGTTGACCGAGGTGGATGGATACCGGAACTTTCCAGTGGCACTTATAAATCCCTTGAGTTTCGGCTCATATGATTCGCTTTGACGCGTCCAATAGATTGAGCTCGGTAACGATGGTCTGACGATGGAGTCAGGAAGTGGATAGTGGAACTCTTTTTTATTTCGGTTCGCTATTTAGGTATGTATTTTATTTAAAGCATACTGAAGATAAGGGGTAACTTCTGGCAACACCACTGGTGTCATTTTTAATCCCACCCCCTTTTAAAAGAGCTCTATTGACCCTACTCACCTGCACAGAAGGGCACCACTACATTGAGAATGTTATCTAAATACGGTCCATATAGTGGTGGTATTGGACGAGTAATGCCATTCTATTGCGGATTAGAAATTTGCAAAATTTTTTTTTTCATTTTACATATCTTTTTAATATTCAGTATTAGACCACAGGTGTTCACTACTATAGATATTGACAAAACTACAAAGAAGGAATGATAAAACAAACAGTAGGGGCTGTAGGCCGAACCGCATTGATTCCTCTGCCTCACTCCACGAGGAAAAGAATTTATCTTGTGAGCGGTAATGAACATTAAAAATAAAATGGCGATCCACCCCCTATTTTGTAAAGAGTGATATCAATGGTTTTGTTTTATCGTACTAAGATTTAGATTATTTTTATATTACAAATTGTAATCTAAAAATATATTACGATTGCACTACTGACATTGCTTTATAGGTTTATTTTTATATTTTAGTAGTTGGAAAAGCCTAGCCATATGTAACGACGACCTGAAGAAGGTAGCTCGGAGGACCGGGTTCAATGGCGCTCGTTGGGAGAAGCCTATGTCCAGCAGTGGCCTGCGATGGGCTGATTGATTGATAGGTACCTATATAAGGATGAAAATATTTAATTTATTCCAATAATAGTAACTTATTACTATTACTACTTAGGACGGTTATCGAAATCTGCTTCAAGAGGTTATTTTTACACATAGACACAATGAAGCTATAACTTGCTTTAAACTTTTTTTGTAACAGGTCTCTTGAGATATTGAAAGTTCAAACAGCACCCGGATGATAAGCGATTACCAAAGCTTCTAAATGCTGTGAATCCAGAAATATTATTACAAAACACAAACATTAACGACAGTTTGTGAACACGCTTAATGACGATAACTATACTCAAATTTAAGTGAAGTATATACCTACGTATACAAGTGAGTTTCAAATCTTAGGGTGACTTTTAATTAGGGGTGACTGATATAAGATTTAACGATAGAATTAATGGATTTTTCCCGACTTCGCAGAAGCTAATTGTGCGTTTTACGACAGATCATTAGACTTTATACGTTGCTGTCATTTATTGAATTGATTATTTTCTGGTTAGGTGAGTTTCAATGTCATTACTGGGTATTCAGAAGGTGTATTAATACATTTTTATCTTGTAATTTTATCGTTCTGTAGCAGGGGAAAGTTTTTAGATACCTATGTGTAGTAGTGGCAAGACTTGATTATTTTTTTCTATATGGTAATTATTGTCAAATGTTCATAACTTTGGATTTTTTTTAACTTGCTTAAAACGGACTTTAATGAATCATGATTTGACTTTGCTAATGTAAAATCATTATATCTTACAGTTTGGTATTGTGAGTATTGTGTTTTAAGTGTATTTCAAATTAGTGTGTTTCAAATCTTTCACATGTTTTAACTTGCCAAAGCGATGATTCTTATTAAATGCACCTTCTATTTTTCAATACTACATTCTTTTTTATTATTTGATTATATTTTTTTTTGTACAGGGAGAGAGAGAAGCGGAATCTTTTGAATGGAAATTATTTTTTAGCACATAATGTAAGCTAGCATTTACAAACTAATGTGCTTTCTTTTTATATAAAACTTAATCCCCTTTGACAAAGAGGCAGGGAGCCATTAAGCCGATTTTACTTCGTAGAGTTTTTAATAAATTAGCTATTTCTTCAATCAACACACACAACTCGCAGTTTACTTATCACAAACAAAGAAAACAAAAGTTCTCAAAATAAACTTTGATACATTCGGTACATATGATGTCGGTCCTCCCTGAGGGTCTAAATGTAATATTTTCCAATAACACGTAATCGGCCGATGTCATTACTGTCTGCGCTAACATATATTAATAAGTTCCTACCCTCACAAGGGTAGTTAATGAGGGGCGGTATTGATGTTCAGTTTCTGATTATTGGTGGCTGTGTAGATATTGTGCAAATACAATAAGAATGTTACAACTTATTGTCTTATGTAACTACTGTCATTGAACGTCAATGATAAATAATACTAATACTGGATCTGAGCAGGAGAACCAAAGTTGACGCAAAAGCTTTTGTCATACAGGCTTGAGAATTGATAACTACTACGGAAGAAAGGCCCTCGAATGATGACCCCATATTAAATCGATAAAGTAAGTTATAAAAACTACCCGCAGAAAATTAGTCTTAGCTTTTAATCCAAACTATTATCGAAAAGCGGAACATCCTTTTAAAGTATTTCTCGAAACACGTCGTATTTTCAGCCTATACTGTCTCAAAGCTTTGCAAAGCCCCCTCCCCCCACCCAAATTCTTCCATATATCTTTTTCCTGGGCCACTTTTTATTGGCTGCCCAAAGGTTGAGCAGAGGTGTAAAACACTCGTCACACCAATCAGCAAAAAAAATATCCCACGTGAAACGGACCTCGTACTACTGGACCCAATGACCCAAAAAATCACGCTATGTCGTCTGATTCTAAACTAGGCAGAGCCTGTACTATGGTAACCAGACTACTGATAAACATTTTATTTTACCAAATACAATGTTATGGATAAATTACACCCAGACACAGAACAAATAATCATGCTCACCATACAATTATTATTCCTAGGTGGGAATGAAACCCACGATTTCAGGCAGCTGAGCAGTCAGGCTCACTAACGGCTAGATCAACAGGCCCGTCAAATAAATCAGCTTAAGATAATAAATTTGACCACCTTGAGAATCGAAAAGCACTTTACTCCATAGGACCAACGGGGTCATCTGCAACTGTACATACACATATTATAAACAATACATACACATATAATACCATTGACGGAATATGTAATACTTATTTTATCTTTAAAGATATTTGCGAAACTATCCAAATCAAATAGTCAAAAACAATACCAGCTATTCGTGTATTATTTCATAAGATTAACAACAGTAATCATAGCTCCACGGACGCCATAAAACGGCATCGATGGTAAAGAAATACCATTAGCGACGTGTGGCGCGAACAGATAAGTAATAAGTAGTAACAGACATACAGGCATTGTTTGATTGCAGATATACGATGCTGGAAGAGACATAAAATAGCAGATGTGAAATTTCAGAAAAATAGCTTACGTAAAGTTAATAAATTTAATTTTAGATATTTTATATAAAAGTTATTGGTCAAATTAACACAGATGTGTTAAATAATTAACATAAATTACTTAACCAACGAATTTTAATACGCAAATGCACAAAAATGACACCACGTTGACATTGACGCATTTTCTGAAGGCTTCGTGTTACGCAGGCGCAAAGACAAAGATTATAAGAAATAACTGTGTACTTGTATTCTATCTTATTCTTTCGCAGGCTAAATCCTATTTATGAATGTTTGTCTCTTTTTTGTGCGAGTTTTTCGTTTCATCGAATTTCAAATTACAACGACTCTAAAGAAGTTTCACTACAAAAAAAACAAGCTTACATAGCCAACTGAATCAAAAAGTTAAATTGACTTCCACTATCCACCTCATGGCTCCATCGTTGCTAAGCCTAATCTGTGCGACTCACCAAAACGAATCATATGAGCCTAATAAATATCGGATAAAAAGTAGCCTATGTGTTAATCCAGGTCTCCTGCCATCTACCTACCAAGATAATTAATTAATCTTGGAAGGTAGATGGCTTCTGTTGGCCTTCTGTAACTCTTTCACGCAAAAACCACTGAACCGATTGCGATGAAACTTGGTATGTAGATAGCTGGAGACCTGGATTAACGCATAGGCTACTTTTTATCCCGATATTAAAACCGCGGGGCGCTGCTAGTATAAAATAAAGTTTTGCATACTTTTTTGAGCTTCTAGTTTAACTATATTTGGTACTCACTGTACTGATGTGTATTTAGATTGATTGAATTTAATTTTGTAAATTAAAATCACATAAAATAACTAATTAGGTGGACAATACTTAATATTAAATTTACCATTTTAGAGTTCAATTTTGGCTAGCCACATCCAGTACAAAAACAAACACCATCCAACAAGGGTAATAACAACAGTATGCTTCATAAACCACCGGAAACCGTACAAGCGATTACCGCTGAAATTCACTTACCCCACTAATATTACAAGGCCTATATTCGTCTGCGGCGATTCGCAGTAATTTCTAATAAGATAATAGCGCGTCTTTTCGATATGTGAACGTAATGATCGGAGACGATGAGAATTGATGGGCCATTGCGGTTTTGGGGCACTTTTTGCCACTATAGGAGTATAGGGAAAAATTGGCGAATGTTGTGTTTTGGCGAGGAAGACTTTACCGTGGTGAAAATTCAATAAATAGTCACTAAAAAGACCGGGTAGCGAAAGTACATATACTCTAGTACGCTATACTAGAAATCGCTTGGTCGTCAAATTTCGACGATAATTCACTAATGTTGAACCACGGTACGGAACATGTGGGGGCCATGCTTCGGCACGTAAGGGCTGAGCTCGACCGGAGTGATACCACGGCCTCACAGAAAACTGGCAGTGAAGCAATGTTGCATTGCTTTTCGCCTAATGAGTGAGGTTACCGGAGGCCCTAACCCTTCCGTCGTATATTGTGTACGATAAAGAGTTTACCTATCTATCTATCTATTTCCAGAACCAACCACCAACGAAAGGTGTGCATTAAGGAAATAGATTTCTGGTCCTTATAAAGCCTATTTCTCAGGATATTATATTTCTTTGCAAAATATTTACTCTCACAAAATAATAATTAAAGACATATTCAATTAAACAGTGTATTTTGAGAGCAGCGAGCTCGTATACAGAAAATCCCTGTACGGATTGCGCTGCAGATCTGTTAATGTGTATAGAAGGATTAGTGTTTGGTTTTAGTTACGGCTGAGAACACAACAGCGGATGTTTACTAGGATTTATTTTAGGCTTTAAGGATATAATGCGATTTCTTTAAGATACGCTCTGGCACTCACTGTGTATTCCGGGGTGGTTTTCGGCCTAACAGGAACGCTTAACGAGGGGTGAAGCGATTTATATCTCACTTGCAGCGGTTCCAAATTCAATGACTGGCCTGTTGGCCTAGTGGTTAGTGACCCTAACTGCTATGCCATAGGCCGTGGGTTCGATTCCTACCCGAGTTTCAATTTGAATTTGTGTTTGGGTGTTCTTTGTGTCCGTTGTTTGTATGTTTGTAAAGTCGGGAGTTGTCTTTTTTTAAACAAAAAAAATACCAAGACAGGAACTTCTGATTTACTATCGCTGACTTTTCAGTTATAAGGTTTATCAATCGTTACTTACCGTCATGCAATCATTGTGTATTTCTACATAGAAACATATATTCACGCCTATATCTCGGAAGAGGTATTAAACACCCACATTTTGGAAACTATAATTTTGTTCCACATACGTAGTAGGGGGCAAGCCTATTGACACCAATCGGACACTTTGGGAATTAAAGATAGGAAAATTAGGAGTATAATAAAAAGCTAAAGGCAGGCAAGAAGGGAAGGTAATGAATGGAAAAGGATATTGCTTATAGGATGGATTGGGGAGTGTCGAGCAGGTCAAGGTCGCATACCTGTAACTCGAACTGGCTGTTGCCGGGAAGTCCGAGAGTTATTAATAAAATTTATTATTATTACTGTAAAATGTATGTTGTTTGGATGTCAATCTATTAAAGATTGAATTCGAAAAAAACTGAAAACTAGGTGCGGTGAAGACTAAAAGTGTTGTGGGCTGGACTGCAATTAGCAAATTGGTTGATCGATTGTATGAACATTTATAGACATTAAAATCGGGATTATTCATTAAATAAAATAGCACACAGATACTCTTCTAAGCTGATGTAACTAAAAGCGTGTTCTGTACCATAGTAGTCCAATTTCCAGTACATAACTAATAATGTAGGCAACATTAGGCGTTTTCCGCTGGTAAACACTCCGCCTTATGGCGTTGTTCCGTCCACTGCTGAATATACGCCAACATTTTTCGTCCGAGGCTTATGGCTTTTAGATTTCGCAATGTTTCCTAAATATAAATAATTTGTGCCACTACGTCGTTAAAACAGTATTTGTAGGGAATTATTTTTGTGTGTGTACTCAGCTTAGATAAATATTATATCTCTTTGATTTATATTTACATATAAATAACTAGAAATGCGATCGCATTTTTATTTTAAAAGTTTAGCTTAAGAACATGGTGGAGAAACTCGTTTATGATATACTAACAACACAGGTAATATTGTATGCATATTTTATGGTTTACTTATGATTAGAAAAACTGTTTATTTAATTATTTTGCTGTGTTTTGAAGAAGACTTCACCTCTGAGCCCTTATGTACTATTTACCGTTACAACGCTTGCCGCTAGAGATATTCAAGCTGTGGAATTATCTGAAGTTCATTGTTAAAGTTGGGGTCACAACATGATCTTCTTTTTATGACTACGTAAGCAGTAGGTACAATGACAATTTTCAAATATAAAATTCTCTTTTAACATGAAAATTTTATCGCCGCAATTTCTAAACAATGTCACTACAGAGACTGTTCGACATACTCCTCTTACTAAAATCATTCTTTATTGTGAAAAAGGATCAATGAGCGCCCATTACCGTTTGATATCCCATAACCATTAAATAAGTCAAGAACTAAGTAACACCATTACTAAAAACCCATAAGAGAAGGAAAATAACGTGTAACCGAACATAATCTTATTTATTGAGGGGGGATGTCCACAGAGGGGGGTTGTCCACAAATGGGATTCGATGAGCCAAAGGAGCACTTAACGCTTTGATGTCCACCCGGCACATCCTCCCCTTTATTTTATGAGGGAAGCGGATAAGTTGTATAAGAGATAGCGGGTAGCTGAGCGATTTGAAAATTGTGGTTTTTTAAATAATTATAATTAAAAATAAATATTGTTTATAAAATCACAAATACTCGCCATCGATCGTTATGTATCAGATCAGAGTATTTGTCAGAACTAACTTAATTTTCCTTAATTTGCGGTTCCTATAAGAGTTTTCCATTTTAACTCCATTCTCTGAAGCTCGTGGCACCTATACACACGTACCAACGTAAATACAATACGCCCTTAGTAGTGTTAGTTTACTGCAATCTTCTATAGAGTGAAGGTGCTTCCTTACTTCGACAGCTCCTATTAAACAGGGTACCTAAAATTCCTTCTAACTTTGTATTTAGTTTGATTTTCATTAATTAAGCTTTTTGTAGTCTTGCCTCACCTCTTCATACTATTCTCCGGAGTTTTGGCAGCTCTATCACGTATATAATTTTTCATATACACACCACATTAATATGTATGTTGAAAAATGATATCTTGCTGACGGATTTGTTAATACGTTTGCGTCCGCTGAGTTTTCTATAACTCGCGGATTCTTTACTAATGTGTCACTCACCTTATTATCACGTGTGGTCACCCAGAAATTTCTTTCTTTGATTATATGTCTCGCATTACACTCATTTTGCCGCTAATATATGATTTAGGGGTGAGCAGGGCTCTGGCTAAGAGATATGGTTTATTAAAGAAGTACTGCTTTTGTCACTATCGCTCTTTCGGGATCGTAATATGGACGGAAACAGGTGCAAGACGTTAATTTCACTTAGTAGCTTTGTTGGATTGTAGCTCACTGTTAAATACGAGAACATGCAATAATGAAACATTTCTGTTAAAGTTAACAAGCTACCGAAAAGACAAATAAACAACTCATTAAAATGTTTTTTTTTATTTAAAACTATTTTTCGATTATCAGCAAATCTGTTGACAATCTTCTGAGGTACTTTTATGTTTGAAATATTTAAAGGTATTGTGAAACTTAAAAGAAAGTAAAACTGATAAGACCTGATTGATATATTTATCTATTTATTTAATTTAAAGGTTCGAGTTGAAAATCAAAGCTGGATTCTCATCTGGCATTAAGCTGAACTGGACACCTATTTTGGTGCAAATTTGAGACATGTTATTGTTCCTCCACTGTTTCCTTTAATGTACTTATTGTTTTTTCTGTATGTCTTTGTGTTTTTTATAGATATAAGTGAATTATTTGGAATAATTACTCTTTGTCTTGTGTCTTAGCACCGAAATAAATGGATTTTCTTTCTTCTTCATCTGATCTGATCTGTTGTGTTAATGTACGAGTATGTGGGTACTTATTCACCTGCAAAGCCTTTTCTGAAGACAAAAAACTAGTGATTTTCACAACCATACCATACTATAAGATCGCATGGTATCCCCGTTTTAAAATTTGTATTCACCACGCGCAGTCTATTATGTGTCTCTCTGTCCACCCTCGACCTTGACTGAGGTTGTCACCAACATGATCGGCGCCTAAACTATTATGTGTTATGTGGCCTAAGTAGAACGAGTAGCCAAGGCGACGTGCGACACTTCACTGAATAGGACGGCTTACTTCTGGTCAGCTAATGTACGTGTAGGGTTACATCCTGAATGAAGAGTGAGCCCAGCCTGGTATAGGTCCACCCAACTATATGTTTTAACAAGTAGCTTTTCATGGTCTTTCGAGCTTTTAATTGTTTTTTTTATGGTATAGGGGGCAAACAGAGTGGAGTGGGAGAACCATGCTTCGGCACGTATGGGCCGGTTCGCCCGGAGTGATACCACGGCCTCACAGAAAACCGGCAGTGAGGCAGAGTTGGCATTGCTTTTCGCCGAGTGAGTGAGGTTACCGGGGGCCTTAACCCTTCCCTCTTCCTCTCTCATTTCCTCGCCACTTATTCCCCACATCCCCTACTCCCACCTTAAAGGTAGGCAACGTTCTTGTGACTTTTTTAAGTTGCAGGTGTCCATGGGCGACGGTAGTCACTTACCATCAGGTGACACGTTTGCCCCCTATAATAAAAAAAAATGCCATAAGATAATGATTAAATCTACTACAATATTGAGTATAGTAATATTACTTTACACCGTTTTGTGAGAAAATCAACACCCAATTTTCAATATCTAAATACAAATCAACTAGTAGTTGGACAGCGGGCCCCAATCACATCGTAACGAGAATTCCTTGGTGAGCTGGTGATTGAGAGGGGTGGCGAGAGCGGCTGAGATTGAAGACACCTCCGTCAAGCAATCGAACTCGGTGTTTAATTAAATACAAATCAAATTATATAGCAAGACGCTTTACTTGGGATGGAAGTGTATAAAGCTGTGTTCTTACTATCACTACAACTGCAATAGTGTGATTGTTAAGCTGTCATAATTGAAAGTAGTAACCGTAGTGTAATCACCATCGGGTGATCCCATTCTATTAATTCTACCCTAGTGAAATATAATATTACAATAAAATCAAATACATATATTCAACACCACATTTTCAGTTTTTTTTTAAATTTGTTTCAAGAAACAAGTAAAAATGTTGAAGACAAAATTACCCTAATTAATAGGATTTCACATACTCCAGTAAACAGTAAAATTAATGATTTAATACCCACTTAAAAAGTAGATTTTATATTGATATGTGATTTCCCTTGACTAAAACTACAATTTAAAAAATTGTCATACAAAAATATCATTAATATCTCACAAATGTTAAAGGTATCGCATAACTTAAACAAAAACACAACTAAATGATCATCCTGTTTCTTATTGGAGTCTATTAAATAGGACCACCTGTGTTAATAATGTAATTTCTTTTTACTGCTATTTGTTGTGTCAATACCACAATTTATACAGTATTATCAACTCTATATAAATCTTTGCTGCCAACGACCAGCAGAGCTTGCTTCAATCAACCGTCACTCGACACTACTGAGGCATCTGCATCTTCGATTTACTCATGACATCCAGCTCGGAGATAAATTTATACCACTGGTTAATCCATATTAGGGTGGAACCCATTGTTTTGAATACCTGATTCAAACTAGCAATATAACGAGATTGATAAAAAATGGTGTACAAACATTTTTGTTTATCTACGTCAGAAGATAAGTATCATAGCTTTTCTTGGATGAGCCATGTGTCGGCACGTATGGGCCGGCTCGACCATAGTGATACCACGGCCTCACAGAAAACCGGCAGTGAAGCTATGCTTGCATTGCTTTTCGCCGAATGAGTGACGTTACCGGAGGCCCTTCCCTCTTACTCTCTCCTTTCCTCGCCTTAAAGGCCGGCACGCACTTGTGACTCTTGAGTTGCAGGTGCCCATGGGCGGCGGTAGTCATTTACCATCAGGTGACCCGTCTGCTTGTTTGCCCCCTATACCATAAAAAGAAAATCTAGTGTTTGCTTTAGCTTTAGCTTTGCCCTTGGGCCGTATTTAGATACAACAAGATGGACGCCATGTCCTGGATTTATCAAGTAGCGTCAGTACAATGGAATACCGGACGGATCTGCGATCGATTGGTTGCAGGTTCAAGCCCCACCCAGTACCCTAACAACGTAACCCACTCCCAAACAATAAGACATTTATTTGATAGGATTAATAAGAATAGTAAAATATAAGACCCATGTTAACACCATAATTGCTGTTTAAAGCCTTTGGTTGGTTAAAAAAAGTCAGTCAGTCGTAGGACTGCACGTCAGAAGTGAAAACATAACTTCACAATGTATTTGCATATACATACACACACACATTTGTACATATATAATTAGGTTAAAAATAAAAAGTAGGTAATAACATATCTAAATGTATACATAGGGTACACTGGAAGTTCTGCGCTCCTGGCCGCTCATAAATGTTTGAATTTCGAATGTTATATTTATTTAAATTTTAGAAACTCGACTCCGTCTTACGAATTTTCGATCAGGTCACGTGTCCTGACGCGAGTTTAACATTTTTTACCCATCCCAAAAAATGCACAACGGCGCTAACAATGTTGCTAAGATAACAACTTCTTTCTTATTACAGCGTGGCACAATGTATATACAATAGGTATAAACACATTTTAAGGTCACAGTCACAGAAGACATTTAAAATACGAAAAACATTATTTAGAAGGGAAGGGATTAACACCACTAGGAATTTTGCCACACAGTTATATATACAAGATCGAAAGTAGAAAGGGTATGAGAATTTTCAGTCGTCCAAGTTATAACAAACTCGTGTATGCAAGTCTGGCGGTATTGAAAACGCAAAACGGCTCAAGAAATTAATTGAGGCGAGGCAAACCTTTCAAAGAAAATGTTTCAAGCGATTTCAGATCTTAATGAACAAGTTTTAAGGTATATTTGATCCTATACTGTGGCATGCACACAGATTCTTAAGTTTTCGGTTCCAAACGTTCTTTAACTTTTGAATTTTGCCTTTTTTGATGGTACGCTTCAGTTATGACTAAGTTCTTGCTCTGGTCTTAGATTTCCCCTTCGTAAAGCATAAAATCGGTAATTTATTTTTATTTGTTCGTCGTGTGTAAGTACTGAAACCCTGTGATCTTACTGGTTTATTTTTTTTTATTACGGTATAGGAGGCAAACGAGTAGACGCGTCACCTGATGGTAAATGACTACCGCCGCCCAACTCAAGAGTCACAAGTGCATTGCCAGCCTTTAAAGTGGGAGTAGGGGAAAAGTCGAAAAGAGGGAGGAGAGGGAGTGGGAGGGAAGGGTTAGCGCCTCCGGTAACCTCACTCACTCGGCGAAAAGCAATGCAATCATTGCTTCACTGCTGGTTTTCTGTGAGGCCGTGGCCATGCACGATGACATTTACATTCATAATTCATTACATCAAAAGACCACAGAGCAATAAATTATATGTAGCTTTTATGCTACAGGTGTAAAAAGCGCCATGCGATTATGTTGACTTAATGCAATCACTCTTCTGAAAAATGGAACCAACACAAACTAAGTCAGGTGGCATTTCAGAGTCATTTTTCAGATAGGATTTTGTTTGGACTTATCTAATATTACGAGTGCTAGTCGCCCTTAGCTGGCCTTTGTAATAGTCTTTTTAGAAAACCCACACCTTGGTTTTCATTTTTTTCTTTTTGAAAAAGACAACTCTTGCATTAGGAATATTCCTGTGTCGCGGGGGCTTTACAAACAACAAGGGACACAAAGAACACCCAGACCCAGGGCATTTTTTTTTAATAATAATAATGTTTATTTGTTTTTCACCACAATATTTCAGGTATTTACAAATATTATGCTTTGTAGGTAAAACAATTTCTCAAGACAATATTGTGGAGGACTGGTACCTAAGCTAGGTAGATCAGATTAGGTAGATTAGGTAGCTAGATCACACAAATTTTTGTCCCGTGTGGGATTTAAACCCATAACACTCGGCGCGGCGTAGTGATTAGGCGACCACTTACACCACTGCGCCACCCAGAGTTCGATTAAATCCTGCTAGCTAGTTTAAAATAATCGAAAATCTAAAGTTTTCTCTTTGAATATCGTATATTGGGTGTATCAGTACATATTATAAAACAAAGTCCCCTGCCGTATCTCTCTGTCTGTCTGTTCGCGATAAACTGAAAAACTACTAAACGGATTTTCATGCGGTTTGCACCAATAGACAGAGTGATTCATAAGGAAGGTTTAGGTATATAATTTGTTAACGTTTTATGTAAATTGGTTAAAATATGATGATGATTGTTGAAGATATCTCCACTACCCGTGCGAAGCCGGGGCGGGTTGCTAGTATCGGATAAAGCTTACAACGGCTTATTCCTGAAGGTCTAAATTTAAAAAAAATAGGAAAAATGCCATCCTGCAAATTTTATATACGTGAAAATTTGTGAGGATATATGGATGTTTGTTACTCTTTCACGCAAAAACTACTGAACCGATTGCAATTAAACTTGGTGTGTAGATAGCTGGAAACCTAGATTAACACATAGGCTACTATTTATCCCGATATTCCCACGGGATCGGGACTTACGCGGCTGAGACGGCGAGGCGCAACTAGTATTTACATAAAATTTTCGTCTAACGGGCATTTTTCCAAAATACATTTTATTTATTACGTACTATGTCAAAACGGTACAGGAATCAGTTAAAACCAGTATGACAAAATTATTCTTTTGTTAAAGTTATTTTTATTAAGTGAAATCAGTTGAACTCCAAACATTCTACAGAACTATAATAATAATAATAACTTGACACATCTCACACACGGCCGTCTGATCCCAAACTAGGCAGAGACTGTACTATGGTAACCAGACTGCTCATAAACATACTTATATATTTCTAAATACATACATATTATAGATAAATTACACCCAGACACAGAACAAATGATCGTGCTCATCACACAATTATTTGTCTTAGGTGGGAATCGAACCCACGACCTCTGGCTTAGCAGTCAGGGTCACTAACGACTAGACCAACAGGCCAGTCAACTATCGACTACGTATCAAGATGTCTTTGCTTCTGAAATATTTACCGGGAAAGCAAGTAAACACAGTGCCCACAAACACATGTACACAGTATCTACATCGACGGTATTAAGGTATATGTCTGAAATAGACGAAGAACCGCATTAAGGAGTTAGCCCGGGGCACTGCTTCTTTTTAAATGAAGAGGAAAATTTTAATTTCCTATCGCGTACCAACGCTAGTGATGTAGTCACGTGGAATGAATTTATCGATGTTTTTATATTAGTAGTGCGCTTTTCTTTTAATCATAAACTAGTCGTTAGCGTAAGCCATGGTTATAGTAACACTTTGATTGGCCTGTTGGTCTGGTGGTTAGTGACCCTGACTGCTATGCCATAGGTCGTAGGTTCGATTCCCACCCGAGTCTGGGTGTTCTTTGTGTCCGTTGTTTGTATGTTTGTAAAGTCACCCGCGACACAGGAGTAATTCCTAATGCGGGAGTTGTCTTTTTTAGAAAAAAAAAAACATTTCATTTTTTTTCATGTGGTTAGTTACTGCTATTTATCAATCAATAGTACAACAGTGTATGTATTGATACTTAATAATAATAATAATTTGACACATCACACACACGGCTGTCTGATCCCAAACTAGGTAGAGCATGTACTATGGTAACCAGGCAGCTGATAAACATACTTATGAATTTCTAAAATACATACATATTTTAGATAAATTACACCTAGACACAGAACAAATGATCATGTTCATCACACAATTATTTGTCCTGGGTGACTACAGTCAGGGTCACTAACCACTAGACCAACAGGCCAGTCAAATTAATTTACAGAAAGAAACTCAAAAGAAGGTGTTATTTACAAGGTATTTCAGTTAAGCTGCTATACGTTTGAATGGAGATTCCACCCTAATCGTGGTGACTTATTTCGTTGCAACAAGTTAGTTAGGTTTTAGTAACGACTTGAGTGCAGCTTTTTTACGTGGGAGAGCCATGCTTCGGCACGTATGGGCCGGCTCGACTCCGCTCGGTACCACGGCCTCACAGAAAACGAGTGAGTGAGGTTACTGGAGGTCCTAACCCTGCCCCCTCCCCCTCTCCTCCCTTCTAATCCCCCTCTCTCGTCTTCCCGCTCCTCCCCTATTCCCACCTCAAAGGGCGGCAACGCATTTGTGACTCTTGAGTTACAGGTGCCCATGGGTGGCGGTAGTCATTTACCTTCAGGTGACCTGTCTGCTCGTTTGGCCCCTATAACATAAAATAAAAAGCTAAAGCTATGATCACTTGATCCTGCGGTCAACTGCTCCACCTTCCCCCTGCACCCTCCTATGTATTTGGGATAATAGAGTTAGTATTTCAAATTTAAATATTTCAGTAAGTTTATTTTTACATAAAAAAAAAACAAAGTGTGTCGTTAGTAATCGTTACTTTTTATAATTCTCAAGTCATTCATTTTTAATGTCGATTTTACTATGAGTTAACGATTAAAAACTTAACTACGAAATGAAATATGCATACATCGTTTTTAGGATATTATGTAAAACATTTATTTTCAGCGTTTAGAATTACCCAATGTGAAATAACAAAGGCACAAACAACAAAACAACTAGCCTAAGTCGTAACCTAGTTGGTAACAAATTATTTTTTATTCGACACGTATGTGTATGTGCCGACTCGACCGGAGTGATACTACGGCCTCACAGTAAACCAGCAGTGAAGCAATGCTTGCATGGCTTTTCGCTGAGTGAGTGAGGTTACTAGAGGCCCTAAACCTTCCCTCCTCCCATGCATGCCTAGGAGTTTGTGAGAAGATATTGTATTTCGTCCACTTATTTGTTAAATGTATAAAAAATAGAATTAATAGAGAAGAAATAGAAGTAGATTCTTGAATTCTGGCGAGTGTAAGCACACAAAAGAGTGTTATAATAGAGAACGCACTAATACAAAATTTATCACGACACTCGACCGTGCAACAATCAATTTGACATCAATATAGAATAATTGAATAACTGCGATATGTCCGCGATCGGGCGGTGACATACCCGACACCGATGACATATAGTTATTTTGTGGCGGTGATGTCACGCAATTGGCACAGAATTGATCCGATACGTGCACATATCAATTTGTGCATATAGTAATAGTGTCATGCTTTATTGGCATTTATTGTCTTTTAATTGTATGGCGCCGTGTTGTTTTTGGTGATGATGTACTTATTCATGAAAACTAGATAGCGGTAGTAATAAACAGGTTCATTGATGAGAAATGAATGAATGAATTTGTTCGTTTTAGGAAAGTTTATGACAGGCTGATAAAACAAGTCAGCAATTTCTTTTAAAAAAAATTGTATTCATGCGCAGTCGGGTGAACACCAGAATAGGGGTTTGCTTAAAAAATAGGGACACTGTTAGTATAGTATGTGACGGTACATGGCGAAACCAAAATATCAAAAATATCGAAAATGTGCGAGTCGATGAAGAACCTTCTACCTCACGATCTCGACGACAGAAGGCGTGCACCACTGAGCCTGTCAGCCTGTGACCACGGCTAGTGCAACCTGGTCGAAACGTCAGGCAATTCAGAGGTATGTAATACCTTTTCGTGATCGCTTTAATTCCCGTTTTAATACATATTTATATCATGGAACGCGAAAGTTTTGAAACTTAGTAATTGTATCTATATACATATACAGAACTTACAATTTTTTATTGAAATTTCATCAGCACCCAGGGTGGCTAACTATCCTATTGTGTACATGTTAGTAAGCAATTAGGTATTATCGCTGATAGACGTTGGCATTCGTATATAGTAAGTAGACTTGGCACAAGAAGTAAAAACTACTGAACGCCAAGATCTTGTTATAGATTATCAAGAGCAGATGTTAGAAAAGATTCCACGGTATATAAACTTATTATTATGTGTTTACGGAAATTAACGCGATCACGAAAAAGTATTAATAACATACTCATGGAACGCGAAAGTTTAAAAGTTAGTATAAACTTATTTTTTGCAATGGTTGGTATTTGATTATTTTCTTTTTTTATGAAGGGTCGGGGTTTCCTTCCTACACTTGATGAGATACAACTAGTCTTCTAATGTTTATTATAATTAATCCTTATTATTTATATTATGCTAATATATGTAATATAATACTTTATTGAACAAATATATCGATAAACGTAAACCCAACACTATACCTCCGTCGTTAAAAATATTGCTGTTTGAACGCAGAGTTCGCTTAGCGTTTTAATAAATTTGGAAAATTAAAGATTCATATCTGATTCGCTTCACTAGTTACACACCAGACCCCTCCACGAGAAGAAAATTTCACTGCATATAAAAATGTGATGCAGTGTATCTGAAATATGCATATGTAATTTAAGTCGTTAGGCCCTTTTTAGTTCTTATTTCAGTAATGTAGTTCTACCGAAGGTAGGTAGGTAAGTACCTTCATAAATGGATCTTCTCATTGTAACTCTTTATGCTACTTATGCTCTTTTCTTTTTTTACTAGCTGACAGAGGCGCCTGATAGTCTATAATGTATGAAGTAAGACGTATGACACTGAATACGAATATGAGATCCACTCGAAGGGTTTTACCTAATTCTTGGATTATTAGAGAAGTGTACATAAAACTTTAGACCTGCGACTAAAAGTCTGTCAAAGCAAGTGGTCACCCATCTATAGATTGACCGCAGTAAACTGCCTTAACATTATGTTTCTCAATGAATCTGTTGTTATTATGAGAGAAAAAAATCACCCTAAAGTAGCTTCATTACTCTGTCTAATAATCAAAATAAATATTAAGATAAAATCTACACACGGCTATAATATCTAACGAGCAATTTTTTTTTTATATTGTTTGAACCATGTTTTTTTCACCTTCTCTCAAGTACTGTATCAAGTAGTCTGTTTAGAGATGAAAATTAAGATAAAAAACAAACATCTCAATCCACCCTAAGTTCGTTAGTATTCTTAATGAAAAATCGATTTCAAAATGGCGACTTGCCTAAGGTGCGATCGTATTAGGGTTCGTTTTTTAATATATAAATATTTTTTTAAATGATCAATTTAAGAATGACCTCATGTATATTTATTTTGGTGTATTGTAGGTATTAATTAATCTGTCACAATATATATTTTTTAACCTTAAAAATTAGTTTATATTTTAGCTGTTCGACTGGATAGGAACCTCTAACCCTACAGAACAACGATGATTGTTTGCCAACTTAGCCGTATAAAAAATGAAATTTTTATGTATTAGTACAAATAACTTTTAAATCAGGTTGCTGGAGTCGTATAGGTTCGATCACCATGCAGATCTGCATCGGTATCGGGACCGGAGAATCGAGGAAAATTGAAAGTTCTTTTTGGTTTCAAGGTTTAGAGATGATTAATATATTCAGAAAGAAACGGAAACTGCCTGCTATTTGTCTGTCAAAACAAATCTGTATAATTTTGGACGAATCCCACATTACACTAAAAATGAATGTAGCCTTGAGTCTGTATGTAGTCTACATGTTTATATAAACCTTCACGACATGTCAATACCATGTGCCTATTTTTTTAAAGGTTTCTGATTGAATGAGATCACTATTTCACGCATCGCAAGTCAATTGACCTCGTGTAATTGAGCCCAATATAGTATACTCACTACAACATTCAGTAACACATAACAGTTTACACCTATCGAGATAAATCTATTAATGGAGACTACTTACAGTGAGTATCAGATAAATTGACATTTTGGATATCTTTTTGAAAAAAAGTAAGTTTCTTTTTATCCTGACTATTTTCTTATTATTTGATAAGTTTTCCACAAGCTGAAAATAACCAATCAAAATTATATATAAACTAGCAACCCGCCCCGCCCGGGTACGAATTATATACCAAAACCTTCCTCATGAATCACTCTGCCTATTAGTGAAAACCGCATGAAAATCCGTTCTGTAGTTTTTCAGTTTATCGCGAACAGACACACAGACAGACGCGGCGGGGGACTTTGTTTTATAATATGTAGTGATAATTCTTTGCCACATAAAATATTTATCTGTAATTGCATATATCTCTCATTGGAAATAAAATTTCTTCATTTAAATTGAAGAAATTTAAATTTCAAATATATTCCGTACTGGCAACCCGCCCGGCTTTCCACGGGTTGTGGAGACATCTTCAGCAATCATCATCGTATATCAACCAATTTACACAAAACATTAACAAATTATACACCTAAAACTTCCTCATGAATCACTTTGTCTATTGGTGAAAACCGCATGAAAATCCGTTCAGTAGTTTTTCAGTTTATGACGAACAGACAGACAGACGCGGCATTGATCACCGTAAAAAAAAATATACAGAACCCATTCAAACATTGAAATTCGCACACACCCATTTTTTATTTACAAAGGAATCGAACTCCCATCTCTTGATTACGTCTTCATTTGATATTTATTTTTAATTAAGAAAAAACGGGAACGTAAAACGTCATAGCTAATTATTTTCTTGGTTATCTTAAGAAATGATTTATTCATAGCTCCTCCGTGGTCCCAGATCTTTTTTATTCGTTTACGGATAGATAGCCGTGGGGTGGACTTGATTAATTTAATTATAAATTATTTTTGAACGATAACGGAAAAATATTGGATAAGTTTGGTGAGAAAATTATATTTGGACGATTTATGGCGGTTCTTGGTAAAATCTAAAGATAATATGGCACCCAGATTCGATTTGCTGAGACTCTGAAACGCTCTATTTCACTGCAGCACCTTTGGTAGTGTCGAATCGGATCTAGGCAACTGTACGAAATCTAGGTAAGAAAAAATAGATTCAAGGCTCATTATCCGCATAATATTAACACTGATCTTCTTGATGATCACGATTATCTGTTCCATGTCCAGGTGTATTTAGTAATATATAAGTATTTTACAGCAGTCTGGTTACCATAGTACAGGCTCTGCCTAGTTTGGGATCGCGATAGGCCGTGTGTGAGGTGTCTCAAGTTATTATTATTATTATCTTCGTCATTTGGAATAATAAAGTAACAAATTAGTGTATACTTCTCGTTACGGCCACTGCATTTACGACGAATATGGAGCCATAAAGACAAGCATTGCAATACTGTCATACACTATTTATAGTGCGCTGAGGTCCCCCGATAGGCGACTAGGCATTAATTAAAACGACAAAACAAAATAACAGTTGCCTTCAGTTGCAGTCAGAATTCACACTATTCCAATGCGAGAATTAATTAAATACTGGCTGTGCACACAGATTTCGGATCTTACTAGACGTGACATTCTCTTAAGAACTCAGAATAACATTTTTAAAATTTGAAATAGGAATCAAATTGACAGCTGCTAAAACTTCCAAAAATTAAGACTGTGGTCACAGACAAAAAGCGTTTCAGAATCGGTCAACGGGAACCATAAACAGTATGTGATTGTACAGCCAGAAAATTATCACGACTATTGTCAATCTCACAGATTGACAATAACCGCGATCGATCGCGATGTCATTTGATGTTGTCATAGTAACACTGATACTCACAGCATACACTTTACTACTAAGCGAGGACAAACCCTTTAGTCTTTGCTTTGAAAAACTTTATCTAAAACTAGGTAAGATTGGAGAAAAATGTAAACGTGGGAGAACCATACTTCGGCACGTATGGGCCAGCTCGACTCCGCTCGATACCACGGCTTCACAGAAAACCGGCAGTGAAGCAATGCTTGCATTGCTTTTCGCCGCATGAGTGAGGTTACCGGAGGCCCTAACCCTTCCCTCTCCCCTATTCCCGTCCTTCACCTCTCCCCCTCTCCTCCCCTCTAATACCCTTCTCCCCTTTTCCCACTCTCCCCCCTCCCCCTCTTTCCCTACTCCCACAGTAAAGGGCGGCACTGCACTTGTGACTCTTGAGTTACAGGTGCCCATGGGCGGCGGTAATCATTTACCATCAGGCTACCCGTCTGCTCGTTTGGCTCGTATACCATAAAAAAAAAGAATCGGACATTTACAAATTAACGATTGTGTATCGAACAATAAACACAAGAAACTGTGACAATTACAATGTCGATGATGTTTGAATAAAATTATTTTTATTTTTCAATTTGAGCCCCTTGAATCGTGAGGCTCATCTAGAATTTCTGTTTCTTTGTCGTAGGCGAGTAGACAGCGCGGGCCATAAATTGAGGTGTGCTGTCAATTGCACCCGTTCGCCAATAGTTGCGGTTCGACGCCAGGCCGTGCTCATGCGGTCGCTGTTACAACGTTCCACATTCACACTTTTTTAAAGAGAGCATTTTTTTGATATTGTTTTGTATATTTTGTTCCCTTTAATGGTGTTATGATTTTATTTTTTATATACCTATTACAGATAATTGTGATTTGTATTTTGCATTGTTACAAATCATCTTTGAAATGATGGTGTTTAAAAAATGAAATGAAAATGTACAGAAATAATTTTGACTTTGTATGTATCTTAAACCGTGTGTTATGTTAAGAGTATTTGCAAAAAAAACAATGACTTTAACTGTGAATAATTTATTTCGTGCAACGATTGTAAATTGAGAAATTGAGGGGTGAAATTTTCCCCGCATAGAAACAGCGTTTTGTCAACAACAATAGATTGAGTTGCGAGTTCTATTGTTAAAATAATCTTACAATTATCACTACATATTATAAAACAAAGTCCCCCGCCGCGTCTGTCTGACTGTTCGCGATAAACTGAAAAACTACCGAACGGATTTTCATGCGGTTTTCACTAATAGACAGAGTGATTCATGAGGAGGGTTTTGGTATATAATTTTTATCCGTGCGTAGCCGGGGAGGGTTGATAGTACGTTCATAATTTAGTTACTTTATTTTTTACGCAGATAATTAGCAAATTTTAAAATTCATCATATCTTTTTGTCAAGACTATTCTACGTTTTAAAACACAAATACACTCCTAGTGTGTTAATAGTCTAATAATATTTTGGGACATAATAAAATAAAATTCAGAAATGGAATATTTGGAATAATTTTACAGTCTGTAAAAAAAGTTTATTTGTAGATGAAAGAGAAACAACACAATATTTATAGGTGTGTCAAGGTAGGTCAAGGTCAAGTCACCTTCGACATAATTGCAGAGTTCACAACACGCGATACTGTAGACTTTGTGTTATACAAAACGTTAATATAATGCTGTGTTTGAGTTAGAACTAACAGGCCTCGGTAGCGCAGTAGGCAGCGCGTAAGTCTCATAATCTTAAGGTCGTGAGTTCGATCCTCACCCGGGGCAAAGCTTTTTGAAACCATTTCTTATATTTTCTACTAATTAGCAGTTTCTTTTAAAATATTACAATGAAATTTCAGTCTATAATATGTTACCTCGAGGGTTGCAAAACGTGTGTACTGCTCGCCTGACCAAAGGGAAGCGGTTGCCATATCCTGTCGTAGAATACCCGTAGAAATTAATTTTTAATGCCAGTGTCTTTTCGTCCAGTGACTCTTAAATGTTCATTTAAATGAAAAAGTTTTAACATTTTTTAGTTTTACACGTTGTTATTATAAATGTACAAATATATTTTATGTGTGTTTTGTTATCATATTAAGGAGGTTTGCAAAAGAACAAACGCAAAAATCATATCCAATCAATAACCTATATCATTCGGCAGTATATTATCTGATTTGAAGTTATTTGTGAACCCTATTATTCTTCTACTTTGATAGACGTCAATTTGTTGTACCGTTAATAGTCTTGTCTGTAAGAGTCACTGCGATGTGTGTAACGTCTTTGTTAAGATTTTTGACACAACGCTCCACATTACACGCCATATAACTGAAAACCTACTAAACGGATTTTCATGCGGTTTTCACTAATAGACAGAGTGATTCATGAGGAAGGTTTAAGTGTATAATTTGTTAAGATTTTGTGTTAATTGATTGAAATATATTGATGATTGTTGAAGATGTCTCTGCTACCCGTGCGAAGCCGGGGCGGGTTGCTAGTTTGAAATATAATTATTATAAATTCTATATGGGTATAATTCAACCCAACAAGAATTCCGCAATTAACCTCTACGTATCTGATACTTTTCATTTAACCACGGGGCCACGAATGGCCTATGGTATGGATGTTAAAAATAGATGGGATGTAACGTCTTAAGTAATTTTTGAATAGCTCGGTACTCTAGTGCTCTAATGTCTTATTACGTACTAGCTGTGCCCGCGACTTCGTCCGCGTGGAATAGTGTATTTATATCGTATCAACAGCCTAAAAAATAAGTTTCAAGCTTTTAGCTCTAAATATGTCGATACTTCCATACAACTTTTCATACCCACCTTTCAACCCCTTACACCTCTTTTTTCGCATTAAAAAGTAGCCTATGTCACTTCTCAGGCTCTAGACTATCTCTGTACCAAATTTCATTTAAATAGGTGCAGTAGTTTTGGCGTGAAAGGGCGACAGACAGACAGACAGAGTTACTTTCGCATTTATAATATTAGTAAGAATTACTCTCGTACTCGTCTACTGTGTCATGTTTTTATTTTTAAAATTTTGCTGTTTACTGCTCTAAAGACAAAGGGAAGAATTTACAGCCCTTATTGCTCGTCAGCTGTAAGAAACGGATGTTCCATCCAAGTTCGATCAGGTATTTTTGGCGCATTATTACATTATTATCACAAAAGTTAAAGGTTCCCGTAAAAAATATTGGAATAAAGAAAATTTCTTATTTAAGGTACATTCCCGTTTATTCGGTGCTAATTCTCCATTTTCATTTATTCTATCTGCAAGTGAAAGTTACGTGGATATCGGGCCACCGGACAGACAGACAAAAATTTTAAATACTTATTTTTGTTCATAGGTATCGTGCACATAACTGTATGGGCTTAAAAAAACTATTATTTTCACATTACACATTATTAATATAACTACATTTATATATTCATATATACCTATATACAATTATGTATTGATATATATATATATACATATCAATCAGCCTATCATAGTCCACTGCTGGACATAGGCCTCTCCAGGTGTGCGCCATAGCACCCGGTCCTCCGCCTTCCGCATCCAGTTCATCCCAGCTACCTTCTTCAGGTCGTCGGTCCATCTGGCTGGGGGCATCCTACCTTCCGTTTACCGATTCGCGGTCTCCACAGAATATATATATATATATATTTAATATTAATTATTTCTTCTAATACGTACGTTTCACTCATTCGTATACTTCTTAATGCACCTACTTCATTAATTTCTACACCACCTTAAGGTAGACTGGCAGAGAATGCCTTAGGCATTAAGTCCGCCTATGTACATATTGTGCATAAAGTATTAAATAAATAAATAAATTACAGACACTTCAATTTTATTTATTTGTATTGATGTGAAGTACCCCACAAGTTTTCATTCCCCTGCGAAGTGTTTAAATATGAGGTTTAAATAGTCTTATTTTTTTAATTGGTTGGAATTGAAGTTGAAACTTATTTTTTTAAAGCCTTAAGCTAAGTAAACTGCGGTCAGTTTAAGTATTTGATGATAATTTCAACTTGATAATTCCACACGTTCCTGAAAAAAAGGGTATTGACATACAGAAAGTAAGGGTTCCTTTTTTTCTTTTTGAGGTAAGGAACCCTAAATATATATCTGAATCGAAGTCGTAGAAGTCTGCAGTTGGCCAGCAGTGCTGTAGGCTATAATCGTGGGAGAGCCATGCTTCGGCACATATGGGCCGGCTCAACCCGAGTGATTTCACGGCCTCACAGAAAACCGGCAGTGAAGCAATGCTTTTCGCCGAGTGAGTGTGGTCACTGGAGGCCCCAACCCTTCCCTCTCCCCCTCTTCCAACCTTCCCCTACTCCCACCTTAAAGGCCGGCAACGCACTTGTGACTCTTGAGTTACAGGTGCTCATGGACGGCGGTAGTCATTTACGATCAGGTCTGCTCGTTTGCACCATATACCGTAAAAAGTATTGTTTGCCAACTTGTGAATCCCAACTGTAAAATTCCTGTTACGCAAGACTGGAGATTTTGAAACTGATTAATAAATATTAGAATAGAAGAAAACTGAAAAATATCCCTACGCCAGGAGCGATGTCTAATTGCAGTTTTCTGATGGGTGGAATTATCAATTCGAAATTAATATCAAATACTTAAGCTGGCCGCAGCTTAATTAGATTAAATGAAAACCTGTATACTCGTTGGGTGGCGCCAATTCGAGCAAACATCTACTGTGCTCTATCTCCTTCCGCATTGACAAACTGGCCGTATTTGTCTTTATTGATTATAAATTTTTACCCAAAAAACGAGTGTAATGTTTTTAGGGTTCATGTAGATATGTTTGTATGTAAGTTTCTTTATTAAACCATAACTTCCAAATGCCTGAATAGATTTGGATTGATATCGTTAGAATCTTTATATCACCGAGTAACACTGGCTGGCTGAGTTTTACAAAAAAAAAACAATGGCGGTTGTATGGAATCATTTTAGTTGATTTTGGCATTGCAGTTGTGGTTGTACTTGTTTCATAGTTACCGGAATAGATATAGTGGCAGATGAACGTATCTACAAAAAAGTCAAAAATCGTTTTTCTTTTCATAATACGGGTCACAAAGTGCTTTTTTATAAAATGCCAAAAACGACGTAAATTTTTTTTTTTTTGTTTTTATTTAAATAAGAAAAATACTAGTAACGTGGGTCACACATTACTAGTATTCTTGTTAACCCCTCCAGCTAAGCTAAGTGCTTGTGTTAGCAGTGGTTTCACAAAAAAAAAAAAAAAAGAAAAAAAGGAGTGGTTTCACATCGGTAGTGCACTGGGTGGGGTTCGAACCTGCAACCACTTGATCGCAAGTCCAACGCCTTAGCCATCACGCTACCGCCGCTAAAATTGTATATTGTAAATGCAATATTTCACAAATTCCAAAATAACTAAGGAACCACAAGAAACTAGGTAAATTCTCCGAGTATTTTTGCTCTCCTGTAAAATTAAGAAAATGTAGATACGTTCATCTGGTTCTTATATCGCAAATTGGTGAAACCATTATTTCAATTAGAACCATAAATTACGTTAGTATACTATGTTTATGGTTAGAACTAAGCCTTAGTTGAAAATTCTCGAAAAACATCGTGACCCTGAACCGCTTCAAAGTTCCCATAGATATATACCAGCAGCAATAGCCATCAATCGAATTATTTAGCTCTAAATCAATTGACATGAGTCATTCACCATTCACGACCATCTATGAACACCACTAAATAATTGCTGTGAGAACAAGAGAATTTTTATATGTGACCTAAATATGTTTAATGGCTGTTATTGGCTGCTTTTGGCTGCAAGTTTAGGCTTCGGAAATTATATAGATTGAATTTATTTTCAACTACACATCATGGGATAAAGTGCCTAGTATGAATTCCTACATTGTTTTCTTGCTTTACAAAAATATTATTAATTAAAACTACAGTAAACTATTATTATTATTATAAATTACATTTTTAAATACATTCACAATGAAAAAAAAACTGTGTGGTGTAGTGGGACACCATGGGAACGAAATTCCTTATTATAAAAATATTAATTTCAAGTTCTATTCGAGGTATAAAGAAAATATAATTATTCGGGTAGATATACATTTTTTATTATAATTTTTTAAAGATAAAAATCAAAAAACTACTTAACAAAATTATCTTAACACCTTTATTTTATTTACAATGATTTTTAAAAATATGTAATAATAATAATAACAGTCATTACGTAGACCATACATTAGGCACTGTACAGCCATCATACATAGACTATACATAAAAATCTTACGTTACGGACGTTTTTTGCCGGATAGGGTATCCCTTCGCAACGCCCCATAAGGAACTTCGTTCCAAAAATCAAATATATCAAAAAATATAAAAAATAGTGTCCCACCGGTATCGGGTACAGGGACCAAATTACCGGTGGTTAGGGTTCCAGACACAGAAACCTCCTCACTATGCGTACAGTATCGAGGACGACTGCCTCTGAAGGTGTTGGTCGAGGCTCTTAGCAATTAACCCATTTGCCGAAATGACTATCGGCACAATGATTGCTGAATCCACATCCCACATGTCAACAATCTCGTGGGCGAAGTCCAAATATTTTATTTCTTTATCTTTTTCGGCTTTTAAGAGATTGTCGTCATGGGCAATGGTGATGTCAATAATCATTGCTCGGCATTCTAATCGGTCTATCACCACTATATCAGGCTTATTGGCAACAATAGTCCTGTCAGTGATGATAGATCGATCCCAGTACAATGTTGCATGACCATTTTTGAGAATTGGGTCGGGCACATAATATTACTAAATACATACACACTATAGATAAATTACACCCAGACACAGAACAAAATTATCATGCTCATCACACAATTATTTGTCTTGGTTGGGAATCGAAGCCACGACCTCTGGCTCAGCAGTCAGCATCACTGATAGACCAACGGGCCAGTCTATAGATACCCCTATTATTATTATAGTTATAGGTACTCTTGCAATGGTCCCTTCTGAAGATTTGCAGGGTAGGTAACCAATAATACTACCAGTAAACTAACTACGTCTTACAGCTATTAAGATCGTTCAGGAGGTTACAAAATCGGACGAACTCCGCGCTATCGATATATCACACAACAAAAATCTAGAACGAACAACACAATTACACGAATCAGGTTCACTCATTCAGCACCAATCGATTCATTGAATAACGGGTAGCGGGTTCAATTATATGCTCACCGCTATATTTAGACATTCAATATTCACTTGATCATCATCTACTGTATCTAATAATAGAAAATGCATCAGTAGCACGATGGCACCGCGTGCTTTGTTTATTGATAGTGGGCACAAGGTATGTTCCTCGTTCGGGAACTTTTTGTTTGGTTTTTTGACGAGCTTTAAAGGAATAAAATTCTAAAGATTTTAGTACTGCGACTGCTTTGGGCACGTGTATTAGTTGAAAGAAACTACCATTTACAAGAAAGTATCCTTTCTTTAGGTGACATTACAAGTGAAATAATAAGAAAGTAACATTTCACTAAGTGACTTATTTAACATTAAATTCTAAAGCTAACCTAAAGCACTTTACATTTAAAACCTGGCTCGCAATATCACCAATGATTAGAAACTACCAATTGATGTGTTATTAATCGAAAGAAAATTTCAATTATTATTTGATCAACGCCTACGAAAACCAAATGTATTTTTATTTTTATGTTTAGAAAATGTTGTTAGATTAGTTATCGATTCTGATATAAATTAAAAACCCCTGGTCGATCCCAATAGCTATAAACAAGTAAAAAAAATCTAAAACAGTTTAACATATTCTTGATTTGTCGCTCTAATTCCAGCGATTATATCCAAGATCTCTTGTTAGTTACTCTAACGCCTTCTAGAATTTTATTAGCAAAAAATGTATGTGTAGTAGTTTGATAAATTTTTTTGATAGTCCTGGATGCCTTTGGTATGGACTAACCTAAACATTTAGCCTGAATGCTCTATAAAGCGGAAAACCTTTTAGTCTGATTGTTTTTAAAAGAAGTATTGAAACAGATAGCTTATTTTTATCGTAGCAACACTATTAAAATAGTAGAAGCTCCAGGCAAGACACTGTGGGGCGCGATTGCATCCACTCTTTGCAATAAAAGTCAGTCCAATATATGATGAACGTATAATTATAGCAATGATCAGTTGTTTATGCAACGTATATTTATGAGAATCCTTACAGGTAATAACATTAGCCTTATCGTTTAGATTATAGATAATTCGACACACTGTTTCATATATATCTAGTAACTTAGTCTTAAACCTACATAACTAACTTGGTCTCTTGTCCATAGACCAATCTAACACATGTCATAGACAATATGCTCAAAATAGTGGCGACCTTAGATAATCGGTAAACTACAAATTATGGTTCGCCACAACACTATAAAACTAATAAAATAAATAAAATCTTCTCAATTTAAATCTTCTTCTGTGTTTTTTCCAAAACAGAACATTGAGTCCTATCTGTGAACATGAATGTACGCTAGGTGTGTCTCTTAGCCACGCTACTTCAAGGTTTTGCCTGAAAAAAATCAGTATGTAGTACAGTCAGGTAACAGTTATATTTAGCTGGTTACATTTTAGTTGTTATGACATGGCATCTTTTACCTACTCCAGCAACAAATATATCGTAGTACTATCATAATAAAAACCCAGTATTTCGATCAACATTTAAGTTGTTTACAGACAGACAGAGCAGAACAGCTGATTCCCTAAAGAGAAACACGCCGTTTGAAATCGATAGCGATCAACATTACACTTGTTACAACAATGAGCACTCGTATCAAATCATAACATAACTAACCTCCTCACAATTACAATGGTCGTAACTTATATAATAATATCGGTTTCTGTACTTGCCATCATGTGAGTGGCTCATATTTGAGCAGACACTGCGGTTACGCAGCTGACTACAGCTCATATATCATCCCCAAACTGTTCCAGTACCTCCACCTATTGAAAGCTGCGTTACTAACGAAGTGCTGTTTGTTTCTGCCGGTGACTAGGCGTAAGCGTGTTTTTTTTTTTCAAGTGTGCCAGTGTGCCAATATATGAAATTTAAATGATGAACAATAATTTATTTTTCCAAGGCATAAACTAAATATACATTTAAGGAATCCACAGTATAGTTAATATACATTGATGCCTGATTCTCATTCTTATTCCTTCTTAGATTTAATTCTTAATACCAAATTATTTGGTATCGATTGAAAGTAACAAGGGTTCGAACCCCACCCAGTGCAGGTGCATGTTCTATCCGGTATATTGCTTTATTCTGTTTTTAATTACATGAAAAGGTACATTACATAAAAGTTACATACACATTAGAAATGTAGTTATGTAGTTGACTTGCCCTTCTTGGGTCTAGAATAGGATGCCTAATTTCGAGGAGATGGAAATAAAAAAGAGAGTACCTTGTCAGTTCTTTAATTATAAAATTCATATGGCACCCGTATGTGCAAGCCCGCGTTATTTAAGTGTAATTGGTGTACAATAAAGTTTATTTTTATTCTATCTTATTCTCCTCGTCTCCAATCTCATCTCTTCTCCTCTTGTATCCTCTTCTGTCAACCACTTTAATCTACTCTACTCTATCCTATATATTAATTATACGGTATTTCCGGACCGATACGACCTTCAAACCTTCAAGAAAAGAGCGGACTCCTATCTCAAAGGCCGGCAACGCACTTGTGACTCTTGAGTTGCAGGTGTCCATGGGCGACGGTAGTCACTTACCATCAGGTGACCCGTCTGCTCGTTTGCCCCCTATAATATAAAAAAAAACATTTACTTTTAAGTAACGGTTAACTATCATAAATATATTTCTTAAATTTACTTACAATATTAGATCATCAGTCACATTTGAAAGTCTCAAGTCCTTTTATTTGAGAAGTTATATGTACCTTCACTAAACACAATTACAATACAATACAATAACACAATTGGTTATAATTGGTCAACTTTTTGTATCGGTTTCATCCCTTTAATACATTCAGCTATTTCTTGTAATGTTTTATCTTTCGTTTCTGGCAAATAATAGTAAATAATCATCAAACATATCGTTGAAGATAGTCCAAAGAAAAGGAACATGCCATGCATGCCGAAATTAACGAAAATGTATGGAGACACTTTCGTGAAAGTGGCTAGCATAATCTTGAAAGTGATAGCAATTAAGCACATAGCAAAATTCCTCGATTCTATAGGTATTAATTCCCCTATTATCGTTGTGGTCAAGATCATTGGGCCACAGGCAATAGTAACTGAAAAACCAATTAACAATGACAAAGCAACATACGTGTTTTCAGACAGAACAGAAAATTTCACTAAACATAAATATAATGAAAGTAAATACAGAAAAACTACACTGATGGTTGAAGCAGTGAATAACACGGAACGCCGTTTAAACACTTTGGCAAACCCACAACCTACATACATACTTAAAACTGTTACTGCATCTATTATTAACATACCCGTGTAAGCGTCGGATGTTTTACTCATAATTCTTTCTAAAATATCTATAGCATAAACAGTACATACTGCTTTACCAGAAAACATATATAACGCTAATAATAGCATTGATAATAAAACAGGTTTATAAAATTCTTTCGTTGTAGTCACTTTCGTTATCAAATTAACCACTTGATATTTTAAATACACTTTCCCCGGAACATTCTGATTATCGGCTATAAGCTTAACAAGCTCTTTTTCAGAATTTTCATCAGTTCCTTGTAACCATCTATGAGAATCCATACACTCATCAAAACGACCTTGCTTTGCCAGCCAAAGCGGCGACTCTGGCCAAAAATATACGGTAACAATACTATAAAGTGAACATATTATACCTAATAATGCTATTATTTTCCAGTGACAAAATGTTCCTATAGTATTAGCAACCAGAATACCCCAATATAAGGTTGCTGATTTAATTGTCAAAAATAGACCTCTGTATTTTGGATTAGTGTATTCAGTTACAATGACGAAAGCTATTGTGACGTAAGAAGCTGTAACAGGTCCTTGGAAAACCTCGCTGATCATAATCTGGTGGACATTGGAGCTGCAGTAGAAAATTATGTAACCGATGAAGGAGCTTATACAAACGATGATATGACAAAGCCTTCTGCCAGTGTATGCCGTCATTATAGGAAGGAGAAACACCCAAGGGATGCCGCTATAGGTGTCGATTGTGGCTGGAAGCAATAACAAAATGTTTAACTTTCACATGTGCTAAGGTTAAGATTAAGAAACAACAACTACAGTAGACGCTCAAGTTGAATGCAGTTGGGGCCTGAGGTGGAGAGTGAGAGCGGCCATGCAGTGCGGTCCAAAGAGTTTACAAGCACTGTTGTGCTGTGTTCTGTCTTTTACAGTAGAGCATTCCTAAACTATGCACTCAACTTGCGCGCGTAAGTAAAGACGGCCTTGATATTCTGACTCTCAGTAACAAGGTCAAGAGTATTTTTTTTTGGTATAGGTGGCAAATGAGCAGACGGGTCACCTGATGGTAAATGACTACCGCCATCCATGGGCACCTGTAACTCGAGGGTAACATGTGCGTTTAAGGTGGGAGTAGGAGAAGAGGGGGAGGGAGGGAAGAGTGGGAAGAGGGGAGGGGGGAAGGATGGGAATAGGGGAAAGGGAAGGATTAGGGCCTCCTGTAACCTCACACACGCAGCGAAATGCAATGCAAGCATTGATTCACTGCCGGTTTTCTGTGAGGCCGTGGTATCGAGCGGAGTCGAGCCGCTCCATACGTGCCGAAGCATGGCTCTCCCACATTTAAAGTATCATAAATCTATGATAGGCTGGCAGTGCACGTGTCTTCGACCGCGTTTAAGTTATAATTTATTTCAGTAAAAGGTATAAGAACATATACTTTAAAATATAGCGTATATAACTTCTAGATAAAATAGATACTGATGAAATAATAATTAAAAACGGTTCTGTAAATTTAAGACTTTGTCGACTACAAACAAATCTTTCCTCTTTATAATATTAGCATAGATAAAGTTGAAAATACATAGTAGTAAATTCGTGCATAACTGTGTAAATTTTAAGTCTATATTAGATATCTGTAATGTTGGTATGTAAAGTTTATCTTCTTTATCGTTTTATCTTCTTGAGTGATATTTGCTTTTTAATTTTTATTGTTCTCTTTAATGCTAGTAGACGGCAGTATAATAAACTTATTAGGATTTATTATTATTATTCTCTTTATTCATCGTAAAACTTATGAAATTACATTTTTAAATATCTATAAAACAAAATATATATTTAAAATATTAAAAATAGTATACCACCGGCATCGGGTACAGGGACCAAGACACCGGTGGTTAGGGCTCCAAAGACAGGAACCTCCTCACTATACGGGCCGTGTCGAGAAGAACTGCCTTCTGCATCAGTCCCTTGATCCAGCCGTCTAACGCGATCCTCTTAAGGTGTTGATCGAGGCTTTTGGCTATCAATCCATGAGCAGATATGGCGATCGGAACAATGATCGCCGAATCGACATTCCATTATTATTATTAATTATTAGGATGCGTGAGTTTAGAAACTGTGATGTGTTAAATGCAATCAGCTTGTTTTTCGATTGGTCATCAATGATAGATAAAAATTCATTATTTTGGTCAACTACTTTAATCGGTGTTATAAGTTTAATAGCTCCAAAGAAGTTATTGAATAGTTTAAATCTCAAATACGCACATACATAGCTGTTTATTTAACTTAGCTAATGCTAAAGATTATCATAATCTCGTCACAGTTTTCATCTGATCGACCATAGATAAAGTCCTAACTAATTGTTTCTGTGTTTCCTTTTAACCACTGTTTTGTGGTAGGAGTTAAATAAGTGGACTGTATTATATAGTTGTATTATAAATTTAATTTCTCTCTATGAATTATTGCTAGCTAGTCCCCGTCCGCCGCACCGCAGGCCCCGCAATAGCCCGCGCGTCCATCGCGCGCCTATTGGGATCGTGCGCGACAGTAGCGCCACTTAGCATGCGCAACTATTCAGGATTATGTCAAATAATGACATACAAATAAAGTATTTAAAGGTACATAGAAAGACGAGAAACAGTTTTTTAAAGGAATTTGTTAGGAACAGTAAATAGAAAAATGAATATAATTATAAAAACCGGTTTTGAATGTATAAAACACAACATAAATTTTCAACCTCAAACTCTGTTCAAAGGAAATAAATCAGTTTTAACTCAACATGTAAGAAATGTTGAAGAGCTACGAAATAATGGTCACAGTTATTTAATAGTTATTCCACGAATACAATTAAAACTTCACATTATTAAAATGAATTAAAGCTTGACATCATTAAATTGTATTAAAACTTTGACATTATTATAAATATCAGTATAGACATATTGAACATTATTGAATTGTAAATAATTTTATTATGATTATTTGTATCAATAATTATAATGATAATTTGCATGTCAATAGAATTGACTAAAGTCGCATGTGTTAGAATATTTAAACATGTAAGATCTTTCTGTACCAACTTTTCTGCAAATAAATAAGTTTGGTTTGAAAAGAGTCTACATCATTCGTCAAACATCGGTGACATTAACACCCTATAAAACAAATTTAAAATTAAGTACTCTCATAATGCTTTAATGCTAACGTAATGTAGGCTACATTACGCTGTACATTATGTTATTAATAATAGTAATTAAATGTGCCACATTACCTATGTAGCACATTTAATATTATTATTTTAGTATTAGTATTTTACGGTAGATAAGATACTTTAACAAATTTTTACAGTTCACAACACGACAACAATTATGACCCATTTCAAATTACAAACAAATTGTAGGAAATCTCAAAGTATTTTGTTTGACTGATATGATAGACTTTCTCGAATTGTTGCAGATTTCTGCCACAGCATGCGCTGCGATCGCTTTATGTACCCCCACCATGCACTTTGCACGTGGCGAATACCGGTTTGTGTGCTAAGCGCGCGAACACTAATATTATAAATGCGAAAAAGAGTTTGTTTGTATGTTTGTTATGCATTCTCACCTTAACTACTCAACCGATCATTATGTAATTTTGCATATGTCTTCAGGGGTACAGGAAAATACATAGTACACTTCATCCAGAAAGTAGCACTGTGCTGTGCCCTAGGGGTATTTGATTCTATTGATAAAATCTACATGAAAAAGATCGAAGCTGCAGGCTATAGTTAGGATTGAATTTAGAGTACTTACGCAGCCAAGAAGCGTCTTCAGAAGTGACAGCATCACTGGAATTGGCGTCATTTCTTAATTGTGGCACCAACACGGTTGGCGTTCCAACGTTGAGGCCAAGTATGAAGTACGTTGACCATACTCCGCTGCTGATCAGCAACTGGAACTCGACAGGACTTGATATAAGTAATGTAACAATAAACCATTTAAATAAGTTATTGAATATTCTACAAAAATATTGTTTTTTTTATGATTTAAGGGGCAAACGCGCAGACGGGTCACCTGATGCTAAATGACTACCGCCGCCCACGGACACCTGCAACTCAAGACTCGCAAGTGCGTTGTCGGCCTTTAAGGTGGGAGTAGGGGAAGAGAGGGGGAAGGGTTAGGGCCTCCGATAACCTCAATCACTCGGCGAAAAGCATTGCTGTTTGTGTGTTTTCTGTGCCGTCTGTTACATGCTGAAACATGGCTCTCCCACGACTATACACAGAGTATAGTAATGTAATAAATGCACTCACAGGACGCAGAGGCTTATTAAGAACCTTTAATTTGGCCCCACTCACATAATAGGAGCCAAGCCTATTGCGAACTTAAACATGTAATATTATGGACACCAAACAAAATACATACCTGTCTCGAAAAATATATCCTACCGAAATCATTACTGTTCAAGTGATTTTCTTTACACATTTCTAACACTATGTAAATCCCACATAAATCTCAACTTCTTACACGTTTATTTAACTGCGTGGTTGATAAGATAATGGCTGATGATATTTTGGAGCTTGGCCTCGTAAATAGCGCTATAAAAGACATGGAGAAAAGTATGCAAACACTACGTGTGCTGTCTCTTACAATACAGCATTCCTGACCTATGCACTCAACACGTGCGTCTACTGTAAGTAAAGAGGAACTTGATGTTCTGACTCTTAGTAACAAGGTCAGGAGTATCCTAATTCTATGATAGGCTGGCAGTGCAGTAAAAGGTATAAGAACATATACTTAAAAATATAGCACACATTACTAATAAATAATGTTTTTTGCAGGTCACGAAAAAGTATTACATACCTCTGAATTGCCTGATGTTTCGACCAGGTTGCACTGGCCCTGGTCACAGGCTGGCTGGCTCAGTAGGCGTGGCGTGGTGGCGTTAATTCCCGTATAAATACATAATTATATCATGGAACGCGAAAGTTTAAAAGTTTTTTGCAGGTGTTGTAACATTGAAATGATGTTCGTAGTTTTTAGGATACCGCATCCAAATGGTGCCAACGGAACTCTATTATCGGCTATATCTCATGTACCGTATAGGTGACAGTTAAAACTTTCACAGTATTTATAATAACAAATAATGAAATAAAAAATTTAAGGAGTCCATACAAGAAACGTGATAATTCGGCGAATTAAATTAAATCTTGCACATTGTAACTGTGCAAATTATTACATATCAATAACAACACTGTAAAGTTAACAATATAAATGTATTACATCAGGTTCACATGAGACCGACCGTAACCAAACTCAGTTAATTATTGTATACTATATTTATCTTAAAGTTTAACGAGACTATATATTTAACAATACCAATTTTATTCCACTTGGCCATAACAATTTTTTTTTACACAATTAAATATATTTATTTGCTAAGGCATTTGCCTATAGGTACTTACTTCTTCTTGAAATCAGGAAGTGAATGAATAATTCAAATCACTTTTAAAATTTAGATGCACGTGCTCTTAACAGACCAACCAGTAGGAATCCTACATTACATTTCTATCACACAATATTTCTTAATATTCAGGAAAAGCTTTTGAAAATATTTTCCTGCAATTTGTTTTAAATATTTTCTAAAATAATTAGAAATTGTGTATTTTATTGTGTGTTGATAGAAAAATACATTAATTTGTATTTAAATGAATTCAATCAACAACATGCGATGTAGTTTAGCACATTTGCTGGCAACTCAAACTTCGAACCGGGTAGGCCTAGGATCAAACCTACGAGACCTCGCAAATTTTCTTTGCAATTTTTCTGAAACTTCTCCTAGTCGACCAGAACACGGAAACTATTGAAGTTAACTTTGTTTTCTTTTAACTTCTTGCTGAGAAAATAGAAGATTTTTAAAAGAGAAAGAACTTACCTATCTGTTTCGGTCCAATTTTCAAAAACCGAGTCTTCAACAGATCTTGACACTTTAATGTCCTATGTATATGTATGTGTATATATGTACGTACGTACGTACTTTCAGATGTAAATAATCTATAACTTTCGAACGGCTTGACCGATTTTGATCGTTAAGGTCGATCGTTAAGTCTTTGGAACGCATCTTTGTTGAGTGTGTCGTGTTAGGACGTGGAATCGGTCAACGACGGGAGACGCAAGGCTAAAATCCTGTGCATGCTCAGTGGTCAAGGAAAAGAAGGACACTTATTTAATTTTCTACGACAACCTAGATGCCTTCAGTTTTAAGACTTTAATAATAAAATATGTATTTCTTTAAAAAAATTTGTGTCTTTTCTTTCCTGGTGGGCTTGCACCACCCTCCTGGCGCCCATGGCTGAATATAGCTGAAGTTTTTGAAAGACACACGTTACTCGTAAAAAACTCAAAATTCTACATGTTCACTCCTAGCGACATCTGTGTATTTATTAAAACACTATTTACTACGCTGGCTCATAAACATCGATTTTGTGTTTTAGTTCATAACTTCTTACACGAGATGGCACTTCCATGGACTTACTAGAGAAGGGTTAAATAATATTTTACTCTGTATTAAAAAGTAAAACTTGTAACAAATAGAGCAAAATACACAATAACCTATTTTGTTAACTATTTCTATGTTATTATCCACAAAACATTTATCTCCAACAGTGTTCTTAACTTCTTGGTAGCGACCTCTGTTTATATCATGTAAAAACTTCAACTTCACTTCGATTATGATAAATTGTTTTAAAAAGAGTACAATAGATGTCACTACATTAATGTAATGCACAATAATATTATTTTATTATTTGTTCACACATAATAATATCATCAGTATCATCAGGAGAGTAAGAAATACGCAAGTGTGGAAGAGATTTCATAGCGTGTTGCAGGATTAGTAACTAATAAACAAAGACTCACCGAACTACGGAGTATCTAACTAGTGGTAGTTGTTTCGTACCGTACCGTACCTTACACCGTACCGTACCGTTCCGTACCGTACCGTTCCGTACCGTAGTTCAGTGTGTCTTTGTTAGATGACATTGAAGTGTGTTTTTCGCAGTATGTGGATGTCGCCAGAGCAAGTAAAATAAACTAACAATAGGAATAACTTAAATTATCCTATTTTTTAAAAGACAACATGGACATAGAGGGTTTTATGTTTGTTTTTCCTATCTTCTACATATTTTTTGTTTTTTTTTATGTTATTGGGAGCAAACGAGCAGACGGGTCACCTGATGGTAAATGACTACCGCCGCCCATAGGCACCTGCAACTCAAGAGTCACAAGTGCGTTGCCGGCCTTTAAGGTGGGAAGAGGAGAGGAGAGGGAAAGGTAAGCGCCTCCGTTAACCTCACTCACTCGGCGAAAAGCAATGCAGGCATTGCTTTACTGCCGGTTTCCTGTGAGGCTGTGGACTGGCCTGTTGGTCTAGTGGTTAGTGACCCTGACCGCTATGCTTATAGGTCGTGGGTTCGATTCCCACCTGAGTCTGGGTGTTCTTTGTGTCCATTGTTTCTATGTTTGTAAAGTCCCCCGCGACACAGGAGTAATTCCTAATGCGGGAGTTGTCTCATTTAAAAAAAAAAAAAAAAAGGCCGTGGTCGAGCCGGCCCATACGTGCCGAAATAAGGCTCTCCCACGAACAAAAAATTCAACTTCCGCAAGGCTTCTCTTTTTCGTATAGCTACTATATTTCATTTTTTTTAAATTGTAGGCTTGAAGAACTATATTGTACTAGCTTTTACACTCGGCTTCGCTCGTGTTAAAATTATTTTTATCTCCCTCGGGAACAGTACTCCTCTCTGGATGTCCCTATGTCCCTTTCGGTGCCCTGACAACGTGTGCAAAATTTCATGATGATCGTTTAAGTAGATTAGGCGTGAAGGCACAAACAACAACAAACAAATACTTAAATACTTAATTTTACATTTATAATATGAACTAGCGACCCGCCCCAGCTTCGCACGGGTGTAATAAGGGATACTAATGTGGTAAACAATTGTCGTCATATGATTGTACAAATTAACACAAAACAATATTAAACTATACGTTTAAACCTTTTTCTTGAATCGCTCTATCCATTGGTGAAAACCAAATTAAAATCCGTTGCGTAGTTTAAAAGATCTAAGCGTACAAACGGCGGAAGCGACTTTGTGTTTAACCCCCGACGCAAAAAGAGGGGTGTTATAAGTTTGACGTCGATGTCTGTGTGTGTGTGTGTCTGTCTGTGACATCGTAGCTCTCAAACGAATGGACCGATTTCGATGCGGTTTTTTACATTTGAAAGCCAGTTTCCTTGCGGTGGTTCTTAGCTATGTTTGGTTAATATCAGTCTATCAGTGTAAGAGTATCAGCTCTTTTCCAAAATGACGTATTTTGTAATCATTGAAGGGATTTTCGAGTCAGGGTTGTTTTAAATTTATGATTATATACTGTGTAGAGATTAGGATTATACGTAACTAAAGGTTATCAATCCATACGATCTGCCTGTTCTTTAAACATTGGTAAGATAAATTGAGTACAGCGTTGGTGTTGGCAACAGAAAAGGTCATCCTATTAATATTACTCCTTGTTGACAGGAGACAGGACAGCTCCTCTTTATAATACTCTGTACAAAATAGATGGCTAATTACCCGGGTTTTTATCTTGTCGTGGGTTTTAACCCGGATGATTACCCGGGTTTTTACCCAGACGTGGGTTTTAACCCGGGTGATTACCCATCTCTATATACACACAGCACAGCAGCAGTACGTACAGCACTCAGCAGCTAATAATCAGCCATAAGCGTATTTATTGAAGACACAGTTTTACTTTACGAGGTTGCGGACTTACACGACTGCACACGTGATTAAAACCGTATTTACCTATCAGCGCTTCTTCTTCAAATTTCAGAGCTACGTTCCTGTCGGTGGAGCAATCGATACTCCTGTCTATCCTGGTCTCTATCTAAAAAAGTGGGAGTAAGTCTCGACTCCCACTTTCTTTCCACTTTTTGTATAAACCTTTCTAGGCCTTCCTCGTCTTCTCTTTCCCTCTATTTTTTTCTTATTCAAAATTCTTCAAAACAATATTGGGCTATTGTTTTCAAGATGTCGAGGCTAACAATTTTTCCTTTCCAATCCAGAATAGGTACACATTATTATGGCGAGGTTAATATTGAGCGTGGGAAAAATAAAACTCATAAAATATGGTAGGTACATCTTACTTAATTTTACTTATACTTTCTTAAAATCACATTATTAATTGTATATATTTACAAACTTACATAGTTACGAATACAATAATAAATTGTACCATAGTACATACATGTTTTGTTTTTATTTTTTATTCGAGCTATTTTATGAAGCTCGTGTTCAGACTTAGTACCTACTGTAGAAATTTTCTTCGAGAAACATGATTATTAGAAACTTTTATTTTTATTTTTGACAAAGATTCATATTTCAATTTTTTTTATGTTATAGGGAGCAAAGGAGCACACGGGTCACCTGATGGTAAGTGACTACCGCCGCTCATGGGCACCTGTGACTCAAAAGCCAAAAGTGCGTTGCCGGTCTTTAAGGTGGCAGTAGGGGAAGAGCGGTGAGGGGGGAAGAGGGGGGAGAGGGAAGAGTTAAGCCCTCCGGTAACCTCACTCACGCGACGAAAAGTAATGCAAGCATTGCTTCACTGCCGGTTTTCTGTGAGGCCGTGGTATCACTCCGGTCGAGCCGGCCCTTAAGTACCGAAGCATGGCTCTCCCACGAACAAAATTATTTTTTGGATGCCTAGTTTGGGATCAGAGCGCAGCAGGCCGTGCGTGAGATGTGTCAAGTTATTATTATTATTAGTTATTATTGTTGTACAAATGTAAAAATATGTTTGATATTTTTTCGAGATCATTGCTTTTAACGTAAGGTAGGCGTATCTACATACTACGTACTATAAATTATAATGTAGCGATAGTTTGTATCGACCTGTCGGTTTATGTGTTGACTCATTCTAGTTTTATTAAACAATAGGCTTTGTTACAAATGTATATGTATTACCTTCATATCCAATATAATGATAGTCCACAGCCAACTTATACTTGACTCACAAATATCGTCGAACTTACATTTAAAAAAAATTTAAGTTTCAAATCAACATCTTTCTTAATTTAATTTTAATAAAAGTAAGTTTAACAAATTTAACATTTTAGATGAATATCATTAATCTAAAATAGTTTGCTCATTTTATATAAGTATTTAAATTGATAGGCCCTCAAATTTAGTTGGTAAAAATTTACTACATGTGACATTTAAGTTACAGGTGTACCTACTATTATAAAATCGTGTTCAAGTCACTGCATCTTTTTTATTTTACAGCAAAAGACAACCAGACACCTTGAAATTAATAAAAGAGAACACGAATTTAACATTTTTGTAAATAATCTCTGTTTGAGACTTCGTACATGATCATGGCTTCAACAATTTCAATGTTAATCAAGTAATGTAAAAAAATTGTTGTTATTTCAACTATTACAGAAATTTATAGATTTAACTTGAACCTAGTCACATTTACGGCTCCATACAAAACAGAGGTTATCTTTAGTCGGAAAAACGAATGTTAGCGCATTCAAAGTTGCATATCAGTGGTTTGAGTGCCTACTACTACATCGACTATTTCTGGTCTTTTAAATTGCATTATATATTAAGAATAAAAACGGATATTTTTAACAATCAAATTATAAAAAAAAATACTCCACAGTCCACCTTCACAGTTACTTAGTCTGAACAAATCTTTTTTTACCAATCGTATATCCGACTTTCGAGTCCATAAGTCTCAGACCTAGCATGTTCTATTATGTTCCAGGTCTGTTAGATGCGGCATATCATGAGTATTTGCCACTGTGACTGTTTTGGCGGCTCCAGGTGTTGGTGGACTTGGACCCGAAGCTAGGGGCCACCCCAGTAGGCGTGTGGGGCGGGCTCACTGGCATCAAATTTGTCGCAGGGTGGTAGACTTTTGCGGACATAGTTGTTTCATCTGTAAAAAAATTAATAGAGATTTTTATTTCAGAACATAAAATATATTAAGTTGGTCTGCGGCGAATGCTACGTGTAGTTGGAGTAATGTAATGTTACGGGTAGTTGGAGTCCTAAAAAGTCCGACAATCTGGTCTAACTACAGAACTTCGATATCGCCTAGTACTACTTGGGTTGTGGAGGTCTGATGACAATCGCTTCACGTAAAATATCGAAGTTCAGTCGTATTGTAGTTAGGCTGAAAGCCGACCCCAACTTAGTTGGGAAAATGAATGATGAAAATATATAAAGTTAGTAATTTCCTTGTCAATTAATAAATCAGCTAGTCGTGATGCACTGCCGAATATACAAGCCAATGGAGGGGAAATGGTGGGATTTTGAGTAATCTTTGTAAAAAAACTACTCAGGTAGCCTGAAGTCTGTAGTCGTCCTTTCACTGTATTACCAGGGAAGATTATAACCCTAGTTCTCAACATATGTGAAGCTCGGACTTGCTATATGTGAAGGCTACTGACGGGAGCCTTCACTCACCACTTACACCAATTCATACCGTATAAGCAAAATCCCTTTCCTTCCCTTCTTGACTACCTTTCCCATTCAATAGACTTCCAATGTTTCCATCCTTAATTCCCAAAGCGCCCGGTTGACGTGAATAGGCTTACGCGAGTACGTTTTAGACGTACGTGTTTTGTATGGCCTCCTACTACGTGGGTGGGACCAGATTATAGTTGGCAGGATGTGGGTGTTGAAATACGCATACTCTTTCGGGGATACAGGTGTGAGTGTATGTATAAACAAGGTAGGCGAAACCGGAACTAAATAAAATTTATAAAACCGAAAAGAAATTACTGTGCAAATAAAATGGTTTGACAATTTTATTTGCACAGTAATTTCTTTCAGTTTCAGTAAATCAAAGTGAAGACGCGAATATAATTCAGTATGTAATTACAAATCTGTTGGCATTGTTTTTTTTTTATTACCACAAATACCAAAGTAGATACTTATAGGTTAAGTATTATTTTGACCAACGAAAAAACGGAGCAGGTTTTCAATTCAACCCGTAAATATTTTACTAGCTGACCGTTGTATTTTCCCCGTTTTTTAACATTTTTCATTGATGCTCCGCTCCTATTGGTTGTAGCGTGATGTTAATATACAAACAAACTCTTCAGCTTTAGAGTTTACTTGTTTGGTTGAACGTGCTGATCTCAGGAACTACTGGTTCGAATTGAAAAATTCTTTTAGTGTTGGATAGCCCATTTATCGAGGAAGGCTATAGGCTATATAACGTCACGCTACAATGAATAGGAGCGGAGCAGTGACCATAAACGCAGGTGAAACCATGTTCCTCTATCTATAGAAGTAAATGTAAACAGTCTTGATACTTACTATTCGAGAACGAGCGGGCGTATGTATTTTTAGAATTTAGATCCTTGCTTGGAGGCATTTTGAAATCTGAAACAATAAAAAAAAAACCTTTGATGATAAACTTGCGAGAAATCACTATATATACAGAAAATCATTAGCGAGCCGTCACTACTAGTAGTGCTCATAGTCTTAAAAACTATTACAATATGAACGGTGATTGATCGTACTATTTCAAATTATACGGAAGGCTATTTTCCGTGTAACAATATATTAAGCTATTATTATTCTGTAAGAGTGAAGGCTAATCTATAACGAACTAGCAATCCGCCCCGGCTTCGCACGGGTAGCACAGACATCTGAACAATCATCAACATATTTCAGAAAGACAGACAGACTCGGCGTGGGAAGTTGTTTAATAAGTAAAGACATTTATTTGAACCCCTTCTTTAGCAATTTTTGCACACTAAGGAATGTCATAATTGGAATATTCAAAGCTTATATGTAGAAAGCTACTTCACAACATATTATAAAATAAAGTCCCCGCCGCCTCAGTCTGTCTGTCTGTTCGCGATAAAATGAAAAACTACTGAACGGATTTTCACCAATACACAGAGTGATTCATGAGGAAGGTTTAGGTGTATAATTTGTTAACGTTTTGTGTAAATTGGTTGAAATATGGTGATGATTATTGAAGATGTCAATACTATTTGTGCGAAGCCGGGGCGGGTTGTTGGTTTAAAATATAGGTTAAAAAATTATGAAACAAGCTGCAAGAATCTACAGGGTTCCAGGATATATGTGGGGCTTATAAATAGTGAAAAAGTTAAAAGCACCCGTGACTAGCGAACGTGTTTGTAAGGTCTGATGAACGTGGAGGAGGCGCAAACTGTACGTCAGGATCGTGGCTAATGGCTTTCTAACGTGTCTGCCTACCCCTTAACGCTTGAGTAAAAATAATAACAACTTGACACATCTCACACACCGCCGTCTTATCCCAAACTAGCCAGAGCATGTACTATGGCAACCAGACTACTGATAAACGTACTTATATATTTCTAAATACGTAGAATATTATAGAGAAATTACACCCAGACACAGAACAAATGATCATGCTCATCACACAACTATTTGTCCTGGGTGGCAAACAAACCCACGCCTCTGGCTCAACAGTCCGGATCACCAACCACTAGACCAACAGACCAGTATGTTGTTTATCTGTGTTGTGAAAACCAAAGTAAGTACAAGTAATGCTTAATTTGGGTTTAGATACAGCGGTATCTAAACAGCTGTTTATATAATCCCACTAATATTATAAATGTGAAAGTTTGGATGGATGGATGGATGGATGGATGTTTGTTACTCTTTCACGCAAAAACCACTGAACCGATTCCGATGAAACTTGGTTTGTAGATAGGATAGCTGGAAACCTGGATTAACGCATAGGCAACTTTTTATCCTGATATTCCCACGGGATCGAGACTTACGCGGGTGAAACCGCGGGCACTGCTAATATGAAATAAAATAAATATTGATTTAGATATTTATTGTACTTAAATTAACATTAAAGTTCGTAACAAATGAGTTCCTTATCGAAAAGAGTGTTGTTAATCGCATTATCTATCTTATTGATAAAATAATTAAAAACATGGTGATATTTACTGACGTGACGATCACTATTCTGAATTTATTCGCTGAGTCTCGATGGAGACTATAAGTACAAGGTTCTTCAATAACAATTTTAGAAGAGACGGTTGCGCAATGTCTAATACTTCGACTTCGGACTTGAAATAAAGTGGTTGCAGATTTGAACCCTATCTAGTGCACTATCGACATGAACCCATTCTTAACATAAGCATGTCAGCTTAGCTGGAGCGGTTTTAAAGAATACTAGTTATGTGTGACCCACGTTGATAGTATTATTTTTAAAAAAAGAGAGGTCGTCAACGCACTGGTGATATCTTTAGAGCTGTAAGCGTCTGAAGGTTAAGGTAAAAGATTACCATCAGGGCTGTGACCGCCAACTTTTTGAAACCAACTTTTTAACCTTTTTAACACGCTTTAATTAAAATTAAATATTAACCTACTTCTAATTTAAACTTAGTGTGTACCTATATGTAGTTCGGATAGACTGGCCTGTTGGCCTAGTGGTTAGTGACCCTGACTGCTATGCCATAGGTCGTGGGTTCGATTCCCACCCAAGTCTGGGTGTTCTTTGTGTCCGTTGTTTGTATGTTTGTAAAGTCCCCCGCGACACAGGAGTAATTCCTGCGGGAGTTGTCTTTTCAAAATAGGAAAGAGAAGAGAGAAGAGGATGGCAATACCATAATTTGGCATCTTAGAGTTTATCTGATGATGGAGCTAGGAGGTGGATAGTGGAACTCTTTAGTGGCTACTAAACCCCTAAAGAACCCCTCGAGTTTGGGTTCATATGATTCGTTTTGAAGAGTTGGACAGGTTAAACGTAGTAACGATTGTGAAGTCATTTTCTTTTCTACGTATTTTGCGTAAATATTTCATTCAACAGCACTTTAATTGTAAAATATATTATGTAAAATACATTTACTTGATATTGCTAGATTGAGCTGGAATCGAACTAATCTTGTACCATATCACATTGATATACGTAAAACAAAAATCACTACATATTATAAAACAAAGTCCCCAGCCACGTCTGTCTGTTTGTTCGCGATAAACTGAAAAACTACTGAACGGATTTTCATGCGGTTTTCACTAATGGACAGAGTGATTCATGAAGAATCTTTAGGTGTATAATTTGTTAAGATTTTGTGTAAATTGATAGAAATATGTTGATGATTGTTGAAGATGTATCTGCTACCCGTGCGAAGCCGGAGCGGGTTGCTGATGTAGAATAATTTAATAACCCATAGCGTTACTTTGGTGTCAAAATCAATATTTTTTCTCGAGACCCCTATCTTGTAAGCAAACCTGTATCAAAACCTACAAAGCATCTTTCTTTCTTTCTTAAGATAAATAATACATAAATAAGAAATCCTCCCCTGGAGTATAACGAGGCTGTGTTACGATATCACAGCCAATCTTTGCTATTAATAATAAATGATGGTATTTATCTTATAGACGAAGCATCGGTACCATACATCTTAACGATTCTTAAGACCCTAATACACTGCGTTGGGTTCATTAGCTAACATTTTTATATTTCTTTATATATTTGACTTTACATCGACTAAACAGTACTTACGTTATTATATACCGATAATCTTAAACTGACACCATTAGCTGTGTTATTAAACCCTATGATCGATAAAAACCTTCTATTTCACCACTATACTATACACACATACACACTTATAGATATATACGAGTAAGATGAAAGTATAATAAAGTACTAAGATTTTCTTTTCGTGATCCCTTGTATCATGGATTCTAAAAACATAGAAAGTTAATATTTTAGTATACCAGAACATGTGACAAATAATCAATTTCGATGGCGAATAACCCCATCCCTTAAGATTGGATCCTTTTGGATTGTCAAACTGTTTTGTACCATAGATCGCCTAAACCGAACACGAATATAAAATACGTCCTGGGCGGTCGGGACTAGGTTTCATGTCGCTGTTTGATATATTCTAAGAGCTGACAGTTTTTTTATAGAGTAATGGAATAGGCGTTTGTTAAGGATGAAAATGGCAAACGCCTATCTAAGGGTAACCTATTCACTCTACCCTTAAAATATTATAATTGTTTGGATAAATAGTCGCAGGAAAATTATTCAAAATTTTGGCGAATCGAACTAAAAGGAACTGTCAAAGCGTTTAGTTCGACTTTTTGGTGTTGCAACGTCAAAAATAAATTTAAGATTTTTTTTGAGAGCCACAAGTGCGTTGCCGGCCTTCAAGGTAGGGAAGAGGGAAGAGAGGGACAGGAGGGGAAAGGGAAGGGTTAGTGCCTCCGGTAACCTCACTCACTCGGTTATTTATCTAAATAGTAAATTCTAACAACATCTTTCTTAAAAAAAATCAGCCTAAGCCTGTATTACATCAATGTGTCAGCTCCTTAATATGACATTTATTAACCAATTTTTCCCTTGAACGATTCAGTCTTAATGCCACGATATAACGATAATGCATAGCAATACTCTATTGATGATTCAATCCAATACCGAAACGACATATAATCCAACCTTTCGCTGAACAGAAGGGAGCCATAAGCTTGGTACACGAAAGTTGATAATACAATCCATCAAATATTAATAAAGTTAAGTTCGATACTTTCACACAGTGTTATCATATTTTCGAGGGTTGAAAAACATGGCGTATGTTTCAATTTATAAGTAAAACGTTTTAAGCTGTATTTCATTAGAATAAAGTTTAAAGTTGACTGGTGAAATATTGGACTTATGAAGTAAGAGTTTTGCAAATAGCGTTGTCTGAGCAGATTTATTTCGTACGAAAAGAAAAGGATGTACAAAGGGTAGTGGGGGACGGGGTAGATATTTGTAAAATTGATTATCTTTGACGTTCTTTTGATATCATCCCTTTGATTGTGAGACACCCGATTGGTTTTAATTGAATTCTTTAAGAAAGAGATTTAATGCTTTGATTTTTTGAGGCTTTTAGCGATTATCTTTGTATCTATACAATGGGGATTGATGGCTAATCATTTAGGGTGGGTTCTATTGAAGTACCTTTTCATAAAACATAAATTTAAAAAAAATCTTTTTTGTAGTACAAAACGAAGTGGTTAGAAACGAAAGAATTTCAAAAATAGAAAAAATACGATAATCAGTTCAATTTAATTTCAAAGATACAAACAACAAGACCTACAATATACATACATTTTCAAAGAGAGAGTTGAGAAAAATTATTTAAAATTGAGTCTAAGGCGTCCATTAGACGCTCATACAAACGTCAATCATTACCAAAAGTCATGATTGACCGAATAAAATCGACATTAAAATCTCATCATGCAACCGTCAATCACTGCATTAGACGATATGTTATTCGTCAATCATCGTTTTGATTGTGGCAAAACTTACAGCAAAACCTACCGTGTAATGGGCGCCTAACGTAATGTCCCTTACCTTACCTTAAGAGACTCTGACTTTAGTAAGTATAATGCTCAGTTCTCTAGAATGTATACAGGGTGTTACAGAATGGTGTTGTCATATTATTATAGGGTCGAATAGTACCCCGTTAATAACGTAAAGGGGTAACAATTTGAGGATCGTGGTTTTTAATGAAGATTTATGGTATAGGGGCAAACGAGCAGACCCGGGTCACCTGATGGTAAATGACTAAAGCCGCCCATGGGCACCTGCAAATCAAGAGTCACAAGTCCGTTGCCGCCCTTTAAAGTGGGAGTAGGGGGAGAGGTGGGAGAGAGGGGATGGGCGGCTTTTTAAAACAGACAAATTTTACTAAGAGCTTTCTCGTACGTAATATTTATTTTATTTTTATTTTTATTTTTTTATATTATATTCCCTGCTATGTCTGGTTTGAATAAAACTATGTTTTTTATTACTGAGGATCAATGTCCTCATTAAAAATATGGAATCTCCAGATTTTTCTTAAAATACTACATAAAAAATCAAAAACTAAATCATTGAAATTGACATGAAAATTCATTATGTGTTGTTTAGAAATGTAGACCTACGCCAGGAAACGCATTTTCCAAATTCAAAATCTTTTTTTTTTAACTCAACTGTTTGTCAACTACAAATAACGTTCCTAAAATTTTAACTCACCTTAAAAGCCTGTATAAAAACTGAATATTAAAAAAAAAAAAAAAAAAATAACAACTTGAGACACATCAAACACGGCCGTCTGATCCTAAACTAGGCAGTACCTGTGCCATGGCAACAAGACTACTGATAAACATACTTATATATTACTAAATACATACATATCATAGATAAATATTACATAATAATAAAGTTAAAATTACATTTGTAAACTTGAAACATTATTCGACCACTCGGTTTTATCTCGTCATTTGATACCCATTTATGTCATGGTTGCTTGCAAAATTTTTTCTTCACAACTACCATGTGCATTATAAACATTTACTCTACATAATATATTGTAGGGTATGTGTACATTTATATAAGATAGCAACTGTATCGGAACGGCGCATTCACACCGAGCGCAGTGTGTTGAAACTTCTCTATAGTTTGAACAACCCACTGTTTCTGACGAGGATATAACATGGACATGACTTCCAGTAACTTCTTAATGTTGTCACAAATTTGTTAAGATTAAATAAGTTGGTCATGTTCGACGTGGGAATGTGTCTTTATATGTAATATAGCCAGTTATTTACTGGTAGAAGATCTCCTATTGAAATCTACGGTACTTTGTTACAGGATATTTTTTTGTGAAGAATTGAGTTTATACACATACTAACAACCCGCCCCGGCTTCCACTCCCAAAAGCTGGAATTTTGTGACTCATTAAATGAATCAAATAAATATATGTGATATATGCATTCAAATATTTGATAACGCTACTTAAAGTTGTGATAAGTTATCAACGTAACTACTTACGCGAAGTCTATAAATGTATTTCATGACTTCCTCACTTCTGTACATAAATATAACCAAAGACAGTATGTCTCAGAATTGTATAATATCTATAACGATAGAAAACATAATGAGTAATTGTAAACAATCTGTATCTTTCTTGTTAATAATGAGATAATCACATGATATGTAATATATTGATAACTTGCTTGAAACTTAATGAATAAAAACAATATTTATCTGATTATTTTATGATGTCTGCATAAAATTTCAAATTAGCGAGTAAAAAATATATATTTATCTTTAGGATTTGTGATGACGTTACACAGGACATATAATAAAAATAACATAATTATGAATCTATTTATGTTGAAGGTTAAGACGTTAATTACTGTTGGTACAACAACGACTAGTACATTTTAAAAATACTTCGCATATAGTGTGTTAAATCAAATAACTGCAATTCACTTAGTTTATAATATATCTGACCAAGGAACTGCTAGGGTATAGGTTTCTAAACTACTATATACTTTCCAATGAATCACTGATTTAGATTAAGTATTAAAATATATTGTTGTAAAAGGCCAACTCATAAAAACTTTTAAACTACAGTACTTACGTAATATCAGCCTGTGACCACGGCCAGTGCAACCTAGTCGAAACGTCAGGCAATTTAAAGGTATGTAATTATGTGATCGCGTTAATTACCGTACGGGGCCCAAGAAAAAGTTAGTTATAGCGCTGGAGTTTGAAACTGTTCAATGTAACATCTATTCCTTATGACCTAAAATAGGCATCAAATAGTAGGAAGTTCGCTCGAAGCGTATCCAGAATAATACATTTAATAAAGTTTTTTTTCCAATGAACTTTAGAAAATTTTGAATTGTTCATGTGAGAACTGTGTAGTCACTTATTTAGTTAAATTTCCTATGTTGCTTGGCAGTTCTGAATATGTCATACTCGCCTAGGAGTCCTGCTGATGGTGGCGTATGTGTCGGGTCGTTCGGCTTCCTTCAATATGGTTGATCTGTATGATGACTGGCGTGTGCGTCATTCTCGTGAACGGGTGCCGTTGGTTAGGGCTGGTCATCACCGAACTGCTATTACTTAAATATGTATAGTAGTAATTAATGCGTCTATTTATTTATTTCTTTCTATTTATATTTTAGATTAATATGTTACATTGTCCTGAGAACGATCTAGTGATTTCGTATGCCGAAAGATGAATGTTGAAAAGTTGTCGGTAGGGTGGCGCGCTTGTGCTTTAGCACCCCGCCCCTCCTCCTCGCAGTCCCCGCAGAGTCCGTACGCCAACAACCATTTCGAAAAATAGTGTCTTTGGAGTTTCTTGGCTGTTCTTCTCCATAAGATCTACGTATCGAAACAGTCAACTAGCTTCACGACTGACTTAGTCTGACTGACTTCTACTCCTGACAATTCAAAAATATCAATTATCGGTTTAATTGAAATAAATTGTTTTGATTTGACTGAGATTAGAGCAACGTTCAAACGTTGCTCTAATCTCAGAAAATACCAGTGATTTGAAGAGTTATTTTATAATTTGATAGTCCAATAATTGAGAAAAGTTATAGACCATTTAGCATCACGGAACGACCATTAGGTGCGGAGTAGTGATTGAAAACTCGAGTGAAACTGCAGGGGACGGCTTGCTTAGTAGTCTTATCCTGTTATGCCAACGTTCCTACCACATTGTTCGTACTAGATGCAGGTTGTGTACTTATTTATTTATTTACCTACATTGCATCGGCCACAGCCATTTCGTTATCAACTAAAGCGGAGGTATGTTTGCTTGAATCGCAACCGAGATGTTTGATTGTTCAGAAATTCTGAATGTATGTTACATTTAAGTGTTCGTTTACGAATATTTATGTTATAATGTAGTTGGAATATTCGTCCTTTCCTGACGCGTGTTACTTGATCAGAATTTGCGACGACCTCTATGATGCAACGGTAGCGCATTCGACTACCACGCCGGGGGTTTTGATTCCCGCTTAGTGCAGTCTGGCTGTATCTATGGGCCTAGATAGCGTTGTGTAACAATGTCCCAGATTATTATCTATATATTAGTACGTGAATAGATTACTTTGTACACAATTTTAAGCAATTTTCATGCACTTAGAAGTGTGACATTTGCAATGATGTTTTCAACGATGTAAAACAAAATTTACTCAAACTTAATGAGTTACGGTTGAGATTCGACCACTAGGCAATCTTTAGTTATTATTATAATACGCATCTAAGTATCTAAGATAACAAAATACACTAGCAAATGAAAGGCCAATGAAAGTGGAAAGAAAACAAGTTGTTTATTTTATGTCATAGATGGCGTTGATAAGCCTAGCTAAATCGCGCTACACTTTTGTTACATTAGAATACGTTAGTAGTTTAAGATTTAGTATTTTTAATGTTCATCGAACAAACGATGGATGGATGGATGTTTGTTACTCTTTCACGCAAAAACCACAGAACCGATTGCGATGAACCTTGGTTTGTAGATAGCTGGAGACCTGGATTAACGCATAAGCTACTTTTTATTCCGATATTCCCACGGGATCGGAACTTACGCGGGTGAAACCGCGGGGCGCTTCTAGTTTTTTGTATATTGAGAATATAGGTGCTTTAATTATGTATTTTGTAGTATTACTTTTCGTCCACAGATTTCGGGTTGACATCAAGTAACCGTAGTAGCTTAAAGACGCTCGAAGTGCTACTATTTGTATATGGCAATCACTTGGAGAGCTTGACAAGAAACTCGTCACAATATACTTTGAATAACAGGAGCAACGCGTCTTTTCTTCTCCTTTACGCAAGACATTTTATATTTCATAATATTCTGCAGCAGCAGGAGTTTAGGACTGGACGGCTCATTGTGGTAGTTCTATAGACGATGGACGACTGTAATAGTGACGTCATATGCATAATGCGACGTCATAAACGTTTTAAAAAATAATATTAAAAAGTTAGGTTAAGATACTGTAAAAATGTTGCCATTATTATCAAATAGATAACAGCATAAAGTAATCGATAATGTTCATAGTGATAACGATTGTGTATAAATAATATTTTGTAATTTTCCATTGAAATAAATATTCGGTTAAATGTAAGTATATTTTTACACATAAATAAAACCGAAATATCTGTTTGTAATGTTATAATAACAGTATTTTATTAAATGTATTCGAATGTTTATACGATCGATACAAAGACCAAAAAATCAATTTTTAAATTATTTGTCTGTCTGTCTGTTTATACCGGTTATCTCCGGAACCTGTGGACAGATTTCCATGCGACTTTCACTGGCAGATAGCTGGTATTATAAGGAGTAACTTAGGATACTTTTATTTTAAAATAAATAATTAGGGTTCCTCACAAAATACGTAAAGAAAAGCCGCGCGAGGAACAGCTAGTATTTTATACAGCTATTTTTTTTATTTTCTAGAAAACAAACAGCCTGTCTGGTGCTTAATGATAATGACTCATAAAATAATGATATAAGTATACAATTGTTTATTGGAACACAGTTCCTTATAAGGCGTTGCGGAGGGGTACCCTAGCCGGCAAAAACGGTCCGTAACGTTAAAAAAAAGGCGAAAGATTTTTATGTATAGTTTATGTATGATGGCTATACAGTGTTTAATGTATAGTCTACGTGATGTTGTTATTCCCACTAATTCCCACTAATATTATAAATGTGAAAGTTTAGATGGATGGATGGATGGATGTTTGTTACTCTTTCACGCAAAAACCACTGAACCGATTGCGATGTAACTTGGTTTATAGGTAGCTAAAGACCTGGATTAACGCATAGGCTACTTTTTATTTCGATATTCCCACGGGAACTAGGCTTACGCGGGTGGAACCGCGGGGCGCTGCTAGTTTTATTATATATTTTTATAAATCATTGTAAATAAAATAAAGTTGTTAAGATAATTTTGTAAAGTAGTTTTTTTGATTTTATAAAAAAATCATAATAAAAAATGTGTACCCGAATAATTATTTTCTTTATAGGTACCTCGCATAGAACTTGAAATTAATATTTTTATAATAAGGAACTTCATTCCTATCTGGTGTCCATCTACACCACAGAGATTTTTATTTATTTGTTCTATGGAAGACTTACAGCCAAATCAATTACAGTTTAACAGTAGAATAGTGTTAGAAAGCCAATTACAGGTACTTTTATACACTTTACTAACATTTACATAAGTGTGACTTGTTCAATATAATAATCGTACAGTACAATTGCAACACAAATACAATCCATACTAATATTATAAAGCTGAAGTTATTTTCGTAAAGAAAATGTTTGTTTGGTTGAATGCGTTAATCTCAGAAACTGCTGGTTCGAATTGAAAAATTCTTTTAGTGTTGGATAGCCCATTTATCGAGGAAGGCTATAGGCTATATAACATCACGACACAGCGAATAGGAGCGGGGCATCAATGAAAAGTATTGCAAATACGGGTAAAATTTACAAATGCGGACGAAGTTGCGCTGGTCAGCTAGTGTTTAATATTTTTAACCTAAAGATAACATACAACTAGAATAGTAGTATAAGGTATTACAGAAAAGTGTGGTTATACAAAATTTAGGGTCATGTAAATAATCCCGAGGTTGTCGTAAATCGCTAACCATTTAAACACTCTTTAATCAATCAATCAATCAAACACATAATAAATAATAATAATAATAAAAAACACATATAAATGTAACGTCTATGGTTCAAAATTACGGCACCGATGGCGCAATGGTTAAAGTAGTCACCTCGCTACTGTCAGTTGTTTGAATGTTTGTGAAGCCCTCCACGACGCAGGAATATTCCTAATACGGCATTTATTATATTATTTGTAATAATTGATAAATTTAAAATTTAAAACACCCCCGACGTGAAAATTCCTTCAACGATTACAAAATGCCTTACATCATTTTGGAAAAGAGCTGATACTATTACACTGCTGGACCGATATTAACCAAACATAGCTAAGTACTACCGCAAGGAAACTGGAATTTAAATGAAAAAAAAAGCATCGAAATCGGTCCATCCGTTTGAGAGCTACGATGCCACAGACAGACATACACACACACACAGACATCGACGTCAAACTTATAACACCCCCCTTTTTGCGTCGGGGGTTAAAAAGAAAAAAAAATAAAAACATGTCAACGATGTTTGACTTAGCTTACGCGCCAGTCGACCACCATAATACCAATGAGGTTGGTATGCTAAAATGACCACATGATGTTACAATCCCCGTTGTGCATTTGACCTACTAATTAAATGAACGGGATTCCCGCACTATTAAAATTAACCAAAAGTACTATATTATTATCTATAAAAACGAAAGAAACAAAAGTTTTATTGCCCTGTAACATATTGTACTGTTAAGTCATCGGATTACCAATCGGGAGATAGCGAGTACGAGCCCCACCTAGTCCTCGATGTAAACCAACCAGTATAACTGCATTTAGTTTATTTGGGTTGACTAAAATGCCAATACCGTGCGATCAGACGCTTCCAGTCTTCATGTTGCATTGACTTATTATACAGTACTTTATATACAGATTTTTGCAATGAATTTTTACTGATTTAAGATTCTAAGACAAATAATGTCGTCGTTCTGAGTAAGATAGCTTCCCAGTTACTTAGGTATCTTTTAAAAAAATAGGCAGTAATGGGACTGCCGACAGATGAGAAAACTTAAACGAAACGACGAAATTAGCAGGTTGGTGACATTAATTAATAAGGAGCTGATAGAACTCAATGTTTAGATTAGCGCCCTCTAAGGGATCTATATATGTATTATTAGCGTGATGTTCAAGATTTCAGTGCTTTTTCCCCACAGCAAAAGTGCTCAAACGTGCCTAAAGAAGTTTTCACTTCAAAAATCATACATATACAAAAACAAAAATTATAGACCCTTATGAAATACAACATTGAGAACACATGAACGATCATCCAGATATATCTTGTTGGCACAAAGCAAAATGACCTTTTACGTCTTTTTCGTCATTATTCTTTAGTCATCGACATATAAGTACAGGACGTTATAAAGACCTTCAACTATCTATGCATTACATACCGACAAACACGGAAAGCTAAACCCTTTAACAGACATTTAACCTTATCAGTTACTGCGCAATTGAAAATGATAATGATAACCTTCCAAATAAGCCTGTGGGATTCCCCAAAAACCACTCAAACATAAACTTCGTAAAGTCATATCATCATTTTTCCACAGACAACAGAATGACCGCGTCCATTTCGTCCTATATATTTTATTGCTCTGTAAAAATCAGATAATTTTATTTATGGAGCTAGGACATTGCCGATTTCTGCTGAATGTTAATTGCCCGACAAAGTACTAGCACTTTATTCAAGGTTCCAAAATGGCACCGATACCTATTGTAGACGCACATAATCGAAGGTCACTAGCATTCTTCTCTATCTCTCTTTCACTCTCTTTTTGAAGTGCCTTTATAACTCACCAGTAATAATATAACTCTTTTTACATACAGCTAAGTTAGCAGGCAATGCACACAGTCTGTCTGATGGTCAGCGAGTACCGTTGCTTATAAGTACTCGCAATACTTGTAATTTCAATTGTGCAGTCAACCCTATTTGGCCCTTTGGGGTGACCCTACTGTCCAACAGAAATTTATCACTACGCTACCAATGACGACTTTCTGAATGATAAAATGTTTCCCCAATCGTCGAGGTTCTAAACTTAAAAAGAAGTTGAAAAGCGGGAAGTCCCTGTATAGTTTATTTATTTAAAAATAAAACCGTTTGAGTTACATCAGTGACCTTAACACAACACGGCCTTATGAATGAAGAAAAAAAATTGAATAAATGATATCTTTTTACAACAAGTGATAATATTTATAATATAAAATAGGTATGTAAGTATCAGTTTCACTTAACACTACCTAATGTATTATATATAAACGCACACTCTGGAAGTATTTTTTATGAATCTAGGGTCTAGATTCATTTAGATAATTATATGCAATACATGTAATAGGAGAAGTATGATACGTTATTCCATTTCTCCTACTACCAACCAATATTATAAATGCCAAAGTGAGTGTGTTTACTAACTTTTAAACTTTCGCGTTCCATGATATAATTATGTATTTATACGAGAATTAACGTGATCACGAAAAGGTATTACATACCTCTGAATTACCTGACGTTTGACCAGGTTGCACTGGCCGTGGTCACAGGCTGACTGGCTCAGCGGTGCGCGCCCTCCGTCGTCGAGATCGTGAGGTAGAAGGTTCTTCATCCACCCGCACATTTTCGATATTTTTGATATTTTGGTTTCGCCATGTACCGTCACATACTATACTAACAGTGTCCCTATTCTCTAAGCAAACCGATGTCCCCCAATTCTGGTGTTCACCCAACTGTGCATAAAAGCGAGGTGGCATGTTTTTATCACTGGATTCCACGCTGTTGATAATTTGAAACCATCTTCCCGATTGAAAGTTTTGTATTTTTTAATTTCAATCGCTTCACGTACAACTCTTGAGTAAAAGTGACGTTCCGTAGAGAGGACTTGCGTACGGTGAAATTCAATCCAGTGATTGGTGGCCGCTTCGAGTGCATGTTCTTCAATCGCTGATTTGCTGTAGGTTCTTCACAGCAGCGATGTGTTCTTTGACCCTTTCAGCAATAGTCCGCTTTGTTTGGCCTATGTAGGAACTACCGCAGCTGCAGTTTATTTTGTAGAGTGTGTTTGCCTGTCACACTTTTATACCTTAACTACAGCCGATCATTATGGACTTTTGTTTACACGTTGTTAAGAGAGTAGAATGAATAGATTTTTCAGCGATAGGCGTGTACCATCTTCGTCTTCATCATCATTATCCATCAGGTGAGTTGGAAAACAAACGTATTATATATATTCCATTACCCAATAAAAAAAGTTAAAAAAAAAGCTAATACTAATAGTTCAATGTAGGATTATACATTTATATTGTAGCATTGGGACCTCCTGCGATCCACAACCTCCTTCTAGCGGAGCGAATACTCCTTCAAGGCACGGAGGTCCTGGCTGGTACCACCAAGCTCTAGTCAAAAGAAGTCGTTCTATATTAAAATGTATGTAGTTTGAAATTAAGAAAAGGAGACTCGCGTCGCAGACGGCAGAGAGTGGAGACCGTCTATCTAGAAGTGAGGTTTATATGAAGATATTATAAAAGCGATAATATTTCTAAAGTGTGAAATTAATCAGTTTTCAATATAATTAGCCCTTTTGCCTTGCAGATGTTTTCAACTCCCGCATTACTCCTGTGTCGCGGGGGACTTTACAAACGTATAAACAACGGACACAAAGAACACCCAGACTCGGGTGGGAATCGAACCCACGACCTATGGCATAGCAGTCAGGGTCACTAACCACTAGACCAACAGGCCAGTCAAATCCCAAATACTACAATATATAGGTTTCATTTAGAAAAAAGTAGGTACTTTTCCCGAGAAATAGATTGATTGACATAATCTATATTAGGTAAGGCGAGCAACGCCTCTTGCAGAAGCTAGGTTCAAGAAAAACATTATTGTCCACACTGCTGACCAGTCGAAATAATCGAATCGTGTCAGCTCTTCCATGGAGACCGTACAATGTCCCTACTAGGCGAAATGCGACTACCGGAGTACCTACATTTGTAATCAAAGTAATTCAATTCATGTTTATATGGTAAATCAAACTGGTTAGTTTGAGCGTGTATTATGTTATGAACTTATGATACACGGTTTATTCATTTAGAGTAAAAAAAAACATTGGACCGTGGTTTTTCCTCGTGTGATTTGTTCAACTTGCGCAATGACTCCAAATGTAACTTTGGTGTAATAATTATTTCGACGAAACTACTATTGGAGTCAATAACCGAGTTGGTGTGCAACAAGGATATAGGTATTTAAAAAAAATTAAATTATTTTATTATGCGGAACAATCACGTAATAGGTATAACATACCTTTGATTGCCTGACGTTCCGACCAGATTGCACTGTGCGTGGTCAGAGACTGAGTCAGTCATAATTATATTATGGAACGCGAAAATTTTAAAGTAACTATGTTTTTATTCGTTTGTTAAAGAACCTGACACTATGAATAGATAAAACTATATACTGAATACGAGCTGATTAACCTGTTTTACCAGTTATTGAGAAAATCTATTAAAATAACTTAAAAAGTTTCGAAGTAAATTTTTATGGATTTTCTTAGTAACAGAATGAAAAATTCCTAAATAAAAATATGTACGTACGATTTATAATCTTTAATTTTACTTATTCCACTTGCTTTTATGAAAAAGCCCGCCCCGGCTTCGCACGGGTACAAATTATACACCTAAACCTTCCTCATAAATCACTCTGTCTATTAGTGAAAACCGCATGAAAATCCGTTCAGTAGTTTTTCAGTTTATCGCGAACAGACAGACAGACAGACTGTGTAATATGTAGTGTTTGAGGTAAAAATATCTGGAAATTCAAACGGTCATAACTTGTAAACGGATAGTTTTTTTCTTTTCAACATTCTTTTTGTAACTGCATGCTACAGTCATGCCCTTTCAGTGATTTAAGTAAGTGTCCCATTGACAGATACATTCTGTATAATATACGTGAAGAGTATTCTTTGTACCCCCTTTTTAAGGGAGGAAGTTTATATGAAGAAGTGTAGAAAGCAATTGTTTTTATACAAAAATATGAAATATGTAAAACGGCTACGTTAAACCACACATGTCCAGTATACATGTTGACCTGCCATATTACGAAAGGTCTATACAATGACAGTTCAGCTTACACTGGAAATGAATAGCTTGATTTTTGTTAAAAGTGAAATTTAAAAAAAACCTTGTTGATTTATGGTTGAAGTTCAACCATCAGTAGATCTCTAGTTAGTATTTAATCTACCACAGAATTTATCCACTCCTGTGTGGACGAAATCCACCAAAATAATCTAAATCATATTGTCGGTTTCACAGTTAACACGTGTACAGTCCGACAGACATATGAGTCAACTTCCACTTGTTTTCTTACAGCAGAGGTTACAAATACAAAACTACAGAAAACAAAAGAAAGATTACAATCTTAGATATTTTTAATTCTAACATCGAACGCCATTAAAAGATACCAACGGAGGTGGGGGCCGCGCCAGCCTTCCACGTAGACCCACCAATGATCCTAAATTAACGTCGCAAGGGGACTAATCGACCATTTTTTCCCGCCTGATTACGAAAGGCTAATATTGAACCCCCTACCCCATTGGCTCAAACAAATGTTAACCCTTTATTCCTACTTTCCCCTTTCGAAAAAAACCCATAAAATATATCTAATTAAAAAATATCCCCGTCTAAGGTCTGACGCTCATAAAGAATGTCAATTAAGCCTGCGACGCTTTTTTCTTCAGTAAGTATAATTTTTTTTTCTGTAATAATTCCTGTCGTACCGCGGCCGCGCAAGGGTTAAGATAGCAAAATTAGTATCGGTATGAAATATTGAGTAATTTAATATTTGTTGGCGCTTTCTCCCTTTCGTATTTCGGTTTGATGTCCCTTTTTTATCAAATTTAATATTAGGGTGGTTAAGAAAAAAAAAACATTAAATTTGATTAGTTAAATAAAATATTACCGTTTAGAAATATTTCTTTATCACTTTTTTTGTTGTTGTTGAAGAAATAAGTAAATTCATGGCTTTAGCGTTACAACGTTCATTCGATTAAGTTCAAGCACAAACATTAGAAATGTCTTTTAAACGTTCCTATAAAACATCAATATTGAATTTAAGGACTTAAGTATATGGCGCGACGGATGTGTATTCGACTACAACACAGAGGTGGTGGGTTCAACTCTCGCTCAATGCAAAATAATACTTGTTGTCGCCACATCAAAAACTCTTACTTATTTTATTAAAAATAGGGGCAACTATAATAGACATTATCATGACTAGTTTTACCGGTAACGCAATGATATTGGTCGATTGATAAATATAGTGAATAGTAGGGTTATAAAAGGCTATGCTAACATTATAAGTTGTTAACAATCACTTGAGTACTGATTGAGGTTCGAACAATATAGCAGTTACTGTTATTTAGTGATTTTGATAGTTTATAGCAACAGTTGTGAGACTGTTTCTAACATACTTTGCGTTGTTGATCCGTGTTCTAAGACCCATGACACAAGTTATGCTTATTTTGGGTCTAGAAAATGCCGTGTAATACGTCTCAGAATATTATATTATTATTATCCCTGTAGTATATGAACTGTTTCCGCCAAGTTTTGCAACTGAGATAAGCAAGTGATAGCAGAATGACCTACAAACCGACAATCAAGAACTATTTACGCCTTTAGTACGCTACTGGCGAACCAAATTTAAAAGTAAAAAAGAAATTAACTGTGGGAAAGCCATGCTTCGGCACGTATAGGCCGGCTCGACCGGAGTGATACCACGGCCTCATAGAAAACCGGCAGTATTTCGCCGAGTGAGTGAGGTTACCGGAGGCCCTAACCCTTCCCTCGCCCGCTCTTCTCCCCCTACCCGCACTGTCTCTTTTCCCCTCCTTCCTACCCACCTTAAAAGCCGGCTCACAACTCACCTGTGACTCTTGAGTAGCAGGTGCCCATGGGAAGTAGTCATTTACCATTAGGTGACCCGTCTGCTCATAGTACTATTACTGTACCTTACTGTAGTATTAGTTGATCATTCCCATAATATACAATATAGGTATATTATGTAGTATATGTACAGGTGGATGTTGATAATGCTAATAAATTAGACTGAATCTCTTGAGACAGGTGGGTGAATTAAGATGGTAATCGAAAAAACAAATGATTAAATAAAATTTTTGTTTTTATTTTTATAAAACTTTTACACGTTTGAAGTTCATGTGACGGAAACGTGCACGTTTTCTGATTAGGCTTCAATAAAGTATATACAACAAGATGTAATAAATAATTTGAAGGTACTTTTTTATCGGAACGAGGTGCGTTTGTCGTGCACTAATTCAATCTACGACACGAAAAAAATATCGTTGAGATTAGTCGCCGGTGAAAAAAAAAGTCACCGGAAGAAGACGAACCGTCGAGTATTAATTTTAGCTCGGGTTCCGTATAAAAAAAATTGTACTGCGTTTTAACAACACGCTATAGAAGTATACTACTTTTCTAATGATTCGGGTAGCTACAGTTCAATGGGGGCCATAAGATTTTCCACGCTTTGGTGACAGCACTGGAGGTTTATTATTATTTGAGAGCCTATAGCTACTTCAACCATATCTTGTCTTTTGTTGCGCCAGCACTAGGGTTACGAATTATTGTAAGTATTTGTACGCTTACTGTTGGACGGGATGCATTTAAAAGATTAATGAGATAAAATTATATTGCAGTGTGAACGTAAACAATAATATTATGATTATCATTGACAGCATGACATTCACACACACACATAATTTTACTGAGAGATTATATTTTCTGCCAAATATCATATTTGGCAGATAATATAATTTCTCAGTAAAATGACAATACTTACTATGAAAATACTTACCTACTAGTACATCTATATTCTCATAATAAAAACAAAGATTATGTATTTGATATAAGCAAGTAATAAAAATGTTAGATTGTTTTGTAAACAAACAATATCTAGCATATAAAGTGCTATTTAAATAAAATGGAACACTAGGCGCACATAAATAAAGTTCATTATTAATCTTATGTTATAGTGATTTAAATTAATAATTTCCCTTTGACAGTAGCGTGCTTCTAGTGTACTATTTTTTAAGGAAATGCTACAAATAACAGTCGTAGCGAGTGTACGACAAGTAAAGAGCTATACGAACGCACATGATTAACAATGACTACGTTACATTCGCAATAGTGTATAAGGACTATGTAACTAGAACTAGACTATTAGACTATGTGCTTAGATATCCTATTATTGAAATGGTTTATTGACCGAGAAAACGGTACTCTAAAAACTTCGTTGAAACCGGGAGAACCCGTGAAAAATCTTTATTAAATCCCTCTTGAGCTAAATAAGTTCATTTAGGAAGTAAAAAAAAATTTTTTTTTTTCGCCTTTTTTGTAAATTAGTAAACATTTTCGGCGATTTGTATAGCTTTACTTCGGGGGTAATTAGTGATTGTCTGTAGGGGGTGTAAAAGGGGCGTATGGGGTGGCCTATTGGCGAATTAAATTATTTTTTCCGTTTAACTAATGAAGGGGAACGAAATAAATGTGGATTTAGAGATAAATTCGTGTTAGTTAAAGTTAAGACACGGTAATAAATTTGTATTTTTTTTTATTTCGTACGCAATTTAGGAAGCTGTCTCTTAAATTGGGTATCTTGAGATTGTCAGTTGACACTCGAAGAATATTTAAAAATATATTTCTTAGACTATAAAGTATATTTTCGTAAGCTTTTTCGTTGTCCATCAAATGCTATCTATTTTCTGGACTCTGCATTCTTCGATCAATTCGATCTCCTATAAAATACACTCCGTCTAGAGATTAATATCTCTAGTATGAGTCTTACAGTTTATGTCTACTATGAGTACAGTCTACTCTCCATACATTTTCTAATCCTCTACCGAAAACGGTAAAAAATTAGCAAGCTCCTCAGAATAAGTAATTCAGTCGCATATTAGCCAACTAAATAAAAGATTTTTATAGTTGCATCTAATATACACAGCACTAAAAAGTTCATGTGGTGCTTACATATATGGAAGTGCGACGTTAATGATTTTTGGACAAAGTTAAAAGAAAGATAAGTAGTCTTTTTGATGTCTTTTAGTTCAAGATAATTGCCGGCTAATACAAATTTTTATCTTAATTATTGAAAGCAAAAGATTACCCGACGTAGATTACGGGATAAGGCGAGGACAAAGAAGAAGAAGAAGAAAAGATTAGCCGACGTCTCGATCGAATTGTACCGACCGTGGTCATGGGTGGACTTTTTAAAACCCCGAGTTACGCATCTCATATGTATAGAAGTCGCGAAAGTTTAAAAACAATTATGTGTCACGTCTAGATTACACACAGATTAAATACAAAAGATACTGAAGTAACATGAAAATTATTTTAAAAATCAGTGCTGCGATACATACTGATATGTTTAACCTTAGTTAGCCAAGCGTACAGCCGACAATGAAATGTCTAAAATAACCTACTAAACGAGGAGGCAATGACCTGACCCAGAATGATTCATTAAACAAAACTCTACAACAGAGGAATTCTGTTGAATGCAAACGACTGATTCTTGGAAATAATTTGCCCATAATCGTGTTCTAATTATGTCGAAGGAAAACCTAAATATCTTAATAGATTACACAATATCGACATTTTGCACGATTTTTACGCATATCAACTTATTTTGGACATTATACGGGTAGGCATATACATGGGCAATGGAAGTCGCCGGGCCGGGATGCCACCGGTTCCTTTGTCTTTTGGTGGCAGCGTAGTAAACCCAGTGTGACGCCTGACACCGTCGCGGCAGGAGTCTTCACTCCTTGAAAAAGGGCCCCCGTCGGGTCCAAAACTAGTCGGGCATCCCCGAAATACAAACGTGAGTAAAACCGTACAGTCTTTAATAAATTGTAAAATATACTAGGTTTTTCCCGCAGCTTTGCCCGCATAAAAGTAATTTTATTATCCCTAGGGAACAGTCGTTTTTACTGGATGTAAGGTAGGTAATATTGGAAAATAATGATTAGGGCACGCCACAATTGTGGCAGTAAGACCCATCGTGGAGGATTGGCTGGAGAGGCGACATGGCAGCCTCTCCTACCGGTTGAAGCAGATACTCACCGGACACGGCTGCTTTGGTAAGTACCTGTGTCGTATAGGCCGGGAGCCATCGCCTGTGTGCCACCACTGCGGAGGCTGTCGCGAGGACACTGCACTCCACACTTTGGTGGAGTGCTCAGCATGGACGCAGCTGCGAAACGATCTCGTGACAGCTATTGGGGTGGGAAGCCTCTCGCTAGAGACCATGGTTCTGTCCATGGTCCAAAGTGAGAGTGCGTGGGATTCCGCCGCCTTGTTTTGCGAGGAGGTGATGTTGGCTAAAGAGGCGGCGGAACGGCAACGGGAGAGGACAAGTACTCTCCCATCCCGCAGAAGACGCAACAGGCACCGGAGAGCGCAAAATGATCTCCGGCCTCCATGAGCGCTGGCCTGGGGGTAACGGGTCGGGCTGACCGTTACCCTTGCAGAAGCAGGCCCGAGACCGTGGCGCGACGTGTTCCACGCGCACCTCTCTGATCTGGAGGGGGGTTAGGCCCCCGTACCCCATGATGTGGTCGCCTGCTGAAGGCGGCCAAGGTCTGCAGGGGTTCCCGGAGGACTCCTTCCTAGGGTATACCCGGGTTCCCCTGCAATAGACCCATTTGTGACGGAACACCGTGTGGTTTTAGTCGGTTCGATTCCGACATACCACTTTACCGTTAGCTCCGGTGAGGTGATGACCCGTGGGGGTTTCCACACGATAAAAAAAAAAAAAGAAAAATTGGAAAATAATTATTGTTAAATTTTTGGTTAACATAGTGTTTAACATTTTAAATTATGATATGGCTTAGTTGTTTTATCTTTTGTATTGTGCATGACATATTGTAGAATCTTATTAATTTATTTTTGATTATAATGCTATTTTACATTTTTAATTTAATTGTATTTTAAATGTATTGTATTATTATTAATTGTTATGTATTCAAACACAATTATGTTATTGTTTCTGAATAAATATTCTGTAACTCTGGCAACGAGTATGCAAAATTTCATGATGATAGAATGAATGGTACGGCAGCGCATACAATACGAGCAAACAAACATTGATTTATATATTTATGATGAAAATAATAATTATTATTTGTGAATATGAGGAAGGAACAATAAAATTTTTATTATTCAATTATACACAGTCTTAGTCCCAAATTAAGGAAAGCTATCGATTCTAGGACGCAGATGATTCTCTATACTTACATACGTACGTTTGTGGTTCGGCACGTCACCTAAATACAAATAAAGGTTCGAACGCCGTTCGACTGAAGGCCCCGACTGAAGGCGTTAATAAGAATACTACTGCTTCATTTCTCAATCCGGCAACCGTCGAAAGAAGTGGATCGATCCTGAGATTAAAAAAACAAGCAAACTCCCTTTAGAGAGAGGTTCCCCACATTTTTTCTCTGCCTGTCACTACTCCACTCCTAAGATATAACAAGCCTACACTAACTTTTAAACTTTCGCGTTCCAAGATTGATGAAAATAAAAAAAAAAAAACCGTTAGTCGTAAGACTGCACGTCAGAAGTGAAAACATAACTTCACAATGTATTTGCATATACATACACACACACACATCTGTATATATATATATAATATATAATATATAATTTGGTTTAAAAAAGTAGGTAATAACATATCTAAATGTATCATAGGGTACTGGAAGATCTGCGCTCCTGGCCGCTCATAAATGTTTGAATTTCGAATGTTATATTTTTTTAAATATGAGAGACTCGGCTCCGTCTTACGAATTTTCGACCAGGCCACGTGTCCTGACGTGAGTTTAACATTTTTTACCCATCTCAAAAAGTGCACAACGCCGTGCGCAAAAAAATATATACGATTTAAAATCTTTAACTTTACACGTTTCACCTGCTTTTTTGAGAAACCTACGTAAAAATACCTGGAAATTCAAACGATCAACTTGTAAACGGATAGTTTTTTTTTCATCGTTATTGTATCTGCATGCTAGAGTCATGCCCTGTCAGTGATTTAAGTAAAAGTTCCTTTTTCAAATACATTCTGTATAACAAACGTCACTTGAAACCTTGTCATGACGTCATTACGCTTCCGTAACCTACATGCGAAATGAACAATACGAAATAGTGTCTAGGGCAGATTATCACCCTTGAACCAATTATACTAATTATGTATTTGTAATACCTAATTACTTCGTAATGACCAACCTTTGTTTTTCTCTTTATTTATATTCTTAGAGTTGTTTGTCATTGGTTTCTACTTTAATGAAGTTTTTAAATATTAATTCTTCAAGTGTTAATGTCAAAATTATCAGTTATTTCATATTAAATTTCCTTCCTCCTCGCCAATTATACAAAATATTAGTTACTAGGTTATTTGAGTACAAAACTGTATCCTACTATTTAATTGTAAAATAAAGAGTACATCTACCTATCTACGGACAGGTAGATGTACTCTTTATTATAAATAGAAGTAAAATAATCTATACTAATATTATAAAGCTGAAGAGTTTGTCTGTTTGGTTGAACGCGCTAATCTCAGGAACTACTGTTTTGAATTGAAAAATTATTTTAATCTTGGATAGCCCATTTACCGAGGAAGGCTATAGGCTATATAACATCACGCTACAATCAATAGGAGCGGAGCATCAATGAAAAATGTTGCAAAAACGGGGAAAATATACAAACGCGGACGAGGTTGTGCGGGTCAGCTAGTTATGGCTAAAATATTTGCGCAAATTTTCTTAACGCTCAGAAACTTATCACCAGTCCGGATGTTGATGACTACCTACGTGGTGATAAGAACTATATCGATTTTTGGCTTTTTTAATATTTTGATGTAGATGGACCTTATATAATAATTCGCGTAGTTTTCCGAGAACACATTACTTGTTTCCAATTTTTTTGCAAATTACCGATTTATATAATATTTAGTATTTCAAAGTTGAAGTAATAATATCGTTTGTATTCTGTCAAAAAAGTTTCGGGAATTGAAAATTTAATTCTAATTCCAAATTCAATTCAAATAATTCTTTTTGTGGTTAAGTTGGCACAACTATTTTCTATATTGGCGCGAAGCAATATCTGTCATTTAGTTTGTTTTCACTGTACCCGATTTTGTAAGCTCATCTCAAGACTGTTTTGCGATTTTTATAATGGATAAAAACATCGAACAAAGAGCTTGTCTCAAATCTTGGATTGCAAATGAAATTTTACGTTCAGAATCGCTGAAAATGTTATAGAAAGCATACGGTGAATCGACCTTATCAAAAACTTGTGCATATGAGTGGTATAGTGCATTCAAATCGGCCATCAACGTCTTCAACTGAAGTTAACATCGCTAAAGTGAAGGAAATTGTGACTGAAAATCCTCATTCAAGTTTGTGAGAGATAGCCGCTGAACTTTCTGTGTCTCACGAATCAATTCGTACCATTATAAATGATCGCTTGGGCATGAAACACGTTGCCGCTCGACTAGTCCTGAAAGATCTGAATTTTCTTCAAAAACTCAATCGCGTAAAAGTCGCTGAACATATGCTAGAACGACTCAATTCCGACCTTATATTCGTAAAATGCATTGTTACTGGTGATGAGACATGGTTTTACGAGTTTGACATGCAAACCAGTCACAAGTCGCACAAACAACAAGGCGACTGCCAACTGAACCGAAACCGAAAAAACCACGACAAAGTCCATCAAAAGTCAAGGTCATGTTGGTTTTCTTTGACTATCGAGGTGTTGTGCACTCGGAATTCTTGCCAGATGGTCAGACTGTAAATAAAGAATATTATTTGAGCGTTATGCGGTGTTTGAGAGAGCAAATTCGTCGAAAAAGGCTAAAGTTGTGGAAAGAAAATTCTTGGATATTATACCACGACAACGTGCCATCGCACAAGGCCATCATTGTGAAAGAACGTTTTACCAAAAACTCAACAAATACCATCGAACAACCACCCTATTCACCGGATATTTTTTTTTTAGCAAGACAACTCCCGCATTAGGAATGACTCCTGTGTCGTGGGGGACTTTACAAACATACAAACAACGGACACAAACAACACCCAGACTCGGGTGAGAATCGAACCCACAACCTATGGCGTAGCAGTCAGGGTCACTAACCACTAGACCAACAGGTCAGTCACCTCCGGCCGACTTTTTTCTCTATCTAAAACTCAAATTACCACTTCGAGGTACCCGTTTTCAGTCGATAGCAGATGTCAAAGAGAATTCGCGGCGAGAACTGAAGTCGATTCCGGAAAATGCATTCAAAAATGTTTTGATAACTGGATTATTCGTTGGCGTAAGTATTTCTGAAGGGGCCTATTTTGAAAACGAAACAATAAATTTGGAACAATGGTTAACATTTTGTGTTTTATTGACCTTTTACCGGTACTTTCTTGACAGAATAGTACTATACCTATAAACGTATCGTGGTTGACAAGACTTGATAATAATCACTATCAGTAAATTTCTTAACCGACTTCAAAAAAGGAGAAGTTTCTCAATTTACCTACCAATCTCAATCTACCTATAAATATACCCAAAGGCACGTAGTTAAAATACTATACTAATACTAAATACTTAAAACTGAAAAAATCTCGCATTGCTCCCCGAGTATTTGAGTGATGAAATTTGTAGGTATATTATATATCTACTGTTGTTTTTATGGATGTTCAGTTTGATCGGAATAACAGCCACTGGCACGCGTCCAGAACCATTTTGTCTTCATAATGTAATTTTTTACAAATTCCTGTATACCAACTACTGTGGAATTATTCAGTTAGCATTGTGATACGTGAAATTATTTAATCAAAATTATTTTAGCAATTAACTTTTTTATAGTTTGTCTAAAACGACATGTCAATGATATTGTCGAAAGTTTACGCGAATGTTACACATTGAAATAAAACTATTTTTAACGGATTCTATCGCGATTTTAGACCAACTGAAACGTCGGGATCAGTGTAAATAGTAAAATAACACCAAATAAATCGCGATAGAATCCGTTAAAAATAGTTTTATTTCAACGACATGTCAATCTTCAACCTTCAGTAGGTATGTCTAGTGGCTCATATGTACCTATATTTTTTTCCTAGATATAGATATACCGTTACTAATACCGTTATCAGTATTAGGTACCGAATACTACCGTTATTGTGCGTGTGGGTGATATCAACTAGTATCTATACCTACTAAGATATGTCGTGCTTGCGGTTGTCTGACGACATTGACCTTGAAATACTGCTGACCCACTTTGTGGTTCGGAGTGTGACGTATGACTGATTGGGTTGTTATTAATTGTGCGTAATATTGACTGAGCAATGAGTAGTTCTATATTTGGCATTTCTCTCCTTAATTGGGTAGCAAGAATAGCAAGTGTCGAATTTAAGAGTTTCTGGGCGTAGGAAAGAGGGTAAAAAGACCAAGGTAGACGTGACACTTGGTTGAAGGAGATAAGAGATGTCCTGTCCATAATACAGTAATACAAAAGGCGAACTATCTACTTACTCTCTATGATACCTATCGGTGAGATATACAGGCCGTGTTTAATTTATGAAAAAAATATCTTTCACAAGTTTTTGAAAATAAAATTGCAGATTTATTTAATTTGCTGCAAGGAAGGGCTCGTGGCTAAGTTCTAACCGAGTAGGTTAGCACATTACAAAGTTAAGTAATACAAGCCAGGTCAGTTTAGGATGGGTGACCATTTTTAGTATATTGAGACCCCTCCGTGCCTCGGAGAGCACGTTAAACCGTCAGTCCCTGGTGCCATACAAACATCTGCAGCATTCGTTGCGGGTAGTTCGAGCCCTAAAAGGTCCGACATCCTGGTCTAACTACGGAACTTCGATATCGCCTACTACTTCTTGGGTTACGGAGGTCTGATGGCAGTCGCTTCATGTAAAATATCAAAGTTCGGCCGTATCGTAGTTAGACTGAAAGCCGACCCCAACTTAGTTGGGATAATATAAGATCTTATTACATGTAAAATAATTCAACTACTTGAAAAATGCTTTGTTAATAAAGTTATTATTATTTTATTTATTTATTTAAATCTTCATGCACAATATGTACAAAAGCGGACTTAATGCCGATGGCATTCTCTGCCAGTCAACCTTGGGGTGGCCGAGAAATCTTATAAGGTAGGTGAACATAAATCACATTAGAAATTATTCAAATTTACATCAATACAAGTTACACACAGTTCGTAGTCACAGTTCATTATTGCCGCGTTCCAATAAACAAAAACGATTCGTTTTGCTTACGGACGGTAAAATTTCGTTGAATTTTCAACGAAAATTTTCTAATGTGATTTATGTTCACCTACCTTATAAGATTTCTCGGCCACCCCAAGGTTGACTGGCAGAGAATGCCATCGGCATTAAGTCCGCTTTTGTACATATTGTTGCATGAAGATTTAAATAAATAAATAAAATAATAATAACTTTATTAACAAAGCATTTTTCAAGTAGTTGAATTATTTTACATGTAATAAGATCTTATATTATCCCAACTAAGTTGGGGTCGGCTTTCAGTCTAACTACGATACGGCCGAACTTTGATATTTTACATGAAGCGACTGCCATCAGACCTCCGTAACCCAAGAAGTAGTAGGCGATATCGAAGTTCCGTAGTTAGACCAGGATGTCGGACCTTTTAGGGCTCGAACTACCCGCAACGAATGCTGCAGATGTTTGTATGGCACCATTGTTTGTATGGCACATTGAATTTTCAACGAAAATTTTACCGTCCGTAAGCAAAACGAATCGTTTCTTGTTTATTGGAACGCGGCATCTATGTACATAAGAGTTATATTTAAATCAAAGCTTTTAATATCTCCATCAGAAAGCTGTAAGGGCGCTGCTTAACAGTTGGTAAATTATTGCCATGGTTCTGTAGGGCATAGGGACTTCCTTGCAATTACATATTACTCATTCCTGATCAGTATGCCACTGTTCATTGTGACTCAGGTAATTAAGAGCTTTCTACCTGCATCATGATTCATCCTGGTGCATCCTTTGTTTATATTCTTGGAAAGAATGGGGCATAAAATCACACGGTAGATTCTCACATCGGTGTTTTAGAAACGGCTTAGTTTTTTCATTGTTAAGTAAAACTATTGTTGAATACATTTTGAGCTCTTTTCAATGAGGTGATTATATGGCGGCATTACCTTCTATCCCTTACAAGGGACTACAAAACCGAACAAATAGAGGGTTTTTACTTATGTGACAATGTTTTAAAACAATATTGTTATAAGTGCGCCGTACGTCAAAAGGAAATACCGGAATTTGTAGGGCAACTTCATGGTCTATCTGTCTATCAAGATTCTTGTCTCAAGAAAGAAGGGGCTCAAGTAGACTTCAAACCAAATACTTAGAGTTACGAATTCTCAGTTGAAAAAATTAAGTCTATAAATAAATGAAGGAATAAAAACCGCCACCGCCCCTATCCCACTAATATTATAAATGTGAAAGTTTGGATGGATGGATGTGTATTACTCTTTCACGCTCTTTCACTCTTTCTCACTCTTTCACGGATGGATGTGTATTTTTCTACTGATGACAAAACTACATTTACAGTTGTAGAATTACCGTTATGTTTATCGTTACAATTTGTCCGATTTTTTTCTATTGTAAACTTAATTTTTATTTTATTTATCTTCTATATATTTCTTATCTTAGAGCTATAGTTTGACCCTACATACTTTTCGCTTAACATCATTTCATCAGATTTTAAATATGCCGAGCCATTATTTTAAGAATCGGTAACATAATCGTAATACAACCAATTCCTCACGATTATACGTGATATACTCGATAATATTCTGTGGGCACAACACTAAGGAATGTCAATTCTAAGTAAGATTACAATTGGTAATACACACACGTGTCCAGAATTATTTTTGCACCGTAAGCAATTGTTTGGCGCATTGTATTTTAATTGGAAGCACTGACGACTTAAATTCAATTGTTTTATCAGCAATACAAATTACTATACTAAAATAAACCCTAACTACGACTGGCCTGTCAGTCTAGAGGTTAGTGATATTGACTGCTGAGCCAGAGGTCGTGGGTTCGATTCCCACCCACAGAACAAATCATTGTGTGATGAGCATGATGAGTTATTCTGTGTCTGGGCGTAATTAATCTATAATATGTATGTATATAGAAATAAAATTTAAAGGAATCAAACCTTTAAAAAGGTACTAAATTTCTTAACAACAGAGAGTTATTCATTGGCGTTATATTCATTTGGCCTTTATCTACTGTAGTGATTTGCTTGAAACAATAGAAGTGATATGCTTAACTAAGTCGCTTCCAACTAACCGAGCTCATGCCGTAGTGGGATTGGCTACCTATAATATAACAATTTATTCTCATAAAATACAAATGGCTAAAGGAAAAAAAAAACAAATAAGTTGATCGAAAAACGTAAACCTCATACTATCGAAGGTTTTTGGTTTAAGGAGCGAAGATTCTTGTAAGCGTTACTTTGGTTCAAACTCTATAAGATAACTAAAATTCTTTTAAAATCGTATGCTAGTTTCCAAGAATTAAAATCACAATCATCATTATAATTATTACCAGTTTTAACAAAGTTTAAAAAAAAAACTACAGACTCATTAAAATGCGGTTACTTCGACAAAACTCTGACTACGTCTTTTGTATTCACTTTGTTTGCAAATATATCAAGTATGTTATTAAAATATATATCCTTACTAACAGATTATTTGACAATCATACGCAATATAGGATGTTGAAGTTCAACTCAAATTTTACGTTATGAATCATTGTCCAAAATGGGCCCAAAGGCACCTTTCGCCAAATCATTCATAGTACAAAAAACTTTCACTTCGCCGTAGGCACTCTTCATTGATTATGAAATGTGCTGACTCACATCATTTATATCCTGGTATAGTTTTGATGATAATATCATCATTTTAAGTCAAGGCGAAACTATCTTGCAAACTTTGAATGTTCAAGTGACTAAAAACTCGTTGCAAATGAGTATTATTTTATGGAAGTATTTATTGCGGTTTGTAATGTGTTTGGTTCAATGGATCTATCATAAGTAAATGATTCATATTTACCTCTCACTTTAATAAAAGTAAATAACAGTTATTCGAAGACACCGCTGATAATTTTGAACTGCGGTTTGAAAAGCCACAACCGCTGTTTATAAGTTACTAGAATACCGATAAAGATTTAGGTATTTTTCGGACCACGTTCAATGAATGTCACTTCATGCCATCATGTTCGTACTAATGTATTATAGCTGAAGAGTTTAAATGTTACTGTGAATGTCCAATGTTAGTGAATTTTAAGATGCACTGGTGTATGTCGACAATCACCAATTGCAATAGTGTGAGTCGGAAATTATTTCATTTATTTATTTGAATCAAACATACACTTTTTAATGTTAACATACACCAAGGCGATTCTGTGAATTTAAGATTTAGCGATTTCCAATATACGTTCGCGTACCTTCGAGTATTTCTTCGAAAAGCGAGAAAGCCATACACTTTCCTCTTTTATATTCTCATTCGACTGTTTTATTTTGCAACGTATTACGGAGGGTTCACTAATGTTTGACAAAAAATTGTGATTTTACAGTAGAATTCCGTTCTGGCATTGTGGTCGCAGTTCTAACCTAACCTAAACCTAGCCATTTCTGTTCAATTGACTTACCCTACTAACTTTTTCTAAATCATATTTTCATATTAACGTCGCTCATAATGAAGAAACACCAAGTCGTCGTGGTGTATGATAACATTCACTGGTGAATAACCGAAATCGTAACGAAAAGAATAAATAACGGACATTCACCAACTAGCTTAGTTAACAGACACCAGTGTATCTTAACATACACTGCGCTTTGGACATTCACGGTAAAATTAATTATATTAATTCGAACCATTAATCTCTGGAACCAACATCAGAATTGGTAGAAATATTTTTGCAATTAGTCGGGGACTGCACGGAGTAATCACTAAATTTGTTGCAGGTAACCTTACCACATAGTTTTTGTGAGCCTGCTATTGATCCTAGAATACTGACTGTGTCACAGCAGGAGGATTTGTCCATATCTGATAGTCCTCCAAAATATTCTCAAGTGTTTGTGAAGTCTGCCAGCCCTTACTAGGCCAGTTGGGCAGTTGGGGAAAACAAGCGCAGACCACATACAGGGTCAGTTTATCAACTAGACTGATATCTAAGATAAATAAATATGAACGCAATTGCGCAACCTATTTTTTATGAGTACCTACCCAGTAATATCGTGAAAATAGGTTTATTTTTCGCAAAGGTCTAACAATTTGACAAGTGGTAACATTGAGTTTTGATAAGTTATCTTCGTAACCTAGATACAAAAAGCCGTAGTAAATATAAAATGCTGCAAAAACCATTTTTTTTTGACCTACCTACCTTAATCTGTCTTGTCTTAGATAACAGTGATGAATTTGTCAAGTTTATGTTATTTAAAAAAAAAACGGGTCATCACACATCTTAAATGTTATCGTTATTATGTTATCGTTATTCATGTTATCGGCTATCTGTAACATTATATTTCAATATTTTTGTATCGTGTACTTCAGTAAAAATAATATGAGTGTTATTAACTGGGTGAAGTATGTTTTTAAATGATTTAAAAAGAAGTATTATTTTTGTTTGTTTTTCTGTATTCGATCCGTATGTATGTATGTTTGTCTGCAACGTTCTTAGAAAGTAATAGATCAATTTTCATGATTGTTTCACTAACATATTCTACATATTTTCAAGGAGATATTAGTAAATGATGCATGAGGTATTTACAATTTTTCTTTAAGTTCTAATTTTTTTCAAAATTAATTTCGTTGAAGTCGGTTTATTTTTTTATTGAACATTTTACGAGTGAAGTGGGTAAACAAATGCACAATTTTCAAAATATATATATATCGTACTAACATGGGTATACCCAGGTCTTAAGGGGCATATGAAAATATTGATTCTAAATTACCTTAGTAATACGTAAGCTTGCTGAAGCCAGGGGGGGCCCTCCCCCCTCGGTGCCCATCCCCCCATGCTTACTACTATTATAATTGTAAAAGTTTGTATGGACGGATATTTGTTACATAATCACGCCAGAACGGCACAGTGATAGATAATTGTCTTTTTATCTCGGTAAGATTTACGGTTCCCGTGGGATGGACTTACACATACACATCAAAACTTTCAAGCAAACGAAGTCGCGGTCACAGCTAGTTTTACATAAAGCAAGCTGAACCAAAGTAGTTACTAGTCCTAGTCAAATTCGTAATAGTCGTCCTCGTCGTTCAAGTTCCTTTATAGCAGACTGGCTGACCCGCGCAACTTCGTCTGCGTTTATAAGTCCTCCCAGTTTTTGCAACACTTTTCAATGCTGCTCCGCTCCTATTGGTCGCAGCGTGATGTTATATAACCTATAGCCTTCCTCTATAAATGGGCTATCCAACACTGAATTTTTAAAATCGAATCAGTAGTACCGGAGATTAGCCCGAACATCCAAACTCACAAACTTTACATCTTCATAACATTAGTATAGATAAAGTAATCTATTGTATTCCTAGACAATTTCGATCTTGATGCCAGATAATTTTGTTTTTAAATAAACAGGCTCTTATTAGAGTAGTTAATGTTTTTGCATTATGTTTTCTAACTTCCTTATCTATCGTCATAAATATTTTTGTATGTTCATAAATCTTTACTTCATAGCACTATTAGAACAAGCCATAGACAATGTAGAATGAATGCTCTGTCTCGATGCCCGAGTGTGACCACTTGGACCTATTCAACGTGTATAGCAAGGATATGGGTACTCACGATGGCTGTACCTATTAAATAACTAGACACTTCAAAGATTAGTTGAGATAATACCAGGGTATTATAGTTCATAATAGCAGTGTTAGTATTGTAGAAAAACCGGATGTTCAAGGAAAAAACTGTTGATTTTAATCTACATGTATGTACAATGGGAAAGAAAAAACTAGGGAAAACACGTCGGCGACGTTGGAATTGTTTTGTGAAAAACCGTGAAAAAAAAAACGGTGCATACAATAGAAGCACATACAATAGAACATATCTTGACCACGGTCATAGGCCTCGTGATAAAACACAGAGTTTTTTTAGTCATTTCTAGTCCAACATTACCATCTCTTCGTTTAGGTGGTACCTATGGTGGTTTAAACACGCCATTTTTTACAGGAGCGGTCCAAGGACGGACCCCTAAAGAACACCGCACGACGTAGGCCGACGACTCAAATCTCGGTCCTCGTACATGACGATAAGCTGCTCTAACAAATTCGTTTAACATGTAGTAAAAAAAGTAATTATTTTTGATTATTTTTATTATTATCATTTCAAGTGCATAATGCTACCTCGACCGTTTCTGGTCTTTTGTAGCGCACTCTTGCTTCAAAGTTCACTGTTCAGACTTATTGCTTCGGGAAACCTCCAGGTCCTATGCTATGCTTTGCAGTTTCTTCTGACTCTTGCCATATATATATATATATATAATATCTATTTTTTTTTTACTAGCACAGATTACTAAGTTGGTAGTAGTAATTTAGTACTTACACTAGGTAAACTATTTATCTACTTATAAAGGATAATAATGATGAATCTTTTACCACATTGTTATTATGTGCATTAGGTATTTGTGTACGTAACAATAATATGGCGCCTGTCATTTGTGACTAATGCACATAATGTACTAACTTTAAATATACTTAGGCAAACAGCGACTCTAATTAGAAAGAAATAATGTTCGAACTGGCTAAGAAGGGAATACGTGACATATTCAAATAAAGAATTAGAATGTCGAATATCTACGCAGAGTAGCTTTGCTTTGAAAGTGGCTAAAAATGCACTCAAAATCTAACGCATAACTCGACTGACGTTGGTGGGAAACTTCGAAACAGAAATAGCCTATATTTATGAACTGTCATTTCTAAACTTTTAAACTTTCGCGTTCCATGATGTAATTATATATTTACGGGAATTAACGCAATCACGAAAAGGTATTACATACCTCTGAATTGTGTGCACCGCTAAGACAGTCATGAGTCAGCCTGTGACCACGGCCAGTGCAAGCAATTCAGAGGTATGTAATACCTTTTCGCGATCGCGTTAATTCCCGTAAATACATAATTATGTCATTCTAAAATTTAAAAAAAGATTGAAAAGACCATTCCTGTTTAAGGGACTTATTTCTGGGTCTTTCACGAGAGACTTATCAGTGGCACAGCTTTCTTAGTTTCTTACATAGTAGTAAGTAGTGGGGAAAGTAAGGCTAGCTTTTTATTCTCTGCTATCTGAACCGACAGACGTTGTCATGACAATGTTTCAATAAATTAGTTTTAATTTTATGGAATAAAGTACTTCCGAATTTTGCCCCTAAATTACCCCATTTTCTGGGAATTATCCACAATTTTTCTTTCGCTATAAACCTTATTTGAACTATTATTGGAAAGTAAAAGATAGAATTACTCAAATCTGTTTAGCCGTTCTCAAATGATGCGCATATCAACAAAAAGTATGTCAGTTTTATTAATATAGATAGGTAGATTGGTAAGTTTTTCCACAAAGTAAATTAACAGAAAGATCCTACATTAACTGTATTTTAAGTTGTAAAAAAAAGAAAAACATTTACAACATAGGACACTAACTTTAACAGACTTATAAACATATACGTGATTATATGTTTATAAGTATTAACTTAAGAAAAGACAAGAAAAATTTACTCTTTTATTTTTCTTAACAAATGTACAATTTATAATGATTGGATTGATATTTAAATGTAGGTTTTTCACACTATTATAAACCCACGTGGTCAGACTTACTTTTGACCAGAAAATAACAATACGGAATCGTTTAAATAATCAAATCTCCTGTATCCTGCCCAAATGGTATTCTCGCCGGCAAGCCCAATTGTATTCAGCCTCAATGGTACATATTTTGACCTACAAATAGAACGATTAGTAGAAAGCAGTTACCGATCGATGTCTGTAAACATTTACAACACAGAAGCTTTTCAGATGTGCAAAAAACCGTTTAAATCCTTTGCAACATAATCTGGTCCCCTACAGACTGACAGGAAGACGTTTTTGTCATAATAAAGTATTCCCTCATACTTTTTTTTACAGGAAAATAGACCTTTTTCTGGTTAACCGTTATTGTACAGAGGGGCACTATAAATTTTAGATGAAATCTTCTGCGTCAGAATTAAACAATTATTTTGTAAAATTACTTTAATTCAATTTGCGGAACCTTCTGTCAAGTATAATTTGAAAATGGAATGGAATGGAAATGGATTTGAAAAGATAGCTAAAGATCGAACAGCATACATAGATATTGTGTTACCTAACATTGTCAACAAAAATAAGGAAAATACATACAAAATTATAAAAATAAGTTAAAATAAAAACTTTAAACTTAATAACATAACATCCTGGACGAAAATCCTATGTTGTAACAGAAAAATATATGCGACACGCTTTTGCCCGCTGACTGCGTCTGCGCATGTGTAGAGATCGTTTGCTAAAATCCCGTATACTTTGTACAGCTTAAAACTTCTTTGTTATCGCTGACTAATACTCAATTAAGATTGTATCAGAACTGCAGTTCTTTTTAAATAAACAATATTTTAGGGGCATTCACACTTAGATGATTATTGGATTATGGGTAAAGGCATAATAATGATTGCTACCATATTCTATTGAGTAAATTCTCAGTAAATAATGAGTCTGCAATCGTTAATAAATCTCAGCATTAGTTTTCATAGTTCTATATTTAAATTGTATCCAGAACTTTAGAACATATTCTAATTACCTATGCTTTTGTTTTTTTTTACAGACTGCCTGTTTTAGAACTATTGCACTTTTTAAAATTAATTTATGGTTAAAAATGTGTTTCCTTTCACTTTAATTTTCTTATATTTGAACAAAAGACTGCTTTAAAAGACACACTATCTAAATAAAAATAATTAAAACCACAAATTTATATAGTACTTCAATTCCAAATATAAACTAAAAAACTAGGTATAATCAAGTAGCAGGTCAAGTTTTGTTTAATTTTGCAATTGTAATCTATTAGGATATTTTTCCTCAATCAAGTCTTACTTTCATTAGCGTTTAATAATGAAAGTTGCTTTAGTATGTACTTTAAGGTTATCGTCGCAAGCGAGTAATAGTTACATTATTATTGTCACATAGATAGTGCATAATATGTTGCAAATTATTTCTGTCATTTGGACGTAAACGCTTAAAGTAGCGAAGAAGATTGAACTGATAATACTTAAACTTAAAAAATCATCTAAACTTATTCATTGAAAAAAGAAATAAAATAAAGTAATATTTAAAATATCAAACGTAAAATATCTCCCACGAAGATTAAAAATAAAACAAAAAAAAAACTTACAGTGAGGCAAAGAGAAAGGCAACGAAATCCAAAACTTGAAATAACACCACAATACTGGCACAAAAAAAAGAAAAATAAAGTGCTCGAACAATATTTCTTAAATTTTAAATTGATTTCTAAAAGGCGTTCGATGAGCAACTGAACGTTTTGCAGACTGATAGCTACGCTCACTTCGAAACAGAAGCAGTAATTACACTCAACCGAATTTAAAACCTAAATCAATGACAACAAGGTTGAATTCACAAAACAACCACAAGATTATAGTACTCGGTGTGAAACTGTCCAAGCTGGTATTGAGGTCAGTGACGTCTTTTTTCTGTGATACAAATTCGCGGAACGAGAGAGTAATTGAAATTTGTATAAGACCGAAAGAGAGGTAACATTTCCTAGTTGCCATAGAGAAATTGGTTAAGCGTGGTCAGTCTTTTAATGTTGTCAACTAGATCCTTGTTAAAGCGATTGATTTAGTTCATACGCGTAGTGTCTATATGCGGCTTATCTAAATCACATACTCACGTGATAATAATAAAATTCTCAATAGTTATACAGCAAGCTTAACTTGTAAAGTCAGACGTAATAAATTATACTTTACTTTCTTCTAATAAAATATTATTGTCTATGGAATATGTCGTAGATAGACTCGGTTTCATATAGGATGTACTTTACAATTACTGAACGAATATCTAATGAGATTAAGATCTTGAGAATATAATTGTACTTTCATAGAGTAAACATCCATGACCCAGTGTTGACTGCAGTATAGATCTATATATGTCTACAAATAGACAAAGACAAAATAATTAAGCATCATTTGCTCCTATGTTTGTCAAGCGATTTTTAAAGTGAAAACTTCTTTAGCGGCGTTGTGCACTTTTTGGGATGGGTAAAATAATGTTAAACCCGCGTCAGGACACGTGACTTGATCGTAAATTCGTAAGACGGAGCCGAGTTTCTTATATTTAAAAAAATATAACATTCGAAATTCGAAACATTTATGAGCGGCCAAGAGCGCAGAACTTCCAGTGTACCCTATGTATACATTTAGATATGTTATTACCTACTTTTTATTTTTAGCCTAATTATATATAGATATAAACAGATGTTTGTGTGTGTGTGTATGTATATGCAAATACATTGTGAAGTTATGTTTTCACTTCTGACGTGCAGTCCTATGACTGACTGTTTTTTTTTTGTTTAGTGACTATTAGCGAGTTTTAGAGACATAAATTGTTTTTTTTTTTGTAAAATACCTAAATTCTGTTCTTTTTTATAATGTAATGATTGTGGTAAAATTTCGACCATAGTATAATACGACCGGTTGTCCGCGGCTCCGACCGTACCTCCGGCATGTATTTCATCATAACTATCAGAAAACCGGACAAGTGCAAGTCTGACTCGCGGACCTAGGGTTCCGTAAGTAAGTAAACAAACTTGTATGTAGATAGTACGTCCATCTTGGGAATCAATTCTCAAAGACTTTTGAGATCATTTTCGAAAGACTACCTTAACTTTGCGGTTGCGATGTACGACAAAGTCAACAATCCAACCGCAAAATATAAGTTTGTAATCACAAAAACTATTTTGTTATGTGATATAACAACAAATTAACAAATTTCAGATTTTTCCTTTACCTGTGCTGTCAAACCTTGCTTTTTACCAAATTTCATGATTCTAGGTCAATAGGAAGTACGCTATAGGTTTTGATTTAACTGCGATATGTTCAAATTTGGTCAAATGTAAGGCTTAAGTGACCGTATCTTTTGATTGCGTTGACTTAGAAGCTTGATGTTTTTACAGCTTCAAGGGACCGCAGAGTTATGTATTTGGTATTAATTTCAACTTGATGCGACCACGGGTTCCTGAGAAAAAGTTTCTTGACAGACAGACAGACAGATGGACAACAAAGTGATCCTATAAGGGTTCCTTTTTAACCTCCGACGCAAAAAGAGGGTGTTATAAGTTTGACGTCGATGGCTGTGTGTGTGTGTCTGTCTGTGGCATCGTAGCTCTCAAATGGATGGACCGATTTCTATGCGGTTTGGCTATGTTTGGTTAATATCGGTCCAGTAGTGTAAAAGTATCAGTTCTTTTCCAAAATGATGTAAGGCATTTTGTAATTGTTGAAGGGATTTTCGAGTCGGGAATGTTTTAAATTTTAAATTTATTTACTTTTTATTTCCTTTTGAGGAACGGCACCCTAAAAATAAAACTAAGTTCCCTACTTAGGTTTATTTTTAGGGTTCCGTTCCTTTTAGGGTGGCCACTCACACATTACGTGTTACATCCCTTATTGCCCACGTGTTTATAGAAGTAAGTAACGACTTAGCATGCATCAGGATAACAACAAGCATATTGCCCTTAAAATAAGTCGTATAATATCTTAACTCAATGGCCTGTGCTTAAAATAAAAGTAAATTTTAATGGTTTGACAACAGTAAGACTTGACGTCATACCTTAGTATTTCATACAAAACTGTACCGAACCTACTGTTTTGACGTTAACTAAAAAGATACTGATTTGACTTGATAATAACGTAGTCAATACATTTGGTCAAGATAATGTTTTTTAATCTATTAATATAATATCACGTCCAATAGAATTAGGGCAGTAGATTTGTAACCGATGAAATCGAATACATATTTTACAACGCCATCTTTTGTTAAAATGTGAAACTAAATCTCTATTCGATCACAATAGATGGCGTGCTATATATATTGAGTTTATTGAATTACCCTTAGTCGTTGAACTAATAAGGCAGAGACTATGCTATAGTAATATCAGCCAGGCTTTCTTTTATCTAGTACTAGCAGCGCCCCGCGGTTTCACCCAAGTAAGTCCCGATCCCGAGGGAATATTAGGATAAAAAGTAGCCTATATGTTAATTCAGGTCTCCAGCTATTTACATACTAAGTTTCATCGCAATCGGTTCAGTAGTTTTGGCGTGAAAGAGTAACAAACATCCATCCATCCATCCATCCATCCAAATTTTCACATTTATAATATTAGTAGGATTTAAACTTATAGTTGTCAAGTGCAACAATAATCACAAACTGATTTGTATTATCGTCTTTCTAATATTGACATTCAGGAAATGGTCGGTGATGTAATGATGATAATAGGGACTCCCACGTTTGATAGTAAAGTCCCATCCTATCATCATTTAAAGTGTTTAGAGTTTGCCAATGGTTTTTATTTCATAAAATATATATATATTTTAATTACCAGTGGGAGAGCCACGCTTTGGCACTTAGGGCCCGCTCGATCGGAGTGATACCCCGGCCTCACAGAAAACCGGTAGTGAAGCAATGCTTGCATGGTATTTCGCCGAGTGACTGAGGTTACCGGTGGCCCTAACCCTTCCCTCTCCCCTTCTTCCCACCCTTCCTTTACTCCCACCTTAAAGGCTGGCAATGCACTTGTGACTCTTGAGTTGCAGGTGCCCATGGGCGGCGGTAGTCACTTACTATCACGTGACCCGTCGGTGACCCGTCTGCTCGTTTGCCCTTATCCCATAAAAAAAAACAAATCATATGTAGATCAACACACACAGTGTCACCACAGAAATAGGTTGTTTTGTCAAAAGGAAAATTATTAGAACAATAGTGTTGCAAATAGTTCAAAACGCCATCTGCCGGTGTCGATCTATAACCGCTCGTTTCAGAAGAAATCCAGCAAACACACTCCCGCCCACTCTCGTAAATCACCACATAGTTTTACAATATTTAGAGAAATGTATGACAGCACTGTTTTGTTGTGCGCTGCTTAAATTCAACTATGAAAAAGAATACTGAAAAGCGAACAAGATAAAATAAAATTAAAAAAGAAAAGAAAAACATAAAATAACAAAAAAACTATATTAGCTCGCATTACATTTCCATTAAATATTTGCCATAGCATGTGAGCCAAAACCTATTTAGTGTCAAGCGTTTTTCCCTTTCATAATAATTATTATAAACCACAATTGAGAATAAATTTTATTATAAATCTTTTTTATTTTTTGACTTTTCACTTTTTTCAAAGAATTTTTTTTTGTTTAATGTTTTGTTTTGTTCAAAATAATTACAGGTACCTAACATTAGCTACACTTAAACTATGACGGTTTTTGTGTGAGCAGTGTTCGCCACACATATTACGTAGGTATTTATTTCTTATATCTGTAAGATATAAATACCTTTATATTACATACAGAATCTTAATTTAAAATCAGTTAAAAATACAAAATCTTATTAATTGTAGTTCATATAGGTTGGTACACGCGTGCACGCGCAGGTATACACGCACACACGGACCATATTACCTATTTTAATACACGCATATACTTTATTAATATATATGTACATACATATACATCTTATATAGTTTTACACATACAATTACCTATGCGTACACACACACACATTACATTTGCATCTAACTAAATTAATTTAACCAAAAATTTATGAGGAGCGTCTGTTCAAAAGGTCGTATTTCACTTTCCAAGTTTTTTTTTTATTTATTTTTTAAGCTCATACCATAAAACTCCGTCGAATGAGCCTAAAAACTTGTTCAAAAGAGGCGTATTTCCCATATAATTAAATCCAAAAAAAAAATAATTCCAATCAAAACAGCTGTATTTCTACATACAAATGTTTTCTTGGATTGTTTTAAACAGAACAGGCATAATTCTTCTACAAATACCATCTTTTATTTATTGTTCTGTTCAAAAGGTCAAATTTTTTCCATACATAACAAGTTTAAAAAAATCGATTTGTTCGAGTAAAAAACGGTATCGAGTCGCAACCCTGTAAAAATAAAAAATAAAATAAAAATTGATTCTGTTTTTGTAAAGTTTGTTTATCATAGAAATACGACCTTTTGAACAGATGCTCCTTATATGTAAGTATGTTTGTGTGTACGTACACATACAAACACGCATGTACAAAACATTGTGATTACAGACAATCCAAGGTTGTATATTCAGAGTTTGTTTTGAGAATTTTTTTATTCCAATTTTAAGTTTATTTGAGATGTCAGCATTAGAGACAAATTCATTAACAATGTTATTTGGTAGGCTATTTAATATCAAGGGTAACAGGTTATATTACCATATTTGTTTTTGGTTTTTGGTAAGCGATATTTTTCATGTATTCTAAGGACCTCAGGTTTTGACTTCGTGAATATTTCTCCAATTTATCAACATTAATTATTTCGCGGAAGACGGAGAACCGGGTACTATGGCGCACATTGGGAGAGGCCTATGTCCAGCATTAGGCTAGAATAGGCTAATTGATTGATTGAATTATTTCTAAACAAAAAACAATGCGTTTATTAAATTTCGCCACTTTTATATACCTAAATATGTGTAACTCGGGATTTAATCGCAATAATAGGATTCATAAGGTTCAATACCTTTTCTGGTTGCCCGACTATTCGAATTACACTGATCGTGGTCACGGGTGGACTGGTGGACAATATTATTACGATTAAGTCCCGAGATCCACATGTAATATGTAACAACAATGCGGATTTTAACCGTAACCCTACATTACGTTGTATATTGGTAATATCCTGTACGAATGTGTCCTTGCCGCCTTATCTCCGATAAGAATACATTCCGGTATACTCACCTTTGTAGTGCCTCTAGGTTGCACTTGTCATAATCTAAGTGATAAATAGATGACACTCTAGAAAGTGGTTTTGAGTCCTAATATGGCTTATACAGAGAAATTTCACGTATGGGCCGGCTCGACCGGAGTGATACCATCGCCTCACCGAAAGCTGGCGTAAATATGAACGTTGTGTTTCGCCGATTGGCCTTCTTGAATGTTGAACCTTAGGTATTGTTTTATTATCAGCATATGATTTTGTACTGACCACTAAGATCAATAAACCTAAAATAAAAAATGTATTGCACAACATTTCATACATAAACACAATGCGGTCCAGCTACGTGTAGAAAAATTGCTGTGTATTATTTTGCACAACATAATTTAATCGTATTTCTTTGTTTTTCCTGTCTCACCATTACAAACATTATTATAATAGGCTCTCATGTGACAACGGAAATGTAATGTATAATGTAACGTAATATTTAGTGTCATAGTGCTATTTTTAAATACTAAAACTCCAAACACTATGACTCAATATTTACAGTTATTGCTTGTACTTATTCAAAGTCAAAAATATAATAAATATTACCTTTATTGGCTTAAAATGTAAAATTATATTTTTTTTTATGGTATAGGTGCCAATGAGCAGACGGGTTACCTGATGGTTAGTGACTACCGCCGCCCATGGGCACCTGCAACTCAAGAGTTACAAGAGCGTTGCCGACCTTTAAGGTGGGAGTAGGGGAAGAGAGGGAAGGGCTAGGGTCTCCGGTAACTTCACTAACTCCACGAAAAGCAAGGAAAGCATTGCTTCACTGCCGGTTTTCTGTGAGGCTGGTGCCGGTTTTCTATCACTCCGGTCGAGCCGGCCCATACGTGCCGAAGCATGGCTCTCCTACGATTAAAGTATATATCCTAAAAACTAGTACCTTAACACTTTTGTTTAGCACTCACCAATATCAATACAAATAAATATAATAGAAGTGTCTGTTTGTAATGTTACTTTTTTTTTAATGAGCTTGTACATTTATTTGCACGATACCTATGCCTAAAAATCAGTTTATGGAATTTTTTGTCTGTCTGTTTGTGCCGGCTAATCTCCGAAACTGGCAAACCGATTTCCATGGGACTTTCACTAGCAAATGGCTGGTGTTATAAGGAATAACTTAGACTACTTTTGATTTGGAAAAAGAATAACGGTTCTGCGCAAAATGTATAAATATGTACATGCGAGCGAAGCCACGCGGGAACTGCTAGTGAATATAATAAATAATAATAAAACATATTTATTTCTCACCACAATACAAACATGATATGATGAACATCTAGGTTATACATAATTTAATAATTAGATATTATGGGGAGACTGGTACCTAAGCTAGGCTCAAGACCTGGATTTCAGGATACCAAGTCTCCACCCCTTAAACATTACATTTTATTATGTACTTTATGGCGAAAGGCTGCAGTAAGAATAACATTGATAATTAATTGTATTTAATAATTATTGATTTACAATTAGTAATGAATTTATATGTGTTTGTTTGTTTGTCTGTGTGTGTGTGTGTGAATGTTTGCAATATGTCACGCTATGTTAAATTGGATTAATTAGCAAATTTAGCAAATCCATTGTCATAACCTACCGAAAGCAGAATAAAAAATCCATTATTCATTTGCCCATTTACTGCCGAACTAATCAGTAGAGGCAAAACAGGTGTCGAAGTATCATTTGTACTAGCGGATTAGATTACGCATTAGAAATTTTGAGATAACTGACACACCTGGTATCAAAATCTTTGACGAGGAAGTTCGGTCTGCTTTCCTTGTCTCATCTCGTTGAAATTTATTCTTGGCTATTGCCATCGTATGGTTTCAGCAAATCGAGGCTGAGTTTTTCTCCTCGATTAGTATTTAGTAACAAGTATAAATAAAACAATTAAAACATCCCCAACTTAAAATTCCCTTAAACGATTAGACAGGAGCTGATGATCTTTGATCACTCTTGTTCACGAAGAACACTCTTGGTCAAGACACCCTTTCAACAAAACAAAAAAAGTGTGTGTGTACTTATGTACGCACGTTAGAAGTTATACTTTTATCTAGTTAAATAAAAACAAAATCATAATAAATAATACCGTCAACTACATCACTTATAATCACAGTAAATTATCATAAATAATACATAATGTCAACTAACCTCAAATTCTACAAACGTACTCAAAGTAATATGTAAAAACCATTTTCATCACTTATAATCACAGTAAGTTATCATAAATAATACATACCGTCAACTAACCTCAAATTCTACAAACGTACTCAAAGTAATAATGTAAAAACCATTTTTACCACTATCGTGAAGGTGGTAACTTTTTTTGAAAAACTAAAATGTTGACTAGCTAACTTCAGGATGTCGGTTTTTCGTGACGGCGTGCGCGCGCATCGTAAAAATTTACTCTCATCATTTTTCCATAACGCACCAAAAGAAGTATAACTTCAAAAACGAAATAAAAATCGGTCTATTATTAGGAGCTGTGATGCCACAGATAGACATACAGATACAAAGATACAGAGACACACAGATACACACGTAAAACTTATAACATCCCTACTTCTGGCGTCGGGGATTAAAAGGAAACTTTAAGTTGCCAAAGAAATGTAATGTTTACGTAAATCGTTTGTTATCACTTAATGTTGCTGCAAATAGCGTATTATTTGGTAATAATTTGCAATACTATATTCTTTTGATAGGTGACAGTTATAGCATAAAAATAATAGATATGCAAAATATTTATCTTTGTTCGTACTATAATCTTGTAGGGCAATTACACACGTATGTTTATCGATTCGTACTTCATCATTTCATATTTTAACTTTATCGAGTCTGAAGGAGGGTATTTTTTTACAAAATTGAATTTTTTTTTATGGTATAGTGGGCAAACGAGCAGACGGGTCACCTGATGGTAAATGACTACCGCCGCCCATGGGCACCTGTAACTCGAGAGTCACAAGTGCGTTGCCGCCCTTTAAGGTGGGAGTAGGAGAAGAGGGGGGGGGGGAAGAGTGGGAAGAGGGGAGAGGGAAAGGACGGGAAATAGGGGACCACGGCCAGAGCAACCTGGTCGAAACGTCAGGCAATTCAGAGATATGTAATACCTTTTCGTGATCGCGTTAATTCCCGTAAATACATAATTATATAGTATTACATCTTGACGTTCATAGTGTTTAAACATTAATAAAGACTTTTGTTGCTTTATGTACGTTTTATTAATAAAGTATAGGTACTTTATAAAGATTCATGAATTTAGTTTTTTTTCTATCATAAATACTGTCTACTCTCAATATTTAAGAGCATATAATATTAAGTAAATTGTAATGATCTTTTATCCCATTGTATTTTGCATGCTTCACAAAGAATATACATGTAAGATTTCTTTTAAAGACCTTGGCAATAATCAACAACCTTTAAAATAAATTCAATTAAAAAAAATAAGTAAGTGAATCGTGAATCCAATTTTCTGTAATCTAAGGACAAATTTATATATTTGCAAATAAATATTTTCAGACACTTTTAAACGTCAATTTTTTCTTTATTTTTTTCTAGAGCATCTAGCATTATCTATGACGAACCTTGCGAAGAAACGCCGAAATAAACTCAAGGATCAAAATGTAATATGTTCAGAAACACAAATATGAAACAATTTAAAAATGATCACACCATTAATTATGAATGAATTGAGCTGTCGCCATGCCGTGGGGAATTTCAAAAGTTAGACAATGGCATTATAGACGTCATGAGATTAGATTGTATCTACTTATAATGTAGCCATAAGTCGGGGTAGGATTGGTACACTGAATGATAATATTTTTCGTGTAAATCATTAATATAGGCATGGGGTCCCATCTCTAACAAAAGAAAAATGGTTCAAACAAATATCAATAGATGGCGTTACGGGTATCGATTTGTTATTGAAGTTTATGGAAAATCAATATTAGGTCCTGATAAAAGTATTTTCTAATTTCATAAAATACCCTAAACACAGCAAAATTGAATAAAAGCTTCTTAAATACAGTTTTCTTATTTTGACAAAATTCAATATTGTCCTCTCGGTCCTCTGGTGGCAATTTCTGGTACTACGTTTAAGTAACACTACAACAAAACCGTACCTATCGGTTTTGTTATTGAGTTTGTAGGTATTGACTATTGATAGTTGGCCAAATTTTAATGAAACTGTATTGTTGCGTTATGTTTTTGCATTTTCTATTGTTGGTAAATTATTAATTCGAATTTCAAAGATACTATAAAAAATTCGGGCGGGGTTTCCAAAAAGTGTTCGGGTAAAACCCGGACACTCTGTGCCAAGGAACAATTACAATTGTTAGATGAATCTTTAACAAGATAAAAATTTAAATGGAATCGGCGGTTTTTTTAAGGGGTCCGGAAAAGAATCTCGATTTCACCCATGTGTCCGGATTTTTTTAAGTTTTTGTCCGGCGTCGGCAATTTAAGTAATGGCAGGCCTAAGTATGCTGTTTGTTTAGTAGATGCATTGTATAATCGGATACAATGTCATTACTGATGTTATTGTGTAATAAGTACGAACATACACATAGAGATACCTAAAACAAATCATGTCTGTGATAACCTGTTAAGTAATTATACGTTAAGAGCTATAACACATAATTGCATTTTACAAAATTAGGTATTTACGCACGACATCGACTAGGTTGCACTCGCGAGTTCCTGACACTGTATTACCGCAGTGACTAAGCAATCATGATCCTTTTTCTACTATTAAATTATTTGTTTTACTTCCTGTCTTAAAATATTATTAATAATGCGTAATGTCCCAGCCACTAGCTATGCGCCTGCCGCTTTGCTCGTATAGATTATGATAGTATGAAGTTTCTTATTTTTAAAAACATTAAGTAGGTATTTTAAATAAAATTATTTCCATAGTAAAAATGTGATTTAAATTAATAAAAAACTATATAAATATTTCAATTTAAAAATACCTATTGGTAATTAATCCAATAAGAATTTTTGAATTGTCAACGTTTTGAGTCAGTCAGAATAAGTCAGTCGTGAAGATAGTCTGTTCCAGTACGCAGATCCTATGGAGGGGAACAGGCAAGAAACTCCAAAGACACTCTCTTTCAACATGTTTTTTTACAATTTCCTGTTCATCATCGTCAATCTTTTCGCTAATCCTCACTGTGCGAAGGTTGTGTGTTACCAGGGCCAGTTGTCGTTGAAAGGGTTGTTAGCCGAACGTTTGATCAGATACAGTAACCGCTACCGTAGCCAGGAATAGCAGGGCTGCCTGAGACTCGGGGCCTGATCATTCTATTTGCTTTAATTGCGGGTTTTTTACCAATACTCGCCACGCTTGGTAGGCGGGCGCAGTGTTCGGGTATGGTGTATAGACGCTGCACAATTTATGGTTTTTTGTCCCTAGCCAAATCTTACGGCACCCACAGTAAGAGAAAGAGCGGAGGGGGGGGGGGTAACATTCTTCGTCAGCACCCCACAGCATTTTAACAGGTATTGAACTATCAAATCTCATTCACATAGACTATGAATCTTCATTTTTTAGCCGCGCCTTGCAACTCTTCGGCAGTTATTGCTTGTCAAAAAATTTATTTAAAAAGAAATCAAGAAAGAAAAAGAAAAAAGAGATTCTTTCTTACGAGACTGTTTTCGGGTTCCCTATGTCGTCGTATCGTGAAATATTCCTATAAACTTCTAAGTACGAAAATTAATATGTTGTTTTTTGAAGTGAAAACTTCTTTAGCGGCGTTGTGCACTTTTTGGGATGGTTAAAAATTTTAAACTCACGTCAGGACACGTGACCTGATCGAAAATTCGTAAGACGGAGCCGAGTTTCTTATATTTAAAAAAAATAACATTCGAAATTCAAATATTTATGAGCGGCCAGGAGCACAGAACTTCCAGTGTATCCTGTGTATACATTTAGATATGTTATTACCTACTTTTTATTTTTAACCTAATTATATATATACAGATGTGTATGTATAAGCAAATACATTGTGAAGTTGTTTTCACTTCTGACATACAGTCCTACTACTGACTGTTTTTTTTTATAATCATATTTCGTTTCCTTTATTATGCTCGTATATCGATTGCTACAAAATAACATAAGATAATGATATTATAATTTTATTTAAGGCAGGTGTACCTTGCTTCATTTGCTTTTATTAACGTAGATGTTTGTAATGTCTTTCTAAAACATTTGTACACGGAGCGTTTTCGACTCATGCCAGATACAAATCAGAGTCATCATTATTAAAAAACTAGCAACCCGCCCCGGCTTCGCACGGGTACAAACTATACACCTAAACCTTCCTCATGAATCACTCTGTCTATTAGTGAAAGCCGCATGAAAATCCGTTCAGTAGTTTTTCAGTTTATCGCGAACAGACAGACAGACGCGGCGGGGGACTTTTTGTATAATATGTAGTGATATATAGTGAAGATTCTTATAATATGATTTTTTTTTCATCATTAGCTCAGCTACATGATATGATGATTATTCTAAACGCAAAAACCTCATAAAGTAATGAAAAGTAAACAGAAACACTATTCGTTCCTACAATTTTCGAGGGTTTCTCTCAATTTTATCAGGATCCCATCAACAGATCCTGACTTCCTTGACATGGGACCACCCTTGAGGTACCCTATCTAACGAAAAAGAATAATCAAAAACAGTTCAGTCCGCCAGCCGCTCTGCCCCCGCTTTTTAAATCTCTGATATCTTCTAAGATATTAATTTTTATTGTATGCTGGAAAGAGCAATTTTGATGTACATGAAATGCAGAACGTACCTAATGTATTTAATTGGATAAGGAATAATACGGTATTGTTTAAAATGGTTATATTTTTTTTGTAATATGTAAAAGATAAAAATGGTTACTGTGGGCTATTCTTAGGAGATACACATATACCATCGCGGACTTTTTTATTGATCTTTTTAAGATATACAATTATTAATTTGATCTATCTCGTAAGGTTTAGCCAGCGTTTGCAATGTTAGCGCACAAAAATATGTTTGTTACGACATGACATTACAAATCTTTGAATTTCTCGACTTTTCTCTACAATAATATGCATGTATACTACATATAAACCTTCCTCTTGAATCACTCTATCCATTGGTTAAAACCGCATGAAAATCCGTTCAGTAGTTTTTCGGTTTATCGCGAACAGACAGACAGACAGACAGACAGTCGCGGCGGGGGACTTTGTTTTATAATATGTAGTGATAGAGAAATCTATATATCACACCTCAAGTTAACTTAACACACTTGGACGCACAGCGTGCTAAAAAAATATGTTTGCATACTATACATACTTAATGCATACAATTGAAACTCTTTCGTACTTACCTATTAGATACATACATCGTTACAAACATACAGACATAATTATTTATACATAACTTAAATTTGCATTTGTTTTCAAATGTATGGCGAGATTGATGTGATGCTTAATATATATTTTTTTATATATTTATTTATTTAAAAAACTTAACTATGTTACAGATAATAGTTTGGCAGCTTGGCTATTATCTGTAACATAGTACTAAGTTTTTAAAATAAATAAATAAATTAAAAAAAAATATGCTGCTACTATTTAACTGTAGTAAGATGTTGTAATTCGAACTGTCATTATAATAATAGTCTATACTATTCATACACTCGAAATACATAACCTAAATTGAATCAAGATAAGCTCTACATCCTACAAAATAATTGTTCAATATATAGAAAATAACCAAAACATACTTCCGTGATCAAAAATAGGCAGACGTAGTATATACGGTTCACGTTCTGTTGTTTGGTGTTCAAAAAATCGGCACAGGTCTTACCTCTACAAGCGCTGAGTTCTGGGCAGTTAAAGGTTTTTAATTAGTTATTTAAAAAAAATACAAATACCTAATTACTTATGAACTAACGTTTATTCTGGTATAAATTTTTTGTAAAAATAATATAGTAGTAAAGAGAAATTTACAGCTATTACGGATGCTATTACGGTTTTAAGTAAATAGGTTTATGCTTTTGATTGTGTTTTTTTTTCTACGTAATCCATACTACACGTATCAAATTTTGAGGCCGCTATGAACTATATTACTATTTCAGATCAGACACATTGTTATACTTTTTTCATTTTATTTGCTTAGTCGCTCAAAAAAGTGTCGTCGTGCAAATTATGTAAAACTTGCTTCGGCATTTTGACTTTGTCTATAAAATTAAGATAAGTGAGGCCTCTATGATCTAAGCTAATAACTGTTGGTGTGGTGGTGTCGGTGTTTTCAATAAGTTTAAGTGCACGGTACGTGTTCGGTACACGTGACGTGATTGAGTGACGTAACATCGTACATTGTACAACACTGATTTTGTGTATAATAGTACGAGATGTTGAATTGATTAATTTGATATTTGAAAATAAGTTGTCCTTACTGGCAGCCCGGCTTGCTCGTGATCGTCGCGTGTCGCAGCGTCAATGCTGCAATGGTAGGTAGGTAGATTATCTACTTACTGCTAAGAGTGTTCGCAACGATGTCAAACGAGTTATTCGCATTGATTTTCTTCAAACAATATTCTAATCTAAGGTTTAAGACAAACAAATATATTAGTTTGACGAAAATATTATCAAATCTGTGGTTTGACTATTATTTTTACTAATATTTTTGTACATTGATGGGAATATAGTTCTTATGAGGTTGTACTAGAGCATAATTTGGCATGGGATACAAATATTACACAACGATGATCGAAGTGAAATTGACCTTGAATGTTGCACGTACTTAGATCTGGTCGTATGTAATAATAAATATATTCGCGCAATATAAATAATGCTTACCGGATGTAATAAATAATAGGCCGTTTGATTATTTATAAGTAATAAGTTATTTTATCGGTTATCTAATATAACGAATTAGTATGTAATCAGCAGGTAGGACACCTGCTGATTACATACTAATTATCGCCATCTATTGGTTGCGTGTTTATTGGTAAGTAAATATTTTTTTCCATTCATCGCTAGGTGGCTCTAGCTATCTATCGCGCTGCTAGCGGCATCCAGCGCCTTTGTAGGCTAAAAAATAGTAGCCCGCGGAATTGCCCGAGTTAGGAGGGTCGCATTTCGTTGTATGGGATGAGGTATCTGTACTAGTATAGTATTATGTTATCTGTGATATAGGTAACTGTTGGAAACTAAACATTAACCCAAAGTAAACTCTTGGATATTTATGCAACATTCAGTCTAGTCTGCCTTTATCATGAATATTCGTCAACTTTATTTCAAAAACGTTTCGTGTCTCCTACGATGGTGGTGTGTACTGCACCTAAATATGTTACTGATAAAATGTTAGTGAATGAGACGGAAAACCACTTTTATGTCACTAAGGTACGAGTATATAATGTACGTACAGTAAATATCATTACTCATATATAAGAAGTATACAGAACCGATTGACGTGTGTACATTTTGGGACGTGAATTGACGGAAGACTTTCGGTGTAGAATGTATGACCCTGGAGGAAGAGACCTACCTAAAAAAAGAATTCTGGGTAAGTACAATAATTTAAATTTAGTAATAAGTATTGTTCTGTTTTATTATGGTATTCCCCGTTGGATAGACCAATGACTTGGACTGGCTGAGAACTTTGGGTCAGATACACATAGAGTAGTTGTAGTGGATGTGGGAAACTTGCGTAAATGTATGTATATATAGAGTTGTTTCTCTCCTAGTAAGTTGCATCATCAAAGCTTAATGAGAGGATGAATGGATGAACATATTAAAATATGTTGTAGGATTGTAAATATCATGTACCGATGCCCTGTACATAGTGATCAAAGGTTTTGCATTAGAGGCGAATTGTTAACTATTATTTGTGCAAATCTTTGCATTGGCTTCTTGTTTCGTTTTGGACTCGAGATAATGGTTTGCTGATGACAGATTCAATATAAACATAAACAAATTAAATTAATCTAAGGGCAAACGAAACAGATAGTTAAATATTGAATACCAAAACATGTAAGTACAGAACTTGAATACGTTGAGAGAATACAGAAAAAATTGACGTCCTTATCGCTAAGAGGCATCAATTCCAGGATTCCTTAGGTTGGGAAGAAGAGATATGGCATTAGTGCCACCTGATAAGAAATATACCGTAGACCTACAGAAAACCCTAGTAAAACAGTACTACTACTTGCATGGTATTATGATGCCAATGCAAGGAAGTATAATCCAGAGGGTTAATGAGAAGGAGGGATGAGGTAGCAGCTGTTAATGCGAGTGTTGTCTTGTTTAAAATATTTGGTCAAGTCAGATCCGTGAATGACTCACGAATCACACTAAAAAAACATGTCTCATTGGCGAAGTAAAGTTAGCTGATTGGACCATTATCTGAATGCTGTTAAGGTCGCCCCGTTACTGTAGTGTTTCTACAATATTTATGCAAGCGAGAGTTGATGGCTTCCATGCCTCTTTGCTAAGAAGAGTGCGGGGCAGCAGTAATAGCATCCTACGGGTCATAGCCGATAAATATGACTCCGCTAGGATGAAAAGTCTTGTCAGAACTAATATAGGTTATGAAAAACTGTATACTAACACGATGGACTCTGTCTGAATAAATAAATGTATTATTATTATTACTATTATAATGAATACGTGATATAAAACGTTAGCACCTTTAAGTGCATTGATAATAGAGACACTTAAACGAATAGTTCAGAGAGTGCAAACAAAATGCGCCGCTGCATCGCACCGTGGGATTCCCCGCTACATAGGCTGATTACTTGGACTGGCTGAGAGCTTTAGGTCAGATACACAAAGACTAGTTGTAGTAGATTTCTAGGAGCGGGCATTTTCAGCAGTGAACGTCCTACTATCGAGATCATCATAGATTTCTGTTCGAATTCGTTCGAGTTGTATTCTGTACTATTGACTAATTGAAACTGAATCCAAACTTCACGTGTCAGTCCGCTAATAAGTCCTATTAATTTGTAAGCAGTTTAAAACGTTTATTAAAAATATAACTTTTGTGAGTTGATATTTACTAAGGTTAGCAGTTTCCCGCAGTTTTATCTGCGTTTATGGTCATGCGCTCCGAAATGATTCACACCTTCCTTAAATAATACTCTACCCAATTCAAAAATAATGATTATTAATATCTGACTAATAGTTACAAAGGGCGTTTAAACAAACAAATATATTTATACGTTATGGTATTTAATCTCTTCATATTATTTTTTCACATGAGTCATTTTTTTATTTTTATTTTATTGAAATTCAGCAGCATAATGGCCTGTTCTGAGATAACCACGGCGATAACTAACTGTTATTACCCTAGGGGATTTCCTGTATTATACAAAAGATGAGATGTAGATGCTGTAGGAAGGCTCGGACCTCCCGGCATAAGCCAGTTCAAGTTAAATGTATGAGACCTTGACCTATTCGAGCTAAGCAATTTCCCTTTCCCCCCATTACCTTCTCTATTTACCTACCTTTTCAAAATTAAAATTATTTATTTCGAGTAAACCCCTTGTAGGTATTTTTAAATTGTCAGGAGGAATCAGTCAGTATAAGTCGGTCGTGAAGCTAGTTGCCTGTTCCAAAACGTAGATCCTATGGAGAAGAACAGGCAAGAAACTCCAAGGACACTCTTTTTCCCTCTTTTTTCACCAAGTACTTGTTACATTGCTTATAATTTAATGTGAGGACAATGTAACATAATATTGTTCTAAAATGAAAAAGAAAATCACAGAGCTGCTAGGCAACATAGAAAATTAACTTAATACTTGTGACTACTCAGTTCTCACATGTACAATTCAAATTTTTCTAATTAACAAGAAATATTTTAACTTTTTAATTTTTCTTCGATAGTCCCAATTTGCCCATCAAATCTCAATGTGTCTGTGTCTGCCCAATTGCAACCAAATTAAAGTTGAAAAATTGTACGTGTTTAATACATCTCTGCCTACCCCTTCGGAGTTACATGTGTGAGCGTATGAATGTATATATGTATACAAATTTGCATTTCAAATAATTAGTTAAATAACCCTATTAACTATCGCACTCTTGAAAAAGGACGAGTAGAACAAAAAATTACATTGTTCGCAACAGTGCTGCCACCTCTTGAACTATTTATCACACGAAATACTAGTAAAACACTTATGAACTCTTTTATCATATTCTTTCATATATTTTTATTTTATTTTAGGACTAGAAGCAAAGGTGTTCCAAGAAGCTGCGCAGTTACTGGATCCTTTGCCAGCTCCTCAACCCCTGCCGCCCGTCACCGAGGTCCCAGAGCCTCAGCTTTCTAGTATAAGACCCTTCAACACTCAAAAGAAACCTGCACGAAACAAACGAAAGAATTTGCTGATTAGAAATGGATAATCTGTTCGTACTTCAGAAAACATTTGTAACAAAGAATGTGTACTATGAGAACAGATAAATATACATCCTTTTTTTTGTATAAATTATAATATGGATGGAATACAAATTAATGGAATATATTAAGAAGTAACAAAATTGATTTTTGAATCAGCAATATTAAAAAAAAACAAAAAATATACGTGTTAAAGGATTTGCTGAAGCAATCGTCTTTTGTTTTCTATCCTATCACCTTTACAATAATTTATTTTACTTATATTGTTCATGTTAGTTTTAAGACCTCCAGACTTTTGGGAACAACTGTTTGAATATTTGTGCTAATGCTCATAAGCGGGTCCAGAATTTTTACAATATCAATGACAAACTGAAGGTTAGTGTCATGGATGATAACGAAAAAGTATACAGTTTTCAGTTTTTAAAAAGTTTCAGTTCAGGAGCTTGAAGGTGTTTTCCACTAATAAGAGCTTACACTTCGAGACGTAGATTTTATTTTTTAAAGAAAATATTAACAAATTTGTTACTGTCATTTTCTTATTTAAACAAACTATGCTAATAACGAGTAGGATCGGTCAATATAAGGCTGAATTGAAGACATAGATAACATTAGTACAAAACGGATCAATAAAAGAGGCGGCCTGTACCATGTATTTGACACATTGTTTCGTACGACAATTTTGCTAAATAGTTAAAATTGGTATCAAAATAACCTAATAGGTACATACCTATTGGGTTATTTTGATACCAATTTGGCCTTGGTACATACCACGGCTCACAAAAAGTACCCAAACCTTTTTCTCGGACCCATTATGCGATTTGTCTAAAGAAATTATAAATAGATCTAGAAGTTTTTTTTTACTGAAGTCACGATGAAACTCGTTGCGCAGACGTTAAATTTTATTATATTGCCAGGTATAGAAACAGGCAGGAGAATATCCATTACTTACCATTCTTTTACTATTATTTGGACGACAAAAGTACTGCCTTGCCACACTTTATGACATTCAGAAACTTAAACGATCCAGGACAGGTAGCTCACCAAAGTGAGCTATAAAATGTTACTTATAGTAATATTGTTACATATTCGAGTCTCCATTATTCCAAGAAGTAAAATTTTCCAGTGAAATTGAAAATTTTATAAACTAAATTATAGTAGGTTAAAACAGGTGGGTGACGCGGTGGAGGCGGCGTCCGCGTGTCGCCTAATTGAGAGGTTTCTTACCCGAAGGTGGTGCCCGCGCTTTGCGGGCAGGCGCTAGGAGGGTTCCGGATGTCTTAATAAAAGCTGTTCCCGGATCCCTCCTACTTAAGGCGCAGTACGGCACACCGTGTGGTTTTAGTCGGTTCGATTCCGACACACCGCCCCGCCGAAAACCCCGGTGGGGTGACGGCCCGAGGGGGTTTCCACAAGTACAAAAAAAAAAAAAAAAAGGTGGGTGACGCGGTAGGTAGCTTCACGCTTCGATAAAGAAAAACTCTCGTAATTAGTCGGGCATCCCCGAAATAAATCTGGTGTATCTAAAAAAAAAAAAAGCCACGGCGGTATGGATACCTGCACTGTCGTGTACCTATCATACTAATTGACAAGGAAGTGGTTAACATTCTAATTTTGATCAAATTCTCCTGAAACGATTTCTTTGGAATTCAAAACATGTCCTGTTACGTTGACTCATAATCGGTCATGACTCACATTATGTCTAGATGGTTTATTGCGGGTCCAGACACAGGAAGCTCGTTTGCAACTATCGAATGTGTGTGACGTTACAGCAGTTTCTATAGGTAAACAAAGTCTGTCCTAGATCTGGATTGGTACATTAAAATGAAAGTAAGGAGTATGCCGTTACATCCATAAAATAAAAAGAGGGAATTAAAAGGAGATAGCAATAATTATTATTATTTTTAACCGACTTCAAAAAAGGAGGGGGTTCTCAATTCGACTGTTTGTTTTTTTTTATGTTTGTTACCTCAGAACTTTCGACTGGGTAACCCGATTTTGATGATTCTTCTCTTTTTATTTGAAAGCTGGTGCTTCCCGGTGGTAGTCCCATTTCAATTTGGTCCAGTTCTGAGCATGGCATCCATGAGAAAACCATATATAAGTCTTTTATGGAATAGTTTTTTTTTTTGTTGAAGTCGGTTTTTTTTTAAAGAAATATTTTTTTTTTAAAGGACAACTCCCGCACTAGGAATTACTCCTGTGTCACGGGGGACTTTACAAACATAGAAACAACGGACACAAAGAACACCCAGACTCGGGTGGGAATCAAACCCACGACCATAGCACCACGGCATAGCAGTCAGGGTCACTAGCCACTAGACCAACAGGCCAGTCAATGTATACCAATTATGTAACATATTTGCATTAAGAATGCGTACATTGAATACACATTGATTGTTATATACACATACGAAGCTTAAGGAAACAATACTTTGACTTTGTTTATAACTAAATGTTAAGCAATAAAAAAAAAATCGTTTGTATCATATTGAAGTTGTTCAGAAATTGTGTGGAGGAACGAGTGTTATGTCTATTCAACACAAAGGGAGGATACTTCGACCCGTCTACGTCATCATGATTGGCTTGTCGCGGCCCAGTTTATGTTCATCGCGATACAGGATCTATAGTTACTACGTAGTTCAGCAGGCCATTACTAGATGGCACTGAAACGTATATGAATGTCGCTACAGTACAAACTACATTCTACCAAAAATTATAACCCTCCTTTTTGCTTCACCGTAGCCGCGTAAAAAGTAATGAGAATTATTTTATGACTCATATCTTTTCGAAAGAACTTATAAAGATCAATTGATATTATTAAAAAAAAAAATATTCCTATGGAGACTACATTTGACATTTGCCGCCAGTCTTCAGTTGTTTTTGTTTGTATTAACAGGACCAAAATTAAATATTGTTGAGTTTTTTTTTTAATTTAAATCAAACAATTTTACAAAGCACAATGTTAAGCGTAATAAAACTTACATACTAAAAACATCATTAAGTATTTGGGTTAAGAATGAAAATGGTAAAACTAGAAAATTAAAAAAAAATGTAGACATAGTACAACAAAGGCGACACTTTCATGTTTCACTTGCGGCAAATGTTTCATTTTGTTATTATAAGTAAATTAAGTAACTATTCATGTCATTAAAATAAAACACAGTTGCAAAATAGTTTGATGTAAAATACTATAATCCCAGGGTAAGTAATTTTTTGATTTGTTAGTAAAAACTAATTTTATTTTTTGACAATTTGTTCGATTGGGGTGTCATGCAAAAATCGAATCCCAAGGTAAAAATTATTAGTGAGTTTGAAAAGTTTTTAGTCATCAGTGGTGACGAGATTTCAAGATACAAACTCGTTCACACCCATGACTAAAAACAATTTTGTTCAAGAGCATGCGAAACTATCCCTGTGATTTTTTTCGCATGCTCTTTACTGTTTAGGGTACCAGTGTTTGCAAGAAGAGTAACCATGTAAATACACCGTATGTTACTTTCTGTCCATACAGATCTCCATCCCTTCGATTAAAACCGTTAAAGTGCAATTAAGTAAAATCGATCCTTCTACAGGTTAATAGGTCTTGTGGTAGCTGAAGAAGCTTAACACCGCTAAATCCAGCCCCGAATTTGGAAGGATCACCTGACGTTGCTTTTTGGCCATTTTCATTGACTTGTTTCCGACGAACTTCTTATCTTTGCTTGGTTTTCTTACATACTTCAAGTGAAGCTGAGCAACTTCTACATTTGGCGTCAAAGGCTGTGGAGGTGGCAAGGGGTCCAGTAATCCACCAGAAGCTTCTTGGAACACCTTCGCTTTCAGTTTTAAACCTGAAAAGATATTTAAAAGAACTTCGATAATTTATTTAATAATACTAATAATCTATTTCTTTACGTCAAAAACACCCAGTTCGTATTCTTCATCCAACAAATATTTTAGACACATTTTTGAAATAGAAGCGGTTCAAAGGATTAAATGGTTTTGGAGGATTGTAAAACACTTAATCAGTAAATATATTTTTATCCAATAACTTAAATCCTAATTATACATTACGAGTAAGAATTTTATAATGTAGCAAAAGATTTTATTTTATGCTGGTTTTACATTTCATTATTATTTTAAGATATTACAACATTTATCATTTTATAAAAAAAATAGATCATGATTATAAACTATTATACTTTAATAAATTGTGCAAAGAACTTTTGTTCGATCCGTACACAGTGAATGGCAACAATGTCAGGAGACTAATGAATCTCGCTTTTTTTTTCAAACAAGTTGTGATGTTTTTTGTTTCCTTTCTTCTGTATTGCTTATAGCGTTTGTATAGGTATAGTTTCATGTTAGTTATTAGTGTTCCAAAACCTCTGTTAAATTACAATGCAGCGATTCGTGAAAACCTGTAATTGGCTTAATCTTGTACAAGAAACTGCCCACTGTTGTTTTTGTAGCTGTTGGTTTTCCTAACTTTAATAAATAAATAAAAAAATAAATAAAAATAATAACTTTATTTGTTTTCTTTAAACATGCACATAGTTATCACATTCTTAATGCACTTAAAAACAGTACGTACACAAGAATGATTGACCAATGAACCCCATGCTAAGAATATCTTGTGTTATGGAAGTCATAAATCCGTCCGTAATGTGTTCATGTATGTTTGTAAAAGTGATTGTTGTTTAGGAACGTTTGATCCCATAAAGATAAAGTAAGAGAGAAGAATGTATATAGAAATAAAGATGGTAATTAAAGTTGTGAGCGTGAAAACATGTGCGTACCTACATGTTGTGCATATGCTTAGCTGTAACTATGTGTTATTCCTAGTAAAAGATAATCAGACAAATCATATTATCATTTCAGCAGTGCGATATTACTACTACAAATTTATACAATTTACGGTAGTATCGCACTACTGTAATGATAATATGATTTGTCTTTTTGTCTTTTTAGCTTTAGAGTACAGCAATATATAGGGGCTTATACAGCCCCCATTCATTGCTGTACTCTAAAGCTTCACTATTGGTGTACTACTAGTAATCAAGAAAACTCTAGTCCACTATTATCACTCGGTCTGTCTGATAATTTTGCCAAATTGTTTAACAATGATTTGGAATTATACATTAGATGTTAATATACTACAGTAGTCATGCAATGAGGAAAACCAAATAACTGCATAATAATACGCAAATAACCAAACAAGTTAGTGTTTTTCCTTATTGTTTTATAATGGTATGAAGAATAACAGAAACCAGGCAACTTCCTCTATTCCTTCTAATAGTAAACAATCTGTTTTGTTTCCGAAAAGTCGAATTGACAATCGCTTTAAGCGTGTGTTTCAATGGAATTCCTGAAACAGAAACCCAAGGACTACACGATATGAACTTTTCTTTAAAATATTTCACGGAGCTAGCTCCCAGAACTACACAATATATGTATATAACCCCCTACCCCTAAATAGAACAGGAATCTGCTCAAAGGATCGCAAATCACAATTTGATAATTAACAGATATATTCCTTGAAATTTGTACGAACCGAGAAGCCTTTTTTTACGTGGAACCGCTCGTCCATTTTCGCACATGCTCGTCGATCTCCTTTGTCAATTCCAGATTCAAAGTTTATCACTACACCTGTTTGATTTTTTTTTTAATATGTAACACGTCAATCCGTTCTCTATCCTTTTTGCGTATGAGTAATTTGTTATTGCGCGTCCTATTAACAGCGTTCAGTATGTGGTGTCAAGGTTTCTGTATCGAACGAGACCGCGTTACAATATTTGTTATCAGGATTATAATAAAGTCAAGTATACACTTATTTTTAACTGTGTATATTAACATAAGGCACACTGAAAGTTCTGCGCTCCTGGCCTCTCATAAATGATTGAATTTCGAATGGTTTATTTTTTAAACCTAAGAAATCCAATCATTGATTTAAAAAAATTTGGTGGGAAATCGGTGTCAATTCGTTTTATCACAAGTTGAAGTTCACAGCAATTCCAGAGACTAGTATGTACTGCCGTCACTGGTTGCATGCATACAACTTCCACAGCTGCCTTTGAGAAGGCTCTTGATTTAGCCCCACGAGACCTATATATACAACAATGAGGCAGCTGTGGCCGACATCAGACTTAAATTCCTGGGTCTGTGGTATAACCGAGAGGGTACCCATACCAAATTATGAAAACAATTAGTGGAATATCAATCACTAATCACTGGCCCCATGCGACAGAATCCCGAAACAACACATCTTCGAGAGGAAGTATCAAATACAACTGTTTGAAAACCACCGGGATCAATCTGGCATACATGAAGTGCGAATCTACACGGACGGTTGCAAGATGGGGTCAGGGGCTGGAGCCGGAGTTTTCTCACAAGATTTAAATATAAAAATATTACTGGCGATTGGCCAACACAGTTCCATATTTCAATGCGAGTGTGTTGCAATAACCTACGTCGCGACTGCGGTCATGTCTAAAAATATAAAGGAGTGCAACATCCGTATACTGTCAAGCAATATGGCCGTCTTAAGGGCCCTGGAGGGTACACCATGGGAACACCATGAACTCCGGTCTCATTTTGGAATGTCACCAGACGCTGGATCGTTTAGCCTCTGCCAATGGAATAATTCTTCAATGGATCAAAAGGCATAGTAATTCATTCGGGAACTGCGCCGCCGATGAGATGGCAAGGAAGGGAGCTGTAACGTCAGTGGCAGGTCCAACTATACTGCTGCCTCTTCCCTTTAATCAACTTTGCTCATAATGAGGCAACGCACTCGTGAAGCGCACAACGCTGGGCCGACATACCGGGCTGCAGGCAGTCTAAACTGGTGCTGATGGAGGTCTCACCACGTGTAACTTGCAGACTGCTCAGTCAGATATCAGAATAGTTGTAGGAACCATTACGGGCCACTTAGCCCGGCACCTATTCACCATCAGTGTGATAGACAGTCCTCAATGCAGAGGATGTCTCAACGCGGAGGGAACGACCTGGGCGGTCGTTTCCTCCGCGTTATCCTGGAGTGCAAGAGAGTGGCCACACAATGGGAAAGTATCCTCGCGGGTGCGAGATTACTCCTAGAAGCCTGCAAACACCCCAGGAGGCTTCTATGCTTCTGGAAGGAGCTAGGCTGGCTCAACTAGTCAGCTTATCTGAACGCATAATGGACCGTCTATGAGTGTAAATGCGGAAACAGAGCCCCATACCAATACCAATACCCGGTTCGCAATGAAAGTTCATTAGTACTATATTTTTACTAACGAGGCAATAGTGAGGTGCTGCAACTAAAAAATAGAGATTAAAATGAAAAACAATTTTTATCATTGTAATCTCTGGGTATTATTGGAGTGTGTACGTGCAAAATTGGTTTTTACGGTGTGTAGATTTATCTAAAATTACTCATTCATGAGCCGACTTTTTTGCCCCACATCGGCCTTCAAAAACAAGTATTATTTATTAATAAATAGCAAAAACACTACACTTTTACATGACAATTATGTGATTCAACTAGAGAGTCTCAACTAGATAGTAACTAACGACTCAGTTCTACTCATTAATGAAGAACAAAGTTATCACTTTATTCACTATATCGTTAACCTTATCCCTATATTTATGATCATATACAACTTTTTGAATGCACGAATTATGCAATGGTCAAAGTAGTCGCTTCGCCACTATTTCGAACACGTGACAATAATTTGACTGATCTACAAATAGTTGTCCTGACTCTGGATGTTTTTTGTGTCTATTGATTAAATGTTTGTAAAGTCCCCATGACAGAGGAATGATACCTTGTGCGGGAGTAGTCTGTTATGAGAAAATAAAACTAGTCCAACATATGGAACTAAATGTATGACACGGACTAAAGCTATACGATGTACGAAAATAAAATTGCCAACGTGATACGTGGAGCCTGTTGCATCTGTGTCAATGTGTTTTATTGCATCATATTTGCCAAAATTACCAGTTTTTAAATAACAAATTAGAATTCTATATTGGGTTATCTAGAAATGCGCATCAAAAATGTTATCGTAAGGATTCGTTCAATGTCGAATGAGTAATACAGAACATACGAATATTTATACATTAAATAAGTAAACACAAAACAGTCCAGTAGGTACCTTTTAGGTACCCGTTTCTCCTCTGTTCTCCTGTGTCGTTCTTTTTCTCTTCTGTTCTCCTCTTGTTCTCTTTTGTCCTTTGACAACTGATTTTCTCTTTTTTAGTACCTAGCTATTGACGAGCTTTGTGTTGTAAATAAAAATACATTTTTTCTTTGGTTACAGAATACGTTTTACTTCTTGCGCCCATCTTTGGCCAATGTAGAAGTATATTTTACAATAAATTAAATTCAGGAAAATTTCGATTTATGGCGAGGTTAAAGCCAAGAACTTTCTTGGCTTAAACGAAATGAATTGAAACTGCAACTATAGTGTAGTGATGACATCACAATATAGTGCAGTACAACTAATTAATTCGAAGTGTAGCAATCTCTTTACACGTGCGTGTATCCGCATACACGTTACAAAGCAAATTCACGAATGCACATTGCTTACATGTTAGTGTGAAATACTGTGTGGAGTAATTTTGTTACCTAAACTATTGAACGATGATTAGTCAATCATGCATGGCATGCATTGGCTCCATACTGGACTAGTGTTTTAGTAATTGATAGCTATTTCGTGAGATTTGATTAAACTTGTTGTTTTTTAAGTTCTGTCAATCTGAATAATCATACTCCCTGCATCATCACGTAGGTCGCACTTTTAGGATATACTTTTCTTGCACTGATACTCCCTAGGAATTTATATTTCAAAATAAAAACATCCATGAAATGGTGGGTATGTGTAATTACTTTATCTAAGATTTTTTGATTACCTACATTTTCGTGGGAGAGCCATGCTTCGGCACGTATGGGCCGGCTCGCCCGGAGTGATATCACGGCCTGACAGAAAGCTGGCAGTGAAACAATTATTGCAATGCTTATCGCCGAGTAATTGAGGTTACTGGAAGCCCTAACCCTTCCCTCTCCCCCTCTTCCCCCCTTCCTTTACTGGTACCTTAAAGGCCGGCAACGCACTTCCGTCTTTTGAGTTGCAGGTGCCCATGGGCGGCGGTAGTCATTTACCATCAGGTGACCCGCCTGCTCGTTTGCTCCCATAACATAAAAACAACATTAGACTAAGGCCAATTTTTGCACGTATTAGAGCCTTGCATCTAAAGAAGGTCTCCGATCACATAAGAACGCAGTAAAACAGCGATGCCATCATTTACGATGGTGAACATAACTGCAATAGTTTCATTAAGGGTTCAGTTTCCAGATAAGTTATGTTCAAATAAGGAAATGGGCTAGTTTAAAATATAGTTCAGTGACAAACATATTGATTAGGGTATATTTTATTCACGTGTATATTTCGGGGATGCCCCACTAGTGTCGGACCCGACGGGGGCCCTTTATGAAGGGACGAGGCGTCCTACCGCGTCGGTTGCAGGCGCTAGACGGAAGAAATATACACGCGAGTAAAACCGTATATCCTAATTAATATGAATACCACTCACGAAAGTTTTTATTCGAATTTAACAAACAAATTATTTACTAATTGGTAAAAGTAATTTATTATTTTAATACAAAAACATATTCTCATGATTTTTTCAAACATTACACCCAAAAATAAAGTTTTGAAAACTAAACTAAAACATTGGTTTAAAATTAATCAATGTCACCTTTAGTATAATTAAAAAAGTTTAATACCTGAAAAAAAATTTTTTAAAGGTTTGTAGTACCTTTTTTATCTATAGCGCTAATTTAAACTCTTGGACATCCAATCAACCACTTACGTTATAAATAAACGTAAATTATTGCCGTAAGCTATGTTTATGACTCTTTTATTATTTTTATTTATTTTTTATTTAAAACTTGCTGCAGTTTACATTGCACGAGGTGGACTTAATGCCACATGGCATTATCTACCAGTCAACCTATGTATAATTCAGTGAGAGACATGGTAGGTGTATAAGAACAAAATTTCTTAAAGAAAGTTATAATTTACATACCAATATTTATTATACTACATTATCATACAATTCGAAAGCAAAATATAAGTGAGGACATCTTTACAGAAATAAAATACAAATATAATATATATTTAAAAATGAGAAGTTTAAAAATAAATAATATATAAATTACGATTTATTTCAGACTATAATTATAGTCCCTATTAGTGTTGGTGACATCGTGATACTGAAAAGCTATATTATTATATTTTTAATTAATGAACCTAACGAAGTTATACCTTGTAAAAAATAACTAAGTCAAAAAATAAAACTAAAATTATGATTTAATGAGCTTAAAAGTAAAAATGGTCCTTACAATACATTGTACGATTCTATTACTCAACACAATTGCCTAGATCGAAACCTGGTCTACTTTTGAATAACACAAATTTGCCTTGATACTATAGATTAAATACTCGTATTTATTTATAAAATACGTCCTAATTTTTCAGTTGTACGTCACTAGAATTATCTTTCGATTTGACTAATATTGTGTCAATGATTTTACAATTGAGACTTCAGACTTATACAAACTTATCGTTATTATTGTACTTAACTTAAATAACATAAAATGAATAACGGTGACGATTGAGCGAAGCTTCACATGACTAGAAGGCTGGTCTGCGTGAATAAGATTTGAGGAAGCTTGAAAGAATTAAACCAATTATTTAAATATTTGGTATTCAAATGACAAAACAAAATGCTTATTTCTTAAATAGTTATGAAAGGTATTTTTATGTTTACTAGAGATAGCTTTTCGTCGAATTTCAATAGTAACTCATGTATTTTTTTACCTACTTGTTTCCGGTATATAAGTTGAACTTTTCTTGTATAGACTTACGTAGCATGACATTTCAACATAATACATGTACTGGATCTGTCTAGATTGATGTAGGCGTTTTCTTTTCGTGTTAATTTGTAACACAGGTTGTTCAAAATGTCTAACTTTCTGCACTTATTCTACAGATAAACTTTAAGGTTTATCTAAAATCTATGTCTGAAGGTACTACCTACCTTAGTATTAGAAATTAAAAAAAAAAAAGAAAATGGTATTCCAAATTTCACGAAACTGGTTTCCAAAATTTTCTTAAAAATTATCTTCACATATTAATGTACAGTAGAAGCTCACGGTTCCCAAATTCGCGTTTTCACTGTTCGGGAATTCGAAGGTTTACGGAGGGCAAACGATCTTTGCGATTTCTTCATGAAAATTAATCCGTCTTTTAAGAGGCAAATGGTTAATATCAATCTGAATTCAAAGACCTTTTAAAAGCAGCAAAACAAGAATAAAACACTAAATTCTTTAAACCCTTAGGTACGTAAACCTGACAATAATAATTGAATAGATATCGTTTATAACTCTCATATCATTCATTTTATTTTGTTTTATTTTCATTTTACAACTTTATAACGTATCTCTTACAATACATACAAATTACCATTCGATATTCAAGGTTTCTGTATTCGCAGCATATTTACCGAACGTATACCAAGCGAGTAAGGAGCTTTTACTTATATCATACTTGCTATTCTTTGTTCTTTCTTGCTGTTTCCAATGCTGATATATACTGTGCAAATGCATACACAATTCATTGACAGTAAAGATCGTAGTGTAAATTGCTATGTCATTTTACTCAAATCTACCACTACCAGTACTTTACCGAGTTTACGTTGCGTCATAGCTCTTTTCCAGAATATCAGGATGACGACAAATGATAATCAAATACATTTTATTGCGTTATTGTGGTTTCAGTTTTCAATATTATTTCAATGTAACTATCGTTCAAGGTACAACAAAATACCAATTATTATGATATTTCATGAGTAATTTTTGAATGAGTTGATATAATTTTTAAATGAAACATTGGGTACAAGGGTTTGGACTTTTTCTGTAGGAAAAACCACATGCAATCGGATTTTACGGTGTTAATTCTTTACATATGAGTAGCACGGTAGAGATGTGTCATTATGGACTTTAATGGTACATTCGCATTAAGGGTAATTGTATTTTTTTAATGTAAGTGTATGTGATTCCCTCAATCCACGTCACCTGCAATTGACACATAACGACTCCGACCAAGTTTATCTCAGATTTGATTTTTTTTAAAGAAATATTAGTTTTATGTTGAGGCTGATTACGTGCACAATCTTCCTTCTAAATTCTAATCCTTCTTATTGCACTGGGTACTTTTCTCATAAGTTTCTTATATATCTTGACGCCTTAATTATACTCTGTTCTATGTGGACTATATTAAAAGAAAACATTGATTTTTTCAACAAAAGTTAGCAACATTTATAGAAACAAAAGTCACAAAATAATCGTGGGAGAGCCATGCTTTGGCACGTATGGGCCGGCTCGACCGGAGTGATACCATGGCCTCACAGAAAACCGGTAGTGAATCCGAGTTGCCGAGTGAGTGAGGTTAGCGGAGGCCCTAGCCCTTCCTTCCCCCTACCTTTCTCCTCTTTTACCCTTCCCGTACTCCCTTAAAGGCAGGCAACGCAATTGTGTAGAGTTGCAGGTGCCCATGATGGGCGGCGGTAGTCATTTACCATCAGGTGACTCGTCTGCTCGTTTGCCCCTATACCGTAAAGACAAAATGCCGAAAAAGGGATTAACGCTCTTAAATGATTCCTACCTAAAGATAAGCTATATCCTGGTATACACAGATATCTCCACTTATTAAAAATAATACATATTTTCTCAGAATAAATCAATAATATCTCTATTCAGTAAAACGAGGGAGTACTTACATTTTTAAATATGGAGAATTTAATTCGAACACTTTGAAATCATTATAATAAAAGAATCAGTAACAAATTAGTTAAATAAAACGGATGGACATACCAGCACCTAAAACTTGACGCTTGTATGATCCTGTACTGTAGGTACTGTGTAAATGTGTGTGTGTGTGTGTGTGTAGGTAAGTTGTGAGAAGGATCTGCATCAGTTATTAACTTCGAAATGTCCAACTAACTTACGCTTTATACAACTGACAATAACGCCATCTAGTGTACTGTTCCATATATTAAATCAAAACAAGTTAAATTCACATATCTGATAAGCTACTCCACAAGTAAGTAACTCCAACTGACCACATAGATCTACACAAAGGGCGTCCTGGAGAAGTTCTTCAAGTTATAGCGTCATAATCTTGTACGGAACCACAGTCCGGCTACTCCAGAACTTACCTATAACTTGAGTGGACTGTATTAAGTTCTACCAAGTTTGTTGCACATACCAACTTTCACATAATAGGCGTTTAAACAATGAATGAGAAGTGATTTATCGGTTAATTTTGGTGAAGTATTAAATAATATATATATTATCTTGTACTTAATTAATTGCTATGTTCTTTAATAAAAAGAATTTTATGTTTAACTAGCTGACCCAATAGACATTGTACTACCAACATTTTAATGGCTTACGTTCTTTGGGAGTTAATTTCATAGACAATTTTTCCAGATTTCCTATTAATCCTTTATTTTTTTTTTATTTTTCTTTTCCTTAAAACCTCAGTTGAACTTATACTAACATTTGAAAGATAATAAAATAGATAAAAACTGTCTAGAGCGGACGGCTTTTTTTTTAAGTAAAGCTAGGTTAGATTCTCCGGTAGCCTCACTCACTCGGAGAAACACAATTGGTTCACGCCGGTTTTCTGTGAGGCCGTGGTATCACTCCGTCGAAAGCATAGCTCTCCTACGATGATTTCTCTGCAGCCCCCTAAAACATTACCTCACGAAGAAACCTGACTCCCCCACACGTCTTATGTAATAAATATATTTCCAATATACCTTCCTTCCCAAGTAATAGCTATCATTAGAGTCTTATTATCAAGTCCCAATTGCATTTTTAACCCTCTCGTCGCCGAAAGAATTTTTCAACACAAATTGGGTGTTAAATTGGTCCGCGACGTGACACTCAAGTATTGAGGGAGTTGATTAACAAACCCTCCTTCAGTTTAAAGATACTTGTTCTTTTAAAAATGGAATGTAATTAAACAAGATAACCGATTGAATATTCGGCGTTAAATATCAAATGAAGTAGGAAAAACCCGCCATCTGTTCTATACTCTGTGGTCGATCAATGGACATCGTGTTTGTGATCAATGTGTTAATTTTCGTTCGTGGTCAATTTTTATGTCAACTTCAATGTTTTTGTTTTTTCCACACGGACATTTTGAGTTTCATTGATGACAGTCTTGCCTCTTTTTATTGGTAAGTATATTTTCAAGTCCAGTTATTCGTTTCAAGTATTAAAAAATTAAAATTATTTGAAAAGTTAGTTAATGCTCTATCTTTTTGTTTTTATTGAAACTAAAACTAATTTATTAATTGTATGGACTATAGTGAATACGTAGCCCGATTATATTAGGGACAAATATGTCCAAACCTGCTTACGCGGACTACAATAGCAAACTTTGACAATGGCACTGAGTTGCTTTATTTGAGTAGGCGTTTACAGGTTATGTACGTTTTTAGTTATAATTAATATACCACTAAGAAGGCAGACAAGCATTTGTACTTGGTTTATGACAAGCTTATGCTTACTTCTCTTATATGTTTACCGAGAAAGGACAACGTTCGTTATTCATATTGGAGAGATATGGTACATCTTTGCTCAATCCTGAGTCACTCCCCCTGAGAAGCCTCTTAACACTCAAGAGCAGCTAAAATTATAGATTTCTCAAGACAATATAAGTTAGGGCACAACATGTTTCAATTAATTTTAATTGTAACCGCCCGACTGGTGAAGCACCTACATCCCACAGGAGACCGAAGTAAACTAGCAGTACTAGTAGTCAAAACCCCATAGTATCTACTGAGATAGGTTTGGCATCCCGCTAGGAGAACGATGGAATTGCGAAGATTTATTGGTACCGATAACTGCTTACCATCAGGCAGACCGATTACTTGTTTCCACACTCAGTTGTATATTAAATAAATTGGGTAGCATATCTGTTATGAGTGGGGTCTGGAATGCTCCGTAAACTGACCTGTCAATAGTGAAATCGTACGACCGTAGAGGAGTTATCTCCTTCATTAGACGACGCTTTAGGTATTTTGACATCGAACCGATTAAGAAATAAGGTATTCCTTTTGTAGCCGGTTGTAGTTTGTAGCCGAAGGCGAGTGAAACCCTTGCATAAGGGTTTCTTTTATCTGCGGTAGACTTGGGCTTCAAAAGTGGTCAGTCTCAAATGTTATTGGTAAATTCAGTCTTGCTAATCAAGACAGCTCTTGCTGAAGTGTCGGAATTCCCTATTACGGCTTTATGGACACTGAGAGTTACCAATACCCATGTATACTCTGGGCATACGTTGGAAAATGGTAGAGATCTCGTTCACCTTCAAGACATTCATTGCCTAACTAACATAACACGTCATCTTCTCGCAGAAGTTGACGTTAGAGTCAGTCATTGCCACTACTAGTGACCATACTAAAGTCAGTATATATACATATATTCTCCTCACTTTCCTTCTGAACTTTCAGTGGCTCGTCGCAGTAGTAAATTTTTAGGGTAAATTTTACGACAGACCACCCCCATTGAGGCTGTTAGTAAACCCTTAGTATTTTACACCTGTCGAATCACAGCCCATTTGATGGATTTTTATTGACTTTTTATGATGGCGGGCGGTGGGAAATTATTGGATGGGATTCGTTTTATGAGATATCTGTAAACAAATAATTCATTTAATTAGGTGTTTTTGGAAATTTATCGCTTAATTAGTGTTTAATTCACCAAGTGCAACGTGTAATATTTAGGCAAAAAAACAAAAAATCTACCGAATTATTTCTGAATATGCCTGAGTTCCTTAGCTTTTACTGTTCTTTACTTCCCTCCTCAATAACGTTTTTAAAATATAACTAAATTTAACTAGATAATGTTTTACATTACTATGGTAGCATAACAGCATTATGCATATAATATTACCCTCAAAATCTATTTCTCCAAGGAACTCTTGTAACCCACTTTTTACCTTGCTACGAGTCCCTTTAAAATTTTGAGTTTTTAAATTTACAAGAAAAAAGATATCGAGTACCTATGTGTCAAAAATTATTAGGAAAAAATACAGATATAATATAAAAATACTGCATGTGACTATCAGTATTTCACGCCGCCATTACCCAATCATTTTCAGTTATAGTGTTGATGGTATGTCTATGGCTAGGGTCACAGAACTTCACAGAAGTCCGATATTTACGAGTTATTTTTAACACAGAGCTAACGTTTCGTAATCATGTTGTCAAGTGCTGTAAGAAGGCTTTTACAAATTTAGGTTTCATATTACGTACTTCTCAAAACTATGCAATTGTTGCTTTATATAACTGGTGAAGAACCAACTAGAACGCAACAATTTTATTGTTCACTGAGTGAATTCACTAAGATAACAGTATTCATGGTACCTATGTTATGAATAAAAAAATATATATGGCATATAGAAATTATTATAGTTGCTTAGCTATTGCATTAGGTTTTTAACCTGTAATAATAGTTGTAAGTTTAGTAAATAAATAAATGTAAATTAATCTATGTACGCATTTTTTAAGGAAACGCACACAGACAGGAACGTGAAAATTAGAATGCTTTAAGTTGATAAGTAGAAGAAGAGCATAAAGCTAGATTTTTTAAACCATATCCTACTAATATTATAAATGTGAAAGTTTGGTTGGATGAATGGATGGATGAATGGATGTTTGTTACTCTTTCACGCAAAAACCACTGAACCGATTGCGATGAAACTTGGTATGTAGATAGCTGGAGACCTTTTTTTTTTTTTTTTTGTGCGTGTGGAAACCCCCTCGGGCCGTCACCCCACCGGGGTTTTCGGTGGGGCGGTGTGTCGGAATCGAACCGACTAAAACCACACGGTGTGCCGTACTGCGCCTTAAGTAGGAGGGATCCGGGAACAGCTTTATTACGACATCCGGAACCCTCCTAGCGCCTGCCCGCTGAAGCGCGGGCACCACCTTCGGGTACAATCCTCTCAATTAGGCGACGTCCAGGCACACGCGGACGCCGCCTCCTCGCGGGGGGCCACTACAGCGGGTGGAGGGGAAAACCCGTCCCGTCCACCCGCGGCCACACTCAGGGCGGCATGAGGCGCTGGTAAGCGCGCCTCCGCCGCCCGGTTCGCCGGCGGCGAATTAGGTCCGAGTGGAGATCGTCCTCCCGGACCCTTTCCGCCGCCTCCTTCTGCGAGATGACGTCCTCACAGAAGGTCGCGACCGCGGTAAAATTCCTGTCGCTACCGGCCATGGAGCGTATGACGGCCGGTAGCGAGAGATCTCCTCCGATGACTGCAGTGAGGGCCCGACGCTGCGTCGCCCAGGCGGAGCAAACCGCCAGCGTGTGCTGAGCCGAGTCCTCACTGCAGTCGCAGTGGTGACAGGCGGGACTCAGTTCCCTCCTAGCGACCGAGTGCAGGTACTTCCCGAAGCAGCCGTGCCCGGAAAGGACCTGCGTCGGTCGGAAGGAAAGGGTCCCGTGCTGTCGCCCTGCCCACTCGACGATGACCGGCTGGAGCGCCTCCACGGCGGCAAAGCCAGCACGTGGAGCCTCCAGCCGGGACGACCAACGAGCCATGGTGGCTCGGCGAGCGGCCTCACGCCATTCGCGTACCTCTTCGGGCGGGGGCCGACTGCCGCTTCCCGCCCGGAACTCAGCCGTTCGCCGATATACTTCGGCGAGCACTTCCGCCTCCAAATCCCACGGGGGAGTCCCGGCCAACGCGCACGCCGCCTCCGTCGACACGGTGCGGTATCCGCGTATGGCTCTGACCGCCATAACCCTCTGAGGGCGCCAGAGGCGCGCCCTATTCTGGGCGGTCAGAGCTCCCGCCCACACCGGTGCACCGTACAGTGCCATTGACCGGACAACCCCCGTGTACAGCCGTCTCGTAGCGACGCTGGGTCCGCCCAAATTGGGCAAGAGTCGCCCAAGGGCGGACGCAGCGCCGACCAGCTTCGGAGCAAGCTGTCGGAAGTGCTCGTCGAAGAGTCACCTACCGTCAAGGATCAGGCCCAGATACCTTATGTGGGCCTGAACCGGTACGAGGACTGAGTTGACCACGATAGAGGCGCCAGGGGGTGGACCACGACGGGGCCCATGGAATAAAAGGGCCTCCGTCTTATCCAGGGCCACCCGCAAGCCCAGCGCCTCGATGCGCCCGACCACCAGAGAGACTCCCCTGGTGGCCAAGCGCGCCGCCTCCTGAAAGTTCACCCCCCGGGCTGTGACTAATGTGTCATCGGCGTAACAAATTACGCCGAGCCCGGGGGGGAAGTCGCCTCGAAGGGCCCAGTCGTACCCCATGTTCCACAGGAGTGGTCCAAGGACAGACCCCTGCGGAACACCGCACGACATGGGCCGACGACTCAAAACTCCATCTCGGTCCTCGTACATGACGGTACGCTCCTCAAGATAGTCTGCCACCAGCTGCCTCAGGTACTGTGGCACCCCATGATAGAGGAGTGCTTCCCTGATGCAGCTGAATGGCAGACTATTGAATGCGTTGGCGATGTCCAACGACACCGCCAACAGCACGCCGCCACAGCTCACTACGTCTTCGGTCACGGCCCTCAGGCGCAACACAGCTCCGACCGTCGAACGCCCCGCTCGAAAACCGAATTGGGCGTCCGACAAATCGGGGCCGACCTCGCCAAGGTGCCGAACGATGCGGGCAGAGAGGACCCTCTCAAACAATTTACCCGCCTCGTCCAGCAACACGATGGGCCTGTAGGCCGCGACCGAGTCGGTAGGCCGTCCCGGCTTCGTTAAAAGCACCAGCTTCCCGCTCTTCCAGCAGTCAGGGAAGCGTCCGGACGCCAGGCTAGCGTCGAACACTTCCCTGAGGCGGTCCGACATGTGGTCGAGGGCCAGGGCCAACACTCGGGCAGGGATCCCGTCTGGCCCGGGGGCGGTGTTCTTGGAACGGATCCGCAGAACAGCCGCCCCTACCTCCGCCTCCGTGACGGGTGGAACACCATCATCCTCGTCCTCCCCGTCGTCTCCGGCCAAGGGGGCCATCGACGGGGGTACGTGATCCACCCGTTGCGGGAAAAGGCCCTCAACCACTTCCTGCAGGAAGCTGGGCTGGAGAGTCTCCGTAAGGGGGGGGCCCAACGCGCGGAGCTTTTGTTGCGCCGCACGATATGGGCGACCCCAGGGGTCACGATCGAGACCCTCCAGCATCTCCTTTCTCTTTCCTTCTTTGGCACGGCTAATGGCCAGCTTCAGAGTTTCCCGCGCCTCTCGGTACTCCTCATGAAGCTGGTCCTCTTCCCCCTCTTCGCGGTGACGCCGCCGGCTGCGAGTGTAGGACCTCCGGGCACGAGTACAGGCCGCACGGAGGTCCGCCAACTCCTGGGACCACCAGTACACCTCCTTCCTTGGAGGCCGACGACCTCGGACGCGGGGCATGGCCGCATCGCAAATCTGCGTAATCGCATCGCGAAAGCGGCCTGCCCCCGTCATGTCTACCTCCTCAGTCAGAGGCTGCGGAGACAGCCAAGAGTAAATGATGGCTGCCTCCTCTAGTAGGTCCCTGTCCAACTTTGAAACAGCCCACCGCGGGAAGCGGGAAGAACGCCGCGCCGTGTGACCCCTTCTGGGGTCCTGGGTCCGGGAGAGCTCAAATCGGATATACAGGTGATCCGAGAGCGTCTCAACCTCTTCCAGGACACGCCAGTTCCTTACTCGTGCGGCGAGAGCAGGGGTAGCGAACGAAAGGTCCACTATCGACCCCCCCTGCTGTCGCACACACGTGTTGGTGGAGCCTCTGTTTAGGAGACAGAGGCCCACCGATGCCGCCCACTCCTCCACGGCATCGCCCCGTGCGTCCGTCCTGGGGGAACCCCACGCAACGGACTTGGCGTTGAAGTCCCCCAGCACTAGGACGTGCCCAGACGCTAGTCGCCGCATCGAGGTCTCTAGGTTGTTGAGAAAAACCTCGAAGTCGCTCAAACTCCGATTGGGGGAGAAGTAGATACCATATATGGTGATCCCCCCCCACTCGGCAGCAACATATCCAGTACCCTTGTCTCTTAGCGACAAGGGCGGGGAATGAGCCGCCGTGGAGCTGACGACTGCCACGGAGCCGTCCCGGTCACCCAGCCAATTTGGGCGGGGAGGAACGTAATAGGGCTCCGCGGCTACGGCCACACCTATCGACCACTCCGCCATGGTTTGCAGGAAAAGATCCTGCGCACCGGCAGAGTGGTTGAGGTTCGTCTGGACAAGGAGGTTGGAGACTTGGTCCATTACTGGACTGTCTCTACAACCTCCTCCATGGGCGACGATGACGACGCAGGATTGACATCGGAGGCAGCCTGGGTCGATTGGCTAACCCCCGAAGTTTGTCGAGAAGTGCGGGGCGGCTTGCAGCCACCCTGCCCCATCTGATGATTGGCGGGAAGATTTCCCGCCGCACACGCTGGGCAGTGAGGGGCGGCAGAACATTCCGCCGCCTTGTGCCCCGGTTGACCGCATCGGAAACATAGTCCGCTGCAGTCAAAGCAACTGCTGCACTTGACGCGGGTGTGCCCCGACGATAGGCATTTGAAACACCTCATCGGTCTCGCCGCCAGGAGTGTGACTCTGGCGTTCACGAAACCGATGAGGATTCTTCCGGCATCGCTCAAGGTCTTGGCCGACGCCACGGGACAACTAGCCCACACCGCGCCAAGGCCCCCTGGACCAGGGCGGATGGTGCCGATCCTGATGTTGTCCGCGCTGCATAGTGTCTTCTCCCGAATTGCAACGCGGACATCCTCGACCGTGACGGAATCGTCCAGGCCCGAAATGCGCAGCTCCGCGCACTTGATGGGCCTGGCGATCTTCACACCATCCGTGGCTGCGAAAATCTCCCGCATCTTCTCGGCAAAGGTGTCCGCCGTCTTTGCGCCTTCAGCCCCAGGAAACTCGAGGACTCGAGCTCCCGTCTGGGCGAGGCGCATCCTGACACCTACTAAACCGAATTCACCCGCGAGACTATCCCGGGCCTTCTTAAATACGGCTGCATAGGATAGCCCGCTGTCGGTTGCCGCCGGTGATACGGAGACCACCACAGCCGCCGTTTTGGGTGCCACCAGTTTCCGGGGCTTTTTGGTGGCAGGCACTGCCACGGATGGTGCCTGCGGCGGAGAGGGTGCACTATTGGCAGCCTTCTTTTTTCCCTTTCGGGACCGCTTCTTTCCTCCCTCGACTTTTTTCCACCCGTCGTTAGAGGGGGTGGACGTGGAGGGGGTCGTTGTAGATGGACCAGGTATGGGCTCACTAGAGGGAGCAGTAGTCGCCCCCTTCGGTGCCGGAGTGGGAAGCGGAGGGAAATCTGCTGCCACTTTTTTCGCGGCCTTCGGCGGTTGCCCGGCCTTTGGTGCAGCCGCTTTTGACGCAGCCTTAGCCGGTCGACCAGCCTTCGGTGCTGCTGCAGGCATTGGTGCTGACGTCGCCGCGGCATACGTCACAGTCACGCGGCCACCTGAGACGGGAAGCGGTGTCGAGGTGGTTGCAGCGTTAGCCTTGGCCGCGGCAAGTGGTGGCCGAACGATGGGTGCTGGAGGCAGTCTTGCCTCCAGGCCTGCGAGGCGCCCGTCCATCATGCGCCACACTGCGTCAATTACTTGACGCAAGTGGGCATCCGGAACGGGGGAGATGGCGGGGGCAGGTTGCTGGGCAACCGGGTTCGACTGCTCAGAGCAATTCACCTGTGACCGAAATTGGGCGAACTGAGCACTGAGCTCCGTGACCTGCCCCGTGAGTTGGTCATTTGCGGCCTGGAGGCGCGCCACGTCCCCAATGAGGGTCTCGACGACCCCTGAGATGGCGGAGGAGGAGTCCTTAAGGGCCCTAACAAAGGAACCCTTAAGGTTCGTTGATTTGGTGGCCACTTTGTGGATGACGGCCACCGCCGCGTTCGCTCTCTCCTGCATGGTCGCCGGTGTTACGGGGACAGAACCCCCTACCACCGGCGCTTGAATTTTCAGCAGGAGATCTGCAATCTCCTCCTCCGCCATATTCTCGCCCTCCGCTCTTACTCGGACATAGGCCTCTCTCCCAGAGAAGGCGGAGCCCGACGAAGTTGAGACCGGCGTGCGCGACCTCCCTCTATGGCTACTAGCCACTTTGGGAGGAAGCATCTCATGGGACGTGTCACTGTCCTGATCTAAGGATCGTCCGCGTTTACGACAGTCAGTGTTGGAAACCTCCACTTCCATCGATTCTTGGCTGTCTGCCATCGCACCGGAGTTTCCGACAGATGACAGGACAGACCTGGAACGCAGACGTTCCGAATGTCTTCTGCTCCCAGGAGTCGAGTTGACACCTGGGAGCTCCTTCAGGATAGGCGTCTCTAGTAAAGCCTCATCTTCTTTAGACGAGGTGTTCGCCTTCTTCTCCTTCTGCTTCTTATTTTCTACTTTCTCCGTCTTTTTTTCGTCATTTATTGTTTGTTTTTTAAGTTTATTTAGGTACTCCATAATTAAACCCACGAGTAGGGGAGAACTAAAGGTCGACCCGGGCAGAGATCCCCAATACCCGGGCAAGCGAAGGTTTATACCCAACCGAGGGGTCCGCAGGTCCCCCGGCTGGGAGTGCGCTTGCGACTGAACTACCCATCAGCCATGCATCCCCTGGTCACGCACCAGAACACAGGATTCGGGGTGATTTTTTAGAGAGGTTTTCTTCCTCGCGGTCCGGGCGGCTAAGCCAAGACCCTCGTCCCCGATTAGAGTCGCGAAACATGACCACGACTCCTTTCGGGATTACGATATGCCGACGGTGGCAAGGAAACTAAATCTTCCCATGCCTGCTCGGTGGCAGTGTGAGTGCACGCCGAGCCCGTCCTACTTCCTCCACTGCTGACAGCAGAGAAACTCCGACCCTGGGAGGGGTCCCTCCTTCGTGATTTTTTACCGAGGTTTTCATCCTCATAGCTCCGAAGAGCGAAGAGCCAACAGAAAGGTGTGCTCTGTTGGGCCAAGCCTCAACCAAGTGGCCGAAGAAAGATGGCCTCCTCTTCATACTAGAATATTAGCCGTTGGCGATGACGCCGTCCTCAAAAACTGAGGAAAAATGGCAGCGTCATCGCCAACGTTTCCAGGGTGCACCACGTGGAGGTTTTCTAGACAGCACCCCAGATAGCTGGAGACCTGGATTAACGTATTGGCTACTTTTTATCTCGATATTCCCACGTGATCGGGACTTACGCGGGTGAAACCGCGGGGCGCTGCTCGTGTGATATAAAGTTAAAAATATGTAAAAACCGTTACACAAAGCCATAGGAGTCCAGTATTTTTTTTTTCAATTTATCATTTTTTAGTGTCCTTTATTTATTATTATTATTATATATAAATTTCATTCCACCCTGCCCAAAAATAATAACATTTAATTATAATTTGCAAAACTAAGTAATTTTTAATACTTGGATTGTATACCAAGAGCAGGATGTGTTGTTGATAGGTAGATAGATAGATAAATAACACTTTATTTATACCCCATTGTTACAGCAGAAGTACTATACTCGTACATACATAATTACGTCAGACAGATAATGTATAAAGAGCGGCCTTATTGCAAAATGCAATCTCTTCCAGGCAACCTTAGAATGTAGCTAGTCATTTTTTTAATACAATTTGACACCAAGGTTTTCCAAACATTTTGTGTAATGAAAATATTCTGCCCAATAAATAGACGAAACTTGGGAGCTGCGTACAAAAGTAATATAAAACTTGATGTTACACCTCTGCATTTTATGACGCTGTGAAACCGCGACGTAATGTTTGAGGTCTTGGCATGCACACCTTTGCGTTATGGGCCGATGCACTACCTTCTATTACGTCATTGTTTCATGGGAATGCTATCATGAAATGCACAATTCGAGGTTTGTAAAATAACGAAATCACACCTTAATTATATGTTGTCAAACAAGTTTTCATAAAAATTACAACCGGGTTAGGGATTTAGCAACGAAAATTGGGATTCCGCCGCCTTGTTTTGCGAGGAGGTGATGTTGGCTAAAGAGGCGGCGGAACGGCAACGGGAGAGGACATGTACTCTCCCATCCTGCAGAAGACGCACCAGGCGCCGGAGAGCGCAAAATGATCTCCGGCCTCCATGAGCGCTGGCCTGGGGGTAACGGGTCGGGCTGACCGTTACCCTTGCAGAAGCAGGCCTGAGACGGTGGCGCGACGTGTTCCACGCGCACCTCTCTGATCTGGAGGGGGGTTAGGCCCCCCATACCCCATGATGTGGTCGCCTGCTGAAGGCGGCCAAGGTCTGCAGGGGTTTCCGGAGGACTCCTTCCTAGGGTATACCCGGGTTCCCCTGCAATAGACCCACTTGTGACAGAACTCCGTATGGTTTTAGTCGGTTCGATTCCGACATACCACTTTACCGTTAGCTCCGGTGAGGTGATGACCCGTGGGGGTTTCCACACGATAAAAAAAAAAAAAAGAAAAGGGATTTAGCATATACGACGTAACATATTTCAGGCGATCAAAGCCCTTCCACGCTATAGAAGACCATAGTCGATCAATACTAAAAAGAATCAAAGAAAGAAAAATTATTTGCATACTTTTTCGTTCACACACATATGGGACGTTTAACGTCTCTTATGTGTTTATCGAATAAGACCTGGTGGGGCATATGTCAGGCATGTGCTTAGCGTTGGTTTTCAACCAGACCCTTTCGGGCTCATCGATAACAAAAAAATTACAAAAAAAGAGAAAAAAAAACTTATAATACTAAATTTTTATTTAATTTATTAATTTGTACACCATGTTATGTGGTAGGAAATAGTGCGTCAACATTTGTATATTAAGATCTTTGTAAAACCTATGTTCCACAAAAATCATAAATAAATAAATAAATAAATAAAAATAAATATTTAAATAGGAGAAACCAGTATGAAGTATCAACTTTTTCCTTCTGTTACAAAATATTAGTAGCTTTTTAACTTTTCGTAATTTTAAATTGCTTTATTTAAAATTAAATTAATAAAATATCACTTAACACAAAAGCCTTTCACCCCTCGATATAATATTTATATAACTACTAACATCGTCTTATATTTCTGCAGATAAATAAACATGTTGTGAGTGTGACTGTGCACGGAGTTCCGAATAGTATAACGATGATGTTACAATGCCTGCATTCCGTCATATGTTTTTAATGAAGTTAGCCAGTTAGTAGGTACTTATCTGAAATTGAACATTTTATACTAGACTGATTTTAATTAATATTAGGCCGGTCGTATGTGGATGTGGAGACGTATTACCCATCAATGACTGTCCTGTTGGTCTAGTGGTTAGTGACCCTGACTGCTGAGCCAGAGGTCGTGGGTTCGATTCCCACCCAGGACAAATAATCGTGTGATTAGCTCGATAATTTGTTCTGTGTCTGGGTGTAATTTATCTAAAATATGTATGTATTTAGTAACATAGAAGTATGTTTATGAGCAGTCTGGTTACCATAGTACAGGCTCTGCCTAGTTTGGGATCAGACGGCCGTGTGTGAGATGTGTGGAGTTATTAAATAAAAAAAAAATAAATGACTTCTTTATAAATTGTGGTGATGATACCTCCTGCGCTACATTCAACCTCCTTCTATTGGAACCAAAACTCCTTGACAAGGCACGGAGGTCTTGGCTGGTAGCACCAAACTCGAATTAAGAATAATCGTACTTTTTAGAAAAAAATTAAAATGAATTCAAATATATAGAAGAGACAGCGTGGTGTCTGCACTGTCTTCTCAAGAAACGATGATTTGTTCAAGAATTTATGGAATCCCACTAATATTATAAATGTGAAAGTTTGGATGGATGGATAGATGGATGGATGGATGGATGGATGTTTGTTACTCTTTCACGCAAAAACCACTGAACCGATTGCAATGAAACTCGGTAGATAGCTGGAGACCTGGATTAACGCATAGGCCACTTTTTATCCCGATATTCCCACGGGATCGGGACTTACGCGGGTAAAACCACTTAATTCACATTATATCGCATTAAGTACTTGCTAATGTTTTAATTGTACTCCTCTCGACAGCGACATCCCGATCTAGTGTACCTACGCACGCCCCCAACATTACAATATATTTATTCTTTTTAGACAAAACGTTGGTTTAAAAGCTTACTTAATGCCAATGGCATTTTCTACCACTTAAATTTTGGAGTGAATCATTCATTTAAAAGCTGAATAATTTGATAACGGCAAATATCTATAATCTAATTGGTTCCTGAATAAAACTACTTAGCAATACACTTTTATGATTTAAAAAAAGTTGTGAAAAGGAGCAAAAATTAAAATGCTATTTTTTCTTGCGGATTCGCTCTCTTTAATGTTATTTTATTCCATCGGGAACAGTCCTTTTTCTGAATGGAAAGGTCTTTTCTGTACTCCTGCCAAGGTGTACTCCATTCCAAGGCCAATTGTCAAATCACCTAATGAAAGTGACAGTGACAGCACTGAGAGCACCTTACCTCGAAAACTCCAGTGCTCACAGTACAAAAATGGTGACGTTTATAACGTCATATATTTCCCTACGATACTGCGGCAGTATACTGTCAGTCTATAACGGAACGACTGTCTCCCCAGTACGAGCACTGAACAGTGGTCTCAGTATATAACAGAACATACCCTAAATAAACTAAAATGAATTATGGCTGATATTCGATTACCATGCGATTTCCAGTATACAGTTAAACGCCATATTTGAAAACCACTAAAGCCACCGTTACTAACAATAGTCACAAAAATCAATCAATCAAAATATTAATATTGAACATCAGACGATACCAAAACCTTCTTATTGAATTATTCAGAAAAAAGAAACAATTTTACCAATCATTTAACATTCTCTATCAAATTTGTCGTAAGTAAAGGACAAGATAAAATATTTTACTACGCCTATTTTCCGGCAGTAAAGTGTGGTCAATCCAGTTGACGCATATAGGGGGATGTCCCGTTTTTATGTCGTCATAACTGGGCACCCTACTTCCGTAAAGGTAAGGTGTATTGCTCACAAATTGTCCATCTACATTTTATGAGGTACTGCGTCGATACTGAATAAATGTTGGATTGTTACCATGATTTTTGTAGTGGTAAAATGTAAGGCGTCCATTAGACGCTCATGCAAACGACAATCATTACCAAAAGTCATGATTGACGGATGTTCGTTGGTGATTGATGTCGACATTAAAATCTCATCGTGCAACCGTCAATCACTCCATTAGACGATAGGTTATTCGTCAATCACCGTTTTGACTGTGGCAAAACTAACAGCAAAGTCTACCGTGTAATGGGCGCCTAAGAGAACTTGGAGATTTGATTACACAAATCTACAGCAGCAGTGATCGTAAACCTCATCATCATCCAAGACATGGAAGGTTCTTAGCTAAACATATTCTCCTCTTAAAGACTTCTGCAAAGAGCAATTTCATATATTTATTATATTATAAAAGTCATAACATAAGGATGACCTAATAGAAGACGCTCGGTATCTTCTGGAAGGTCATCCACAGTAGAGCAACCCAATCGTGGTTACCCAGAGGGTCAGGGAAGAGGAGCTGTTCCACCCTGGCTTACGTTTGTTTAAGTACGTATTACGTTTATTAAGTAAAGTCAAATAATTGATTTGACCCTCAACCCTGGCCCGGAGAACGAAATTTTTGCGATCGCCTTGACCAAAAGCCTTACTACAGAAGGGCACGCTCATGGGCAACTCATAAGTCACACCGTTGGTATTGCGTGTGTTTTTGAACACCGGTAATTCCGATAACCACTTACCATCAGGCGGATCGCGTGCATATTTGCGAGGGAGTTTAGATTCTATACCCCATACAATTAAGAACTTTAATGATTTACAAGATACAATATAGATATTATCAATGTACTGAAAGCTCACTCATTGAAAACTTTTTAATAAATAGCGACTCTTGCCACTACGTAATTAAGTGCAAAGTAGCTTAAAAAAAGTTTATTTCGTCTTTATACCAAGATATATATTATAAGGACCTTGTTTGAAAAAAGAGTAAAGATTTCATTGTCATAATGACAGCATTACACTCCACGAATTAAACCCATCTAAAATGTCTATAAGAAAATGAAAGATTCTAGTAAAATCACCAATCTCTACAAAAATGACCAAAACCTCTTATATTCCTCTCACGTCTCACTCAGATTCGTCATGCTCTATAATACGACGGATGTCTCTATCCTTCAAACTCTACCTCGCATTCGTCACTTTTATACCTTTATATTTACCTAGGCACGCGTAAAAGCCGATACATAGAGCTTCCAACCGTTAGAGCCGGCAAAATAAATTTAATCATCTTTTTATTACATTATTTTGTGGTTTTTTATTATCTTGACTGACTTCATTCCATTTGAACACAGATGAAAGTAGTATCAACACTTGCCTCACTTACAACTTTTACTTTTAGATCTAAATCTGATTATTCCACAAAACCGTAGGATTCTTTAAAGAGCTCTGGTGATCATAATCTACAATAAAAAAAACTGTTAGTCGTAGGACTGCCCGTCAGAAGTGAAAACATAACTGACACATCTATCATTTGAGCGTGACAGACACGCAAGTTCGATGCTTTTTCCCTATACCAAAAGTGCCCAACGTGCCCAAAGAAGTTTTCACTTAAAAAAACTGTCAGTCGTAGAACTGCACGTCTGAAGTAAAAACACAAACACATATACACACACATCTATATGTCATAATTACAACAGCCAAACGATACCAAAAGTGCCCAACGTGCCTAAAGAAGTTTTCACTTTAAAAAAGAATAACACTAGACTGTTAGTATTCTTAATCGCGATCTTCGGGGGACTGAAAGTTTTTACAATATGGCAGTTCCAATTGAAACAGGAATTTATTGCTTCTACAAAATTTCATATACATGATTCGTACATACAACCGTATACTGATAATAATAAATAAGAATGATGAATGATTAAATGACTGCTTTCGGAGTACTTAGTCAACAACATATATTACTCAGTATGTACCCATACCTGTAGTAAACATTTTGTTAATACTCTGTAAAATCGAAAACTTTATCATACGTAATTAGTCTTATTAAAAAAGTTATTTATTAAATTACACGTACAATTTCTTGAAGTAACGTCTGTTGTCGTCACATCAAAAACTCCTATTTATTTTATTAACAATAGGGGTAAACTATAATAGATGACAACACTATTTAATAAAAATAAGTTAATATACATTATTTTGACTGGTTATACCAAAAACGCAATGCTATTGGATGGCAATGCGATTGATAAATATTAATGAATAGTGGGGGTATAAAAGGGTAGGAATAAGTGGAGAATGATCACTCGAGTGCGGATTGAGGTACTAACAACTTGGCAGTTACTGTTAGTTGGTGATTTTCATAGTTTATAACAGTGGTTGCGAGACTGTTTCTTACACGTCCATATTGGACTTAATATAATTAATAAAGCGAGAGAAGTTGTATTTATAATTTTCCAAGCCACGTCTATCCATTTATATACTACTTGCAATAACACCCAAAAGTATCACGTATAAGACATTCGCAGGCAACGCGCGGGATGTATGCCTTATTGTGGTGGTTCGTGACTCCTCGCGACGGATTTTTACGAGTACCGCGATATGTGGTCACCGATGTCACTCTAATGAAGCCTTTTTACGACTTTGCTCCAATGTTGGCCGTATGGCCATGTAGTTGCGTATATGAAGGCTGTATGACTGTCTTAATAAATCTTAATAAAGTCTCCAGTGACTGGTTAGGCTGATGAATGTGATGCCTAGAATTGTTACTCAAATCATAAAACTAATGAGAAGCAACAATAAGACACATATATGTACGTATTTGTAATATACGTCATAAACTTCTGTGATTCCGAGAGCGATGTTTGTTCCTATATGTACTCTAAGTCTATGTTCATTATGAGAACATATACTTATTTTCTTTGTTTACTTATTTAATTAAACAGATTTTTGGAATGAATTTCCTTAGCGCACGGAACTTGAGAAGCTCGGCGGATGGGAGCTAGACGGAAAAATGTGTAAACGCAACGAAAAATGCTCACCGATGTATAGTGTATGCCTCTCGATCTCTTTTCTCATAAGCCCACTGTTCTTTCCATCGAGTTGATTTATTTTATTTAGGCCATCTGTGGATTTTGCGCGATACTGCTGTACTTTGATGTTGGTTGTATACTAATTAGTTCGGGCAACTTTCATAGATGGCACCATTTTAATTTCGAGTTTTTAAAATATTTTATCGACTTGATATACGACTTCGTTCCAACCGGGTGTCCCAAAGATACCTCACGCGTTTTTTTTAGTCATTAATGGTACTCCATATAACCTAACTCCATCAAAAATAAATATCAGCAGCTGACATGCAATGACTTTAACTTACATATATTTGATGTTCGACAGGTTTCTTAATAAAACATTAACACATTAACATTGTTTTTTTTTCGGATTCACCGAATTTGGACACATTTTCACAAAACCCAGTTAAGGTAATATCCCTGCATGGAAAACACTACATAAAATACACCCACTAGAATCATCTATAGTTACATATACTATTATTAAAACACAGTTAAAACACTGTTTGTGTGTATACACACAAACGCAAAATTTAAGGAATACCTGAAATCACTGAACCTTTTTTTGAAAAGCTTTTACTATTTAAAAAGTAAATTAAAGATACGTAGGTTTAGTAGCTAACATTCTATGGCTGACGAGTTCGTAATGATGAAAGACATATAATTACATAACACTGTATCATTGGAATAAAATTGAATAATTATAATAATAGTTTATGATTCGAAACGAATCGATGGTTGGAGAAATCAACTTTACCGAGATAGCTCATGCGTTGAGACACTTAAATGGGAAAAGGACTGTTCATTTAAACCAGAAAACTCAAAATCGTTTGGGAACAGTCTCTCGGAATGGTGACCATAGACTAAAAAGATCACAGTTTGAAAATACTTATATCCTGCGACATTTTACAGCACTGTCTAAAACCACATGAAGCGAATAAATTGTTATACATAGAAATACTTAGTTATGTATAAATATTTCAATGCTGGATGCGGAAGGCGGAGGACCGGGTACTATGGCGCACATTGGGAGAGGCCTATGTCTAGCATTGGACTAGAATAGGCTAATCAAAGGCGGGAATCAAAGTTGCGAACCCCGACGTGGTAGTGGAAAGCACTACCGCGGCGCCACATCGCCCGTCAAAATGTTTGATGTCCCCCCACTAAGTAGACCGTCCGAACAATGACGTCCTGATGGTGGCTGGACAATAAAAGACTAGTAGAAATAATTGACAGGGGGTGATATTCAGCAGGGGCCATGTTATGACTGAGAAAGGAAAAGAGAGATTAAATAATATAAACTTATCGCAATACACCAAACAAAGATTTAGAAAAAGAAATCCGAGCGGCACTTAGCGCCCCATCTACTTTCCATATCTAACCACGATGCAGCGCTATTACGCACAGATCAGACATGTTGATCTAAAGAAAGACATCAATAACACTCCCCTACACGTCACAATATCACATTCGGTATACATCAAGTATTGAACATTAGCTGAATGAAAACATACGAGGTTGAGGCCGAAACGCAGCGTTTTTAGTAAGTACCATGTACATTACAAATGATTGATATTATATTGAATAATGAAATAAGAATATGATTTATTTTACGAAATAGGTAATCGATTAGAACGTGACTCGAATTCTGAAAGTCCTTTTTTATTTGTAAATATATCTATCAGGCCAATGCGGATGAGCCTATAGCGCTCTTCCAGCCACATGCTACTAAAAAGTTTCTAACAAGAGAGCTTAATAATAATGTATACTATCCAGAAATCAAAGACAAACATCTATACTAATGTTAACTTTTAAACTATCGCGTTGCTTAATACTATTAGATACATATACGGGTATGAACGCGACCACGAAATAGATATCTCTCTAAATTGCCTGACGTTTCGACCTGGTCGTAGTAGTAGTTAGTAAATACATTCTGTCGGGGGTACAGACAGAGAAAGCGAGAACAAATAAGCGCAAAAGAAAAAGAAGAAGGACCATAGGTACATAAAATTAGAAAGGTGTTAAAGAAATTGCTGAGTTACCTACACAAAGACCAAAGCTTTCTGCTGATAGTGTAGCGATCGTCCAAGGACCTTTAGAAGACCTTTCTTATAGTTACAGTATGCCCAGGTGGTGGAGGTATTTCTCCTCCTACTCTTCGAAGATTGATCATTTTCATATATTATAATTATTCTAACATGTACACTATTGCGTATAGAATAAATTGTATAACAAGTGGTAATCCCTTGAATCGAGTCCTGGATGTCCTTGAAATCAAATACAATACGCATTTCATTCCCGTATATTCTGAAATACTGAGAAACTCTTTCTATTCTTCCTATGCTGGAATATCAACCTTAACTCTCACGTCTAAAGTTCACTATATCTTACCTGTATTTTGTGTCATTTTTAAAGGGAAGCTATCGAAAAGAAATTGTAAAATAAAATCAAAACGTGATTCGTTTGCTCTCAATTTGTTAAAGAACGTGGTGCTATGCGCCCCTGGCGGTTGTATGGAGAGTACGAACATGTGTACTCGTACAAGAATTCTCTTTTATAAGTGTTTGCCCTTAAGTGAGATTGAATTGGGTGTCTTTTCGTTACCGTATTGAGGAAATTGGATCGTGTTATGTTACCGGATGGGATGATTCGGTGAAGTAACATGTGTTTTTGCCTTAGGTGATGTTTTCTGTAGGTGTTTGTATGATGGCAATTATGACATCTATTCTGTCGTAGAGAATTTTCCTAACAAGTCGCATTTTTAATCGTTTCAAACGAGAAATGATATCAAAAACTGTTTCATGAATACAGTAAGTTATTTAAACCATATGTGTAATGTGTATTGTGGAAACTTACCAGAATGTTAAATGTAAATATAGTAACCATATGAATTAATTTACAATCATCCAACATTCATCGTTTTGAAAATCACACGAATTATATGACATAAAAATTGTGCAGCTTATTTATTTAAAAAAAAAATCGAGTCATTATGTGTTATGTAACGTAATTTATATGTCCTCCGATGTCCACCTCACAAAAAAGCAGCACTCAAAACTGCATCCAAGTTCTGAGTCCTGAAGGCGACTTCGAGTGACTGACATATGCCACTTACTGCCACTAGAAAGAAAGAAAGAAAGAAAAAATGTTTATTTCTAAATAACAAAATACCTACATATATATGATAGGTATAAATAACCAGTTTTTGATAGACAATAAAAAAAAAATTACACACACTAACCTAATAAATAAATATGCATTGTGCCAGACAGAAAATGCATGTTTGCATCATATAACGCCCTACCTAAAATATTGAGAACAAAACTTCATGCAGCGTTAGATGACCTTAGGCGATAGACCGTCTGACAATTCGCCGTAAATAAAAAAAAACATTATAAAATCTAAGGCTGTTATAACCACGCTATTTTAGGGTTTAAAACCTCCCGTCGACGGTACACATAATGAATCAATTCTGTACAAAAACTTTCCGTCGATCACAGTGACCCTGCCTAAAAGGCCTTATAACAAACTCAGGTATCAAACAACGCTTCGTTTCGCGCGCAGAATAGTAATGTCTGTGATATATATTCAGACTAATATGACGTGCCTTTGCCTCCGTCACTGGTGACATTGATTTGCTTCTTTTAAATTGTGAATGGTTTATGCAGGAGGACGACAGTTTCATAAAAGTTAAGATGTTTTTAGAGCACAACAAACAGATTCTTCTGTCGTACTAATAATTTATTAGACACACAAGACAAACAATAAGAAGACTAAATATTAGAAAATTGAAATGATTTTTAATTGAGATAAAAAGTAGAAACTAGAGGACTCCCAGCTGAGAAGCCTTGGGGAACGGTTGTCCGCGAGGACACACGGAACCTCAAGATATATTTTTAACGAGATACGATTGTTGAAGTTATTTGTTCTCTTTAAAAGTGAATGTAATGTTTTAAAGGTTTCATTAAAAACCTAAGTTGCTTCGCATTAAATATATATAAAAATTTGATATGAATTTCTTTTACTGGGGTCACGTCAGCAGCATAAACACACCGACTGGATACACTAATAATTTTAAATTAAACTACTATTTTTTTCTGTAAACGTTTTTGTAAACGTGTATGCAAATTATAAGATGATCAATTGAGTAGCGTAGCAAAAGCGTAACGTACAAACAAAAAGCAAAACAAACATTCGCATTGATAATGTTAGTTAGGATTGCCCTCTTAGTAGTCACTACATATTATAAAACAAAGTCCCCTGCCCTGTCTGTTCTCTATAAGCTAAAAAACTACTGAACAGATTTTCATGCGGTTTTCACCAATAGTAATATAATAATAATAATAATTATACACCCAAACTTTCTTCATAAATCACTCGGTGATTTATGAAGAAGGTTTGGGTGTATAATTTGTTAAGTTTTGTGTAAAGTGTCTGAAATATGACGATGATTGTTAAAGATATCGGAAAAAAATTAATATGATAACATGCTACCCGTGCGAAGCCGGGGTGGGTTGCTACTACTAAACAAATTTCAACTTTCGAAAGAAGCGGCTGGCAGCAACGGGAGTCGTTCATCACAGAGTCATGGTATTATTTCTTTGTCCTTAAATATGAAGTAATCCATTGTGAATAATTAATTAAAAACATGTTACTTGTACCTAAATAGTAGGCACGAATTGTCGTAGTTTTACATTTGTCTTATATAACTTTATTTTTTAACTTTAACTGTGATAGCTGCATATAGCATAAACTCATCCATTCCTAATACAGATAAATGTAGTGAAGGAGAGGGATTTTTGATGGCAGCGCGAGGGACGAAACTATTTATATTGAATTTGTTATGTTATACAATTTATTATTTCGCGTTTGCCAAACGATTTACCGCATACGTCACAGGCTTGTTTGTTTATTCAGGTAGTGGAGTTTGAAGGGTAGCTGCATATATATTTTTTATATTTTATTATTTATTTAAGAATAATAACTCTCTGTAGGATTTATATGACAAGAAAGAGAGAATAAAACAAGTAGAAAAGAGGTTTATTATAGTTTCCACTTGTTTTATTATGTTTTCCTTGTGTACAAGTGAGTTGGGAGGGATACAATTATATTCTACAGAAGATTGTACTTAAACACCACTAGTAGCATAGTATTGTAATTTTACGTGGAAGAGCCATGCTTCGGCACGTATGGGCCGGTTCGACTCCGCTCGATACCACGGCCTCACAGAAAACCGGCAGTGAAGCAATGTTTGCATTGCATTTCGCCGCGTGAGTGATGTTACCGAAGGCCTTAACCTTTCCCTCTCCCCTATTCCCGTCCTTCCCCTCTCCCCCCTTTTCCCTTTTCCCACTCTTCCCCCCTCCTCCTCTTCTCCTACTCCCACCTTAAAGGGCGGCAACGCACTTGTGACTCCTTGAGTTACAGGTGCCCATAGGCGGCTGTAGTCATTTAGCATCAGGTGACCCGTCTGTTCGCTGGCCCAATAAAAAAAAATTTTTATCATCATCGTAAGTTCGATTTCCGAGTCTTGCATATTTTTATACACTTTTCTGTAAAATTAAAAATAGCCTGAATAAGTTGCGACAATAAGGTTACCTATTACGTGGGACGTGTGGATGTAATAAATATATTTTTTTAAACCAGATCGGTGGCAAACAAGCATACGGCCTGCCTTATGGTAAGTGGTAACCACTTACCATAAGGCAGGCCGTATACTACATAGGCTATGGACACTTGCAATTCCTGAGCCGACCCTTTAAAAGAAAAAAGCGTATTTTTACCTCAAAGGCCGGCAACGCAATTGTGACTCTTGAGTTGCAGGTGTTCATGGACGATGATAGTCACTTACCATCAAGTAACCCGTCTGCTCGTTTGCCCCCTGCACCATAAAAAAAAACTATAGGTGCACTCCTTTCTTGAAGCCTCCCTCGGGATAAAAAATGATTTTATTTCCATAACGCATATTAATATTCATCATAAAACTAAAACATAAACTTAGTATTCCGTTTAAAAGTTCCATCTCGTAAAATCTTCAAGTTTCCGTTCCGGATGTAGTCGGAGTTCGGAATTCAAATTCGAAAAATACGCTCCTTTCCGCTTCCGGCGTTTGATTCTTTCAGTGATACGTTGTTTCCTTTGCGCTGTATTTGTAGATATACTCGCGTTAATGTCCCCGATTACGATGCCTTACAGATAGTAAATCAAAATTGCTACGAAATGGAAAGTATAGTATACGCTTCATTATTGAGTGAGAAGAAGTACAGGCAACAAAACAAAAATATTTTGCAACTTTTTTATTTTTAATTCAAATAAGACGCAAACTAAGTAACAAAGACAATCAATCTCACCCTTTTCAATTTAATATGTACAATTTATCCATATCAATAATAATGAAATCAATTCAATTATTGAAACGGATCAGTAATAATAATAATAATATATATTTTGTTTTATACATATTTAAAAATGTAATTTATAAGTTTTAAGTTTAATAAAGAGAAATAATAATAATAATAATAAATTTATCAGGCCCTAAATGGGCCTGATATAGACTTAAAAGCGTCCATATCTTGGCTACGGTTCTGTGATCTCTTCGGAGAAACCGAGGGTTTTGTCTTTGCAATTATGGACGAAGTTGTTATGACAAATAACTATCGGAAATATATCCTAAAAGATGGTACGGTGGACATGGTCCTGGTGAATCTATCAGGCATATTATTTCTGGTTGTTCTCGTCTTGCCAACGGGGAATATTTGCACAGACACAACCAAGTGGCCAGGATTGTGCATCAACAACTTGCCCTTAGATACAATCTTGTGCATTCAGAGGTGCCATATTACAAGTATGTGCCCGACCCAGTTCTCGAAAATGGTCGTGCCACATTGTATTGGGATCGATCTATCATCACTGACAGAACTATTGTTGCCAATAAACCTGACATAGTGGTGATAGATCGATCAGAGCGCCGCGCAATGATTATCGATATCGCTGTTCCTCATGACGACAACCTCGTGAAAGTTGAAAAAGAAAAACAAACTAAATATTTGGATTTGTCTCACGAGATTGTCGATATGTGGAATGTCGATTCGGCGATCATTGTTCCGATCGTCATATCTGCTCATGGATTAATAGCCAAGAGCCTCGATCAACACCTTAAGAGGCTCGCGTTAGACAGCTGGATCAAGGGACTGATGCAGAAAGCAGTTCTCCTCGACACGGCCCGTATGGTGAGGAGGTTCCTGTCTTTGGAGCCCTAACCACCGGTGTCTTGGTCCCTGTACCCGATGTCGGTGGTCTACTATTTTTTATATTTTTAAATATATATTTTGTTTTATACATATTTAAAAATGTAATTTATAAGTTTTAAGTTTAATAAAGAGAAATAATAATAATAACTCCACACATCTCACACACGGCCGTCTGATCCCAAACTAGGCAGAGCCTGTACTATGGTAACCAAACTGCTGATAAACATACTTATAAATTTCTAAATACATACATATTATAGATAAATTACACCCAGATTGTCCTGGGTGGGAATCGAACCCACGACCACTGGCTTAGCAGTCAGGGTCACTAACCACTAGACCAACAGGCCAGCCAAGCGTAGTGTTGCCAATTTTTTTGAGACAAAATCAGTGGATCAATCAAATCAATCAAAAAAACACTCTGTCGCGGTTGCCTACAGCTAGACATAGACCTTTGTCAGTCTGTGCTATAGCACCCGGTCCTCCACTTTCAGCATCTAAATACCACTTACTTTTTTGCAGATCGTTATTTCATCTGGTTGAACTAACTCCAGAACTCAAACGTCCATCAGTCCTTCGGTAGATTTGACGACTGGTGTACTAGACTATGAAACCACTCAATAAGTGAAATGTTACAAAAATTAAGTCCATTATCAAGCATAAGCAAGTATTTTAAATCCAATACGTTGACATCAACGGGAGTGTTCACATATACAACTGTTTGCATATACGCCTTTCTCAACGCGACATTGCTTTGGAAAATTGTAAAATTATATCGAACATAAATCCACGCCGAGAACAATGTCTTATTTACGCCATCGACATTGAAGGGTCTTATACGAGGTGTCATTTAGATTTACGGCAGAATTACAATACTTATGAAATATCAACAAATCTTTTTAAATTTTACTTTTGTATTTAAGTAATTGAATAACCTATTATATTAATTACTTTTGTAATACAAGTCATTTTGTGAAAAAGCATACGTTACATCTGATGATAAGCGGTGAGCTATTTGCCCACTGCATACTCCCAACCACGGAGACTTACCAACTTCGATCTGATGTACCATAGACACGCGTTCTCTAACAAAAAATCGCGTTAAATAGTGGCACTACGTAATGTTACTGCTCTACGTGAATTCATTTAAAAAGCCATTCTAATGATAAACAAGACCATATAATTATGAATGTCCCTCTAAATATATATTGTATGTTGAGTTGTGGGGTTGAACGTGGGGATAAAATCACACCCCATGAAGCTCGGTCTACCCTACTCACCAACAGTAACTCGACACTATCTAATATTACTATTCAGCTGCGCTCTTCTGATGATTAGAGGTACACCTCCCAGCACTTCGTTAATTTCCGAGAGATAACTTTTTATATTTTTCAATTTTTATTTTACACAAATCCTTTTTTAAAGATTTTTCGTGCGTTTTTTGACGTGATAATGTCTTATAAATCGATGAAAGCCGGCTGCACGCACGAAAAAGCATGACTCATAGTCACGTTGAGCTGCAGCACCTGAGCCGAGCGTGCAAGCGGGAGCGCGGAATAAGCGATAGAGAGGCACGATCGGCCTAAGCGTTCGTTTATTGACATTGATTTGATTTTAGTTTATTTCTATAACTAATTGTTCGTGATTATATTTAAAAAAATTAAATTAAATTTGCAAAAACTGTAAATAATATTTGAAAATTAAAAATTAATGTTTTAACCAGAGTTTTAAAAATATTGTGTTTTCTTATGACGTTATCACGTAAAATTATCGTTCCTAAACCGACTTTACAGACAACCAATATTTTTTAGTACATTCTCGTGCACCAACGAGATCCAAAAACTTATTGAAGTCCACAAGGTTCACACTTTTCGATCAAAATGGAACCCCAAAAAATACAATTTTCAATAACGAAACCGCCAATATCCCCTTATAGACGCTTCGCAGGTTATTATTAAATGTTGCATGTATTAAAATTTACAACAGATACCACCCCCACTTATTGTGATGTCGATTTTATTGAGGATCTAACGGCACAATGTTCATGGATTGTAAATTTTTATATCTTGGATTGATATTGTAATGGCAACATTGTCAGTTTTTTTTCTTGTAGATAATGTTTTCGATTCCTAATTGGAAAATAATGTTCTGAATTCAAACTTTTTTCTATATTGGTACATAAATACTACTGTTTCTGTGGTAAAGTGCCTCACATTCTGAGACTTCCAACTTCCTTGGTAAAAAAACAGAATTAACCAGCCTGTAACTTCACCTGTGGTTTCTTAGAAAAAATTGCTGTCTCTCAAGAGCTGGGCATTTTCAGAGTTAAGTAGCATACTCTCCGACTTATAGTACAGTCTGGTTACCATAGTACAAGCTCTGCCTAGTTTGGGATCAGACGGCCGTGTGTGAGATGTGTCAAGTTATTAATTATTACTAGACATCACCTGACGGTCGAATATCTGCCGTTCCAATGTCTTGTTTTACCAGTATAACTGGAACTGTCGTTGTTATAGATTTTCAAATATATGCTGGACATCTTTACCTTTAAGTATTTTTAACTTTATAGCACATATTTTTTAATTTTTTATCCTTCTTCACTTCTTTTACATATAAACTGTTCGTGGGAGAGCCGTGCCTCGGTACGTATCAATGGGCCAGCTCGATTGGAGTGAAACCACGGCCACAGAAAACTGGCAGTGAAGCAGAGTGAGTGAGTGAGGTTACTGGAGGCCTTAACCCTTCCCTCTCCCTCTCTTCCCTCCTCTCCCCCTCTTCGCCCTTTCCCCTACTTCCACCTTAAAGGCCAGCAATGCACTTGTGACTCTTGAGTTGCAGGTAAAACATAAAAAAAACTTTAAATGTTCCAAATTTCACATTCCTGTCTGTACGCGTTTGCTTAAAAAATGCCTACAAAGAATTTTCTCCTCACGCATTAATAAATGGATATTATAGAATGCCATAACAGGTATTTTGTTAAAGTCCAGGATTGGATAATATCTTCGTAATATCTTAAATTATCCAATATGTAAGTACGTTCAGCAATAATTCCTTAACACATCAACCAATTTAAGAGATCAAACTTTTTTTTTAAATTTTTGAGTTGGCTGCGAAACGGGCTGAGGGTAATTGTTGGCTTTAAAAGATAAATTAAATTAAAATTCCATATCCTAACTTTGAAAATTTGTAAAATATAGTAACTCCCGAATAGAATTAACTCAAAATCCAATCCCAGATTAACACAAAAACACTACAAATATATTTATTTTTATAGCTTTTCATCCAAACAATGACGTTCTTACGACCTATTCTGAACAAAAATCGGCCCAATAAAGAAGAAACTCACAAACAGAGTCACAAATCGCTTTTATCTCTTATCTATCAAATAAAATCCATATCCAATTTCAGTAAAATAACGTTGTTAACACGTTTTCTTATCTCAGAGAGCGATTGTCGAACAAAGATTGAACCAATTTAACAAAAGCAATGTATGAATGTGTAAGCCCTTACTTATGTTACTCCCGATCAGTCAAGACAATTTACAGGATTCATCAGAATCCTGTAAATTGTCTTGACTAAAATTGGCATGTAGGGATATTAGTTTCGAAGTCTAATTAACTAGTCTACATAATTGTAAAGAAGTTACTAGTTTCTTAGTTAAATTACTAAGAAACTTGTAACTTCTATTCACGTATGTTCACAAGTATGTTGTTTAGATTGTGGTTTCATACTGTTAGGTAAGTGTTCTGACTCAGCTTGTGTCTTCGTCATGCCAGTAATTTTTTAAATTTTAAAGATGCTGTGAAATAGTTATTAGAAATAGCATTTTTACGGGAGTTAGCGCAATCAATAGGTATTACATACCTTTGAATTGTCTGACGTTTCGATCGGGTTGCCTGTGGCCAGTCAGCCTGACCTGACCAGAGCCACGGCCATGATTAGTTATATAGCTTGTTTTGTTTGTTAAGCTTTAACGCCTTAACTACCAAACCGATCATCATGTAATTTTGCATACACATTGGAAGATATACAGAAAAGAACATAAGGTACCTTTCATCTCGAAAAAAATAACTATTTCTAAGCGATAGATTGATTGCCAAAATCTACATTAAAGAAAGTGAAACCGCGTGGAAAGTCTATATCTATTATATCCGCCAAAAACATTCGGGTACAGAAATCGAGGTTAAAATTGAAGCTTTTAGATTCAACGTACCGTTTCTATCGAAAAAAACAAACGCGTGAAAGGACAAAATATACACAAGTTTTTAATAGAAACAGAATAGAAGAAATAAATTTATTTATTTTTTGGTTTGCTGACGGTTGTCGTACACATACTTATTCTAAATGTGCAACCATTTATGAGAAAACAACACAAAATTACACATATACCCTGTTAATCGTCCCGATTGATTGGCAACAATCAAAGCTGCTAGTAGGGGCCCACGCGTGTCTTTTTTGTTCGATATATATCTACTAGGGGATCGATGGAGGGTGCTTTTAAGGGGAAGATCTCCAAATGGCTTATACGAATATGCTAATATTGTTGTATTTTTTGTTCTCTTTGTAGATTGAGTGGAAATGTTTTTGTGGTATAATAAGAAATAATGCTAGATATTGATATTGAGGACGATGCTAAAGGAGTATATGTTTGTATGGAAGTCTGTTTCAATACTGTGGAAGAACGAGTGTTATGTCCCTCCAACAAAAAGGTCATCTCCTTATGTCGTAGGGACATCTTCCGATCAGGCGAGGTGATCAAGCCTTGCGGGCCTCTGCCCTACGATTGATGTTTGGAGGTTATATATTATAATATATACTTATTATCGGTGTGAGAACTTTTAATGTGCGATGTAGGATCAGTAATTACTACGTAGTGCAGCTCTTCTTTGCTAGTTGATGTTTAAAGGTTTTATATCTTCTAAAAGATCGTTTCAGCATTTCGTAAAACGTCGAATAATTATAATGCATTCATTATATTCGTCACTCAACAACATTAACTAATTAATATTTCATAACGCCTAAGCGCGGATCACTAAACCCAGTATGTCAATTTGAACACAAATCCGATTCGCATCCATCACCAATCGCAGCATTAGCGTTAGCGCATTAATTAACAATTAGCTGGACGCGCGTCAAAGCGTCCACGCGTCCACGCCACACGCGGTCTGAAGGGTAACAGGACGAGGTCTCACTGACAGCGATTTATTTGTAAGAAACACATAAACGTGTTACCGGTGTTACACATACCGTTGACAGCTACGTCAAGACTTTCCGTGTGTTTAAAAGGTGCCAATATTATAATTAGAAGTATAAGTCTAAGAAAGGTGTGTTATTAAAAAAAACTGTATATTGGACCTGCCAATTCTCGCCAATTTCTACTTGTTTATACCCCTCTCAGTTCAATACGAGCCGATATCTGTATGCCATTAAGCTTACACTAGCACCACCCTCTACTTAGTGAATATTACTTACAGCTGTTGGAATATGTCTCCTCACTTTTATTTAATTTTCCGTTCTTTGTAAAGTAGACTATTCAAACTGTCCTTACATCGCTCACAATGGGACCATATCATCCCTTTGACGTTTCGGACGCGTAATGAAGTTTGCGGCGTGAGGTTGTCAGCGGAACACGGTGCTGACATGGACAGCGACACCGGACACTACCCGGATACCATATTGTGTCCAGCTGCAGAGATTGGTTGTGAAAAATTGGTATATCATGCGATGGTTTGTTTGTCAGAAGGGTTTTAAAAAACAAAATGTTTGAATTTAGGGATGAATGAACTAATTTAACTGATTTGACTTAAAACATATATAAATATACAAAGAATACAATACAATAATCTTTATTGTACACCATAAAACAATATCTCATAAATTTTCTAATAAAGCACTATATTTTCTATGCAATAAATATAAAAAATATCATCCTCCGCGCCTTTTCCCATCTAAGTTGTCTAACTATGATACGACCCAGCTTTAATATTTTGCGTGAAGTGACTGCCATCAGACCTCCACAACCCAAGTACTAGGCCATATCTAAGTTTTGTAGTTAGACCAGGTTGTCGGAGTTTTTAAGGCTCCAACTGCCCATAACGAATGCCACAGATATTTGTATGGCACTTGGGACCGACGGTTCAACGTGCTCTCCGAGGCACGGAGGGGTCTCAATGTATTAAGAATGGTCACCTATCCTAGACTGACGTGGCTAGTATTACTTAAGTTTGTAATGTGCTAACCTATTCGGTTACCAGTTAACCACGAGCCCCAATATATATTTATCAAAAATAAATAAAGATAATAAAGATATTTCGTTGTATCCATGTGTTTTCCAGTAAAGAATGACTTTTCAGACTTTTCAGTAAAGTTCTTACCAAACTAAGTAAGTAAGCGACAGGTCTTTCCAAGTCAGGTTTTCTCGCATGTCTTTGATTACTATAAAATACTAGCAGCGCCCCACAGTTTCATCCGCATAAGTCCCGATCCCATAGGAATATCGGGATAAAAAATACTGCACTATGCATTAATCCAGGTCTCCAGTTATCTACATACCAAGTTTAATCGCAATCGGTTCAGTGATTTTTGCGTGAAAGAGTAGCAAACATCCATCCAAACATCCATTCATCCAAACTTTCACATTTATAATATTAGTGGGATAATTCATGGCAGTAATTCAAATCAAATCAGTGAGCCTATTGCAGTCCTCGGTTGGTCTGGCATGTACCAATGTAGTAACACCGGGTCTTCAGGTCAGCTGTCTACCAGCTGGCTGGAAGTAATGATTCTAAGCTAGTAATATACCATTGTAAACTATTTGTGCATTAAAAATAAAATTGATCGTATTTGTCTGTCAGATAGATAATACAGAGGTCTGTTCTTTCCTACGATTTTCCCGCTTGAGGCCCTTCGAAAGCGACCCTGCATTCTTTAAAATGTATTAAATATATGCTTATGCAGAAGACAGAAACAAAAAACAATTAGAAAAAAAATAATACATGGCATAACCCTTCAATACTCGTTCTATTTCTCTTCGACTTCCAATCGTTCATCCGGCTTTAAAATCCGTACACATTTTATCGCAATCATTTCTTATGAAAGCCGCAGTCGACAGTTCGCCTCATCGATCGACTCGAAGCAAATAGATCGTGACAAATTTTACACTCGCATGCTTGACGTTGTTTTATGGCTGTCTTAATTCTTTGAGTGGTGCAAGTTTTAAACTTATACAATCAGCTAAATATTTTTAATATTTTTTGTATAAATAAAATAGTAACCATTTCTCATTAAGGCCTTAGTGCAATGGAAGTATAGGCCTGTTTTAATCGCTCGGAGTTCAAAATATCACAAGAGATATGTCTAAAATTAAACTAGAAGTAGTAAAACGTGGTTATCGGCAGGCATTATTACAATTACGACATGAACTACAAAATGACAGATGTTTGCATCTATTGATTAAAATTGCTAAAACGTAGATTCGTAGAATAATAATATACCAGACTAGTTAGTTGGTCCCGTGGCAAAAGTTGGTTGGCAAAATTTGTCCGACAAGGAAATCGAACACGTTACCTTATAATGTGTTCGATTTCCTTGTCGGACAAATTCATTATTATTGTATTTTTGAAATTATATAGTAATACAGAATCTAGTTTATTCACGCCAAAGTCTTTCATATGGACCACTCACATACTCTTCCCACTGTCGAAGTTTAAAGACCTTTTTAAAAATGTATTCCGATTGTGAATGCAAATAAAAAGTTTTATTTTATTGGATGTGGTAGCTTTAGAGTCTTTTAATTTTAAATAACCCGTTAATAACAGCCCAAGTCGATTTAAGCTATGAAGTATTTTGTTTATGATATTTTTTATAGTGACTGTAATGTTTCTTGAATATAAATTAATTTGAGCGAAAGAGGCTTGTTCAAAAAAGCCTTTGGTTAACCAGACTGTACTGTGACGAAATAAGTAAGTTGTCGACATTTTGTAAAAATTCCCTGGTAGTGTCGTATAAACAGTCGTAAAAACTAATCTCACTCTTGTAAATATATGTCAGTATATAGTGTTTATACACGTTAAGTAATAAATATACGAGTTAGAGAGGTAGATATAGATTTTTTTAGGGCAACATAACTTTATCTGTTACATCCGTAGATAAAAAAATATATTTCTTCTATTATAAAGACGTTGGTATTGGTATTGGTATAGGGCTCTGTTTCCGAATTTAGACTCATAGACGGTTCATTACGCGTTCGGATAAGCTGACTAGTTGAGCCAGCCTAGCTCCTTCCAGAAGCACAAAAGCCTTCTGGGGCGTTCACAGGCTTCTAGAAGCGACCTATCAAGATTTTTACGGTTTTACGTATAATTTAAAGCTTTAATATTATTTCTAGGGTATACCTGGGGATATATCCCTTGCAATAAACCTACTTGTGACGGAATACCGTGTAGTTTTAATCGGATCGATTCCAACACACCACTTCACCGTTAGCTCCGGTGAAGTGATGACCCGTGGGGGCTTCCAAAAGAAACAAAAATGCAAAAAAACTACCTATTCGACACCTGGTACCAGTTGCAGTCACTATAATGCCACTGTCAAACAACTGATTAACATAATAAAAACTAATCTTGAACTATTTTATACAGTTCATTTTAACTAGCAAATTTCTTAATCAGTAAAGCGGTTCCTCGTGCCTTTAGCAATATCACTAACTCGTTGTAAGACCTACCTCTGGACTGAAAAGCTTCTGATGCTCTATTTATCATCAGAAACACAACACTATGTTAGAATAGTCGATTAACGGCTAAGAAAAAATGGATGTTTGTTGATTGGACCCATTTTTCTTCTCTTTTCAAATAACCTTCCTATTGGAGTGAGAAACTTTAAGTGCACAATAAAAGTAAAATTAAACCTGTTATCAATCCGTAATAATTTTTCTCAAAATAAATACAAGATAACAACCTCTCCTGCTTCTTTTCGGGAAGGCTCATAAATAAAACTACCACATTCCGTACATTCGTACCTCGCACAATTGCAGATGATATACAACCCTGCTCAGCTCTTATTGAGACGCGAACGGATGAAATATTGGACGCGGGCATTACCCGGATCCGACTTTGATCCAGTGATAAATATGGTGCGAATGTGACGGTCTCAAGTACCCCGGTGCCAACGTATCGGGAATTTTAAACGAGTGTGTTTTTTAGGGTTACTGTGAATAGTTTTTTTTATTGTGTGAGTGACGAGTTACTCTGCTAATTAACGATTGATTTTAATGTGCGTTGTTCATTATTTAACTACTTCTACTTAAATAAATAACATTATTTAATTAAAAGTACCATTAAGCCAAAACGGACCTTAAATAAGTAATATACATTTGATAGGTTGTTTGTGTTTATAATAATAATGATAAAATAAGAATTGTCAAATATGAATCATTTATAAGTAATAATAATAACTTGAGACACCTCACATACGGCCGTCAAACCCCAAATTAGGCAGTCTCTACTATGATAATAATAATATACCTCTTTATTGTACACCAAAAAATATTACAAAAAGTAAGAATAAAGCAATATTATGCAGCTAGTACAATTTTTGTCGGCTTTGTTGCACTGTGGCAATCTTTTCCTATGGTAACCAGACTGCTGATAAACATACTCATATATCACTATAATAAAATACATTTATAAAATACAATACAAACATATTATAGATAAATTACACGCAGACACGTAACAAATTATCGAGTTCATCACTTTTGTCCTGGGTGGGAATCGAATCCACCACCTCTGGCTCAACAGTTAGGATCACTAACCACTAGACCAACAGGCCGGTCGATAAATAAAAATGCAATAAGCCAACTGCGTAAAAAATAATTTTTAAAATTTTAAATTAAGATAACGTACGCCTCTGACTTCAAAGTTTTATTATTAAATGATTACATAATAATTTGTATTCTTCTTATAAGTAGTTTTTTTTTATTTCAAAAGAGAAAGCCCATTCATGGTTTCACTTTTAGACGTTCGCGTAATTATTTCAAATGTTAAAAAAAAAATGATTTTAATGTGAATTTTCGACCCTGACTCTGTTCTTTTATATTTCAGATAATACTCAGTGCAGGCTTAATAATGCAGTTACACATATGTGACGCAGTAAAAAAATGTGAAACTGATTTTCATACTCAAATGGCCATTCTCCTTTCGATCTTAATTTTAAAAGAAGAAAAATTTATCCGCTTCAATTGTCATTTTGTCTAACCAGTATACCCTACCCTTTTTATGAACCGATTGACAACTTTTTGATTAATCAATCGGAGGGATAAAGAATATCTGAGAAATATCGAGAAATTTCTTAGAAACACAGCCCTTCTTAGCAGCCTTCTTTGAATAAAGATAAATAGTAATCGATCGATAGGTTATTAGGGTATTTAATTACGCGGATAGCGCTGAAGTGAGGAACCGCCACATGGATTGATCCCTACTTTGGACAATAATTTATGTGATTCACAGATAGTTTTTCTTCACCTGTATAGTTGTTTTTAGTATGGAAGGTTGTTAAAAGTGAACTGCAAAGATGCGGGGTTCTTAGTGATGAGAAGTTTGGCTGGATATTTAGAACGCAAATGAATCAAAAACTAAAATATTTCGTAACAAATGCAAAGCCTTTATTCAGGAAAACATACCGTTAGGAAATATGAAACCAGCTCTTTGTAACAAAACACTTATGTGTTTCTTGCCTCATCACTGTGTGCTACGGGACGATTCCACGATTGAACTACGAATTTTCATTAGAAAAAAATCTGTATTAAAGTTGGAGATCATTGCATTTTAATATATAAAAAGTAAAGATAATAATCTTTTGGAATGATGAAAAATGAAGTATGATGAAGGTAGATATGAGTCATTTAAAAACGTCTTCTTTCTAAATGGAATACAGAAGCTTTTATTAAAAGCCATTTTTTCCAAACCATTAAGATTACCAAACAAGCCGTGACAACCCACAAAAATCCACGACTGAAACATCGGCTTTTTCGTCTTACTAAGAAAATGTCTAAAACATGTTTTAAAGTCTGTGTAACATATACTTAAAGATGGATTGACCTCCTTATATTGGATTTTTTCAATTACTGGTAGTTGTTTCTTAAAAAAAAACATATTAAAAGTTCAAACAAAGGTCAGTAATGTGAACGTGACATCTCCAGTTGTGGATAAGTTCATAGGTTGAGTTAGCTACATTCAATTTAGTATGTTTGGGGGTATTTAAGTGGTATGAAAAATCAACGTTAGACTGCTGACAAATCAACATTTTTTTTAAATACATATAACTTACTAGCAGCACCCCGCGGTTTCACCCGCTTAAGTCCCCATCCCGTAGGATTATCGGGATAAAACAGTAGCCTACGCGTCAATCCAGGTCTCCAGCTATCTACATACCAAGTTTCATCGCAATCGGTTCAGTGGTTTTTGCGTGAAAGAGTAACAAACATCCATCCATCCATCCATCCAAACTTTCATATTTATAATATTAGAGGGATTAGAAACCAGTACAAATAGGCGTAGCTCAGTTAACTGTGTAGTATGGTCTCGCAGTGGGTCAAACGTGTGTGTTGGTAAAGTCTTCCACGAAGCTCAAGCGATCCGTATCAACAGAAAGACAGAACTTCGCATGTAGTACCTACTCTCCAAACGCGATATTTTGCGCGGTGTGAATCTATGATTATAAAAGAAGATATTTTGCGCGGTGTGAATCTATGATTACAGAAGAAGAGAACAGAAAGAAACTTGTGTAATTCCTAAGGGTACACTTACAAAATACCACTGACCACTGACTCATCCAGTCCACTACTACTAATACGGTATTAGACTGTCAAATCAGATCCTCTTCGTCCAAAATGTTTGTAGAAATGTCTATAAAATCTTATTACTTTAAACGATCAATTCTTGGAAACGGCTCTAATGATTTTGGTGAAATTTTGTATACAGATAAAGTTTTGCATTATTTTTAAGTTTAACTGCATAGTTGTATTTCCTATAAAAACGCAATTTAATAAAAAAAAAACGATTTTACAAAAAGCTACCGAGCAAAGCCCGGCCTCCCAGGTAATAATTAGTTATGACCTCATACCTTAACTATTGCTAAATCGTTGACTTTTAAAATTTTGTTTAACAATTTAAAAATAATGAGTAATTTAAAAACTGTAAACTATATAGCTTTTCACCGTCTTATGTCATACTTAATTTCATAAGGGCTGTTTAATAATTTATTTTAACCACAGGAAACCATCATATTTATCTAGTACACTACGGAGGATATAAAAGCCCTCTTAAAATTCTTCTTAGCTCAATTAGAGAGGGTTATAAAAAGATGATTTTTGGAACAAAGTTCCTTATCGCACGGTGCGCTTCAGACGCACGGCGGATAGGGGCTAGACGGAAAAAACTGTTAGCGCAACGAAAAATGCTGACTCCGAGTTCATTTATTCTATTTTCGATATCTGTGGATTCTGCGCGATACTATATATATATATATACACACGATACTATTTATCTACATATTAGTTCGGGCAACTGTAACAGATGGCGCAATTCGAATTACGAGTTTTTACAATATTTACTATCATCATCGTCAGCTTGGCGCCAACTATCCCGGTCTTGGACAATCCGCAACCATCCTCTGCCAGCCACATTATTCAGGTCGTAAATCATTACTCTCATTTTAGTAAATTTTGATACAATTTATCAATCCATTAAATATATATATATAGCCAAAGAAAGTCTGTCCCTCCCGGGTGCCCAATGGCATGGGGTAGGCAGATGTGTATTGATGGCCAACCTATTCTCGTCTACCGGGTACTGTCCCAGGCTCCTTATTGCTGCTGAAAACCCCTGAAAATAAAAATCTACTAAAGTTAACGCCTGTTAGGAATTAACAAATGAGTATTTAATTTAATTAGTATATTTAAATAAAACGATTTAATGAGTTTTTACTAAATAAACCACATATACAGATGTGCGGTCGTACATTCTTAATCTTCTCATGGTGTGACAACACTGGGCCCCTCGTTTTTAATATCCTCTGTATAATAAATAGGTTAACATTCCCTTTATGAAGGAAAAACCTATTAACGAACGGCAAATGTATCAGGGGTCCTATTTCGAAGATCGTCTGCATTTTTTATGATAGAGATATTTTCAAGTACGATATTTAAGAATAATATTTCCGTGGCTGGCGTGAACACATTGACATGTCGACTTCTATGGTTTATTTTTGGCTTAATACTTCCTACGCATTAGGAATTTATGTGAAAAAAATTTACAGTTTCAAATATACATAAATTTTGGAGCAATTGACTTTGGAAATATGTTGACATCTCGCATTTAACATGTCTAACTTTACAAAATCTCATGTCAAATTAGCGATTCACATGATTTTGTGAATGAACATAGATATTTTCTTATATCAACTTACACTCAGTCACCAAAATAATATTCGTTATTTGAAATCTAAACATACAAAAACCGTCAAAACTTAAAAATGGCTACCCTGAAAAATAGCAATTTTAGACAGGTCAACATATTCACGCCAACCACGGATTTATCGGCATGTTCCAGTTGTGTATCAAATTACTTCAACATTTATATTGTATGGGCACTGAATCATATTTCGTTGCTTATAATGGACAAATACTCATTCAAATTTAGTTGAAAATATTCTAATCAATAACATTTCCAAATATTGCCATGTGTAATAAATTAGTTTTGTTAACTTTGATATTTGTCATTGATAAAAGAGAAACAATTTACTTAGTCTTAGCGTGCGTTTGTCAGAGGACGCAATTTTATTTTTTAGATATGAAGCGAGGGTTAGTGTAAAGTTAAATCCAAGTTTGTGGGGTTGCAACCCTTGTCCCACGGCCGCCATCTTGGAAAAAGAGGTTCAAATGGTTTTTATGGTTTATCTGCCAAACTATAGGTCTCACCAACCCCACAAACTTGGATTTAACTTTACATTAACCCCCCCTTCATATCTAAAAAATAAAATTGCGTCTTCAGACAAACGCAATCCCAAAAGTAACTTTTCAATGGACTAACTTGTTCATTCAACAAACAAAACCAAAACAAAATATAAGAGCCAAGATAGCTAATTTGTAAGATTACAGAACGGCCGTATTCTGTTTGCTACATTACCAGTAGAAAATAAAATTTTATAAAAATAGTATTAAGTATATTAAAAGTGAATTAATGAAATTTAATATATTTAGATAATATTACAGGTGACATTACCAAACTTCATTCTATTACGAGTAGCACTGCCATGGCCTCCCCAGAATATTGTGTAAACACCCCAAAGCGAAATGCGACAAAATAAAATATCTATTACTATTAAGGATAATGACGAGCCTTCTTAAACATGACTTAATATCAGTTGGGAAAAATATTACGCTCATCAGCGGGGCTCAGTGTTCCTTTTTTAAAAAGAGGATATTTTCGTGTGCGATATTTCTTGTCAATGTCATTAATTGATAATGATGGCGAATGATGTTGATGATATTTTACTTTTGTATTTTCGTTTTTTTTTTAAATTATATTATCACACTTCAAATGCCATGGAAATCGTGTCATAGCTCGCTTCGGATTTGGAGAAGGAATACCAAAAAGTGTTTTACTGACAGCATTATATTTTAAAAAGAGGTTCCCTACTACCGATATTACTAACACAGGCACAAAGCCATTACCAACGTCACATAAGATTTCATATGAAATCTTGTTTTTGACGTGTGTGTACCTTCTTTTACCTAATTGGGTGTAATGGTGACACAAACCGACAACATCCACAAGGAGTTCCGTCACAAAGTCTTATTGCAAGAGTATGAAATCTAGAATGGAAATACCTTCCTTCTCAAATGCACGGAACAGGTCGCGTCTTCTTCTCGCTGCTTCTGTTAGGGCAACGGGTAATCCTGTCCATCGCCCTCAGACTGCTCATGGAGGCTGGAGATAGTTTTGCACCCTCTGGGTCTTGGTGCGTCTTCTGCGCGATTGGAGGGTACTAGTTTTCTAGCTTCTAGCTTTTGCGAGAACGTCGCCACTTTTTAACCGACTTCAAAAAAGGAGGAGGTTCTCAATTCAACTGTATGTTTTTTTTTATGTTTGTTACCCCAGAACTTTCGGCTGGGTGAACCGATTTTGATGATTCTTTTTTATTTGAAAGCTGGTACTTTCCGCGTGGTCCCATTTCAATTTGGTTTAGTTCTGACAATGGCGTCCATGAGAAACCCATATAAGTCTTTTATGGAGTAGCTTTTTTTGAAGTCGCTTTTTAAAAAAAAAAATGTCTATGAATAATCTAAACCAATAACAAGATTAGTTGTTAAATATTCGCCCGATTTGTAAAACCTTAACAAAAATGATGATACAGAACAATCTAAATAATTATAATTTTAATAGTTCATTGCTTGAGATACTTAAGTACCTACTTTAGCTAATGAATAGAGTACTTAGAGAAATATCAAGAATATTCTAGACCTAACTGATGTATATAAAGTTAGATCTTTATGAATTATATAGGGTGTATTTGAAAAAGGAACATTTACTTAAATCACTGAAAGGGTATGACTCTAGCATGCAGTTACAATAAGAATTTTTGTAAAAAAAAATCCAGGTATTTTTGCCTCCGTTTTTGGTAAAATTAGACGGAATGTGTAAAGATTTGAAATCGTACACATTTTTTTATTTTGGAATGAATCTTTGACTGGCCTGTTGGTCTAGTGGTTGGTGACCCTGACTGCTAAGCCAGAGGTCCTCGGTTCGATTCCCAGCCAGGACAAATAATTGTGTGATGAGCACGATAATTTGTTCTGTGTCTGGGTGTAATTTATCTATAATATGTTATGTATTTAGAAATATATAAGTATGTTTATCACCAGTCTGGTTACCATAGTACAGGCTCTGCCTAGTTTGGGATCAAACGGCTGTGTGTAACATGTGTCAAGTTATTATTATTATTATTCATTCCGTTACTAAAAGACTGATTCCGAAGTATGGATTTTGTCAGTAACCTTATAAATACCTTAATACCTGAGAAAATACAGATGAAAATGTACCTTTTTTTTTTTTTTTTTTTTTTTGTTGACGGGGTGGAAAATCCCTTCGGATCTCCGGCTCCTCGGGGACGCAGGAGCCAGGAGTATGTGGTGTTTCCACTAAAAACCACCCCGACAGCCGGTCTCAGGCGCCCTGTTCCAGGGAGGACCTGGACCATGTTATTTCAGGTCCCCCCGGATCGACGCCGCGCCTATCCAAGCCCTATCCCGGGGAAAGCAGGCTTCCCCACGCCTATCGGCCTAAGATGAAAATGTACCTAATGACTAAAGTACCTGTACTTTAAATATTAATTTAAAAATATTAATTACTTAAATTAATTTATAATATTTTTCATTTAACATTTTTCTATTTTCACTAATATAAATAAATAATATGAATAAAAATAGTTAAAGTTAGTATATTATGTGGAAGCATTACTTGCTTTAAGCTAATAAATATTTTTAGTATTGTTGCGTAACTGCAAGATAAATGTAAAATATTAATAATATAGAATAATAACTGTTATTATTACATATTGTTTATTGCAAAATGCAAAATGTATTTCCTGTGAAAGATCCAAATTTAACAAAAAATCATGTACCTACCAAGAAAAACATCAAACGTACAGTGTTAAAACGGTTATAAAAAAAAATACTTGCACATCGTACGCCCTGGAACAAAATTCTCAAAAAAAGAAATTAAGTCCTGGTCCACATCGACGCTGCAGGAACGAAAGAGAAAAAAATAAAAGTAGCCGCTAACGACAATAGTTCGGGAACAATCGTTTGTCATCCGTCTGTATTACGCTGACTGTATCTTTACGCCTCAATAGTAACTGTAGCGTCAGCAAAAGAGTCATAAAAATATTCTAATTTTTTTTTTTATAAAATTAAGATCTATACTTCGTTGCCTTGTAATAATCCATTTATGGCCGTTTTGTAGTAATGTTTATGGCAGTTCTTTTTGTAAAAATAGTGTAGGGTAGAAATTAAATTTTTATGCAAATTTACCACATTTACCCATAAGGGTTACAAATCCTGTATTTTAGTCCCCCTGTAAAGTTCTACCGTTTATTGGATCAAATACCTTCAGTCTTATTACTGAGAATTTCTCATCGGAAATATCTAATTAAAATATTAGCAAATCGAACCCAGAATTACACTGTCGACCTTATGGCATGAGACGGGGAAAAGTAAATCCTTTTTTAAACCGACTTTAAAAAAGGAGGAGGTATAGAACCTCCTCCACTGTATATTTTTGTTTTATGACGGATTACTCAAAGGCGCCTGGATTGATTTGGAAAATTCTTCCTTTGTTTGAAAGGGTATACTTTCCAGGTTGTCTCATGGTCATTAGGTCAGGATCTGACGATGAGATTCTGATCTGATTTAGGTATTTTGAGGAGCATTGAAGTCGGTAATATTTTTTTTAAAAGATAATTATCCTTTTAATTGTTTGTGTAAGCCAGTGGCCAAAACCCATAGAACCAGTAATTCAATAGAACTCAGTGAAATACTGGCATTGTCTCCTCCCCTTTAGTATAGCAAGGCATTTGATGACTGATCCAGGCGACGTTATTTTGATCTAGTACAATATCATCTTTTACATGCACTGGGTATGGCATTAAATAAAGAATGTAATTCTTGACAGATCGCAGCTACCTTCTTAAGATTGGTCTCAAAAGCAGGGGTATTTGCGGTACCTTGAGCATATGACACGTATCCTTTAGTCTATTCTTAGTGCATTAGCACTTGTAAGGAATCCAAGGAAACTGAATCTTTATTCTGATATTCAGACTGTCAAGCTGTGTGTATGAAGTATCGAAAATAAGGTAATATTATTGAAGCAATGGGTGCAGAACCCGTATACAAAAGGTCCAAAATAGGGTCTTAGTCATACAATTTCACAGTACGGACGTTGACGAGTCCCCACAATCCAGACATTAATTCGTTCATAGGATGTAAGTCAATTCCGGATTAGTTCAATCAGCTTCACACACAAAACTCTTCTACTCGAATTAAGAGTCCAATATCAACAGGTAGCTTTTTAAGCTGAATTCCAGCTTAACGGATAAAGTTAACAACGTGTAAGTGACACTACTGGTATTGCGAGTATATAGGTAACTGTTTACCATCAGACGGGCTGGTATGCTTGTATGCTAACTTTATCGTCATCAATCAGCCTATTGCAGTCCACTGCTGGACATAGGACTCTCTCAGCGTGCGTTATAACACCCGGTCCTCAGCCAATTTATCCCAGCTACCTTTCTCAGGTCGTCAGTCGATCTGGCTGGGGGATCTTCCGTTTACTGATTCGCAGTCCCCACTCTATGACCGTTAGTATGCTGAGTAGAATAAAATAAAATGTTGCTGTTTGTCACGCGACACCGTACGCTCTCCCACTCCAAAACCTCGCACCCTATACCACCGTCTCACCCCGGCGCGACGATATATAAGGCGTGTGCACGCGAAAAACGTCCTCTTACGTCCCAACCTTCCCATCACCGGCCACCCTACGACCAAAGCCTCTGGAGACTCTCACGCCTTGAGCCTAACTCTGTTCATATCTAAATTTTGTTTGTAATAGTTCTAACAAGTTTAATTATAAACTGTGAAACCTAGTCATCTCGTGTGTATTCTCTCCATCATTTAATTACTGGATCAACTACGTGTTCACTTTGCTTCTAATCTTGAATACTGTTCGATCCTTTATAAAAGAGTTCAGGGTACTATATAGTTATATCGAAAAATAGTTAAGATCGCCTAAAATTTATGTATTATGGCGTGCAGAGTATATAATTTCTCTAGAGAACTTATTCTTGGAGCCCATTTAAAGCTTTCTTAAAAATTCTACTTTTAAACTTTGACAACTTTGTTCCGTAGATTTGTATCAAAAACTACTTCCTAAAGAAATAAGAGGAATTTAGACATTAAAGTTTATGATTTAATTTTAATAATAATAATAAATTGAGACACCTCACACATGGCCGTCTGATCCCAAACTAGGCAGAGCCTGGACTACGGTAACCAGGATGCTGATAAACATACTCATATAAATACATACATATTATAGACTAGCAGTTCCCGCGCGGCTTCGCTCGCGTGTACATAATTATATATTTTGCGCGGAACCCTAATTATTTTTCCAAAATAAAAATAGCCTAAGTTACTATTACTACTACTATTACATACAGATGTATGAGCTTAAAAAAACTATTATTATGATATTACAAACAGACACTTCAATTTTATTTATTTGTATTGATACATTGACAAAACAAATGATCGTGCTCATCACACATTTATTTGTCCTCTGGCTGAGCAGTTAGGACCACTGACCACTAGACCAACAGACTCATCAAATTATATAGACTCATTAAATTATATGAATGTAACAGTCTTTCTATATATGACCACACATCTCAGCATGACACAGATGTGAAAATGTATTCATTTCTGAACATGATACAAAGAGTTGCAAATTAATTATTCTGGGTGTACGACATTGTATTATTTTCTGACCGTATGAGGGAAAACGACATGAGTAAACTTACATCATTATCGAGTGTTTGGTGAACGTATCTTAATCGACGGGGAAAACATTGTACTGTGGTTAACAGGACCCCTACCATTGATATAGTCAGGGATTGGGATAAAACGAATCATGCACCGCGAGTTTACCGATGAGCTATTATCTCCACAAAACAAATATGATATTTACCAATCTAGTCTTGAACAAACCAATGACAGATAAATTTAAAGATCATTTTAGAAAATAACTCCCAAATTAGCTGTTTTCTTTAGTGACATAATAACTACATTTTTAAACGACTTCAAAAAAGGAGGAGTTTCTATGTTCCACTGTATATTTATATTTTTTCTAAACATGTTCACCGATTACTCAAAGATGCCTGGACCGATTAGGAAAATTCATCTTTTGTTTGAAAGGGTATAATTCCCAGGTGGTCCCATGGTCATCAGGATCTGATGATGGGATCCTGGAGAAATCGAAGGAACTCTTAAAAAATTATAGGCATACTTGAAGCGTTATGGGTATTTTGAGGCGCACTGAAGTCGGTGATACTTTTTTTAAAAGATAATTATTGGTGGTTGTGGTCTTTAATACCAGTAGTTACTTTATTATTAAAAAAAACACGTAATAGTCTCGGGTAATGTTTTATCATCATCATGTTATGTTAGTTATGGAACCTTTGCAGCTGAATATAAGCCTCGGATACATTTCTAGTTTCTAATATGTCACTTGAAGGTTAGCAGATTTAAAGCAATAACTAGTAAAGAATAATGTGTAATCATATTGAATGTAACGTTATTCTGTTTCTCTCTAATATGAACCAAAACTTAACCTAGAAGTACATCTTCTTCCTTAAAATAAACGTCACGTCACATATATCATAAATAATGTTTTAGACACAGATATTCTAAATGTACTGTCCAGAATATTAAGCTTTTAGCTTAAAATAAACACTTTAAAAAAATTAAACCGACTTCAAAAATAACTAAGAAAGGGCACTGAAAAATGAAAAATAAATCGATTTCAAACTTGCTGTATGTGGAAATCGCCACAAACCTCCTCCTTCTTCACTATAAACGTCAATGTTGCTTAATTTAAAAAATCATCAAACGCACTACATCTGTCCTTCATTTCTGAGGGTTTTCCTCGTTTTTTCAGATACCATCATCAGATCCGGACTTGGTCCTGGGGAGCATACAACAAAAAATATTTTTGAAATCGGTTTACAGATTACGGAAATATCGGTGAACATACATACCTAAAAATTTAAAAATATATACAGCTGAACATAGAACCTCCTCCCTGAATTCGGTTAATGAGTATCTTTCGAAGTTTGGAACCAAATAAAGTCGTTTGTATCTCAGCAACAATTTACTACTCGCAAGTTTTTCACGCGAAACGTACTGTAGGTGGGTTTTTACGTTGAGTTAGTAGTAGTAGGGCACTGTTAACCCCTCGCAATCTTTGGTACATTATTTATAGAGTAAACTTTGTTATTGTTTTTCGTTATAAGTGGTATAATAATTTATAATATAACAATAACAGTTGAACAAAACTTTGTATCTAAGAACTTATGTTTTTGCTTGATCGGTGATTTAATGTTACTTCGGGATACGGATTTCTTTGGCCGAGAAGTGCTTTTCGATATAAATCAACGGAATGAAGAAATTCTTGTCCAAGTTTTAAGGTAGAATTTAAAAGAAAACTTATGTTGGGAGGAGGTATTCTTTAATGAAGGGGTTCAAGAAAATGTTCAATAAAAAAAAAAAATAAGAATAGGTTTCGCCCGTAGCTTTACACGTGAAAAAAAGGAGTGATACCACGGCCTTAAACAAAACCAGCGTGAAGCAATGATTTTGTTGTGTTTCGCCGAGTGAGGTTACCGGGGGCCCTAAAAGCCCCCCCCCCCCCCTACTCCCATCTTAAAGGCTGGTAACGCACTTGTGACCATCCATCCATCCATCATGTCCATCTGCAGTGGTAGTCACTTACTATCAGGTGTCCTGTCTGCTCGTTTGCCCCCTATCCCTTGTAAAAAAATGTTTTATATGTACCATAACATGATATAACTTTTTTGTACAATGTTATAATAGTGTGTTTATTTTTTTTCTTTTTTTTTTCGTACAAAAAGCCAACTCCTGCGTTAGAAATGACTCTTGTATCGCTGGGGAGTTTAAAAACAACGGACATAAAGAACACCCAGACTCGGGTGGGAATCGAGCCCACGACCTCTGGCGTAGCAGTCAGAGTCACTAACTACTAGGCCATCAGGCCAGTCAGTTGAATGCATCTACGTAGTTTGTGTTTTGTGTATTTGTGATGCCTTTTCTATTAATTTCGACGTCACACATTATTTTTAAAGGTTAAGTATATAAATAGACTCCTGCCATCACTGAAATAGTTCTCCTGTCCAAGTCCAAAATAATCTGTACTATAAACTAATCTCTTTCTCTAAAGGTATGGTTATCTAATACCTTTAAACGAGCAATTCTTGTATATATGTATATATTTAATCTGAATCTCGGAAACGTCTCCAACGATTTTGATGAAATTTTGTATACAGATACAGTTTTGCATTTTAAGTTCAACTGCATGGTTGAATTCCCTGTCAAAACGTATTTAAAAAAAATCAATTTTACTGAAAGCTACAGAGCGAAGCTCGGTCTCCCAGGTACTAAGGAAATTATAGGACACCTACCAATTAACAAAGTTGTTAAGATACTTGATATTGTCGAAAGTTTACGCGAATGTTACACATTGAAATAAAACGTCTACCCGTGACCATGGCTGCTGAAAAGCAATTGAAACGTCGGGATCAGTATAGATAGTAAAATAACACCAAATAAATCGCGATAGAATCCGTGAAAAATAGTTTTATTTCAATTGTTAAGATACTGTTAAAGTTACCTGGTAAAGGTAAGTGTTATATTTCGACTCCAACACCTTTTCTTAATTTTTTTTAATCATTAAATGACGTTAACAATCTCGGTATCATTTCCTATAGAAGTTTTTAAATCACTCCGCATAATTTTAATAGAAGGCTATTTTTTATGTAATTTCTGGTTATAGTACTTCATATAATCGTTCGAGGTTCCCTACCATTTTTAAATAGACGTACAGTTAAAAAATTATCATAAAAATAACTTCAGTCCCAACTAAAAATAAACGCATTAAGACCAACCCTTCGACAGCCGTCACACAATTAAATCAAAAACACACGCGGCATCGTTTATTAAAATTGACAGGCACCACACCTGCGCCGAAGGGTTAACGTACACAAATTGATTCGTATACACTGTGTTATTAAAACATTACACGGTTAAATGTTGCCTTTTGTTGTTGGTGGGGTAGCGACAGAGGGTTAAAAGTGTTAATAATGATCTCTACTGATGTGATGATTTTTGATGCTCAGGATTGTATTGGACAGAAAAATTAAGATTATTCACGCACGTAAATCTGTAGGAAGCCTCAACTGGAGTTGCTTCACTTACTTGGCCAAGATGTAGACAACAGATGCTGGAATCATAACGAAAAAAAATTACGGGCTATCCATCCTAGCACCATCATGCCAATCTGATATTTTTTATAGAGCTACCCAAACAGCCACTTTTCTATCTATTTCGTGGATATCGTGGTTTAGTAAGCATAGAATAGGACCTGAGGATGGTAGATCTGATGGATTGGATGAGAGAAGATTTTTTTAATAAAGAATACTAGCAACGTGGTCACACACTACTAGTATTCTTGTTAACCCCTCCAGCTAAGCTACATGCTTGTGTCAGGAGTGGGTTCACGTACCGGGCGGCGGAGGCGCGCTTACCAGCGCCTCATGCCGCCGTGAGTGTGGCCGCGGGTGGACGGGACGGGTTTTCTCCTCCACCCGCTACAGTGGCCCCGCGTGTGCCTGGACGTCGCCTAATTGAGAGGTTCTAAGTTTTTACCCGGAGGTGGTGCCCGCGCTTTTGCGGGCAGGCGCTAGGGGGGGTCCGGATGTCTTAATAAAAGCTGTTCCCGGATCCCTCCTACTTAAGGCGCAGTACGGCACACCGTGTGGTTTTAGTCGGTTCGATTCCGACACACCGCCCCACCGAAAACCCCGGTGGGGTGACGGCCCGAGGGGGTTTCCACACGCACAAAAAAAAAAAAAAAGGAGTGGGTTCACGTCGGAAGTGCACTGGGTGTGGTTCGAACCCGCAACCACTTGATCGCAAGTCGGACGCCTTAGGGATTACGCTACCACCGCTTCCAACAACAGAGCGATGAACCGATTGATTGAATTTTTTTTTACTGGCCCGTTTCTGTAATTATAACTAGACTTCCGTATTAATATTGGTGTAAGCCATACATACAAATTTATTTCAGACTAGCAGCACTTCGCGGTTTCACCAGTGTATTTCCCGATCCCGTGGGATTATCGAAATAAAAAGTAGCCTATGCGTTAATCCAGGTCTCCAGCTATTTACATACCAAGTTTCATGCAATCGGTTCAGTGGTTTTTGCGTTAAAGAGTAACAAACATCCATCCATCCATCCAAACTTTCACATTTATAATATTAGTAGGATTATCACCGTTTCCCAAAACTATTTGTCTGCTTAACTAATAATTTTTAACTAATACGACCTAAGCAAACATATATAAATAATGTAATTAGTGAGAATTAGCGACTCGTAATAATATAATAATATCGTGGGCTATGGGCCTCCAAACAATATGAAGGATAAATATTTATTAAAGGTCTTGAAAGTGTCCACTATTGGGTCAAAAGCGAGATGCTGGAAGAACGGCCCAAATGGATGCGGTTGCAGGAAATTATAAAAGTTTTGTTAGTAGAAGAAAGCGGTTTTTTGCTTTATTGTTTCAACGAAGATTTCTGACATGACCTAGTTTGTAATTATGTATTATCATTATAAACTTGGTTTTTTACTATACATAACGTGATTGCAAAATGTCTGCTTTCAGCGTGTGATGTGGAAGTTACGTGACCAATATTACTACAAATTGGTTATTCTTTTGTTAAAAAAATATTATTAGATATTATCGGGTCGTTAAACGCTATGCTAAATACCTTCGTTCATTCCTTTTTTTTGCTGAGTGATATTTTCTCTCTTAAATTTTAACATGTCTGATCCTGCAAATTCTAAATTCAAGCCGTCATCATCTACATCTATACTGACAATAAATAAACCAGTGCTCTTCAAATGAAAACTTATTTTGTACATTTTCTGTAGATACCTATATTGGTTTAAAGCCCTTCCATTTCTCCACAACGAAGTCAGACATCTACATCTACACGGAATTTCTGTTCAGAATTTCATGGCTCGCAACTTGGAGCCTGTCTATCAGTCAGTAATGGATACTCAACTCTGTCTTGCCTACATTTTTGTCAGCCATCAATGGAAAGTTTATCAACCCGAAATATTACCACATCCAAAACATCTAAATACTCCATGTATGTGCCACTGGTCAGCGGCGCTAATATATGTAGCCCTCGGGGCGCCCTACTACAGAGCTGTCATACCCTGTTTTATTATTTAACTACCCACTAACACTATGTTTACTTACAGTACACGGTCAGGGAAATTGGCTGGCTTTAGAATTGAGTTCTAAACGTTATGTTATTTATATAATTGCCAACTGCAGAAGCAGGGAAATCTTATATATTTTTAATTAAAAAAAAATGATTCCACTTAATTTTGTTATTGTGTGATTTTTTAGCAGATACAAAAATAGGAAACAACAGATTTCTGCTAGTGTGAAACACCTTCCAAATGGAGTAGTATGATTGATGGATAAAACATTTTCCGGGACGCCGTTTTCAAAAGCTAGCAACACTGTCTCTTCCATACTTGCATGTGTTTAAACAGGTGGGTATTTAGGATTACTTTCCTGTCCGTCTGACGTCTGTCTGTCTCTGACTCGCGCGTCTCGGATCTGACTGTCGCGTGTAGGTACCAACTTAAAATTAAAATTGAATACTTAGCTTATAATCTACGGTCGGAGTTTAGATTTATAACTAGGTGTAACTGGGTTTAACCTAAAACTATATTTAAGCCAATAGTTGTAAACTAAGGCCATAATCACAAATTTAACAAACAACAATTTAAAAGGTTTCGATCGCGTGTATCACTAAGTTAACCCATTACTGTTAACGACCGATACATAATTGCTTTGCAGTAAAGGGTTGAACTGATAGACGCGTGATTGGGCCGTGCCCTTAGAATTAACTAAATTGCCTACTTTGTTATTTAAATACTGTAAACCACGTCATTATGATCTTGCGTATTTTGTACTAAGTTAAGCCTCGGGCTTTCTTTGTAGCAATCCTGTATCACTAATACTTATAAGTGTACATTACAGAATTAAAATACAGACGGCGTTCATGCCCGGCTCGAAAGACCACAAAATATGTTTTTTATTGTTTAATGTTGGTTATGATGAATGGGATTTGAAACGAATAATATATATTTTTAAATACTTAATAATTGCTTTTTATGGTTACACAGTGTCAGTCAAAAGATATTCTTGATTGATGTTTTTGGTAATTTTATTTTTTCTGTCACCGAATAGTTGCTTTTTATTTTATCTTGTAATCAGACAAAAGATCAATCAAGATCCTTGTATTCACTCATGTTTTGTTTGATTGTTTAACAAGTCACAGAATGTGTTCGTGGTCACGGGTATTTCGGCAGCTACCCGCACTTTGTCTTGATTATTTTTAGTTTTGTTCGTACTGTCGGTACTGCAACACACTACACTTATGACGTCAGTTGAATACCCACGATTGGTGCAATTCACGTTTATAAATGTTAATGCGATTAAGCTTAGATTTACACATCTAATTCGGATAGATCGGTTTAATCCTTCTTAGTTAAGCGAAGTTAACAGACTCATTTTCTTTTACCACTGCTTTAATGGTATATGCCGTTCGTTTATCTATAGCAGTTTAGTGTAGCATATTGGCACTAAAATGATCAATTTCAATTATATTGTCATATCAGCAGCCGACATGTTGTGGATGAATCACAAGAATTATATGCAAGTGTAATAACTACATAGAATTAACTACATATAGATCTAAGAACATGACTACATGGGACTTGGGACTTTTAGAATATCATCAGACTTTAATGTGTTTAACCTCCGGGAACCTAGGGGGTTTAGGGGGATAATAAATCAAAAATAAACAGGATTCCCACTTGGAGGAACGCTCCAAGTCTGTTTAATGGATAAATAACGTTTAATACAATAAGATGGTTAAATACTACTCTCCGAGGACCTTAACATCAAGATCTACTAATGATCTATATTTTGCAACGCCATCTTTTGTTACATTATGGCACCATAATACATCTGTTAGATATTATAACACAAACAAGCCACCTTGTAAATGTGTTCAATGCCTAAACTTTGCCGCAATGTTCCATTATATATATGCTTTATTTCTTTTCACTGTTAATTGCTATTCCCAAAAGACTCCAAGACAACGCACATACTACTAGCGCCTACTATAGCTATAGCCTATATATTCCTAATAAATATTCTAATAGACCTTACTCACGCACCCTATTTGGTTTTTCGGCTAAATAAACAAACTAATATCAATATTAGCAGTTGTTTCTATTTTACTTTATATCAATAGAGACCTCGCGACACTTTGTAAATATTCAGAATATAACGAAAATTGTATGGAATGATATATGAATCAATGGAAGTGGCCGAAGCGTGGTTCAATAGGTTATTGTTTTTACAGAAAGTGACTGAATAATTAAGACGAAACAGTGGTAGTGTATGCGTCAAACTTGCGATCAAGTGGTTGCGGGTTCAAACCCTACCCAGGAGATTACGAACGTGAACCCACTCCTAATTAACCTGACAAATATTTAGCTTAGCTGGATTAGTTAACAAGAATACCAGTAGTATACGCCCAATACCAGTAATATTACTAGTAAACTTATTCTTATAAAAATATATTTAAAAAAGCACATTAGACTTTATTGCTACTAAATCATGGTAAGAAATTTTCCTTGGCTTTTTCGTTATTCTCAGACTTTAAACTATTTCGAGGTTACAAGGGAATATAAAGCGAATATAAAAGAATCATCAGTTGATCCTTATGTTGGTTATGCCAAATGCAATCTTTGATGTCTTTTGAAGCCCTTGATCAGATCTTGGCCTTTACTCTAGACAGTTTTTCTAACAATAAAATAATAATTGAAATCGGGAAACGTGCTAAAAAAATATAAACAGGTGACTTAAGAACCATCTCTTTAAAAATTATTTGCCCCACCTGAGAATCGAATTCAGAATCGAATTATGCCACTTTACCTTCTTAGGATTGAATGACTATTCTATTCACTCTATATCTATGACTATACTGACAAGGTCCCCAGACAAAACTAGTAATGCCTCCCCACGTTGCCTATAAAGAATATTTAATAAGTGTAGTCAACAGATCATTGTACACGATAATATGTTAGTGACACGCCATTGTTAACAATTAATTGTTATTGTGAATAGACGACGAAGCCGAAAATTTTAAGATTCCGTGACATTTTGTATTACAAATTTTGTGAATTACCAACTATAATTTAAAAGAATTCATGAACTGTAAATTTTCTCACAATTTAATTTATGGAGTGCCTTTGGAAGCTATAGAAGCAGAGCAGCTATTTTATTTTCCGTTTTTCTTTGCCAGACATTGCTATTTATGCCCAATGGCCTGCAGCGGCCCATATTTCAGGTCTCTGACGGCGGCCCTCTGATCAATGAGGAGTCGGATGTATCGGCTTCGCTAAGTCGTATAATAGTTGGACATGGTGATAGCGTGATAACTGGTGGTCTAGCAGGTCCAGCCTAGTGGTCCCATTTCAATTTGGTCCAATTCTGACAATGGCATTCATGAGAAAACCATATAAGTCTTTTAAGGAATAGTTTTTTTTAGGTCGTTTTTTTTAAAGAATTATTTGTTTTATTGCGATTGTTATTCAGGTTACACATTAAAAAATCTTATATAGACAAAATAAATTATTTTATAGTTAGTTTCTATAGATAGAAATGGTCAATAAAATAGTTGCTTTTTAAATTTTGGATATAAAACTTATTGGTTGATTTGCCAGTGTTTGTTTCAAATCACGTCGGGGTCACCAATTAGCCAGTGTTTGGCAAGTAGCGTAATGAGACTAGAGATGATTTTTAGTCTGTATTATTTTAGATACAGACAGGGCTTATATACTAATGTGGTGCGTGTGTATAATTGTTTTATTTAATCTCCAAATGTTATCTCTAGTTAATCTATAAATGTGACTTATCTAAGTACGTGCAATTATGTACGACGTGCTGTCGCTACAGTTTGACACCGTAAACCGCGTGTCAGTTGTGGTGGTAAGTACTGTCCCTAGAGATTCCAAAGGGAAGCGGAGGAGGTCGCAAAAGAAGGAGTGATGATGACCAGAGGTTTGCGAATTACTGTAAGCACTGGTAAACGGGAACGATCAGATAGAGCGTTAGATTTACCAACTTAGAAGAATATGATTCTAAATTTGTGTTGTTTAAAATAAATACACTCATAACAAAATATTTGAAGTATTTGTACTTGAAGTATTTTTTCAACGCCTTCAAAATATTCAGCTGAAATTGTTTAATATTTTTCACCGCAAATCTATGACGGATAAAAACATTATCATTCTGCCATTATCCCAACACAAATCAATAAACAAAAACACCACAGTGTAACGCAAACAGTATATCAAGTTGGGTCCACCCTCGAAATCGAACGCAGGCTCTTCATAAGAATTGATGTGGTACATAAATCAGGGTACGACATCCTTCTGTTGGTACGTACTACGCCCAAACACTCCACTAATAGGGATTTATGGTACTGGGCTGTGTACAGAGAAAGGTATTTTTTTGGGATTAACTTTTTGATAGTTTTCTAGATATTGATAGCCATTTATTACAGATTTTTATAAATTTTTACTCGTATGTATAAATGTAATTGGATAATCAAAAAAAAACTAAAAAATAACCAAATCATTTTTGACGAATTACCTTATCATTCTTTGTGATTGTTTAAAATAAAGTATTTTTTTTTGTGGGTTAGGAGGCAAATGAACAGAACCTAAGCCACCACCGCTACCCATGGACACCTGCAACTCAAGAGTCACAAGTGCGTTGCCGTTATAATCTAAGTGGATTATAATAAAGTTTTCAGTAAAATTTGTGATCATGACTCTCAAATTACTTACTCTTGTCCAGTCAGTCAGTAAAATATATATTTGGGAGTAGTGATTCTGCCCGTTACACAAACAGAGTATTGAGTTATCTAGGATCATTTAGTAGGTATTGTCTATCCTAAGGTTGCACGTAAGTTATTCACAATTGTGAGGAATGCTTAATTGCATACATGCTATACAAGATTTCAAGGGCGTTCTTTAATAAAAAAATACAATTTAAATAAAATAAAAATAACTAAAGTCGTAAGATGGTTTAACTGAAGATTTCGTATTTAACATGATTTTTTTAACGTCACTTGCAAGCGCATTTTACCAAACTATAATTTTTCACAATTTTAACATGTCTTGCCTGATAAAGTGGCGTACACATATTAGTGTATTTATTTATAAACAAAAATATGTTTTAACATCGTCAACACAAGACATAAAGTCGTATAGTGTGTACGCTCACATCATCGGACGAATGAAGCATTAGTGAGAGGCCACATTTTTACCTATCACACGCATTTTTCGATGCTCGATCTACTAATGGATGTGTTTCATCACACGCACAACGTGGTACTGACATATGCTTTAGTTACTAGTTGTAGTATAATAAATAAAATAAAAAATTAGCAATAACTACAATATTATAAATTAGGTGTATTTATATACAGAGTGTTGTACAAAGGTGTGGTCATATTTTAGGATTGTTTTGTAGACCCCATGAAAAACGTAGAGCGCCAACAGTTTTAAGGGAATTCGTGATTTTTAATGCAAACATCATAACTAGCAACCCTCCCCGGCCTCGCACGGGTAGTAGTGACACCTTCAACAATCATCAACATATTTCAAATAATTTACACAAAATCTTAACAAATTATACACCTAAACCTTCCTCATGAATCACGCTGTCTATTGGTGAAAACCGCATGAAAATCCGTTCAGTAGTTTTTCAGTTTATTGCGAACAAACAGATAGACAGACAGATTCGGCGGGGGACTTTGCTTTATAATATGTAGTGATATTAAATTATAACATAATACTTTCATAAAAAATTGCTTTCCTTTACGGGATAACTCATTCCATTGGGGTGTACAGTTTTATGTTTTGTCGTACCATTTTATTGATTTATGGATAACTAGCAGCGAACCGCAGTTCCAACCGCGTAAGTCCCGATCCGATAAAAAGTAGCCTATGTGTTAATCCAGATCTCCAGATATCTACATACCCGGTTTCATCGCAATCAGTTTAGTGGTTTTTGCGTGAAAGAGTAACAGACATCTATCCATCCATCCATCCATCCAAACTTTCACATTTATAATATTAGTGGGATAAAGTGTTAATATTATTTTCAATGTTTTTAATTTTCAGATGATTCGGAGGTGATTGATACAATTACAATATCACATGATAATTTAATCACGTAAGCAGTAGGTAATATGTTCCATGTATTCTAAGAGCTTATAATTACGTTTCAATCTCACTTGGAATGAAAGAAAGCCACGATTTCTTTTATCACGACAACAATAAAGAGATACATTCAAGCTGAAAGTTAAAAAGTTGACATAATAATATAATTGCAACATCCACCAATCTATCAAGCTACTCAAAATTGTAGTATAGGAGTTTATCTACAGGTATATTACAATGCAGATGAACACTTTTAAAAGTAACCATCACAATACAACCACAATTCAAACCACGCAAATAAATCACAATTTTTACCCATTATCACTTACCATGTTCTCCATCACCCCAACCGCTGTATACCGATTTTGACAGCCCATATCGTTCTGAAAAATGTGCCGATATATATCAGACAATTAAAAAGGTGTTAAATGAAAAAACTCGCTTTTGCCATCACCCTGTGGCTTTCGACAGATTTGATTTGATTTTTTTGTAACGCGGACACGTCAATTTGTGTTGGATCAGAATTTATTGGTGTATTTCTTTTTATTTCGTTTTATTATGCGGTGTACGAAAAATCCCTGCCTATATAAAAGGCTGTATTTATTTGTTGTGCTGATATTATCATATCACTACATATTATAAAACAAAGTCCCCCGCCACGTCTGTCTCTCTGTTCACGATAAACTGAAAAACTACTAAAAGGATTTTCATGCGGTTTTCACTAATAGACAGAGTGATTCATGAGGAAGGTTTAGGTGTATAATTTGTACACGTGCGAAGCCGGGGCGGGTTGCTAGTATTTTATATTTAAACTTAGCTGAAACTTTATTCGGTTCGGTAGATGACGAAATTCGTCAAATAATATTAATGAAAGACTGTTCTTTGGTTTGTAAAACCAATTGCTACATAACAAAATGCGATTACTTATCTTGATTGTAAGCCTATATCGTAAATAAACACACTTGATATGCAACTATAAAGGCATTACTTGGATATTGCCAACTCTTTGCTCCTACCCATGGACCTCTTACGAACCTACTCTCTATCAAACTCGGATAAGAAATACAATTACATGGAGGTTAAAGTTACCGCTTTGCCATTAAGCCGCGCCAATGTTGTAGATTCGACTCCTACACGTGACAAACAAATAGTTGTTCCGAGTCTGGGTGTACTTTATGTCCATTGTTTCAATGATTGTAAAGACCCCCCCCAAAAGACAATAATAGGGAAAGGAAAAAAAGTGTTTAGTTACAAAGAAATCATGAACCTCGTAATCTATTTCTTTACTACATTTGTAAAATAGTGTATTGTAGTGTAGAGGCGAAGACTGAATATTGTTAATTACTAAATTATCAAAAAAAAATACCTTTTCAGCCCTAATAGTCGCATTACTGCCCACTGTTGTTGAGAACTGTGGTCTATTTTTTATCCAAGTTCATTACTACTTATAACTCCTTAAAAAAATTGTCAACAAGAAAAGCATTTACTGCTCAACCGGTAATTTCTTTGAAGAAAATATCGCCCACACAAACCGACAATCAATAGCAGCCATTCGATCTCACCCCCCCATGATTACCTCTGGCATATTGCCCGTGAACACGCTAAACAGGAATCAGCCATAATCTATACTGATCAATCATTGACTAGAATTTGGCCATGGGGTAGTTTTGGGAGACTGAATAATGTTCTATTCATTTATTAACTAATTAAGGTTCTGTAGTATTCATTTTATCATCCATATTCTAAGAGAGGTACGGTCCACTTGTTTTTTACACATATTAAGTTCAAGATGCCATACTAGGGAAAATTTTGATTTAATTCATAATTTTAGGGTTCTGTTCCTCAAAAGGAAAAAAAGGAAGCTTACAAGATGACTTTCTTGTCCGTCTGTCTGTCTGTCTTTCAAGCCCCTTTTTCTCACCCCGTGGACGCATTAAGTTGCATTAAGTTGAAAATAATACCAAATATTTCTGTCTCTGGTTCCTTAAAGCAGTTAAAGTGTGTGTGCTTCTAAATCAAGGCAATCAAAGGATACGGTTTTAATACTATAATTTGGTATCATGGAGCTGATCTGTCGATAGAGCCAAAAGGGTGGATAGTGGAACTCTTCAGTGGCAGTTAACTCTTTGAGTTTGGGCTCATTTGATGCATTTGTCCAATGTCCGTCCATCCGACAGATTGGGCTTAGTAACGATGGCCCGACGATGAAGCCAGGAAGTGGATAGAGGAAGTCTTTTTCCTTTTTCACTACATATTATAAAACAAAGTCCCCGCCTCGTCTGTCTGTCTGTTCGCGATAAACTTAAAAACTACTGGACGGATTTTCATGCGGTTTTCACCAAAAGATAGAGCGATTCATGAGGAAGGTTTATATAATTATTTAAGGTTTTGTGTAAATTGGTTGAAATATGATGATGATTATTGAAGATGTCTCTGCTACCCGTGCGAAGCTGGGGCGGGTTGCTAGTTATTATATAACTTATGTAGTTAGCCAACAATCACTCGACTAATGTTCTAACAAAAATATCTAGAATTTTTTACATCGAATAATAGCATACATGCAATTCTTGCTCTGTACCTATGTTAATCTCTTCTTTAATTGAGAATATTCTATTCTACATATACGTGGCAAAATATCGACATCTCTGCCTACCATTTTGGAGAATCCAAGCGTGAAATTATAAAAAAAAATAGATCTTATGCAGATAACCCTCAACTTAACCGTCAACATAATTCATAAATTAATATGGATTTTTAATTGTTTTTTATCAACAGTTTAAGTAGTAATCGATGGCTATTAATCTATACATATAAATAAAAATCAATGTAAGCATATTTGTCCTCTATACCTTCCTAAACCGTACTTGGCAGGGTCTTCTGAGAACGCCGGTGAGGGTTTCTGGTCCAAAAAATCTAATATAATAAGGAACGCATACTATAATAAGTAATAATAGAATTTGTTTTTATTGATTAACTTTTGCACACCAACATGATAAAACATGGATTAGACCAACGTATATAACACTAGCAGCACGACAAGGTTTCACCCACGTAAGTCCCGATCCCGTGGGAATATCAGGATAAAAATAGCCTATGGGTTAATTCAGGTCTCCAGCTATCTACATACCAAGTTTCATTGCAATCGGTTCAGTGGTTTTTGCGTGAAATAGTAACAAACATCCATCCATCCATCCAAATTTTCACATTTATAATATTTATTGGGATTTTTTTGTATCCATGTGATTTGATTTGATAAATTATATTTATTCAAGAGCCGCAGTGTTCGTACCTCTTTATTTTCTATTCACGATATAGATGTCCTGTGGTATCTAAATTTATCGATACATTTTCTCACCACAGGGAACCAAACCTAGGACTGTACAGTCGTATAGCTGTCGTATACACGGTGCCGCCGGTGAAATCGCCCGTGACGCCCTCTGCTGTCGTTACAGCCCACGCCAATTAGAAATAGGGTGATTTCGTAAACCACGTACGTGTTTACGAATTTGAAGAAATAGTTGCATTATTTTTTAGTTAATTTTAAATATTTCTTGCATTCATTCCTTTGTTCTATAGAACCGGTACCTGTTAGATAATATTTAAAAAAAATAACTTGAGACACCTCAAACACGGCCGTACGATCCCAAACTAGGCAGAGCCAGTGCTATGGTAACCAGACTACTGATAAACATACTTATATATTACTAAATACATACATATTGTTGACACCAACCTACGCACAATATAGTTCTTGGTTTAATATCTAAATTTTCCCGCTAAAATAAATTCAAAATCCTCAAACCATTCCTCTAAATCATTCATTCATCCCATTCAGTCCTATTATATAACTCCTTAAACGCAAGAGAGAAGACAATGCTCAAGTTTCTACTGAAGATGTAGCTGCAAACTCACTTCTGTTACCTACAAAAAAAGCGAGTTGAAGACCGGCTGGCAGTAGTGGAAATAACTCCAATTATAAGTTAATAACGCTAATAACTCTTTGTTTTCGTGATAATTAAGTATATAAAGACCTCCTCTACGTATGTATGAACTCGTCGCAAGGTAGGAACAAAACCCAGTGACCCACCCACCACAAATTCCAATTAAGTTTTTTGTCCTACTGGCCTTTCCTTCCACATATAGATAAATTACACCCAGACACAGAACAAATTATGATCGTGCTCATCACACAATTATTTGTTCTGGATGGGAATCGAACCCACTAAATCTGGCTCAGCAGTCAGAATTACTAACCACTAGACCAACAGGCCAGCCAACAAAAATATATAAAATAAAAAATATATTAGATAAAATACAAAAGATTCTTCTCGTTAATATAAAATGCCTTATATATATAAAAACTATTTCATCAACCCAACACTAGGCCTATAAAAGACATTGACCTCTACAACGTAGTCTATCTCAAAAATAAGGCAGAGTTCAGACAGAGTAGATGCTAAATATAAATATATTTATAGGAAGGACCTCTTTGAGCTACGCGACACATCAACGATGAGGAATAATTATTCAAATGTAATAGAGCAATATTCCAGATGATGTATGGACAGCAGAAAAAATATACTTTATTATTTTAGGCTAAACTGCCTTGAGAATTCTTTGTTGTTGAGAGTACTCTTCTGTTCTGAAGGTGGTAGGAAATAGAAATTTATGATCGAATGTCAGCAGCGTGGCTGGGAATAACTCAACTCTACAGAACCATGGTTAACCAGTACTATTAGTTTGGAATTTTATTTCTACCGGTGAGGAGGGTTGCTAGATAAGGTTGCGACGCGAGTGACATAACTGATGATACCATTTTCCCATTTTTTTCAGGTCCATACAGAACGGGAGCGTGTAAGTTTGAGCTACGCGAAAAACTTACAAAAACCTCTTTCTGTTAATACTTATCACAATGCAAAAGTCAGTTCATCATGAAAATGCGAGATTAAGGATTTATAGTCATTAGTTTCATTTGACGCTACGCAATGTACGCGGTATTCTTATTGTGCGGTGCCGTGAATGACCTTCAGCGTTCGGTGCCGTCAAAGCAGTTGATTGCAAAAGGTGTTTAATTGATTACATTGCAGTTTTTGGCCGTATGGGGTATTTTCTTTTTTTTCGGTAAAATGTTCTGTTTACTCATAGTGATATCACTTTTAAACAAAAAAAAAAATAAAATTATAAAAAAAATACGAATTTTCCGGCAGAAAATTTTAATGATTTTCGACTCAGAATGATGGTCTGAATACACTATTTCAATATTCGGTACGGTATTTCTTACACCCTGTATATAAATCATATAAGATTTTTGGGATACCGTTTTAAATAGTTATTAATCCATCGGACTTACATCGGGCATATGGACCTTGGATGAGTAACAGCTACTTCGAGTTACAGGTATGCGGCCTGGACTTGCTCCAGCTTACACTCGCCAACCCATCTGTGTAAGCAATATCCCTAACCTTTCATTGACTTCTTACCTATCTTTCCCTTTCAATATATTCCCAAAATTCCAGTCTTTAATTCCCAAAGTGCCCGGTTGACGGCCATAGGTTTGCGAGTGGGTCAAAATTATTAAATATTAATTAAATAACACGTGAGTGTTTAATAGACGAGGGGCTCGTGGCTAAGTGGTAACCAAGTAGCACATTACTTTACACATTATAAAGTTAAGTAATACTAGCTAGATCAGTCTATGATGGGTGACCATTCTTAACATATTGAGTCCCTCCGAGCCTCGGAGAGCATGTTAAACCGTCGGTCCCGGGTGCCATACAAACATCTGTGGCATTCGTTACGGATAGTTGGAGCCCTAAAAAGTCCGACAACCTGGTCTAACTACGGAACTTCGATTCGAAAAGGCGGGGATGATGATTATTTTTAATACACCTCTGCTTGTCGAGGCGTGAGTGCATGTATTTATGTATAATTACTAATTGAAGTCATATAACTTCTTGACCACCATTTAGTGAAACGGTACCTACTTATAGGTTCTTTATTTATTTACTAACCTTTGTGTAAAATATTATTTCTCTAAGAGTAAACGTAAAGGACAGAGGTGCAAGATTGTAGGCGCACTGGACAAAAAGGATGGTTGCAGACATTATACATTATTATGTTTACTTATATAAAACACGAGATATAATGGGAAAATTAGTTAACTAAAAATCGCAATGCAATACAAATAATTTAATTTGTACAGTGTGTTTTAAAAAAATGTACCAACACCCCACCTTTTTTGCTGCCAGTACAAGGTAGAACATTACCGAGGCCGATCTCTGAGCTAAAATATGATTATCGCTCGCCACATTACTGACAAATGAGATACAAACAGACGTACCTTCGATATCATCATTTGTAGTTGTTTGTGCTGCTTTATTTACATTAAGTCTGGTTGTCGGGCTCTTCAGATAGGACTATATTCAACAACAAATAACAGATAACTCATTATGTAATTGTTTACGAGCTACAATGTCATATTTGAGTTGGAGTCAATTAATGGGTTTGGTATTAGTGTTTTACGAAATTGCGTGTTATTTTCATATTTTTTACGCAGACATTTTCAGATAAATCTGGACATACCATCAACACAACCGTCGTCACATCAAAACCTCTTATTTATTTTATTAAAAATCGAGGCAAACTATAATAGATGATAAAACTGTTCACTATTTAATAAAAATGTGTTAATAGACATTATTATGACTAGTTATACCGGTAAAGCAATGCTATTGGTCTGTTGATAAATATTGATGAATGTGGGGTTATATAAGGTTAGGAATGTATTATAAGTTGATAACAATCGCTTGAGTGCGGAGAGAGGTACGAACAACGTAGCAGTTACTGTTGGTTACTGATTTTCTTAGTTTATAGCAGCGGTGGTGAGACTGTTCCTAACAGTTCTCATTCATGTCAGACTTGGAGAAATATTAGCTTTATCGGTTAATTTTCAAGTTAAATTTGTCAGTTTCACGATATTTCCTAACATTATTAGCGCTTTACGTTATATGAGGGGTATACTAAGCAACCCTGAAATATGACCTGTATTTCTTTATAACTATGGCAACCAAGTATTTTAGCCTGTGTTGGTAAATAATTATTACCGATACTTAGAAAAACTCACAAAAACATTGTTGATAACAGAACAGAAAGACAACACACTGGCACAAACATCAATAAATAAACTCCTTGTAGAATAAACCACTTCTTTTCATTTCTCATATAAAGTATCCCTATTTTATTTCCTATCTCCGTGCTGGCTCTCATGAGAACTAAGATTTTCCAAATGTCCCACTAATACCACTAGTAATTGTTGCAATAAGCGCCTTTTGATTTGATATGAAAATATCATAACTCACTCCCAGCCTCTGATTCTGCTGCTCACTTCTAAATTACATGCTTGAAGGCTTGTTTTACATTTTCTATAGGAAATCCATCTGTATAATTATATACATGGTATCGCCAATCATCTGTACGACCCTCGACGCTTACGGCGAAAAGAAAAAATGCGCAGTTGAAGAGTATTCAATCTTTCAACCGACATAATTATCGTCAGATATCCATGCTCAAGTTTTGCATACATGTCAAATGAATGGAAGTGATAGTGATGTAGTACGAGTCAATACGTGAGCGTAGTTGGGAATATGGACATACCAAAGAGGATATAAAGTTGGTCTTAAAATACAATGGTTTATGTTTCTAAACTAGATTTTGCCAGCTTTTAAAGTTAATTTTCTGTCTGTCGGGAACAGTGCTTTATTTTGGGTTGAAAGGTACCCAACATATTTTTCTACACCTCTTCTTTCTGTACCTCTGACAAAGTGTATGCAACATTTCACGATGATGAGATAGAATAATTAGGTAGTGAAAGCGTAACAAAATAACGCACATTCACATTTATAATATTACTATAGTTAGAATAAGTTGTCCAATCAATCATAGAAATAAAAATAAAGTGTATGTGTGCAATTCACACACGGCAGAAGTGAAACTTCAGAGAAACAGATCAAGATATAAAAATGACCTTAATAATAAACAGTAAGCAAACCTCAAGTCCAGTTACAACTGTACACAATTTTCAAAACAAACAATACTTCGTTTTTAATATAGGTTAAGGTTGGATTTAAATGTAAATTTGTAAAGAATCAAATAAGTATAAGTGAAATATGGAGAAAATAAATCGAATTTCAAATCATAACGATTCTAAAGAAGTTTCACTTCAAAAAATACCTATACCTACCAATTTAACTAGTTTTAGAATAGTACCACATGCAATAAGGCACAATATTGTTTTACCCGTCTCTTCCATTCGTTTTACATCGTTCCCGCCACCCTTAGGCGGTACTGGGATGGCAGCAGGGTGGTTTGTCTCTTGAAAAAGTCTCAATAACTCGCCAGCGCGGAACGCGAATGACATCGTTAGTGAGAGTGGCTGAAGAAAAGGCGAACTATCTACTCTCTATGATACCTATCGGTGAGATATACAGGTTGTGTTTAATATATAATGAACTGAAAAAAATATCTTTCACGACTTTTTGAAAGTAAAATTGCAGATTTATTTAATTTGCTCCAAGGAGGGGCTCATGGCTAAGTTCTAAGCGAGTAGGTTAGCACATTACAAAGTTAAGTAATACTAGCCGGGTCAGTCTAGGACGGGTGACCACTCTTAACACATTGAGACTCCTCCGTGCCTCGGAGAGTATGTTAAACCGTCGGTCCCGGGTGCCATATAAACATCTGTGGCATTCGTTACGAGTAGTTGGAGCCCTAAAAAGTCCGTCAACCTGGTCTAACTATAGAACTTCGATATCACCTAGTACAAGTACTAGGTGATATCGAAGTTCTATAGTTAGACCAGGTTGACGGACGGACTGACATCAGACCTCCACAACCCAAGGGTTGTGGAGGTCTGATGTCAGTCGCTTCACGTAAAAGATCGAAGTTCAACGGTATCTTAGTTAGACTGAAAGCCCGCCCCAACTTAGTTAGGAAAAGGCGCAGAGGAGGATGATTTAATTTGCTGCAAGTTTTAAGCGGATGGAGTATTTTACTTGTGGCCAACTATTATTTATTTTTATCGAATATTAAATCTAGAATTCATATATTTATTTACCGCAATATGCGAATGGGCTCTTACGTTCTGTCTAAGTTAAAGATCCTCATAAAAAAAACAGTTGAACAACTTCGAAGATATTCGAAATTTATAATAAATATTTTTATTCGCATTATATGTTACTGGCTAGTGGCTAGTTCTAAATTCAAAGAATACATTGATACCACAGAGCGTTTTAAACAAAGTTATATTTTACTTGTGGCCAACTATTATTTATTTTTATCGAATATTAAATCTAGAATTCATATATTTATTTATTAGCAGAGACGTTTTACACGCACAATTATAAGAGCCAACTTATACCACTGGTCTAACGAGAGTTCTATTCTTATAAAATTTAGTTGTCAAACACGGCACATGGTCAACTATAATAATTCACTTTCGTAACTAGTTACGGAAATAAGAAAATTTTATGCCTAGGAAAACTGGTTATAAAAACCAGCTATTAATATCGATAAAATATTTTTATTTGTTTTTAACCAGTTACGAAAAAGTAAATAAAAAAATATTTTCTAGCTGGTTATGAAAATTTGTTACGAAAGTGTAGCAACCAGGCCCATCTTCGTAACTAATAGTAAGAGAATTTCGGTTTAGATTGATGATAAATGAAGGTAGTGGTGAACCTAACTCAGCAGTAGAGGAAATTTCTTACCGGTTTTTTTGGAGGATGAGGGCTCCAATACAAGCAGAAATCTACTCTACCTCCCTGAGTTTTTATTTTACCTTAATTATAACCATAATTTATCTTAAAAAAAATATCTTAAATACAAACTTTAAGCACCCTATAGCTCCAAGTATTGGCTAGATCTGAATAACGGTGTCGCGTAAAAAGTCGCGACTGTGTTCATTTCGCGGACTTTCTGATCCAGTTTCACCCGTACCAAAATACACCTTAAGGTCACCTGCTTATGGTTGTATACTCCACGGCAAGGGCAGCGTGACCCATGTTATTAAAGGGGTACTTGAGCTGGTTGCGTGATCACGCATCACTTGCTTATGAGTACTGAATGTAATTATTTTTGGTTTTTTACTTTGCAAATATCGGTAGTTTTACTGTATTTATACGGTTGATTTTAGCGTTGAGTAAATAGTAATATAACTTGGTGGGCAACTAAATATTTATTTTAATAAAACATATCAAAATATAAGAAAAACAGTGTTGTATTTCTATTCAACGATTTGACAATGTGATGCCGCTGTGGTGGTGATGCAGCTGGTACCGCTAAGTGTGAGCTAAGCGCTAAGAGAGCCTAGTGATTCTTTCTCAAAATAAGTTGTATGAAAATCACTAACTAACAGTAACTTTCAAGTTGTTCGTACCTCTATCCGCACTCAAGTGATAGTTCTTCCCTTATAATACACTAGCAGCGCCCCGCGGTTTCACCCGCGTAAGCCCTGATCCCGTGAGAATACCGGGATAGAAAGTAGCCTATGCGTTAATCCAGGTCTCCAGCTATCTACATACCAAGTTTCATCGCAATCGGTTTAGTAGTTTTTCAAACAAAACATTTAAAGGTAATGAGTTATGGTCTATATTCGACCACCATTATCATAATTATAGAACAGTCACCTGAATTTTGAGATCGATAATAATCATCTCATCTCAATCATACCGTTCACCCTATCATCATGAAATTTTGCATATTTAATGCCAGGGATACAGCAAAGACTGGACTGGCCTGTTGGTCTAGTGGTTAGTGACCCTGACAGCTATGCCATAGGTCGTGGGTTCGATTCCCACCCGAGTCTGGGTGTTCTTTGTGTCCGTTGTTTGTATGTTTGTTAAGTCCCCGCGACACAGGAGTAATTCCTAATGCGGGAGTTGTCTTTTAAAAGAAAAAAAAAGAACGTTCCTTTCATCTAGAATCAAAATATCCCGAAGGAAACACAAATTATTTTACGTGAGCGAAGAAAACGGCCAAAACAAGTATATTTATAAAAATAAACACATCAAGTATATAACATCGGCCCGATTTTAAAGTAACAAATAAAATATAATAAAAGCGGCGGTAGCGTAATGGCTAAGGCATCGGACTTGCGATCAAGTGCTTGCGGGTTCGAACTCCACCTAGTGCACTACCGACGTGAAGTGGGTTCACCCTAACACATAGCTTAGCTGGAGGGGTTAACCAGAATACTAGTAATGTGTGACTCGCGTTGCTAGTAAGTATTCATTTAGAAAAAAAAAAGGATCTTAACAACAGCAAATTATATTTCTTTAGTTCGGAAACTATTTTATCAGTGCAGTTGCTTCCAAACCTATTGCAACTCTAAAATATTCCCATAAAGCAATCTTACCAATCAACTACAGATTATTGCATGCGATAGTAAAACGCTGAAATGTATTCGAACCCTAATTTAGATTTCTGTCTGTCATCCAGACATGAAACATTGATCTAGGTCTAAGATTTATGTCTAGGTTTAGAGCTAGAGCGATAGCCAAGTAGGTCTGCAGGGTCACGATATGGCCTTCCGATTGTGAGCAGAAGTACGTACAGTTTGAGATACCTGCACTTTATTAGTATTAAAATACTATGAAAATCGATGTTTGGAGGTACTTTTCTTACCTACAGAAGAAGCATGCTCTTCCAGGGTACCATTAAATCTTCTGTCATGTTTATCAAATTTTACTGTTAGTTATCATGCAGTAAAATGAATCCCTCAAATTTATAAACATAATATACTAAAATATTTTGTATTACATTCTTTATTTATCATCTCTTTTTGTCGTTAATTATGTATCCAAAGAAAATATATTCATGGATACAAATAGGACGCAATATGCGAATGGGCCCTTACGTTCTATGCAAGTTAATGATCCACATGAAAAAAAAGCAGTTGAACAACTTCGAAGATATTCGAAATTTATAATAAATATTTTTATTCTCATTATATGTTACTGGCTAGTGGCTAGTTCTAAATTCAAAGAATACATTGATACCACAGAGCATTTTAAACAAAGTTAGACGTTGACAAGAACAAATAGTTTTTATAGTTAAAACGCAAACTTGAATTAATTCCATTGGTCTAGTCACACATTAACAGCGCTACCTGCTTATCAATGTAGACTTGCAAATACGCGTTTCCGTGCGATTGCATTATAATTTAAAATAGGAGGTCACCATGTGTTGTTCGCAATGTTGCGACAATAATGAGAGTGGAATAAATGGATAAGGATTTTAGTACCAATAGTTCTAAAGATACTCAATAGTATTAAAGATACTTGGAATCTCTTTATAATGGTTTCTAATACTTAATGGAATAAATGATGAAAAAAATAGAAAGAAAAAACTGGCATTATATATATATTAGAAATAACACCTGTGGTGGATCTTCTACGAAAAAGCCTTTCGTAGCTATAACTTTACGGCTTAGACCTCTACGAAGAAGGTATATCATATCGGTTTTTTTTCTACGACACCTGAAATTTTATAATTGTTTATTGACTTAAAAAAAAAACAACTCTTGATGTGACGTACTAAAATCATGGATCTTTCGTAGCCAAAATGCTACGGCGTAGACCTCTACGAAGAAGAATACTTAAAGAGAGATAATTTATTTTCGAATACTTTTTTCAAGTAATATTTCAGTATTTATGGTTATGAGGACCACCAGCCCTCCATTAAAGAGGGAAGAGTGAAGAGGTAGGCAAATTGCGAGTGAACATACTGATGCGGCTAATGTTAATTGGCACCGTTGATCATCAGGAAAGATTTTTTAATTCTACCTAGAAAAAAAGCCTTAAATTTATTTTCCAGAGTGTCGAACCCTGTACAAGCACTGCACTTAAACAAGGCAAGTATCGGCAGTATCGGGCCGCAATCGACACGGTGACACGCGACGCTGGCATGCAATAATATTGACTAAAACCATGTCTGTTGCAGCGAATTGATTTACTACATCGAGTTAAGGGTTAAGTTGTAATGGATGGAAGTGGATTGTTTGCGAAAAATATTATTTGTAAATATTATATACCAGCTTTTAACAGCGAATACACTCGTGTAAATGTACGTTTTGTCAATCAATTTATCCCTCGAAAACAATTATTTGTTCTTTACAAAACGTACCCTAAGTTTTTTTTCTATACCTCTGTTTTTCTTTTGATCAATCAATCAATTCATCATCAATTCACTGATGGACAAAGTACCCGATCGTCTTCACACGTGGAACCAAAAATATAGTCGGCAAAATGTGGGTGTAACACACTTCTGCCCTCAGACATATAGACAGACGTGAGTTCACATATCTCGCATTACTTGAGCGACATCAATCCTATCCATCCCACATAAAGCTCTATTTTGAAATGAAATGAAATTTTAATTTACAAAAATAGGCACTAAGTGTTTAACACATAGCAATTTAATTTAGCCTGCAAATGGCATGTGAAAATTAGAAAATAGTCATGCAAATTATTCAATAAGAAAATTTGAAACGTAACATAAAGTATCTTAGTACTTAAAATTCTGCAATTAATTGAAAATTATACAAATATGACCAGATAATAATTCTTTTAAATTGTAATACATTTTGTAAATTACAACAGGATGTATTTAATGTGTATATTTAGTTCATGGTTTGATTCATCAATCCAAATTATTATAAGACTTTTAGATTCGTATCTTTGGAATTTTATCTCTCTCTCTCTCTCTCTCTCTCTCTCTCTCTCTCTATCTCTATCTCTTTCTCTCTCTTCTCTGTTTTCTCTATTTAACAAGTCTTTGCACCTACCACTTTTATTTTTGTATTACCGGAAGGTTGACTGGCAGAGAATGCCTTAGGCATTAAGTCCGCCTTAGTACAATCTGTGCATGAAGTATTAATAAATAAATAAATAAATTGAGGATGCTTATATATACCAATAAGCATGGAGTTATTTCTCAAGTCGAACTACACGTATACCCTCTGACTTACCTCTTCTAAAAACTTTGTTGAACATTTCATTGCATAAAAAAAACGTAGAAGCCCTCTCCATACGACAAAGCTACAAGGTAGCATCAGTGATATCTAAACAATGTCTCCGCTTGCATTCATATTGTCTTATCTAATATTGGTGGGAAGTTCACGTCAAGAACTCCATAGAATTTATTGCAGGAATATGGTTCCGAGGTTTCATGAGTCAGACATTACTGCTAGGTTACATCGGCAAATGATAGATTGAAAGTATGATAGGAGTTTTGAAATCGTGACGAGCTAAGTATATTTAAATTTTTAATGGAAATTGCTTTTTATAACTGCGAAGTTGTACAGTAAAATGTAATAGTGGATATTGCTTTGTTGTGACTAATACCTCAACGAATGTATACTGTGTCAACTCACTCACCAATAGATTGTTACATACGCCGATACATCAACTCATGCTTTCCTCGCCACTATTCTGCTATTAAACACCATCGTTGTACTGCGAATCCCCAAGCTAGATTTTTTTTTTTGAGACACAAAACTATCAATTTATTGCATTTATGTTAATGTAATACATAACAAAATGTAAACTGGTAACAATATTATATGGTATATAACAACCGAAATACAGTGGATGGCCCACTGTATTTGATGGCTTAAACTAATATCCTATCTTTCAATTATTGTCATCAGTGACTGTAAAACGTCGTGAGCGTTATTTGTGTCGTAAAATCGCTCACACGCATAAAAGCTAGAACTAGCCGGTCGAAGGGAGCTTAACCATAGTCTAGACTCCAATTCTAGGAGTAATCTGTAGTATGCCAACTTCTTATAAAACAAACATTAGGCGAAAAGCTCCGGACAATAATTCGGCGACAATCAAATTCCCTTCGGACAGAATATGTGACCGTAACTAGAGTAACAAATGTAGGGAGTTGCAATATTTATCTACCCCCGGATGGTAGTCAGGTTTTATTGGGCCGCTGGTCACTTCGGAATTTGTGCTATTTATTTATTGTGTCGTGGCGAGCTGTGACATATGGAACGGATAGATGAATACACAAGTGTTTTGAGTATATTGAAGAAAGTTTTAACTAATTTCAATTGTGTTGGTCTTTCTATAGATATACGTTTTTTTTTTCAAACCGTTTGGATAACATACGGTTATGGAACCTTGTACCACAGTCCCACCACAGGGATCCCAAACCGTATGTTATTCAAACTGCCAGTAAAAGACACTTTTCTTACTCCCAGTTCAAGGCACAAAGATATTTTTTTCTTCTGCTGACAATATGGTATCTTCTTAAAAGCTTATGGTAATATAAAAAAGTGACATCGATTATATTCACGGGTGAGCACAGCTATTTTAAGTGCACTTTTGTGTTTAAATCGGTTTTAAAATTATCCGAAGATATTACAAACGGACATCCAAACATTAAAATAATAGAAAAGGTAGTTTTTTTATTAATATAAGATCTTAGCATTTATTTATATTTCCGACCAACGGTAGAACATTTAGAGCGTGTTTAAGGAAAATGATATTTAGGCAACTATAACACTTTTGTGAACGCTAGTCCACGGGAGTATATTAAACGTCGCAGGAGGCGGACAGTGCTCGCCAACATTTGGTTTTTATACACCAATACTTTGTCGCATTCTTTCCGACTTCTGTATATTGGATGCTGCAGACTAATTTGCTATAGATGCGCCAGCTCTTTGAATAATTACAGTATTTTCAAATAACTAAACGGTTTCACGAAAAAACCTTTTTTAAGAATTCTGAAGGGTACTTATTTGTGTAATTTATATATATTTTTATTTTTTTTATGGTAAAGGGGGCAAACGCGCAGTCACCTGATGGTAAATGACCACTGCCGCCTATAGGCACCTGCAACTTAAGAGCCACAAGTGCATTGCCGGCTTTTAAGGTGGGAGTAGGAGAAGAGCGGGGAAGAACGGGAAGAGGGGAGAGGGAAGGGTTAGGGCCTCCGGTAACCTCAGTCACGCTGCGACAAGCAATTTTTTTTTTTTTTTATGGCATAGGGGCCAAACGAGCAGACGGGTCACCTGATTCTAAATGACTACCGCCGCCCATGGGCACTTGCAACTCGAGAGTCACAAGTGCGTTGCCGCCCTTTAAGGTGGGAGTAGGAGAACAGGGGGAGGGGGGGAAGAGTCCGGTAACCTCACTCACTCGGCGAAATGCAATGCAATCATTGCTTCACTGTCAGTTTTCTGTGAGGCCGTGGTATCACTCCGGTCGAGCCGGCCCATACGTGCCGAAGCATGGCTCTCCCACGAACATTTTTATAAAGTTCTTTAAATATATCAGCAATTGACAAAGTATTTCTGCGTTTGATTTTTTCTGTGTTTATGGTTGAAGTACTTCCTGGGTTCTGCTGGAACCTGAGTCAAAATATGCAGCTCTATATCTGCTGTATTAGTTAGTAGATTTGGATGCGCTTCTTTTAAGACTACAAGTCCTATTTAAATACATTATTTTTGCGTTAGATAGAAAATTTATTGAATAAGGTCATACTGTATATATAATATATATGAGTTTTTAGTTTTATAAGAAATTTGGTGGAAAAGAATTTATCTTTTTATAATTCCATGTATTTTTTTTATTTTTTACATAGCCAGTAAATAAATTTGTAAAAAAACCATTACCGCAACAAGGGTTCTGCAAACAAAATTGTATGTAGATAGTACGTAGACGTCGGGTATCGATTCTTGAATATTTTTGCCCGTTTTTTCCAAAAGACTAACTTAACTTTGCAGTTCTAAAATACAGTTCGATATACGACAAAGTCAACTTTCCAACCGCAAAATGTATTTATAATCACAAAAATATTTTTTTTATGTTATATAACAACAAATTAACGACTTTCTGATTTTTCCCATTGCTTGTAATGTAAGACCTTGCTTCTTATTAAATTTTGAAGATTCTAGCGTCGGTTTGTTTTACCTGCAAAATTTTCAAATTTGTTAAAATCCAAGGCTTAAATGGCTTAAATTAAATAGCCGTATCTTTTGATTGCGTTGTTTATGATTATTTAAGATTATATAATGATGTTTATTTCAACTTGATGTCTCCACAGGTTCCTGAAATAAAGGGTCAGACGTGTGTCTGACCCTTTATTTCAGGAACTGTTACAATAAAATTATACTATGTGGCGATTTTCACATACAGTATAAACATACTCTAAAATCATCTAGCGAAGGCGAGCTGAATTACGGAGTAACTACTAATCCTGTATCCCGCCATAAGAGTTCTTGCGCCGATTAGTATATGTACAACCAGGGCCGCCGTCCGCCAGGCATGATCATCACCTAGCCTGGTCGGAGGATCCTCCCCTTGTGTTGGAGAGACACGACACCCGTTCCTACACATCCTATAAGGGTAATTTTTTTCTGACTAACGGAATCCTAAAAATGAATAGGATACTTCATCATTTATAGAAGTTGATTTAGAAGCCGTGGGAGAGAATATAATTAGGTGGTCTCTTCTAAGTAAAGTTGGTTTAAAATTCGTCACTATTTTTTTCCTTTATAATATTTTAAAATTGGATGTACAATATACATTTACGTACATATTATAATTGTGCAGTACTCCGTTGATTTTTTCAATATTTAAAGTGTGCTTATTAGTGAAGGTATAATTCTCCTACCACGGTTTCTATAGTCTACATTCCGGAACGGGAATTACACATCTCCGCAACTTATAACCCTACACACCGCTAATAAATCTCTCTTAATGTTGTCTCGCCCTTGTATTGATTTCTACCATTTAGGAAACGGACTCATATTTATTGTTTACTCTTTATTAAAGTGGGTATGGGTGAGTGCTTGTCAGACTGCTTAACGCGAAGCAGGCTGATAGTAATAATACTAACAGAAATGAATTGTCAGATAATAAGGTCTGTCCAATGTTTTGGAGCGCTCTTTATGTTAATAATTAATTGTTAAAGATTATCGCAAATCTCTCTCGAAAATCTTTTAAATATCGAAGATTTTCATAGACGTCATTCTGTGAGTTAGCCGATTGGCTTTTATATCATTCGTAAAACACACAGACAGTGCATCATGGTTGGGTATTATCTTTTAGTCTCTACATCAGATAGGACTAGGATAGGATAGGATAGACTTAAGGATGACTAAGTATTTGCTCTATAGCTCTTAAAATATTATTTTTAACCGACAAAAAAAAAAGGAGGTTCTCAATTCAACCGTATAAATATATATATATATATATATATTTTATGTTTGTTCAGCCCTCTCTCCGTTATTTATGAACCGATTTTAATTATTCTTTTTTTGTTAGATAGGGTATATCTCAAGGGTGGTCCCATGTCAAGGAAGTCAGGATCTCATGATAGGATCCTGATAAAATTGAGAGAAACCCTCGAAAATTGGAGGAACGAATGGTGTTTCTGTTTACTTTTCATTACTTTATCAGGTATTTGCGTTCAGAAATCATCATATCATGTAGCTGAGCTGATGATGAAAAAAATCATCAATAAAAATCTTTTTAACAAAAAATTAAACCGACGAAATAACTAAAAAGCAATAAATAAATAAACCTTTTAAGTCTTGAGCTTATTTACATAAACTATCAAATTTTATATAAACTTATTTTGAGTCGGCGCCAAATAATAAAATGATTAATTACCTACGTATAGCCATGTCCATTTCTACGTAGGTAAATATAAAATTTAGATAATTAATCAGTTTGTTGTTTGGCGATGACTCAAAATAAGTTTATATAATATTTGATAGTTTATGTAAATAAGCTCAAGACTTAAGAGGTTTATTTATTTATTGCTTTTCAGTTATTTCGTCAGTTTAATTTTTTGTTAAAAAGATTTTTATTTGAGCTGATGTTGTTCCGTTGCTTGCTCCATCACGAACGGACGAACTAACAAACACCATTTCGTATTTATGACGTAGCTCTTGGCTTATCGTAACGCATAAAAACCTTTTTTAAACTGAAAAACACTGTCGGTTTATATACATAGCAATAAAGCCGTTAACAATTTAAATAAAGAATATCACTGATTAATCCAACTGTCAGCATCATTCGAATATCAAAACAAACAGCTATTGGCGGTAAACTTTCAAAATGGCGGTGCAAATGTGCGGAATAAAATCATCATTAATTCGTGTTCGCGACGTAGGTAATGTGCCACTTGCTATTGGCAACAACCTGTACAGTAAGGATGCTGAATTAATCGACCGTAATATCGAGCTTCTGGACTCTGAAAGAATAACGATAATGGTGTGTATTTCTTTGTCAAGGGTTATTTTGATGTTGTTTTAACTTCAGACATCTTTAATTTTGTTTCATCTAAAGTAGATGAAAGAAAATTATACACAAGTAAAATTTGTTATCAATTTTAAAGAATACCGCAATTTTTAATCTAGAAACTTTACTTTGACTCGATCTCGCAAAGTGTTACTTAAATACAACTATAGATATTACATTCCAAGCATGGTGATGGAATGTCCGAATCTTTGAAATAGAAATAAACATGTATTGTACTACCCTACCCTATTAACATTCCTTTAGAAGTGTTCTATTTTTTCTTTTTATTTCACATTAGTTTGTGAAGAAAAGTAGACTGTCAAAACAGGATAAAAAATATACCATTGCCCTAGTAATGGATTCTAACAAAAACCTAGCGAACTCATTCTTAACTAACATGTAAATTTTTACATATATTATGTGTTTGGATTCTAGAACGCGAATAAACATATCTACGATACTTTTTCTTGTAAATGTAAATACGTATACATATACATTAGGTATACATAGCACCCCCAATGTAAATAGATATATTCATCCATACAAACATTTACACTAACGGGGAATCGAACCCGTGACCCTTAATGTCGCATTCAGATCCACTTCTTCACTGCACCCGTCTGGCCACACATGACGCTCTACGTCATGTACGTTACATATTTTTAAAATTGTATAGGTAACTATATACTACTGGAAGCTGGTGAACACGAATTAGAACTTGTTTGAGGCACATAAAATTGTAGTTATAATTTTTTTTAATATTTACTTTTATCGAAAACGATATCTCATGCTGACATGACACTATGACTCCAATAGTGGCATAATGACAATTGCGGCAATACAATACAGTTCCCGTTAATTATTCAACCAATATAGTAATTGTATTGTGCGGTCATCGTTCCATATTTATGCAGTTTAATGCGATAATATTGCATCATTATTTGCCACTTTTGTTCCAACAATGGCAACAAATATGCAAGTTGAAATATTGTTAATTGTAACATTGAACGCTGGTAGCTCTTGATGTTCTAAGGACGCTTTTAAAGACTCGTTTGTAGAAGTCGTAGATTTGACTGAAAGTGTTTTTTTTTTTATTAGTATCAAACTTCATACAGAAGGGAATGGTTAATCTGTACAGATTATCCACATGGCAAAAAAACCCAAAGTATCACTAAAAGTCTCATGCAAATCATCGGAATTTTAGTATTTTTTGAACTGAAAACTTCTTTAAACACGTTGGGCACTTTTGGTATGGGGAAAAAGCACTAAACTCGCGTGACCGTCACGCTTAGATTCATAAATACCTATGTGTGTTTGTAAGTTATATTTTCACTTCTGACGTGCAGTGCTACGACTGACAGTTTTTTTATACTAATTTTTAATGAAATAATTATGTATTCACACGGCATTAACGCGATCAAGAAAAGGTATTACATACCTATGAATTGCCTGACGAGGTTGCACTGGCCGTGGTGACCAACCTGTTTGAAACCTTTTCGTGATCGCGTTAATTCCCGTGTGAATACATAGTTTTTTTTTATTCTACGTTGGTAGCAAACCAGCATACGTAAGCGTTAACCGTAGCCTATGGACGCTTGCAATTCCAGAGAACTCGCATGAGCGTTGCCAACCTTTAAAAACCTATACATTCCTTTCTTGATGATACCCCATACTGTAGTCCATCGGGAAAACCTCGGCATAAAACTGTGGAATGAGGTCCCTCATTCCAAAGCCGCAGCGTTCGCAGGAGGAAATTCCTCTGAAACTTAATCGTTAATACTTTAACTTAGCTTGTTAATGTATCATTATCAACTCAGATATGACTATCAAGAAAACAGGTTGGAACCTATTACCTAATCAACTTTTTTTATCAGCATAACGAAACATTGATTTATTAACAAAAACGTTTCTGCGACAAAATAGTCCCAGGTCTGTGTTATCCAGTCGCAAGTGTGCATATACTTGGAGACTGTCAAGCGTTGTCGTCCCACGTGCATTACAAGAAGTCCGCCTCGAGCGTTTGAAGTACAGTCAACTCCAAAAATACCATACTACTTTGAAAAATTTAAACTTTTACGAATTAAGTGGTTGAGGCTATTATTGGCCTTGTTAACGCTTATAACGCATTCATATTTGCCGCGCATCCAAGTTTTATAAACGTGCCATGCAGCACTCGTACGTGATTGGCCCGAATGAGATTCGATGTGATTCGTCGTCGTCTCTAACAGGGACGCTTCGAGAACCTTGACAAGAAAACGTAAGACCGGCGACCTAAATTTATTGTTTTATGGAAACAAGTAAAATAAATGTAGTACAATATCAACAAGGCGTTTTAAATTATACAAGAAGGCAACGTCGGCAACAGGCCTCAATATTCCACTTTCAACGTTATGTGGGTCAAAATAGATTCTTAAATCCATCTATTTTAAGCGTAGTCACGTCGGTATCTACTGTCAAGGTAGCTTGTAGTAGAAGCAAAACGAGCAGCTTGTAACGCTTCAGCCATATTATGATATCGATTCTCGATATGGTAAACGTACTTTATAAGTTTTGGCAACCAGTTACCAACCTAACAATAAAATATTCATGCTTGTATAACACGAGCATGGTTTAGACCAAGAAAATGCTTTAAATCTGAAACAAAAATTACCCTTATCAGTGAGGACGCTTTAGAAAGTCACCGACTTAATCATAACCGAAAACATATTTTTATCAGCGAGGACTAAGTTTTTCATGTTTCGCAGTATTTGACAGCGTAGAACTCGGAATTTCCGAACCTTTTTCAGCCTCAATAACGAAGCTCTATCTTAGTGGCTAAAGTAAGGGTGACCTTTTACCCTAATATCAGCAAGTCGTGACACGCATAACAAAAATTGCATCATAAACCATCTTTTCGACTGTTTTTAAATAAATTTTCAATTATAATAAACTTATCTATCGTATCTCTATCGTATATCTATGAGTATCGTACTCATGTTTTTTTTTTCTAATGGTATAGGGGGCATACGAGCAGACGGGTCTTCTAATGGTAAGTGACTATACTGTCGCCCATGGACCTGCAACTCAGGAGTTACAAGTGCGGTGCCGGCCTTTGAGGTGACAATGCGGTCTTTTCTTGAATTATTATATTATTATTACCATTCCCAAAATTTTTATGTGTATTTAATTATTATCTTGACATTATGGCAGTAACAAAACACGTTCGTTTTTTTCCGAGAACACACTCCGTTGTGGCGGACTGTACCTCAACCGGGGCACAATGCAAACAATAGAGCGGGCCAGGAGCGCACAAATCTTAATCTTAGCATTCATTATGGCGGTGAAACGAACCTGAATTTATTCTAGGTAACCTCGCACCGACACGGTTTATGAACAACCGGTAGCTTCACTCAACCTCCGTATAGTAGGTATAAGTTTTGTATAAATTTTTGAGCTAAAAGTAATTAATTATGTTACTTCTACCACCGCTTATTAGAACGAACCTAAACATTTAGCGACTACATTTACAATAGTTTGGTAATAAACTATAAATCTGTAACAGCGGCAATACGTTATTTATAAAACTCACATACGTAATTAATAATACTAACAATAACTTCACACATCTCACACACGGCCGTTTGATCCCAAACTAGGCAGAGCCTGTACTATGGTAACCAGACTCCTGATAAACATACTTATATATTTGTAAATACATACATATTATAGATAAATTACACCCAGACACAGAACAAATGATCGTGCTCATCACACAATGATTTGTCTTGGGTGGGAATCGAACCCACGACCAACAGGCCAGTCAACATGTTTGCTTTACGCCTTAAACTGTTCTGTTAGTAAAGGAGAGAAGAGCTGACATTGGCAAGTTTTCTTGTCTTATTAGTGACTTCATACTTGAACCCAAATTGATTAAGCCCGTAGTACAATGGAGTGTAATGATGTTGGCTTGTTTTAGTTTGATGGCGCTGAATATATTATCGCAATATCACTCGTCTCTAAGACCGGAAGTGCTATCTTATAGAATGTGCCAGTGCAAGCAGTAAGAAGCTCCCGTGAGTCTGAACTAATTACTGGTAGGTCCAGTCAGTCAAAACTGATTCTGGGACAAAACTGAAGGTGGAAATGTAGATGGAGTAAGTCAAAATAATAATTAAAAAACTATTTATGATACTAACTATTTACGCCGAACTATTTATGATATTTTTAAAATATACGTAGTGAACGCTACAAAGTCCACTTAGCAATATTCAAACTCAACTGAAAATCGAACGCGCACTTTTTATCCTTGTAACCGCTACACCTCACATCCTCATTCCCTCTACAATTTTTTTACACAATACACCTGAAGCGGCAATCGTTTCTCTTGGTAATGAAGGAGAATATTACCCGATAGCCCTCAGGCCTTTTTAATTTTCCACAAGATCACCTACGGAGTGAACTTTTTTTGGAGTCTTAATAAGAGACGCGGGTTTTTACATCGATTAAGAGTTATGATCGTGGATAAGGGGAGGTAGTTTTGCGTGGATGGTTGTTTTTAAGAAATTGTTTGAATAATTTATGGTATAATTTGTTTTAGCCTTTTAGGCTTGTGTACTAAGTAGAGTTTAAGACGCTTGTTCTAGCTTTTAATTTTGCGTGATGAAAATTTGTAAAAACGCTGTCAATGTATATTGGGAAATAAAAAATAAAAAACAGTAAATTAAGATATTCAACTGTATAAATAAATTTTACTTTGATTCGATATATTCAGAGATTTTTTCATAAGAACCTCTTAGACACAAATAGATGAACATTTTCCATTGTTTATTTTAATTTTCTCTTCATTTTATTTTATCATTCATTCATTCAATCATTTTGAAGATTAAGAAATAAACGTTTTGGTTACGTGATTCAAAAATACATTTATATTTGTCTGTTTGTCAAACAGTTGCTTCTAAAATTGTTCTTATTTCATAATAAGTAAGTGAATATACAGTGTTAAAAAATGTGTAGTCACATTTTAGGGCCGTATAGTAAATATCCCGTGAATAACATAAAGCGCTAAGAATTTTAGGAAAATTCGTGACTTTTAAAACAGATAAAGCTAATATTTCATAAGAGACAGGGCCCAAAAAAATCCATATTTTCATTGAACATCAATTTTTCATACCAAGGATGTTGATGGAAGGTCCGGATTTTAAGGAAATTACTGGAATAAAAACATAAAATGCTCTTTGAAAATGTGCACCTACATCGGGAAAAGTATTTTCGGGATAATGATGAAAATAGTAATTTTTTTAAAGTGAAAACTTCTTTAGCAGCGTTGTGCACTTTTTGGGATGGGTAAAAAATGTTAAACTCACGTCAGGACATCGAAAATTCGTAAGACGGAGCCTAGTTTTTATATTTAAAAAAATATAACATTCGAAATTCAAACATTTATGAGCGGCCAGGAGCGCAGAACTTCCAGTGTACCCTAGGTATACATTTAGATATGTTATTCCCTACTTTTTATTTTTAACCTAATTATATATATATGCAGATGCGTATGTGTGTGTGTGTGTGTGTGTGTGTGTGTGTGTATATATGTATATGCAAATACATTGTGAAGTTATGTTTTCACTTCAGACGTGCAGTCCTGCGACTGTTTTTTTCAAAAATAATTTTTTGGCAACTGCAACGCATAATGCTTTTAAAACTTTAACCACACTTTTCCCTAACAGCCTAATATGTTAAAACGAACATATTTACTAGTAATCACCCATTCAAAATCATTATGACGCAAATCCTGACATGTCATAATTATGCGATATAATTATGCCAACATATTTTATATCACCAACATAATTATTTTCATAGGTATAACTCAGAATACTTTTACATGAAATCAATACTTTTATAGCTCTTATTAACATCATAATCCAAATGAGATGAGGCCATCAATATATATGTGCTCAAGAAGGCCTATAATATTTTATTATGATATAAAAATAATGTGTCCGCGCCTTTATGAGTATTTCTCATAATTATTATTATGAGTTATAACCTCCTTGGTTGTTCGTTGGCAGTAATAGCTGTTTTAGTTCCTTTTGATTGGATTGGGCGATGTGTTTTGCAACTAACGTTGACTTTGGTTGCAGCTGTGTGATTTATTTTGGTAGTACTGTAGTTTTTTTTTTTCATACTGTTATTATTTTACTAGATACAGGTTTTGTTTTTCTGTTTTGTTTATTACTCGTTGTTTTGCTTAGGACTCGTTGGAATAACTAGGACTTAGTCGTGGGAGAACCATGCTTCGGCACGTATGGGCCGGCTCGACCGAATTGATACCACGGCCGCACAGTAAACCGGCAGTGAAGCAATGCTTGTATTCTTTTCGTCGACTGAGTAAGGTTACCGGAGGCCCTAACCCTTCCCTCTCCCTGTCTTCCCCCCTCTCCCCTCCTCTCCCCCTCTTCCACCCTCTTCCCCTACTCCCACCTTAAAGGGCGGCAACGCACTTGTGACTCTTGAGTTGCAGGTGCCCATGGGCGGCGGTAGTCATTTACCATCAGGTGACCCGACTTCCCCCTGCTCTTTTGCCCCATATACCATTAAGAAACACATTTCCGAGTGAGGTCTGAAGACCTTCACCCCAGTACCCGATCATTATGACAATAATATATGTGATTTGTTTTGCACTTTATTTATATTTTATATTTGATGGCTTAATTAACATATAATTAATAAAAATATAGACTGTAACTAGCTGACCGGATAAACGTAGTCCTGCATCAAAACATTCGCAAAAAAAAATTGAATCATGACAAAACACGCCGCTTATTGTATACAATTACAGATAAACACCAAAAGGTGACCCCCATAAGTACCAATTATTAAGAACGCACACATATCTTTATATGTGAGGATGAACAGAAAATTGTTATCTTTTATTTTATTTTATTTTATCTTTTCTTAATTTATAAGAAAAAAAATGTGACTGCAAAATTTAAAAATACATTTATACAACTCAAGTACGTTTAATTTGACCTGTCTGATCCTGAGTCCTGATCTATGTATGTTAATACACACCCACATACTGGTTAAACAGAAAAAATAAGGTTACATAACAACAGTACCGAGCTCCATAGCCCAACATAACACAGTAGTAACTGATCGATACATAAATAGGAGCGCAAATTGCGCTCCGGTACAGTCGGACGCATTTTCTTTTACGACGCCACACTACTGTTTACGTGTTTCGCGAAGATACGGACGATAGACAAGATATACGAATATTGATTTGGTTTTGGATACGGCATGTAGCCTTTTAGATAACAAATAAATATTCAAGACTAATTGTGTTAGTAATTTATTGTTACAAATTTTGTCTATTGTACCAAGTTGAAGGTCATATTTCTGTTCATAGATATTGAATGCATTAGAAGAATAAAAAGAAGTGAAAAAAGTATTCGCAGGCAGTTGAGATATGCATCTCTGCAATAATAACCTTAGAAATAGAACCACAGTTTCGCTTGAAACTTAATATGTAGGTACCTACCTAATCTTGCCTGTTCGATGGAATATCGAACAAGACAAGGTTCAGTATAGACAATAAGTCAGAAATGTACTTAGCGCTGGTTTTCAAACAAAACCTCTGTTTCTCACGGGTATTAATCGGCGTACACGAATATGTTAATTTATAACATATATAAGTAATACTATTTTCAATTTTCAATCCATCAACAAGAGTATTTTACAAAGACAACACCTCATCAGAACATTTGACAAGCCCCAGGAGTTAATATACAATAATCGAACCCACGACCTCGTTGACGTTACAATAATGTCTGTCTGTCTGAATGTCGTCAAAGCATTCATAAAAACTTTTGACCAGATCTAATAAGTTTACGTTTTTTGAAGAGTTTTCTTTGATTATACTTTCTTGTAAACTTTGGCATTTCATGATATATAATTATGTATACTTACGGAAATTAACGCGATGACGTAATAGGTATTACATACGTTTGAATTGCCCGACGTTTCGACCAGGTTGCACGGGCCATGGTCACGTGGTCGTGTCACCTATATTGTGACTAATACCTATTACGTGAGACGTGCTTACAAATATTTATATTTTCTTTGATTGTTGATCTTTTATTATCTCATTCATGTTAAAGGAAAAAAAAACCATATCCAAATCTTCCAAGCTCCCTTCAACCGAAGTTAATAGCGATCTCGTAATAGCGGTTTGCTAGTTGTTGCCCCATAAAGACATCCCGTAGTTATTGGGCTCCCTTCGACCATACCCACCGGTACGTACGATTAGCAGTGGTGAAAAATCAATTTGGAACTTGCTTTGTTGTTGAAGGCGTGCGAGCTCACCATTACAACTGTAGATAAGTGGGAACCTGGATCATCTATATTTTGGGGCAGCTGTAATTGGTTGGGTTTACTGATAACTGGGGTTTAAGGATACGATAGTTCAGATGGACATATTTTAATAAAAACTTTAATAAATATAAAATACAGATGGATATAGGCATCGGATTGATGCAACGGGTGTTGGTATAATGGTTAGTGACCCTGACAGCTGAGCCAGAGGTCGATTCCCACCCAGGAAAAATAATTGTACGATGCTTACGATGATTTGTTTTGTGTCTGGGTATAATATATCTATAATATGCATGTATTTAGTAATATATAAGTATTTTTATCAGCAGTCTGGTTTGGGGTCAGACTGCCGTGTGTGAGGTGTCTCAAGTTATCATTATTGTTGAATATTTTTTCTACAATGAAATTTGAATCTGATGTGGTTTTAAATATAATTTAGTTAGATAACTTAGAATATTTGAGTTCAAGGTGATTTAACACCTTTTTAGCACCCTTTAATTCACTTTAATTGTAATTAACTATGTAAACCAATTTTAGAAATAATTTTTTACCTACTTCTAATTGTCATATCGAATTAAAACTTAATAATTATGTAAATGTAGTTTTGATGACAATACTATAATTTGTTATCTTGGAGCTGATCTGATGATGGAGGCAGGAGTTGGATAGTACTCTTCAGTGTCTCTTCAGTTGTTCTATACTATAATTATTTACACCTCAAGAGCTTCTATTCTTAATGCATCCTCCCATTTTGAAGAAAATCCGAAATAACCCTTTGGTTTGGCGTTTGAATTGAAAGTTAATTAGATACTTGATTGATTATATTCTTCTAAACTTTCGTTGCTCTTTTACATCTGATGCCATCTTTGCGGCACGGTATCGCATGTATTATATTTAAACATGCTCATAATATTTTTTGACTTTTGTATTTGAGGAGGAACGTAGTGTGATTTTCCTTAAACACCAAGATCCAGACCAGGATCGGGTCGGATCTCGACCAGCGGGTCTCGACTCCATGATTAATATTGGGAAATTCTACATACATATGTATGTTTGTAGCACGAACTTTCATACTATCCAAAAATATACCCTTTTCACAGTGACATCGAATCCGAAAATAAAGAAAAGCATATGACTATTCAGAATCTTGAATTTCTTATGTTTTCCTGTGTGTCATTTTGGGCAACGTAAGAATTTTCAACTAAAGCCGAGTCTGTCCCCCCGCCTTATACACCCTGGTGCTCTCCGAAGTAACGGTAAAAGTTTGTAGAAGTATAATATGATAGAAAATAAAGTATACGCCTCAATTTAGTTAGGAACTAACGATATGTATGTATAATCATATAATCATTGTCGGATGCAGAGGCCGATCTGAGTGAGAATCTTCACCAGAAGACGTGTGGTGTGATGATGAAAGAAAACATGTGGGCCGAATATGGGTCCCGGGCATTGAACAAATAATTGCAATGTACACTACAGATTTAAAGAGGTTTACTTAAATTTAATAGTTCTTAGACTTATTGTCGCTCGCTCGGCATTGCGCGTTAACACGAAAACCGATCCGAACGAACTTCAGTCTAGACTCTAGACGCGCTTCTATCTAATGCTTGACCTCGTTGTCAAATCAGCTCCCATACTATTGACCTCGCCGACAGATAGATAATAAATAATATCTATTCCAAGTATTAAAGATATTAGCATAGAAAAGATTGACTAATTCTAATTCATTGCTAGTCCATTTCTCCATAGTTGAAAGTTAGTAATAAGTAATTAACAAGCATCATGGGTCGTGTTTCGAATATTTTTACTCACTGTACTAACAATCCGTTGGTGATAAGGAAAGTTCGTGGTGGGACCCTAAAATGTTGCTCACATAATATTGAACTTATTTTCACTGTATAGTTCACGTACATCTTTACTGCTCTCTGTAAGCTGTCATAGCGCTACCATGGAAAATGGCATTTTAAAACAACACCGTAGAAGAATGAATTAAACCAGGGTTATCTTAACAACTATGAGTAATAAGGTAATAAGTTCAGATTTGACATAGCGGCCAATTGTAAACATATCTAGCATACTATATACTCTTACGTAGAATGGATTTTTTTTTATATAGGTAGTCAATGTTCCTGTCCTACTGGCCTCTCTAGTCACAGGAAATACAAGACATTCGGGTACGCGACCCCGGCCTCTGCGAGCTACTGCAGTCTCAGTCCCGTTCCCCATCCGAGACTTGCGGTATCCCTTACCCTAGGTTCCTCTCCCTACACATTTTTCTTTTGTAAAAATTTATCTTTTTCCTTCTTTCCTGTCTTACAACCCGACTCCATTTCCAAGGAGAGAAAAAGAAGAATTAAATTCTTCTCAAATCAAAAAAAGAAAATTTAAAAGAATCCATCCAAAACCCTTTGCAATGTTACCCATTGCGCTGACCCCAATCAAAATTGGAAAAAAAGGCAGGTGATGATGATGAGTCACCTCTATATAACACAAGGGCAAGTAGACCAAGGTATATTACTCTCACTTTCATTTACTATGTTTATTTTTAAAAGTGAAAACTTCTTTAGGCACATTAGGCACTTTTGGCATGGGGAAAAAGCACTGAACTCGTGTGACCGTCACGCTTAGATACATATTAGATGTGTGTGTTTTCACTTCTGACGTGCAGTCCCACGACTGACAGTTTTTTTAAAGACAACTCCCGCATTAGGAATTACTCCTGTGTCGCAGGGGACTTTACAAACATACAAACAACGGACACAAAGAACACCCAGACTCGGGTGGCAATCGAACGAACGACCTATGGCGTAGCAGTCAGGGTCACTAGGCCAACATGCCAGTCATGCCTGTTGTCAAAGATTTCAATAGAAAAAAATATCAAAAACCATAAAATCAAACCCTTCTACACGTAACCATAAGCGCAATATACCGAATAACATTTTAGGTGTCCCAACGGATGCAACAAGACGACCCTTTGACATCGACTAACGTATTTAAATTCATAGTCTTATGAAGTTAGCCAGGACAGGGGGTGGTAGGAGGTGAGGCAGGGGTGGCTTCGCGAGGGGGGAGGGGCTTGAGGCGTGACTGTACACTTTTTGGCTTCGGTTAAGTCGGATCGCCACTAACCACTCACATGGAAAGGTGTATAAGTTAAGATTACATTTTTTTTAACAGTTTTGGGTGTCAAAATCTGAAATGTTTTAAAGGAATTAAGACTTTCTAGATTTGGACACTTTTCTGCATTTCTCTTGTTTTTTGTTTTATTGTAAGGATCCTTTTTAAGGCCATTTAGTTATTTACGAGTTTGTCCCTATTGCGTCATGTTGCAAAATGAACCTAATGAATACTTACAGTATTTTCTGTTTTTACATCTAGAACATGCTTCATTGAGCATCTACATCATTTATTAAAATAATTCTAGCCTACGCTTAGTTTGTCTGAAAGAGATTGCTTTAAGCTATAAGGTCGTTCATGTGAATTATTGACGCTACACATTTCTTGTCTCATACTTTCTTTATCTAACTATTAATAAATCATTTCACCATAATAAAGAAAGAAAGAAAGACATAATTTATAACGCAATGATTTAAATCTTAAGATGTTAGATAGGATTGGTTATTAATAATCACTGTAATTTAAACTCTCAAAAGTTACTAGATCAAGCTTACAACCTTTTCCCGTTCCTCCACTATCTCAGAAGGAGTTAAAATGCTATAGTTCGTGCTGTGGCATAAATTAACAGCGAAACTCGGCAAGGAGCCGCCGCGCATATTATCACCATTTTGTTTAAGATTAACGAAATATACCCTCTCGTTATTCAAAGCTGATTAGCTCGATTTGATGGTTTTAAGCTGATGCATGGTAAGTGTGTAGACGTTATAGGAGGCAGAAGCTAGGCAAGGCAGGTTTCTTATCTAACCAAAGTCCGTTGCTAAGAAATCACCTCGGTTAATTACTAGTAGATATGGTATTTTTTTATTAATTTAAAGTGCCTTACCAATAAAGCACCTTCGCCATTCTAAACTGCATGGTTATATAGCATGGTCTTTGCATAGCAAGTATGGTAAGATTTAATTGTGATATGATTAAAATTAATCACCATTATTAGTCTATACAGTAGGTCGAGGAATATTTCTGGTCGCATCAATGTGCCTTCCTTCTTTCTTTCGCGGTTTCTATTCGTGCATGATGAGAAAGTGAGATGGATTGCCACAATTCCATGAGAGAGGGATAACCCACTCCAAATAGGTAGGAAACGATACTCCGAATACATATCACATTAAGGGGAAATGGCTGGCACCCAGATACTACTTCCACATAAACTGTGTTGGTAAGTTGTAAGCGTTACCTATTAACATTTGCAACACCGGTTGTATCTATTGTGATTTGAAAACCCTACCTCCTTCCCGTACAACTCTGTCAAACTTTTTTACCAATAGAAACACAACTAACCTTTTTTGAATATACCTAAAATCGGGCATCTCCGCATCATCTTAAGTTCACTCTGGCATGGCATTAGGTTCGCCTCTGTGCCAAACATATGAAAATTTATTTGTTGATCCTCTAAATAGCTGTAGCTATTATCCATTCAAGACTAAAGACCACATTCAATATTAAAGCAAATCTATCAAGAATAATTTCCCTGTTTCTTGATTTGATCGTATCTGTAACACATAACGGTGCCGTCAAACCAGCCATCAGCTAATCAGCTTTCAATTGCCTTTGTGTCAATTCTACTTAAAACCATCCAATAATTCGTAGATAAATGACCTATTCCAAAAGCAAATAGTCTTGTACACAAATGACATCCCACATTTACCGTCACGAGATCCTGTTTTCCCGAACCAACTTCATTACCCACATCGGGAAACGATAAGCTCCATAACACTAATACGCACAACGACCACGGAATACAAAAATATTCCAATCAAGCCACTGTTACCCATAATTGCTAGAATAGGGCTTAGACACATGAGGTACTTTAAATGTCAGCGGCTAGTTCTGCGACTGCTTCTGCTTTACTATTGGGCCAACCAACAACCGATAAAAATAGTATAATAGTAGCTTAAAATGTCTGAGTTATCAGATTCTCTGAAAACGTTTGATAGTTGATAAACATTTTCTACACTAAGGATTAACAATATTCTTAGTGTAGCAAATGTTTATCAACTCAACCCAAAGTCTCAATGCCAAGATGGTACACCGTCCTTTAATACGTAAAAATAAAAAAATAAATGAAAAAAATTATAAAAAACAAATGATCCATAAAATTCTTGAAAAAATATGTTATAATGTTTGGCTATATTCCATTAAGTCCATGTTTAGACGTACCAATCAACGTTCCAGATTCTAGTTTAATTGTCTTCGAAAAACCCCTGTAATTCGATCGCCAGTGTGTGTGGGCCCTAAATGCTGGCTATTGTTGCTACCGCCACTGCTATTACTGTCCGCTCGTAAAGCCAAACTATCGATAAAACTGCTGGTCCCCTATTGGTATAGGTTTTAATTGGTTTGGTGTAGATATTACATGTTTGGGGGACAATAACAGTAATCTCCGTTAGGTATAAATTTGTTAAGAGAGCAGGCAATTGGCTTATGAAAAGAGTATTGTTTTTTTTTTAATCAGATGTCAAAGAAGCATACACTCTGCCTGTTGGGTGACAGGCGTTTATAAGGAATATCAATATCTCTATTTTATTTGAGGTATACATTTTTATACACTTGTGAATTTATTGTTAAATAAGAATTGCGTGTTAAATCTGTAAGGCATATGAGAGCAAATAAATATTATTCCTTCTTTCTTCCTTTATTTGTTCCTTTATGTCTTTCTCGTATTTTTTCTTTCATTTTCGCTTTCTTTTTCACTTTCTTTCCATGGAGTTTTGGCAATAAAATCGGATTACGCTTATCTCTTTTACTTCTACTTTTAACTGCGGCCTTTTGTAACCTTAAGGTACTAAGACGAGAGACAGCGACGAGATATCTTTCTTTTCTCTACTTTGCTCTATTGGATTAGAGTGATTATGGGTTCAATTCAAATCCCACAAAAATGTGTGTGATCCACAAATAGTTACGAGTATGTATACGAATATGTTTGTGAAGCTTCCCGCGACACAGGAATATTAATAATGCGGGAGTTGTCTTTTTCAATAAAAAAAAATATATTTATCATACTACAAGTTATGCTTGGTTTCGGTCTAGAAAACGTTGTGTAATATATCGTAGAGTTTAAAAAAATCGATAGAACCTGTATTATTCTTTCCCTTAATAATACCACTTGAATTGATGTTCTGAAAAGCGAAAGCTACCCCTACAGAAAGTTAATGGAAACACATTCAATATGTGCCCAATGGCTATCCAACAAAGCTGTTAACATTATCAATATCGCTCCATCAAAATGGCACCGCGGATAAACTATCGGAGCCATTGTCCGGGGTTCGAGTCCCGACCTTTGGACGCCCCCTTAAACCAATTGCCCGTAAAATCGGCTAACCAAGTGGAAAATATATCCGACCGGAACTGGGTAATAGTGCCTTTTTCGTTAATACACCGTGAAGATCGGGTATGGACGTCCACTGGAAATGTGAAGTTGAGACAATTTAAACTTGAAGTAGTAAAACCATCAGGAAACGTACAAGTAGTTATTTAATTTTATCTAAAGTTAAAGTTTAAAAGTTGTTTATTTATTTATTTATTAAATAGTACAACCACATCATTTTGACTGGCCTGTTGGTCTAGTGGTTAGTGACCCTGACCGCTATGCCACGAACCCACGACCTATAAGGTCGTGGTTTCGATTCCCACCTGAGTCTGGGTGTTCTTTGTGTCCGTTATTTCTATGTTTGCAAAGTCCCCCGCGACACAGGAGTAATTCCTAATGCGGGAGTTGTCTTTTCATAAAAAAAAAAAAATCATACATATTAATATATATAATAGTGGAGTGCTAAAGAACAAAATAAAAATAACAAAAAGCAAACAAATATGAAAAGATAAAGAAATTTAACAATTTAAACAAATATTACTTTTTTGAGCTAATATTAAATATTTTTTGCAGTTTAGTCTTAAATTTATTTAATGAATCACCAATGATGTCAATGTCTGGATCGCGTGTTTGAATAATATTACAGTGATTGAGAACTCTATTTATAGGCGATTGCATGCCCAGATTAGTTCTACAGAATGGTACATGAAACGTTCTAGTAAGGCTATGTCTAGGATAAGAGTGGGGAATGGTTAATGGTACCTTTTCCAAAAGACAAATGTACTGAATCTTATTGCTTATCAATTTATGGAAAAAAAGAAGGTCAAATATGCGTCTACGATCACAAAGGTGGTTTTCTAAGAGAATCCGCTACACAAGAATGAAATACTTCTGGTAAAGGCTCGCTGAATGCCTTCAATCCGTTGCGTACAACATAATACGGTGACCATACGATACTAGCAAATTCGAGATAGCTGCGGAAGGAGGAGTTAAGTAAGTAATTTTTCTAAATAGGTGATCATTTTCGAAAGTGAAAATGAGTGCTCTCGGAGTGCATATAGGGACATAGTTAGATACGATGTAAATTTTGTATTTTAGATTATTGGAACCATCCAACCTGGGAGGGACGTAGAAAGGAAGCCCTAGTTATAGTAAAACAGCAAAGCATTCCACTGAAAATAAATACCAATTGAAATCTTTTTTGAAACCATAATCAAACGGTAAGAATTCAAAACTATCTATTACTTAGGATATATTAGTGTATTAGCAAAGTTATCACACCTGTCATTTGGTGTTTATTTTTTTCAACGAGGGAACACTCGATTGAGTAAGCAAAAGACCACGATTGGCCAACACTACTAGAGTAGTGTTATCAGCCAGTGCTTAACGTGACGAGTATTAATTAGTAGTACTAAGAAAATAATATTTTAGAAGACTAGTCACTCATCAAACGAATCGACGACGACACTGCAATTTTTTTATGTTATAGGGGCAAACGAGCAGACGGGTTACCTGATGGTAAATGACTATCGCCGCCGTTGGCCACCTGCAACTCAAGAGTCACAAGTGCGTTGCCGGCCGTTAAGGTGGGAGTAGGGAAAGAAGGGGGAGAGAGGGGAAGAGCGGGAAGAGGAAAGAGGGAAGGGTTAGTGTCTCCGGTAAACTCACTCAAAAAAACTCGAAAAGCAAAAGCAAAGTATTGCTTCACTACCGGTTTTCTGTGAAGCCGTGGTATCACTCCGGTCGAACCGGTCCATACGTGCCGAAGCATAGCTCTTCCGCGAAAAAAAAAAAATATTAAAATCAATAAAAAAAAAATGAAAAAATTGTCCTAAGTTTATACACATTTCGCTTTAACCAATAAGAAGGTCGACCTTGCTCTTTAGTGTTATTGAGGCCTGTGCCTGATGTTTGAATACCACGAGACTGGACTTCATCAGGCCACGCCTTTATAACACAGGATCTGAAGTTTGAAGTCCTAAACCTTATTTTTGACTTATAAAACTATTAAGCGATATTCAGAGAAGCATTTAAAAAAATAAAAAAATACTTTTTTATTTTACTAATAAAGGATCTTAATAAACAATGTAATCTTTTATCTAAGCCACCGTGAAGACTAAGACCGAATATATCATGAACTAATTGATGAGGAGATTGTGTTTTCAGGACAAAACTATAGGATATAGGCTACTTGTTAACTGACTGGTCATCGCTCACCTACTCACTCACCTCCACTCCACAGAAGACGACCACTACGAAGCCATACGAGCATAACGTTTCTTACTGCAGGTCTTGTAGATAGGGCAAGAGCAGATCATGACCGAACGATGGTAAACACAAATCCCTCTTAAAATCCACCGAAAATATATACAAGGTGCTGTTTAGCGACATCTACTTTTGTGTGTTTACAAATCAAATGTTACCATTGGGTTTTCTGTTGTATTGATTATTTTTAATAACAAACAACGGCCGATAAAATTATTAACCCTGACATGAACGTTCGTTTTCTAAATGCCATATTTAATCACCAGCTTTTGAAACAAAATCACGTACAACACTAAATAAATTAAATTCATAAAAATAATATCATAACACTTCCGCACTATTCGTCACGCGCTTCGCTATCGGTCTCTTTATCTTGTCCCGAGAGGAAAAAAGCTGCGTCCCAGAACAAGTTCCTGACCATAAATTCATTAGACACCGTCGACATTTTTTTAAACTCACGTCCGAGTTGTCTGTGGTAGGATTAGAAGCGGCAGTTATTGTAAATATTATATAATTCTGTTTTTTTTTTTTATAAAAAGCCAAGTTGTCAAACCAGGAAACAGTCACGTAAAAGTATGATAACCTGTTACGCCAAAATGTTGAACCTTTTTTAATTCTGTGGTATTATGGGAAAACTATAACACGTAGTCCACTGTTCAGTCTGTATATTCGAATGAATTTATTTTTAATTTTTCATGATTGCTTTCTCTGGTTTGTGCGTCAGTCAGTGTTAGTGTTTTGTGCATCTCTTTTTAAGTGTAAGTTTGAAGAAAAATCTCTCTTAAGACTTAGCGGTTTAAAACCAATCATTTTCAAGGGCTGTATTTGTATGTATCTTAGTATCTAACTACTCCTGCCAAAACATGATGGCAGTATTTGTGTGCATTTTATTTTCAATTTCTGATAAAATTGGACCACAGCAATTAGGGATAATGTCCACGCTTACTGAGCACCTGTGTCTAAAGTTTTCCCTCTCCAAGTTTCTTTAAATTTTGATTATTACTTTCAGTAATGTCCTCGTAAAAAAGAAACCAAGTTCCAAATTAATTTCAGATTATCTTTACTATAATCATAATTAAAACCAAACAGATACTTGGCCGGCATAATCTAAATAAGTATTAATGAATTACTTATCCCCGTCTAATTATACTAGCTCTGTGTCGTCCGAGCGAGATGCGAGCGGCTAAAACTCCCACTATATCATAATTTATTTATTCTGATGACCTCGCCGAGTGCGGCCCTGTTTTTTCACCGGCTAATATATATATTTTAAAAAATATACCTAATTATGTCTCAGTCCCCTTATTGTTTTACTCATTTGCAATATGGCGTTCATTTTTTTATCTTTTATTCTGTTTAATGTCTTTTTTCGGGGTAATTAAAATTATTATAGGTATTTATTGCTGCAGACGGCCATTTGGCGTGTTTGTGCGTTCTCCTAATCGTTTCATGTTTACATTAATTAGCAATGCTTTAGGAGTGTTCCCGGGGTTTATTGCCGATAATAAATTTTAAGGTTTCCACTCTGTTGTTTGATATTTTTTTTATATATTCTTCTCGAGAATACCTATAACACGTAATATGAAAAATTGTTAAAAAGACAGCAAGTAAACAGGACTTAAACTTAAAGTTGTTTGAAATTGTTTTTCATAGGAATGTAAATTTTCGTATAGTTTTATGTAATTTCCACACAAAAAGGATTGCTACATATCATAACACATTATGTAAAAATAAGTGATGATTATTATTTGGCATCATTTATTAATCATGAGACTTCAGGGTTCTTGTGAATAGGCATTTGTCTTCTAATTTACCTGATGGAAAGCGACGATGAAGACGAAGTGGCTACAAGCCTATTCAGAAGTACCCTACTCCTATAACCACTCTTACTCTTGAACATTTATGACTTAATTTCTGTGATTTTAAGTGAGTAAATTGTATATTTATTCTAACAGTTTTGAAAACTTTTGTTATTATATTTGATGACATTAACAACTAAATATAATATATTATGACGCATTCTATAAAAAAAGGTAAACCGAAAATCGATATGCTTGTCCCCAAAAGCTTGTAAATGCATTTCCATAGTAAAGTAAATAAAAAAAGATCTTGAAAAATTTAAGATTAGCTAGATTCGAACATAACCGCTATAGTTCATTGTAACATAATCTGGATCATTGTCACAAAAAAAAACTCTTCAGTAAAAACTTTAAAGCAATATTTGTCAGTAAGTATGTTTATCAGCAGTCTGGTTACCATAGTACAGGCTCTGCCTAGTTTGGGATCAGACGGCCGTGTGGGAGATGTGTAAAGTTATAATTATTGTTATTGGTAACAAATAAATTAGAGTATTAAATTTTTTTTTGGTACATGTTTTCCTTAGTTTTACGGAAGTATAGTATGTAGTATTCAGAAATAAAAAATACATAATTTTAAGTAAAACAATATATCTAATGTAATGGCTAAGGCGACGGACTTGCAATCAAAAGGTCGCGGGTTCGAACCCCACCCAGTGCACTACGGACGTGAACCCACTCCTAATACAAGCATTTAGCTTAGCTGGATGGGTTAACAAGCATACTAGTAATGTGTGACCCACGTTACTAGTATCCTTTATTAAAAATATATATACATATATATATATATATACATATATATATATATATATATATATATATATACATATATATATATATATATATATATACATATATATATATATATATATATATATATATATATATATATATAATATGGAATATATGTATAATACCTTTACGTATAAAAATGATCTTATTAATAAACACGCAGCATCTCATTTTTTATGAAATGTAGGTAACTAGTAACGTGGGTCACTCATTGGGATCCCTTCTTTTCGCATAATGTTTTTTTTCCTAGTATAGTATTACTAGTAGTAGTATATACTAGTAGTAGTATATACTTTGGCATAATATTTTTGGGTATAATAATACTTTGCCATAATTGTTTTTTGGCATACAGTTCATGTTGACATAATTATCTTTTAGGCTAATTTGTTTTGGCATAATTTTAATTCGCATAACTATAACCAACATTATTTGTGTAATTTAGTTTATAAATAGGTTAAGGTGAGGAGGGGATGGCCCTAGGGCCACCCCTAAGCTGCCAATATGTTTACATATATATATATATATATAACAAATAGACGAAACTTACCTTTTCTCTAAGTGCATTTGGTTCATGATGATCTGATTCTGATTCAAGTTGTTAAAAATTATGTTTTAATACCATTTCTTTATGCTTTAGAATGTTATGCTAAACATTATTATGCGTAAGCTGTTATTCGTAAGTATAATTAGGATAAACATAAGTATGCCATGTTATATTATCTTAAAATTTTATGCAAATAGATAGGGAACCTCACCCATTACTAGTATTCTTATAATATTATTTACGAATTTACGGGAATTGACGCGATCACGAAAAGGTATTACATACCTCTGAATTGCCTGACGTTTCGACCAAGTTAGTACTAGTATTCTTGTTATCCCCTCCAGCTAAGCTAAATGCTTGTGTAGGTTTGGTTTGAACTGGCAACCACATCGCAAGTCCGACGCTATAATCATTACCTACGCTATTGCCGCTTGATTTAAACACAGCGTGTAGGCATATTAATATCACTTTAACTGAAATTGAAGGCAGTGAGCCTTAACAACATTTAATAACTCGCTAAATTACTGAGTCCAATATCTAAGTTTCTAACATATATATAGAGTGTAGCGAAGTCAGGGGCGTCAGGTGAACTCTCTCAATTAATAAAGCAATAATTGACCGCCTCTGGCTGTTATTGGGAGCTATCACAACATTTGGGTCACGAGTCTGCATCCTAACGTGTACGAGGAAATATGATTTTGATACTTAATGGTAAATATTGGTGTTTAAAAGTGGTGTTTGTAAGCTTTGACGGCCGCTGAACCTGGTAACAGGCATCGAGATATTATGTACTAGAGAAGCCACTTAGAACAAAATACAGGTTCTGTTTTTATTTGAATTAAAACTAAAAAGCGCTACAGCACTAAAACAATAATTTGTAATCAAATCCTACAGTATTAACAAGCAGCGCTCGATCGTTTTTGAGTTGTAGTTTTCTCGCGAGCGTAAGGTCCTAAGCGCCGTGATTTTCATGGTGTTTACGCGTGTTGCCCAACGAACTGCTACAAAGTTTGTTTGTTTTCACTGCGGTGCAGGGACCGCAGTTTGCGTTACAAACTTTTTCTTCGCGGTGTCTACTCTATACGCTAGTAATAACAGTAACAAGTAACAGGTAGTCTATTTTACTCTCCGTAATAAAGTAAGTTAATCAGTTCATGAATTTATAATGAATTTTATTTATTAATTTATACGGTATGGTTTTTAAAGACCTTATATGTATTATACGTATAAAAATGTGATTCTTGTTGCTGTCAAAATCAACTGTTTAGAAAATTGTAAAGTAATGTTTATCATTAGGAACAAATTATTAATTTAAGTATGAATACATTTATACATGCTTTTTCTTAGTTTTACATAAGTGTAGTGTCTAGTATTCAGAAATTAAATTCCGGTCATAAACTAGAATATTTGTCCTACTTTTTTGGCCCGACGTCGTATATCTGTCGTTTATTCTCTTGCACACTCCCTCACATCCATCAGTCATACAGCAACGTTCTGTACGACTCACCTTCCATGCCCACATAAGTGTCAATTTATAAAATGCCCTGGTCCGTTAGACGTTCCAAACATCGAGTATCAAAATCATGCCACCGCGGTACAACACACGAGTCAGTCAGTAATAGCCGTTGGGTGCAATCATACCGAGCGACCGCCTCTACTTTGTGCTGTTTGCTTACAATATAACGTTCGTTATCAATTACACTATTCATTTATACTAATAACACAACTATTACTCCTTAGTGTTGAGATTCGTTGGAGGAGAAATATCGTTGTAGTGTAAAATAAAGTTCATTTTACTAATGTCTTAAGACTTTTTAGTAGTGTGTTTGGCATATATGTTGCAAAATCAATGCGATTGGCCAAAATTATACACGTTTTTTTTGTGTAATCTGTTAACTATCGTTTCTCCGTGCGTTGTCGTTGTGTTTTGTAGACTGTCTTAGTATGAACTTTACAAAAATGGGAATGGGGTGTGTATAAAAATGGGAATTCAAGAAAAAATAAAAAAAATCAGAAAACACCAAACACTTGATCAAAAAATTATCAGGTTGACTTGAAAACCTCCGTTTTTAGTCCGTTAAAAAATTTGCTATTTGTTTGGAATAATAATTCTTTCAAAGAAAAACCGACTTCAAAACAAAAAGTATTCCATAAAAGACTTATATATGGTTTTCTCATGGATGGCATTGTCAGAACTGGACCAAATTAAAATGGGACCACAAGGGAAGCACCAGCTTTCAAATAAAAAAACAATCATCAACATCGGTTCACCCAGTCGAAAGTTCTGAGGTAACAAACATAAAAAAAAAAAACTTACAGTCGAATTGAGAACCTCCTCCTTTTTTTGAAGTCGGTTAAAAACTGATTGATCACATTCTTAACTATTCGATGATGTATTGTAAATTAAAACATTGAGTCCATAGAAGTCAAAACAATCAATTATGTAATATACTTACGACCCTAGATACAATTTAGCGAAGAAATATTTTCTTAGTTTTTTTTCACCAGGAAGCAAAATTAACAAAAAAAAACATTTCAATATTTATCTCTCATCGGAAGAGGACAATAAATCTCAACTTTTAAAGTGTAACTGACCGAAAATGAAGTCAAACAGAAAAGGGCTTTTTGAGAAAGAAATAATCTGTAATCTGTTCAGTGAGGCTTCGCGAAGGGTTCGCGAAATGCTAACTGAATCGTGAGAAACGATTAAAAATGTTATCTTAAAAAAATGGCCGCTCTACCATCGCGCAGTGATTTCATTAGCGGTGAAGGGTTTATGCGACAGGGGTAAATGGAACTGTAGACTTGTACTAAAGGCTTAAGCTGGCTGACTCATTATTGAATTTGTATTCCTCCTCTTAATTTAAAAAATAAAAAAAAAATCACGTTACTCAACGTTTTACTGTAAGGTGTAATCATTTTCAGGGTAGCATTGTAGACCCCGTGAGTTACATACTTGCAGTATAGCACGCTGACAATTTAACGAACTACTTACATCTGCTGACAATTTTATGAAATCGAAAATTTACCAACACTACCAACCAACTAACATGAATACACCTAGAGATATATAGTACCAAGGATATGCATGAAAATGTCTGGATTTGTTTGAAAATGTACACATATTGACATCAAAATAACAACACGTTGTGCGTACATTTAGTGACTTAAATCTTGAAAATAAATGGATAAAGTTTATATTTCGTTAGAGACAAGGTTGACATAAATAAAATCATAGATTTTTCTAATGGTATACGAGGCAAACGAGCAGACGGGTCACCTGATGGTAAATGACTACCGCCGCCCATGGGCACCTGTAATACAAAAGTCACAAGTGCGTTGCCAGCCTTTAAGATGGGTGTAGGGAAGGGGGGAAGAGGGGTAGAGGATGAGAGAAGGGGAAAGGGAAGGGTTAGGGCCTCCGGTAACCTCACTCACTCGGCGAAAAGCAATGAAAGCATTGCTTCACTGACGGTTCTCTGTGAGGCCGTGGCATAACTCCGGTCCAGTGGGTTCATACGTGCCGGAGCATGGCTCTCCCACGATGATTTACATATAATTACATAAAGTATAGATAGTAAATACTAAGAACCTTGATGGACTTTGTCTGGACATATCTGTAAGAAAATCGTCACCATTTCAACTCATCTTCACAGTCGACGTTCTAAATTAAAATTTCTATTCTTAAATACAAATATGTAAATTTTCTATCCCGTTATATTTGATTAAGGAGTCAACTCCCTCCAGGTCCATCCCAAGGGGTACCCAACAGGCATAACTAATATCAAATTATGAGCGCAGTATAAAGACTTCATAATTTAAAATATGCACAAAAGAGTGAATTAACGTGTAGACATAAATAAAAATTAAGGGTCGGTCAGGTAAAGGGGGTGTAGCCCTTAGCCCTTCTAAATATAATTAAGTATAACCCAATAAGCCTTCTCGACAACAAAAACAAAAACCTACGAAATTTTATTATCATTATTTGCATATTAAAATAATTATAATTATACAGTGGAGTTAAGAGGGTGGTTTTCTGACTGGAAATCCTTTCTGGATGTATAGCAGGTTATTTGGTTCAAAGCTGAACTGTATTAATCTTAATAACTTCTGGGTTTTCCGTGATCAAGTAGGTTCATAAATATGTCTATTTAGTTAAGAAAGTATCGTGTTTGAGCATTTTTCCCTTTTATGAGTACCGGGAAATTTATATTCTTGAGGTTTCAATTTTTCTTTTAAGTAAATGTTTCTGTAAATGGTACTATTAATCAATCTTACTGATATTACTATCAAGTGTGTATGTATGTCAGGATTTTAGCTTGTTGGTTGTCCTTAATTTACAAAACAACGGTTCAAGGTATTGTTTTGCATGGAAATTCATGAGCTGAGATGGACGCAAACTTTTTATCTTACCAAAAACGAAGACGATTTTTTAAAATTAAAATACTATGACAATGCTTGAGCGTGTCATCTCATTTTATTATACTTGACAATCAATTTCATTAGAATTTAATTTTAAATAACAAAGATTTACTATTCCTAAATTGTAATTGAGGAAGAAAACCCACCAATCATTCACTTACTTATCAACCTAATCATGGCAACACCTAAGGATAAACCAAAACTTTTTGCAATAAATAGGAAACAAATCAAACTTCTTCAAGGTGTGCCGGGTATCTAGCAATCCACAATCGCCTCCACGAGAAACACATCCTCAGAAACGAATTAACTGCAAACTAGCATTAGCTTGTCTCACTACACATTTACGAGTTAAACGAGCAATGGACGTCCTTAATCAATATCAATTGAACATGTCCAATCAAGCTTTTTCGGGGGTTTAAGGAGTTTTATCTTGGGTCATACCTCAGCTCCCGTAATTAGTTAGTACAAGTCCAACAAAATCCGAGCGATGTGTTCGACTTCCGCATTTTAAAAGTTTTAAGTCGCTGCTGTAGGTGGTTATCTGAGCAGGCATTTAATTGTCACCATGAAAAAAATGAGTTACAAGTAAGTACATAAAAAAGCGGTCAACTTGAAGAGACCCACAAAATAATATTAATGACCGTAACAAGGGAGAAGGCCTCAACCCTTTCCTTGTCGTCAAAATTGATCTGTACTCTACACCCCGCAGTGAGAAGGGGTTATGTGTAATTTTTCATAATTTCACGCGACCTGCGCCCACTGGCGAACACAAAGAAATCACAGGGACCTTACAGGGTTTCTGCATATATTACATTATAATATAAATTAATGTGATCACAACCTACGAATAATTGTGAGAAATATGCAAAGGTTCCGTCGATGAATTTATGTAAAAAACCTACTGTAAGATGAAGAAAAGATTTAAATCACTACATATTATAAAACAAGGTCCTCTGCCGCGTCTGTCTGTCTGTTCGCTATAACCTCAAAAAAGGATTTTCATACGGTTTTCACGGTTGAGTGATTCATGAGGAAGGTTTAGGTGTATAATTCGTTAAGGTTTTGTGTAAAATGGCTGAAATATGACAATGATTGTTGAAGATGTCGGAAAAAATCAATATAAGCTTCGAACTCGTGCGAAGCCAGGGCGGCTTGCTATTGTATAAATAAATAAAGTTCGTTAGGATTAAGACACAGTAGATTTCTGCTCAAGTAGAAGCCTTTTGACTGAGAAGACTAAGGATTAACCAGCATTACTGGCGCAAAATTGAATAAAGATTGCCCATGTTATAAATTGCTCGAATTGCCAATTTTTTCAGCACGAACATAGATTAAATAATGAATACAGTACATCCAGAACCTAACAACCACCTGAAAATAACGCAAATGATTTTCCCATTAGGAGATTTAACCCACAAAAGTCGACGAGGACATAAATTACTAGAACCAGGTTATTAGGAACAGCCTAAAGATTTAGATCAAAGAGATTTTTTTTTATATCACATCGAAAATGTTTTAAAATAGCCAGTAATAAATAATGGTTTAAATTTCGAATACTTGCGACGTTGCGTTCTTTTTTTTTCATGTGTCTATATCATACACAAAACGCAATGGCGAATCCACTCGAATGGCAGCTGAAGATTTAATAAGCAAATTGGCGTTACATCTGGGGTTTTACCGTCATTCAGATCAAGGGTCCAGTCTATCCTATTCTGATTTTCTTGAGTGACTCTTTCTTTCACACTAATTCAAGTATACTAAAATCGGCATGACTCTAAATACAAACCTGGTTTTTCTTCTGTACCATTGGAACCCAAAAATGTTTTTTGAAAACAAATTTTAACGAATTTCAGCTTTAGATCACAAGTTTTAGGTTCAAAATGCCTCAGTATTGAGTTGAATAAAATGTAAAACCAAGAGACCGGAAAAGTTGCTCCATGAATTACAGAGTGAATTCATGAATGGGCGAAGAGAAAATAAATCGGTCAAAATATGAATAAAATAATTTATCGATTTATATTAAAGTATTTTACTGTAGGTTGCTTATAACATATCTATACCAATATTATAAAGCTGAAGAGTTTGTATGTTTGTTTGCTTGAACGCCCTAGTCTCAAGAACTACTGGTTCGAATTTAAAAATTATTTTAGTGTTGGATAGCCTAGTTATCGAGGAAGGCTATAAAACATCACGCTACGACCAATAGGAGCGGAGCAGTGACCATAAACGCAAGTGAAACTGCGAGGACGGCTAGTATTATATATACGTCTTTTATACCCTTAAAGTGGCAAAGAAGTTTACAATACACAACAACTTAGGACAAGCATTATTTTATTAAGTAACATAATTAATAATTACACAGCGCTTTTTAGTCTCAAACAAAGCATTTTTTTCTTCTTTTTTAAAAGACAACTGCAGCATCAGGAATATGGTAACCGAGTAGGTTAGCACATTACAAAGTTAAGTAATAGTAACCAGGTCAGTCTAGGATGGGTGACCATTCCTAACACATTGAGACCCCTCCGTGCCTCGGAGAGCACGTTAAACCGTCGGTCCCGGGTGCCATACAAACTTCTATGGCATTCGTTACGGGTAGTTGGAGCCCTAAAAAATCCGTCAACCTGGCCTAACTACAAAACATCGATATGGCCTAGTACTTGGGTTGTGGAGGTCTGATGGCAGTCGCTTCACGTAAAATATCAAAGTTCGGCCGTATCGTAGGTAGACTGAAAGGCGACCCCAATCTATGATGATGACGTGTGGGATTTGATCTCACAATACTCAGCAGCGCAGTGGCGAGGCAACCACCAATGCCGCATTCCTATAATCAAGAAACGATTCGTTTTGCTTACAGACGGTAAAATTTTCATTGAAAATTCAACGAAATTTCGCCGTCCGTAAGCAAAACGAATCGTTTCTTTATTATAGAACGCGGCATTAAACATTGCGCCATCCGTGCAGTCAACTTTATACTCCTTTCTCATAGTCCTTGTACTGCAAGTTCTAAACCACAGATTAACTTACTTAGATGTTTTAAATACTTACATCTTATACATAGAAACACCCAGACCAATAGTTATATTATATATACACGAAGCGGGAATCGAACCCGCTACCTCTGATATAAGTTCAATCATAATACATATTTAAAACAAAATTTGCTTATTGTTAGCAAAAGCATTTTGTGTTGACAACTAAAAAAATCTTCACAACCTACAAGAAACAAATCAAAACATTTCTCGTTCCCAAGTCGATCGTTGAGCCAAAGGGTAGAAGCCCCAGTTTTCGGCAATCGGATAATAATATATATATTTTCGCTCCATATTCCTTGGAAGTGCTCTGAATATGATATAGTGCTTATAAATCGGTCGCGACTGCCCTCAAGGGTGTGTTTACTTCGACAGGGGTAAATTCCAACCCCTGAATTTGCAACAATATTATTTTTCGATAGTTTTTAGTTTTTGTTTGTGACATTGTTTGTTTTTCTTTTTACTTCTATTTATGATAGAGTAAGTTTTAGCCAGAAGTGTCTTGGGTTACGTTACGATAACAGTTGAGTTATGCGTTAAACAGCAAAGAACATTATATATAATTAAGATTGAAACCCACCGCTTCATATCAACTGTGGCAGCAGACATAGATACAGATGTCTTAAATAAAAGCGTTGACAGGAAATGTAAACCGCACTCACTAAAGAAAAAATATGTTTACCAGATGTTGATGTAACCTCTAAATCCGTAACCAAAATGAAGTCATTTAATGCTAAACTGTTTTCTAAAATACTCGTTTCTATAAGCGAAATACGTGTTGGAGTGTCGAAGAATAAGAATGGGTTTCAAAACAATTTTCCTCGATTTCGGTCGACTGGCCTGTTGGTCTAGTGGTTAGTGACCCTGACTGCTAAGTCAGAGGTCGTGGGTTCAATTTCCACCCAGGACAAATAATTGTGTGATAAACACGATAATTTGTTCTGTATTTGGGTGTAATTTATCTATAATATGTATGTATTTAGAAATATTTAAGTATGTTTATCAGCACTCCGGTTACCATAGTACAGGCTCGCCTAGTTTGTGATCAGACGGCCGTGTGTGAGATGTGTGGAGTTATTATTATTATTTGTAACCTTTAACAATGATAACAGGTATGGATTAACCTGAACCAGAAGCTCGATCAATAAAAAGCTTTCTCTAGTTGTTGCACGTACCTTCAAATCCGTAACGCTAATTTTCATTTATTGCCCAACTGTTCATGTCTTGCAAAAGTGAATGGTGTATTGCAATTACCTATGTAGTCAAAAACTCTTTATTTTATCGTGTTTTCATATAAAAGTAACGTTGGACGACACGCCTCTAGTCAGCCAGCTAGTCAATGCTTATAACAATCACTTCGGGGATATTGACTTTTTTGAACTCTCCGCTTCTAAATGTAGGAGTGCTATTGTTAATGTATTAAGACGTGTACCAATCTAGAATAAGAGACGCACAGTAAACCACCGGTGTTTTTGAAGTGATAACTTCTTAAGGGAGGATAAACCGCTTCGTTACGTAACGGGTTACGGCGCCACTCTGTCTGGCTTCCCTTTCTCTCACTCATACGGCAGCGGTAGGCAGGCTCCTCCTCTCTCACCCACAGCGCTAGCCATATTAGTTTAAGTTATCACTTCTGTTTGTATAACGTGGAATGTGGATAATTAAGTTGGTTGTACATTAATTACTATGTTATTATTTTTAGTCCTGTTATGTATAGTGTACAACTGTTTTTTGATCCCAATAAAATAAAATAAAAATAATGCCAAATACAAAAACAGAAAATGTATTTCCTCAATAAAAATATGTTGTAAAATCAGAAGAAAGGGTAGAGCGATGCCAAGTAAAGTATAAAATATGATCGTCTCGATATCCGCGGTACACTGGCTGTCAATAAAATTCGCCAAATAAATCAGACGTTGGGCCTCCATGGGGAGTAATGGAGTGATCCTTTCCTTGTAAGAATGTGTACAAGATATATTTTGTTTTTCCGCCCATAGTTCTCCTAGATATTGCAGTTTTTTCATGAAAGACGGATGACTATCAATGCTAGAACTATCTCTATTATTTAGATCGTAAATGCCACATTATTTTTTTTATTTTTGCGGTATTCACATCGTTAAAAGCGGTTGTGTACCAAATGCAGGTTTCGCAAGCATCCCAGGAGTTTTTCGATTGCTTCGTTATTGTCGATATGATCAAAACATCAGGCATACTCCACGTTGAAAGAGTGACTACACCCATGCCTTACTGACACTTTTTTCAGAGTTAAAGTCACTTATGATATGAAAGAAAGAACCATTTATTGCCTCACAATACAGCCGCGTAATGCGCATACAAAATAAAATGTTACTTACACGAATACGTTGCATTGCCATTGCACGCCCGCAGGTGTGGCAACGACGTAATCCCACTAATATTATAATTGTGAAAGTTAGGATGGATGGATGGATGTTTGTTACTCTTTCACGCAAAAACCACTGAACCGATTGCGATGAAACGTGGTATGTAGATAGCTGGAGACCTGGATTAACGCATAGGCTACTTTTTACTCCGATATTCCCACGGAATCGGGACTTACGCTGGTGAAACCGCGGGGCGCTGCTAGTACGATATAAAACAAAACATTGAAAGTTACTGAATTATGGTTCAAATTCGACCACTAGGCGGTCTCTGGTTCATGTTAATACTTCCGACATATGTAAATAGTATCTATTTAGTTTAATCGGAGGTATTATTACAAGGTATTATAACAAGAATACAAGCAATTCGAAAGAGCTACCTTTGAAAAAGTGCTTGAGTTAACAATAGATTCTGGTCTGCAGTGACGAAAAGAGGTTCGACCCGTAATTACTTTATTGACGAAGATAACGAAGATCTAGAGGAGCAATTCTTGTATGTATGTATTTATTTATGTATGTATTTATATTTCTGGTATCTCGGGAACGGCTCTAATGATTTGATGAAATTTTGTATACAGATACAGTTTTGCATTTTAAGTCCAACTACATAGTTGTATGTCCCCTGTAAAAAGCAATTTAAAAAAAAAATTATACTTTTATAAAAAGCTACCCCGGAGTCTCCCAGGTAGGTACTCCATTATAATATAAAAAATTTACACGATTTTTACACGAATTTTTACAATAACCTACGGTTTCCAAGGTACTCCATTAAAATATAAAAAAAAAAAGGAAAGAAAGAAAAAAGGAAATAGTAAGAAAAGAGTTTATTTCATAAGAAAAACATACAACTGACTTATTGAATGAAACAATAAGAAAAAAACAATTAAAATTATATTTATGCCTGAAAGACCAGCTGTCACTCGACCTCAATACTGATCAATGATCTAATACCTTCGGTTCAGATTAAAAAAGTGTACAGTAAGTAGGTACATCTGTCTAACCCTTCAATGAAATATAATTACATGATGACATACTATTTTGCGTCTTTATGGTACTACAAAACAAAACAATCTTCACCGAAGCCATTAAGAATACTTCCAAACTCTCAAAGGGCAATTTTTGTTTAAACAACATTAAAACAAAACAGTAGCGTTCATTATGTGTTGGTTAATAAACAATAACCTGTGTATTACTGGTTGATATTAAATAACTCAATTCGTTTCTAATTTGTCGACAATTGTTCCCGACAAAGGCATACTCCGAACGAGTGAGCGCGAGTATGAAGGAAGTCGGCTGCTAGGGGGCGGTAGTGATGGGACGGGATAAGATGTCGATAAACATTTGTCATCGTCTATTTTCTTCATATAAGAAGTCAGAAAACTGTAAGAGGTGTCGCAAAAACAACAGTAACCGCTCTGTATGTTTATCTCTATCACTGTAATAGAAAAGTTGTTACTCTTATATAATAGTTTACTCGAAAATGTTGTCGCCACATCAAAAACTCTTATTCGTTTTATTAAAAATAAAGCCAAACTATAATAGATTATAAAATAGTTCACTATTTAATAAAAATGATTTAATAGACATTATTATGACTAGTTATACCGGTAACGCCATGCTATTGGTCGGTTGATAAATATTGATGAATAGTGGGGTTATAAAAGACCATATGCCATCATTATAAGTTATTAACAATCACTTAAGTGCTGATGGAGGTTCGAACAACATAGCAGTTCCTGTTATTTAGTGATTTTGATAGTTTATAGCAATAGTTGTGATACTGTTTTTAACAAAAACTACATTCAATTTGGAAATGTATTATATCATTTTAATATTTATGCTTTTATTTTTATTTGAACTACAATATCCTGAAGAACAACTCTATACAATCATCAATGAAAGTTAAGCTGAGCACTGATGACGTTTAACTTATTTTTTTTTAATCTATACTTAAAGTAAAAGTGTAACAGGTCCAATTCTGTACATTGAAGATATTTTGAAAATTATTTTTAGGGGGGCACTATAGAATGGATACTGAAGCCAAAACTATGTTTTTTTTTAATTTTTGTCTGTCTGCCTGTCTGTGGCATCACGCCGTAACTACTGAACAGATTCAAATGAAACTTGGCATAATTTGAGTTCATACTACGAGGTAGGACATAGAATACTTTTTATCCCAAAATTCAGGACGGTTTCCTTGAGAGCGGGGATGAAAATCAAAATGTGTACTTAGTTATAATTCGTTAACACGTAGTCCGATTGCAACCATTCCTTTTTTGTTGGAAAGAAGGTACTTTGAATAGTGTTATGTAATCTTCTTTCTTCTATACCTATATGTATAATGACTCTGTAGACAAAATACAAAATAACCGTGGAAACGTTTAATGCCTTGTGCATATTGTGTATAATTTGGTGGTATAATTTGGTGTAGCATTAAGTATTTTATTTATCGCAATCAGTTCTGTCTGTCCATAGAAAAATTATTTATTTATAAGAGCACATACATACATAGTATTACCACGTCAATAGACAGAATAGTTATGCCAGACGATCGTCTAAAAGTATTTTTTTCAAAAGATATTTCTCACGGCAACTGTACTTTTTTCTGGTGTTGTATCCCTGACATCATCATCATCAGCCTATCGCCATCCACTGCTGGACGAAGGCCTCCCCCAAGGAGCCCCAACTGTCCCGGTCTTGGGCAATCCGCATCCATCCGCTGCCAGCCACCTTCTTCAGGACATCGGTCCATACAACGAATATGTAAAATTTCTTGGTGACAGGTTGAGTAGATAATGCGTGAAACGGATTTAATCCTAGTTGTAAGTTCATTTTAATAATACCTGCAATTTATCTAATAGTTAGTAGACAAAAATATCGATATATAATCCACTTGCGTGTGTCCCTTCCCGTACCCAACAAAGCAAACGCCATTGCCAGTGGCGTTGTCGGGCGGCGCACCGATGCGTTTATAATATTTCATTTATTCGTAATAAATTATAATCGCAAGCATTTGCGCCGAGATGTGGAGACTTAATTTTGTTACAGCCGATGTTTATCCGACAACTTACTACATACTACATATAATATAGCGTCATTAGTAATTTGCTTAAACAAAGAACCTTCTAGAATAATCTTGAATATTATAGAAAAGTGTCTTGTGTCATTGTTGAATAAACTATTTATTATTTATAAGAAAATTACTTTTTGAAAATATTCCTTTTATTTATCTATGCTAATATTATAAAGCTGAAGAGTTTGTTTGTTTGGTTGAACGCGCTAATCTCAGGAACTACAAGTTCGAATTGAATTTTTTTTTAGTGTTGGATAGCCCATTTATTGAGGAAGGCTATAGACTATATAACATTACGCTACAATCAATAGAAACGGAGGGGGGTCGGCTAGTCCCACTAATATTATAAATGTGAAAGTTTGGATGGATGGATGGATGTTTGTTACTCTTTCACGTACGCTTCAAAACGGTAGGTTTGAAGAAACATGCCTGTTGGGCTAGTGGTTAGTGATCCTGACTACTGAACCAGAGATCGTGGATAAATAATTCTGTGATGAGCACGATGATTTGTTCTATGTCTGGGTATAATTTAAGGATACTAATAGAATTATTTAAAAAAAAAACTGTCAGTCGTAAGATTGCACGTCAGAAGTGAAAACGTAACTGACACATCTGTCATCTGAGCGTGACGGTCACGCGAGTTCAGTGCTTTTTCCTCGTACCAAAAATGCCCAACGTGCCTAAAGAAGTTTTCACTTTAAAAAATTTGTTTGTAAGGAAATCAGCTTCTTATTGTGAATGCACCTTTAAGAATGAAATATGAGACACTATAACGTCGCGTTCTTACGTATATAAGAACATACAATTAATTAAAACTCTTAATATGCTTAAATCGTTGCTTTTCTTTACACGGTCCTACTAATTTATGTTGTTTATCACCCTATTTAAAACATAAAATTTAATGCTTTTGTTTTCTTTGAAGTTCTTAATGTAAGCAGGAATAGCCTTCTAACATATGAACTTTGATCAATGAAAAACATGATAAAAATCATAATTATATTTATGTTCTCAAATTACCTGATTGGAGACTTAGATTTACACATGATACACAAAAAAAAATATTGAGAAGGTCATAAAACATTGGAGATAATAATAATAATAACTTGACACATCTAACACACGGCCGTCTGATCCCAAACTAGGCTGAGCCTGTACATGGTAACCAGACTGCTGATAAACATACTTATATATTACTAAATACATGAATATTATAGATAAATTACACGATGTTGTGTTAAACTATTACTAGTAGCTTAAACAAACAGTCAAGTGGGAGTTCTAAAAAGCTCGTCGTGCTGAAAAATATGGTTGTTCGATTATTATTCTGTTTTCTGTAGTAAAAGGTGAAGGTTTTAGTTTAAAACGGAGGTCATATTCGAGGCTTAAACAGTTCTGGAGAGAACAGAAATGTACTAATCAATTTTCATATTAGGTTATGCGTGTTTAAATTATACGAAATATATTTTTATTTTACAAACCGATTATTGTTTCATAAAATAATTGTTGACACTATCTAGCTGCGATTACGCTCAAATTTAAATTACATATTGTGTACTAAATAAAAATTTGTTGAGTAGATTCGGGTGGAAGACAGACTAACAGACAGACACAAGAGTATCTATTATACCTTCAATTGCTGTTTGCCAAGGCCTCAAGATAAAAAAGGAAGTACTTCAGAATCTAAACGCGTAAATCTCGGAGTGCATCGAAGTAGAGTTGGTTCCGACCATTTTTCCAAGGCTTCCTGCTTCCCCCGGACACTGGGCTATAACTCTTAGTATTGTTCTCAACATTCTCAAGGAACCTGTACCGAACTTCGCACAAACGGAGCTTTTGTTGGTAAGAATTATTGCCACAGAAACGGATAAGTCGAGCCACGGTTATTGTCTGACGATTTTTCGTATGATATATTGTTTGTGATTATTCATAAACTTGGATTAGTGTTTGGTGCTTGTTATAATTATTATTATCTCTATGGTTATTGTGGAACATATATTATATTCTTAAATTCATGTATCAACTCAAGAAAAAATAAAAGTAAGCGCCGACTGTATGGCGTCGATTCTTTTAAACACTGTGATATCTCTACTCCTTCTGACGGTCCTGAGTTTGATTATTGATTCATAGGTCGGGAATGTTATTGGCTTTTCTTTGAAGAAATTCTAAGTAGAAGCACGGGTTGTAAAAAAGTGTATAGTAGATAGCTAAGGTGGCAATCGGTTCGATTCCTGGTGATGTAATTATGTGTAATAGATCTGTTTCCCCTGCAGAAAAATACACCCGTGGGTCCATAAAACTATTCATAAATATAAATTTATGTATCTCATCCTTATTTGTACTCTTAAATGTTCTTTATATACTTGTATCAGATATTTTTTTAAGTACTGTAGCACTCGTTGTGGGCTTATGCTCACTTGGCTTCAGGAAAGGTGTTACTTGGGAAAGTGGTGTGTGTATGGGTTGATCCGAATAAAATTCTGGTAACTATAAAAAACCTTACATTGCGAGTGCACGTACCTTATTTGTACAATTTTAACAATTACAATTCACTTAAGCGACAGTAGCGTGATGGCTAAGGCGTTCAAGTGGTTGCGAGTTCGAACCCCACCCAGTACTCTACCGTCGTGAACCCACTCCTACCACAAGCATTTAGCTTAGCTGGAAGGGTTAACAAGAATACTAGTAATGTGTGACCCACGTTGCTAGTATACTTAATAAAAATAAGACAAGACAAAGACTCTTTTAACTCTTGAGACCACACCGGGCTTTCAACCAAACGTGAAGTCTTCTGTCTTCTATTTTTTCCCTTCAACATTATTTTAATTGAAACTGAAGCTAAAAGCGAGTCAGCTGTTTATCACATGCCAGAACGCTGCTCATACCGAAGAGGTCGGTATGCTACAATACTGTATGTTTTTACTTAAAAAATGCAGCCGCCTCCAAAGCTATAAACCCTCACAGCATATTATTGCTAAAACGTTAACATAAACGCCACATAAAGCATAAAAACATATATCAATAAATTGTCCTCGTGTTTAGCTACGTGTGATGTGCGTATTTCCCTAAAGAAAGCAAAAACAGAATTAGCCCTAAGCACATGCATCAAACTGTCATGTACTTGCACAACATGACATCTTTATGGATGTTTTTTACCTGTATTTTTGGAGTTACCTGCGATAATTAGGAAACCTTTTTTCCGTGAGGGTGAAAAATAATGAAAATGTTTCGGTGACGGGTCACACTAGTGGAAATATCAGTTCGTGAAAGCGGAAGACTGTATTACGGCTTTGGCTAAAAAGAAAAATTTACGAAAAGTTTGGTCTTCTGAGTCTATTTCGTTTACTTGAGATTTAACCTGGAAAGTTCCCATCGTCGAGGTTGATAAACCAAAGGTTATGGGTGTTCTTAAGTATTGGTGTTGACAATTTAATAATGATTACAATACAAGTTGCAAAAGAGTATCCTTCTATCTACGTATTGGAACGGGCAACTAGACTTATTCTGACTTAATCTGACTGCCTCCTACTCCTGACAATTCAAAAATATATTTGATAGGTAACTTTGAAATAAATGATGTTAATTTCATTTGATTGGAACGAAAACGGGTACCAACTTTCGAGTGAGATATTGTACAAAATAGTTTTCTACTCGAGACTTCCGACTGCGAATCTTCTTCCATCCTACAATTTTGTAAAGCGAAGCAACCAAGATTGCTTTTTTACTATATTTTTATAATAACTGTACTTTTATAAATAGCTACCGAACTACTGAACTATGTATTTGTAACATTTGATGTCAAGCACCCAAGCTTTTTTATAATGAAATTTATTTTCAAACTAGCAGTTCCCGCGCGGCTTCCCTCCCGTGCACTTATTTGTATATTTTGCGCGGATCCCTAATTTTTTTTCCAAAATAAAAGTAGCCTAAGTTACTCCTTATAATACCAGCGATCTGCCTGTGAAAGTCCTGTGAAAATCGGTCCACCCGTTCCGGTGATTAGCCGAAACAAACAAACAGTTAGACAGACAAAAATTTAAAAAACTAATTTTTACTCATACGTATCGTGCAAATAACTGTATGAGTTTAAAAAAGAAACCTATTATTTTGACATTACAAACAAACACTTCAATTTTATTTATTTGTATGGAGTATGGATGTATGGATATTTTCAAACAACGGACACTACTGAAACCGTTGCGCCATCCGTGCTTCATCCAATTGTTATTTTCAACTTATTCGATTTTCTTTTAATAATAATGAACCAGTGGATTTTATGTATATGAACGCTTTAGGAGAAACTGAAAATAATCTTGCATGAACAATTAGGTGTAAAAAAGTTGTTTTCCCGATGGATACCGCATTTGCTCTGTGAAGAGCAAAAAGCGGCTCGCGTTACTTGGTGCGTCAGAATTCTCGAAAGATTCCACGCAGGATCCTCAAATGCTGTATACAACATTGTATCAGGTGACGAATCCTGGATATACGCGTACGAACCCGAAACAAAAAACCAGTCACGAGTTTGGGTGTTCGAAAATGAGTTAAGGCCAACTAAAATTGTTCGTTCACGGAGTGTTGCAAAAAAAATGGTGGCCACGTTTGTCTCCAAAACCGGCCATGTTGCGACTATTCCTCTTGATAGACAAAGAACGGTTAATGCAGAATGGTATGCTAGCATTTGTTTGCCACAGGTCGTTTCCGAACTCCGTAAAGAGAACTGCAACCACCGCATCATCCTCCATCACGACAATGCGAGTTCTCACACCGCGCACAGAACAAAAGAGTTTTTAGAACAAGAAAACATAGAATTGTTAGACCATCCGCCGTACAGTCCCGACCTAAGCCCTAATGATTTCTATACTTTCCCTAAAATAAAGAATAAATTGCGTGGTCAGAGATTTTCATCACCTGAAGAAGCTGTGAAAAATGTGTCAAATTTCGCGGAGAATACTTCAAAAACCAATAAATACATGTTTAAATAGTAATGTGGTGTCACTTCCTTGATTCCCGAAATTTTCAGTGTAGCCCTCGTATATGTTTTTATATATACGTATATATATGTATATATAATGTTCGTGTACATATTTGAATGTATGTTTTAATTTATTTAATTGTTTTTGTCTGATATTAATTTGCATTTTACCTAATAAAGTAAAATATTTTTAATGCACCTACTACCTGTTTTCTCTGCATCACCCGAAGGTTGACGGGCAGAGAATGCCTAAAGCATTACTCTGCCTCTGTACTTTATGTGCATAAAGTTTTAAATAAATAAATAAAATTATGTAAAACTGTATCGTGAATGAAGGTGTGTATCTGAAAAGCTTGATTTTCTTTTACAAAAGGTACGGACCCTTTCCCTTCGCAAATTGCTGCTTCGTGTTACTTATATTCTCGCAACAAATACGTCTCACGGCTGTATATCACTCGCTGATACGCCGCAATAAATAATTGTGAATACACACTGTCTGCGCACTTACACAAAACAATTAATTTATTTGTGTATTTAAGGACAATGTGTAGGTGTTTACTTGTATTCACATCGATCGGTGTAGAAAATATTTATGTAAGTATGTACAATAACGGGTGAAATTAATCAACAATCTTAAGTATTTAGACTCTTATTTTTTGTGTGTGTAACTTACGAAGACCCCTGGGTTCAAGAATTTTCAAAGGATTGATTTGTATATTAATAAAAAATATACGGTTTTAGTCACGTGTGTATTTCGGGGATGCCTGACCAGATTCGGGTATGACGGGAGCCTTTATCCAGGGGTAAAGCAACTTGCTCCGTCAGTGTCAGGTGCCACATTCTTTGGCTAATTTTCACTATAATTTATTAAGCTAGTCTAATTTCAAATTCAATATCTTTATTTCATAAAATTGATCATCAATTACTAAAAATCGTCAATTTTATAAATAATTATTATAATTAAAAATTATATACACACACAGAGTCACCGCAACAATAGTTTGCTGTGTCAAATGTAAAACTATTAAAGAAAAAAAATAGGCAGTCATGAGACTGCCGACAGAAGTGAAAACTGAAACGAAACGACAAACTTAAAACGTCACATTAGCAGGTTGGTGTCATTAATTAATAAGGAGCAGAACTCAATGTAACGTGACGGTCACGAATTCAGTGCTTTTTCCCCATTCCCCAAAAGTGCTCAAACGTGCCTAAAAAAGTTGTCACTTCAAAAAAAAATGGATAACATAATTTCATATCTGCCTGTTTCGATCTATAACCGCCCGTTTCCAAATGGTTGAGCTTTGTGAGAAGAAATCGGGCAAAGAAACTAAACTAGAACCTAAAGAAAGAAATATTCTTAAACACACATATTCGTCTTGTTTATAGCAAAAAAAATATTAATACACAAGCGTTTAGCTTAGCTGGAGGGGTTAACAGGAATACTAGTAATGTAACAAACGTTACTAGTATAATAAAAAAAAAAAAAAAAAAAAATATATATATATAAATATATTTATATACTTTTCCTAGTACAGCACGTAGTTGAAATTTTCCTCGCTTACTGAAAATCAGGCTGAACAGAGTTTGCATAAAATAATGGTAAAGTAAAGAGCGATGAGGCCTTTTGTGTTACGCATTACCTCTTATTAGTGACCGGGTTAAAAATACTTATTACATAGATTTTTTTTTTCTTAAAACTAGAAACACAACAAAAAATTACAAAGTAATCGAAACTACAACACTTGATGCGATGGGAGACGTCCACGTGAGTAAAAGGTTAACATTCTACAAAATTAATAAATAAAAGCAATCAAGCAAAATACTATACTAAGTACTGTAATATAATATATATTAATGTTATACAAACGGATTTTTTTAAAAAACATTCGGAAACACATTACTTTCTGGGGGGGTTCTTCTCATGTGAGTTCTAAATCTTGGAACTGACGATAAAATATTATTTAAAAGTTAATAATTTATTTTATATATCATTTTAATTCCAATTTAAATATGGATTTATTTTAAGCAGAAATATAGTGAAAACTCATAAATTTTCATTATTGGATTATTCCTGAATTACATCGCCTCTAAACACCTAACTCCATCTAGCGTCGAGTAGTGAACACACAAACACGAATTTTCCTTTAAATTTTATGAATGAACGAAGTTTATAGCTTAATATTAATTAGTTCATTACAATAATAATTTTGTTCGATTTACAATTTCATTTTCTACGGTTAAAGTGCTACGAAAAAGCCACGTACTACGAAGCTACGAGGTATCGTTACATCACTTTTAATACAATGACATACTTAGATGAACATTGGATGGGTATTTTTTGTAACTGTGAAGTAACTAGAGTTGCCATAGATATGTTTAGTTAAAAAATAACGTAAAAAGACCTATCGTACATGTTTTAATATATTTCATTAAAATACAGGTAAATTATTTGTATTGTGGATTTAGACTATTTTTTTTATTTTGGTTGTGATTTTTTTTTTGATTGTCCAATAAATAAGCTTACGGTTCAATTGTGTACGAATCTACAAATATTTCGGTTTTTGCATTATTTAGTTGATAAAGGGACTATTTATTTGTATTTACAACATCTATGTGGTATACAAGAATTGCCCGCGTAATAGTGACGTGTTTCTGCCAACCAAAGACAGAACTCTCTGCAACATCTGCCTACAGTTGACATTGTTAACTATTAAACAGCATGTATAAGAATTATATTTAATTGAAGACATACATTAAAATAACTAACATTAACTTCCTCAAATCATAAATAAATCTGTGACCCACTTCTATTTTTAATACGTTCTACTACGTAATAAGAAAATATTGTGTACAAAGATAATTTATTTATTATTTATTTATCTTTCTATTGTACACCTTTTAAGTGAGATACAATACATAAACAAATTATAAGGATTAAATATAAAATAGGTTTCTAATATAATTGTTTTCCCACATAATTTGGTTATGTAATGTATTTGCAGGAAGTATTGATAAATATATAAATAATTTGTGGAGCATGCATTTCATTGTTATTTGCATCACATAAATATAATGAAAATTTAGATGCTTTTTAAAATACAAGTTTTTAAGAAAATACACTCAATAAAATACAAGGTTATGATCAGTTTGGGTATATATAGCTCTTTGTTACATGACCCAGAATAACGTTTGCCATCGCCCAAATCGTTAATAAATAGGTAAAGCCAAGTTTTTTAGTACTGTACTCTGTTTGTCAACCAACTTTCTTTATTTTTCTTGTAGTACCCATTTCAATACAATACAATAAAATACAATAATTATTTACCAATTCAGAACAATAAAATTTTAATAGGCAAAACGTAATTATATATATATCTATGTATAATATACATCAAAAGGACTTGTACAATCTCATCTTTAAGTTGTTTCTTCCCCGAATTTTACTCAACAGATAATTAATCAGTACTCACGAGCTTTAGTGCCTGGAAGCCGTTTTTTTTCCTACGCTCTACGAAATTTTATTGTAACAATAATTTTATGAACGACGATCGTAATTTGAACTCTGAGAGAGCATTCCTAAAAATTAATTAATCTCAAATACTGGTCAGTAAGAAGAGAACAAAAACGGTTATTATTCCGTATGTGATTTTTCATATCGTTCGTAAACTACGCTTCTCACCCCTTTCAAAACCCCTCTCATTAAGTAATGAAGCAGTCCAGTCATAAATATTACTTCCTTGGCTCATTCTACTACACAATTTTCGTTTTAAGCCGCGGCGACAACTCTTTATTATTATTTATATTAATAACTTTGTTTATACTATGTTAACGCTAATGGATTCTTCAAATGTAAAATAGAAATGCAAAGATTAATTACTTGTGTATGCATTTTTATTTGTGTCAAAAATTTAAATGAAAATACATTTTGAGAATCTGTTCTTAACTTAACTTAAATATATATAAAAAGGCCGGAATAGGCAATATCTTTCAAAGTAAAGCACAAAACATACCATGTTTTTTTAGAATATTATAGAGTATGAGTATTAAGAGTATTTAGAGCTCTTGCCTCTAATAATACTTTAATTTATTGTATGTTACATACACTTGTATATTAGTACAGAGGTATGTTACACTTACAGGAAGACAAAATACACGTATTTTATACTATAGTGCGTTGGATGTTGACACTTATCACGAATTTATATTGCGATATAATTACATGCTTAATTATGTTTTAAAACCTTAACCACGCTTATTTTCATTTCAAAAACTATAAAAAGTTGAATTCAATTGATTAAATAAGTTTATAAAGTCACGTGTCTGGTAACACCAATCAGATCCATTACGTCAATAACCGATAAACAAGCTGACAACTGTCAGTTGCTGTCACAATATTACCTACGTATACACTCACAGTTTTCTGTGGAACACTGTCAGTTTATCGGTTAGTAACGTAATCAAATTCATTTTGCAGATGGGAGTGTTTTAGCGAGAAATTTGAAAAGTAGCTTGACTATTTCGATTTTTTTTATTCAATTAAGTTTTTTTGTAATAGAATATTAATGGCGTTTAATAACAGCCTAGCTATAAAATAAAAGCTGTTCCAAAGCTGTTCCGTAAAATTTCTCAATATCCCTATTTTCGTATCCAGTGTACCTACATTACCAAACTGCTACTACCGATAATGCGTTGCAGACCACCAATTGTCAGTGTTGCTGATACGATTTGCAGTGCTCTCTTTAGGACTGAAAAAACTTTTATTTTAGTCGTCTCAATACAAGTTTTATCTGAAGCTACTATTTCTTGAACCATAAAGAATGAAAGAGAAGAAGTGATTCGTTCAATTTGAGCATTAGTGAAATTTATGAGAAAACCATAATTTATAAATCGAACTGTGAAGAGCAAAACGATTATAATCATAACACCGCCCTGTTTAAATTGATACGGGCCCTCAGTACATCCAAAGATGATACTAATCTTTTTTAGAAAATTATTAGAATCTATATTTCAGTGAGTATTCAAATCGCAATCAATCAAACCAATCTGTGTCTAGTGCTAAGGTATCGAAAAAAACATGTATTAACATGTGTTCTGTAGTTTTAAATTAGTTGGCTCCAAAAAAAGAGGTATAAGTAACCTAATTAAATTCTTCGAGCTGATACGAACGCGCATGGTCGAAAAGTGCATTCGACTGCCACACTAGGGGTCGCGGCTTCGATTGCCACTCAGTGCACATATTTATGGGCATGAATGAGTTTGTCTATTTGGTCTGGGTGTTTCAAATCAATCAAAATCAAAACCGTTTATTCCAATTTAACAAATTACATATTTTTTTAAAATACTCTTTTTCAATACGTTTTTTTTTAATTCTGGCTTCAATGTAACATATTGAAATTTCTATATATAATATGTGTTTATCAATACATCAATGCAAATAAATAAAATTGATGTGTCTGTTTGTAATGTCAAAATAACAGTTTTAGTTTAAGCTCAAACAGTTACTTGCACAATACCTATGCCTAAAAATCAGTTATTAAAATTTTTGTCCGTCTGTTTGTTCCGGCTAATCTCCGGAACGGGTATACTAATTTCCACGCGACTTTCACTGGCAAATAGCTGCTGTTGTATAGAGTAACTTTTATTTTGGAAAAAGAAAAAGAATTAGGGTTCCGCACAAAATAAGTATATAAATATGTACAAGCAAACAAAGTCACACGGGAACTGCTAGTAAAAATATATAATTATATGTGTGTTCCTTGCTCTAGAACCTAGGCTTTAACCGTGGGCCTAGTGAGGTGTAATATATCTCAGCTTATTATTTTATTAATAACTGACTTGAAGTAGGCTAACAAGAACGCTGTAAAGATAAGTCTTAGTACGTTGAGGAGGCGGTACTCTTAATACTTTTTTTTACAATATCTATAGCCATTACATCTAAATTTAAAATAAGTGAAGTAGGCGTGTGTGCAGCCCCGCCCACTACGTATTGGTTACTGGTATCGGTTCGAGTCTGCGCACTGAAGATATTGGCTCACGATGATACCGCCCTGTACCTGTGTATACCTAATAATAATAACTTGAGACACCTCACACACGGCCGCCTGATCCTAAACTAGGCAGAGCTTGTACTAATGGAACCAGACTGCTGATAAACATACTTATAATATTACTAAATACATACATTTACATTACATTAGGCTTGGTAACCATGGTCTGATGATGGAGCCATGTGGTGAATTGTGAAACTCTTTTTTACTTGTCGCCATTAAAACGAGTTTTAACCGACTTCAAAAAAGGAGGAGGTTCTAACTTCTATTGTTTATTTTTTTTATGTATGTTCGCCGATTTCTCCGCCAACTGTGGATCGATTTCAAAAAAAATTCTTTTGTTCGGTAGGGTATACTTCCAATTTGGTCCCATTGTCACCAAGTGAGGATCTGATGATGGGTTCCCAGGGAAATCGAGGGCAGCCCTCAAATTTTATTGGCACTTATTACGTTTTTCATATATTTTCTAATTATAATTTATCATCATTACAACAGCACATTGAAGTCGGTTAAACTTTTTTTTTTAATATTTAATTGTACTAAACTATAATTATTAAAGTCAAGCAAAATAAGAGTAAAAGAAATGCGTTCTAGCCTCAGGTACATACTACTGTTAGTTTTTCCCGCGGTTTCACCCGTGTTAATTTAGAATTATTCTATTCTTCAAAAACTACTGAACAGATTTTCAAGGGGTTTACACCAATAGATAGAGCGATTCACGAGGAAGTTTTAAGTATATAATTTGTTAATGTTTTGTGTAAATTGGTTGAAATATGATGATGATTGTTGAAGATGTCTATACTACCCGTGCGAAGCTGATTTTCGTCTCTTATACATTTTTTAAACTAAATTAAAACATGCACACAAGGTCTATTACACGTAAGGGCACGTAAGGGCTATTACTTAGTCTGTGATTAAACATACACGCAGTTTTAATTTAGGTCTAAATACGAAAATTACCATTTGCGTACGTACCTAAGTATTGTGTGTCGAAGTAGTGAAGGTGCGAACAAAACTGAAGACGAAGTGTGGGTAGTTACCGACACTTGCAACTCATGGAGGCATCACTGAGTTCTCATCAGTTCACCTTATAACCATAAATAATAAAAACTACAATAATATTAACCTGAGACACCTCACACACGGCCGTCTGATTCCAAAACTAGGCAGAGCCTGTGCTATGGTAACCAGACTGCTCATAAACATACTTATTTATTACTAAATACATAAATATTATAGATTATATACCCAGACACAGAAAAAATTATCGTGCTCTATGCACAATTATTTGTCGTGGGTAGGAATCGAACCCACTGGCTCAGCAGTGAGGATCTCTAACCACTTGACCAACAAGCCCGTGTAGACCAACAGGCCCATCGATTATTCCGTCCTATGTCCTTTTTTATGCCCCTCACAACGACTAGCACAAAAAGGACATAGGACCTATCATCCTGAAAGAAGTAAATTTCACGGAAGGAATAGCTTGTATCTTCGTCTAGTTAAAGTTCAGAATTATATTGAAAACCTACACAAAACATTTTAAATCTAAAGATGTAGGATGTTACTTCGCAGCCTCACATATCAACAGCTAGGCGTGGACCATTGATAGCTATCAATATGTCGAAGGCCACGCCCCGTTAAAAAAACCATCGATACGCGCATGTCTGATCTGATTGGTTCCAAGCTTCCATGGTGATGTGTTTGAGATGTTCTTGTAACTTAGTACAAAAATTAAACTTATTGGAAAGATCAGTTTAACATTTTATTTACTGATATTATGATGACCTATTTGGCGCAGTGGTTAAATATTCGACTGTAATGTCAGGGGTTCAATTCCCGCTCGATGCAAATACTTGTCAGCATGAATATGTGTATGTGTATTGGTTCTGTTATATTTCGTTGTAACCACCTGCATAATATAGCAAATAATAGGTTAGCCCATTACAAGGTTAAGTAATACTTGCCAGGTCAGTCTTATGATGGGTTCATTCTTAATACATTGAGACCCCTCCATGCCTGTGAGAGCACGTTAAGTCGTCGGTCCCGGTTGCCATACAAACATCTTTGGCATTCGTTACGGGTAGTTGGAGCCCTAAAAAGTCCGACAACCTGGTCTAACTACAGAACTTCGATATCGCCTAGTACTTGGGTTGTGGAGGTTTGATGGCAGTCGCTTCACGTAAAATATCAAAGTTCGGCCGTATCGTAGTTAGACTGAAAGCCGACCCCAACTTAGTTGTGAAAAGGCATGGAGGATGATGATTTATCACGAGTTTCTTGGTAATGGGCTATGCACATAGATTTATATGTGATTCTTTTGAATAATCTCAACAGCTGTATGGTTTTAGAAAGCATATGATACCTCCGATTACTTCCTTGCATATCGTTGCTAAGGTTCAAATCAAATCAAAATCAAATTTCAAATAAACCATTATAGGTATTTCTGAATTGTCAGGAGTAGTAGTCAGTCAGACTAAGTCAGTGGTGAAGCTAATTGCCTGTACCAATACGTAGATCCTGTGGAGAAGAACGGGCAAGAAACTCCAAGGACACTCTTTTTCAACATGTTTTTACAAGTCTCTGGTTACATTGCTTAAATTAAATGTGAGGACAATGTAACGTATTGTTCCGAAAACTACTACTATATGTAAGTAATAACAGTTCGGAGATGACTAGCCCCAACCAACGACACACGTTCACGAGCATGATGCACGCGCCAGCCATCGTCCACATCACACCGCAAATAAATACAAAACGCGCCTGACTATACGCGATGTGACTATGTCCACACAATGATTTTGTTTCCTACACGGGACTAGTTTATTTGGCTTTTGAATCTTATGAAATGCTATTATATGAGTGAAGTTTGTTTGTAAGATATGTGGCAGCAGTTTTTAAACACTCACATTTTGACAACTATATCGGACCATCCCACTCGCGTAAAAAAAAGCCTAAAGCCTATTATCGTCAACTGGATTAATTTCAAAGTGCCCGGTCCGGCCAGACTTAAGTGTACCTGTGTATTTCTTTTTTCGATTACAAACGTAATAAAATTACAATACAAGGAACTTACGTGCGTTTGGTGAATCGCCATAAATAAGAAAACCGATTACGCAACGACGAAGAAAACATTCGTTTGCATATTTAATAGTGTATTCCTATCACATTTTAGCATCTCTAGCTCACCTAATACTTTGATTTACCAGCTGATAACTACCTTTCTTAAATAACAAAGCTTAGCACCCCGATTCTCCTATCATTCTAAATATATTGTTACTGGTATTTTATGCCTTTATAAATATATATGAAGCTGTAGGCGTGTGTGTGCAGGCGTGCCGGCCTCGCACGGTTGGCTATCGGAAACCAATCGATACCCAATAACTGGGAACGCCCGCTTCCAAACACGATAGGGCGGGCTCGATGGACAGCTCTTAATAGCAAATTTTATAGGAAAAATTCATCCAGTAGCCGTTCGTTCCGATGGTATTTTCTCTTTTACTCAACTGTGCGACGGGAAAGAAGATTTATGTATATATGCGAGAACAAGCCCTCGAAGTGAAAAATATGATTTGATTTCCATGAATTTTGACTTGTGTAAATCATGTTTTAGCGTAGGTTTTATTGTTATAAAACTAAATGGGGTAGATAAACTGTAATGAACAATAGTTGATAACAAATAGTATATGTAGCTACTATATTGAATGGCATAAAAATATTATATGCATACTTTTTCGGAATCTAGATGATGTTTGTTCAGTGATATATGTATTTCATTTGAACAACGTTACATGAAAGTTTAACAAGCTAGAAAGTAGAAAAAATACATTTCAAATACCCGACTGGGGACAAAGCTAATTAAATCACGGCAACAAGATGATGTAGCAACATTAAAATCCATGAAATATGGATGTTTAATGTTTTTCGTACTATAATTTTATTACTTCCGTACGTCACAATATGATATTGATCGAATTACCACTATGAAGCTGAAGTTATATCAACGACTGCAATTATTTCAGTCATCTTTTCAGTTAGCTTTTATAGACCTGGTTATTAATGAGTACCAACTTTCAACCTTAAGAATGAAATATTGTTGAATGTTTTCGTCACTTACATAATATGTAATAATAATATAACATAGATATAATTATAATGTATATAGATCTGTGCTTTCCTAGAACTGTAACAGTTGATAATAAAGGCCGGGCACGTAAAAGTATGCCCGTAGCATTAATGTTCATTTGTCGGCTTATTATTATTGTCTCTTTGCAAAGAATTGTCTCAAAAGGGTTAATTAGTATGGACGAAGAATTGAATTAAACAGTGACTATGGATTAATATGGACATACTCTTTGAATATTTAAAAATATTCATTTTTATTTTGTACACACTTGTACACTTTTACATTTTACTTTTAGGTATATCACTAATACTTTAGTTAACTGGAGTCTGATACTAAACAGCAAAAAGGTATTTTAAAACAATTATACTAGTAAACAAGGCTGTCAATGTTAATGTGAAAGCTGAGGATAAAATGTTACCAGTGACTATAAACATCAGTGAGATAACACACGTTTTGCAAATGCTCTCCATACCTATTGCCTACTACTTAACAAAAAAAGACCTAAATACGCTAGTATTGCTATTTATAACTTAACTCTTCTTAGCAGCATAGAAAAAGAATGATTCAAATCCAAAGATTAGCGCCTTTAAACACAAATTTTATTTAGGTAATGCTATGCCCTCGTTTACCTAGTTATTTGGTTACAACGTTGTACAATAGTTATGTACGATTTTATATTTGAAGGACCAGGTGCTTGCGCGCATTGGGACAGGCCTATGTCCAGCAGTGAACTACGATAGGCTGCTTGATTGATTGATTTTGTACTCAATATGCTGTTTACCACATAAAATACTATGGCTAGTGTTTTTGTTATGTTTTTTTTTAATTTTTAACCAATATTTTTTAGAATAACATAGTTATATAACTTTACTTTTTTATGTTTAATCAATTTCAACACTTGGACGTCTCATCCCCACAAATCCAATAGCCATCCGATGGATAACACAATGAGACGACAACAGATCGCGTCTAAAAAAGAATAAAAACGAAAGAACATCGCAAAAAATACAAAAAAAAAACGCCAGTCGTCGGAGAAAATATCTCTCATCTTGTAATTATTTTTATCCTTTAAGAAAAATAAAGAGAGGTATAGATAAAGGAGAACAAATAATCAGTCGGTCTAATTCATTCATCGCTTTTGTTTGGAGTGCTATTGTGTTCTGCCTAATTTTTAAATGAAAATTCTTTTATTAAAGCGTACCTATATGGTTTTGACACGTGACGGTGCTTTGAGTCTTCGGTTACAAGATAATACCAATTAATTATTTTTTAAATTATTATTTTTAATTCGTACCTGTTGAGGTCACTATGATGTTTTTAAATATGTTAATATTTACACGTGCTGAAATTTCATCAAGAGAAACATACTATAACAGGCTATTTGTGACAACATTTATTAAGAGTTGGTACATGTGAAAATTTTCTTCTTAGTATGATGAAAATAATAAGATATCAAGTCACTGAACAACGTCAAATACCATATTAGTGTTTTGATGTAGAAAAGAAATTGTTTATTTATTTATTTATTAATACTTCATGCACAGATTTTACGGAGGCGGACTTAATGCTTAAGGCATTCGCTGCCAGTCAACCTTTGGGTGATGCAGAAATAAAAGTGGTAGGTGCAAAGACATGTTAAAGAGAGAAAACATAGAAACGAGAGAGAGAGATAAAATTCCAAAAATATGAATTTAAAAGTCTTATATATAAATAGTTTGGATTGATAAATCAAACCATGAACTAAATATACACCATGAACTAAATACACAATATAAAGTTGATGTAGATTATTACAGGACCCCATTAGTTTGATCTTGTAAAATACAAACCTTACCGTCTTAAACGTTGTCAAACAAAATTTGAAAAGACGATATTTCTTCAAAGGTATTACATACCTGTGAATTGCCAGTAATACGTTAATTCCCGTAAACACGTAAATAATATTATATCATAGAACGCGAAAGTTTAAAAGTTCGTATAACCTAATTGTATTTACTGAATTATCGATACTAATATAATAAGGGTGCAGAGTTTTTTATTTGATTGTTTGTTTAAACGCGCTAATCTCAGAAACTATCAGTCAAATTTAAATAATTATTTAAGTATTGAATAGAATATTCATTGAGGAAGGTTAAAAGCTATGTAACATTACGCTATGATCCTTAGGAGCGGAACCGTAACCATAAACGCAGGCGAAACTGCTGGGAACAGCTCGTCACTACATATTATGAAACAAAGTCCCTTGCCGCGTCTGTCTGTCTGTTCGCGACAAACTGAAAAACTGCTGAACGGATTTTTATGCGGTTTTCACCAATAGATAGAGTGATTCATGAGGAAGGTTTAAGTGTATAATTTGTTAACGTTTTATGTAAATTGCTTGAAGTATGATGATGTTTGTTGACGATGTCACCACTACCCCTGCGAAGCCGGGGCGGGTTGCTAGTTATTTTATAAAAATACTTAGGAGTAAGTCGAGCAAAACAAATTATGCATTTCCTCTTCGATTTTTTAAATAACACTACAATACAATTTTATGTTAAATAGTCAGACAAATTTTTAAGTAATAAAACCATTTAATACTTTCAATCCAAAAGGTAGACAATTTAGCCCCTAAATATCGATTGGTACTTCATATCCTCAATACTTTCATTCCTAAATGAAAACATAAATAATTGAGCAGACTTAATACACTAATAATGGCTTATAACAATAATTAGTTCGGCGATTTCGGCCCCATCCCCGGGGGTCAAGCGGACCGATTGTCCTTTGAAGGGTTGATTAAGATGACCGGGGGCTGCTTCGATTATAGACTATTATGCAGATACGATACCTTTTTTATTAACACCTTAATACTTGTGATTAATTTTAAAATAATTAATAATAAGTCTTGAAGAATTGATCATTGGGGTAAATGTGACGTCAGAAATGTATATACACTTTTGTTTTTAGTTGCAACTATTTGCCCTTAAGATATTTTCAATATTTAGCATCTCATTTTATTAGAATTTCCAGTAGGAGCAATCAAACGACTACACTCAATTGTAATACAAGACGATTGCATTATCAACTGTTACTGTTAATGATCGAACGTGCTGGTTTTGAAAAATTTATATGTTTTTATACGTGTGGAATCCACCATAGGTCGTCACTTTACCGGGGTTAAAACTGACAGCTTGCATATTTTTTGGATGTTTGTTGTCATTACTAGAATTTTTTTCTTTCAAATAAATGCGAATAGTCTGTAATACTCTTAAGTAAAAAATTCAAAAATGCAATAACTGTAAAACAAAATGCAAAATAATTCTAAACCTTGTATACACATACATATTATAAAATAAAGTCCCCCGCCACGTCTGTCTGTCTGTCTATCTGTTCACAATAAACTGAAAAACTACTGAACGGATTTTCATGTGATTTACACCAATAGACGGAGTGATTTATGAGGAAGGTTTAAGTGTATAATTTGTTAATGTTTTGTGTAAATTGGTTGAAATATGATATGATATGATGATTGTTGAAGATGTCTCTACTACCTGCAGGGGCGGGTTGCTAGTGGTATTTAAAGAAAATAACTGACAAAGTTATGACTTTTTTTTTCACAATATTATAAGTTTAATTTCATCCTCCAAAATAAATGACTTCACAGTATACCTATCTGTTTTAATTACTTGATCTATGGCCTGTCTGTAATGGGCAGAGTAAGAAAGGGTAGGTACCAACTTTAATGCGGGTAGAGGTACCTGCCTTGTGGATTATCACAACTCCGCTATTTGTCCTCTCCTTTTTAAAAGTGTTAATTAGATGACCCTTTGATGTGCTTGGAAATGCTTTTCATGGGAATTTTATCATGTGTCTTAGTACACATTATTTATTAATTTTATTTGTTCGTTTAAAATGGCACCTTTATGTTTTGCCATAACGGACGGTAATAATAATAAGAACTGGACACACCTGACACACGGCCGTGTGATCCCAAACTAGGCAGAACCTGTACTATGGGTAACCAGAAATTTTATTTCTAAATCAAATCAAATCAAATTCTTTATTTCCATATAGGCTTTATAAATAAATTTTTATAAGTGGTTGCACAAATTTACATTATTAATGAAAAATATGGTGTCTCCACTAGAATTATGTTCGTTTTAGGCTATTCTTAGCAATGTAGTTCCGTACCTTCTGAACTAGTTGAGGCTGTATCTCAGGAGGTAACTGTTCATCAGTGCTAATAATAAATACATACATATTATAGAGAAATTACACCTAGACACAGAACAAATGATCATACTCATCACACAATTATTTGTCCTGGGTGCCAATTAAACAAAAGACCTTTGGCTCAGCAGTCAGTATCACTAATGTAACTAAATAATAAAAACGATGTCAATATTGTTGTATTTTATTGTTAGTAAATGTTCACGACAAGTATGTATATTGATGTGTAAATCGGGACTTAGAGCCACCTCGTACCGGTTGATCAACCTGTGCGAGGTGGCTCAACTCTCGAAAATGACTAAAAGATTTTTAGTTGCGTAATGTATGTGAAGGATGATAAGCAAACTGCATTCAATTAACCTATAGCCCGACTGTCAATCGATTGCACAATACAGTACAGCGAAACAGTCGGTCGTTAGTTCTAGTACGGGAAATGTTTTGGGAGAACTGAAATCAATTATATAAACCATTTTCTGTCTGCTCTTGGCCTTCACGATTCTTTACCGTCAAATCGGTGTAGTGCGCACTATACCACAAGTCTGAACTATCGTCCTATAGTTTGATTATGATCGTCAGACGTAAGTAACCACGTTACCTAAACTATCGTTCTATTAAAAATCACCAATGCGCGGTGGCTCTTAATTGTGATTGTATTAAAGAACTTGTGATACGTCCCGGCCTCGCACGGGTATATATATATATATACATATAAATATATTTATATATTAAACATTTTGTGAAAAATCAAGAACAGCTATCTCTAATAGGGACATACATACAAACGCTCGTATAAATACACACACACATATTAAATGTGTGTATGGACTTGATCGCGATCATATATATATATATTTTCCTTTTTGTAGAAATATACTCTTATAATAATTTGTTATACTAACTTTTAAACTTTCGCGTTCCATGATATAATTATGTATTTCCACGGGAATTAACACGATCACGAAAAGGTTAACAGTCAGCCTGTGACCACAGCCAGTGCAACCTAGTCGAAACGTCAGACAATTCAGAGGTATGTAATACCTTTTCGTGATCGCGTTAATTCCCATGGAAATACATAATTAAACCATTTGTTAGTTTCAGAATAAAAAATAGCCATTCTGAAATATTTTTTACCATCATTTCAACACAATTTACATAATAATAAACAAATCTTTGTAATAACGCATAGCATCAAAAAACTTGACAGATCTGATCATCAAAAATGATATTATTATTATTTTAGAAAAGATAACTCCCGCAGTAGGAATTACTCCTGTGTCGCGGGGGACTTTACAAACATACAAACAACGGACACAAAGAACACCCAGACTCGGGTGGGAATCGAACCCAGGACTTATGGCAAAGCAGTCAGGGTCACTAACCACTAGACCAAGAGGGCAGTCATATATCATGTATGCATGCATGCATACATGATATTGTTTTATTTCTTGAGGAACTTTGGTGAGGGATAGTCAAATAAAAGCCGTCGTCTCATACATACTGATACAAACATTAATGGATATTGGAACCATTTTAAAGCACAGGGCAATTGGGACACCCTATTTAGTTAACCGTCTTTGCCGTGCAGTATTTAATCCCTGGTTCCTTCTTCTTCGTCAATCAAGAGAACACCACGAACACCATCATTACAGTAGGACCATGCTATCTGCCCCGCTGTTATCTGTGGTTTACGATCAGAGTGAATAATTAATTCAAAATTCTCCAGATTTGAGTTCTACGCTATGCTTAAAACTTGGTATGTATATGTTCGTGATCGAACACAGAAAAATACGTTTTGGTAGTTATAGGTTTAATTATGGAGTTTCCTAGCATTTACAATTTTTTACAAGATTTTGGGTGGCCGTTGTAGTTCGTATCTCTTGAATGTGTGTGATTGGCGAATGTTAAGTGACGTATGTAATGCGAATGATATGTATGTGTGCTGTGCGTGTGAGGCGTTTATGAATGCGGTTTGTTATTGCTTGTGGAGTGTTTGATAGCGGTGCTGTCTTTTTTAAACTCTCTAAAGATTAAAGACTTTAATCTGCAAGTATTGAAACAGTCTTGAATATGAAGTGATTTATTTGGATAAAGACTTATACCATGGTACGTAGGTCTAGTTTCTATCAGCGTTTCTTAACTTTTTAAAAATAAAAATGTTATAGTGACATAACTATAATATGTAGATATTAATGAGTTATTTAAAACTTTAGTAGATTTCTACATTATTTGTTTTTATCATTAATAGTATTCGCAGCGCACGCGATGTAAGAATTGTAGGTATAGGTAATTTTTTGCACCTACGAAAACTCTAAAAATGTATTTTAGAGTTTTCGTAGGGATCTCTAATATATTATCAAAATAAAATTAGCCTATGTTATTCAGTGGTATTTTACTGGTGAAAGAATTTTTTAAATCGGTCTTGTACTTTTTGAGTAAATTCAATACAAACATTTTTTTCTCTTTTTAATATTAGTGTAGATGATGTCTTGTTGGTTACCCAATGATACGATCAAATCAGACCAATCGTGGTCACTGGTGGACTGCGGAGTGTGGAGAGCTCAGGATAGCTTCATTACATTGAGAGTTTTGGTAACTACCCACACTGCTCTTCATTATGTGTATTCGCACTGTCAGTACTTCAACATACTATACTTACGACGTTCGTTTCATCTTTCTTATTCTTAACAGAATTGTACAAATCACTAAGAACAGTTACATCACAAATACGTACAGTACCTTCAAAATCTTAAATCCCATTCCAATACCTCACAAGAAAGCCCTTCGTTAATACATACATAGGTACTCAACCAGCCCTCTATCTTATAAGGTGACCCTTTGGTTTAGTACCGGACCCGTTATCGTAGATATCCCTACGAACTGACCGACCGGCGGTGCGGACTTCAGAATTTTATATTTTATTATTAATTTTATCATAATTTGGTGGTATCGTAATTAAGTTCCAATTGATTCCTCTATGAATGACGAAGCTTTTTTAACGATTGTTAGGTGGGAATAGGGGAGAGAAATGTTTTTTTAAGACTCGTGGTAACGTGGATTACACATTACTATTATTTTTGTTAACCTCTCCAACTGCTAAATGTTTCACATTTGTCAGTTTTTTAATCGGGACTTAATGACGGTTATATTTATAAAGCCGCCCCGTGTAAGTCCCGAAGACTTTGGAGGAATCTTTGTTTTCTTCAGCAGACGACCAACGGTTGAAAAGATGTTGATAGTGATTTTTAAAATGCGATAATTTCTTTTGACACTCTTAATGAGGAAAGGGAGAATTTCTTTGCATAATGGTAAACATTTACCATTTGGCTCATGGATGCTGGCATCTTTAGGTGTGATTAGTTGCGTACTGTTAAACCAAACGAATACAATATTTTCACTAAAAGTGCAAACGAGGATAAAAAATACGAGATAATGATGCGAGCCTTTTAAGCAAATATATGATTCTCGTACAATTTTTCATTGTTAAGGATATTTTAAAAGAGCACTTACATTATTTCACGCTGGTGAATAAAGCAAATTATAATTATATTATCACAGAAACACAAACTACTACCAACCAGAAAACAAATAATAAATTCAGAATTCGTCCCTGACCACCCAATGGGCCGTACAGGACCGTATTTAATTGCGATTCGGCAAACTGTCCGGTAGTGGACGAGTGGAAACAATTTAATGTGAAAACTAGCCCTGTGTGGACTGCCCCTTATACTTGAGCAACGATAGGCTAAAGGGGATAAGACATATTTTTATTCAATTACCTTCATACTGGTGGTAACTCTGAGCTAAATACTTATTATACTACCACAGACTTTTTGACATTTTTCAAAACTTATGTGCCAATTCTTGATATGATGTTTATGGTCTTAACTTAGATAGAAGCTTCAATTATATCCTCCAATTATGCATTTCAAGCTTAATAGTTTAATACCCTTAGCTGCACTAAATATTTTTGTTAGTAACATTAACTAAAATTATACAACAAAGTAAAAAACAAACTATTTTGGAGTAATGATTATTATGACTCATACTTTATAACGACAAATATTGCAAGGGTCTTACGCCCAAAAGAGATGGCAATGACATGACATGTATTGATATATGCAAGACTCGAGATAAAATTTCCCGGATCGCGAAATACTGTGATTTAAGAAGTCATAATTTATCGTAAAATTGCTATGTGGACTTAAAAACTACAGCTGGTATTCCTGTCCTAAGAGCCTCTCCAGTCACATGAAATACAGGACATTCGGGTACATACCCCAGCCTCTGTGAGCTACTGCAGTCTCAGTCCCGTTTCCCATCCGAGACTTGCTGTATCCCTTACCCAAGGGTCCTCTCCTTAACCATTTTTCCTTATAAAAATTTCTTTCTTCCTTCTTTCTCGTCTTAAAACGACTACATTTCCAGGGAGGGTTGCCGTCAGGCAGGCGGCTGGGCTTAAGGAAACCAGCCAAAACCCATGTAATGTAACAAATTGCCCCGCCCCTAATGAAAATTGAGAAAACGGCAGGAAGATGATGAAGATAATTATGACTTGAAAACTTATAGTAATAAGATGAAAAGAAAACACTACAGCCATTATTATCAAGTTATGTCCATACAAAACCATCGTATCGTTAGGCTATTACGTACACGGAATTACAGTGGGAACAAATAAGTCTCGGGGCGGGTCGGGGTTCGATTACTAGTTCTGTATATGTTGACTTTTGACTGCCTGCTTTAATGGGTGTCCGGCTCAAATGGTTTACCACTTATTGGCGGGGCGTGACAAATGGGGTATTACTGATTCGTTGTTATGTTTTTGTTTGTAAATAGTTGGAGGAATAACATCGTTTAGGTAAATTTTTAAGTTTAGACTAAAGTTTTGGAATTGAAAATAACCGTTAAAGTTTAACTGTACGAATAGGGGATACCTTAAATTCTATAGAAGACTATAGGAGAATACACTTTGAGCAATGTGTTAAAGTAGATAAATAGGGTCATTACACCTCCTTATAGTACAAGGTAGGATGAGTGACCCGTCGTAACCATCTTTAATAGTCAATTATTTGAACAGACCTAATAGATAAGTATTGTAGTCAATAAACAAAACTCTTTAAGGTATACATTTTAAACGAGATAGAGAACAGCAGATGTCTGCTTGATTGCTTTGCTTTTATATTAGTTTGTAATAATAATAATTTGACACATCTCACACACGGCCGTTTGATCCCAAACTAGGTAGAGCCTGTACTATGGTAACCAGACTGATGATAAACATGTCTACTTATATATTACTAAAAACATACGTATTATATATAAATTACACCCAGACACAGAACAAATTATCGTGCTCATCACACAATTAATTGTCCTGGGTGGGAATCGAACCCACGACCTCTGGCTTAGCAGTCAGGGTCACTAACCACTAGACCAACAGGCCAGTCAATAATTGTTATAGAAAAGTGTGTGGTTCTCTGTACCTACGTTCTTTTAATTTTACTTGTGTTTTTCTCACGTAAGTGAATTATTTGTAATATTCTTAGTGAGAATAAAGATCTTGAACTTTATTTGGGAGGGTACAAGAACATGGTTAGACAGGACTGCTGTTGGTAGTACTGTCTGCTGGTGGTGTCACCAGAGTATCTACTCTTCAAATTTATAAACGCCGATGAATCTAAGGTAAGCGGCGGAGCGCTCAGTTTTTGAGATCGACACCATGATATTTAGAGCAATTTTTTTAATTTCAGGTAACAACGAAATAAATACACACTTTACCAATCTGAAGTACTTTTTATAGGGATAATAGGGTTAGCCACGCAAGAGTGATCATTTGTGTTGCAAGAGTTTTTAATCCCTGGTAACCGTTTCTTTTAAGCGTAATCGACCAAGCATATATCTATTCTTACTCTACCTAAACTTTGCAGTAGTGAGATTTAACGTGGGAGAGCCATGCTTCGGCACGTATGAGCCGGCTCGACTCCGCTCGATACTACGGCCTCACAGAAAACCGGCAGTGAAGCAATGCTTGCATTGCATTTCGCCGCGTGAGTGAGGTTACCGTAGGCCCTAACCCTTCCCTCTCCCTTATTCCCGTCCTTACCCTTTCCCCCTCTTTTCCTACTCCCACCTTAATGGGCGGCAACGCACTTGTGACTCTCGAGTTACCCATGGGCGGCGGTAGTCATTTACCATCAGGTGAACCGTATGCTCGTTTATGGTATAGGGGGCAACCCCTATACCATAAAAAAAAACTTTAATGATTTTTCTCCTATCTCTATGTATATTATTACCATTGCATTGAGTGTTAGGGTTGGATCCTTATCCCTATGTGATTCATGAATAATTTTCATGACTGTATATTATAATTGTACGTGTACCATTCAGCAGTATGTGGGAAGGCAACCTGAAATACAGAAGAACAGACAACTAAACAAATGTAGCTTGACCTATTTGTCAACAGAAATGACTTTACAGACAACGTAGAACACAGAAGATTTCTTCCCGAATTAAAACCGCCTTGCTGTAGTCAGCCCTCTCATAGTGCTATTTTTTTCTGCTACTGAGTAGCGTTGGCAGAGTCCATAGAAGGTGGGTATAGGGGTATACCTCCCACTTGATAATAAGTGTGTACTAAACACACTTATTATCAAGTGGGAGGTATTCTTGTCAGCCAACTTAGTTGTATAATCAAAGTACTATAAGACCACGATGCACAAAACACAGCCGGTCGTAATTGCACATTCATTATCGGGTACAGCTTCAATTTAAGTCCGTTAATCAACAATACAACACAAAGGGATCAAAATAAAAGGGGTTCTGTTTGTTAAATCAAGGCTTCAGATAAAAAAAGACAATCTTTGTCCCCCTTTTGTCCCTTTTATTTTTTCTTAATTTCAACTTGATCCCAATCAGGAGTAAATTATAATGGTGAGTTGACTAGAAGAATGTCCCTGTTGTATTGTCTTGGAGGCTGTTTTTTCTTCGGTCTTTCGGAATCATCGGTAACTTTACAGAGTAGTTGGTTAATATTTCGACTCTAGGTTTTTAAAATTAGATTTTCACTAGAACGTTTTTCTCGATACGCATGCTGCGTAGTCTTGTCTAACGCGGACTTAATAAAATGAGTCGAGTCGACCTGAGCTGATCAATGATATAATATGGATCAGTGTCAGTTTTTCAATTATTATTTTTTAAATCGTTGTATCAAATATGGTATATATTTTTTTTTATTTACATGATAGACTTTCTGTATATTATATATAAATAAGTATATGATTTGGGAAATTCTTACATATTGAAAATCTCAGAATTATTTACGTTTTATTGTCTCTTTAATATTGTTCACATACATTTGTTTCTACCGTTTCTCCTTTTGTTGCCGACATATATTACAAATTATCGCCTGCATTGTTTGTTACTGAAGAAAAGGTATAATTAGAAGTACTAAATAACATTTTTATATTACCCTTGTACAAGTTAAATTAAATGTAGTTTATCCAAAGTAAATAATATGGTATATAAATATGGTTTATTGTCATAGTCACACCAAAATCATCTCAAATCACACTTTTCCTTAACTCAACAAAAGTAAATAAATATCAAAAAAATTGTACGCCGCGACTTCGTTTCCTCGCTTGAAGTTAAATTAACTTTTTTTTTCGCCTTTTTTGTTTATCGGCAGCCATCTTAACCCCTTCCCTCTGTTATATCGGCTACAGAATTGTCAAAGATGAACGCTATGAATGTCGGTCTAAAATTGAATTTGTTATCGAGATGCCAATTTTGGGTTAACGATTCGATTACGCAACGAAAAGTGTTCTTTTTTTTTCAAATGTTCGCATCTTTAATGGTTTCAGTTGAATAACAAAATGGCTTTCGTTGTGGTGGGAATTTCCGTTTTGTTCAAAATGACAGTTAGGTTATGTTTCGTAAACATTGTTATTTTAGGAAGTTTCCTTCGTAGATTCTTATTTCATAAATAACCACTTAATTATGTCTATCACTTAATCTGTTTGCTGAATATGTATTAAATTTGAGTGCAGGAAATTTTGAGTTTAGAGTTTGAAAAAATTTATGTTCAAAATACTTTTATAATACAGACAGTTTGACTTCAACTTCGACATACTAACTTACTTACATAGTTTTATTACTAAATAAGTAACTTACTTATGTAGTCTTATTCTTAATTTAAAATTTTAGACTGTAGTATGGTATTATGTTATCTGTGACTGTAGCAACTTATTTATATGTTGATTTAGGAAGAGAGAGTAAGAGTTACCAGTATCTAAAACAGTGTATAAAATATTCTTCAGTACATAAAACAGTGTTATACTCTTCATAGGTATGTAATTAACTAGACTAGCATAAACATACTGAACTAGATACTTTAATACGAGGCCCGCAGCAAAGGCAGATGACATTCCGTAGCCTCGTATTGCAAGGTTCATGGAAAAAGAAGGTGACGATAATGAAACAGGAGTGGATCAGAGAGTGCAGAATAATCTCCGGTTACGTGCAGCGCCTACTTTCTTAAGCAGTACAGCATGACTCCCTGAGTGCTTTATTAACTGTAGGGCCTCTCGGCGCACCACAGTAGTTTCGAAAGGAATAGCTAGATTGACAAAATGTACCTAAAGTGAATAAAGCCGTGGGTAAAAGTTACATTATATAAATTAAACTCAAATGTATTTCTTAACGATACATTGTCACAGATAAAAAACTATATTTTATTGTTCACCACGATCCGTCACGAAGACTTCAATTAGCGGATGTCGCCCCTCGCGTCGAGTTGACACTTGCGTACGGCTAATTAATACAAGTGTCACGTTTTGTTGCCTGCACTGTGTGAAATGGAACGAGAATTTTTAAACATCCTCGTGTATAGGAATGGGTTAACTGGAGAGCTTTATCAATGGGCTTGTTACGGGAGGTGTAAGACTGATTACGGATATATAGAGACTAGAGATTGATTGTGGTGGTCATAATTGATTACTTATAAACTTTAAGTATTTTGTTGTATATCGTTCTCCAATATAACTTGAACTATCATTGTATAGAATTTCCGTACCATAACAGGTAAACGTATTTAGGTACTCGACCCCAATGTAAACGTTTTTGAATAATTTTAAAATTTATAACACAATATATTGATTAACAAATTTAGCTTTCTGCAGCTTTCTTTTAGCTTTTACATATATAAAAAGGAGCTGCAATTTATTTTGTAGATACCTAGGGTTTGTAACGGTAGGACATCCTTCAGTGTACCTACGATGTTTCTAAAAACACAAAACTTTCAATCGGGAAGATGGTTTCATATTATCTACAGCGTGGAATTTAGTGATAAAAAATATGCCCCTTCGCTTTTATGCGCAGTCGGATTAACATCAAAATAAAGACACATCGGGTTGTGTTGTGACGTCACATGGTGAAATAAAAATATTAAAAATATCGAATGTGCGGGCGGATGAAAAACCTTCTACCTCACGATCTCGACGACGGAGGGCGTGCACCACTGAGCCAGTCAGCCTGTGACTACGGCCAGTGAAACCTGGTCGAAACGTCAGGCAATTCAGAGGTATGTAATACCTATTTCATGATCGCGTTAATTCAGGTGTAAATACATAATTATATAATAGAACGCGGAAGTTTAGAAGTTAGTACAGCATTTATTGCTTGAATTGGAGCGATCCAACTGGGAAAAACCACCTTCATGGAGGAATAGGTATCCAACGACCACGGACTTATCGAATATATACAGGAACTAGTAACTCCTTCAAAACAAATGTTCAGCGTTACATTAAATACTGTCGGGACACAAACAATACTTATTTCTATTTTAAATTCAGTTGAACAGTTCCTATTCCCTTATTTAAATGCTGCGCCATTTAACCCGCGGAAACAATGATAAAATTCAAAATTTGTCGCGCCAAAAATTATACCGAAACATTTGCGGAGAGAATACAGGCTTATTACTCAAAAACGCCAATCCCCGATCCGGTTTTTGGAAGACGTCAACTATTCGACCGCTCAACGTCTTATCCGAGGAGAATTTGAATAATTTTTACATTTAAAATCATTCCCTACGACAACATCCAAAGGGTAACCACTCTGAATCGCGACCATTGCCAGGAGATAAGGAGAAAACTCGATGTGTGGTCCAATCTACAGGTGCCAGCGAGAGATGCAACTCTTAGAGGTATTTAGTTAAACCATTCCCTTATAACGTATGTTAGAAACATTCTCACAACCACTGATATAAAATATGAAAATCACTAACTACAGTAACTGCCAAGTTGTTCGTACCACTCTTCGCACTCAAGACCATGTTCTGAACTTATTACTACCCTTTTTATAACCCCACTATTCATTAATATTTACCAATCTACCAATAACATTGCGTTACCGGTATAACCAGTCAAAATAATGCCTATTAGCTTATTCTTATTAAATAGTGAACTGTGTTATCATCTATTATAGTTTATCCCCAATTTTAATAAAATAAATAAGAGTTTTTGATGTGGCGACGACACGTAGACGCAGGTATTTCATAACTATAGCAGGATAAGATGCGTCGAAATACATAATACGGCAAAAAAAAATTGGTAAGACGTTGGACTCATAATTAAGATGCAGTAAACTTTTGGTTAGTGCACCAAATATATGTAAAATAAGTATTGTTGCTGACAACGAAGTGAGTTTAATTCCTGTGAGTTTATATTTCGTTTTATTTTAATCATTTTAAAGAGGGCAATGTTTAATATAGTTTACCCGACACAAAACTATTTTACAAACAAATTTATGACATGAACCTACCATCTTTCTCCTATGTTGTCGGTAATAAAGCCAGCTCACAGAATAGAATAGAATAAACCTTATTGGACACCATTAAAATATTGCTTATAGTGAGTACAAAAATTAATATGTACAAAAGGGGGCCTTGTCGCTAAAAGCAATTTCTTCCAGGTAACCTAAGGATGGAAAAAAATGACCAGATATAAAATCTAATGGTTAGTTTTGGTATGGGAAACAAAAAAAAAGGAAAAACCTATTTCAATTGAGAGAAATCAAAATGCTAGGCTTAAAACTAGTGAATCATCTCATATTTATAGTAAAGTACTTACTATCTACGTATCTGCCTACTGTTTAGATCGCTTGTTTTGTGATATACAGGTTCAAGAAAGTAATTTAAATGTAATACCATGTCGGAGGTTAAGTGATTGATGGTGGTTGAGTAGTAATCCTTCTAGGACATACCTGGACTCCAAACTATACGCTATAGTACATAAACCGCGTCGTTTCGGTTCAAGTTCGATACAACCGCTAACTTTTCGTTTGTCACTTTTCTCTCATAACTTGCACCGCCAAACAAATAAATTCTGAGTGATTCTTTTAATACGGATTTTAAGCAGATTTTCTGTGGAATAAGTAAAAACGAATCCGTCACTCCCTCTAAAGGTTTAACTCTGGTCCGTGAATATTTATAAGTTTTTCTATTATTTTATATTAAGCGTCTTCGGGGATTTCTTGAGCTTTCATTTTAATCGCTCTATAGATTAATTCTAATTTTACTTATTTAAATAAACCTCTTTACAAATATTTCCTTTTGTTGTAACGTCATTTTGAAAAGTTCTTCTCCTGTAGATATAGGGTCAAAGATAATTTTGGGAATTATAATATTTATTAAACAATTGTTTATTTTGTATTATAGCATATCAATCTCTGGCATATGAAAGTTAAAAAGTTATGCAAAGTTAGATTTTATAGTTTTTCTTAGCAACGAAAAAAAATTACAAAATTATAAAAAAATATGTATGAATTAAAATCTTTAACTTTACACATGCTTAATAAACATCTTAAAATTCAAACAGTCATTACTTTTAAACGTATAGTTTTTTTTTTAATTCTTCTAGTAACTGCATGCTAGAGACATTTCAGTGATTAAGGAAAGTGTTCCATTGTCATATTTTACTACGTCTGATGGTAAGCGGTTACCGTAGCCTATGAGCGCTTGCTAAACTCCAGAGGACTGGCATGCGCGTTGCCAACCCTTTAAAAACCTACCTATATATCCTATATAGAAGACTGTGATTAACTTGAAGTTTGGGGATCAATCGAGCTTGTTAATTGGCTGCTCGTTGGAAGACATAGAAGAGATAAAGAGCTTCTAGTATTTTAGAAAAGATTTCTGTGCCATAATATATTAATTATTTCCAGATACTTTTTTCCTTTAAGAAAATAGCATACTGCCATCGCAAAGGCTGGCAACGCATTTGTGACCCTTGAGTTGCAGCTGTCCATGGACGGCGGTAGTCACTTACCATCAGGTGACCCGTCTGCTTGTTTGCCCTCTAAATCATAAAAAAAAGTTGGTTGTCTCTAAAGTCTATAAGATAATTTTACGTGATAACGCATCTCGCTTGCACGCTCGGCTCAGGAACGTGACAATGAGTCATGCTTTTTCGTGCGTGCAACCGGCTTCATCGATTTATAAGACGTTATCACGTCAAAAATACAAGAATGTAAATTATAGTCTCCCGTAAGACACACCACAATCTGGTTAGAAAATCCTCTTGATGAAGCCTTGCGAGTACAAGCACGCAACGGAGTGCTGCGGTATGTACAACGAGCCAGTTTCTCGCAGTTTCATCCGCGTTTGTAGTCACTGCTTCGCCCCGAAGGGTTTTTGGCGCGACGTTTCGTTACATATGTTACGTAGCCTATAGCCTGCCTCAAGAATTAGGCTGTCAAATGCAATTTCTTTTTCACTTTCGACCAGTAGTTTCGGAGAATAGCGCATTCAAACTCTTCAGATGTATATAAGTTGAAAATTGTATGAACATCTTCGCTGTTTACTTTCTATACTACTCTACTGGCCTGTTGGTCTAGTGGTTAGTGACCCTGACCGCTACGCTTATAGGTCGTGGGTTCGATTCCTACCTGAGTCTGGGTGTAAAGTTCCCCGCGACACAGGAGTAATTCCTAATGCGGGAGTTGTCTTTAAAAAAATATATATATATAAATACTATATTCATTAGTATGTATGTATGATGTACATACCTAGTTTCTAAGATACACATTCTGATCCCTCTCAACTGAAATGCTACAATGCTCTTTATTTCTTTTCTACACCAAAACTACCTATTAGTTTATTTATATCTAGTAATTTTTATTCCATCCTAAGGTTGTCTGGAAGAAATTGCGTTTAGCAATAAGGCCGCCCTTTAAATATATGTATCAGTTTTGTGTAGTTATTGTTAGCAATATTATAATGATGTACAATCAAATTTATTATATTCTGTTCACATTATAAACGAAACTGCTACAGCTTTATGTGTTCCAAAATAATTTTTAAATATTACAATTTTTAACAGCAAATAAATGTAAAAGAACAGTCAGTCGGAAGACTGCACGTCAGAAGTGAAAACATAACTTCACAATGTATTTGCATATACATACACAAACACACATCTGTATATATATAATTAGGTTAAAAATAAAAAGTAGCTAATAACATATCTAAATGTATATATAGGGTACACTGGAAGTTCTGCGCTCCTAGCCGCTCATAAATGTTTGAATTTCGAATGTTATATATTTTTTAAATATAAGAAACTCGGCTCCGTCTTACGAATTTTCGATCAGGTCACGTGTCCTGACACGAGTTTAACATTTTTTACCCATCCCAAAAAGTACACAACGCCGCTAAAGAAGTTTTCACTTAAAAAAAAAAGAAATTATGAATACCTAATGTATTATAATATGCTAAAACCTTTCTGAAAATATGTAGAATACATTGGTGAATCAATCATTAAAATAGGTCTATTAATTTTTAAGAAAGTCATGGATAAACGGATCGAACACAAAACTTCCTGTTTTGACGTCATTTCAAAAACCACAGATATTAGAAAAAAACAGTATTTTACTTTCTTCACCAGGCCACACTGAAATATGACTAGGTTGACACCTTTCCGTACATATTCCTAGTGTATTTTCATCTCATTTACCAAAACAAAGCAATTTTACTTGAACAAATAAAGCAGTCTACAGGCTTCATGTAAATTCGTCAGTAAAACCTAACACTGGCTGTACAAAGATAATAATGGCATCGCAACTAGCGCATGATATTTAGCGACTGCCTCCGCGGACTGAAAACCTTTTAATAACAAATGAACTCAAAATTGGTACATGTCAAACGGGATTATTAGGTAGATATTTTAGGAAGCATGTAAGTGTGCTAAAATAGGATATTAGTGTGATACAGTACTTTTAGTTTTGAAGCTGGGTGTGGGAGTAGAGGTAGAGTAGAGGAGGGAGGGCTATGCTTCGGAACGTATGGGCCGGCTCGACCGGAGTGATATCACGGCCTCACAGAAAACCGGCAGTGAAGCAATGCTTGCATTGCGTGACTGAGGTTACCGGAAGCCCTAACCCTTTTTCTCCCCTATTCCCACCTTCCTTTCTCTCCCCCCTCTTCCCCTAAACCCACCTTAAAGGGTGTGTGAAAAAGTGGTGTGTTGCAGGTGCCCATGGGTGGCGGTAGTCATTTACCATCAGGTGACCCGTCTGCTCGTTTGCACCATAGACCATAAAATTAAAAAAAATAGGCAGTCATGGGACTGCCGACAGAAGGCAAAACTTAAACGAAACGACAAACTTAAAACGTCACATTAGCAGGTTGGTGACATTAATTAATAAGGAGCTGACAGAACTCAATGTTTAGATTAGCACCATCTAGTGACGGTGCATTTTCCCCATAGCAAAAGTGCACAAACGTGACTAAAGAAATTTTCACTAAAAAAAAGCTATTTATTATTTTTTCTTTTACGCCTTGCAATATAAAAACTTTTGCTACCAACAAAAGTTCAAGATATTTATTTATAATTTATGAATGTTTAAGAAGTCTTTTACAAATTTTATTTCAAACAGCGTACTTCGTAATTGTTTTATATAGCGGTATTAGCAACTCTCACACAATACAGTAGCTACCACGACTAAATAATGACTCCAGAGCGCGTGTGATTACGTATTATAGCACGCCAGTAGTTTTGTTTGCAGGACCACTGCAACATTCATGTATCGACGTGTGCAGCCAGCCTTATTGCCTCGGCCACGCGTTATTATGATTAGAATTGGAAATAATAATATAATATTTAGAGTGATAACCATTTTGGAATTTCAAATAATATTCCAGCTTTATTTCATAGTTGATGAGATCGAGGCCGCGAGGACGGTCAGAATCATGTGTGTGGTTTATAAACAGTTATTTTTTTAATTAAGAGTACAAGGAATAATAAAGTGTCAAAAAACGACGCGCAGAAGATGGTTACTTGATGCATTTTGACAGCATTTATTCTCTGGCTACTATAAAAAAGTGGTAATGACAATTTTCACATGGCACAATAAGTCACCTTGTCTTCTGCGGTGCAACGTTTACAACCAAATAATGATTGAAAGAAATGAAATTAATGATTGAAAAAAACTACTTTTCTTTTTTTTATATTATAGGAGGCAAATGAGCAGACGGGTCACCTGATGGTAAGTGACTACCGTCGCCCATGGACACCTGCAACTCACAAGTGCGTTACCGGCCTTTGAAAAATGACATATTTGTTCGAATTGTTATTTTTTTATTTGTGTTTTGCACGAAAGCTGACGATCGACGACAGAACAGGGGTCTTGCATATCTGTCAACAACACCTTCATTTAAACTGTCGTGTTAAAATTACTTTTCCCAACAATGCTTTCATGTACAATTTGATTAAGAAATATGAGGTCATGTTTTGAAATTGGAAAGTAGGTCTTAAAATTACGTGATAGATACTGACTGACGTAACACGTGAATTTTAAGAAATATTTTGATTTCTAATGTAGCAATATATAATATTTTGAAACAGAAAATATGAACTTCAATACTAACCGATAAAGTTTTTATTTCATAAGACAGATTAGAGAAACTCGAAGAAATAAATTTTCTAAAAAAAAAAAAATATTTTAACTAGAATTTTTTTGTAATTTTGTAACAATAGGTTATCATTTTCTTTTATTTATTCAAAACATTATGAACATAGACGATAGACCGACGCTTGAAGAAGGTGGCTGGCAGCGGAAGGATGTGGACTGCCCAAGACTGAGATAGTTGGCGTTCCTTTCGCCTCCGTCCAGCTGTGAACCGCGATAGGTTGATGATGAAAACATTATGGATAAAGATGGATGTAATAGGGCATACCCAGGGCATTCTCTATCAGTGAACTTTAGAATGCTATAATCTAGGACTCTTTCATTGCATTTCATTCTCGTTCGACTTATCGTCTTTCGTCATTATTTTACCAAGGATCCTATGCAAGAAAGATACACAGATAAAAATAAAATTTTATCTGTTTGGACAGCAGACAAGACGTCGTGTTTTGTCTGCTCGATCAGTCGCGCTGCCTAAAGAAGTTTACTAGCGCAACGAGCTCTGAGAACTAAGTAATATCGTGAATAAAATAATTTCTTCCATAAGGGAGGATCTCCACTAACCTCACAATAAATCCGTTCTCCAAAACGTCGAGCGTGATAATTGCAATTATAATTAGCAGCGTTAACGTGACAGCGTAATGCGTTATACAGTTGTGAAAATTTGATAACTTTACAAATTTGTAGGTAGCAGTAGGCCTGTGGGAAATCTCGGGGACTCATTATTGTTTCTAGCGCGGCCCGGAGAGGATGCGTTGACGGAACTCTAATGCTACCTTTAGCTGATCGAGCTAGGAACCCGATAGAGGTGGCACTTTCCAATATATTGAACTTATTTTGTGATATCGGAAGCCACCAATACTAGTTATTACATCTAGTCAATACATGTTAGGTTTATCATGTAAAGAGAAAAGTTTGGTTAAACTGTGGTCACGTAGTGTCAGAGTTTATATGAAGAAGTGTAAAATAAAGTCAAGTTTGCATATAGTTACTGTTACAAAAGTGTTTATTTTAATTAAAGCAAAACATTTATTGCTTACGTTACAACAACGAACAAAATAATCATCTATTTGTTGTTGCTGGTTGCCTTGAAGAGATTGCTTTGAGCGATAAGGCCGCCCTTTATACACTATCGATAAAGTACATCTCCTGTTACATATTCTTTGTAAAACCTTGGTGTACAAATTAAGTGTAATCAATCAATCAATCAATCTACTAACAGATTAAAACCAATATTAATATTTAAAATAAATGGTGGTTTAGAAATTTGTTCGTTTGTTCGAACGCGTTAATCTCAGTTTTAACATAGATGACTATGTTAAAACGCATTTGGGTATAGAACTAAAAAATATAATTATTATTTCAAAAAGACATATAATACCTAAACAATTCATAAGTGTACATTCCCCGTAACAAAAAAAAAATGCATTAAAATTTTTCAAACTACCTTCTACGGCGTAGCTTAAGCTCTACGGTTTAGTAGCTCTACGCAAGAACGTAGCTCGGTCGAGTTGGGCACCACGAGAGCCCTTAAGTGACAAGTTCCAGATGGATTTTTGCTGTTACCAACAATCCCTAATTGAGTGTACTATCGTAATATCTGTGTCAGCAGTACCTACGTATGTTTTAACTCATTAGGCTGACTTCTTATTGCAGTAATGGGGTATTATAGCTCCTAAAGGGTTGTATTTAAAAGGTTTCTAGAAAAGTTGGGAAATAATTAGGCTGAGTTATTATTTAGTTGAGTGGATAAAGATGTTTGTATGTGAAAGTTTACTTAGATCAAGAATTAATTTTAATTATTCAAAGTCAGGAACGAATTTTGTTACAAATGTAACTTGCTTATTTTTGTGTTCAGTTTATTGTATAGTGACTGAGTAATCAACCCAGTTAAATAATTTGAAGTGTAAGTACAAATTATAAAGCTTTCTTTATAAATGATATTATTATGATTGTAACTCAAAATCGTCAATAAGTGAGTTAAGATGTTTTTCGTTGTAGGTCTCGATATCATCACAACTCACTTATGGCAGTCAGATTGCTCAGAAAGTCATTGAAGTCAATATATTGCTATCATTTGACTAATATGTATTAATTTAATTCAAATTATTTTTTTTTAATTGGCAGAATATAGGTGTACAAATAAGATCTAATACTTATTTTGGCCCATTTATGTTCTACCGCCATAGCTGGTATGAATATTTACTATTTAAGGTTTCTGCGTTTTAATCATATGAGGAGCCCTTTACTCTAAAGGAAGCCGGTCCTGACGGTGGTCCGGTATAATTCACTGTGAAATTCGATCAAAGGCGATCAAGAAGAGTCAAACTAGTATGATTATGATTACTAAAGACTTACATAGAACAGTTATAAGCACATACGAATGCATAAACATATAAAATGCCCATAATGCTATAAAATATCCTTCCATTAGTTTTAAATACAGACCAAATAAAATAGCAGGCCTTATTATGGCCTTATCATCATGTTCGTTGATGTATTTACAATTTTCTTTCACATCATTGTACAAATATTTCTTCATGATTTCATAACTTTAACATTTTACAATTAAAGTTTAAAAATAATGTCACTTATCAACAACAATTGCATCACAACACCATCTAAACTTCGAACATTAAATTCAAATAAACTCAAATAAAAAATTACAAACAACTTCATGGAGAATTGCCATAAAAATTGTGAATTATTATCTTAGATAAATAATATTGTATTTTATTGCTCTGGTAACACCTTGTGTCTCTTAAACAGGCAAACTTTTAAACATTAATAGGGAGTTTTGGAGTTTGGTGGGATTAATAAAATGCGACTGCCACACTTCTTAATTAATAGCACTTTCTAAAGAAAACAATATCATTTTATTAGCATAACCTGTTAGGAGGTGTTTACAATTGACAAACACACGGTCAAATAACGGTACTCTTGTGGTTTTAAATTTCACATTAAAAACGTTGTAAAGGGACTTTACTACTTGTACTTGGCTAACATCCAAAGACACAATCCATTCGTCAACTCTAACAGCTTCCTATGTCTGAAATGATTATATTCTAATATTCCGTGTATCTCGTAATCGGCTCCAACGATTTCGATCAATTTTTTAATTGAGATAAGGTTTTGCTTTTTTAAGTTTATTTTATACTAGCAGCACCCCGCGGTTTGACCCGCGTAAGTCCCGATCCGGGACGGGATAAAAAGTAGCCTATGCGTTAATCCAGGTCTTCAGCGGCATCTACATACCCAGTTTCATCGCAATCGGTTCAGTGGTTTTTGCGTGAAAGAGTAACAAACATCCATCCATCCATCCAAACTTTCACAATTATAATATTAGTGGGATAGTGGGATAATTAAATTAAAAAGCAAAACCTTATCTTATCTGTGTATTTTCTTAAAAAATCGTAATAAAAAACAAACGCTGAGCTAAGCTCCGTCGCCCACGCACTGATTTGTATGATACAATATATCCTGCAAACTAACACAGTGAATAATTGTGAGCAAAATTGTACCAACACCTCTTTCCTACCTCTAGATACCTTTTGATTGTGCATCAGACACCATACATCGTATGAAAAAAATAATATAAAAACAGTTTATGATTAATATTGGACAATTGTAACATTACATTGTTGTTAGTCTTTTTTATTTTGAAAGATTTGAATCAAAGGCAGCGATGTCTGTTGTACAGCCGTTTTTTTTTGTAATATGTATTTCTAAATAACTACTTATATATTTATTTATGCATGGAATATAATAATACAATTATTGGTTTTAAACATCGAGATGCTATGTACTAGAGAAGCCACTCAGAACAAAATACATGTTTTTATTTGAATTAGAACTAAAAAGCGCCGCAGCGCTAAAACAATAATTCGTATTCAAATCCGAGAGTATTAACAAGCAGCGCTCTATCGTTTTTGAGTTGTAGTTTTCTCGCGAGCGTAAGGTTCTAAGCGCCGTGATTTTCATGGCGTTTACGCGTGTTGCCCAACGAACTGTTACAAAGATTTGATTTCACTGCGGTGCAGGGGCCGCAGTTCGCGTTACAAACTTTTTTTTACGGTGTCTACTCTATACGCTAGTAATAATAACTTAGTGGTTTTAAATTAAATCAAAAATCATTCATTCATCAATTCAGAAAAATTATCTGTGAACCACACCACCTTCGGCGTAGTAGTAATTCGCGAGGTAACACCTTCAACCACTGAATCACTTGCATAGTCCTGTATGATTTCTGTATATATCCTGTCCTTTCTGTGCTCCTGTCTTAAGACTGCTTAACCGTTGCGTCGACTCCATTATATCTGTAGTCTCCCTAACCGCAGCCCTAAATAAACTCAGTGATGACAAGTTAAACAAAGTTCAGAGTTGAGCAGTTAACGGTGATAAACTTTTTTGTTAGCTTCGCTGTATCTTTGCATTGATACATGGAGGCTATTATGAACACTTGCCACTTGAGATATACCTACTGTGTTTCGTAGTTTCTTTGGTAAGCAGACGAACGTTGACAACAATATTGTTGGTCAACATCTAACTCATAAATTTCCTAGATTATTTTAGACATAAATTATACTACAAATAAGGTTTGGTTCAGATCCATACAATATCATACCTGATTATATGTATAAAACGGGACAATCGTAGTCAGGGGTCCAGACTCAGGGACTCAGACTACTAGCGCAAAAAATCGGTACATTTCGTTGTAAACGTCAAGTAAACCAAAAAATATCGCAATCTATAAATATTACCGCGATTCACACGAATATTCATAAACAATACTTAGGGTACCGTGGAGGCAACTTTAAGCTAAATAAGGAATTTCTCGTACTATAATCGTGTGGTGGTTTTTGTGTGCTAAAGAAAAATTGGTGTAGTTTGAACATTCTATAAGGATGCAGAGGGAGACCATATATATAGAAAGAGGATTAAAGGTTATAGACATATAGAAAATTGTTTTATTAATGAGTTGCGCAAAACTTTTAGTATACCCCGCGTAAAAATGTGAGTTCAATTTGTACTGGAAATGGATTGGTAAAAATATAAATAAATTATGGTTGATTTCAAACACCAAGCGACTAAAAGAGGAAAAGACTGAAAAAAAACTGTTATATGTTAATATTATTATGTAATATATGTCATGTGTTTTAAGATAAATGTAGATTTATGTAGGTGCCTTACTCAATGTGTACAAATAAATAAAAATGTAAAAAAAGAGTCTCTAGTGAGAAAAAATCGTTGTACCTAATTGGTTTGACTCCGACATACCACTGAGCGTTTGCCCCGTGAGTTAATAAACAGAGGGGGTTTCCACAAGCCAAAAACCCAAAAGTCATTTAAAGGTAAAATATAATGCAATATGTAATGTAATGAAATCAATTCAAATCAGAAAAAACAAAATAAAATGCATTTTTTTCTATCATATATACCTTTATAATATTTTTTAGTTATTTGTATTTAATGCAGCTAAATATTTTAGTTGGCTGTTTTTTCACAACTGACGAAAAAATGAGTATTCTTTTTTTTCGTCTTTTCTTTTAATTAGTATTTTTTTTTGCATTTTCTTTGCTTTTCTACTCGAAAGCAAGAGTTTAGAAAAAAACGTGGAAATCTACTGATAAATGAATTTATTACTTACTAACAGGGAAGACGGAAACCCCCATTCTTATCTTTACAATTTTCACAACATTTTTTTTTATAAAAGACAACTCTCGGATTAGGAATATTCCTGTGTCACAAACATTCAAACAACGAACGCAAAGAATACCCAGACTCAGGGCCACTATTTGTGGATCACACAAATTTTTGTCCCGTGGGATTTGAACCTACAACACTCGGCGCGTAGTGGCGAGGTGACCACTTAAACCATTGCGCCATCCGTACAGTCTTTCACTTCACATATAACATATAACTATAACTTCTTATACCCAAATTTAAAAAATACCGAACTTCCACACACACATAAGGAAAGTATTGCTCTACGCACGAAAAATCAAACTTACTTAAGATAGATCTGCAGTAACACAGAGTATACAGTTTGTTTAAGAACATTCAGTTCAGTTTTAAAATAACAAGTACACAACAACAACGTCTAAGTCTAAAAACGACACCCCCAAAAACAAACCAACGGACACATTTCAAAATTATTCAAATTACCTAAATCAAAGTTGGACGTTGATACAACTATAATTGTGAATTAACATAAAACAACACTTAGGATTCCTCGCGAAGCCATCTTGAACTTTATTAGAAGATATCCCTGTGATAACTTTGAGAAATATAAATAAAATGACAATAGAATAATTACCTAACACAAACATAGGAGGGTTGGGGTCTGGTTAACCCTTTCTTGCGCTTTTGTTTTCCACCAAGACGATACCGTGTTTTTGTGTGTGAATATTTGAATATTGTAACAAGATTTAATTCATTTTAATCATATAAAACACGTGTATATTGATGTTACGTTACACACGTTAATATTGATACTATTTTGTGTGATAGTTTTTATTTGGCTGAAAGCAGCAACAGGCGGAAATCAATTAATGTTGCTAATCCACTACTTACTGAGTTTTCACTTATGATTCCACGCCTGAACTATCATCATGAAATTTTGCATACGCGTTGTAAGGGATACAGAAAAAAGCATAACAGTATAATATATAACACATCCATTTACATAAAAATTTCAATCCATATACACAATGTGTGCAGTTGGATCCAAGTTGAGAGATAAGATAATTTTGTTTTAAACGCATAGCCGGGTAGCTAGTATCTATACTTAATATATAAAGCTGAAGAGTTTGTGTGTTTGTTTGCTTGAACGCGCTAATCACAGGAACTACTGGTCCGATTTGAAAAATTCTTTCAGTGTTAGATAGCCCATTTATCGAGGAAGGCTATATATGCTATATAGGCTATATATCATCACGCTAAGACCAATAGGAGTGACCATAAACGCAGATGAAACTGCGGGGACGGCTAGTGTCGTCTAGTGGTTAGTGATCCTGACTAGTGAGCCAGAGGTCGTGGGTTCGATTCCCACCCAGGACAAATATTTGTGTGAGAGCACGATCATTTGTTCTGCGTCTGGGTGGAATTTATCTATGATATGTATGTATTTAGTAATATATAAGTATGTTTATCAGCAGTCTAGTTGTGTCAGCCTAGTTTGGCATCAGACGGCCGCGTGTGAGGTGTCTCAATATTCTTTCTGTCTCTCATTATTATAATACCTTTTATCGTGAAATAAAATTATTTTTCGTTAGGGGTAGTGTGATTGATGAAAATTACATTAAAGGGAGAGAAATCGAAGACAAGAACTAGTATTTAAATATTTGTCAAAGACTATCTGTAAACCAGTTGGATGGCGATTTCAGCGACATTTGTACTAATTATTTTATTTGTTTTAAAATAATATAGTCGCTTTACTGAACGAGCGAAACATTTCTTATATAGCTTGGTGGTAGTGCACTTGACTAAAACGTCTCGAGTTTGAATTCTGCTCTGTGCAAATCATAATTATGAATACATTAATATCTCTATTTGCATTGAACTGTGTGTTTTTATGTATAATTATGTTTGTATTTACAAAATTACAATTGTACCTATGTATCTGTGTTCTAGAACCTACTGTACAATCTATGTTTGGGTCTAGATAACGCGTGGAATATGACCCAGGATGTTATTATTACTATTAGATGTAACTTTCATACATTCACTTGGTATAACTTTGTAATTGCAAAGAAGAAGAATTATGATGCGAACTCAGTACCCAATACCATCCATCTGGATGGACATATTTTTTTTTTATGGGATAGGAGCAAACTAGCAGACTGGTCACCTGATGGTAAGCGACTAAAGCCGCCCATGGTCACCTGCAACTTAAGAGTCACAAGTGCCTTGCGGCCTTTAAGGTGGAAGTAGGGGAAGGGGAGGAAGGGGGGAAGAGAAAGAGTGCGAGTAGGGGGAAAAGAGGGGAAGAGGGAAGGATTAGGGCGTCCGGTAACCTCACTCACTCGGTGCAAAGCAATGAAAGCATTGCTTCACTACCAGTTTTCTGTAAGGCCGTGGTATCACTCCTGTCGAGCCGGCCCATACGTGCCGAAACATGGCTCTCCCACAGTTAAATATAAGTATGCTTGTTTAACACCTTACTGGATAAACAATATATCTAAGGCAACCATAGCGTATATCAGTATTACCACCTTAGTAATTACAGTTTAGTAAAACAAGACAAACATGCTTAAATGGCAACTCAGATTAAAAATTGGAAATTTCACTATCCACTTCCTCGCTTCATCTTCAGACCATCGTTACCAAGCCATATCTATTGGACTCGTCATAACAAATCATATGAGCCCAAACTCGAGGAGTTTACTAGTAGCCACTGAAGAGTTCCATTATCCATCTCCTAGCTCCATCATCAGATCAGCTGCATGAAGACTAGTTATGGTATTGTTATCCAAAATACATATTGCCACGCCTTTGTGACATATGTTAGTACTGGCGGGTGAGAAGTCCGCACTGATTTAGATTAAATACATTTGAATTGTAAAAATGTCAGAATAGAAAAGAGTCTCGTGGGAGCCGCTGTGGAAATCAGCACGGTCTGCTCAAGAAATATTGATTCGTTCTAGATATTTAAGGAATTGTTAATCTTAATATTTAATATAACGCCATTAGTATTTGTCAATGTTTTAATTATCCTCTTCTCATCAGCGACACCTCGATCTGGATACCGTACATACCCCCCAATCTTTACAATATATACAAACAAAGTTTAATTTCGATACGACAATTAAAAGTAGGTTAAAATTGACTGCCAAGTTTTTTTTACATAATTACAATAGCAATAGGCAATAGTGAAGCCTTAAGACACTATGGCTTGTCTGAAAACTACGAAATCACACTGTAAAATATTCAATTTGTTTGCAAGTATACTTTTAGTAATAATATTTTTAGTATTTCATTCTTCCTTATTAAAGAAATATAAGTCCACACAATGTTTTTGTGTTTCACACTGAAATTAACAGAATATGCTATCTTGCAACATTCACACAAAACCCTACTTTATATTCCTTGTGTTACAATACGTTTTCCTTTACCACGTTTAACTGCACAGTGGTTGGGGTTTCTCCTAGGTGGCAATAAAGTGTTGTTATGCAAATAATGATACCGTAGGTATCGCCTCCTTACAATCAATATTTTAATATCCATAGATACCCCACGGAGAGGGGCCCGGTTAATTCCCTTACTTTATTAACAAGATATTGGTATCAGAAAGGTTTTCTTTGAACAACGACTGGAGATATAAGATGCTTTCATTTTAATAAAATTCTTTTTATTAATACCTGTACTAAGCCTATCATAATTTCTAGCAGAGTAAAGAGAAGACTTGAACAGGTTACGTAAACACAAAAAAAAAGTACATCAATACTCGTCCCATTCGTTGGAATTTCTGAAACTTCTAAAAAAGTATTATGTACTCGCCGTATTTTTTTAAATAAACTTATTTTTGTTTTATGGAAAAGGGGGCACACGAACAGATGGGTCACCTGATGGTAAGTGTAGTAAGAGTAAGACTACCACCGCCTATGGGCACCTGCAACTCAAGAGTTACAAATGCGTTGCCGGGCTTTAAGGTAGGAGTAGGGGAACGGGGGAAAAAGGGAAAGGGAAGGGTTAAGGCCTCCAGTAACCTCACTCACTCGGCGAAATACAATGAAAGCATTGCTTAACTGCCGGTTTTCTGTGAGGCCGTGGTGTTACTCCGGTCGAGCCGGCCCATACGTGCCGAAGCATGGCTCTCCCACAGATAAAGTAGTGGAGATAGTGGAATAAGTAAAGTAGTGGCGTAGCTGATTAGGTAAAATGCTAATGAATATTTTTAATTGTTGATTATTTAAGTTACAAACACAATTTTTTAATTTAAGTTATAAACTTTTAAGGTTTGGGTTTGTACACGTTTGTACTGCTGGCAGTACAGTCTGGGTTTTGACTTGTTCTCAGTAGCATCATTTGATTCTAAACGATATCTAATACCTGGCAGCCTTGACGTTTTAAATTAACCTTTAAAACCTTGAAACAAAGTTATAAAAAAATATGTGGCAATTAAAAAAAAACTGTCGGGGTAAACAATAAAAAACCAACCCCTCAGTTTACCATTCAATACATTAGCAAGAGATGAAAGCTGCCAGTTAACGTGGCAGTTATTCACAGTGGTCATGAGACGCGGCTGGTCATTCCGAGTCTTTCAGCGCACTGGACAAATGTTGACCGACTCTGAGTGAATACCAATGGTGGAGCGTTTGTGTTGGCAAGCGGGCTTGAATATATCAAACATAAGTTTTTGTGAGTTATTTCTTTGGTGAAGAACGGAAGAGTCCGTAGTTACAGAACCAAATTGACTGGTCTGACTGACTGGAGGTTGTGGGTTCGATTCCCACCCAGGACAAATAATTGTGTGATGAGCATGATCATTTATTCTGTGTCTAGGTGTAATTTATTTATAATATTTATGTTTTTAGAAAGATATAAGTGTGTTTATCAGCAGTCTGGTTACCACAGGCTCTGCCTAGTTTGGGATCGATGGCCGTGTGGTCATTTGGTTGTACAAAAATAGACCGCCCAATAGAGAGTGGTCAACGTCGCGGTGGCCTGTGTTAGGTACAATCTTAAATAATAATTACCAAAACTTCACCCTGGCTATATTAAAGTTATAGAAATAAAAACCTACATAGTTCATCATCATCATTTCAGCTATAGGACGTCCACTGTTGGACATAATGACTTCCAAGAAGACCAGTTGGAAGCGACCTGCATCCACCTACGTGCTACATAGTTCATATTTTGTTTAAAAATATGGTCAGATTTTTTGAAAATAATCAAATAAAAATTGAAATTGTATTCACGTCAGTCTGTCTGTTGTCATCAAATACAAATCTTAGTTCTTTTCAAGGAAATTAATAGGAGTTATAGCCATATCATAAAACTCTAATAATTACATATTAATTGAAATATACAATTACATCTTCATTAATTGTGTCTTGAAGTAAATTTTCACACCAAATAATTAGATCTGTATAATTACGTGTTTTTTTTTTAAAAATGAAAATATTTTATTTCAGTAACTTATAACACATTTATCAAAATTGCTGAGACCTCCTTTTAAGTATGGAAAAACTTGTGTCAGGAGGCCCCGCTCTTCTATAATTATATTACATTTTATTTTTTATTTTTTTTCTTTATTACAATTAATAATATTAATAGGTACCTAACCTATTAATAATATGGCTAACAAATTATGTGTGTAATGTGGTGTGCGGTTGGTGTAATGTAGGTGTTAAGTGTTATTCATTTGATTCGAGTATGGCATTCTAGGTGTAGCATAGAAACTTCTGGCTCAAATCATAACCTTATGGCCAATTAAAAAATCAGACTCCTTAGGCAACAGAATTATTTTATTATTATTTGATACACCTAAAACCAAAAAAGGATATTTTTTTATAAATCACTTCGAACGCAACGACTTGCCTTAGTAACTCGCCTAACAATCTAAGCAGTCCTTGCCCATCCCGAGCATGTAATGATGTCCTATTGACTTTCCGGTCCGAGCATTGAAAGAAACGTCTTCCGGTCAGTGTAAACACAGCCTAATAGGCCGCATTCACAACATTCAAAGGCACGATTCCTAGTTTCGGTTTCAGTTAAAAGAAGCAATGAGTGGATAGTATTAATGGAATACTTATGTGCATGTGTTCTACAGATTGAATGATTGTGAGATTTATTTAAAAGAAGGAATAGAGGCTTATTGATGGATGTGTTTATATTGGGTTCCAGAACCGAGTACCTAACCATTTATACGTGGCTGGCGTGAATATGTTGACATGTCTAAAATTGCCATTTCTCAGGGTGGCCATTTTTAAGTTTTGAAGTTATATGTATATTTTGAGATTTCAAGTAACGAATATTTTTTTGGTGACCGAATGTCAAATGTTTCCAAAATCGATTTCTCCAAAATTTATGTATATTTGAAACTGTAATTTTTTGTCATGTCAATGTGTTCACGCCAGCCACGGATGTTAAAGTCGAAAAATCATAACAAAAACTATAGACACTGTTAAGTAACCGACTGACCAGGCTGGTGATGCCGGTCTGCCAGCGGCCCAACAGTTGATTTTGTGGATTATTATTTAAGCTGTTAATCAAATCTGATTATTATTTTTAAGGTGTCACAACTATTTCGTCGTCGTCGTAGAAAAACGACGGATTTGATTTTTAGTAACTTTACAGGAGCACACTTTAAAGCTTTCAAATGATGTTAATGTTAATATTTTGAAAACGGCTGTTTCTGTTAATGAAATCTGAAAATGTTACTGTGTGTATGAGTTTTGCAAAATGTTTTGTTTTATGATAAAGTACAATGTTTTCAGCAGGCTTTAAGTCAAAAAATTAAATCCGTCGTTCTACGACTGCGATGATTTGTTCCCTGTCTGCCTCTCTTACTTCATGATGTAATGATAAAAACTGAGTCCTTGCGGTCATAAGAGGCCGGCTACGGCCGGGATGTCGTTCAGTGAACAGTGAACAAAAATAATAAAAAAGTATAAAGGCTTTTTTTACATGTATGTTATTACATCTAAGTATTTAAGAAGTGAAACAATAAAAGAAGGAGACATTAAATACAGTTTTATGTAAATAACGTAACAATACCGCTAATGCAACAATTTGTAATGTTTTTATATTTAACTTTCGCGTCTGTCACGTCTATAACTCCAAACTTCATCATATCTGTAGGCTATACCAATTTGCTTACCTGACGTTTCGATCGAATCGCACCGATCGTGCTCACGTGGTTCATCCGAACTCGAATGGTTGTAGTCAAAACACGGTATTGTCGCAGTTAAGTCCCGATTTATGCATGTAATAACGTCAATGGGCGATATAAACAAGACCGCAGGCTTAGCCTAGTAGCCTTAGACAAGCAGAACTTGTTCAATATGAGGTAATGTAAGTTTGAGTCAATATGCCTACAAACAGATGATGAACTCGTGTGGAGCTGTAAACTTTCGATACGCTCCATTGTAGAACGCAAATATTGGCGGGGCTAGGCTTAGTTCTGATGATGTTGGCAACTATATTGGAATACGGTTATTTAGATTTGTAAGCTTAATATAAGTTATATTATATATATATTCGCGGTGTAAGAACTAGATGAACGTATCTACAAAAAAGTCAGAAATCGTTTTTTTTTTCAAAATACGGGTCACAAAGTGCTCCTTTATAAAATGCCAAAACGACGTAAATTTTGTAAAGCACTATTTCACAAATTCCAAAATAACAAAATAGCTAAGGAAACCACACGGAACTAAGGTAAATTCTCGGAGTATTTTTGCGCTCCTGTAAAATTAAGAAATCTAGATACGTTCATCTGGTTCTTATACCGCGTATCATACTTTAGGCTTCATTCATATATTTGTATGTAGTTACTACTGACCGCTTAAGTTATATTGTACCTATATTGTAAGGTATATTGTTGTTGTATTTTATCACTACATATTATAAAACAAAGTCCCCCGCCGCGTCTGTCTGTTCGCGATAAACTGAAAAACTACTGAACGGATTTTCATGCAGTTTTCACTAATAGACAGAGTGATTCATGAGTAAGGTTTTGGTGTAAAATTTGTACCCGTGCAAAGCCGGGGCGGGTTGCTAGTAATTGTATATAATTAGGTGTGTATTGGATATATTACAGTTAGATTTATGTATGTTTATTAATAATTGGTAAAATCTCTATAAATATTAAATATATCTGTAAATATTTATTAGAAATTACAAATAATTATAATTTTAAATATAACACCAACTGCCATTGTCTCTCCGAAACATTTTGATCCATCCTAAGGTTGCCTGTAAGAGATTGCATCTAGCAATAAGGCCGCCCTTTGTACATTATCTGTTTAATGTTATATAAATGTATCTTCCACTGTAATGCTAATGTACAAATAAAGTGTTATCTATCTATCTATATGTATAAGGTATATATAGAATGATGTTCTTTTTATAATATGTATTATTAGCTCCGTAACGCAAAAGCCACTTTTACTTGCTATTCAACTTCTGTTTTACTATTGTTCTTCTAATTCCAATTCTACCTTTTCTAAATACTAATGAATCATCTGTGATGATTGATTGATTTGTTACTCACTCTCAAGAGTGACACACAAGTATAACGCGGAAATAAATTATACTTTCATTTTTAATTATTTAAGGAGTTTTGTTTTACATATCACTACATACTAGTCTGTCTGTCTGTCTGTTCGCGATAAACTGAAAAACTATTGAACGGATTTTCATGCGCTTTTCACTAATAGACAGAGTGATTCATGAGGAAGGTTTAGATGTATAATTTGTACCCGTGCGAAGCCGGGGCGGGTTGCTAGTATTTTATAAAACAAGAGATTGACGACACCATAACTAAAAGGTAGGCTGAGATGCATTACACACTCACATTTTTCCTGTTTTTTACGTACGTGGGGTATACTGAAACTATTTGGAACTATCCAGTTACAATATAATATAATATTAGTCACTTACCATCAGGTGACCCGTCTGCTCGTTTGCCCCCTATAATATAAAAAAAATAAAAATAAATAAAAAAGTAATTACAGAATTCGAAAATGAACTTATTTTTACTTTTTAATTTGCGAGACTGTTATTTGTTTTTTCTCTGCCACGTCCTTAAAAAAAGTGTGCCACTTTACAATGAATTTAAATTTTGAAAATTTTTGCTCAATTATTTTTACGATTTTCGCTGTGGCTTTAGTCAACAAGATAGTTGCCAGAGACTTCAATTGGCATTTGGTGATGAAGTCCTACATCGCAGCCAGCGGCGAATTTACACATTTGCCGCCTGTAGGCTATTCAAATTTTGCCGCCCCTACCGGTCGGTTTATCTAATTCGATACCCCAGGACAAAACATAAAAAATAATGTAGGCCCTAAATTTGCCGCCCCTAAAATCTGCCGCCTTAGGCTTCGGCCTACACAGCCTACTGGTAAATCCGCCACTGATCGCAGCCAAATATAAAAATACTAATGCTTATAAATTTATTTACATTTAGAGTTCAATAATAGTTAAGCGTAGTACGTAAACATATTTTATAAATTAGTTAACAAGCAGCCTATATTAATTTTCGTAAGCCTTTTTCCAAGAGTTATTGTCGCTTAAGTTATATGAACATTAGATATAATGCAAAAATATTAATACAATATTTCCATCAAACTATCAACATGCGATATAACATTTACCAGCCAGAAACGCCCGACTATACCCGCATGCCCATCTTGTCCAAACATGTTACAATTCATACATAATCCTTAATTAGACCCCACGAACTTCACCTCTGGATTGATTAGAGATCAAACAATAACCCTTGCGGTGCTAAGCAACTATGTCCAACTTGTACATTTTCAGGTTACGTAGAGTGACCAACAGATTGTGTTAAATATAGGATTAGTCCACAGATAAACAAAACATGAATTCAACTTTAACTTAATGGTAAAAAGGGAGGCGATAACTGTAGGTAATTTACGTTATAACAATATACAAAAGTCGTTGAAAAAATAGATTTCAACTCTTTGGCCTTATCTATTTTCTATGACACGACTGGTCTAAGACACTCGAAAGCCGGAGGACTATGAAAATATACATCATATTAGTTTAGATATTTATGCAACAGTCCATTTTTTCTAGTGACTTTCGGCGTACCCATAGAATTATTTGATCAAAAGTATTGTGAAACTAATTTCCAATAATGACCGGGTAACAAGAATCAATTCTATTCTACTCTAAAACAGATAAAAAAATAAAAAGAGTTGTCTTTCAAACTTTAAAAATATTGTCTCCCTATCTTCAAGACAGGTCCAACAAGCAAAGGTAGCCATATTTGCTCGCAAGTTCGTGACTATTGACACAACCGATTTGTGCCCCACCATTACACTAAACATGTTAGAGGAGTTATTAGCACACAATCTAATTGTTGTTTGTTGAGGTGAACGTGCTAATATGTTGAGGTGTGTAGATTGTACATATATAATTTTGGTACAAACGCGGGTGCCGGGAAATGTCCTGAGTTGATGCAAACATCATGGACTGTGTAGTTTGGAGTAATTTGGTACATTACTTTTTTTTTTAAATATACCGTCATCGAGAAATTTTGCTAAGACATAGTAAAGTCTTGTGCTGCAATAGGTACAGCTTAATTTATTAGGTTCGTCCCTCCAGCCATTTTTTCTTTGTCTTTGCTTTGAGTATAATGTATATTGTGAGTACTAGTATGACATTGACAACCCATTTTTTTAAATGGTATGTAACTTTAATACTACTAAGGTCAACAAGCATACGCCCTACCTAAGGATAAAAATAATCATTACGCACCATTTTTGAAATAAATCCATACTCATACTAGGTTAACGATGTAAGCAGGCAACAAAATTCTCTATAACCTGGACCAAGTTCTTTAAATTTGGTTTCTGGTCGTGAGCTTTTGACTATTCGAAGCTTCCAAAATTTTCTTATTCCTGTGAGCTCTTACCGTAGAGTTCTATGGTAAGGTCTCTTAACAATTTCTAATAATTAAAGTAGCCTAATGCCCAGTAGTGGAACAGTTTACATACATGGCTGAAATAAGTATCTACTTTGATCTTACTTCTCCCAATTTGGATTAATTTACTGCTAACGTGTTAAAAATACGTCAGGTAGCCTGCAAATTTAATGATTTATATAAAACATACACTCACATACAAACCTGTATCCACTAAGGGGTAGGTAGAGGCATATTAAACACCCACAGTTTGCCAACTAAAATTTGGTACATCTGGACAAAAGGCCGATAATAGGCTACAAAATATACCATTTCACGTGTCCGATTCTATTACCAGAGGAATTAAGTATGACAAAAATGTTTTTAAATAGAAAGGTAGCATAGACTATAATAATAAAGCTATAGACCATACGACAATATTTCACAGAAACTCTTGATAACATTGATTAATCAAATAAAAAGCTTTTATATATAAATATGTACCGTAGTGTGTGAATCGCGCTAGTCTATCAGTACCATTAAAATAACGCGAGGACAGTCCGCTCGTATTTCGATGGATACACCCAAATTTCCATCAAATATATGACCCCGTTTAAGGTATGAGATAATAGCGATTTAGTGATCAGCATTCTTATAATATTCTACTTCCTTTGTTTCACATCGTGTGAACACACATTATGTGACCTTTCTGTTACTTCAGACTTCCAGTTGGAACGCGATCATTTTTATTAACCATTTTAAGCAGATCCATTGACTTGTCGAAGCCACCGAAGTATTTGTGTGATGACTTATTTGTATCTGTCATTTAATTTCATATTTTTAATGACCATGTTTAGATCACTTTATCCTGCACAGTACTGTGCATATATAATCTCATTAGTGCTTATAAAATCATCGACTTAAACCCATAGTAGTCGACGATAGTTTGTTATTATTAAATTGATAAATAATGAAGTCCCCAAAATTTTGAATTTTAATTATACTGGCAAATAAGTTTCTTCATATTTCCTCGTCAACACACCAATTATTTCAAAATGTAAATATGAAGTAAATGGAAACAAGACATATTTTTAATTCTGAGACTAAATCAATGTTCACAATTTAACGTGTGATAAAGAGCCTCTGTCGCACCTGAAACTAATCGGGCCTCTCCAAAATTACATTGAGTAAACCACAAAGGTTTTTACTCGGACAAAACGTGTACATAGAAATGCTTTAGACACTTAAACGCTACCGCTTGACCCCTGCACCCCGCGATCGCATGCGACCGCGCCCACAATTTCATATAGACTAACACGAAATGCAAATATGGGGCATAAAGGTAATATTTCGTGATAACGTTGTATGGTAATTAATAAAATATGTCCTCTCCATGGTTCACTAGTGGGCGCGGATTGAGGGCGGTGGTATTAGTTTTGATTGTTTTGTGACATGATTTGTGTGACTGTGACCTTAATGGTTTGTTTCATAACTAAATTCTGCCCGCGGTTTACCTCTCAAAAAAAGGTTATTTTTCTATCTGTTGGGAATAATTCTTTTTTCTGGATGATAGAAGAATATTTTTAACGTGATAACTTCTTATAAATCGATGAAAGCCAGCTGCACGCACGACAAAGCATGAATCATTGTCACGTTCCGCCTGAGCCGAGCATGTAAGCGAGAGCGCGGAACAAGCGACAGAGAGGCACGATCGTCCTAAGCGTTCGGCTTGTGACGCATCTATCTCTCTTCCACTGTTTTCTTATGACGTTATCACGTAAAATTATCGTCCGTTAACCGACTTTACAGACAACCAATTTTTTTATTTTTATTCCTACACAATTAAGACACACAAGAATTATAGTAATAAGAAACTTACACTATATAACAATAAAAGTGCATGCAACATGGGTACCTCACGTGCCTAACGAATAGGATATGTATTGTATAATGTAATATATATGTAATAGTATTTGCCAGACATGTGGCTATCGCTGGTTTCTGGCCCCGTCTCCTTTTTTGTACCCCTGACAACGTATAAGTATATAGAATGTAATGATCATCAGTTTAGTAGTTTATGCGGACAAACAATACACAAATAAACAAACTCAATTTCTATATATGTGCTGTAACTGTGCTAATCAAATATACCAAAAATGATTCATGTCTGAAATTCGATCACCAGGCGATTTCTAGTTGTATGTTAAAATTTCAAAGGACCTATCGCAGCCCATAGGGAAGGCCAAGCGGAGAAAACGTTTAGCTGATTCCAGAACTTTGTTAATAAAATGCTTCGACCCAGACTAAATCCCTGTGGCAAGCTACGTCCAGATCCGTTCAACCGTTTTTGCGTGAAACATCCATCCATCCATCATTCAGGATGGATGGTCCATCCTGAATGATGGATGGATGGTCCATCCTGAATGATGGATGGATGGACGATTTTGCCTTTATAGTATTAGTACGATGAGTTAAGTTAGTAAAGGTGGTATGTTTGAGTCACTTGATATGAGGATAGAAGAAAGTTGTATTATCGTAATTATAAAAATAACATTACCCATAAACCTTTGCCAATTATGACACTTGGAGTCATGTATGTTGGATCGCGAAAGGTATTGAAAATTGCTATCATTCGTTTTTAACCGACTCATCGTGGGAGAGCCATGCTTCGGCACGTATGTGCCGGCTCGACCGGAGTGATACCATGGCCTCACAGAAAACCGGCAGTGAAACAATAATATCATTATCACTTATTATATATATGTACATGTGTATGTATTATATTAGCATGTAGATAGTAAAGTACTGTGGGCACTAAAATAATAATTTATCGGACTTTAAATAAATATGTCTTAATCTCTGTGCATCTACCTTGTTTTGTCTCTGCATCGCCCAAAGGTCGACTGGGAGAAAATGCCTACGGCATTAAGTCCACCTTTGACACATTTTGTGCATAAAGTATTAATAAAAAAAAACAATGCTTTTGTGAGGTTACCGGAGGCCTCTCCCCCTTTTCCTCTTCCACCCTTTCCCTACTCCCACCTTAAAAGCCGGCAACACACTTGTGACTCTTGAGTTGCAGGTGCTCATGGGCGGCGGTAGTCATTTACCGTCAGGTAACCCGTCTACTCGTCTGCCCCCTATACCATAAAAAAGGAGTTGGAACTAAATGAGGCCGTATCATCTGTTTTGTTTTTGTGTAACGTTTAAGCGTTAGCGTTAGCGCTACGCTCAAAAAATGGTTTTGCATTGCTTTATTTTACGTATGCATCAATGTGTACAAAGGCGAACTTAATAAAAACAAGAGCCGGTTTCGTCTACTCATAATGTACTGACCATGAACTTATCAACACGAAGAGGAGGAGACTTGCATAGTTCGAGGCGAGAATTAAATAATAGTCAGACGCAGATAGAAATTCCAACCTTTCATTGTCGAAACACCAAATAGTCAAACAAAACGCTTTGACAGCACCTTTTTTGCGCCAATGTCTGGAATGAACTGCCTGCGTCTGTTTTTCCAGACTACTATAATCCTGGAAGAATCCGGGTAAGTAATATATGTATGATATAATTACAAAATCTCTAATATTCACAAAATATAACAACTGAATCTATAATTTTATCAGTTCAGTTCAGTTAATATATTAAACGATTGATGATAAAATTATTTAGTTTAATGTGATAAAAACGCCTAGCTTAAAACACAAAGCAAAATTGCAAATATACACATTATAAGTTAGTCTAATTATTGATAAGTTGTAGCTTGTAGGTAACTTAACCAATATCATTGCCAAGGCGGGGCTCCTATTTCTTGGTGGTTTAAAAAAAAATAACCACGAAGGCTAAGGCGGGTGCTCCGCTCCATAGCATTCTAACCTAACCTATCCGAGTCGGATTGCTCTGAATCGCGGTGTACCCTTTGCTAATCAGGGAGCTGCTAAGAAACGGACCAAAAAGCACTCGAGGTCACTCCTCCCTTGGTATTACATTATCCAGAAGCAGCAAAATTAGTAAAAAGAAGAAAGAAGTAGGCTACTTCTTCTGTATTAATGTATTTCATAAGAAGCTTTTCTAGCTATGCAGTCATGTTCGTAAAACCTACAAGCTTATTTCAACATATTATTGTATAATTAAATCAACATATTAGGTACAAAGCCTTAAAAAATCATCGACAAAATGTAGGTATGTCCCAGAAACATCCCTAAATTATCAACTCTACAGGGGTCCTCGCGTGATTACAAAAAAACTATTTAATTACAAAACCTAACATTCATATACAACGCCAGACTATAATCAAAAAGTGATTTATAAAATAAAAGGCCAAATATCAAAACAACACTATCAACGGTACTGAGTATATTAAAATTCCGAGCTTACACAATAGTATAGATTATGCTGCAGTCCAATATTTATTCGGTCAAAAATAATACGCACGAAAGAATTGCTAATATTGGAACGTTCTTTGAAACAAAGAAGAACAGAACCTTTCTGCTGGGCATAAAAGAACCCTACGTAAAACCATGGTTAGACAGAACTAACATAGTAATGTTTCTTTTTTTACTGTGAGTACGGTTCCATGAGATGCGGGTTAGGACTAGCCACGCAATGATACTTTTGATGATGTGAGCGTTTATATGCATCGGTAATGGATATTTGCCAGGTGAGTTGTGTCCTATTGTGCTTGAAACCTAAGTTGTTTGTACATGCAAGAAAAGCAGGTGAGGGAGTTCGGTTTGTCTTCCCTATCTATTGCAATTCCTTGAGGTTTATCCTAGTGTGTTGTCATCGTTAGGGTTTATACACCAGGTTTTTAGCAATAGGTTTTTTCCTGAATTACTATTTAACAATAGATTTCTATCAATCCTACTATTTGATAATTAAAACAAATTATAATAACGTATTTTTTATCCCTCGTGTGCTAGGAGTGAGTTGATTGCAACATTCCGACGGAGTAAGTACATTGCAACAAGTAAATACTGGTTGTCTGCTGTTGTATTTTTTAAATCATATAAAATTAAAAAAAAATATGAGCCCATCATCAAAGAGTAAAATGAGTTCGAGATTACCACTGTAACTTTAACAATAATTAGTCAAGAGTAGATTTTATCAAGTCATATTTTTGACTGCAACATACACTCGTTAAAATTAACTTAGTACTAATATTAATAACGAGGATCGCATGCGTGCGGTCAATTAGCAGGTTACATCCTCTGTGTCATGTTCTATTTGATTTAAATATAGAATACTTTTTTTTCTAATTAGCACGCTTGTTTAAGCCTCCTCTGATTGCCTGATATTTACTCGTTATTTGGAACTGAGTAACCAAGTAAGTAATACTAGTATATTAAGATATAGATGTCTTTATAGTCATGCTCGTATTGTTAACTTTGCAGTAGGCAGAGCGAGTGTCTATGGTCGCTATACCAACAGCTAAAATAGTACACAATTTTAATCGTGGGAGAACCATGCTTCGGCAAGTATGGGCTGGCTCGACCAGAGTGATACCACGGACTCACAGAAAACCGGCAGTAAAGGAATGTTTGCATTACTATTCGCCGAGTGAGTGAGGTTACTGGAGGCCCTAACCCCTCCTCCCCTTCTTCCACACCTCTCCTACTCCCACCTTAAAGAGAGGCAACGCACTTATGACTCTTAAGTTGCAGGTGCCTATGGGCGGTTGCAGTCATTTACCATCAGGTGACCCGTCTGCTCGTTTGCCCCATATACCATAAAAAAAAAACAATGGTGTAGAGTGTTGCTACAGTTATTATTGTTAGGCACAATGTCAGAGCGTGGGAGAGCCATGCTTCGGCACGTATGGGCCGGCTCGACTCCGCTCGTTACCACGGCCTCACATAAAACCGGCCGTGAAGCAATGCTTGCATTGCATTTCGGAGCGTGAGTGAGGTTACCGGAGGCCCTAACCCTTCCCTTTCCCCCCTCACCCCTATTCCCGCCCTTCCCCTCTCCCCCTCTTCCCCTACTCCCACCTTAAAGAGCGGCAACGGACTTACGACTCTCGAGTTGCACGTGCCCATGGGCGGCGGTAGTCATTTACCATCAGGTGACCCATCTGCTCCTTTTGCCCCCAATACCAGAAAAAAAATAAGAGAAGCATTACAAACATCCGGTGCCATATATTAAAAAAAATTAATAGTATAACATAAAAAAAATACTTTGAACTAAATCAAACCCATTAGCTTATATAATCTATGTTATCAAATTTTATATCATATTATAGCTTATCTCGATGGTATAAAATGAAAATGAACATAAAATTAGTTTACAATACACAACAGAAATTTAATGCAACAGATAACTTACTTTTTTTAAATCGGTTACAAAGAAAATCAATCCAAAACTTCAGTCATAATTAAACTCATCGTAATATTATGATAATAGCCGCAAATACATCACAAAGTCATTCCATGATAAAAACAATTTGCCGCTCATCGGACACACAGGTCAAGTCAATAGGGTGCGGTCACACTATAATCCATGTGTGGTATAGGTTTACTACTTTATATAGAAGACTTGGAGTGCAGAGCATAAACATGACTACTTATTGTGACTTATTAATTCCCTTATAACATTTATTGATGTATAATCTGTGTAGGAAATGAGTTTTTAATTTAGTTTTTATAATACTAAGATAGCAAATAAGAATATGAACCGAATGGTGCTTTCTCTTTGAGATTATTACTGACTCTGAAGCGGCCTGAGGGATTACAACATTGTCATAAATTATAAACGAAGGTTATAATTGTCGCAGAGTGGCTTTATGACGATGGTGAAATTCCGGTATCCGGAATCTGATAATTAGCAATAATTTTAGTAATGTTTAGAATGCGTTGGTCTACGGTGGTTACAAAATAACGACGATTTTCAGTTAGTCAATTGTATAATGACTAGCTGAAAATAACACTTCACCATAAATAACACTACACCTCCATACGGTTCTTTTTATCTTTGCTCTTCCCATACGGTATGCGTGTGTCTCTGAAGGCCACGTCACGGTCGGTGCAATTTGATCGAAACGTCGTCGGTTAAACAAAAAAGTATTGTACTTTATTACCGCAATTAAGTCCCGATTTACAAATCTAATATCCAGTGTCTCAAACTCAACAAAAGTCAATAAAAGAGATATAAAACGCAAAATGACATAAGACAGTCCTCGGTTATTGAATGTGCATCTATTAATACCGCGTTCCAATAAACAAGAAACGATTCGTTTTGCTTACGGACGGTAAAATTTAGTTGAATTTTCAATTAAAATTTTACCGTCCGTAAGCAAAACGAATCGTTTTTTGTTTATTGGAACGCGGCATTAATAAATAGCAAGTGAGTCAATATGGATCTCTTGTCGGTTAATACTTTATTATATTTCTGTAGATACTAAGCAAAAAATTAATAAAAATATCCATGACTGACTCGCGCAACTTCGTCTGCATTTATAAATTTTCCCCGTTTTTGTAACATTTTTCATTGATGCTCCGCTTCTATTAGTTGTAGCGTGATGGTCTATAACCTATAACCTTCCTCAATAGATGGGCTATCCAACACTAAAAGAATTCCTCCATTCGAACCAGTAGTTCCTGAGATTAGTGCATTCAACCATACAAACAAACTCTTTAGCTCGATAATATTAGTATAGAAGAGGGCCGAGCGACGTATTTTAACTACCCAACTTATAGGCCTGAATATCAAAATATGTAGGTACATTTAAATCTATTAGGTAAATTAAAAGAATCGCCTCACGCCATAAGATAATGATCTATATTACAATAAAATCCCAGTTCAGGGCACTCCTATGTGATAAATATATACTCCATACAATTGTTTAATATGAATGACATGGAGTTTGTTCATCATTAGTTTTAATTTTTTTTACCTTTGAGTAATTACAAAGGGTTGTTTCGTCACTGTTTTGTAATAGATTCTTATAATATTGGGTACTAAAAGTTTTTAATCGTCACTATGCCTATGACATCTTTTCCTGAGAACAAGAACGATTGAAATTAGCTTTCAAATCAATTAACTGTATATTACTAAACAAGGAGAATCGTGAAGGGCATTTTTGTATTGTAGTGACTAACAAAGGAACTTAATTGGTTTGCCATCTAAACAGTTTAAAAAAAAATGAGCTGCGACTTTGACAAGAGTGTGGACCTGATCTTTGCGTCATGCTCGGTAACTATTACTTGTGGTGACCAAACAGGTCTACATATCATAAACTGAAAAACTACTGTACGGATTTTCATGCAGTTTTCACTAACAGACAGAGTGATTTATGAGGCAGGTTTTGGTGCATAATTTGTTAAGATTTTGTGTAAATTGATGAAAATATGTTTATGATTGTTGAACCCATGCGAAGCCGGGGCGGGTTGTTAGTCGTCATATAAAAATAAGGGACGTCGGTCCCGCGTGCCATACAAAACATCTGTGGTATTCGTTAGGGGTAGTTGGAGCCCTAAAAGTCCGACAACCTGGTCTAACTACAGAACTTCGATATCGCCTAATACTTGGGTTGTGGAGGTCTGATGGCAGTCGCTTCACGTAAAATATCAAAGTTCGGCCGTATCGTAGTTAGACTGGAAGCCAACCCCAACTTAGTTGGTTCCAAGATTATAATTGTCTGGAAAATGGACGCGGACAGTTCATTACAGACCTTGGTGACTCGACTTTCACTAATAGTGGCGATTAAAGTAATGGGAAGATACTAGAGAACATTTCTTTATCGGTGATATATTAGTCGAGGTTGCATAATATTAATTAATTTTATACTGTTTTAAAAATCATTTATTGCACAGGGTTTGCCACGCATTGGGAATATGGCCATACTGCTATACTCGGCGTTACCTTTGACCTACATTAACAGGCTATAATTTAGGTATCTTACCCTCATATCAGCAGGAATTGTACCTGTACATTTTGAAGCCACCCTACACATTAAACTTGTACGCGCCATTATAACTCAAAGTGAATGACATAAGAAAAAATCAGATGACATCCGCCAGCGTGCATATTTCATGTTTCATTAAGATTTTTGTGTGGTTACATAATAAATGTACGAGCAGAATTGAAAAATGACCTTTATTACATCAAATTACGGTTCTTGTACAATAAATTACCTACAGAGGTTTTATTGAGAACATGAATTTTGTCTTGAAGTCAGGTCTTATAAGGTACAAAATAATAAGTTGTAAATTAATCAACAGGTCTGAAGGTATTATAGGTTGCTAATACCACAGTATATGTATATATAGTTTTACCGTGCTGAGGGTTCCGTAAGCAAACAAACTTGTATGTAGGTAGATAGTACGTGCAACTCGGAAATCAATTCTCAAAGACTTTTGCCCGTCTTTTTCGAAAGACAAACTTAGCTTTGCGGTTGCGATGTATGACAAGGTCAACAATCTAACCGCAAAATATAAGTTTGTAATCTAAAAAATACAACTTTTTTATTTTTTGGGATTTTTCCTAAGGGTAAAGCAGCACAAGTAAAGGGAAAATTCCGAAAAATAAAAAAGTTGAAAATTAATATAAATTTTGGTAAGTACAAGTTTTCGCGAAAATCTAAATTTTGCCCATATCTTTTTGTAGTGTTGACTAAGGACCTTGATTTTTATACACCTAATAGAGACTATAGACCTCAGTATCTTGTATAAATTTCAACTTGCTAGGTCCACCCGTTCCTGAGAAAATCGGTGGTGACACCCGGACAGACAGACAGACAAGAGAGTGATCTTATAAGGGTAATTTTTACCTTTTGAGGTACGGAACCCTAAAAATATAAATTCTTCAGGTTTTTTTAAACCTCTTTTAAAAAAGGACGTGTACAATGTAGAAAATAAAAATTATACCGACAAAAGAAAGGAACCGAAAGGAAAGGATATCACATTATGCTCCAACCTATTGGAGTTGGGTTTAACAAAATACGACCCGAAATAACACTGTTTTGCAGTCACTAATAATATCCAAAACCATACAAGCCTCATAATACACCAAAAATATAATGATATGAAAGCTACTGAACGTATAGATGCAGGTACAAGCGGATCTTCAGCCACTCACATCTCGACATTGGCCGTTCATTTTTGATGAGGAATCTTTTGATACGACCCCACCACCCTCGAAGCTGATAATGCGTCTGACATACGGCTGGAACGATAGCTAACATAATGAATTATGAAATTTGACGTTGTTTCCAAATAAAGAATGAGAAGTGGGTTTACCCTCTAAAATTACTATTTAACGAAAGTAGTTATTTAGGTAGGGAGTTTACTCACACGCCAAATGAGAAGGTGCTCTGTTTCTGGCCACTGGTATGGCATGGTCACTTCATATGTGGTTGCCAAAACCACATTTCAAAGCAAAGATAGATAAATCTGTGACTTCTTGTCACAATAAAAAAGGACTCTTGCTGATAGCTGAACCTCTTTTTTCTAAAACAAGTTTTAAACCTTTCAAAAAGCCTTCTTAGTTGCAGGCACGTAACAAAAATCTAATTCATACAGTTCTGAATAATAATCACGTAATAGTCGATTTTATTTTAAAAATATTGTTTATCAAGTTTGACAAACTAATTCTTCGTGTGTGTTATAAGCTCCGCGGGTAGTGGCTTGTATTGAAATTTTTGAATATGGCAACACTCGAGGATCCAGTTTTTGAGTGGATCCCAAAATACTCACTGGGATGCTGGATTTTATTTAACTATCTATTTTGGCATTGGCATGCGGGTTTGCTTGGATACCACATTAACTTTGTTACCTTGTATAAAATTTATAAGTGTATGTAAGTAGTATAAAACTAGTAACTTCCTATGTATTTTATACCCTGGGTTTGAATCTTGAGTAACTTAATTTTTTTATAAGAGTCACACTAATCATACAAGACATCAGATACGGGATTTTAGCGGTGTTTTATTTTTCTTCTCCGAAAGGTAATGTAGGCTATAAACTACAGATTATAATTACGTATATGTACGGGAATTAACGCGATCACGTAATAGGTATATGACATACCCTTGAATTGCCTGACGTTTCGACCAGGTTGCACTGGCTGTGGTCACAGGCAGACAGGAACAAAAGAAGGGAAGGAAGTTTCCCTTTTGTATGTAAATTGCAATTAAGACTAATAATTTAAAAAACCACGACATACACTTATTTACTAATATTATCAAATGGAAATTTCTATTCTGGATGCACTTCCAAAGACTTATAATTTTTCTGAGTGCAAACGTAATGTTTCAGAGGACATCCTATGCCTCTCTACCTTAACGAGGTCCTCTATTTATAAGTTATATAATAACCATTCTTCCCCAACAGGCTAATAGGTGTTATTTACCTAAACAAGTATAGGGGGCAAACGAGCTGACGGGTCACCTGATGGTAAATGACTACAGCCGCCCATGGGCACCTGCAACTCAAAAGTCACCAGTGCGTTGCCGGCCTTTAAGGTAGGAGTAGGGAAAGGGGGTAAGGGTGGGAGAGGGAAGGTACCTCACTCACTCGGCGAAAAGTAATGAAATCATTGCTTCACTGCCGGTTTTCTGTGAGGTGGTATCACTCTGGTAGAGCCGGCCCATACGTGCCGAAGCATGGCTCTCCTACAAACAAATGTTAAAGGTATGCGACCCTGAGCTGCTCGAGCTATTGCTAATAGCAATCCCATTCTTTGCCTTTCGTTGTTACCCACCTTCCCATTTGAATACACCAATATACTCCCAATGTTCCCATCTTTATTTCCCAAAGTACCCTGTTGACGGCAATTGGCTTGTTCGAGAGTAACGAAGGCGTCTCGGCGAAATTAGTTTTATTTTATGAAAAACTATAAGTGGAGTTATAGTTTTCTAAAGGTAATAATCAAGATAAGTAAATCAATTGAGTTTTGGTACGTACTCCCAAAAGCAATCAGTAAAGGAATTTAATTGCGATGATAGACATACAGGCGTTCTATTTTTTCCATAGCATGAGAATAATCCGCGAAATCCAAGGGGAGGCTGCGTCTAGCCACTCGCTACAGTGCAGTAACGTGTTCGCTCCAGATCTCAGTTATTTGGATGAGGCATACCATTGCCTCTCTAACTTGTGTTACTTGGGGCATATATCCTAACTAATATTATATATAATGTGAGTTTGTTTGTTTACACTCGTGTGCAATGACCTCGGTCACATTAAGATACCTGAAAATATTAAGAAACTAAGAATGCTAGCTTAGTGAAATAAATTGAGTTTACTAGACAGTTAAATATTTTGCTTATAGAGCATACGTTTTGATTCGTCTGAGAACATAACTCTGGACCTGTGGTGGAACATGTGTTATGTCCCTCCAATATAAAGGGAGAATCCTTCAACCGGTAGTTCAGCTCGTCTCACTCCTATTTAAGTGGTTCCGGGCATATCTTAGTCTCGAAATACCCACGCTTCAGTTTAGGGCCGTTTGGAGGTATAAATGGTTTTAAATAAGCTTCAGCACGTCGTCATCTTTAGCCCATGCACTTGGGTTACATCCTACGAGACGTCGAAACTGATTTGTATTCTTTCTTTTTTAAACGACAACTCCCGCATTAGGAATTACTCCTGTGTCGCGGGGGACTTACAAACATAGAAACAACGGACACAAAGAACACTCAGACTTAGGTGGGAATCAAACCCACGACCTATAAGCATAGTGGTCAGGGTCACTAACCACCAGACCAACAGGCCAAGCCCCTCCTCCTCTTCTCACTACGTATTTGTTTTATACTGCCCCTACCTTCCCAACGCAATCGTTATAACGGTAGGGTCAGTATACCTGCATCTCGTTCCCCAAACCAAGGTCCCGGAACGCAGGGACCTTTATACGGCAGGTCTTACCTCCAACGCCATGGCGACGGCACTAATTAAGGCTAGTTACCCGTATGCCTATCGGTCACAGGGAATCGCCTCTCGTGAAACCACACTCGCAGCAACCCCCGTTCGCGACCGGCACACTCCCTATTATCTAGATAGGTACCGGAGCTGTAAGGCACGCTCACATCCCGCATATTTGCATATGCTCGCGGTAACATCGCTAGGTTCGTCAGAGAAGCCAACTACCAGTATCCAGCTGGTACCGGAGCTGTGGGCTCGCTCACTTCCCGATCTACAATCATGTGTAAGACCAACAGGCCAGTCAAAAGTGTATGTTCAGTTCCTTCCTAATTTCAATGCATTGTGTTAAAAAAGTCTCGACATGTTATGGTACAACTGGCCCTGAATGATCCTGGTCGGCGTAGGTAAGAGGCTCATAACGTTGGAGAACTCGTTGCACTGTTGACTGTCCTTACTGGCCTTGTGATATACGCTAACTCCGGCCATTTTTTACTAAGGCTTTGGCGAAATACAAACGTAATTAATAATAATAATATCTTGAGACACCTCACGTCTGATGCCAAACTAGGCAAAGCCTGTACTATGGTAACCAGACTGCTGATAAACATACTTATATATTATTATGTAAATAATATATATATATATGAAATAGGTATTTCATACATCTGAATTGCCTGTCGTTTTGACTAGGTTGCACTGACCGTGGTCACATGCTTATATCTTGGAACGTGAAAGTTTAGAAGTTGATACTTCTTATATATTACTAAATACATACATATCATAGATAAATTACACGGATACGGAACAAATGATCATGCTCACCACACAATTATTTGTTCTAGGTGGGAATCGAACCCACTACCTGTGCTCCAGTAGTTAGGATTACTAGTAAGTATATAGTTATTAATATGTATTTACTTAAAGTTACTTTTGTTTTCACAAATGTGGTTGTCGATATTCACGGCAGATATTAAAAAAAAGTAAGTATGAAATATAGAACGTCTTATCTACACTTTCAAACCTCCTGGTTCTAAACGTTTTTGTTTTGTGCAAGTCTCACCCGTCAAGTTACGTAGTTTTCGTTTCTTTTGGTGCAAGCTGTCTGTTCTTCGCAACAATTTTGTAGAGACCAATCATTGCGGAGTTTGGGAATGCTATAATACAGGTACAGGAATTTTTGTTTTTCATGCAGTGCTTCGGGAATGTTTGCAGAGGCAAGAGTTGACTGCTTTTACTCCACTATTCGCAAACGCGCAGCATCGTTCCAGCCATGATAGCCGACAGAATGGACTGTCCATATATGACTCGATGCTTCTCATTGTAATTATGCATCTTAATACTAACATAGGTAAAAACACTGTTAGTAATACATAAGTTTTTATGTATTACTAACAATTAATCATTCACAGTTACTGAATGAATTGAATTGAAAATTAAGCAGAGCTTGTACTGTGAGTTCTAGAACTCGGATAAAGATACTTAGGGTTTTTCTGTAACATAAATACATAAGTCTTTCTCCCTCCAGGTACAACAGCCCGCCACTTACATACTTGTATCCTAACATACCTTGCGAGCTTCCTCTGCCATTATTAAACCTTTCACATAAGCCCTCCGTTTAACAATACTTAAAACGTTTTTGGGATGAAGTTCCTCATAATAATAATAAGCCAAAGAAGAAAAAAAAGAAGTTCGTTTTTTACCAAAGGAAACGAAAACTACGTAACTTGACGGGTGAGACTTGCACAAAACAAAATTGTGATTTTTTTTTATTTTTAAGCACCTAAATTTTTTTTATATAAAAATGTATTTAAATATCTAATTTATATGTTAAATGTATAAAGAGAATAATAATAATATATTTCTTAGAATAATTATGGTACATTTATCGCACGTTACATTTCCGACGCTCGGCGGCCATCCGGCTAGCCAACAAAAGTGTCAGTTGGCGCTGCTGCTGTCGATGGCGCAATTTAATTTTGAGTTTTTACACTATTTTGATACCATTTTATTCAGTTCTTCATATATACAGCGAAAGGAACTTCGTACCAACCGAGTGTACCAAAAACACCTCACGCGTTTTTGAAGTGAAAACTTCTTTAGACACGTTTGTGCACTTTCGCTATGTTTCGCGCTAATTTATCTATAATATGTAACCATAGAAATATTTAATTATGTTTATCAGCAGTCTGGTTACACGGCCGTCTGATCCTAAATTAGGCAGAGCCTGTACTAGGCTCCACCTAATTTGGGATCAGACGGCCGAATGTGAGATGTGTGAAGTTATTATTATTATTATCATTTGCTTTGAGCTGGAATCGAAACCTTGACCTCTGACTTTGGGGAGGTCGCGGATGATGGAGACGTGACTACGGCAGAGTAACTTAGTCAGAAAACTCAGGCAGTTTAAAAACATACCCAAGCCATCGTATTAATTCTTAATTCTCATACACATGTGAATGACCAGTGAATTGAAACTGTGGTTGTTTCAGACACTTTTAAACTTGTTCTTGGAAGACAACTTGCATCGATTGTGGATACTAAATTGTTTTTAGATATTTTACATAATGATAATTTAGATGATAGTGGTAAGTTCCTACTATTTTTTAAACTTTATATAATGTTTATAACAATTGCTAACATGTAAATACAAGGCGTTTAAATTTATACATAAATTTTTATAACACTTTTTAAATTAACTTGCAACGTGGTCGTCCCAATTGAATCTGACGATGAACAGTAGCAGACAAGGCGAAGAATATTGGCAAGGCGTGGAGCGAAATCAAACACAAAGCTAAAGTCCGATTGCGATGGAGAATTACTGTGGACGCCCTCTATCTCATCCAGGGGACATTAATTCAGTTATATTAACTTCATATCATTAAATTATTTCTATTTGTACGTATTATGAATGCAAATTAATAATATAACTCTATAATCTATAAATTTTCAACTCTAAGCACTCTAGACCTCATCAAAGTTATGTTGCGGCGGGTGTTGTGGAGGTTGTTATGGCCCCTGTATAACTATCTACACAACATGTGTCTCTGTAAGTAAGTATCTACACCAAGATCTGCTAATGTCAAAGCTCTGGCCGCGGGCTTACCGTCTCTGGCAAGCTGTAAGTTTCAAGAAGGGCTACCGGCATCCCTATTCTGTCTGCGTTCTTGCCGTTTCGTGGAAATAAACTGGTCTACTTGAATGGTATTTCTTTTCTTATATTGAACATGTATAGACTAGTCAAAACTTATAAAATAATGTGACTTTTGTGTTCTATGTAAAATGTGTAACTACGTGATGACTGCGCATAACAAATTATGTTGGGTAACAAAACATATTTGTCATTAAACCCGTTTTTTAGATGAAATTGAGGTTATAAAAGTGCATAACTTATTCAGTTTGTCTCTAATACTATTCTCAATTTCAGGTACAGTTACAATACATAAAACTAATGCCATACATGTATGTACTAAACGTACTGACATAATAATATTTGAAGTAGTCACCTAAAGCACAAATGGACAAAATAAAAACAAATACAATTATTCAATGAATCCACGAAACGACAATAATATGAGGCACATTTACCGCGAACGATATTTGCATATTTTAAAATATTTACAAACATCGCGCGTAAACGTGAATTTCTCAACCAACTTATCTTGATATTGCTCCTTCAAAAATAGGTTCTATTTCTTTTGTCAAAAAGTTTAAACTGACAGCATAAGTTTAAATTTGTTTCAAATACCAATACCGTTCGCCCCCAAACTATATTATACATTACAAAGGTAACATATCATTGATACGTGCCTCTTTTCGTTCCAAAATAACCTCTAATGTCGTTACAGTAAAATTTGAGGTTAGAATTTTTAGCGGCAGACGTTCAAATGCTTATAATTTAAAATTCAAAGAAACAATATCGGGTGTGCATAGAGTTTTGGTAACATCAAGATATTTTATGAGCGTAGTGGGAAATACGACAGTTTCCCAAAGTATTTTATTCTAAAAAATAACTGTGAAGAATTTATTACGCGTCAACGGGCGCCATTTTTTAATCACGCGTGAGTGTTGGCGGTCCATGCAGGTAATTTGTTCTCGACTGTCCTTAGTTACATTATGCATTATTATTGTAGTTACAAATTACTAGTTTTGAATACAATATCGCATATTTTTTAATATTTAAACTTTCTCATACATTTAGGTATGCTAGACTGAAAAAAAAGACAATCTTAGGGTTAAGTTTTTTTGGTTATGTTTTTCGAAATATAACGCGAATATTAAAAAGCATTCGGTGGTCAGCTCCTATCCTAACACAATTATTATGAAACAAATTAATACTTCTGGCTGTACATAGGTAAGAAGTATTAAATTCCTGTACAACGAAGACTTAAGAATGTTGACATTTTAATTTTTACTCTTTTTTTGCCAAGCAGTAAATATTAAATGGACGTTTTTTTTACATATCTTTTTTATTAGCTAGTAGTATCTATACAAATATGGGCAATTTTACAAAAAAAAAAACATTTCACCAAAAAAATTAATTCGATAGATGTACCTTGCCTCGAATACGTATATCGCGAATTTAATTTGCTAAATAGAAAAAAAAGAACTATTAAAACACCAAGTGTTTAAATTAGACAATCAAGAAATACTTTTATTTAAAAAAAAATATATAAGTACATTTTAAAAGGTAGCAATATTGTAGTGATAGGATTGTATGTATTAACATACAATTTTTTATTTAATTTAACATATTTTAGTTATGAACTCAACTACCCACAAAATATTTACATTCGTTTATTTAACAGTACCGTTAATAAAAGCTAACCACAGATTAAATTATTACATAAACATTGGAAACTTTCGAAGTCAATTTGATAACTGGATTAGTCAGAAGGCAATGTCATAAATCACGCTTTTTAAGAGCACACTAAGTGCAAATTTTTCAAACGGTTCAGAATTTAAGACTGCTTTAGTGAAAAAACGAGGAGTTACTCACATTTACGTGAGATGATATACCTACTGTAAACTAAGAGTAATTTGTTCTTACATTGTTGGTACATACCTGGTTATCTACATATTTTATGAAAACGGGTTATGCACATTTCATAATATAAAGTAAATAAATAAAAAAGATTTGCTTGCACAATCTCTCCTGTCAACCTGACACCATATGAAGGTCAACCCTCCCTTGAACATGAAAACACATAGTGAAATAGTACTTGTGAAACATGAAAAAGGGGCCCCTTAAGCGATAACAACCCGAACTGTTGTCCAAATCGCAGGAATCTATTGAATAACATCCAATAAAGGGGACTGACCCGCCCAAATGTTACAATATGTTAAACAATTCTTGAGTCTCAAGATTCTTAAGTCTGATTTGTATTTAAAAAGATGTGTATTCAAGAATGTATGTTTTCTTATTTAGGTTTCCTTACGACACTGGCTAACAAGCATATTTCCTCTCTGATGGGATGTGATGTACATAATACAATCATGATGTTTGTCTACTGTCTTACTTCACCTGTAAACTTATAATGAAACTAAAATAATGAACTAATCATGGGAGAGCTATGCTTCGGCACGTATGGACCGGCTCGACCGGGGTGATACCACGACCTCACAGAAAACTGGCAGTGAAGCAATGCTTGCGTTTCTTTTCGCCGAGTGAGAGGTTACCGGAGGCCCTAACCCTGAGAGGTTTTTCCGAAGGTGGTGCCCGCGCTTTTGCGAGCAGGCGCTAGGAGGGTTCCGGATGTCTTAATGAAAAGCTGTTCCCAGATCCCTCCTACTTAAGGCGCAGTACGGCACACCGTGTGGTTTTAGTCGGTTCGATTCCGACACACCGCCGCTGCTGGATTGCTGGCCTCTCCCAATGTGCGCCACATAACCCTGTCCTCCACCTTCTGCATCCAGTCTATACCTACTTCAGGTCGTTAATCCGTCTTAATAATAATATGTATATCCTATAGCTACTTGAGACCAAGAACACAACACTAATAATGTTTCACCCATAAACTTAGTAAATACTAAGTTTGAGGGTTTCACCACAAATCTCGTAAGTTAAGAGAAAACTTTTAGATTTCCATAATAAAATGATTATTTGATAAAAAAAAAAAACAATATAGAAGCTTAGTACACGAAGGTGCCAACGTCACAAAACAAATAAAGAAAAAAATATAAACACTATCAAGAAAAGCATTTTATTTTTAAATTGCAAAATCTGGTATTTTCTTTTGCATGTTGCCAGCACTTAAATGCAGATTTAATAGCTCTTATGTAGCCTGAATAAGGTTTGTTTTTAATTGTTTTACTTGTGATTCAAGTGGTGTATTAAGAGTACTAGATGCTGAAGAATTGAATAGGAACACCCGCCATAGACAGCTATCACTATTGTTGAAAGAAAGCGTGGCGCGGGAAAATGTATCTTTTAATGATTGCAGTCGCAAAATGTAAGGCTTAAGTGGTCGAATGAGAAATTAAAAACGATATTGTAATGATGAAGGGAGACGAATTGGTACATATCCGTACACAGTATGAATATCTATACAATGCCTGAACGTAAGTAAGTAGATATAATGTAAGTAATTGAACTTTTCGTTTACAAATTTTAATAAAACATTACAACAATAATTAGTTCAATTTTTAAAACAACATGAAGGACAACCGTACAAGGTAGTGTACAGCTGATTTCTGATCAATAAAAAATCACCGAACTAATATCTCTAGTAAACAAAAAACTGCAAAGAAACTAACTAATCTAGTGATGATTTTTTGTATGCTCAAAGTAAAATCGAATGACTGCCAAATAAATCTATCGATTTAACTCGAGAGTTACGATTACAAGATACCTCAGATCATAGAATCGAATGATACGATAGTCGTTATTTATTTAAGTGCCAAAACTGAGTGGGATTTCTGTAAGAAGGTACCTAGTTTTTTCTTTTGTTTTAATTAAAATTTATTGTGACAGTTTTTTAAGCCCAATTCTTATCCATATTGACTTAACACTCTTCTGTAGGATAGCAAATGCTTAGGGCACGCCACGATCGTGGCGGTAAGACCCGTCATGGAGGATTGGCTAGAGAGGCGGCATGGCAGCCTCTCCTACCGGATGACGCAGGTACTTACTGGACATGCCTGTTTTGGGAAGTATCTGTGTCGGATAGGCCGGGAGCCAACGCCTGTGTGCCACCACTGCGGGGGCTGCCGCGAGGATACCGCACTCCACACACAAGTGGAGTACCCTGCATGGACGCAGCAGCGTGCTGACCTCGCGACGGCCATAGGTATGGGTAGCCTCTCGCTGGAGACCATGATTATGTCCATGGTCCAGAGCGAGAGAGCGTGGGATTCCGCCGCCTCGTTTTGCGAGGAGGTAATGTATGCCAAGGAGGCGGCGGAAAGGGAACGGGAGAGAACTAGTACTCTCCCATCCCGCAGAAGGCGCACCAGGCGCCGGAGAGAACAAGTGGATCTCCGGCCTCCATGAGCGCTTGCCTGGGGGCGACGGACAGGGTTATCCGGCGCCCTAGCAGAAGCAGGCCCGAGACGGTGGCGCCGTGTTCCGCGCGTGCCTCTCTTACTGATAGGGGACAAAATCCCCCACAACACAGTGGGGTCGCCTGTTGTTTAACAGGCGGCCAAGTCTGCCAGGGTACACAGGGATTTCCTTCTAAGGGTACACCTGAGGCCCTGGTAATATGGACTGTGATGGAACACCGTGTGGTTTTAGTCGGTTCGAGTCCGACATACCACCCTACCGCTTAGCCCAGGTGGGGTGACGACCCGTGGGGGTTTCCACAGATAAAAAAAAAAAAAAAAAAAAAAAAAGGATAGCAAATGCATTTTTAGTTCATCACCTTTAAAAAAATTACAGCGATGAGACGTCCATCATAGTAAAAAAAAAGATTGCCACGATTTGCGGTTACGGAAACCATTGAATATAACATAACCGCCTCCATTCAAAATCTCCCTATCACGTTGACTAAGAGACTTATGCTAGCAGTAGAACTCCATTGATAATTATGACCATAATGAAATAACCAACTAAGTTCCACTGCCCATCTACAATCTTCATCGTTAGACCTTCAACAAAACGCATCAAATAACCCGAAGCTCGAGGGGTTTACCAATAATCTCATAAGGGTTCAACTATTCGTCTCCCGGCTTTATTATTACATCAACTCTAAGATTGCAAATGATAGCATTCATCCGAACTACATCTACATACAACATTTCTTTTCGATACGACAATTAGTAGTAGGTTAAAATTGAATTCCAAGAGTTCATTACATTATTAATTTGAGTTAAGTGGTAAACGAGTAGGTTAGCACATTGCAAGGTTAATCAATACTAGCCAGGTCAGTCTTAGGATCGGTGATTCTTAACACATTGAGACCCCTCCGTGCGTCAGAGAGCACGTTGAGCTGTCGGTCCCTGTTGCCATACGAACATCTGCAATCGTTACGGGTCGTTGGAGCCATAAAAAAAGTCCAACAACCTGGTCTAACTACAGACCTTCGATATCGAAGTTCAAGGTCCAATGGCTGTGAAGGTCTGATGGCAGTCGCTTCACGTGAAATACCGAAGTTAGTCTGTTTTGTAGTTAGACAGAAAGCCGACCCCAACTTTGTTGGGAAAAGGCTCGGAGGAAGATTACATTGTTAATTTGTTAGTTACAAGTAAAAGCGTATTTAAAATCAAACGTAATTCGTATCTATATCCTTTAACATTAATATCACTGAGCAATCCAGGTCATCGTGGAATTAAAGTTAATAACCCAAGAGCAAATAAATCGGAGGGAGAATGCAATTTCCTCGTCCGACCAGCCAATATGTCTCCCAACATCTCCGGGAGCGCGCAAATGAATAAAAATCAACATCACGCTGCCGACGCTTTATTATCTCGTGTATAGAGAGAAATAAACTATGTGGACATTGTTTTTGTATTTTTTCTGGCAGGTTAAGACTAATTTAAAAACAACTTTATTTATGCTCTCATGATAGTATGTTTTACAATAATAAATTAAACTACAAACAACTCGATTAATAATAAATTAATTAAAAATTACATAAGATTCCTCTACATCATCGCCGAGAGGTAGCATTCCTAAAAGGTCAGCAGTATTGCCACGTTGAATAGCAATACTGATTCTAGTTTCTAAAAGCGTGGGTCACTCGCTTAGCTAGGTACTTATAAACAGAACGAGTAATATTAAAAGTTTAATATTAATATTAATCAGTTAATTTTAACGCTTATCTCTTATATTCAGACGACACTAAACTTATTTGCTATATCAGAAAAGGATTTTCAACGAGTATTAATACCAAGAATGTTGGTTAAAATATATAGATTGAAAAATATTTTTGCTTTGGTGGCGATGTTTCTACTTGAAATATATAAGTACATAATTACTAGAAAACTATGAATATCCATGTTCTGGAACCCACAGTGTAAACTATGCCTAGTTGGTATCTAGACGGCCCGATTTTAATATTAAAACAAAAACCAAATAAAGGCCTTGTCAGATTATTATAATCCTTAAACATTTTTGTAGAATTTTCCAAGTACTAAAAGCCTAAGTTAATTTTCCACGCACAGTCCATTGTACACAAGATCGCCGAACAAAGATAACAGACAATAATCAAGTTAAGGTCTGCATTGTACCATCATAAGTAAAGGTCGGCCCAGATTAAATTTATGCCCCCCTAAAATAATTAATTCCCTTTAACTTCATTAAGAAACCCGCATAGGTGTAATTACAATGAGCTAAGGAATCTTAATTGTCGAATTGAAACTGAGACACACGGACTCAAAGGATGGTAAATATTTCTATAAAGACAACCTGTAATAGAGTCTCTGTGTCTGCCAAATTCTATTTCTTGAAATAGTAACAGGGAAAAATTAGCTCCTAATTTTAAATAACTCTTACCGGGAGACATTATCAAATCTGACAGGAATGAGTAATATAATAAGAGACCAAACGCAGCTTCAAGTCAGATAATAGTAGTAAATTGATGGCAACCCTCAAACAGATTCTTAGACTTTTATCCGTTTAAGAGAATGGCCGCACAATGGCGCACAGGCAATGTCATCACAGTTCTACTCCAAAAATTCCGAGTTTTATTAATTTTCAAGTATATGTCTACATTTGTATGTCTGTATTTTGTGTTATTGTTCTGATCTGTTGCCGCTTTATCAAGAAATAATAATAAAAAATTTAAACTTAAACGGGACTCCCCTACTAGAAACGTAAATTTACGTATTGTTACAGTGCCTCACTTATTACGTTTCTTTTACAAAAGTATTGAAAAAGTACCTACATAGTATTAAATCTTATACGATGGATGCATCATGCGCGCGAGTCCGTCTCGCACTTGCCTGGTTTTTCAGGTTTTTGACATATCGAGTAATGTATTTCAGATTAACTTTATCAATCGAGTGAATTAGCCACGGATAAAAGGTATGATTTTGTCAGAAAGTTGACAAAAGTTCATACCTTGCTTTCAAATGTATTGAAATAATAGAAAAATTATTTTAATGTAACTCACGGTTGTTTTTTTTTTTTCAAATTATCTATAGACATTTACAAAATCTAATGATAAAAAAGGCAAAAAATAATGAGAATAATTATTATTAGTTATAATGTTAATAATAACTATTATTGTTATTTTTTTATTAGTTTGCATGTTTTTTTTTAAATAATCCAAAAATTAAAAAATCGCAATTAACATAACCTTATAGGTCATAGGGACCGTGGATACATACATACATCAAATCTAAAAACTTTACAGTTCTATTTTGCGCTGTCATGTAAAAATCTTCAAATCTTTGAGGAATGATTCCTTAGATGGACGAACTATCTACATACAATTATTCTTGCTTACGGAACCCTCTCAATTGTTTTTTTTTACTTACAAATTGTAGATGCTGAATTGATGCACCACACGGTACAACAATTGATCAATTGAAATAATTTAACAAAGATTTTTTAAAGTAAAATAAAGATTCAACAGAAAGTGTTTTAAATTAACAGAAAAAGATAAAATCTTTTTACCTACTTATCAGGTCTGGCTGGCTTATCAGGTCTGGCTGGCATACCTTAATAACATCATAAGAAACATGACCTTTAAATTATATTTATCTATTAAATGATTGTCATCAAATCAATATAATTATGTATAGTCATTCAACATTATTTTATATTCGGATTTGTTAGCTGTTTCCATGTCCAGTGTTTTAAGTTGACATATCCGTTTGAATATATTATTATATTTTTGCTGAGTTAATTATTACAGATGAAACACATAAATAGCACGACTGATCCAATGAACGGGACCTTTAAAAAAGGAAAAAAAGTCTCAAAAGGAATTAAAGTGTACCTTCAAAAGAGCATTATTCCAGATAGTTTAGCGCTTCTGTCTTCAAAATTTATGTGCATTAAATACAGCTCATATTGACTATTTCAAATTATGTTCAAACATTTACAAAAAGTGAGTATAGTTGATATTGGAAATCATTATATATTAAAGCTTAAGAAATTCTAAACGAATCAACTAATAATAATAACTTAAACACATGGCCGTCTGATCCCAAACTAAGCAGAGTCTACTGTGGTAACCAGGCTGCTGATAAACATACTTACACGTTACTAAATACATACATATTATAGATATATTACACCCAGAAAAAAATCTTTATTAATCATACCAAAAGGCATGACAGAGTACTTGACTTGGCAGGCGGGACTTGGAAAATCATCGTCTAACTTATATAACCGTATGTCCCGTGTATAACACTACCGCGCCTTATTCAAGATCACATAATAGGATGGATATATGGGTTACTGTCGGTCAGCCCGTCATGCCACAACAATGAAACATAATATTGTCTTATTGTGCTACCGTGATCCTTGTACAAAGGCTTCTACAATAAGGCTTTCAATAAGACGCTCAACTGTTTATGAATTGGGATAATATTAGTTTATGGGGAAAGGTATTTAGGCATAATGATAGATATTTCGAGTACACATTTTTGGTTGGTATGGATTTATTTTGACGTATCGTGGTATGGACATGTGATGCGGAGGGATGAGAAATATGTGGTAAAGAGTCTTGGTTGGAAGTTGACGTGTAAAAGAGTAGAGGACGACCAATGAAAAGATAGTTGGACTACGTGAAAGAGGGTAAAAAGGGAGTAAGAATAACGAAAGATGGAGTAGATTGAAAGATGGAATCATATTGCACCGACCTCAAATAAATTTGGTAAATGTTAAGAAGATGGTGACGATGATGGATTTCTTTTGAATCTATAAATAACTATAGAGAGGATATATTTGTTTGTTTGTAATCAATAAGCTATGAAAATGGCGGTAGTTAAATGTAAGTGAAAGGCGTCAGACTTGCGATCAAGTGGTTGCAGGGTTCGACCCCCCCCCCCCCCCCCTAATGTACTATATACATGAACCCTTTTTTTGCTTGTAGAAATCCTCTCGGGCTGTCGCCACGGGGATTTCGGTGGGGCGGTGTGTCGGAATCGAACCGACTAAAAACACACGGTGTGCCATACTGCGCCTAAAATAGGAGGGATCCGGGAACAGCTTTTATTACACTCCTAACATAAGCATTCCGCTTAGTATGAGATATTAATTAGAATACCATTGACAAGTAACCTGCGTTACTATTATTAAAAAAAAATTGTTGACGATCGCTGTGTCGGCGCGGTAGTGTACGACTGCCATGTGTATGTTTACCCATGTTTTAGAACCCATAGTACAATTCTGCTTAGTTTGGGCGTAGATAGCGATGTGTTAAATGTCCCCAGATAATATTATTAGTTACACAGTACAGCTACAGGTTAAAGAGGGAAGCCGCGTGCACAGCTAGTGTATCATATTGGAGGAGGTCGTTGGGTTGTCGGTCAAAATGAAAACAATTGTCGATATGACGCTGAAAGAAAGTAATAAGACGCGGTGCAATAGATTTTTTTTTTATGTTATAGGGGGCAAACGAGCAGACGGGTCACCTGATAGTAAATGACTACCGCCACCCATAGGCACCTGTAACTCGAGAGTCACAAGTGCATTGCCGCCCTTTAAGGTGGGAGTAGGAGAAGAGATGGAGGAGGGGAAGAGGGGAGAGGGGAAGGACGGGAATAGGGGAGAGGGAAGGGTTAGAGCCTCCGGTAACATCACTCACGCGGCGAAATGCAATGCAAGCATTGCTTCACTGCCGGTTTTCTGTGAGGCCGTCGTATCGAACGGAGTCGAGCCGGCCCATACGTGCCGAAGCATGGCTCTCCCACGTAAAGATTTATTTTTATTAAAAAGACGAAGATATTTTTTATGTTATCAGTAATTCGGGGTCGGGTCGGTAATAATAATAACAACATAACATATTGAAGTTAGTATTTTAAATATTGTTAAATGCCTTTTAATTTGAAAAGTTGACTAAAATAATCACAGTTCCAGAATCATGATCAAACATGCTATTGCAATGGACTTTATTAGAAAAAACTTCATCGGAAAGCTGAGAAAAAACCAACTTATCCCGTTACCATACCGCAAAAATATTTAAATGTATAGACTTTATTACCTACGCGATAAGATTAAATATAGCAAAGCACTTATTTTTAGGCTGCAAGATATATTTTTGCAACTCTCTAGTTAATATTGACTCGTCAACAGTGGATTTCGTTTCAAACTTTTCTCATTTCGGATCGAGTCAAACCTTTCCTTTAACTATAAATAGTACAATCTCCTTTTTTTATATTTCTAGGTTTTATAATTATGTTCTGTGTACAAAGTAATGAGGTATGAAGTAAGTTTCAATATATTGTTTGTTGGTAAGTTGTCGTCTTAAATGAACCAAAGGAAACGCACCAGCTTTATTCTTCGCATTTGAATTGTCTTCAAAACACGGATTTTACGTGTTCTTTCCTATCATCTATGATGATAAGCAAGGATCTGCCGCCAAAAAGGTTTCTTGTCAATCGTTACATTAGGTTCGATGTATTATACATTAAAGTACGATTCCCACCGAATGGGCCGCGCCGAAGCGCATCGTAACGCGTTTTCTGTACGGTGATGGAAATTGAAGTTTATGTTTATTACTTTAAAATCGATAAGGTGGTAATGGTAACAGGTTCCGGCTCCGTTATAGGCAAGTCAACAGCAATATGGCAAAGAGTGCCTAAGAAGGAGCAGATGTAGGCATAGTAACTTACTATGACTACATCTGCTCCCTCTTTGGCAAAGAGTAATTTTCCCCTGTTTGAATGATTTGCAAACATCTTATGTGGGAGAGCCATGCTTCGGCACGTATGGGCCGGCTCGACTCCGCTCGTTACCACGGCCTCACATAAAACCGGCCGTGAAGCAATGTTTGCATTGCATTTCGCCGCGTGAGAGAGGTTACCGGAGGCCCTAACCCCTCCCTCGCCCTTATTCCCGTCCTTCCCCTCTCCCCCCTCTTCCCACTCTTCCCCCCCTCCCCCTCTTCTCCTACTCCTATAACCTTAAAGGACGGCAACGCACTTCTGACTCTCGAGTTGCAGGTGCCCATGGGCGGCGGTAGTCATTTACCATCAGGTGACCCGTCTGCTCGTTTGCCCCTATACCATAAAAAAAAAAGAAAAAACAATATGGAAACAGAATACTTGTGGTCAAAACTGATGTATTAAAGGATGAGAAGGCGAAGAATGCAATAGAAAAGACGATTACCGAATTCGGCAAACTCAATATTCTGATTAATAACGCTGGCCTCGGCAGACCATAAAACTTATTTACTATAATGGACAGTATTGATAGAAACTTAAATGTCAATCTACATTCAGTGATTCTCATGACCAGTTTAGCTATTCCCCATTTTATTAAGACGAAGGGTTGCGTTGTGAATGTGTCTAGTACCTTAAGTATATACACAAGGCGAGATATTCAGTTCTATAATTATGCTTCAGCCAAAGCTGGAGTAGATTGTTTTACCCATCTTGTTGCCAAGGATCTTGCACCTTACGAGTTCGACCGTTCACCATTTTATACATTGCTTGTATTTACACAGATGTAGTGTATTGATCCTTAAGGTCAATGTTAATAATAAATATAGTATAAACACGGACGTATATTATGCATAATGTTGTTTTATGAGACTGACCCGCCTGATTGGAATCGTTTCAAGAAGTAAATGTAAACATAGTGTGCATCAATATTTTATTCTGTTACTGTTCTGATCATACATGATACAGGTTCTGTACCTAGACTAATTTTGTATATGAATGAACTCAATTATACTTATTAAAAACAACAGTTTGGTCTTTAGAAATACATATCTAGCACGTATACCATGGCATACCTTGTATCTAGCAGGGACTAGATTTGTGCTTTGTATGGAATGGACCGCGACGCGTTTGTGTCAACTATTCAGCGGAGGGGTCATATTAATTGCTCTCACTCTAGATAGAAACTAACCTGTATTAAAATTGCCGAACTTGATTTAGTAAGTCCAGCATAACCTTCTTCTAAGGAATTCGATTATTTCGTTATATGTACCATAGATATGAGTCAGTTATAAAAGTTTCTTTAAGTATATTAAGCCACATAATCAGCGTCACACATAAATAAAGAAAATATATTCATTTATCTTTTGTTAGCCTGAGAAGTATTTAATTTGTATCGAATGACAGCGTACGAGAGTCATATTAAACGTCTTAATCGCGATAATATTTATAAGGTAAAATACCTTTTTGGTTGGCTGAAATTTTGACTGAATTGCCGCCTTTCAACATCTTGGAATCCTGTCATCGGTAAAAGCTATCGAAGTCAGCGAATATCGCCACCCGACACCATTTGACGGATATCGTAAGTGTCAAATTATCGAAGTACCGAGAACAAGTGCCGGTAGTTGCCGAAACTCGAACCTCACGAAGGTGTCGCTGAGCTAACACCAGTCCACCCGTGACCCCGAAGAGAAGAAGAAGAGGCATTGAAAGATTTTCTATGGTGTCAGCTTTCTTTAAAGTATCTCACTTAGACATTTATTTCTGATATGGTGGTGAAAAAATATTGAAACAAATCCATTTAAGAAAAACATAACATCAGTACTTATAAAAAAAATATCGAATTGAAAACTATGTAAGTATAATTAAACACACAATATACATTGTCAATTTACACAATTTATATAACCATAAAATAATAATTGAAATCTAATCCCCAAAAACCTCATTTGTGACTCAATTTTACGTAATTTACTTGCAATACTCAAAACAAATCTTGTTTACAAAATGCCCCTTAATACTTTATTGCAATATGTATTATAAAAATCAGTTAAATAAATGTTATTTAAGATTCATACCACAATCTATTGGGTAAGTGGAACCCGTTATACTTTTCGCTTTATCACTAGCCAAATACAAAATCAAATCTGCAATCTCCTCTGAATTTGAAGATCTATTTAAAGCCGTCGTTTTGGCGTAATCATCAAAATTGCCATCGATTCCTGCATTGGTTAATATGTTTGTGTAAACAGGTCCTGGATTAACAGCATTCACTCTAACACCTAATGGTGCAAGTTCTAATGCAGATACACGGGTGAAGCAGTCAACGCCAGCCTTTGTCACACTATAAACAGGATACTGTGCTCCAAGACTTGTCATTGTGCTAAATATACTTGAATTATTGATGATACATCCTTTAGTCTTGATTAAGTGCGGAGTAGCAAGGCTAGTCATGAGAATCACTGATCGAAGATTTACATTTAATACCAAGTCACAGGACTCCATTATGTTTCCAGATAACAAATTTTCTTCTCTTGTGATTCCGGCATTATTGACCAAAACGTCCAATCTCCCAAATTCTTTAATAGTCTTTTCAATTGCGTTCTTCGCTTCTTCATCTTTGGAGACATCTGTTTTTACCACTAAAACTCTTCCAAATTTCTTACACTTCTCTGCAGTTTCTTTAGCCGTTTCTTCATTCCAGTCAACTATGACCACATTTGCTCCCTCTTTAGCAAAAAGTATTGCAGTTGCCTCTCCCATGCCCGATCCAGATCCAGTGATTAACGCAACTTTATTTTTAAAACTCATTTCAGGTATTTATCTTTTTGTTTAGAAATTATTATTTTATCTTGACTGATAAACGCGATATGTGTTGGTATGATGAGAATGTTTCTAGTACTGAACCACTAATGGTCATTAAACGATTATGTGACTTGCGTTCTGTTTATAGGCTACACACTATGTAGTTCGATAATGATATAAACAAGGCCTTTCATTGTTGGAGATACTTGTTCATTATTAAGACTCAAATGACTTATATAACTACAATTTACAAGCTATTTTTACTTTTATGTCTACAACTTAAGATCCAAATCTGTATGTAGGTTTAATGCTTGTACTTACAAACGCATAATTAAATACCAGTTTATGCATTATTGTGCTAGATAAATGTTTATTCTATGTGTTTTGCTACTTAATATTAATACACTAAACTACAGATTGGCATGATTCTGACGGGAAAATAAAATAAGTAAAACATGAATTACTGAGCTGCGTGCAATGTAATGTAAACAAGTGAAAAGATGTAAACTAAACAAGAAAAGCAACTTAAACATTTTTGGTAGTGTTCCTTAGGTACTTTTATCTTTGTAAACGTGCGGCGATTCAATAAAATTGATAACTTATAAGTAGATATCGGATTATATGCACTATCAGAATGCCAAAATATTCATGCAAATATGCGCTAAAAAAGGGCGAAAATATGAACAGTGAAAATGTTATTTATTATTTGAATTCACGTTTATTTTCATAATATTTACATTATTATTAATATATTTATACAATATTTATTATTAATAAATATTATAATTATTGATATTTTTATTTATTTTGTTTTATTTATAAATTATTATTTTTTCATTTTATTAATTAGTTGTAATTCTTGTGACAATTTACAATCAAACATTTTTCTAGATTTTTTAGAGTAAATTTGTGACGTTTGTCATTTAATATTAATTTGTGGGCTGAAAATTACCTCTCTACGTCAACTGACGTTCCGGACAGAACTTGAAATTTGGCGCCATTTCTGCAGAAACCTCTCCAGGCAGAGTTTGGCCGGTGCCGTTGATAAATTGAAGAAATAAAGAAACTTATTTGTTTATTTCTTCAAGACCTTCGGACCTTTTCCGATAGTGAACTAGGAAGGCTTTTATTCTGTGCAATAATATTGACACTGTCACATTTAACTACTGAAATAAGCACTATTAATAAAAATGTCCTAAAATATGCAAAAACGCTGTAAAAACGGCGTTTTATGCATTTGCATATGTAAACATGCAAACGCATATAGTCGGATGTCTACTTATAAGACACTCAGATAAACATACATATACTAAAAAAAATAAAATAAAAAAAACAACAAAAAAAACAACAGTCAGAATCAAATCTTAGATCAAATAGGTATTGTGTCCAAATGCAGATTTCGTTGACATGTTCTAGGTACTCAAGTATCCTAACAAGTTACGTAGGTTCATGGGATTAATCCCTCTGAACAGTACTTTTTTTTTAAAAGTCGACCCCATGTCTTTTCTGTAATCCTGGCGACGTGTATGCAAAATTTCATGATGATTGGATAAACGGTACGGTGATTTCATCATCGGGATTTCCAACAAAATAGATTGGAAGATAGAATTTGTCCGCAAATGTGTTTTATTCTTGAAAAATTCCAACACTGATGAATCAAATATTCTTGGATGGAGTTTCTAAGAAGGCACTAATATTTCAATATTAAAAACAGAACTTTAAACGAGAAACGGTTTTTTTTTTCACCGTGATTTTTAGGTTGAAAACGAACAAAATTTTTGCTATCCGTGCCCAACAGTAATTAAGTTGACAAGGTTGAGGTTGTTATCACAGGTCTGCACTTATTGACGGTTTAATATCATGGCAAATGTTATCAAGATTGCTATAACAAATATGATAATGAGGAATTGTGAGATACCTACAAAGATAACGATAAATTCATAGACCGCGCTGTTTCCAGTCGCCTTATTTCATTTGGGACGTAAAGAAAGTGCGTTATTTTACAAAATACCCAAATAATATATTTTGAAACTATGAGCTTTGAAATACATTATTGCAACACGCATTTGAGTCCCTTTTTCTTGCAAGCGTTCATAGGCTATGGTAACCGCTTACCATCAGGCAGGCCGTATGCTTATTTGCCACCGACTAGGGCATAAAAATGTATATCCATTATTGATCCTCTTAAGAGTATCTTTGGGAAAAATTAATTACCTATCTACTGGTTATTAAATTATAAGTGTTTTTGAATGTTATTTGCTGGTAATACTGCGTGTCACTACTACTCACTATTACTACCTATGGTGAAAATAATTGCAATATAAATAAAAAACAATTTTATAGTATTTATTGTGCTGCCATCCACCAATAATATTATCTACTTACATTAAATAACTTTAAGTTTTTCACGTCAAGTAATTAAACAACAAAACGTCAACATTTAACATTAACATTTTTTCTTTTAGAAATACCATATAAAAATCAGGCTTGTTCCGTTGATTTTCCAGAAATTTTCTTTCCAATCATCCGGAAATTACGAACACAGTAAAAAATACAAATCGGTCAAGTTGTTCCCAATTGATGCCCCGACACACATGAGGCAATAAATTTATATATTCATAGAGGAAGAATTTTCTTATTGACATTGTTTTTTTTTTATGATATAGGGGGAAAACCAGCTGACGGATCACCTGATGGTAAGTGACTACCGCCGCCCATAGGCACCTGCAACTCAAGAGTAACAAGCATTGCCGGCCTTTAACGTAGGAGTAGGGGAAGGTGGAAAAGAGGGGGTGGAAGGGTTAGGGCCTCCGGAAACCTCACTCACTAGGCGAAAAGCAATGTAAACATTGCTTCACGGCTGGTTTAATAGTTCTTATTTATTGACCTTTTTTATAAAAAAAATAATAAATAATAATATTGACCTTTTTAATCCTATTTATAATGTTTTACATAATATATAGGATTAAAAAGGTCAATAAGTAAGAACTATATCAACTGTCTGTACGTCTCCTCGTTTCATTTCTTATCGTTCCTATATGACTGTATTTTCTTTTATTTGTTCTAGAATTTCTTTCACTATTTACCCATTTCTACACCAGCCTCAAGTAGACTGATAAAAAATGCCTATGGCATTAAGTCCGCCATTGTACAATTTTTTGTGCATCATTTGTTAATAAATGAAATACAAGCATTCATACATTTAAATTTCAGCTAATGTGCTAATAAACAGACCGGCTTTTAACGGTATATAACAGGAGTATTGTCTCAAAAACTATAAATAACTCAGTTTTTTGGCAAACTGCAACTAAGATGTCATGAAATGAAATAAAATGTTTCTGTTTCATTTCATGACATTTTAGTTGCAGTTTGCCAAAAAAACTGAGTTACTTATTGTTAAACCACAAATAGTGCAATTCACACGCTTTATATTAGCTTCACTTGTATGTATGTTTGTTTGTATGTTTGTAACCGACTCCTTTGGGCACGATTTTGACCCACTTTAAACGGCCAGATTTCATCCAAATTTTGCACACCTGTCAAAGACCGATGACAATGCAATAATTCGATTAAATTTTTTAATTGAATTTTCTATAAAAGCGTGTTTTTTAGTTTTTTAAACTATAACTTATTATTATTGAGAATATTTAGAGAGATTTATTAGCTGCACTTGTAACTAGCTATTTAAACAAATATTGGAAGTAAATTTTAACCTACTTCTTATTGTTGTAAGTGACGGAGCCAGGAGGTAGATAGTGGTACTCTTCAGTGGCTACTAGTAAAGAATGTAGTAATGTAATGTATGAGCCACATTACTAGCATTCTTTATAAAAAAAAGAATAGAAAAAAATATACTGCTGTTTAATTTCCTTCTAGCTTTCACCCATGGTTCCACCCGCGTATGATTGAGTTAGTTTCCATATGGTTGTGTTACTTGCGTTGTATTGTATGTATGCTTATAACTTCTGCGGTGTAATCGTGATTAAATAACAAACATCTTCACTGATAAGTTTTCGCATTCCAAATCAACTTTTATATACTCGGTTCGACGCCGGCCTCACAGAAAACCGGCAGTGAAGCAAAGGTTGCATTGCATTTCGCCACGTGAGTGAGGTTACCGGGGGCCCTAACCCTCCCTATTAACGTCCTTGCCCTCTCCCCTCTTCCCACTCTTCCCCCCTCCCCCTCTTCTCCTACTCCCACCTTAAAGGGCGGCAACGCACTTGTGACTCTCGAGTTACAGGTGCCTATGGGCGGCGGTAGTCATTTACCATCAGGTGACCCGTCTGCTCCTTTGCCCCCGATAACATAAAAAAATAAAATACCTTTAACATATGTTTTAATTTTCAAGAAAAATGGAAAATCGGCCCGGCCGTACTTAGGAAATGCGTACAAACGAATTCAATATGACGAGAATTTGGTTTATATTTTTTTACTTACTGAATCGATAGATGCCAACATTTCAATAATTTTGTTTTTATCCATATATATAAAAATCAATGCCACTTTTCGTTGTAATTTTATAACTCAAGAACGGGCTCACCTATCCAAACCAAATGTTTAGGCTTTGTTCAGACTATTTAGTAGACGGTTTATGTGAAGTTTGCACAAAAAAGAAAACTTAACTAGGGACTTACGCGGGTGAAACCGCGGGGCGCAGCTAGTTCGTTATGATTTTATAGAAGAAAAAAAACATTTTTATATTTTGTAAATTTACCCATTTTGCAGACAAATTCTAATTCTTCCAATACTTATACTCTATTTGGACTAGGTATGACTAATATCTAAAATATCTAAATCCATCTAACCCCTCTCAAGCGGTTCGCTTACAAACGAAGTACTCATTTTTTTTTTATTTATTTATTTAGAACATGGAAGACTTACAGCTACAAATGTTTAACACGATACAAATTTCAATAGTAACCTGAAAGCCAATTACAAGTCTTCACGTGTAGAGCTATACTAACAATTTGTTGTGCAATATAAAAAAAAATAACAGTATAAACATTTAAAGACTAAATTAACTGAAACATGATTACACCGAGCCGCTTGGGTTATATGTGCATTCTAGGTTTTAGATACTATTTACAAAAAAAAAAAACGCCTTAAGCACCTTCTTGCCGAAGGAACGCTGATAGCGAAGGGGTCTATATAATATTATAATTTATATGGACTTATGTATATATATCTACCTAAGCAGACTTCCTTCTTAGGTTATACCCGAGTCCTGTGCAAGAGACCCATTGATAACGGGACACCGTGTGGTTTTAGTCGGTTCGATTCCGACGTACTCCTTCCCACCCTAGATATGATGACAGGTGGAAGTTTCCGTGCGATAAAAAAACCTAAGTGGTTTAAAATTAGTATCAAATAATTTAGATATACTCCTAAATAAGATAAAGTAAACTGATATGAATACTTAATTTCGATAATTAATAATTTTGTAGATAAGTCCTTCATTACAAAACATGTGTCCCTACCAAAAATAAACGTTATCCAAGGCAAGATGTCCAAATTGTTATCGGTGCATAAAAGAATATTGTTCTGATTGAGATTATATAGTTTAAGCTAACCTATCGCCATTGACAAAGATGTTGATAATGCTGATATTGTTAAACAACGTGTTCCCGAAATGTGTGGCTATATTTTTACAATCGTTACGTATAGTTGAACGTTGCTGAGTTGACCTTAAAAAAAAATTATAATTTAGAAAAACTAAAATTTGAATAAGACATTCACTATTCGCCTCCTGGCTCCATCATCAGATCAGCTCCAAGATGCCAAATTATAGTATTGACATCCAATCTACATATTATCGGATGGTGAAGACAAAAAAGTCTGTTGAATCAATATGTTGTATCGTAACTGTATAGAATACGCTTGTATCGATAAAGCCAAAAACTGGAATTGCCAAAAAGAAACCATCATACAAAGAGAGACTTTTGCATTTTAAGATGATATCCCTACAGAAGAGGAGAGATTTACTGGATTCTGAGACATAAAATTGACTATCTCCAATTATTGAGCAGGATAAAAATTTGTGTGCCCTCAAAATATCCAAGAGCTCCTACATCCTCCTCTTCGCAGAACTGTCCTTGGTGCTAATTCTCCTATTCCTCACCTCTGTAAATTGTTAAACAGCTGCAGTGATCTCGTTGATGTGCACTCTGACTCGCTTAGTAGGTTCAAGAGTACTATCTACAAAAAAATATATCTGTGTTTAGGCCTACTGTAATTCTAAATTAGTAAATCTAATTTTTAAATCTTTTTTTAAAATAAAAACCATCATTATGTTTGCTGTCTTATTAAGATCTCTAATGTAATTTCAAACATTTCATATATTTCAACAAATAAGTAGTGCATGATGTACTTACCTGTAAGAAATTGTTACACTAGGTTAGAAGTCTATTGGATGTATCTCATATCATTGTATCAGTGTATTCAATTGTTGGTGAGCCAAATAAAAAAAAATGTCAGTCGTACGTCGGACGTCAGAAGTGAAAACATAACTTCACAATGTATTTGCATATACATACACACACACACACATCTGTGTATATATATAATAAGGTTAAAAATAAAAAGTAGGTAATAACATATGTAAATGTATACATAGGGTACACTGGAAGTTCTGCGCTCCTGGCCGCTCTTAAATTTGAATTTCGAATGTTATATTTTTTAAATATAAGAAACTCGGCTCCATCTTACGAATTTTCGATCAGGTCACGTGTCCTGACGCGAAATTTCATATGCGTAACATCCCTGGTTTGAAAGAGATTGCAGACTGCCTTTAGACCGGCCATTGTTTTACCTTAACTACATATACATAATATTTCTCGTTGGAATACTATTTTTAGTGTGCCATAAAGATTATCAATAAAACATTTTTAATCAAAGCAATAAAATTAATCTGAATCAAATACGCAATGTAAAACATGTTCATAGTATGTTCATTGAAAAGTCTATATGATTAATATCTTAGTTCATTGGAGTTGAAACTTCATATATATTATAAACAAGCAATCGAATTTCCCATAAATGCTACCAGTTTTCGTACCATGAATATATGTTAATATGGTGCAATTCTTTATGTGGTCACCTTGCCCGTGGCTCACCAGCGCGCGTTGCGGTTGGGATTCTTACAAGGAACTATATTTTGTATGATTCACTTATATAATATGATACACACCTATACTGAATAACAAATATTTTATTCCTGGTCTTCATTCATATAACACAGGATACCGACAATTTAATCATTAAAAAGCTCACTGTTATGTACTGTAAATTTTCCGCCTTTGAAAACAAAAAGCCCTCAAGGACTTAAAAGAATGTGTTCGGTTTGGATATCTGTTTAAACAAATTTTGGCACAGGTTTATATTATAGTCTGCAATTGCACAAAGGCTTTCTATATTGCCAAAGTGTATGGTTTTCGTTGGATAAGTTTAAATTGCCACGCGAACTAAGTAGCGGGCAACAGTTAGTTATATAAAGGCAATATGGGCCTTTTAGTTATATATGGGCAATATGGGCCTTTAAATTGTCTGACGTTTGGACCAGATTGCACCAGCATTGCGTAGCAAGACAGCTGGATTAAGGGACTGATGCAGAAGGACTATTATCCTCGTTACAACTAATCACTGGTGTCTTGGTACCCGGTACCGAAGTTGGTGGTGTAGTATTTTTATATTTATTTAGGTTTTTTAAATTTAAAAATGTAAACAATATGTTATTTAATATGAATGAAAAGAATAATAATCATCATTTTGTTTTTTTTAACCAACTTCAGTATGAATTATCATGTCAATTAGGCTCGTGAGTATGGATGCTATATGCCTTTTTATGGGATGGTTTATATTACCCGGATCTCATATACATAGATGAACAAAAACACCAGCCCTTTTAAAGAAAAAATGGATGATTAAACGTAGAACTTAGCATTATTTGGGTACATTAAAGTCAGCGAATTAAAACGCTGAATTATTTCTTTCTTTCTTTCTTTCTTTAGCGGGAGTGTTAAATGCCAAGTACATGTAGACCTACATAGGACCTCCAGAACCGCAGTGAACGGCAATCTTAGAAAAACAATAAATTCTCATACCTGTTTTTATTGAAAACCCTATGTCACCGTGATTATTTTTCTGTAAAGTCATGTCCTGATGTCAATTTAGTGGTAACAGTAGTAATATGCGTAACCGCAATTGTGGGTTTGCGGTAATGGTCTCTGAATAAGTCTTATTTTCCGTAACAATTGATAACAGGAAATAACATAGCAAAATTAAATAAGCACAAAGTTTAATTGATCATAGCGTAGCATCAAGTATGACTTCAGTATGATTACGTCATTAAATGTTTTTTTCAGGCACCCATTAACAGGCCTCGATATCAAATTTAAAGTGTCCGAATCATCTCTCATCAATCATTTAATTTCATCATGAACTGGGTAAGTGGGTTTGGAATTAGAGTTTGTTATTTTTTCTTAAGAGGTATAAGGGCTTCGTGTAATAAAAACTAGTAGTTTTTACTTTTCCTTAATGTGTACAAACCACGAGTCATCGCATCACCGAAGCTTATGGTGAAGGATGCCAAATTTTGAATTTAACCAACTAAAACCACACAGTTTTCCATTACTAGTAGATATATTACCAGCAGTATAAGCTAAGAAGAAAGAACCCTGACCGCACCAAAGCGAAACGCTAGCGGCCACTCGGTTGAGAGACTTCTTTCCTTCCAGTCTAAAAAGATCAGATTTATTAACATTCGTTATATGTAGAAGTGTAGTTATAAAACTCGATTCCTCGCCTTGGTGACGTACTATACATACACGACACATTGATAATGGGACCTTACCTGTTGGTCAAATGGGGAATAGCTGAACTAGTCATGAGGATCACTGAACGAAGCATTAAGTCACAGTACTACATTAACGTTAATGTGGTTTCTGGTCTGCCGATGCTTGCGCTATTGACCAAAATGTTGAGTTGTCCGAATTCCACGATCGTCTTTTCGAATGCCTTTTTCAACATCAGTTTTAAGCACTAGCAGGTTCTTTCCAAATTCCATGCACGTTTTACCAGTTTTTTGTTTGGTAGTTTCTTCATTATAATCGAGTATGACTACATTGGCCCCCTCTTTAGCAAATACTATAGCTGTGGCAGTCCCTATGCACGACCTGGCGCCGGAAACCATCACAACTTTATTTTCCTATAGGTAGTTTTATTTTAAGTAATCATACCAAATTTGGTTGAAACCGTGAAACTAGGTCTAGTATCTATAACTAAATCAGTATTTTTTGCGAAAAATTGTTTTGACGGCAATAGGTTTGTCATTTATTATGTGAGTGGGACCAAATTAAAGTTGGCAAAATGGGGGTAGGCAGATACACTGCCTACTCCTGCCTCTTCGGGGATATAGTCGTGAGTGTATGTATGTAGCAGTATCGAATTTTAATTATGTTTCTTATCCAAAGCCTAAGCCTATTTTTTAAGAATCAAATCATTTAATTATAATTTTGAAATTTTATTTGATGACAAAAAGATTATGATTTTATGAAAATAGTTTCGCGCCCATTCATCGACGAACGTTTTGATGTTTTCCTCTATTTAAGTACCTAAACCATTCCAATATACTATATAAACGCGCCGACGTCCTCATTGTTCATCAGTACCGTGAGTAACGTACACATACTTGTAATACCGTTTGAAAATGAGTTTCGAAAATAAAGTTGTAATGGTGACCGGCGCCGGGTCGGGTATAGGGGCCGCCACAGCTATAATATTTGCTAAAGAAGGAGCCAATGTGGTCATACTTGATTATAATGAAGAAACTGCCAAAAAAACTGGTGAAATGTGCAAAGAATTTGGAAATAAGGTGCTAGTGCTTAAAACTGATGTTTCTAAAGATGACGATGCAAAGCACGCGATTGATAAGACGATCGCGGAATTTGGACAACTCGATGTTTTGGTCAATAACGCAGGCATCGGCAGACCAGAAACCTTGTTTACTCTTATGGATACTTGTGATATAATATTGAATGTTAATCTTCGTTCAGTGATCCTCATGACTAGTTTAGCTATTCCTCATTTGATCAAAACGAAAGGTTCCATCATCAATGTATCGAGTATATTTAGTACATTAACAAGGCGAGGACTCGACTATTATAACTACGCTATAGCTAAAGCTGGAGTGAACTGTTTTACTCGTCTTACTGCTAAGGACCTTGCACCTTATGGAGTTAGAGTGAATGCTGTGAGGCCGGGGCCTGTGTACACAAACATTTTAACAAATGCAGGCACAGATAGATCTTTCGATGAGTTTACAAACACCACAGCTTTGAGGAGATGTTCGGATCCTGAGGAGATTGGAGACCTAATTGCTTATTTGGCTAGTAATACAGCGAAGAGTGTCACGGGTAGTATAGTCGACATTGATGCCGGTATGAGCCTTGTATAGAATTTTATTGTTTTGTGTGTACTTGGTTCCTAAAAAAATGTGTCTTTTACAACGTTTAACGTATTTTGAGTGCACAAAAGTTGGTAAATTGTTAGCATTTCTTTTTTATTGATGTCAACTTTAATAAGTTTTGTACATCGTGTTAAGATCGACTTATATTAAGATAATAATGTACTTTAAGAGAGTTAATGAGAATTAAAAAAAAAACGAATTAAATAATAAATTGGATGTTTTATTAATCTAATATTTTCTTATGAATATCCTGATTCAGCGAATCCAAAAAACAATGTCGTAAGTGTGCATACATGACCTTCATAACATATTTCCTATAGTGATTCAAGATTAATTGATGGAGGAAGTTGACTGCCTCGAACAGTTTTTGCAGCTGCTCTTAAATGATTTCCTTCCTCATTTGTTCGGACATTTGTTATGAAGTATTTACTTAAAGTTAACTGATTTTTATTTTCTTTCTTACATTAATTCAAGGATTTAAACCGTAAAGGACATTGCCCATTTCAGTATGAAAATCAGTTTCACACTTTTTTATGCTGCCTCAAATATGTATAAACTGCATTATTAAGCCTGCGCTGAGTATTATCTGAAATATAAACGTATATTGTAATATAACTTGGGGTTATTGAGAAATTTAATGCCAACATTAGCTAAAAAACAACAACGAGAAAATATTGTGACGCTGACGTTAGAGTTTTTTTTTATTATTGTTTGTGGCATCATGTTTTTGACAGAGATACCATGTATAAATTAAGGCAAAACTAACATTATAGTATACATTCACTTCATAAACTACAACTACATACACCAAATAATAAGATTACTAAACTGCAATATATTTTAATGTGACATTACGAATTATTATCACGTATATTATTATTTAACCATTTTATTTGAAAACGATGTTTATTTCAATTCAACCACTAATGGTTTATTTTATATAATGGCAACATTTCACTTAAAATGGAAACGGTAATTGATTCAAGTTTTAGTCCTTGTAAGATTTAATTTCAAACCTCAAGTTCTATAGAAGAGATTTAGGGTCGAAAAGTCACATTAAAATCAATCATTTTTAGTAACATTTGAAATAATGACGCGAACGTCTAACAGTGAAACCATGAATGGGCATCCTTCTTTAGTTAAAAATTACAAATTTTAAACAATCGTTTATAAAATACTTTTTTTAATCATGTTTCGTATTTAATGACTAATTTTTCCATTTTTTTTTATTTACACCATCTAAAACTAGACGTTTCAACGATTACAGTGGATTGCCCAAGTTCTGGAAAAGTATTCCCAGTACGTGGGCAATTTTGGCTGTATATATATATACATATAGTAAAATTAAATATTTAGATAAAAAAAACACATTTTCCAAAAACATTTCGAGAATTACTTTTTTTGTGGAACAAAAACGTAAAAACTGGTTTTTCGATTTTTGTGGAAAAATATTAAGTTTTGTGACAAAATGGTTGACACAAAAGTTATAGAATTTTTTTATCATCTATAACTTTTATATTTTTCAATAGAAGGTCTAGTTTTGCTGAAAATCGTGAAAAACCATGTTCCATCTCTAAAAGTTCACCCAATTTCACCCTCAGAACTCGGATCCACTTTAATTTATTTTTTCACTTGGTTTCGCTATATTTTCTTTCCTTTCTAATAGTTTTTAAGCTGTTATTTTTTTTTCCTTCCAAAAATTATTTGTACTAAATAAAATATACAATAATAAAAATACTAATAGCCCATGGAAAGTCGCTTTTACATCTTCTCTGTCAGCGATGTCAAGGCGCGGTGCAGGGTTAGATCTTATGTATAATACTTGGTCCTGATTGATAGATCAAGGCATAGCCTAAAGCGCTCGTCGCAGAGACCTTAACTTCGGAGGACGTATGCCTTATATGATGTAGGCATCCGATAAGAAAAGATTTTTGTAAGTTCATACCCTAAGTGGAAAAATGGGCTATGAAACTTCATCATTTTTTGAAGTTAAAAATGTATAAATTTATATATGAGCTAATGATTAGGAACAAAAGTTTTTAAATTTCTTTTTATGGAAATTCGCCCCTTAAGGGGTTAAAATAGTGTAATAATCCCCTACTGTAATCCTCTAAGGGATGAATTTACAGAAAAATCCTTCTCAGTGGTATTACGTTATTTAAAGAAACCAGCAGTTTCTTTTACCGAAAATTCTGCTAAAGTCCCAGTACCGAATGAACCTAACACAAACATTTAGCTTAGCTAGACGTGTTAACAAGACACATTATAAGTATTCTTTAAAAAAAAAAAAGGTATTATTATTTTACAGGAAATCATAACCCTAGATCGCTAACCAGCATTTGTTGTTTTTTTGTTTCAATTTTATTATTTAAAAATGTTATTTATAAAGAAATATTGTCATAAACACCGTACGTAGCAGCTTCAGCCTCACTCTTATTTCTTTAGTACACAGTAACAAGTAGAACTCCTGATTGATTGGTTGTACCTACACTCTAGGATGTCTGATGTCGGCCACCACGAGGACGAAGTCACGAGGAAAGCTAGTAGTGTATACGTGAAAACCCCCTCCTAACACAAGCATTTAGCTTAGCTGGAGGGGATAACAAAAATATTAGTAACGTGTGACAAATTTGAGAGTTTTCAGTCATGGAACAATTTATTGTATGAAAACATACAAGCCTAGTGCAAAGACTCGGGTTACTTTTAGAGCGGACGAAAAGGAGATTATCTGATGAGATAGGATATGATATGAACGCATGTAAGTAGAAGGACTGGGTTTTTAATATACTGGTTACAATAGATATATGACTCGATATTGAAATGGATCAACCACTTCAATGATTACTTAAATTCTATAAACGAGGTCTATCCTGAGTTCTTGTTCTTTTTATTAATATCACTCACAATACTGTATGATCACATATGTGTATGCAAATACACTTAGATTGTTTACATGTATACAATCAAAGCAAATACATAATAATACATACAAACTAATAAATTTTGAATTAATTTCTACTTTTTTAAATCCGAGTCTTATCCTTATATGTAGTAAACCAACATACCTTGTTGATGTTATATATAGAAATAAAGATATACGACTGTTTTTGAGAGGAAGCGCAAATGTTATGTTTTTATATAACTAAGATGGCAAACAATTACTCGTTTCGAAAAGTGTAACGCGATTAGCGATGCTCAAGTATGTTCACCTGCCTGTTGCCACGATGATTTCTCAGGCTCAATCTAAAAGCTCAAATTATTTGGTGTACTTTAATAACTTGCGCTTGTGGAAACCCCCTCGGGCCGTCACCCCACCGGGGTTTTCGGTGGGGCGGTGTGTCGGAATCGAACCGACTAAAACCACACGGTGTGCCGTACTGCGCCTTAAGTAGGAGGGATCCGGGAACAGCTTTTATTAAGACATCCGGATATACTAAGGTAACCAGACTACTGATAAACGTACTTGTACATTACAATTGTCATGCTTATCACACAATTATTTGTCCTGGGCTCTCACAGTCTGGGTCACGTCAAATAATCCTATTTAAATGCAGTCCTAAGATGGGTGAAGGAGCTCCTGTGATGGTTATAGTTTAAGCAAAAATAATTCTTGTTCTTACCTTGTGAGAATTTTCCTACTTTCTCCGCTCTGAGAGTTTCATTTTGAAAAACATGGACTAAATTAGTCTCAAAATTAGAGTTAGAAACTCTAATTTTGAGACTAATTTTGTTTGTCTTACCAATAATAATATCGGTAAAACAAACATGACAAACAGATGCGAATGTAAGTTTGTTTGTTTGTTAAACTTTCAGGTTTTAACTACTTAACCGATCATCATGCATACACATTGTCAGAGAAACAGAAAAGGATGTAGGAACAATACACACAATAACTTAATAAGAAGGAACAACAAGGAAACAATTACTTTAACAGAAGCGAAACCACAGACAAAAGTTAGTCAATCATATGTACCGGCGAAGGACACTTTACAGCTGTATCAGAAACTAAACCTTACCCAACATATACATGAGAATAAAAGTAAAGTTCATGACTAATTTATAATGGTAAAAAAATATTTTTTGAACCATTCGCGTTTATCAATGTTAATTAAAATATTTAATAGAATGCATCGATAATGCAGTACTTTTAATTACCTCAGGAATATCATTCTTATCTTCAATCTATAAAAGACTTGATAATCAACCCAGGGAGTTTATTTCAGAATAACTTATATTTGTAATGTACTGCTGCATTAATTAAGTCAAGCGGTTATACAATACAACTAATTTCATTAAAATAACATTTGTAAACTGAACATTAACATAGAAAATACTATAGTAATAAAAAACCGTTATCAATGATATAGTCTGACCCAGTTATGCTCTTAGCTTTATCACTTGCTAGATATATAATGAGATCAGCGATCTCTTCACTCTCCGATACTTTCTTCAGTGCTGTCCGCACTTTAAAATCATCAGTGCCAGTAGCCAACCCTTCGAAGATATTTGTTTTAACAGGACCAGGGCTGACAGAATTCACTCTAACTCCATGTTTTGCAAGCTCAAGTGCACAAGATCGTGTAAAATGGTTTAAAGCAGCTTTTGATGTCCTGTATGCAATACAATTTGGTCTTAATACTCGGGATCCGGCTATGCTGGACACATTTACAATGTTACCTTTGGATTGGATGAGATACGGTACAGCGTATCGCGTGATGCGGGCGGGTCCTCTTATATTGACGTTCATTACCTCATCGAATGTGTCCAAAAAATTTTCTGACAGAATGTCAACCTCCCTCAATAGGGCTGCATTATTGACAAGAACGTCTAATTTTCCAAATTTATCAATGGTTTGTTTGATAATCGTGTCTGTTTCTTCGTCCTTACTTACATCGGCTTTAATTGTGAGTACTTGAGATCCATATGTGGTGCACTTTTGTGTAACTTCTTTTAATCTTACATCGTTTCTTCCAACGATAGCCACCGTGGCACCTTCTTTGGCAAACAGTTCAGCAGTTGCTGCACCAATGCCAGAACTGCCTCCCGTGACTAGCACTACTTTATTTTTAAACATATTTTAGTAAATGTCTGCTTTGCGATAAACTCTTACAAAGACTGTTGGCTTAGTAACTGATAAAAGCAGCAACAGAATAATGAATAAACTCTTGAGGCGTTATCTTAGATAAGGTCGAAAGTGAAGCACATGCCTTACAATTAGGATAATTCCCAAAAACTATCCGGATAAATCCGAATAATATGGATTTTTGTATACCACTGTCAAAAAGCATAACTTAACTTTATTAGTTAACAAACACAACAATATTTAAAGCTATGTACTCAGCAAAGTTTTTTTAAATCGTCAGCGTAACCTAGTAGGTAGATGGTGTCGTAATCAAGGTCTTTTATATTTCTCTGCTCATTTGTTTAATAAACGTTAATAATATAATAACATTTTCAAATTTTGCAATAATGTAATGCACGAATATCAAAGCCAATGTAAGCAATGATGAGGAAACACATAAGATTATTAAATTTCGCTGAAATTTATAGCATTTTTTAATATCGTCACAAGCTACAATTTCAGAAAGCTTCAGGCTTCTACACACGTTTCCTTTCAAAGTTATTAAATTAATGTTGAAAAAAAAATTTGAGCTTTTATTAACTTTGACCTTCATTTGCTGTTAATCAAAAGCACTTAGCGACTTTGAACAGATCTCATTTTGTAAGTAATTGAATGGAAAATAATAAAACCATGAGCACATGTGACAAAAAACGTTCTGGAAACGAGATACCACACGAAAAGTAAAAAAAATGTCTTCTTTCGTTAAATTGTTAAGTAAAAAAATGGAACCCCACTTGCCCAGACTGCGGGTATCGAAACTCTTGTTCAGCGCATTGTTTTACTATTTATCCAAAAATAAAAATTTATGGTAATCCAAAATTTTGGTATTTTAGTTTCTTGAGTGAGCATTAGCTCACTCAAGAAACAAAGAAGAAGAAAGAAAAGAAAGAAGTATTTACTGATTTTAAGAATAGGTAATATTTGGATTTAAGTTAGACCTCGTTTGACAACGGGCATAACTTGACCAACGGTCTTTGAAGAATATGGTTACCCGCAGTTCTAACCATTGCAATCCGAGGAATTCCATCAGCAATTTAATTTTCCATCGGAATTCTATCAGCATACGAAAATGAGCAACTTTAATATGATGAAATGTAGTTATTATAAAGTATTAATTCAATCAACATTTAATTTAATTTAATATGGAATATCATAAATAATGAAATATAATGAAGTATTGTAAGGCAATGTAATCATTAATTAATAATTTTATAAATAGCAATTAAGGAAAAAATTGCATGCTGTTATTTGAATGGCTAAATGAGCTTGTACATTTATTTCACTAACAACTTACCACCACTCTGTATCCTCATTTAAAGCAATTAAAGTGTTTGTATTTGTAGCACCGAGAATAAGATCAAGAATCTGGCTTACGGCCATTGCAAGGGCGCACGGTTATCATCCCTGATTATCACTATCGAACCAATTTGTAGGGATTCAGAACCTCTGGTCATTTTGGCACATTGCATAAGAGTGCTTAGGTATTTGTGTTTCCATCTGAACAAACACTCTCATGGAACGCGTGTAACAACTGCCATCGACTAAGCCGATTTACGGGGACAGCTTTGTAAATACAAAGTCTATTCAGATCTAGTCAGATGGCTCATAAAATGCTGCAAGGGTTAAGGGATAGTACGATAGAATTTTATGCATTTCGCAAGCTGACGATGTATGGTGCGCTTAGCAGATATAATCGAGAATTGCTGCAAGAGCAGAAAGTACGTTGTATTGATTACGATTGAGTAGGTAAGTGGTTTTCCTTAATAGCACAGATAAGGCAGTTAATTCTGTAGTGAGTCAGCAATTTTACGTATTCATAGGTAAGTAGATAATTTATATCGCAGTTGTGATGCAGCAAAATTATCTATGACGTCCGTCATAAAGAGTGGAAAAACTCAATGATAATCGCTACCAAAGTCAATGAAAGCTTTCATGCGCTGTTTCCATATTACACAATTTCAGCAATTATTGCACAAGAGTATTAGAAGTTGTGACATTTTACAGCTTTCACTTTTTTAAAGATTGTTACTGTATAGACAATCATAACTTTATCTTAAAAAATAATTTTATTTTTATTTTATGATTAAACATTGTGGTTATTATTTTTTTAACATGATAAAATCATTGGGTATCTAAAAGTCTCTTTTTAGCTGCTTTAACAAATTAAAATAACACTGAAGCTCGTAACTAATGAAAAAAGCCAAACAAGTGCGAGTCTGACTCGCACATCGAGGGTGCCGTAAGGAAACAAACTTGTATGTAGCTAGTACAGTACGTCCATCTCGGGAATCAATTCTCGAAGACTTTTGCCGGTCTTTTCAAAAGACAAACTTAACTTTGCGGTTGCGATGTACGATAAAGTCAACGATCCAACCGCAAAATATAAGTTTGTAATCACAAAAACTATTTTTTTATGTTAACAAAAAATGAACGACTTTCGGCTTTTTCCCTTTCCTTGTGCTGTCAGACCTTGCTTCTTACGAAATTTCAAGATTCCAGGTTATAGGAAGTACCGAATAGGTTTTGATTTAACTGTGAAATGTTCAAATCTGTTAAAATCTGAGGCTTAATGGCCGTATCTTTTGATTTCGTTGACTTAGAAGCTTGATTTTTTTACAGCTTCAAGGGGCTTTTGACATAAGTATTTGATGTTAATTTCAACTTGATACCTTTTCGGGTTCCTGAAGAAAAGGGTCTTGACAGACACACAGACAGACAGACAGATATAAAAACAAATTAAAGACTTTCGGATTTTTTCCTTTACTTGTGTTGTGAGGCCTTGCTTCTCTCTAAATTACAATTACGTTGCTGCATTACAAACTTATATTTTGCTGTTGGAAAGTTGACTTATATATGGGAGAGTGTTTTTAAAACTGCAAAGTTTATCTTTCGGAAAAATCGGGCATGGTATTTGCGAATACTTATATCTTGCGCTTGGTCCATGGAGTTTGACGTACATCGGTGTATTGGAGACTTACAACATCCCAACGTCGACCAGTTGAGCTCCAGCCTGACAGGAATAACCAAACCCTGCCTGTTCGGAGAATCACCTCTTTGTGTTGCAACGAAATAACATAGGGTTCCTCCACAATACCACCCACCGACAGATACTTTTTAGAGTTTTGTCTACAAATTACGTAAATTAACGTAGGTACACGCCTTCTGTGCACGTCCACAAAGTGCAATAGTTATGTGATAGTTTATCCTACATTCTATTTCTGCAATGATATCAGTGTAAGGTGACCGGTGTAAAGTTCAACTCAACTCATAATGATATATTATTATGTTTCCTTCTTGCTGATATGCTAATAATATGCTGCAAATAATAATCAAAAACAAGTTGTTTGTTATGAACATATTCATAACAAATAATTTCTCTTTCTAGCAACATTTTGATGTTAAAGGTGAGATGAGGACTTATAAGAAAAAAAAACATGTAAAGAAATAGGGTACAGTCAATTTTACGCCCAGGTCAGACAGATCTAGTCTTACCTTGTACTCTTTTTTTCTGGGTTGAGTCGCAAGTGTCACAAATGGTGTTGCAATTGATCTTCTATTCTCCTGTTCTGCTTATTTCCTTTCTATACGTATCTTCTTTCACGAAATCCATCCACCTTTTCTTTCATCCACTCATTATTTATCGCGTCCATTGATTCTACTTTTAGGCTCTGTCCGATGATGGCATTGGTCCAAAACCACCCATGTAATACCTGGTACTACCTGTATTCTATGCAAATAAACATATTTAATTTCATTTCATATGACATCACACTCAAAGACTTTTTATATTTGAATATTTTTAGTCACACCACACATCAATCTCAACATTCGCATTTCTGCTACATGAGTCGCCTGCGTCTGTCATGCATATTCTCATTTTAATTTTTTTTTATGTATATTAATATCAGTTGTAATAAAATTACTTTGATAACCTTTTTTTGCCTCATTAAACTTTTATTAGCAAGTAATGAGTTAATATCACTCCTATTATCTGAATTATTTAATTAACGTTAAAGTACGCGAAAGCATAATTTTATACAAACCTTATAATTAAGTATATTAAAACTAATAAAGTTATTATATATGCGTGCGTCATAAAATTTCTCCGCATCATCGCCTACTGACAGTGTTCCCAGAAGACTGGCAGCATTGCCACGTTGAATGGCAATGCTAATTCTTTGTGCAAGAAAAATAAGGCGGGCCCTTCTGGTCACGAAAAGTGTCGATCAATCGCGTAGCTTGTTCCTTATAAACGGAAGGAGCACTCAGACTCCATGACCATTTCGACCCCAAACGGCTCAAAAACATAGTAACCGATTAAATTATTGCAGCACGAGCACAACCAGCTGTACTTGAAAGATGTGATGGCGCGTGGGTGTCAACGCAGGTTGCGCCCCACACCAAAGGCCTACCCATCTTCCATTACAGTAACGACATACCATCTGGTCTCTTCCCATCGTCTTGTACCAGACCATTGGGTTCCCGTACGGCTGGCACGCCGACGGTAATAAGAGCACGACGTTTTATGTCGTTAAGATTGGCATGTCGAGATATACGGCCTGCGCTTCTGCTACAAGAAAGGCCATGATATCCGAGACTGTCGACAGTTTCTCGACAGTGACAAAGATGAGGAGAAATCCAAGGAGCTCCTAAATGAAGGCAATTATTTATTGTTTTTTTAATATCCTTTCTACTAATATTATAAACGTGAAAGTTTGTGAGGATCTATGAATGTTTTGGTACTCTTTCACTCAAAAACTACTGAACCGATTGTGATGAAACTTGGTATGTAGACCTGGATTAACACGTAGGTCACCTTTTATCCCGATATTCCCACGGCATCGGGACTAACGTGGGTGAAACCGCGGGGCGTAGCTAGTATAATATATTTACAGACACTGGCATATAGATATTCTATCTATTTGTAAAGATAATCTAAGGACACTGACTAGTAACGTTATCATATACTTTGATAAGTGTTACCTAATATCCTTAAAGAAAAATATTATCAATAGGTGTTTGAGCGCCACCCGGATCGCAAAGTTCCTGCTTTCAAAATATGTGTATGTATTAAGCATTACTTATTATTTTTCAGTTCTTTTACTACAATTACTTCCCCTCATAATGACTGAGGTGCAAACCATGAAATACATAATAGCAGGCTCAATAGTGTTAAAAGGGGATTATATTTCGGTTTTGAAATCTATGTTTTTAATTAACATCTAGTAGTAGTAACTAGTATTATAGCAAAAAGGACTGCAAGAAGGATTGTATGGATACCAATGTAACTTTACATATTTTCTATTTCGTTATAGACTGGCCTGTTGGTCTAGTGGTTAATGACCCCGACTGCTAAGCTAGAGGTCGTGGGTTCGATTCCCACCCAGGACAAATAATTGTGTGATGAGCACGATAATTTGTTCTGTGTCTGGGTGTAATTTATCTATAATATGTATGTATTTAGAAATATATAAGTATGTTTATCAGCAGTCTGGTTACCATAGTACAGGCTCTGCCTAGTTTGGGATCAGACGGCCGTGTGTGAGATGTGTGGAGTTATTATTATTATTATTCTCTTTATTAACATTTAAATACATATAAATTACATTTTTAAATACATTATTATATAAAAAAAAATATATTTAAAAATATAAAAAATAGTGTCCCACCGGTATCGGGTACAGGGACCAAGCTACCGGTGGTTAGGGTTCCAGAGACAGAAACCTCCTCACTATGCGTGCCGTGTCGAGAAGGACTGCCTTCTGCATTAGGCTCTTGATCCAGCTGCCTAACGTGAGCCTCTGAAGGTGTTGGTCGAGGCTCTTAGCAATTAACCCATGGGCCGAAATGACTATCGGCACAATGATTGCTGAATCCACATCCCACATGTCGACAATCTCGTGAGATAAGTCCAAATATTTTATTTCTTTCTGTTTTTCAGCCTTCAAGAGATTGTCGTCATGGGGAATGGTGATGTCAACAATCATTGCTCGGCGCTCTAATCGGTCTATCACCACTATATCAGGCTTATTGGCAACAATAGTCCTGTCAGTGATGATAGATCGATCCCAGTACAATGTTGCACGACCATTTTCAAGAACTGGGTCGGGCACATACGTGTAGTACGGTAACTCGACAGTCACAAGGTTATATTTAAGAGCAAGTTGCTGATGGACTATCCTGGCCACTTGGTTATGTCTATGCAAGTACTCACCGTTGGCAAGACGAGAACAACCGGAAATTATATGCCTGAGGGTTTCTCCGGGACGATGACATGCCCGACAAATGTCAATCGTGCCGTCCTTCAGGATATATTTTCGATAGTTATTCGTCATAACAACTTCATCTGTAATTGCACAGACAAACCCTTCAGTTTCTCCGAAGAGATCACCAAACCGTAGCCAGGACACAGATGCTAATAAATCGACATCGGGCCCATTTAAGGCCCGATAAAAACGTCCATGCAGCTCTTTGCCCTTCCATATATTATTATTATTATTATCTCCTCGCTGTCAATGTTCTTGCGGATGTCAGCAAAACTTTAACCAGTATCTTTTATATATAGTAGCTGGGAGACCGAGCTTTGCTCTGTAGCTTTTTGTAAAATCGCATTTTTTTTTTTTGTAAAATTGCATTTATACATTAAATACAACTCTGCAGTTGAACTTAAAGTGCAAAACTGTACCTGTATACAAAATTTCATCAAAATCGTTGGAGCCGTTTCCTAGATTCAGATTATATATATACATATATACAAGAATTGCTCGTTTAAAGATATTAGATAGATATATGTAAAGGGAAATGTTTGTACCTCTTTTCAAATACATTTTGCTGACGTAGAAATGTTAAATATGGAATATTTAATGTTTATATATAGAAGATATGTATTGGAATCAATTAGTTATAAATTAAAAAATTATGCTAAAACTGCAAAAAAGCTAATGTTGTCCATAATATAAAACTGTCAAAGTTCAGAAAGTCTATACAATGACAGTTCAAGTTATACTGGTTAACGTTATAAAACAAAAACACTATGTTAAAGAATTTATGGTCGAAATTCGACCAGCAGGCGATCATGAATTTTAGGACAATGATTATTTGCATTGTCACATCAGTATTGGCGAAAATAACAGATGCAAAACTAAATATAATTTGTCCAATAAGTGCAGATATCATTTACAAGCTACTTTTGGCAAATGTATACACAGGAGTGATGCACCATTTTTTTTAAATATCCCATCACCTAATCAACTTGTTCGGAAAAGGTAAATTGATGCCATGCATCATCATTATCACCTTTCTTTCTTCAAAGGTCATGCGTTTAATTAAGAAGATACCTAGTTAACCTTCCCAAAGTTTTCCCACAAAATTACTGTCTTACTTTTAGCGATTTTTTTAAACCAATTAGGTAGTAGCTACTCTGAGTAAATAGAAATAAATACTGCTGCTGATAGCGATTTCACTTAAAAAACTTCTGAAAGAGAACTAAGATGGGCAAATATTAAGTGACGATAAAAAGCCAATAGCGAAAGCGATAAAAAAAAAATTATCTACTACAGAAATAATACAATAATCGAACATAGTACAAGTTCTCTGAACTATCTGTGAATTACGAACTGTCGTACGATGTTGTAATCGAATCGACAGCACTCAATAGAGCAATAGTCGGTGGGACGACCACTTATAAAACTATGCCACCCGTGCAATCCTAATTAGAGTAAAAATAAAAAAAGTACACATTTTGAAAAGAAAGCAATCATTTATTTATATAAACAAGTAATATTTCGATTTATATTTACAAAAAATTCTCATGAGAAAGTTGTAATTCATTTTACACAAGTTGTGCTCCATTATCTATACCATACGTACAGCCAGTTATACTCTTTGCCTTATCACTTGCCAAGTACACAATTAATTCTGCAACCTCCTGAGATTCTGAACACTTCTTTAAAGCTGTCTTTGCTCCAAAATCATCGTAAGTGCCATCCAATTTTGAATTCTTTATTATGTTTGTACGCACAGGTCCTGGATTAACAGCGTTCACTCTCACACCATACGGAGCAAGTTCCAGAGCAGATACACGCGTAAAACAATCCACACCAGCCTTGGATACAGCATATACAGGATAATAAACCCCCAAACTTGTCACTTTACTAAATATACTTGACGTATTTACTATACAACCTTTTGTCTTTATTAGATAGGGGGTAGCCAAGCTAGTCAGAAGAATCACTGAACGAAGATTCGTATTCAAAACCTCATCACAAGTATTCATTATATTGCCAGATAACAAGTTCTCTTGTCTGGCAATGCCAGCGTTATTCACTAATACATCAAGTTTTCCAAAAATGCTGATCGTCTTTTCGATGGCATTTTTAACTTCGTCATCTTTTGAGATGTTCGTTATGATAACTAACACTCTGTGTCCAAATTTCTTGCATTTTTCAGCTGTTTTGTTGGCACTGTCTTCGTTAATATCCATTACGACAACATCTGCACCTTTTTCAGCAAAAAGTATTGCTGCTGCTTCTCCCATACCCGACCCTGACCCGGTGATTAAAACAACTTTATTTTCGAAACTCATTTTGAGTGATTTGAATGCCTCGTTTATGGAAACACTGAGAATATTATATTGAATTAATTTGAGATTATCGTATACTCCTTACACGAGTTAAGTCGCATATGACAGAACTCATTAAAATATTAACGTTCAATGCCAGCTTATCAAAAGAGATACTAGTGAAATAAATATATATACAGGCTGGTTCAAAAAGGTGTGGTTATATTTTGGGGTCGTATAGTCAACATAGAGAGTAACCTAAACCGCTAACAATTTTAGAAAAGTTCGTAATTTTTTAACACCTTGTATATATTTATGACGTGATTGTGATCCTACATCGAAGGTTTAGAGTTTAAAGAATATAAACCAAAAAGTGCATAGGCACTTATCAGGAAGCTTATAAAAATATTTAGTGTTATGTTTATTTTGTGTGCGACACACAGGTCAAAATTCAAACGAATGTGAAAAAAAAACAAACAGCGGCGAGGGAAAAAGACTTTTATGATTTTTTTTATTAATAACACTAAAGCTCGTCAATAGGCACTAACAAAAAAAAATGGTTGAACAAACAGGCGGAAAAGGTTCTGAATTGTTTCATCTTTGCCTATTTAGATATAGAATTAAACCAGTAATAATGATTTGCACGTAACGTCACAGATAAGATAACAGTTACTTCGTAGTAGTCTACATTCTGAATAAAAAAGAATTTTAAGTATCTATGTAATGTTTTTTTTGTGGCCTAAATTTTTTGAAGTGAAAACTTCTTTAGCGGCGTTGTGCAATTTTTGGGATGGGTAAAAAATGTTAAACCCGCGTCAGGACACGTGACCCTGATCGAAAATGTTTCGAAAATGTGTCAGAGTGAGAGAATGAATGTCACCAACCTGTTAATATGACGTTTTAAGCACAGTTTTAAATAGGCAATCCCACGCCTGCCTATTCTTTTTTGCTTAAGGTTGATAGTGAGCACCATTTAGAAACGCCACAAAATGTTCGAATGTGGCTTAACTATGTGATTTAATCAGATGGAGTGTTGATAAAATAGATCGAGACAGCGAGTATTTTGACTTATGATCTTTAGTCAACCAACTCTAGACACATAAGAGGCAAAAAAGATAAGTAGTTAAAGTTAGAAAAGATAATATATACCTGCACGTGCGACTTTATTGACTAACATCCGATTTGAGTATGACCTCAACGGTACGTTTAAATTTCTGCTCAATTGGGAAATGAGGTTTGACTAATCAGCATATTTATGTATCGCATACTGTACTACGTGCGCCTAGATCGAATATTTCTTGCTCCTACACAAAAGAAACATGCAACATTAGACTGAACAAAAAAAAATGTCAGACAATTCTTATGAAGGAAGACAATAATAATTCAAAAATATAACCTTTTTGTAAGGGCACTGTATGATTGGTGAAGCGCTGAAAATTATTTATTTTTTGTGTAAAATAAATCCACCAGTAGTAAGATAGAAAAGTAAAGATTAAAACCAAATAATCATTGGGTACAACTATAATGTAAATTACTCAGAAAAAACTTAACTGTATTCTTAGTGTAAAAATGTTTTTATTGTATGATTTCAACAAACTAATCTTAAAGTAGACTCAAAGAGCATTCGGATTCGGGACAACTATTTGTGGATGACATAAATTTTTCAAGGTGGCGCGGCGGATTATGGCGTAGTGGCGAGGTCACCACTTAAACTATTGCGCCATCAGTGCAGTCAAAATACCCGTCAGAAAAATGTATGTATAGTTTAGTATTTTCATATTATTTTTCAATTTTATATATTGCTCTGCCTGGCAACCCTTATCATTAAAGTTAAATTTAAAAGCTTAACTATAAATCTTTAATTATAATAATAATAACTCCACACATCTCACACACGGCCGTCTGATCCCAAACTAGGCAGAGCCTGTACTATGGTAACCAGACTGCTGATAAACATACTTATATATTTCTAAATACATACATATTATAGATAAATTACACCCAGACACAGAACAAATTATCGTGGTCATCACACAATTATTTGTCCTGGGTGGGAATCGAACCCACGACCTCTGGCTTAGCAGTTAGGGTCACTAACCACTAGACCAACAGGCCAGTCAATTGTAATCAAAAACTTCTTTTTTTAATTATATAATTGAAGCGACAACGACCGCATCTTGCTCCTACTTAATTTAATCCAATGTAAACTTGTATACAATTATGCGGGTTAAATGTTAAACAAATCAAAAATTTGTAAAATATTTTTTATGTGACATAGATCATGTTTTTGGTCCCAAATAAATTTCAAATAAGGTTTTTTAGTGGGTGAGCCATGCTTCGGCACGTATGGGCCTGCTCGACCGGCGTGATACCACGACCTCACAGAAAACCGGCAAGCAATGCTTGTGTTGTATTTCGCCGAATGACTGAGGTTCCTCTCACCCTCTTCCCTCCCTTTCCCTATTCCAACGTTAAAGGCTGGCAACGCACTTGTGACTCTCGAGGTACAGGTGCCCATGGGCGGCAGGTGTCGCGTCTGTTCGTTTGCCCCTATCCCATAAAAAATACTATTTCATATTTCTTTTACATTTTTTTAAATATATATAGTTCCATGCATCGCCTGATACTAAATGATGATATAGTACATTCAGCAAAATATCATTTACTTAATAAATATGCTCATGTAGCTACAAAGAGGGAGTAGTCAGTTACTGCATTGTCAAAGAATTATTCAAAAGTTGCACAAAGAGTTCAGCAGACTGCATTGTTAGCATATCCGGTGGCCGATAAGCCACTCAATTGCAACGGATGTTACAAATACTTGCTCAGGGCCAAAGTACTTCAAAATATTATCCAATTTCGGTGATGAGGTGACCTCCAGCCTCCGTCCAATGTAGCTCGTAGTTGTGTCTTAGGTTATTGATCTTGTGAAAATGAATCGGGCAGCAAAATCATATCAATTTTGCTGAGGATACACTTTTCTTGTAAAATAAAACAAAACGTGTTTTTTTAACCTTAAGAAAAACAAAGTTAGCAGTTAACATCTGCTTTCTAAATTCACTAACAAAGTTACTTATAAAAAACCTCCTACTAAGCGTGAGTTATAAGTAAAAAAATTTTTACTGATAGGCCGATATTCGGCTTTGGTGTATCCCACGTGATTATCCCATAGCCGAATTTCGTCCAAATGTTTGGCTTAAAATGATACTTAATCCAAGGTTCATCCAAAATGCAGTTTAATAATTACGTTTACGTGTTGTATGTAATAAAATATCAAAATTGTATGTGTTTATTGTATTCATTGTTATTCATGATATCGTAATAATATTTCATTTAGTTTCATATTGACTTCAAGTGCTCTTAATTTTATGAAGTACCTATGATTAAATTAATGAAACTACGAGTTATTAGTTAACTGGTAGTTTAATTAATTTAACCTACTTAGAACCGTAACGTTCTTGTTTACACTTTACAAGTCACTTTTGCTTCCTATGATTAAAAAAAAGTATTAGAGAATCGAAGTTTTTATTAATATATTAAAAAATGTATAACATATTTAAAGAAACGAACTGCACATTGCACAGGTATGGCCACAGAATAGAAAATGTATAGCATATTTAAAGAAACGAACTGCACATTGCACAGGTATGGCCACAGAATAGAAAATGTATAGCATATTTAAAGAAACGAACTGCTCATTGCACAGGTATGGCCTTATATCTTTCTGTTCTGTGGGTATGGCCAAATTCCTGAATTTCTCCCGTTTAACTAAGTGTTTGCCAAAGTTTAGCCTTTTTGTAATTAAATGAAATAACCAACTATGATTTTTGTTGCAGTACCTATGTTTTATGCCAAAAGACGATACCCATACATACATTGAGCAGTAGACAACTGTACCATTTTAACATACTTACATAAAAACCAAATGACCTTGCGTCTCAACAAATTTATTGAACCCACATTTGCTTCCTAGGCGTCCATTACACGCTCATGCAAGCATCACTCAATTCCAGAAGTCATGACTGATGGTTGCATGGTGGAAACATTAAAATATGCAGATTTTGGGCTATCAATGTCGTGCAACCGTCAGTCACTGTCTTATGCCGTGATCCTATAATCAAGAAACGATTCGTTTTGCTCACGGACAGTAAAATTTCATTGAATTTTCGTTTGAAAACGAATCGTTTCTTGATTATAGGAACGCGGCATTAGACGATATGTTTGCCGTCGGTCACAGTTTTGACTGTTCCAAAACTGACAGCAAAACCTACAGTGTAATGGACGCCTTACGCGATAGAGTATACAATCACGTCATACGTCCTCGAGGTCTTTCACCTCATAGCTAATACGGAACTGATGACACAATACCCGCGATTCTTCAGAATACATAACTATTTTTAGCTGGAATGATATTTTTTTCGATTGTTGTGACACGTTTTTAATTTATTTTAAATGTAATTGTTAATATTGTAAGAAGGCGTAGGGATTTAAAGAATTTGAAGAAGACTTCTTAATTTTGAAATTCAAGATTTGGCGTTTCGAGTGCTTAAAAGATGCTAAGCCAATATATACTTTCTATGCTTTCTATTCTGTTCTATTCTTATTAGCTTAAGCTATTTTGTTAAACCAATATTTCAGAATCGAAAGAACCTCCACACGGTGCTCCGTTTCAAGGGATTCCGGTTTATCCGAGGAAGATAATTTTAGCAAACCAACCAACTTTTGCCATTGGTCGGTGACAAAATACGGTTGATTTCGATGTGGAGCATGCAGGGGGGTCATTATAGCTTAGAAATTAAGCAACAATGTGGGACTTGCGAATGCTAAAGCGATTACCAGTTTATTCTGTAGAGAGTATGTGTGTAAATTCAAAAGATATGACAAAATTATTTCTCTACCAGTCTCTTTCCATAGCCGTTCGATGTTCATCGACTTCTGCAAAATATTTGGCGGTAACCAGGCGCCAATGATCCTACACCTATAGTCAAAGCGAGGTCAAGGCTGCGCCCACACACGGTAATTCACTAGACCGCGAAGTCTTGTTAGTTCGATCACCTCCTCAGTACTGGTACCTACCATCTAGTGTGACTATAACTTCCTATTCTGTAAAGGCAGTTGAATAGTTATTACGATTGAATGGAGTCTACCGCGCTCACTACTACAATTTGTCACTGACAAAATGGTCACTGACTTCAATTAACAAAGGTCAATATTAAAGAATAAAATAGAGTATGTTACGGTGCTAGTACTAAGTGGTTTTATTGAAGAGAATTAAAGTCATCAGCAATAGTTTGATGATGATTGATGCCATTTGGTTTTTTTTTTTATCAGTTACGGAAGGTACGGGTCCAACGATGACCACTATTTAATACAGGAAACATTCGCGGAATAGTTTCATCAAGTAAATGATTTATTCACTATCAGAACACATACTACTATTTACATTATTAAGGTTTTATATTCGTATATAATTGAAATAAAATCACCCCGGTGGCTTGGTAGTGGAGAGTAAGACTCGGGAAAGATATGGTAAAAGATAAAAGTCAGAGCTCGTGCATTGTAAAAGGTGTCTCCAATGTGTGTGTTCGTAGTTTAGGGGTTAGTATAGAAGCACCGCGGGTCAAACACCCAAGCTATCCTCGAGATTAAGAGAGATGTTCCCTTCGCGTTCCTTGGGGTGACCACTATGTCATTTAAGCTGTTTAGACTACGTAATTAACTGGTTTTTTCGCGTTACTGTAGATTATCTCAATCAATTCAGGTACTCTAAGTGGGAGAGCCAGGCTTCAGCACGTATGGGCCGGCTCGACTGGAGTGATACCACAGCCTCGCAGAAAGCAATGCTTTCATTGTGTTTCGCCGACTGAGTAAGGTTACCGGAGGTCCAAACCCAAGTCCCCTCCTTCCCCTACTCCAGCCATAAAGGCCAGAGTCACAAGTACGATGGCACTTGTGACTCTTGAGTTGCAAGTGTCCATGGGCGGTGATTGTCACTTACCATCAGGTGATCCATCTGCCCGTTTTCCCGCTATCACATAAAAAGAGCCAACCCTCGAGAACACTTGTTTTCTGGATGAGAGGTACCCTATGTCCTTTTCTGTTCCATTGACAACTTTGATGGCTTTGAATTGATAGGTTGAGCAGTCAGGGCATGAAGGGTAACAGACAACGTAAAAAACTAACAAATAAACTTACACTTAATGCGAATGTTAATTTATTAATTCTTTTGGTGTTGGATAGCCCATTAATCGAGGAAGGCTATGGGCTATATAAGATCACGATACGACCAATAGGAGCGAAGAATCAATGAAAAATGTTGCATAAACAGGGAAAATAGTGAGGGTCAGCTAGTTCAGATATAAAGTTTAAACTTTCCCTAACAGTCGAGCTAGGTAATAAAACGCTGAGCAGTTGGTATTTCCGTACATTGTTGTGTTCATATAAATCTATTAGGTATAGTTAAAAACATAATTTATAGCATACAAAAAATAATAAGTAAGCATTATACACAACATAGATACTACTGAGTCTGAGATAGAATTATTCAACAATTTCTGGCAACACAAATACTTTAAAAATTTCTGTTATACATTAAATAAAATTTATGATGAAAGATGGGAGTGGGAAGCCTCTCACTGGAGACCATGCTTCTGTCAATGGTCCAAAGTGAGAGTGCGTGGGAATCCGCTACCTCCTTTTGTGAAGAAGTGATATCCGCTAAAGAGGCGGCAGAAAGGGAACGGGATAGGGCTAGTACTCTCTCGTCCCGAAGGAGAGGCATCAGGCGCTGGAGAGCGTAGAATTATCTCCGGCCTCCATGAGCGCTGGCCTGGGGGTAACGGGTGAGTCTGCCCGTTACTCCAGCAGAAGTAGGCCTGAGACGGTGGCGCGCCGTGTTCCGCGAGCGCCTCTCTAAACCGGAATGAGGGCAAGGCCCTCCGCACGCAAGGGCGTGGCTGCCTTTTGTTTAAGAGGCGGCCAAGGTCTTCCGGGACCGGTCTCGGGACTTCCTTCCTAGGGCTTACCCGAGTCCCTTGCAATAGACTCACTTGTGACCGAACCTTGTAGTTTTAGTCAGTTCGATTCCTGCATACCACTTCACTGGCAGCCCCGGTGGGGAGACGACACGAGGGTGTTTCGGGGTCTTCCGCGCTGTTTCCATCCTGATTTGTAATCGACCACTTTCCTGGTCATTTGATCTTGAAAGAAAGAAAGAAAGAAATGAATACTAATAATCGTAATAAATTTTTTTTACTCCTATAAAAAGGTACAATAACACAGAATACATAATAGTACAGGTACAGAAGTCCCACTCCGCCAAATCATTTAAATAAATAACGACTCTTGTTTCGATACAATAAAGTCGCAATTCCGGTCACACAGCGCTAATTAACTACAGTTATTTTCACCTAGAAGTTGCCTCTCTTTTTATCGCGTAACTCTTTTCTGCTCTGACAACGGCGCAGCGTTAGGGTTCTCTTTTTTAAAGAATTAATTAATCTGAATATTTAATTACCAGTCAGTTACATGCCTACTACTCTATTTTTGTGAACAACCTAGGCTAGGTACTAGTAACTTGATAATCTAGATACGAACGGATGATGCTACGTAGCACGTGAGTGAGCATCGAACTGGCGTGCGATAAATCACACCTAGACCCAGAACAAATGATCGTGCTCATCACACAATTATTTCTTCTGGATGGGAATCGAACCCACGCGCTTAGCTCAGCCGTTAGGATCACTAACAGGCCCCTATGTTATTTTACATACCCCTGACAACGTGTAAGCGAAATTACATATTATCGGTTGAGTAGTTAAGGCGTGAAAGCATACCAAACCGACTTACATTGGAATTATAATATTAGTTAGGAGTAGTTTAAAATAACATATGTGGAAACTTTTAAATAGCCTTCACCACGGTATTAATATCTATTTTTACAAGCTTTTATTTAACTTGCAATGATGTATGTATGTCTGTTTGGGTCAAATCTTGAAACTGAAGTTTAAAGCAGTTAGCCTCAACCGATTATGCTGAAATATTTAGTTTGGATGCCAATAAATAAATAATACATACCGTCAACTGACCTCAAATTCTACAAACGTACTCAAAGTAATATGTAAAAACCATTATTAACACTATCGAGAAGTAGGTAACTTTTTTGAAAAACTAAAATGTTGACTAACTAACTTCAGGGTTTCGGTTTTCGTGACGGTGTTTGCGCGCATCGTAAAAATTATCTCCCCTTATCATTTTTCCATAACGGACGAAACGGATTTTTCCTTAACATTCCAGAAAACAAAAATCTACCATGTTTTACAAAAAAAAGTTTGTAATAAATTTCGTCTTTCAGAATATTTTTTTACTAATAATTTGTTTCCAAATAATGTAAAATAAAATATTATTTAGAATTAGTTTAATAACTTAACTAATTGTTATCGCTAAAAACCGTTTTGTTGAAATCGCGTTACAGTTTCTAGAACGCATTACGACATTCGATGTGATGATACCCGAACAGAACAGGTAATATGATATGACGACAATAAGCTCCAGGAATAATATGTACCTAAATTCTTTTATCGCTACTCAACGTCACACCAGGGCTGCCAGATTGTATAATTGGATACAAAATTCGTAAAATTCGGTTATCTTATGTATTCTCTTTTTATAGTAGATTGCATTGTATAATTGGATACAATGTTATCATTACTGATGTTATAGCGTAATAAGTACGTACACATACACATAGAGATACTTAAAACAAATCGTCTGTTCTAAACTGTTAAATCCTTATATGTTAAAGTGAAAACACCTTTTATGGAAGTCCCCAAAGAGTGACGTACTATAGTTGAACAACACTGATCTTGTATAATAAGTACCTGATTTGGTATAAGTTCTGAGACCCAGCGGTATAAAATAAGTTGTCCTTACTGGCAGCCCTGCGTCACACACATGGAATGTTTTCTCGGTATAAGGATGTTTGTCGAAATCATGGCAGTCTCCAATGTTCCAGCAACTAAGGTATCTACTCTAATATTATAAAGTTGAAGAGTTTGCTTGTTTGTTTGGTTAAACGCGCTAATCTCAGGAACTATTGGTTCGAATTAAAAAATGTTTATAGTGTTGGATAGCCCATTTATCGAGAAAGGCTATAGGCTATATAACATCACGCTACAACCAATAGGAGTGGAGCATCAGTAAAAAATTTTGCAAAAACGGGGCAAATTTACAAACGCGGACGAAGAACGAAAGCTAGTTTAAATATAAAATTACATGAGAATTCGCTAAGTGCAGAACCTGTCCTACAAAAAGTATATGTGTAGGAGGCACGATGAAGTTGAAACAAACAGCAATTGTTTAAACGCACCAATATCAGTAATTGTTTGGATATTACATTTAATTGCTCGTTTCACAGGATAGGCTGGATTTAGACAAAATTAATCTCGCTGAGTCAGAAATATCTGTCTTAAACTTGTCTCGTGCAGACTAGACTTTATTGTTAAACGGCGTCCACACGGGACGATTTCATTCACAATTTGACTAGATTTTCTAGACTGGATTTTGAACGGCACGTTAGACATTTGTCGGGCGTGTCATCGTCCCGGAGAAACCCTTAGGCATATAATTTCTGGTTGTTCTCGTCTTGCCAACGGCGAGTAATTGCATAGACATAACCAAGTGGCCAGGATAGTCCATCAGCAACTTGCTCTTAAATGTAACCTTGTGGCTGTCGAGTTACCATACTACAGGTATGTGCCCGACCCAGTGTTCGAAAATGGTCGTGCAACATTTTACTGGGATCGATCTATCATCCATCACTGACAGGACTATTGTTACCAATAAGCCTGATACAGTGGTGATAGAACGATTAGAGCGCCAAGCAATGATTATTGACATCACCATTCCTCATGACGACAATCTCTTAAAGGCCGAAAAAGATAAAGAAATAAAATATTTATTAGACTTAGTCCACGAGGTTGTTGACATGTGGGATGTGGATTCAGCAATCATTGTGCCGATAGTCATTTCGGCTCATGGGTTAATTGCCAAGAGCCTTGACCAACACCTTCAGAGACTCACATTGGGCAGCTGGATTAAGAGCCTGATGCAGAAGGCAGTCCTCCTCCATAGTGAGGTTTCTGTCTCTGGAGCCCTAACCACCGGTAGCTTGGTCCCTGTACCCGATACCAGTGGGACGCTATAAATAAAGAAATTAATAAATTAATATTAAATAAGTAAATAGAATAACAATAATAACTCCACACATCTCACACACGGCCGTCTGATCCCAAACTAGGCAGAGCCTGTACTATGGTAACCAGACTGCTGATAAACATATTTATATATTTCTAAATACATACATATTATAGATAAATTACAACCAGACACAGAACAAATGATCGTGCTCATCACACAATTATTTGTCCTGAGTGGGAAACGAACCCTCTGGCTCAGCAGGTCATTTTGCAGACAAATTCTAAGTCTTCCAATACTTAAACTCTTTTTTAAAATAATTAAATCCATCAAACCCCTCTCAAGCGATTCGCTAACAAACGAAGAACTTATAATTTATATGGACATTTGTATATATATCTACCTAAGCAGACTTCCTTTTTAGGTTATACCCGGTAACGGGTTACCGTGTGGTTTTAGTCGGTTCGATTCCGACATACCACTTCACCACTCCAGATGTTATGACAGGTGGAAGTTTCCACGCGATAAAAAAGACCCAAGCGGCTTAAAATTAGTATCAAAATAGATATAATATATAAGATAAAGTAAGCTGATAAGAATATTTAATAATTTTGTAAATAAGTCCTTCATTATAAAACATCTGTCCCTACCAAAAATAAACGTTATCCAAGGCCAGATGTACAAATTGTTATCGGTGCATAAAAGAATATTGGTTTGATTGAGATTAAATAGATTAAAGCTAACGTATCGCCATTTATAAAGATGTTGATAAGGCTGACATTGTTAAACAACGAGTCCCAAAACCGTGTGGCCATATTTTTACAATCGTTACGTATAGCCGAAACGTAGTTCAGTTAGCTTTAAAAATAAATTATAATTTAAAAACTAAGAAGTGAACAAGAGATCCACTATTTGCCTTCTGGCTCCATCATCAGATCAGCTTCAAGATGCCAAATTATAGAATTGATATCCAATCTACATATATCAAGGATGCACAAAAATGTCTGTGGAATCAATATGTTGTATCGTAACTATATAGAATGCGCTTGTATCGATACACGTACGTTAATGCGATATTTTTGTGGGAGTAGGATATATCGAAACGTATCGCACGCCCAAAAGATCGTATTAAATATCAAAACATCATACGATGTTAACTACTGAAATGATCATCATGAAATTTCGCTTACACGTTGTCTGGGGTAGGTACAGTAAGATCAAGACAAGATTTTTATCTTGAAAAAAAAGTACTGTTCCTCTGAATTCCTCCATTGATCCACAAAATGTAGGTACAGTGAAGCGAGCAAAGCCGCGGGAAGAGCTAGTAAGTTATATTAACAATAAATACTACACAATACTAACATGAATCGTTTACTTTTAGTATGATTTACAGTATTATAGAAATATTTTCACAGAACACTGAAGGAGTTTCACCTGTACCCTACGTAAAGCTTACATCATGTTTATTTTTAATTATCACTACATATCACTACATATTATAAAGCAAAGTTCCCCACTGCGTCTGTCTGTCTGTCTGTTCATGATAAACCGAAAAACTACTGAAAGGATTTTCATGCGGTTGTCACTAATAGAATGCGGAAAGTTTAGATGTGTAAGTTGTTAAAATTTTGTGTAAATTGATTGAAATATGTTGACGATTGTTGAAGATGCCTCTGCTACCCGTGCGAAGCCGCGGCGGGTTTGCTAGTAATAATAATAAAATACAAATTCGTGTTATCTGCTAATAGATTGATAGCAAGAGCCTTGATCAATACTTTAAGAAGCTCGCGTTAGACAGCTGGATCACGAGACTGATGCAGAAGGCAGTTCAAAATGACCCGGGCCCGTATACTGAGGAGGTTCCTGTCTTTGGAGACCTAACCACCTGTGTGTTAGGACCTGTACCCCATGTTGTTGGTGTACTATTTTGAAATTTATAATATATTTTGTTAATTGAAATTTAAAAATATTTGGACTTATCCCACGAGATTGTCAACATGTGGGATGTGGATTCAGCAATCATTGTGCCGATAGTCATTTCGGCCCATGGGTTAATTGCTAAGAGCCTCGACCAACACCTTCAGAGGCTCATGTTAGGCAGCTGGATTAAGAGCCTGATGCAGAAGACAGTCCTCCTCGATACGGCACGCATAGTGAGGCGGTTTCTATCTCTGGAACCCTAACCACCGGTAGCTTGGTCCCTGTACCCGATAATGGTGGGACACTATTTTTTATATTTTTAAATATATTTGTATTTTTTTATAGTGAATTTATTTAAAAATGTAATTTATATGTATATTGAATAAACAAAGAAAATAATAATAATTATCACCATTATGTTTTTATTTTTAACTAACTTCAATATGAATTTTCATCTCAATTAGGCTCTTGTATAATGCTATGCCTTTTTATTGGTGGTGGTTGGTTTATTTTACCCGGATCCCATAAAAACACCAGCCCTTGCAATGAGAAAATGGATGATTAAATGTAGAACTTAGCATTATCTGGGTGCATTAAAGTCGGCGAACTAAAACACTGAATTATTTCTTTCTTTCTTTAGCGGGCGTGTGAAATGCCAAGTTCATGTAGAACTACATAGCACCTCCAGAGCCGCAGTGAACAGCAATCTTAGGAAAACAATAAATTCTCATACCTGTTTTTATTGAAAACCCTATGTCACCGTGATTATTTTTCTGTAAAGTCATCTCCTGACGTCAATTTATTATGGTTTTGCGGTAATGGTCTCTAAATAAGTCCTTTTATAAATAAGGTACATGTTGCTAGTGTTGTGAGTCCTAATAGGTGGGAACTACATTATAATTAAGTGTCTCTGACTGTACACTGAATATTTTTTTCTTTATTTCTTCTTCTTTCTTTCTTCTATCTATTTTCCGTAAAATCTGATAACTCCTGATAGTTCCTACTAACATAACAAAATTTAAATAAGCACAAAGCTTAATTTATCTTTAATGGCGTAGCAAAAAGACTCAGTATGATGAGGTCATTAAATATTTTTTTCAGGTGCCCATTAACCGGTCTCGATATCAAATTTAAAGTGTCTGATCCATCTATCATCAATCATTTAATTTCATCATGAACTGGATTAGTGGATTGGAAATTAGAGTTCGTTATTTTTTCTCAAGATGTGTAAGGGATACAAGAAGATGTAATGCATGTAATAAAAACATTAAGTCCGTTAATAATTATTAATTATGCAGTATTTTTTCATACAATACATTGATTAATACAATATAATTAATACATTTAGCATAATGTAAAGATGTACAATATGCTGACCTGAATGATTACCTTCCTGATTACCTTCGACTAACTAGTAGTCAAAAGTATCACCATGTCAGAAATTAGTAAAAAGAATATTATAAGTTCATATGAGAATATAAAATGTAAATAGTATAAATATATATATATTTAATAACTCACTCAGTTTTGATACAAATATCACTTTTAGGTCATGGGAATTCCTCAGAATGTAATACAATGAGGAAAATAGGAAACAGCCTTTTTTAATAACCTTTAATTCACTGATTCATCACTTTGAATTCTAATACCAACACTGAATTATTTATCTGTAGCAAAAATGACGTGAAAATTCAAACTCCACACAAAAACTGACGGTGTGATTAATTTCCTACAAAAGAAAAATTAGTCTACTTATTTCAATATAAATAATAAATCATCATCATACGGTCCAAGTTACTAATCATACTGTACGTAAAGTAATTAAAACGAATAGTTAATATTTCGTCGTAAAATATATTACTAATTAATCAATAACAGTCACAAAGCTAAAAATGAGTCGTCATATTATAACAATTTAAAAATTACCTTGTATTGATATGAATATATAAATCTCCACAGGAGTATTCCACACAACCATTCTATTGTACAATGTATATTTAAATATGTAATAAGTACCTACGTATCGAATGGCCATTATCTGTCTGCCGATACTCGAAAGGTTAAGGTACATATATAAATGTAAATAAAACATGAAACAAACTGTTTCAGGCTGCACATTCTCGTTTCAAAATATTTTTTAAGTAAGTTCCTCCATAATTTAAACGAGGGTTTCTTCCTCTTTTGTCATAAAATAATGTTTCGTATGACTTATAAATCTGTGATATTAATTACATTGGGTTGCATCCTACTAATATTATAAACGTAAAAGTTTGTGAGGATGTATGGATGTATGGATGTTTGTTGCTTTTTCACGCAAAAACTACTGCATCGATTGCGATGAAACTTGGTAGGCAGACAGCTGGACACTGGACCACTGGACGCATTGGGACTTACGCCGGAAACCGCGGGGCGCAGCTAGTTAATAACGTAACGTAGCGATATCATTTTCCTTCCATTACCTTCCTTTCTTGCTTAACTTTCCTTCACAATATACTCCCAATTTTCAAATTCTAAAATTTCCCGTTTGACAGCAATAGATTTGCCCTTTATTATGTGAGTGGGACCAAATTAAAGTTGGCAAAAAAGGGGTAGGCAGAGGCGCTGCCTGCCCCTTTGAGGATATAGTCGTGAGTGTATTTATGCTGCAGTCCCGAAATTTTAATTATGTTTTTTATCCAAAGCCAAGTATAGTAATAAGCTTTTGTCAACTTATTTTTTTAGAATCAAATTATTTAATTATTATAATTCAATGAATAAATAATTTCGAAATTTTATTTGATGATAAAAGTAATATGATTTTATGAAAAATAGTTTCGCGCCCCTGGGTGACGAACGTTTGTGTTGTTTTCCTCTATTTAAGTACCTAAGCCATTCCAGTATACTATATAAAGGCGCCGACGTTCACATAGTTCATCAATACCGTGACTAACGTACACATACTTGTAATACCGTTTGAAAATGAGTTTCGAAAATAAAGTTGTAATGGTGACCGGCGCCGGGTCGGGTATAGGGGCCGCCACAGCTATAATATTTGCTAAAGAAGGAGCCAATGTGGTCATACTTGATTATAATGAAGAAACTGCCAAACAAACTGGCGAAATGTGCAAAGAATTTGGAAATAAGGTGCTAGTGCTTAAAACTGATGTTTCTAAAGATGACGATGCGAAGCACGCAATTGATAAGACGATCGCGGAATTCGGACAACTCGATGTTTTGGTCAATAACGCAGGCATCGGCAGACCAGAAACCTTGTTTACTCTTATGGATACTTGTGATATAATATTGAACGTCAATCTTCGTTCAGTGATCCTCATGACTAGTTTAGCTATTCCTCATTTAATCAAAACGAAAGGTTCCATCGTCAATGTATCGAGTATATTTAGTACATTAACAAGGCGAGGACTCGACTATTATAACTACGCTATAGCTAAAGCTGGAGTGAACTGTTTTACTCGTCTTACTGCTAAAGACCTTGCACCTTATGGAGTTAGAGTGAATGCTGTTAGGCCGGGGCCTGTGTACACAAACATTTTAACAAATTCAGGCACAGATAGATCTTTCGATGAGTTTACAAACACTACTGCTCTGAGGAGATGTTCGGATCCGGAGGAGATTGGAGACCTGATTGCTTATTTGGCTAGTAATACGGCGAAGAGTGTCACGGGTAGTATAGTCGACATTGATGCCGGTATGAGCCTTGTATAGAGTTTTATTGTTTTTTATGTACTCAGTACCTAACACTTGTGTCTTTTACAATGTTTAACGTGTTTTGAGAGCACAAAAGTTGGTAAATTGTTAGCATTTCTTTTTTATTGATGTCAACTTTAATAAGTTTTGTACATCGTGTTAAGATCGACTTATATTAAGATAATAATGTACTTTAAGAGAGTTTATGAGAATAAAAAAACGAAGTAAATAATAAATTGGATGTTTTATTAATCTAATATTTTCTTATGAATATCCTGATTCAGTGAATCCAAAATACAATGTCGTAAGTGTGCATATATATATTGTGATTTAAGATTAATTGATTGAGTACGGAATGAACGGAATGATGACATGAAAATGATGTTGTTTGAAAGAAGATGTAGTGATAAAAAATTTAAAAGGAATACTGCCATGGTTTCCAATGTCAAAAGGATGAATAAAGAATGAATGACTAGATAAATTTATCAGGCCTCTGTGATTAGGCGAGTCGGTGCGGGGAGCCCCGAAAGATGTAAACACACTGTCCAGATCACCAGTAAACTGAAAAAGTGCTAAGTAGAAAGCACCAGTGTGATGAATGTGGAAGAAGCCCAAGCTGTATATCAGCATCGTGGAAAATGGCGCTCTATCGTCTCTGTCTACGAATTTATACGAATTTTTCGATAGTATTGTTATTAATTAATATATATAGATAGATCAAGGCACAGCCTTTAGGATTCTTATATGATGTAGGCATCCGATAAGCCAAGAGTTCTCTTTTGTAAGTTCATAGCCTAAGTGGAAAAATAGGCCATGAAACGTCGTCATTTTTGAAGTTAACAAGTTAACCGCCATGGTGAAAATCAGAAAAAATTAAAAAATGTACTTAGTGTTATTTCACTTTAAATAATTAATATATGTCATAAATAGATTTATTTCATATTTATTTACTTTTATTACATTTTATACAGCTTATTAACACTTGTCAGACATATAGCCCGGCTGGTCACTCTGTTGGACAAGCACCACAAGGAAAGGAAAAGTAGTTTAAAGCATTTGTTGTCTTTGTTTTCTATTCATTTAGTTGTCAATCGATTTAAAAATGTTGTTTATAAAAAAAATATTGTCAAAAACACCGTACGTTGCAGCTTCAGTCTCACTCTTATTTCTTTAGTGTGTACTAGTAGTAAGTAGTAACAAGTAGAAGTCTTGATTGATTGGTTGTACCTACACTCTAAGATGCCTGATGTCGGCCACCACGCGGGCGAAGTTAATATCACTCACAATACTACATATATGTGTATACAAATACATACACACTAATACATTTTTAATTAACTTCTACTTTCTTAAATCCGACTCTTCCCCTTATATGTAGTTAACAAACATACCTTGTTGATGTTTTAGACAGAACTAAAGATATACGACTGTTTTTGAGAGGAAGCGCAAATGTTATGTTTTTAAACAACTAAGATGGCAAATAATTACTCGTTTCGAAAAATGTAAAGCGATGCTCAAGCATGTTCACTTGCCTGTTGCCACGATGATTTTGATGAGCCTTTAGATTGACTGGCTCAATCTAAAGGCTCAAATTATTTGGTGTAACTTGTGGGCCAACTAATCTCAAGCTAGGCAGAGCCTGTACTATGGTAACCAGACTGCTGATAAACGTACTAGTGTAAATACAAACATGTTATAGATAAATTACACCCAGACATAGAACAATTAATGGTGATTTGTCCTGGGTTCTCGCAGTCTGGGTCATGTCTAGAGATAGGTTAATAGAGATATTTGTCTTTTGGTATTTTAACTAATATTTACGTATTAGTGATATCTACCTCAGTTCTAATTAATATTTTGTATAGCGTATGGTATAAATTATTAGTATTCAATGACCTTCAGTTAGATATAGGTACATGATAATTGATAATACTAGATTTTCATGCTAATGAAGAATTCAGTGGTATGAAATTTTTATCAATTTTATTTTTAAGCAGGAATAAAAAAATATTAACAGTGAAATAATATTTTTATTGATGTGTAAGAACATTAGCTTCTACACTTCAACTTCTGGTGATAGTCGAGTACGCTGGTCGGGAATCAGCTCGCGACATCTATAAAATTCCCTCTAACATAGAAATGCAATCGCTAATTTGATCATAAAAAACGGAACGACGGTAGTGATAAGTTATCTACCTAAAACCGAAGATTACTGAAACTAATACCACTACAATCTGATATCAGAATTCCATTATGTGATTCATGTTGAATAGACGGTATTCACATATTGATGAATATGCAGTATTAGCATTTTAGAATTCACCGTATTACTGATACGTGAATACGTTCAATATTACTAATATTTAAATGAATACGAATATATTGGTTTCATCATTAGTCACGTCAAATAATCCTATTTAAATCATCATCCTCTTCGCCTTCTAAGCCAACTAAGTTGGGGTCGGCTTTCAGTCTAACTACGAAACTGCCGAACTACGATATTTTACGTGAAGCGACTGCCATCAGACCTCCACAACCCAAGTACTAGGCCATATCGAAGTTCTGTAGTTAGACCAGCTTGTTGGACTTTTTAGGGCTCCAACTACCCCGTAACAAATGCCACAGATGCAGATGATAATCCTATTAAATGCGGTCCTAAAAAGGGTGAAGGAACTCCTGTGATGGTTATGGTTTAAGCAAAAAGAAATCTTGTATCTTGCCTTGCCAGAATTTTTCTCTTCTCTCCGCTCTGAGAGTTTCATATTGATAAACATAGACTAAATTAAAAGTCTCAAAAATTAGAGTTCATCGTTATCAAAAAAGAAATTGTGTTAACGATTTTCGATGGGCAGTTTTCTAGTATAATTAATTAATTACTTCATTTGAAAACTTTATCATGTTTAGAATTTAAGAAGTATGTAGGTACTTACGACATTTTATTTTTGCATTCTCTGACATTAAATTCATTACATTCACATACTAGTAGTAAGTGACCCCGACTGCTGTGTAAATAATTGTGTGATGAGCATAACGATAATTTTTTATGTATCTGGGTGTAATTTATCTATAATATGTATGTATTTAGAAACGTATAAGTATGTTTATCGTGTGTTGTTCATATGTGTATGTAATTAATCTAATTATTCTATAATGCTTGTATTTAATCATTTATTTTATCTATTTTCTCTCAAATTTGCAATGCTTGGAAAAAGCTACTAAGTTGAGACAAATTGTTATTATAAGACCATTTATGTGCACTGGGTTGGCAAATAAAGATTAATTTGATTGATTTGGTTTATCAGCAGTCTGGTTCCCATAGTACAGGCTCTGCCTAGTTTGGAATGAGACGGTCGTGTGTGAGATGTGTCAAGTTACAAACATATTAAGATAAATTCATTCACATTCGAGGGGCTTATCACTTTTCACGGCTAGGAAAACTTTTTAACTCATTTTCAATAGCATGTCATCCACAAATTTAGGTAATAAAACATCAAATATAAATTAATTCTTTCGTTTCGTTTTTTAATTATTTTGTAAACTTCCTTAAAGTACATTACAATCTTAGTATAAGTCGATTTTAACGCGATGTACAAAACACTATAACTACACTTAAAACAATAATATGCTATACAAGACTCATACCGGCATCAATATCAACTATACTACCTGTGACACTCTTTGCCTTATCACTAGCCAAATAAACAATCAGGTCACCAATCTCTTCAGGATCCGAACATCTCTTCAGAGCAGTGGTGTTTGTAAAGTCATCGAAAGTTCCATCTACCCCTGAATTTTTTAAAATGCTTGTGTACACAGGCCCCGGCCTGACAGCATTCACTCTAACTCCATAAGGTGCAAGATCCTTAGCAGTGAGACGTGTAAAACAATTCACTGCGGATTTGGATACAGCATAGGTATAAAACTTGAAATCTCGCCTTGTTAATGTACTAAATATACTTGACACGTTAATGATGGAGCCTTTCGTTTTGATTAAATGAGGAATAGCTAAACTAGTCATGAGAATCACTGAACGAAGATTGACGTTCAATATTTTATCACAAGTATCCATAAGAGTAAACAAGGTTTCTGGTGTGCCGATACCTGCGTTATTGACCAAAACATCGAGTTGTCCAAATTCCGCGATCGTCTTTTCAAACGCGTTCTTCGCTTCGTCGTCTTGAGAAACATCAGTTTTAAGCACTAGCACCTTCTTTCCGAATTCCTTGCATTTTTCGCCAGTTTGTTTGGCAGTTTCTTCATTATAATCAAGTATGACCACATTGGCCCCCTCTTTAGCAAACACTATAGCTGTTGCAGCCCCTATACCCGACCCAGCGCCGGTCACCATTACAACTTTATTTTCGAAACTCATTTTCAAACGGTATTACAAGTATGTGTACGTTACTCACGGTACTGACAAGCCATCAAAACGATCGCGCGATTATATAGTATTTAGGCAGGCAGATAAAGGTCATTCTGTAGATACTCATGGTTTAGTACATTGTAGGTACAATAGAATTGTTTTGTGGAATACTGTGAATGTTTGAATTTATTGTATGACAACCGATTTTAGGTTAGTGACTGTTAATGTTCATTGTAGTATATTAATAAATATTAAGTAAATTAATTGATTATTATTAGTTGAGAGTTTAAGAACATGCTTCTTCTTTTTTGCACTTTTTACCTGTTTGTTTGGTAGTTTCTTCATTATAATCGAATATGACTACATTGGGCCCCTCTTTAGCAAATGTTATATCTGTGGTAACTCCTATGCCCAACTTATGCACTTTATGTAGTTATTATGCAAGTGAAGATCGTTTAAATCATTATTTTTTACTTAGTGACTCTAGTGATGTGAAAGACTCCAAGTCGAGCCAATATCTTCTCCTCTAGTACACGTAAAAGCTGTTGATATACTGAACTACTATTATTTGTAAATATTGTCATACATAATTTGCTAACTTTGTTTTTAAATTTAACCATAGCTGCATAGGCTAGCCAATATCGTATCATGTTATCGTAACTGAGATACTTAAAAAATGATAATGTTTAACACAAAATTAATAAATTTTTTATAGTGCAATAGGAATAGAGAATAAATCTTTTCGCTCTGAATTGAATTGGCTACCATTTCGTCAGCGCTGTCATCTGCGCGCCCTAACTACCCTGTATTCAATTCTTAATTTAGCCACTTCTCCTTCACATCTTACCTCCATCTTCCAGTACCCTTGCTCTAATAATAACAGCAATCTCTTCAGATAATCTTTTCCTATTATGTTTCAGTCATTTTTCGGCATGTCAATTCTTCATTCATTATTCAGTCTGTCCTACTCTGGAACGCTCGATCCAGGAAATTGGCCTACGACCTAGCCGCCAATCATCAAAAGCAAAGTTTCAAGCTCTCCTCCTGAAAATTGACAGAGTTATCAGAACAGTAGAAGCATATATGAATCTAAAATATTTATAATTATGTATTTATTGATGTATGCATGCATATGTATAGATAGATCTATATATGTATAAAAAAACTTCGTGTCACGTTGCTTTTCACGATGAACTCCTAAACTAATGAACCGATTTTAATGAAATTTTACACACTGTGTGCAGTTTGGGCCAGGATAGAGATAGGATAGTTTTATCTCAATTTATAGTCACAATAGTTTTTTGTTTATTGCAAATTACTTAGTCACAGCAATGCGTGGCAGCACTGGATAGCTAGTATATATTTATATATATGTATCTAATTATTCATTTTCAATTTTATTTTTCTCTTAATACACTGAATCGTATACTTTTTAATGCACCTTGGTCATTCATTTCTACATGACCCTAAGGTACACTCGTGGAATATGCCTTTACCATTTGTCCGCCTTTGTACATATTGTGCATAAAGTATTAAATTAATAAATAATATAAATATAACGTGCAAAAACCTAAATCTCTTGTCCTTGAAAATGCTCGTTTGAACAGTATAATTTACTATGAACGTAGGTGAATTTTTTTTTATCAAGATTGTTTGTTATAGAATTAGTTTTTTTAAATCGGTTTTTCAGATATCGCCTTGGATCTACAGCGATTGGTGTTGTCGATGATTAATCAGTTCCGCTTAAAGATAACACACCTTAGTAACTAGGTATTACAAGAGATATGTACAAAGTTCAAAGGTAAGTATTGCACAATATTAATTATCTATGCCAAAAAGCTTGTAAAAAAATATACTGAACAGAAAATAATAGAAAATAAAATAGGGAAATGAAAGGTAAATCAAATAAATAAGTATTATAACTAAAACGTCGAGTTGCCCGAATTGCGCGATCGTCTTTTCAAACGCGTTCTTTGATCTGTCATTTTTAGAATCATCAGTTTTAAACACTAGAGCCTACTTTCGAAATTTCTTGCATTTTTCACCAGATTGTTTGTAATATGATTCATTCAGTTTTCATTAAAATATGCATTTTTAGGTAACGCGTGGGAATCCCTCAGGACGTAAGACAACAAGGAAACATAATAAAAATAAAATGACAGCCTTTAATTTATCATTTATTCACAAATTCATAACTTTGGCGTTATATTCCCAAAATACTTCAAAAGTCAGGTGCAAATTTATATTAAACACAAAAAAATGACGAAATGATTAAATGGCTACAAGAAAAAAACTAGTCCACTGATTTAAATTAAAATATTAATATCGTACGGCCCAAATGACTAATTATACTGTAAACTAATCATAAATAATACTTTATATTTCGTTGTTAAACATATGACCCACTAATAAATAATAACAGTCACTAAGTTAAAAATGGGTCGTCATTCAACAAATTTAAACATTACCATGACATATATCCCCACAGAAGTAGGTATTTCATAAAACGATTAATATACTTAATTCACACAAGTATGAAACCTTTATCTGCCTGCCCCGGGGCTATATAGACGCGCGGACGTTCTGATGGTTCGTCAGTACTGTTGTACACATACGAGCATTACCATTTGAAAATAAGTTACGAAAATAAAGTAGCGATGGTGAACGGCGCTGGGTCGGGCATAGGAGCTACCACAGCTATAGTATTTGCAAAAGATCAAAAATGGTTACGACGAAAACTCTAAAAACACACGTCGGACTGTCAATCGACACATGGCGGTATTTCGCCGGGTGGTGTAGAAAAGTAGGTTCTAGTGTTTAAAACTGATGATTTTAACGACGACGGATCGAAGAACGCGTTTAAAAAGACGATCGCGGAGTTCGGATAACTCGACGCTTTGATCAATAACGCAGACATCGGCAGACCAGAAACCGTGTTTACTTTTATAGAGACTTCTGATATAGTATTGAATGTCAACCTTCGTTCAGTGCTCCTCATGACTACTTTAGCTATTCCCCATCTAATCAAGTTTATATAATAACATACAATATAGGCCCTGTGATCATTAATGTATTCAAAGAAAAAGCGGTTTTCTAATTTGTTTTGATTTGATAGAAAGATATTTTTTATTGCAACAGATTTAGAGCAAGTGTATGTTTACCTTAAGTTTTAGTAAACCCACCTGAACCTTTTAAGTGTAGGCAAGCCAGGCAGATAAAGGTCATTTGATACATACCTACCCACTCATAGTTTAATATATACTGTACATTACAATCGTTTTGTGGAATAGGTATCTACTCCTGTGGGGATAAATGTCATAACATGGCAATTGTCTAACGTATTAATAACGTTGAAATTTTAGGACCTATGTCGACCAATTTCTTTAGTAAGACTACTTGAGATTTTTAGCTAGGTAATCTCTTATAAAGAAGTTATTAATCCTGAGAAAAATCTGTTTCAATAGTGTCCATCTAGTCCATTTTTATTAATATGCACAAAAAATAGAAAAATAATGGTTAAAAAACATTTTTAAAGACAAGCTTTAATCAAATGATTTTTTTTTTCATTTTTATTTATTTATTGTTATCTAAGTTAAACATGTATGCAAAATTTCAGCTTAATTGGTTGAGGATAACTGCTTCAAAATTCAGTTGCAAGATGTGACCCAAACAAACATACATACAAACATTGCAAGTTAAATAAAAGCTTGTAATAAAATAACATTATATGACATATCGGTTTTACAGTTCCTTCAACTGCTCAAGTAGGGCTGCCATCCGTCCAGGTTTCCCCACCTTTTCAGACAAGGAAAGTGTCATTAGTCAGTTTCATGTTCAAACATGAAACTGACTAATGACACTTATATCGTTCATTCCCAGCTGTTTGTATGATATCGCATCTCGTATGCCGGCATTCCGTGCTGCTCTTACTCAACATTGACATCGTATTGCACAACGACTTTAATCGAAGACGTACATTTTACTCAATGAAGTGTGCCTGTTTATTCACATGGCACGCGACTATTTCGAACAGGTCCAGACATGATCGCGTGTAGCGTGTAGTTCATAACCTTCACTTTGTCACTACGCGTCTCTATTATTTTCATCATCAACACGCGTCTCTCGCCCACGTCGTTATAAGAAGGAATTCTGTAATTCTCGGCTATAGGTATCGTTATTTATTGGTAGACTCCTTTTTTTGGGGAATTGGGGAATTTTAACAGAAAATATTAATTTTACATTTAAATACGTAAATATTTGTAGTAGAGGTAGGCTTGCGATCACTTAAATTACCGACGCTGGACAAATAATTGTAATACAACGGCTAATAATTGTAATTTTCCCCTGACACAGAGGTTTTCAAAAGGTGTCCGGGTAAAACCCACACACCTTTTGTCGTCCGTCGCCCTCTAAACTAGGACAAATCCGGGGAAACCCTAGAGAGAACTTGGTACGCGGATCGGTTACTAAGTTGTTTTTATTTAAAATTTTGGTGTCCATCGAAATCAATAGTCTAGTCACCGAAATCAAATACTAAATACCTATTTTTAAATAAATTGGTTGCCATATAAAAATGTTTGTATTAGAAAAACCCTAGTCCTAAATAATTTTAGGTTAGTTTTTTTTAAGTACCCATTTTATTTATTCCTTCAACAAAAATTGGGTAGGTACATAGTTTTCTCGTGATTGTGACCTTCTATTACATGAAATACACTTGTATCAGAAGGACAGGCTCTTCCATAACAGTAACATCACAGTACCCGATAACTTCCTTTGACGCTTGTAATAGTACCTGTCTAAGTAAAAGTTATTTTAAGAATAAAGTAATGTGTGTTTGTGTGTGTGTGTGTGTGTGTGTGTGTGTGTGTTTGTGTGTGTGTGTGTGTGTGTGTGTGTGTGTGTGTGTTTGTGTGTGCATTTAGGTCGTGCGTGAAATAGCCCTACGGCTCAAATCTTACAGTTACTATTAATTTACTTAAATAATTTAAAATAATCGTTTTCTCATAATTTAATGTTGTTAACCAACAGGTTACTCTTTTTTTAATATCATATGTTGTTAACTTGTCAATGCCTAACTTTATATTTATTAAATTATTCAAATAAGTTGCTTGCTTTTTAACCTTTAACCTTTTGCCTTTTACCGTAATTCGCATCTTTAGAATTGTATTGAAAACATACAGCTTTCTCACAGTCAATAAATTCCAAACATCACCATCTTCCGCGCCTTTTCCCAACTAAGTTGGGGTCGGCTTTCAGTCTAACTACGATACGGCTGAACTTTGAAATTTTACGTGAAACGACTGTTATCATACCTCCACGAACCAAGTACTAGGCGATATCGAAGTTCTGTAGTTAGACCAGGTTGTCGGACTTTTTAGGGCTCCAACTACCCGTAACGAATTAAGTAAGTATAACGAATAGTCAATAAATTACAATCTAGGTACAGTTTATTAGTGGGGGCTTAAAATAAGCTATCTTTATAAGGGCCCGCTGAGACCTTTCTATTTTTGAAAATGCAGTAGGTTAATAGATTCAAGCCTTATAAATTGATTTAAGTACAGGTTTGGAAGCTACATAACGTAGTTTTAGGAATACCTAAATCAATTTTCTTGTCCTACTTAAGATTGTCTCTAAATGTTTATAACAACATAAATGTAGATCCATATGGATATCAAGGTATTTGATAGAAAAAGTTTCTTCAATTTTGGGTCAGGAACAAGCACCATCTAAGCAGTCATTGCAATTGTATTCATAAACATTAATTTTAAAATCTAGTTTTGGTTGAGTTGATTTATTTAAGGAAAATAATAAATATTTGTGGCAATTTAAGGTAAGGGAAGTATGTTGTCCTTTAACAATGTTTTACCTGGGTCTTTTTTGTGTTTCTGTCAACACGAATAGACTGTCTTTCCTGTAAAGACTATCGCAGTATCGTCAGCATATGAGAATACTTTTTCCTTGACTAGCTACATGTTAAGAAATCCATTAATACATATTAAGAGAGCGTAAAAAAATCTACTTTAAACTAAAAAACACGAAAATAATGGTATTACAGTTTTCAATCGATAAATCTTATTACAGTAGTAGTATTTTTATATCAACTCTCAAAATGTTTGAGAGGTCTTTATTCATTACTGTTGGCATAATATATTATTTTCCCATTCAATGTTTTCACAATAACATGCGATCACAACACGTCTGAACTGCTAAACATTGAGACAATATTTATTTGTCTACCATGTATGAAGCAAATAACTGTGGTGACTGGTCAGCTCAAAACTGAAACAGTTCTATCATATAAATACCACCCTGGACGCCTACATGGCACTTGCACAATTTGAGTTTATGTAGACTTGGATCTTTATGTCTATTCCGGGGTTTCTTCTCGAGGCTAGTCATGGGAAATGCCGACACCATCTAGCAATCGATAAAAAATACTAAAAGAATAACAGACCAAGACAGACGTTATTCCCACAAAATTTAAATGAATTTATTTGTGAACATTCTAAGAATTTTTTTCTGACTGTCTGTGTCTGTCTTCGTTTTCGAGAGCGTTTCACTAACACCGTGTATAGATAATTTTTTTTTGTAAATACATACCTACACATGTTATACATAGAAACATTCAGACCAATGCAAATAGTGCATACAAATATTTCAATTGAACGTGAGTCGAACCGCACTATAGTCGCGCCACAGAAATCGCAAATGTCATATGTGTCTCCAACATGTAATATTGGCAAAACAGTATACACGCTTAGTTGCAAATAAGGCACGTAACCCAGGCAACCTGGACACCGAATGATACAATAGAACTAATTTTGTTTAAAGGCTAAATACTTAGTTTGGTATCGCTTTTCTAGAAGATAAGCCATAAGCCTATTTGTTACCGTCATTGTAATTTTTAAAGTAAACTTGATATAATTTATTTTGTCAGGTATGTGTACATATTAAGAAATATTGACTATTCAATTTTCCTGGTAATTTGCAATTCAACACGTTACCGCAAACCTTTAATATTAACTAGCTGTGCCCGTGACTTCGTCCACGTTTAATAAATGACTAGGTAGGTATTTGAGAATATTGTTTCATAAATGATGCCAAATAATAAGTAATGAATTTTATAGTAATATAATACAACTTAATAATTATAAAAGTTACAACCATCTTAATTTCTTTTTAAATCAAAAATTAATCATCATAAATTCTAATTTCAGCACTCCTTAATGCATCAACTTCGCAACAGGGAGGTTGCGAACTCAATTTGTTAAACTAAGCATCCAAAAAACTGACGCAGTGATTACACTTATATAAATAAAAATTGGTTCACTGATTTAAATAATGATATCGTGCGGCCCAAAGTACTAATTATACTGTAAATACCGAATATTTAATAATTCTTCGTAAAATACATTACTAATGAACAATAACAGTCACTGAGATAAAAATGAGTCGTCATACAAACAAATTTCAACATAACCATGTTTTAACTAAATGTTATCCCCATACCAGGACTTCATTAGAAACCATGAGTACATTTCGAATGACCTTCATCTGCCTGGCAACTTTAAACTAGTACTGTGCGAACTTTCTGGTATGTACAGGTTAGTACAGTGAGTAACTGCAGACGAACAAGTGCCGTTTGAAAATGAGTTTCGAAAATAAAGTTGTGATGGTGACCGGCGCCGGTTCGGGCATAGGGGCTGCTACAGCTATAATATTTGCTAAACAGGGAGCCAATGTGGTCATACTCGATTATAATGAAGAAACTGCCAAACAAACTGGTGAAAAGTGCAAGGAATTCGGAAATAAGGTGCTAGTGCTTAAAACTGATGTTTCTAAAGACGATGAAGCGAAGAACGCATTTGAAAAGACGATCGCAGAATTTGGACAACTCGATGTTTTAATTAATAATGCAGGCATCGGTAGAGCAGAAACCCTATTCACGTTAATGCAATACTGTGACTTAGTGCTTCAAACGAATCTTCGTTCAGTGATCCTCATGACTAGTTTAGCTATTCCCCATTTGATCCAAACGAAAGGCTCCATCATCAATGTGTCGAGTATATTTAGTACATTAACACGGCGAGGACTCGAGTATTATAACTACGCTATAGCCAGCGCTGGAGTGAACTGTTTTACTCGTCTCACTGCTAAGGACCTTGCACATTATGGAGTGAGAGTGAATGCTGTTAGGCCGGGGCCTGTGTACACAAACATTTTAGCAAATCAAGGGTTAGATAGATCTTTCGATGAGTTTACAGACACCACTGCTCTGAAGAGATGTTCGGATCCTGAGGAAATTGGTGACTTGATTATTTATTTGGCTAGTGATAAGGCAAAGAGTGTGACGGGGAGTATAGTTGACATTGATGCCGGTATGAGCCTTGTATAAAATAGGATTTAATTGTTTTAAGTGTAGTTATATTGTTTTGTACATCGTGTTAAGATCGATTTATATTAAGATTATAATGTAAAGTACTTTATTAGTAAAGTACAGGGAAGTTTATAAGAGAATTAAAAAATTAAATTTAATTGCATGTTTTAATTAACAACTATTTATGCTACTAAAAATGAGGTAAAAGGTTTTCCCCGCCTCTGATCGTGAAGTAATGTATCTAAATACACTCGAGAGCAATGAATCCGCTTCACTTATATACGAATCCGGGATACCTGAAAATCTTCGAGAGTGGTAATAAATAAATAAATTGTGTGTAATGAACGATTAAATGCTCTTTAAATAAAAGTAATAAAATTTATTTGTCACTTTGCATTATATTTATAAAAAATACATAAAAACAAAACCAATAACCTATCTTTTCTTAAAACAAAAACCATATTTTTCTACAACTCTACAATTTTCTCAAATTTAAGCACTTTGTGTTACCTCCACGTGCTGCCACTGATACACGTATTATTAGCCACTTCCCTTCTTACTCCTTTTCTAGTCATATCTTTTTCGATACAGTCCACCGATATTTTCTTTGGTAGTCCTCTCCTCTTGTGCCCATCAACATCCACACATAAAGCTTTCTTCACCACATATTGCTCATCCCTCCACATTACTTGTCCATACCACGACAACTTATTGCTCCTCAACTTTTCATTCGCTGGCGGTACTTTCAGGTTCCCTCTAATATCGACGGTTAAAAGGTAATAGGACATAAGCGACATTTTGGGTGAAAATGAGTAATTAATGTCATACTACTTAAAATTTTCTGCTCTTTCGAATGCGCTTACTCCCATGGCTCTACAATGACTTTTTCGTCACTTATATCCAAGCAAAAAACCGCATTTTCCAAGTATCATTCGGTATAACCAACCGAGTTATCGACTTTTTTTACCTAAAAGGCGCTTGTAACCCTGTAAAAATAGCTAAGTAAATGTAGCTGAGTCTTCTATACTCTTTTTAATGCTATTTTTTTTTATTCTAGAGCTGTTTCGATCTTCACGATGTGACAATAAATACAAAAGTTACGGCCATTTTTCAGTAATTTATAACTTTAAACTGCTCTCCTGAACAATTTAGTTTTTGTTGCTTATACCCTATTACCTTTCAACCGTCGATATGTTCATTCCTCACCTTGTTCATCCTAGTCACACAACACATCTCAACACTCGCATTTCAGCTACGAGCAAGCGTCTCACATCCGTTCTCTTTGTGGGACAACTTACAGGATGACAGGTGTATCTTATAAACTTGTACTTTTTAACCGACTTCAAAAGGAGGAGGTTCTCAATTCGATTGGTATTTTTCTTTTATGTATGTACACCGATTACGCTGAGATTTATGATCCGATTTACGTGATTCTTCTTTAGTTTGATGAGGAATAGTTGCCATTTGGTCCCATAAAAATTTAACATAGTTTGGCGCAGTAGTTTTTTTATGAACATTTTTTTTGAACATTTTTGATTACGTGGATGATGTAATTTTAGTTTGTGTACAACTTTTTTTTGTTTAATAGGAAACTTGGGTTGACTTGAAGTTTCTGTTACCAGCTGGCACTTCATCGATACTGTATTCATTCGATGTTAAACAGTCCCACCCATTTTGCCCTTGATTAGATACTATGTGTGGTTATACTAATTACACGTGTTTTGTAAAAAATATTGGAAGTAATTTTCACCGACTTCTAACTGTCTCGAAATCAATCTTTGTATATTTAGTTTGGATGACTACTTAAAATATCCTAACAATTAGTTCTATTTCTATAAAGTAGGTTAATATTCTATTTATATAAAGTAGGTACAGTCTTGTTTTAATTAAGTATGTAAAATGTATTTTATCCTAGAAGTAGTAGGTTAAGGCTAAAATAAGTTTTATACAGTTAATTAAAAAACAAATATACGGGTTGCCCTGAGAACCTCCTCCGTTTTTCCGTTGGTTAAAAACAGGAAAACATAGTTGAAACCACGGGGTCAGGTCAAGTATTTATGAGTAATTTAATCATTAGTAATTTATTCATTATATAATTAATAATGATAATAATAATAACTTAACACATCTTAAACTAGGCGGAGCCTGTGCTATGGTAACCAGACTGCTGATAAACATACTAATAAATTTCTAAATACTTACATATTATAGATAGCACCCAGACACAGAACAAATGATCGTGCTTATCACACTATTATTTAGCTGGGTGGGCATCGAACCCACGACCATTGGCTCAGCAGTCAGGATATATATGTATATTTATTTATATATATATATACATAGATGGTTCTGAGGATACGTTGTCAACATACGTTTCCTTCCGAATAATCATGGTTCTCTTAAGATAAGGGTATTTGTGATGTCCATGAAGAAGAATTTCACGCATAAGACAAATATTTTAATATGAGAAAACCATATCTAAAGATTTGTTGTCTTTTTATGGCTCTTCGTACTATTACCGTCCAGGGTAGACTGAGAACATAAAACGCCATTTTCCAGGATCCTAACATAATGTACGTAGAAATTGGGCCTTCTCCAAATTCGTTAGACATTTCATACACGCTCGCCAGTTACGGGTACTTTTTAATTGGTGCTTTTTCAGTATACTGCCGATCTGGACAGTATATTATGTACGTCTTTCAGGTCCAATCAGTACCACCACACACGCGGAACCTCACAGGGGCCTTATAAATTTGTTTTGTCCTTCGCTCTTCACTCATCTTTTCAACAATTACAAACCAACGCATCATTTCTTTGTCAATTCTTGTAACTATAGGTATATTCTTTCAACCATAACAGTTTTCTTATGGCATCATTCCGCACTCTATAAGTCAATCAGTTTACACATACTTTTCAGTTAATGCATTTCAACGGTTACCTACAATTACAATATCCTCAGGATCCCAACATGTCTTCAGAGCAGTGATGTCTGTAATCTCATCGAAAGATCTATCTGTCCCTGAATTAGTTAAAATATTTGTGTACACAATATACTTGACACGTTGAAGATGGAACCTTTCGTTTTGATAACTAAATTAGTCATAAATCAGTCACAAAGATTGACATTCAATACTAAATCACAAGTCTCCATAAAAGTAAACAAGGGTTCTGCTCTGCCGATACCTGCGTTATTGACCATAATGTCGCGTTGTCCGATTTCTGCAATTGTCTATTTAAGTGCGTTCTTCGTTTCACCGTCTTTAGAAATATTAGTTTTAAGCACTAGCATCTTCTTTCCAAATTTCTTATCAATTTTGTCAAACTGTCATACTACATGAAACTGACTAGTGACACTTTCTTTAGAGACAAATATTAAACCATGTTATTCATTTGTAGCTGTTTCTGTGATTTTCCGTATACCGTCTTTTTCCGTATTTCACTTACTCATACATTGACAAATTATTGCACAACAACTTAAATCGGTGACGTACATTGTAGGCAATGAAGTGAGTCTGCTATTCACGGTGCACACGGCACGCGACTATGTTGAACAGGTCGAGACATGTTCGAGTGAAGCGTTACTACGCGCCTCTATTTACATCGTCAGCACCATCGCGCCTATTGCCCGCCTATATACAGGAAGGAATAGTGTAATTCCTTTGACCGCAGTTGTAAATCTATATCTTTCATAAAAAAAATTATATTATAAAGCTAAAGAGTTTGTTTGTTTATTTGCTAAAACGCGCTAATCTCAGGAACTACGGGTCGGATTTGAAAAATTATTTCAGTGTTTGATAGCCCATTTATTGAGGAAGGCTATAGGCTATATAAGACCACGCTACAACCAATGGGAGCGGAGCAGTGACCATTCCACGCAGGTGAAACTACTACTGGACGGCTAGTAATAAATTAAAATATTGCAACTTCGTCTGCGTTTGTAAATTTTGTCCATTTTTGCAAAATTTTTCATTGATTCTCTGCTCCTATTGGTCGTAGCGTGATGTTATATGATTATATAACATCACGCTATGACCAATACCCATATTGCCTTACTCGATAATTGGGCTAACCAATACTACAATACTAAAAGAATTTTCAAAATCGAATCAGTAGTACCGAAGATTATCCCGAACATCCAAACTCACAAAATTTACCTATATACATATATATAGATTAGCGATGTTATAACAGATTGGTGCCTCTATTTGGCTGTCGGTTGGTTTGTGGTTTGGTACCATAACAAACAGGTAGTGTCCAGAGGATAGTTACTTAGATAACTTTTTAAAGATTGGGATAGCGGTAAGGAGATTCTCTTTAAATAAATAAAGTTGAAAATTGTTAAAAATCAATATTTAATAGTTTACAAAAAAGCCAATAAAACTTTTTCAGTCCATGCCCTTCCATTCCATCCCATTCTATTATATTCTATACAGTCGGTAAAGTTGGATGCCCATTCTTGGTTTCACTTTTAGACGTTCGCGTCATTATTTCAAATGTTAAAAAAAAAATATTGATTTTAATGTAACTTTTCGACCCTAAATATCTTCTATACAACTTGGGGTTTGAAATTAATGCAGTTAATACATATTTCACGCAGCATAAAAAAGTGGGAAACTGATTTTCTTACTGTAATGGGCAATGTCCTTTATAAAAAGATAATATGACAAACAGTTTTCTTTCCTTGTACTTAATCAAACTTGTATGTACTTCTGTATTAGAATTATCAGAGTAGGAAACAGAAGGAAGTGGGCAACGTAAGACAAACTTCTGCATGGACATGGAGCACTTCCCAAAATAAACTTATAATAATAATACATCTAGTATCATCTTCTATTTAAATTAAATAGTAAATGGAAGAGAACAATGGAATTAATAAATGTCTTAATGAATCCTTTTCCAATTACCGAGAATTTAACTGGGCAAAAAGTGTACTTTTTTATGGTATAGGGGGCAAACGAGGGGAAGGGGGAATAGGGGGCGAGGAGGGGAGAAAGGGAGAAGGAAGGCTCATTCACTCGGCGAAAGCAATGTAATCATTGCTTCACTGCCGGTTTTCTGTGAGGCCGTGGTATCACTCCGGTCGAGCCGGCCCATGCGTGCCGAAGCATGACTCTCCCACGAATACTTGTGTGCAAAAGTACATATATTCTGAATTTGATCATTATATTAAGTATCACTATGTTCATATCTCTCATCTGAGCCCGAACGTAAATTACCTGACCTTGGAGAACTGCTACCTGGCGCGTGAGCTCGGCGACTTGCCAGGTGAGCTCACTTGTCTTGCCCGACGCACTCGCCACTGCCGGAGGTGTTTGCGTAGCTGGCGCAATTTCGTGTGAAGTTAGGTTGTGACGCAATAACCGTTTGAATGTTTGTTGGTAGTCGACTTGACCACAAGGTACCTAAAAAATCTTTGGGAACGTTAGCTCTTGCCAATGTTTCAAGATGCCGTAAACTGTGGGGGTTTACGGTCTCCTAACTCCTCGAAGTCATTCGCTAGCGAACAAATCGAAGACCCTCGAGAGCTCCCGAGTGATCGGTTCGCCTTGCTCACAATTACAATATCGTACTTACATAAAACATCGAGTACCTACATATTCTTATATACTACCTAGACAACTAAATTAATAATTGCATACAATAGATATTTGTTTTATAACAGAATGCGTAGCAACATATGTACATGAGTATAATTGTTAGATATCGTATAGGTATAATAATAATAGATATTTAGGCTTAATTATATTACTTTAGATACATTATAAACAATACCAAAATGAGGGATTGCTTAAGCATGTTAATATGTGTGTTTACATATTATTGCCTTGTATGTTACGGTAGGCGTTATTTGAGAATGAAAGCTAAAGTAGTTTAATCCTTACTTCTCTACTAATATTACAAATGCAAAAGTAACTCTGTCTGTCTGTCGCCCTTTCACGCCAAAACTACTGAACCGATTTTAATGAAATTTGGTACACAGATAGTCTAGAGCCTCGGAAAGGACATAGGCTACTTTTGCGAAAAAGGGCTGTAAGGGGTTGAATGGTGGAAGTATCGTCATATTTAGAGCTAGAAGCTTGAAACTTATTTTTTAGGCTGTTGATTCGATATAAATATACTTTTCCACGCGGACGAAGTCGCGGGCACAGCTAGTACAATATAAAGTAGTATAAGCATATAAAAAAATTACTGAACGGATTTTCATGCTGTTTTCACCAATAGATAGAGCGATTCATGAGGAAGGTTTAGGTATATAATTTGTTAAGTTTTTGTGTAAATTGGTTAAAATATGATGATGATTTTTGAAGATGTCTCTGCTACCCGTGCGAAGCCGGGGCGGGTGCTAGTTAGATATAACTGTGAAAGTAGTTGTAAGACGGGTTTTAGACTTAATTAAGATTAATTAAACGTAATTTTTACATAAAAATGTTTTTCATATTGGTATACTTACTTAATTATGTATTAATACGGATCTAGCTTTTTCCCGCGAGTTCGTCCGTGTGTAAGTACAATCAATCAATCAAGATCTTTACTTGCCATGTAAAGAAATAAAGTTTAAAAAAGGACTGTTAAATAAAAAATCACTTAGAAATTTTATTTTATTTATGTATTGAAATTATTTTTTTAAGATGGCTCGTGGCTAAGTGGTAACCGAGTAGGTTAACACATTACAAAGTTAAGTAATACTAACCAGGTCAGTCTAGGATGACCAGGTCCAGGACCAAGTCATCTTTACACATTGATCCCCGTGAATGTTCTCGAGTGCTCTTCGAGGCACGGAGGCGTGCCTCGAAGAGCACGTTAAACCGTCGCGTCGGTCCCGGGTGCCATACAAACATCTGTGGCATTCGTTACGGGCAGTTGGAGCCCTAAAAATTCCGACAACATGGTTTAATTACAGAACTTCGATATCGCCTATTACTTGGGTTGTGGAGGTCTGATAGCAGGCTTGGCAGTCTGATAGCAGGCTTGGAGAAGGCGCGGAGGATGATGATTGAAATTAATTTTTTTCACAGTTTTTATTACGTTAACGCATGCCACAATGTAATAAATTAAATTGGCGTAGTGAAAATCCAATGTTAGATAGTAATTGAGGAAGAAAAACCCACCAGTCACGTTCGGTTTATGGACCAAAATGATGACCACAGCTAAGGATAAACCTCAACGAATTGTCATAATTGTATCGTAGAGATGATCGATTTCTTTAAGTTGGTTAGAAATCGATACGTGATGATGATTCACTTTAAAGGATAAATTTCTGAAATTAACGTGATATAGTAAACTTTTCCTAGCTCATATGTCAATTTTTACATTTCGAACTTCAAAGTTTCATACAAACTTTCATCTCCTATTTTGACTCTTTAAGGGATGAATTTTCAAATTCCTTTCTTATAGAATGCTTACGTCATATAAGAAATACATCCTTCAAATCATTATTACGTGTAAACGTAAATAATACTCATTTATTTTTAAGAAAAACTGAAGATAATAAAATAATATAAAACTCTCAAACATTTTTGTTATTTATTATAACGCCATCTACTATGGCATTTTACTTGACTTTAATTAATAATTTATAACCTTTGCACTATTGTGTAAAAATATTTTTTATTTCCTTTATTGTGTCTCAAATATTAAATTATTTTTATGCTGTAAAACAATGGGTATAGTCTTTATTTCTTACTATCTTGCAATATTTCTTTCACAAAATGCTAAAATGTACAAAATCGTGAAATTATAATTATGTATATATATATAAATAGTAGTATAGTTTCTTAAAACGCCATCTATTATGAAAGTCTTGTACTTTAACGCCATGTATGTGTGTTGTGGTATGATTGACGTGTTGACTTTTATTGTCAACTTGAAGTTAATCAGGCTAAAGCAAACACGTGTTCCCATACTCGAATACTAACTTTGCCACCCCTTTCAACCCCTTGGGGTTGGACATTTCAAAAATCCTTTATTATCGAATGCCTACATCATATGAGGAATACGTACTCCCAATTTCATGTCTCTCCGATCAGCGGTTTAGGCTGTGCGTTGATCCATCAGTCAGTCAGTCAGGATAAAGTCTTCTAGATTATATAGATTAACGATCATGAAATAGGTATTACCTAGGTTTTTATAAATCAATGATTACCTCTGAATTGCCTGACGTTTCATTCCTACTGTTGTTTGGAAAATAGTAGGTTTGATTTTTTTTACGCTCACATGGGAAATTTTTAAAACACATTTTTATCCATTATTTTAAAAAGTTATATTAGAGTAAACACTATAAATTCTCTTCAAAATATTACTAAAAATTCACAAAATTCAGTCACTCGACGGTTTAAATATAAAAAAATTATGTACCTAAGTAAATAGTTAAAGGATCTGTGAATGCAGTTTCATAAACTACACTAGTTTCAAAAAACAATTTCATCGAAGCAAACTTCACTCCGCCTGTAACTGAGTTCATATACCCTTTACCTAAAAAAGCGCAATTCTTAAAGGTTTTTGACCTATTATTTACTGCTTTTGGTGGACAGTTGGGAGGAAACCGAGCAATATAAGGAGTACTCCTTACCCCTCCATAGATCATACGCCCAAAGTTAAGAATTATATAATTTTTTCTAGCTATTAAAAATCAGAAGCAGAATAAAAATAATTAAATTAATTACTTAAAATTTTAACCAAATTTAATAAAATTCATAGAAATAGGAATTAGGAATTCTGGAACCATCCACCTCTTGGCATCATCAGACCATCGGTACGAAGCCCAATGTGTTGAACTCCAAGGGTTTACTAGTAGCCACTGACGAGTTTCACTATCCACCTCCTGGCTCCATCATCAGATCAGCTACAGTATGTAAAATTATAGTATTATCATCCAAACTACATAAACATACAAAGTTTCATTTCGATACGACTATTAGAAGTAGGTTAAAATTGACTTTCAAGTTTTGTTTTTTAGTAAGTTAGTTACTAGTGAATCTAATAAAAATGTGTTAAAAATATTAAACAAATAAGGTCTTTCTCGATTTTCCCATTTTTGGGCAACTTTCAAAATATTGTTTTATAATTAAATATTTTTTGTTCCGTTTTTAACTCATACGGTTACTGGTGAACAATCTAAGATCTTTAGACAGAAGTATATTGATATATATTTAAAAATATATACTTACATTAACTAACGTTAACTTTGTAATTATTGTATCTACAGAAGACGGTATGCACAGATAATTATTAAACGTAGTAGTGCATAAAATTTTGTCATTAAGTCATCAATCATATCAATACAATATAAGCAGCCTCTAGACGCTTCAATTCTATCTGTAGCCATTACTACATACAATTAGTCACCAAGGTTTTTTCTGTTGTTTTTTTTTTCATGTTGTAGGGGGCAAACGAGCAGACGGGTCACCTGATGGTAAATGACTACCGCCGCCCATGGCATCTGCAACTGCAACTCAAGAGTCACAAGTGCATTGCCGGTCTTTAAGGTGGGAGTAGGGGAAGGGGAAAAGAGGGGGAGAGGAGGAAGACGGGGAGAGGGAAGGGTTAGGGCCTCCAGTAACCTCACTCACTCGGCGAAAAGCAATGTAAGCATTGCTTCACTGCTGGTTTTCTGTGAGGCCGTGGTTTCACTCCGGTCGAGCTGGCCCATACGTGCCGAAGCATGGCTCTCCCACTGTAAAAAAGTAAAAGTATAGCCGATTACTATGTATATCCAGCTACTCTCTGTATCCAGGCACTATAAGTAACCAACCGTTACACTTTATATCCAGCGTTTTTGCGTTACCAATAACCATGTGTATCCAAACACCAATAACTATAATGTATCGATTATCAGTATTGGTTTTACTTAGTTAATTTGTTCTTCTAAGAAAATTTGCCATTCTTTGGGAAATTTAATCTTAATAATATTTTAATAAAGATTTCCTCCAGTTAATACTCCCCTTCTATTTGACTCATTGCTTAATACCACTAGATCTGTTGATAAATAGTTCTGAATCTACCCTCATGTGACGATTGTGTTCCGAAATGTTTTTACATTTAACTTAGCTGCTTTATAGTTTCAAAATCTTCTATGTTATGCTTATGCAAATTTCATACTTAACATACGTTTTATTATTGCCTATAATCTTTATTAAATGTCATTATGTCCTATAATGTATCTTAAATGACATCGAATAAATCTTTGCTCTTTCTTATTCATCGTTTATTAATCGTCGGTGACCATTGGTATTGTTTTGCTGTCAAAAAATTGTACGCTCAATGAAGTATGAACCACAATATGAGACGAACACAAATCGAAATGAATGGAACGAAACGAAACGAAAGAAAGAAATGAAATGGAATCGAAATCGAAGGTGATCGTCGGCGTTGTTTTGCTTTCAAGCAAATGTGTGCAACCATAAAATGATACAAATAACTGCTTTTAACCTACATTTATCTAAATAAATTTCCTTTAAAGTTCATATCACTTGAGAGAAAACTGTGTACAGCTAAAACAATTTTTTACCAATATCATCTGTAAATATTTTTGGAATAATTATATTTATAAAACATTGTAATTAATTACCTACTAAAGTTGTGTTTGTCGCAGACAAAAAACAACGATCTAGATATAAGTGAGCTTTTAGTAAACTTCGTTTTATGATAATTTCAATAAATCGTAGAATCTTGATACTAAATATCTTGTTGCAAATGGCGAAGTTCACCGGTAAACTGTGACTCGATTGATTATGTGATAGAATCAATCTGGGGGAATTTCTTACCCAAAGTCTTTGGCAAGTTATCGGTGACTTTGACGTCTGGTAGACATAATATATATAAAGGGTTTAACCCTTTGTTCACATCATATTTGTTAAGTGCGAGATTCACTAACTACCCTAGCTTTTTCACTAAACAAAATAAAAAGTGATAGCCTTTTCGTCAAAGTGGTAGCGTTGGATCGTCACATCGGGTAGACAAAAGATACGGCACCTTATGAATATTAAATCCAATTTATCGACCAATCAGCCTATCATAGTCTAATGCTGGACATAGGCCTCTCCCAATGTGCGCTACAGCACCCGGCCCACCACCTTCCGCATCCGGTCCATCCCTGCTACCTTCTTCAGGTCGTCATTCCATCTGGCAGGGAGACCTACCTTCCGTTTACCGATTCGCGGTCTCCACTCTGGGACCCGTCCAATTTATATTTCTATCTAATACAGATCAGAATTTATAGATTTATGTCTGGACTCAATGGCTTCTTTTTGAACTAGTAAGCCAATTACTTCTTCCGGGTTGCACAAGATTGGCGTATTGTTGGAGCATAAAAGTTGACTAAGGCATTGAGTAAGCCAGCAAATTGGCATTTCTATATGTATTTTACAAATGTCAAACTGCATTTTCGTCCTCTTTGTGAATAGTGTGAATAAGTTTCTTAGTAAAGGTTGTCTTTACGGTAATAGATTAACACCCTTATTACCTAATAAGGGTGTTAATCTATTGGTACTTTAAAAAAGAACTTTTGCGTGAGCACTGATGCAAATTGCAGTGGAAAAGTTGGACATAAACCTACGCAGTAATAAGTTAAAAATGGATGACGGATGGATGTATTTCAACCGCTCATATTGCGTCACCGTCCAACCACGCCTGCTATCTTTTTCTTTGCGTTTAGAATCGAATCGACTAAAATGACGATAATAGGTAGGTACGCTTCTGACTTTACCCGCATACTTATTAGGTACCTATACCCTTTACTGAAATAAACTATAGCCTATGTTTCTAACCGATAAAGAAGATTTCTAATTGTGGAAGGATTCAAAAAAATTGATCAGCAGTTTCAGAGTTGGTCTAGGTCAACTACAAACAAACAAATGTTTCCTCATTATAATAGTTATTAGTATAGATAACAAACTTAGTGCGTCAATTGCTATCTAAAATGAATTTGAAATGAGTACATACGCACAACACAAGATGGTTTAAACGTATTACGAAACTTAATATCCCATATGTCGATAACCGCCTAACCAGATACAAATACTCGCGATTGTTTTGTTTCATTTTTTATGGTTCCGTTCATCAAAAGGAAAAAAAGGAACCCTTATAGGATCACTTTGTTGTTCGTCTGTCTGTCTGGACCATTTTTCTCAGGAACCCGTGGATGCATAAACATGAAATTCATACCAAATACTTATATCTGCGGTCCCTCAAAGATGTAACAAAAACAAGCATCTAAGTCAACGCAATTAAAAGATATGAAAATTAAGCCTTAGGTTTTAACAAATTTAAACATTTCGCAGGTAAATCAAAATCTATAGGGTACTTCCCATTGATCTAGAATTATAAAATTTTGTAAGTAGCTAGGTCTTACAGTACAAGCAAAGGAAAAAATCCGAAAGTCGTTTTTTTTTCTTATTATAACATAAAAAAATAGTTTTTGTGATTACAAACTTATATTTTATGGTTGAAAAGTTGACTTTGTCGTAAATCGATGTATGGGAGAGTTTTTTTAAACTGTAAAGTTAAGTTTGTCTTTCCGAAAAGACTGGCAAAAATCTTAAAGAATTGATTCCCGAGGTGGAAGTAGTACTTCCACCTCGGAAATCAATTCTCTAAGATTTAGCACTATCTTCATACAAGTCTGTTTGCTTACGGAACTCTCGGTGCGCGAGTCAGACTTGCACTTGTCAGGTTTTTTGTTTGTTTAAACGCGCTAATCTCTGGGGCTACCAATCGGATTTGAAACATTTATTTTTGTATGTGATAGCCACATTTATAAGGAATAATACAGGCTATCTAGAATTAGGATATTAGGATACACCTCTCAGCTAGCCTTTAAGGAAGCAAGTTGAAAGAAAAAGTGCTGCCAAACAGCTTTATCCGCGTGCCCTGGTGTAATGTTTACTGATACGTAAACACAATATTCAAGAAACATATTGGTACTAAGTACATCTAAAGCCACAATTAGGTATTTTCTGCCAAATATTTATAGAAGATTAAAAAGTGAATTATGAACATTATTTTAAGGCAATATTAATCCTTAGGGTGATCGAAAGTTACTTCATCATCAAGACTATTTTATGAAGACAAACTTTGCTCCTTATAGCATGTTTTTTATATGCACAGTTTAGGAGTCAATGGAAAATTAAAATAATTCAACATGGCACGAACAAGCCGCGTGACGCACAACACTTTTTTATCATGTGAAAACACCCACGGGTCATCATCATTTCTAAGGGGGCTAACGATGAAGCGGTATACCGGGATTGTCGGGATTGAACTAACTAAACTGGCTTCTTGCTCCCCTCCCGGTAACACCTGGCGCCACCGTCAAAAACAGTGTTTAGAACTAAATAAACCGACTTAAAAATGTTCCAAGTTTTTGAGGTCGGTTAAGAATGATATAGAAATAAAAATTCTTCAATTGTTATCTATATTTATATGTCGCTGGTTTGCGAGAATATCAACGTAATTCAAAATTCTGTCGAATAGAACTAAGTATGCCAAACGATCATAAATCTTTGATATTTTATGGTGAACAGAGATGCAACGCTGATTTTGTGCTAACGTTCATTAGAAAGCGACAAGTTCATTTTATATTTAGAACAAAATACTCTAGTGGAAAACATTGCCATCTAAAATCAATAATTTTTAGTTCTATCACTATTCTCGCAAACCAGTGATGTGTACTACTGTTTGAAACATAAATGTATAATTATGTAGGTTTATGTGAAAAACTTGTACTCCCTCGCCCTTGAATATACTCGTTTATACATTACAATTTACGTTCGTTCGTTTAGTTTAATTTGAAGGTAGCCAGATACTTTTGTTATTCAAGTTGTTTATTTTAAAATTAGTTTTCGTAAATCAGTTTTTCAAATGGTTTCGTTTAAAGATAACAGTCCTTTGTAAATTATTAAGCTACAATTGTACAAAAAAAGTGCAATGATACGCAACTATGACAAAAATATACTTAACAGAAAATTATAAGTTCAAATGGGGATATTAAACGAACCTACAAATAAATATAGTTTTGATTAAAATATTACCCGTTTGAAACCCTTTTTTGGTAGCGTATGGAAATCCCTCAAGATGATTACATTTATATTAATAAAAAGGAAAGTTAATAATAATAAAAAGTGACTGCCATTTTTAATTCCTAATTCATCAAATCATCAATATTAATTCTAATTCACTTTTACCCGCTTACTCTTTTTACACGCTTTATTAGCTTCACTTGTATGTTTGTAACCGACTCCTTTGGGCGCGATTTTGACCCACTTTAAACGCCCAGATGTCATTCAAATTTTGCACACGTGTCAAAGACCGATGACAATGCAATAATTCTATTAATTTTTTTATTTTTTTTAGTTGAATTTTCTATGAAAGCGTATTTTTTAGTGTTTTAAACTATAATTTTTTTGTAACTTATGACACACTAAAAAGTTACAACCATTTTAATTTCTTTTAATTCATTAATTCAGTGTCATGAATTCAAATTTAAGCACTGCTTTTATGCATCGACTTCGCAACAGAGAAGTGATTCAGTTAATACCAATAAGAATTGGTCAACGAAATAATAATATCGTGCGTCCTAAAGTACTTATTATACTGTACACAAATTATATCGAATACCTCCTGTTTCTCCGTAAAATATATTACTAATTTCCATTAACAGTCACCAGGTTAAAAAATGAGTAATTTTACAAAAAAAATTGCAACATCACCGTGCTATAACGTAACCCCATACTAGAATTCCATAAAACTATCTACTTTGCACTTTACAAAAAACCATCATTATACATATATGTGTCCTACATCTGCCTGCCAACTATAAAACCGAGCGAACGTTCTCGTAGGTCGTCAGTACCGTGAGTAACTGCAGACAGTGCATTAGTATCGCTTGAAAATGAGTTTCGAAAATAAAGTTGTGATGGTGACAGGTGCCGGGTCGGGCATAGGGGCTGCCACAGCTATAGTATTTGCTAAAGAAGGAGCTAATGTGGTCATACTCGATTTTAATGAAGAAACTGCCAAACAAACCGGTGAAAAGTGCAAGGAATTTGGAAAGAAAGTGCTAGTGCTTAAAACTGATGTTTCTAAAGACGACGAAGCGAAGAATGCGTTTGAAAAGACAATCGCGGAATTCGGACAACTCGATGTTTTGGTCAATAACGCAGGCATCGGCCGATCAGAAACCTTGTTTAATTTTATGGAAACTTGTGATTTAGTATTGAACGTCAATCTTAGGGCAGTGCTCCTCATGACTAGTTTAGCTATTCCCCATCTAATCAAAACGAAAGGTTCCATCATCAATGTGTCGAGTATATTTAGTACATTAACAAGGCGAGGACTGGAGTATTATAACTACGCAGTAGCCAAAGCTGGAGTGAACTGTTTTACTCGTCTCACTGCTAAGGACCTTGCACCTTATGGAGTTAGAGTGAATGCTGTTAGACCGGGACCTGTGTACACAAACATTTTAAAAAATCAAGGCTTAGAAAGATCTTTCGATGAATTCATAGATACGACTGCTCTAAAAAGATGTTCGGATCCTGAGGAGATCGGCGACCTTATTCTTTATTTGGCTAGTGAGAAGGCAAAGAGTGTCACGGGTAGTATAGTCGACATTGATGCCGGTATGAGCCTTGTTTAGAATTTTGTGTTTTGTTTTTTTGCCACCATAATAAGTAATAACACTTGTGTCATTTACAATGTATAACGTGTTTTGAGATCACAAAAGTTGGTAAACTGTTAGCATTTCTTTTTTATTGATGTCAACTTTATTTAGTTTTGTACATCGTGTTAAGATCGACTTATATTAAGATTATAATGTATTTTAAAGTAGTTTATAAAAGAATTAAAAAACTAATTTAACAATAATATTTGATGTTTTATTAACCTAATATTGGGAGTTTATACAACGCTACTAAAATACTTCAGCAGCCATGAAAAGCGGTTATCGAGGTGATCGCGAAATACATAACTATTTATGGGCTATGATCGGAATACGGTAACGTATCTTATATTATATCTCCTAAAATTCAACTAAGGCAAAAATTACGTACTCGTAAGTATATTTCCTAAAATTCACAACATTCTATGGTTTTCAAATGAAGTAATTATATTTGAAAATAGTACATTGTCTCCGTGTTGTTGTCAGCGGAGTTATGGCGCAATGCACAGTGTATACAATCGTATTACATACAGAATATACTATTTTTAAAACAACTAAGAAACTGAAATTATTTGTCTTTCTTTTCAAAGCTATTGTACAATTTAGTTTATTTTTAACCGAATAAAATTCAAAAACAGGGCAAAAGCTTAGGTTTCCTTCAAAATAAAGGAAAAAGATACGATGATTTGTTTTTGTTAATACATCGGCCGCCGAAAAAGTATCATCACATCATCAAGTATCATACAGAACCGCTGCATTCAAAAAGCATTTCTTAAGTATTATTATTATACCAAATATGTTTGTTAACTCTTTATTGGGAATTCGGAAGATGATCCGGATTAAATTAATAGCAATTAATGGATAGATAGTCCTTTATTTGTCAAAACATGTGCACACACATAAAAACGCGTGCAAGTTTTAAAAGTTAATAAGAGAACTCCAAATATGTTTTTTAGTGTTACAATTTAAAAAGTATTTTAAAGAAATATTAATCTTAACAGTTTTGGAGCGTAATAATGTATTAGTTACTAATAAATACACTTTACTATACACTATATACATACACCCTAGTCTAGACCTCTTATTTTGCCACCTCAGTATAAAGAAAATTAAAGTAATCAGGTTCCCGTGTTTACTATTTATAACATTATATGATTCGTTTAGATTAAATTAATTTGAAGATATAATAAATTTTATATAAGTGGTCTATTTGAATATTTGAAAATACATGTTTATTAACATAAGCCATATATTAGGAAATATAAAAAAAGATAAACTAATAACCCTTGAGGAACTTCGCGGATGTAGATAGTCACATTAATATATTGTACGAAAACATAAATATATGGATGTATAAATTACATATGATATCACTAACTTTATCTTTCACTAAAAAGTTCTGAAATTAATTACTTTCTTTCTTTCTATTTTTATTCATACTCATTATATCCATAAATATACCCACTGTGTGTCGTTCCAATTCTCGAAACGGCATGGCTATATTTAAATGTCGGTGACCAGTTTCTTATGGGAAACAGGTCGACCTTTGTAGCGTGTGTAATAAAACAAGCTTTAGTGTGTCTGGGGCGCTCGGGTTGCCTCATTATATTACACCATAGTCAGCTATATAATACCATAAACAGGAACTGTTGACGGTCAGTATAAAACGAAGAGATTCAATAATTAAAATGTATAACAAAAAACAGACTGACATCAACAAAATCGATAGTGAAAAAAAATTTACTGAAAACTGAACTGAACTGAAAATATATAGAAAACATTAGCTAAAGAATCATGAAAATTGGTCCATTACTATAATTATGTCTTTCCACGGGAATTAACGTGATCACGAAAAGGTATTGCATACCTCTCGCAGAGCATCACCCTCACTCACTCGACGAAAAGCAATGCGATCTTTGCTTCACTGCCGGCTTTCTGTGAGGCCGTGGTATCACTCCAGTAGAGCCGGCCCATATGTGACGAAGCATGGCTCTCCCACGATAGAAATTACAAGCGTCCATATGAAATTAAATAAAATTATTTATTCCTATGCTACGGTAACCGCTTACCATCAGGCCGGATGCTTGCTGGCCACCGACGTGGTATAAGAAAATTAAATTGTTGAGTGTTTGAGAAAGTTTTTACAATTTCAATGTGAACCTATGCAGTGTTAAGTAAATGTTGGATAAAGTAAGTATATATCGTAGAACTTCAAATACTTCATAGATCATAAAACTTCGTCATCGTGAAGTTATATGATGTACTTATTCGTTGAGTTATCGTCGATTTATTTTTCTAGAAAACACAATAATTTTTTACCATAGGTTGATGTTTGCGCGATCGAATCAGTAATGAGTAGATACACAGACGAACGAAGGTTACTGACATAACCAAACGGGTCAGAAACTTGAAGTGGCAATGCGCAGGGTACATGGCACGTAGAACGGATGGTCGATGGACCCGAAAAGTTCTCGAATGGAGACCACGGACCGGAAAGCACAGCGTAGGACGTCCATTATCGCAATGGACGACCTAGTGAAGATCACAGGCTGTCGGTAGATGCAGGCTGCTTCCAACCGGTCATCATGGACGTCATTAAGGGAGGCTTATGTCCAACAGTGGACGTCCTATGCCTGAAATGATGATGGTATTGTAGAAAAAATGGAAAAATAATTTAATTTGTTATTCTAACAGATATGTGTACAAAGTTAAAAATATTTACTGTTCGTAGTAATTTTAAACATGTGTAATTCAATAGACGTAATCGTATACGTAGATTTTAAAGTGTTTACTTATAAACAACCTTTGTTATTTCTGGATAAAGTAGTTTTTTTAATTGTGAAAGAATCAATAAAGTCGGTTCAGTGGTTTCAGGGTTTGTCGACTACAAATAAATCTTTTCTCTTTAAATAACAAACTTAGTGCGTCAATTGGTATCTACAATGAATTTGATATGAGTACATACGCAGAACATAATATAGTTTAAACGTATTATGAAACTTAATATCCCATATGTCGATAACCGCCTAACAAATACACACGGTTGGTCCATTATTAGATTTATTAGTAAGTTGGAGAGCCATGCTTCGGCACGTATGGCCCGGCTCGACCGGATTGATATTACGGCCTCAAAACCGACAGTGAAGCAATGTTTGCATTGTATTTCGCCGAGTGAGTGAGATTACCGGAGGCCCTAACCCTTCCCTCTCCCCCTCTCTCCCCTTCTTTCCCCCCTTTCTCTACACCCACCTTAAAGCGACGATACGATAAACAGCATGCCCAGCTCGATAAAATATAATTTCGCTAAATATTGTTTTTGAAAATTATTTTTCTAGTGTTGATGCACATTTTGGAACAACACATTTATTTTGAATTTTTATGTAAATTTGACCGATTTTACTTTTTTATGCGGACATTTGCCGAAAAATCCTTAATATGATAAATACACATAGTTTTATTCATGTTAGCCGTCTCTTGCGAAATAATAGCTTTATTGGTCAATTTTCAAGTGCAATTCGTCAGTTTCAAAGTAAGAATTCTATATTAAAAATCACGATTTTTGTCTAATATTGTTAGCACTTTGCGTTATTCACGGGGTCAACTAGGGTTTTAGGGTCGTTACCGTAAAATATTATCACACTTTTCTGTAAAATTCTGTTTTGCGTACTCTTTGAGTTGAATTGAACTGACGAACCGTATAAGGCAGATTCCATTCCTGCATAACAAACCAGACCGTTAACATTTAAATTATTCGTTATACCTACTTAAATTATATATTTAAAGACGGTGTATAAGCACTAAATAAACCGATAAACAGGTTGTTTATTTTAAAATTAGTTTTTGTAAATCGGTTTTTTCGGTTTAGCTAGTTCCGTTCGAAGATAAGTAATTAAGTACACTAAGTCATTAGACGATATGTACAAAAAATTAAAAAAAAAGGTATTGCACAATATTACGCAACTATGTGAAAAATTACTTAAGACAAAAATAAATTTACAGAAATGTAAAAGTTCAAATGGGGATATTATAGACAAATCAAAGAAATATGTGTAATGAATGATTCGTTCAGTTTTGGTTAAAATGTTAGGTTAACTACCCTTTTTTGGTAACGCGTGGAAATCTCTCAGGATAATTGGTTCAATAACTGTATATATGCATTTCATGGCCCCTTGGTATGTGTGATGTAGTATTATAGTTAGGTATAGCATACACATTTTTTTTTCTTAAACAAACAAGCTTCATTGTTATTTAAATGCGAAAACATGTAATTGGTAACTAGTTATAGGTATTATTTGTTTCTATCTATAAGTTGTTAATACTGTTTCCGATTAAACAAAATAAAATAACTGAAATAATATAAAGATTAGTAGTTAAAAAAGACCCCGTATTAATAATAATCGTTCTTTCTTCTGAAGTTTTCTTCAAATGTATTCCCTAAATGAAATAATTGAAAATAAAAAAAATATAAAAAGAAATTAATGTTACGTATTCGTTTTCACAGATTTCAAGCACCTTTTGTTAGTTCTGATATTTGAGTCTTTATAATTTTTTAATCATTATTTTTACTGTTACTGCCTGCGTTCCGGGCACATAGACCAGATAAATCAATATCATGTTTAGCGTACTTTATCTAATAGGGAAGGCATACATACATACTTATATAGTACCTATATATGATACGTTAACATATCGATTGTTAAACCTTGAATAGCGTAGTCGGGTGTAATAAAATTATCGTTACTAGCAGCTGATTGCATAACGCATATTAACTGATAAACTTTATAGTTTACGCTATGAGTTTTTACAGTTATGAGTGTAGAAACCATATATTACTAAGTAGTTACTACGTAACAGATAAATTACTCCCTACAAAAATATCGATACCTACAGTTTTAATTGCCTACTCTTTCCGGGCGCCGCCGACCGCTGCTTGCGAAAATGAACTTAAATGTTCGTAAGCACGATTAGGTATAACTGCTTCGCACGCGGCGTGGCCGTAAGTGAGTGTAGGGGTACCTCTTCAATATGTATATATATTTTAATGGCTTTGTAAATTAAGCACTTACTTACTTTTTGCCTCGCACAACCAATGTCTGGAACAAATTGTCGCCTGCGGTATTTCCGGACCGATGCGACCTTCAAACAAAGAGCGAGAAAAGAGCGTACTCCTATCGCAAAGGCCGGCAACGCACTTGTGACTTTTGAGTTGCAGGTGTCCATGGGCGACGGTAGTCACTTACCATCAGGTGACCCGACTGCTCGTTTGCCCCCTATAATATAAAAAAAAAAACCTTATTTTTCATTTAAATTTTTTTAGTATACAATAATCCTACATTTATTTATTTTTATACAAAGATTAAAACTTCTTCCCTTTTCTAAAATCTAGATTATTAAACTGTATGGTGGAATATATTCTAAATTTGACAAAAAACATTATAAATAACTAGCCGTCCCCACAGTTTCACCTGCGTTTATAGTCACTGCTCCGCTCCTATTGGTCGTAGCGTGATGTTTTATAGCCTATAGCCTTCCTCGATAAATGGGCTATGCAACACTAAAAGATTTTTCAATTCGAACTAGTAGTTTCTGAGATTAGCGCGTTCAAGCAAACAAACATACAAACTCTTTAGCTTTATAATATTAAGTATAGATTTGAGAGAAATAAGGATAAAATGGGTTTAAAGGATCTTTTTTTTATAAATAAAGAAAAGTCGGAAGCTCGCTGGCTCTTTTTTCTTACTTTATCTACATTCATATATTGCACATAAACAACCATGTCAATTTTCAATATACATTTTAAAGTATTTAAAGAATATATAAATACGATCTCGAATTACGTTCTTTGTAGTTTAAAAATAGGCGTGCGCGGGCGCTGCAACTGTCGGCATCCCGGCACCCATTGTGTGTGACTGCGTATAAGGTCCTCCGGCGGACCAGCGGCCTGTACACAGAGCATCTCCGTGGGCCTGTAGGTATTTAACGCGCTCAAGTACATCGAGTGACATAGACCTAGTAGTAACGTCGTGCTTACATTTGCGTACATCGTTGGCGATAATGGCGGTAGGATAAAAAATAGCCCAACAAGTAGACTCAACAAGTACATAAAAGAAACACGGCCCACCAATGACGAGCGGGTACCGGGTATGGGATTGGCACGTAGGCTAGAAGTACTTATCCACTCCAAGAAGGCACCTATTCGAGCAAAATCTGCGGTGCCTTGTCTTCTGCTCCTAACCTTGTAATTTAGGGATATAATAAATGTAGTTATTTATTTATTTTAGTTTAATTAGAACGGTTGTAGGCCTAGATACGGTACGACAAAATGGCACAGCAAACAACCTGTGCTTTCTGCTGCGACAGTAGTCGATAGAAAAGAGATAATAGTCCATACAAAAGAGAAGTATTTTTAGAAAATCCGTTGAAACCGTTGAAAACCGTAGGGCTACAGAAAGGTGTGGTCAAGCTTTAGGAACGTTATGTGACAAATAGCAATTTTGTTTTTTTTATTTTTTTATTTTATAATTTATTTAATTTCGTTTATATATTTTAATTTGACAGTAGGTGCATTTTTTAATTTTTTTTTTTTAAAAAGTTTTTGTGAATCAGTTTTTGAGCTAGTTCCGTTTAAAGATAACAGGCTTCAGTAAGCTATTAGACGACATTTTTACAAACAAAAATTAAAAATGTATTGCACAATATTACGCAGCTATGTCAAAAAAGGTTTGTCACAAATAAACCTAGAGAAAATTATACGTCCAAATGGGGAAATTGAAGGTAAATCAAATAAACATACGTACCTAAAGAATGATTCACTCAGTTTCGATTAAAATGTGAGGTAGGTTTCTGACACGACCCCTTTCTGGAAACGCGTGGAAATCCCTCAGAATGTAATATAAAACTTATCATTATAAAAAAGTGACACCCATTTTAATTGCTAATTCAAAACATCATCAATTTACATTCGACAATTACGTTAAGATTATAAATACAAAGTTTTTTTTGTAACAAATGGCAATCATTCAGGCTGGTAACATAAAACAAATAAATAGCAATCAAAGTTCAATCATTTTAGTTTATTTTAATTCATTAATTCATCATCGTGAATTAAAATTTCAGCACTGCTTTAATGCAACGACTTGGCAACAGCAAGGTTGCAAATATAACTTTTTATAAAAAAATAAACTAACGAAGTGATTCAACTCATACCAACAATTAAAATTGTTTTTTTTAATGATAAATATATATATTAATAACCAATAACAGCATTAACAGTCACTAAACTAAAAAAAATAAAATCGTAGCGTTAAAAAAATAATGACGGCTATGAGGTACTAAGATTCCATAAAACGATTATACTGTTCTCTGTAAAAAAAATAACTGCCGGCAAACAACTTCAACATTGGGTGACGCGGTAATTGTAAACCTTTCTTTTTTTGTATGTATTATATTTCTTTGAATGCGTAAAAAACATAAAGCTTTCAATTACTTTATTTAATATCTAATACAAAATATTAAATGACTACCTACTAAATTACACTCCAAAGTAAAAGATTTGTTGTTAAAAATGACGATAAACTATTTTTTTTTTCTTGTCTGTTCAAAACTACGTTAGTTTGTCGTGGCATAGTGTATATATTTTATAAACAACAAATAAAAAAAACTTAACAATAAATTAATAACAACGCAATCAATGCACGGGAGTGTACTCGGAAGTCAACGGGACGCGCACGATGCGCGAGAGGCGATGGTCGTTGCTACCGCAACGAACCACCAAAGGGACCTAAAATACGTTTCTTCGCATTCAAGGACATTATCCAAGATGTTTGCCGGCTTAACCACATATTAAACGCCGTACACACGGAACGATTTCACGTACAATTTGACTAGATTTTCAATCGAATCGTTTCGTGTGAACGCAAATCGTTAAATTCAAGGTCATTGGGTGGTCAGGACCACCTAAAACTTGATCGCGTTACATCAAATCGGTTCATGTGTATGCTAATCGGCCAATTTTATCATTTATCTGCTTGCAGGCGGCATATTGAGCGAATGACATGACGTGTTATGATTGTTTTTTTAACGATGTGTATATTTACGCATTATTAAGGCGTTTTTTTAGTTCAGTGGTTATATTTATGAGATGATTTATATTATTAGGTCAATAAAGGTAGCATTTCTTAAAAAATAAAAAATATTACCTGTGCGACAACTTTTCATACATACGTCCGTCTGGCACAGAAAAGAAAATGAAATGAAAATTGTCGATTTAGTCGTTGCGTGTTTACGCAAAATTTGTACGTAAGACAATTATTCAATTACGAATCTGATCAAGTACTAAAATTGTATCGTGTGTATAGCGTTTTACAATGGCTAAACCATGAGTACGTATCCAATGATAATTTGCCTGCCAACTATAAAACCGCGTGACCGTTCTGGTACCTCGTCAGTACTGTGAGTAAATTCAGACGATTAAGTAGCGCTTGAAAATGAGTTTCGAAAATAAAACTGTGATGGTGACCGGCGCCGGATCGGGCATAGGGGCCGCCACAGCTATAATATTCGCTAACCATTCCATCATCAATGTGTCGAGTATATTTAGTACATTAACAAGACGAGGACTCGAGTATTATAACTACGCAGTAGCTAAAGCTGGAGTGAACTGTTTTACTCGTCTCACTGCTAAGGACCTTGCACCTTATGGAGTTAGAGTGAATGCTGTCAGACCGGGGCCTGTGTACACAAACATTTTAGCAAATCAAGGGTCAACTAGATCTTTTGATGAGTTTACAGACACGACTGCTCTGAAGAGATGTTCGGATCCTGAAGAGATTGGAGACCTGATCGTTTATTTGGCGAGTGAGAAGGCGAAGAGTATCACGGGTAGTATAGTTGACATTGATGCCGGTATGAGCCTTGTATAGGATTTTATTATTTGTTTGTACCACCTAACAATTGTCTTTTACAATGTATTGTAACGTGTTTTGAGATCGTACATACGTTGTTAAATTTTAAGCATTTCTTTTTTATTGATGTCAACTTTAATAAGTTTTGTACATCGTGTTAAGATCGACTTATATTAAGATTATAATATACTTTAAGGTTTAGAAACGAATTAAAAAACTAATTCAAGAATAAATTTGAAGTTTTATTAACCTAATATTGAGATGTTGTATCACGCAACTGAAAATGAGGTAAAATACTTCAGCAGCCATGAAAAGTGATAATTGAGTTGAATGCGAAGTATATAGTAAGTTGTGAGCTATGATTTAACGAAGGCAAAAACTACGTAAGTTTATATTTCCTAAAATTCATAACATTCTATAGTTTTGAATTGAAGTACTTTTATTAAGTAATACTTACTCGTTTGCACATCAGAGTTACACAGTGTATACACTATAGACTTACACCTGTGTAAACACACTGTTTTTCGACAAAAATCAACTTATGAACTCAAATTATTTGGCTTTCTTTTCAAAGTTATTAAACAATTTAGTATAAATCTATTTATTTTATTACTACAGCGGTCGCCAAAAAATTTTGCGTCTCAGTACAGGAAAGTACATTTTAAAGTCACTTTTAAAGTATTGTAATAATGTTGATAAGTATGGATACCAAATAATGTAAACCAAATTGCAATTGAGCTAGAAAAAATAGCCTCAATACATCGATTTAAATTATATTTATCTCAATGCCTTAATAATGTATGTTTGTTAACTACATATTGGGAGATGATTCGAATTTAAAAAATAAATATATTATGTATTAGTTATATCTGACTGACTGACTGAGTTATATATGACTGGCCTGGTAACCTAGTGGTTAGTGACCCTGACTGCTATACCTTAGGCCGTGGGTTCGATTCCCACCCGAGTCTGGGTGTTCTTTGTGTCCGTTCTTTGTATGTTTGTAAAGTCCCTCGGGACACAGTAGTAACTCCTAATGCGGGAGTTATCTTTTTAGAAAAAAACAAAAAAAGATCTATGTAAAAGTGCAGGAAGTTAAATATTTAAAGTTTTTAGTTAAAAAAAAAATACACAAGTTAACTATACACTACATACATAGCCTGTAGTCTAGACCGCTTTCTATTAAACAGCTTGTTTGCCACCAGTGGTAAATATAGAAAATTTCATCATGTAATCAGGTTACAGTATCAATAAAAATATCATAGATAATACTATCTATAATATTGTTATTTTACTAGGTCAATAAAACTCAACTGTATCCACATCTTCCGCAATAGACGCCGTTAATTCCGTTTAAATCATAAATAAATGTAATAAGAATAATATGGTTGATAGATTTGAATAATCACTACATATTATAAACAAAGTCCCCCGCCTCGTCTGTCTGTCTGTTCGTGATAAACTGAAAAGCTACTGAACGGATTTTCATGCGGCTTTCACTAATAGACTGAGTGATTCATGAGGAAAGGTGTATAATTTTATGTAAATTGATTGCAATATGTTGATGATTGTTAAAGATATCTCTGCTACCCGTGCGAAACCGGGGCGGGTTGCTAGTTTAAAATATATGTATTGAACCAGTTTCTTAAGAATTAATGATTAAATAAAATGGTTAACTAATACAACTTCGGAACTAAAAATACACATTAAAATATGTGTTTACATATAAAATCATAAATATTGTATGACTAAACGTGGTATCTTAACTTCTGGATGTCATTAACTTCTATAAAACTCACTATGTGTTGTTCCCATTATAGAAGCAGCGTGCGTGGCTATATTTAACTTTTGGTGACTAGTTTCTTAAGGAAATGGGTCGCTCTTAGCGTGGAATAATCTATATATTAATACGTGAAACGAAAACTTTGGATCCCTTTTTACGAAAATTGGGCGGACGGAGGAGCATAAAATTTCGCACACTTATAGTTTATGCAGAGAAGAAGTGACGAATGCTAAAATTTTTGAACAATATTTGCTACAAAGTTAAAAAAATGCAAAAACGGGTACATACAGCTATGAGTGTCCAGTATATATTTTGACCTGTCATGGTACAAAAGTCTATACAATGACAGGTCAAGTAATATTGGCCAATGAAGTAAACCATGGTCGAAATTCGACCACTACGCGATCTCTAGTAATTACAGTTTGGTGATACTAAAAACATATACTGTAATTGCGAACAGAATTAAGAAGTAGAATAGAATAGAAGAGTTTCAATATCCACCTCCTGGCTTCATCATTAGACCATGCGTCGTTACCAAACCATAACGAATCATAGGAGCCCAAATTCGTGGAATTTCAATATGTACCTCCTGGGTCCATCACCAGATTAGGTCCAAGATACCAAATTATAGTACTGTCATCCAAACTACATGTACATACAAAGTTTCATTTCCATACGACAATTAGAAGTAGTTTAAAAACTTCCAAGATTTGTTTAGGTACATAGTTAGTTAGAAGTCAAGCTAATAAAAGAGTGTATATAAACAAGGCCCAGTGTCTGGGGCGCTCGGGTTGCCTCATCATGTTTCAACATAATCAGCTATATAACACTATAAACAGGAACTGTTGACATTCAATATGAAACAAAGAGTTTCAAGTATCGTATATGGCCTATTGACCGCGTTTATATTGTCGGGCCTTTTGGTACAGTGGTTAGTGAAACGGACTGCTGAACCAGAGGTCGTGGGTTCGATTCCCACCCAGAATACATAATTGTGTGATGAGCACGATCATTTTTTCTGTGTCTGGGTGTAATTTATCTATGATATGTATGTATTTAGTAATATATAAGTACGTTTATCAGTATTCTGGTTACCATAGTACAGGCTCTACCTGGTTTGGGGTCAGACGGCCCTGTGTGAGATGTGTCTCAAATTATTATTATAATGTCGATTGTGTCGAGCCTGACATTTTTCTATCCCTCATCATAGTCATCATAAACACTCAGTACCTGGGAGACCGAGTAAAATCGTATTTTTTTTTTTTGTAAAATTTAATTTTTACAGGGAATTAAACTATGCTGTTGAACCAAACTATTTGTATACAAATTTTTATCAAAATCGCACTCAAGTAATCGTTATCAACTTATAATGCAAGCCTAGCTTTTTACCACCCCACCAATGTCAGGCTGACCAATAAAATAAATATGGAAAAAAACTATTCGTTTACAAGTTGACCGTTTGAATTTCCAGGTATTTTTACCTCCGTTTCTCATAAAGCAGCTGGAATGTGTAAAGTTAAAGATTTTAAATCGCACATATTTTTTATATATGCGTGTGCGTGGATGTGGTAAAAATACGTGCCTGGATATCTTAAACGAAGGTAAAAATACCTGGAAATTCAAAAGGTCAACCGTTTGAATTTCCAGGTATTTTGACCTCCGTTTCTCATAAAGCAGCTGGAATGTGTAAAGTTGAAGATTCTTAATCGTACATATTTTTCATATATGCGTGTGCGTGGACGTGGTGTGTCATATCAGCGGATATGATGAGAGTCCCCGGCAACAGATTGTCATCGAAGCCAGGTGCTTGTTTGCCAACTCAGTTGTTACAAATATGAAGTTTAACTATTACCACACTCAAATTGAGTATCGTTTGAGTATTTGACCTGACTATGGTAACCAGACTGCTGATGTAAGGTCGGTGCATACGCAACGTGTTCTAATCCGTTCCGGGCGGGACGATAAGTTTTGGAAATATTGTGTCATACAAAATATATACGTCTTACGTATATATTTATACGCATACGCAGACATAGAGGGTGCACGGACGGGACGGGAAAAATATCGGCGCCGAAGATGTTTAGCACGTCCCGCCCCGCGCGGGCCTCGTCCCGTCCGTGGTTCTAAAGCGGTTCCTAGACGATCATGCGGCATGACATGCTGAATCATCATGCTGCATGAAGGACCTATTGAGAGTCTATCATGCAGCATGATAATTCGCTTGGTATAATCATTTTATTCAGTCGATATAGATAGTACAGTGAAGAGGTCTTCCGCGCTGGTATGGAAATGTCTTGTTAAAGGCAGATTTATAAATAAATACATTTATAAATATTAAAATAAAAGGAATTGTCAATCAATTGCCAGCATGTAGTTTGCATGTCATTCGCATCAATCAATACAATGAAACGGTCATGCATGCATGGCAACACGTAACGCATGTCATGCCGCATGATCGTCTACGGATCGCTTAAGATTATATAAATAAATAACAGAATAATAAAAAGGTGTAAACTAGTAGCAAGGACTGATTAAGATACTTACACTAAATATTTTTTCTGCGTTGTGGTTTCCTACATACTTCTACCTTCACAGCTTCCAAAAGAGGCGCAATGAATTTTTTTTTTTTTTTTTAATTAATTATTAGTTACAGCCAATATTCCATCATTAGATATTAACGTCCACATATCCGTAGTAACGCTTACGCATTTTACCTCGTAGTGCTAACATAAGTTTTTGTCTTATTTCGTCATAATACTCGGGTAACAGTTTATTTTTTAATGTGGATATGTCGGGAATTTATATTTCTGATCCAGCACTTGAAGTCTTGAAATCCTTTATGTTCTCTTTTACGCAAAGGTTCCATATCCATAGCTATCATGCGCACATACATTTTGTCTATATTTTTCTTCATTTTCGATTGATCCGGATAAAAACTGCTTCGGTCAAAGTATTTTTTTATAGTTTTCCATACTTTTGGAACTGGCTGGCCACTCTCCTGTTCTTGGTTATCTTCATCGGCATTTGTAATAAAAGTATCTTTTCCTGGCGTAAATGGCTGATGATGACATACTTCAAAATGTGTCCTTTGAAGGTGATCCTTAACATTTGTAGTATTTTCACTAAATTTGAATTCTTTATGGCACAGAGAACATTTCACAAACTTCTCACTATTAGTCTTTTTAAAATAGCCCCACACATGATACGATAGTAACAAAATTATTTATTAATAACTACTAGGACGTGTTAACGCCTAAACAACTTTTTCACAAGTGCGAGTGTACAAAATAGAAACAATCTTGATACAAAAATTTTTATAATTTTCGGTAATTCCCCTGAAACGAAACATTACTATACTCGAATGAATGAATACTATCTCCGTATGTTATGCGCCAGGGATGGCGAACCTTTGTTGGTAAATGTTATTTTTTTTTTTGAAAAATATAAAAATGTAACTATGACGTGTCATCAAAGAATTACTATGATGCTATTAATTTTAAACCTCTATAATGTTAATTTCAATAAAAGAAAAGGCTAATTTAATTTCTGCTGTTGCAAATTAGACGCTATATATCTTTTGTTAGCCTCGTACTTTGTTACTTCTAGCAGAATGCAATCTGAACGTCATCTGACAAACGCTTTCGTTGCAAGTTTTTAAAAGAAAAAAAGTATTTAAAAATACTGCATAAATTTGTATAAATATAAACTTTTTTCTTTCTTTCTTTCTTTCTTTTAATGTTATTAATTTCTAAAATAATTATTTGGAAGCATACTAAAAATATATATTTAAATATATAAGCACGGAAAGCATGCTATTTCTCTCGCGCAATCTGTTATCATCCTAGCACCATCGATACAAAGATCATAAATTAAGATTTAAGAATAAGAACTAGAAGGTACATAGATTCGTTAATTATTGGCCAGCCCAAATTATTTTATCGCGTGCTACCACTAACACGCGTGCCATTGGTTTGCCATCCCTGTTTTACGCAACAGTATCTAGTTCCGGTAATTCCCCGCGTGTAAGAATGACGTTATCTTTAGAGGTGGGAAATAGTCTTAAAATGAACTATCAATAGCACCAAATAGTAATCGATAGTATTGATAATCCTTGACTATCGATACTATCGATAGTATATCGATGTTTAACGTACACTAGTATGCACAGTCGCTGCGTGCGTTCCGGAGAGTTAAGTAGTCGTAGTGCGTGTCGTATTTGCAATATAAGCGAATAAAATGAACGATGACAAATTTATTGGATGTGTACGATCACATCAGCACTTGTATAGTCTTGCACATCCAAAATAAATCTCCTTTTCCTCTTGACGGTTGTAGCTTCTGCGTCACGTCATCTAAAGCAATAGCAATTAATGTCAATTCTTCAAATGAACAATCCATCTTTCCTTGTTTACAACACTAGCACGTTAGTTTTGAGCGGTGCGGACGCATTTAGGCCGATTCACACATATCAGCAACGCGTTCGCACAGGTCCGTATCAGTGCTACATTGATGCAGCAGAACTTCAATTCACACATGTCAGTAGTCATTTCTCTACGGATCTTCAGGTAAAACGTGTGCTACGTAGATTGTTGCTATGGCTCTATCCAATAATCCGGCACAGTACCACCGTAGTAATAATTATTTTTTCATACATTCTCTATGAACGCATTCACACCTGTCAGTGTCGGTGACGGCACAGTACTCTCAGTGACAGTGCCGGCGCCGGCAATCACGGACGAACGACGATATTTTGTATCAAAACCAAAATCCGTACAACAACAAAAACCGTCCGTATTTTTATATAATACCACATTTCGTCTCCGCCCCATCCGGGTCTTGACTTAAACCTTAAACCTGTAATTATAGATAACTTACACCCAGAGACAAAACAAATGGTCATGCTCATCACACAATTATTTGTCCTGGGTGGGAATCGAACCCACGACCTAGCTCAGCAGTCAGGATCACAAACCACTAGACCAACAGGCCAGTCAAATTAATTATTTTTGGATTATAATAAGTCAGTCTTTAACATACAAAGACATAAAATGGCACTTGAACATCACAGTTATCGGCAGTTATAAAAAGTTCAAAAATAAGTGGTTTCTTGTGCGTTCTTACTTCTTTCTTCGCTAGGTACCTTCTCTTTTTTACCCTAATGAACATACTTCCCCACCCGGACGTCTCTAATCCATGCCTACTTCACATAATTTAAACATTGTAAACATAAAGCTGATAAACATATTATTAGACTGTCAACCTTGAATTTAAATTGTATCGTCCAATTTTATTTATAAACGGGAACTATTTTTAGTTCGAACATAGTTTGTAGTTTTCCATGCGATTATCATAAAAGTTAAGCGGATAATCATAAAATGTCTCTTATCTCGGTGTTACCGAAGAGCAATGGAATAAACTAGAATGGATGCAAAACCTATGTATCCGCTACATAATACATATATTTGGCTTAAAAAATATGATCATGTTTCGGCATCGCTCAAGAAACTGATATGACCTATTCGGCGGCGTCAAGATGTTCACATCCTTTCCTTACTCTATTCAGTTCTTCACAACCCTAATATTTCTTCATATCCGCGTTCTTCAAACACTTTGTTCCCAGAAGCCCTGTCGCTCATTTTCTTTTTTCTCCTTCAAACTCCTTCCCATACGTTAACTCATTTTAATAATTATTTTAGTGTTTATGCTTATCGTGAACAACATAATGATGCCGGAATCGTCAAAAAGAAATAATTTCACAAGCACTTCTCCCCGGCCAGGCATTTGATAGGTATGACAAAAGCCCGGGTTTTTTTTGATACATAAAGGTAATTTGGATTCTAGGCGTATCAAGATGAAACATGAATCAGATTTTAAGTTAGACCTCCAGCAATACAACTGTGAAAACAGCATTCAAATTCGTGCAGAATTTTCTTTCGTGATGCACAAACATACAGATAAACAGAAAAACAAAAATTGTTTTGGCTTCTATTGTTCCTATAAAGACTCTTTATATATATTTTTTCTTAATTATCTCCAATGTACATACATCAACCACTTACAATTTTGTCATATGAATACATTGGAAATGTTCGTGTAGCCGGTATATGGCATTGTTCTTACAAATTCGTGAATTCGACTTGCGTCACTTATTATTTCACAAGAAAACGATATCTGTGATCTTTTAAAATTCTTGTAATTCCTTTAAAACTACGTGATTTGAACAGAAATATATGAACGTGTCGCTACAAGTCAACTTAGTAGACTTTCTTACCGCTGTACGTAATATTTATGAATTTTGGCATATAGCCGGGACTTTGAAGAAGGATATAGGCTACTTTTTGTCCCGAAAATAAAACTTGAAGGCGGTACAATAGGAGATGAAAGTTTGTATGGGAGATATTCTACATTGATGAAGTCGAGGTCACCGGCTAATATGGAAAATAAAATAGATCACTTATATATGAGTTACGCACTTGTGTCATATGGAGATGGCACTCACATTCCCACAACACTCAACGCCGCTGCACCTGCGTCCGGGCAGTCGCAAACAACAGCCACTATAAAATATTACACTATTATAAATCCATCGTTATAGATCTTATCACCAGCTACGGGTCTAAACCGGGTAAAGTCTTGGAGGTAAGGCACAGCAAAATTTTGATCGAATGGGTGGTTATAGGAGGTTGTTGGTACACTTGTACAGTTTTTTGTTGTGAACAGGGTCGCTAGCGCTTCTTTGGGTATGGTTGTCAATGCCTGAGTGACATTACTACTATTACAAGTGCTTATAGAATTCAGTGGCTGTATGCCAACAGGCTGGCTGTATACTTGTTTTCAGTTTATCGTATTCAAAAGATTGATTATAGGGCTTTCGAATCTCCCTCTTTCATACCATCCTAAAACAAAAATAGATTTTTACCACTTCACCATTTATTAAATTATTTTTTTTTTAGAACGAAATTCCTTATCGCACGTTACGCAAGAGTTCAATGCTCATGCGCTGCGTCGCGTCATCCGTTTCTATCAAGACCATCAAATTAATTAGAATCTAGCCTATGTTTATTTGTTCACAGAAATAGAGTAATAGGCATACTTACGCGTAATTAAATATTCAGATTATTAAAAAAAAAGATAACCCTAACATTGCGGCGTCGTCAGAGCAGATAAGAGTTACGCGATAGAAAGAGAGGCAACTTCAAGTTGAATGTAACTGTAGGTAATTAGCGCTGTGCGACCTGGATTGCGACTTTATTGTGTCGCAGTAAAAGTTGCTATTTATTTAAAATTAAATGATTTTGCGGAGTTAGACGTATGTACCTGTTGTTTTGTGTGGTAATAAGCAGTAAGTGAGATGAAGTGGTCTTCTATGGAAGTCTGTAGAAGAGGCTTTCACTAATGGACGCCTTATGGATAAGATGATGACTACGTCGTACGTTGATGACTAGTCATACATATACGAAACAATTTTCCATAATACACCTTTTTGTAACAGATTTTTTAAAGGTAATTAAAAAAAATATTTAAAAAAATGTTTTTATTTTGAGTTGTCATGAGAACCAAACGTGTGTGCCAAATTTCAGCACGATAGCTTCAGTGGAAGTGCGTGAAATGTTGATTGCAAAATTCCAGGACCTACATACACATAAAGTTAAATAAAAGCTTTTAATTAATAAAATTAAAAAAATATAGGTTTACCATTTTGTAGGTTTTCCCTAAATTGTTAAATAATACCTGAGACTGATTTCATATTTATTATGTAGGTAAGGATATACGGCTTTATTCTACGACTAGTTTTGGACCCTACGGGGGCCCTTTATCAATGAGAGCAGTGACCTTCCGAGTCGGTGTCAGACGCCACACCATTGTCAAAATAAACAAGAATGCAAAAAAAAAACCATTTTCAGTAATGTAATAATCTACAAAAACGAAACTTCACAAGTTTTCAACGACCAATTGTCGCTAGTTGCCTCAAGGATTAATTTTAAATGTAAACATGACGCAATAAGACGATGCGACACGAAACGGCGACGTACTAAAAATTCCACTATTACTACTTATGAAGATAATTTTTATCTGACATTTTTTTATCGAAATGAATTTAGATCACAGATGGCTTACCTAAGATATGAAGCGTATCTAACATTCATGTAGATAGGTTAGTTATATTACGATCAATGTTATTAATCAAGACTTAAACCTAAAATATTTACTTTAGAGATATCGTGTTTCTTAGGCATTTTGAATCACTTTTAAATATTTGATCTTAACAAGAGATAGGTAATGCATTTCAAAATTTTAATTATTATCTGCCTACCCGTCTCCATTCCTTATTTCACTGCTTAAACCCTTTCGAACCATATCTTCTTTCACGTAGTCCATCAATTTTTTTTTTGGTTGTACTGTTTAATCTCTGCCTACCCTTTCGGAGATACAGCCGTGAATCTATGTATGTATGTATGTATTCTGAAATGTAGTTTACAAACAACGACAGTGTTCGTCACTGTACCCGTCACAGCACTCAGCATCCGGTTGCGATTGTTAAGCCATTCTATACCACGTCCCACCGGGCCTCAACGTTTTTTCATTCAATCGTAAACAATCACGTCACGAGTTCACGACTTCGCCATATTCATGCGATATTAGTAAAACTGTCGAGTAAAATGACGGCTCTAAAACCAAGCCAAGGTCAAATAGAAGTGGTAAAACCTGTTCCGAAGTAAACCGACGGGATACCAAGACCAAGAAAGACGAGTTTATTAAAGGATTGAAGAAAAAAAATCAGTCAAACTGGAACAAAAGAGATCGGACATGTTGTAATATTATATTATAACGTCGACGGGTTTTTTCCACAACAACTTTACTCTGGAAGGTTCGGGAACATTTTGATGTATTTATTTATAAAATGTATCACAGAAAAGTGAAGTGAAAGAATTTAAGGGGCGTTTATTATTAGTATATTCATAATGGGTAAAGCGTCGGACTTGCGATCAAGTGGTTGCGGGTTCGATCCACACCCAGTGCTCTACTGATGTGAACCCTAACACAAGCATTTAGCTTAGCTGGAGGGGCTAATAAGGATACTAGTAACGTGTAACCCACGTTACTCGTATCCTTTAAATTAAAAAAAAAACAAGGATATTGGTGCAAGATCCGGAATTGTCCGGCAACATCCGTACAAAAAAACAAAATTATTAAAATTGATATGAAAACTGATAACATAATATGTACTTAGTACCTGGGAGACTGAGCTTCGCTCGGTAGCTTTTTGTAAAATCGAATTTTTTTTGGTAAAATTGCGTTTTTACAGGATATACAACTATGCAGCTGAACTTAAAATGTAAAACTGTATCTGTATACAAAATCGTTAGAGCCGTTTCCGAGGTACCCGAAATATAAATACATACAAAAATTGCTCGTTTAAAGTAATAAGATATACGAATAAAAGCATTTACCGAAAAGCAGACTTTTTATTTTAATTATTTTTTTGTTTATTCAACTGTTTATCGGCTAAACACCACGAATTTAAAAAATACTGCACATTTCTGGTAACACACTTACTTATACATATCAGTTAGCTTCGTTCCGCATAACGTGCGACCAATGGTTAGAGCACAAAAAGAAGTCAAGGGCATGGGGCCCTTGTAAGGGCATTTTATTTAGCAGCTTGCTAAAGGGTTTGACGCAGCAGATTGTGGCGACATATATTTCACTTATACCTAATATCTCTGGAATACTTTTATATCCAATAATAACAAAACGAAATTTATTAGATATTTTGAAACATTGTCCAAATTAAATGTAGAAAGAATTTTATTTTTCTTTTTTTAAAAAGAAAAAAGATTACTAGTAACGTGGGTCACACATTACTAGTAATCTCGTTAACCCCTCCAGGTAAGCTTAACGCTTGTGTTAGGAGTGGGTTCACGACGGTAGTGCACTGGGTGGGGCTCGAACCCGCAACCACTTGATCGCAAGTGTAATGTTTACACTCCCACTGAGTAAAGGGTTGTCAGAGGAGGACAAATTTATAATACATAATTTAAATATTAGTATGCATGATTTGACATGTCACATTAATGGTCCAAATTATAATAAACTAGCAACCCGCCCCGGCTTGGCATGGGTAACGGAGACATCTTCCACAATCATCATCATATTTCAACCAATTTAAACTAAACCTTAACACATCATATACTTAAACCTTCTTCGTGAATCGCTCTATCTATTGGTGAAAACCGTATGAAAATCCGTTCAGTACTTTTTGAGTTTATCGCGAACAGACAGACAGACGCGGCGGGGGACTTTGTTTTATAATGTGTAGTGATTTCATCTTGTTGACACTAACAAGATTGTTAGTAATAATGTTTTTTTGACGAAAGATCTTATCTTTCAATTTATTTTAAAAGACAGATGCTAATACTGCTAATTGCTATCATATTATTTTACAGTAACAGCCAAAAACTTGGCCAAAAACATTGCATTTTTTTATGATGATGCTGCCAATTTGTTGGCAAACAATTATACCACTAACATATCATACAGTATATGTAATTTTTTCATAATTTTAATTAATTACTAAGACAAAAACGAGAGTACCTCTTGCTATTATCATATAAATAATAATATAAAAAGTCCAACATCTCAGATAAGTAATAATCAAGTTAGTAATAAGGTTAATACATTAATAAGTAATAATAACTTTAATTACATAAATCTGATTCACCAGAATATTAGAGGGCTGATCGGCAAAGACCTAGAGATAGAATTGTTCATAAACTGTAACGCCGTTGACATTTCTTGCATCACTGAACATTGGTTAAAAAGCGATCAGTTCATGTTCAATTTTGACCACCAGATTCACGGTGGCTCTATGATACTCATAAATAAGGAATTTAAGGAGCGCCATGACATTGTTAGTTTATCGGTTGAACGTACTGCAGAAATAGCCTGTATAGAACTCAAGCGTTTTATTCTAATTAGTGTATACAGACCTCCTCAAGCTTTGTATGATTGTTTTGAGTGTGTTATGGATTCAGTATTAGATAAAGTAACTAAATCTAAAAAAAGTAATTATTTGTGGTGGTTTTAATGTTGACTTATTAGAAAATTTTGGTTTAGCGACTTAGTTCAGGACACTATTCCAGTCATATAATTTGAAAGACTTGTTTTTGGAACCTACACGAATCACAGCCACTACAGCCACATGCATAGACAATATATTTACAGATATTGTAAATAAAGATAAAAAAAATAATAAATCAATTTGATTCTGATCATTGCGGTCAACAAATTTATTTCTACAATAGGAACGAAAAAGTGGCAAAGAGAAATATTGTGGCAATACCTAAAACTACCAAACGTTTTGAAAATTTTAAAAATAAACTAGAGATTGCTTAGAACATACCATGTTTAGATATAGATTTCAATCATAATACTTCCTTCAATATTTATTTGATACATTTTTTTCAGAATTTAATTCAGTTTTTACACCCAAAACGATTGTGGTTAAAGGTAAAGCCACATTTTTTGAATGTGCTACTATAGGCTTACACAAGAGCAGAAAGAGACTTTATGAGTTATATGATGAAACAAATTACAATAATAGTGAACAATTTCACATATTTGTCAGAGAATACTCTAAATTCTACTAACTAAGTAGCTAAGAAAACGAGTTTCTGAGTTCAAAGATTAAAAGTAGCCATGATAAGGTTAAGACCACTTGGAACATTATTAATAACGAGACTGGAAAACAGCACAAACAAAGCAAAGAATTTAGTTTGAAAATTAACAACAAACAAGTAACGTCAGATATAGAAATAGCCACTGCTTTTGAGAACTTTTTTACTAAAGTTCCTGTGTTGACTACTTTAGTAAAAGCAAGAGCTGGTGAGGAGTTCAAAGATTTATCTTTGAACTCCTCACCAGCTCTTGCAGAATAAATTTTGAAGGAGGATGTTGATAGGAATGACAGTGTATTTAGGTTTCAACATGTCACTCCTTTTGAAATTATCAAAGGTTTTAACACTTAACCTAAAAAAAACAACCGACCTTTGGGGAAATTCTGTAATCATTACAAAACTGTAATTACTGTTGTTGCCAGTCATGTATCATTTATATTTAATTGGTGCGTAGATAGTGGTGTATTTCCTGATCTGATGAAATCCAGTGAAATCATTCCATTGTTCAAATCTGGCAGTACTTCAGACCCAACTAACTTTACACCAATTTCTGTACTAACAGTATTCAGTAAATGTAAAAAAAAATCGTTTATGATCAATTGCGAACGTTCCCATAATTTGTTACATAATAAGCAATTCGGTTTTACAACGGGTCGCTCCACAACCGATGCCGGTGTAAAGCTTGTAAAACATATATTTAATGCCTGGGAGGATGTCCGTGATTCCCTTGGCATCTTTTGCGATTTATCCAAGGCGCTCGATTGTGTTGTTCATAAAGCTGATCAGGAAATTATATCACTACGGTATCAAAGACACGGTGCTGGATCTTCTTACTTCTTATCTAAGTAATAGGATTTAGAAAGTCGATATTAATGGCAAGCTATTTCCAGGGTCTGTGGTAAAAATGGGAATTCCACAGGGATCTATTGTTTGGCCATTTTTGTTCTTAATCTACATTAATGACTTACCTCAAATTGGTGAACAACTACTAAGCTAAAACGTATGTGTACAAACTTAGATGACGTAAACGATGCTATTTCGAAAGTGGTTTGCTGATTTAACGTTAACAACTTACTTCTTAATGGAGAAAAGACTAAATATATTCGGTTTACTACTCCAATCGTTTTAACGATTGGAGTAGTAAACCGAATAGGTGAAAACCACTATACTACTTGATGAAGACGAGTTGGAACTAGTGGATTCCACGAAATCCTTGGGCATTACTCTTGATTCTAAGCTTCAATGGGCCCTCATATTGATAAATTACGAAATAGACTCAGCTCAGCAGCATACTGTTTCAGTATGTTCGATCATTTTACTTGTCGGACAAAATTCTCGGCATTTTTTATTATACTGCACATTTTTCTGGTTTAAAATGCTAACAACTTCTATAGTTAGTTAGTTTGCTAAAACAAACCCTTTTAATTATGTTATGTTAAGTTTACAAGACACAAAACATATAATATATATGTAATAAAATGGAATAATAAATATTAAATTCTAGACAGAAGTAATTTATAAAAAAATATTACTGTTCCTTATATCGTTAAAATAACTATCTTAAAAAGAAACAGTTAGCTGTCACAAGAAACAGTTCAATTTTATGACGAAGGAGGTATAAGATACATCTTTGTTTTGAAGACAACAATTCAACAGTATAATTAATTCCGCCTTTCTGTATACATTAAAGTAGTACAACTTAAAATATTCTTAGAAAACTCGCAAATGTATATTATACATAGGTAATCTAATCCAGTGTTGAATTAATTGTACACTGTAACTCCTCATCTCACACAGAATGTCTCTTTCCATCTAATGGTTGCCGGGGAAAGTCGCGATAAGGTTGCCAATTGTACTAAGGCTTTAGTTTCTTAAGAATCTAAATATATGTGTACAAGTTTGTATTGATTGCTTTCTTTGCTGTACAATAAAGAGTTTATCTATCTTTCTAGAACTAACAAACAAGTATGTAGGTCATATTGTCCGATGTCAAGGATATAAACTATACTGTCGTGAGGAGCCCTCCGCGCCGCTTGTATCCTCCTTCGATTGAAATGAAAACTTCTTAGAAAAGGCACGGAGGTCTTGGCTGGCGGCGCCGAACTTGAATTTAGAAAGATTCGAAATAATTTTGCGAAGATTCGAAATGGAAGAAGAAAGGACAATCGTTTTTGAAGACTGATGTGACGGACGTCGTGCTGGATGCACGGATTGCTCATGAAATATTAATTTATTTGATGTATTGGAATTTGTTGTTGTATAATCATTTTGAGCCTGATTATAGTGCCAGTTGTTACCTAATCTTTTATTTAGTCTCCTCTCAATAGAGACCCTATCGAACCGGAAACCGAAGGTTCCCCGATCATTGCAATACTTATCAAATTCGCTATGTTATAATATCATCATATGTGCAAAATCTATTAATATGGTAAACGAATATCGGTTTTCGTAAATGAGAAAAACGTGTCTATTTTTAAATGTGGGAGTGTCTTGTGACAAATGTGTAAAATAGTTGAATATTACAATTTTAGATTACAATATTGAAACTACGGGGCCCCAAACGGGTTACTGAACGATGTAGATGACCGAACGAAGGCCATTGAAGCAGGCTTGTGAGAATGTGGGGCTTGCACGATATATGAAATGTGTCTGAATTGAATAACCACATGGCAACAAATACGACACGCCGCGTGTTTTTTGTTGCAATGTGGTATTCAAACACGGTGACACGATGCTCAACTGTATTTAATTATCATACCAATATTATAAACGTGAAAGTTTGTGAGGATGTATGGATGTTTGTTACTCTTTCACGCAAACGCTACTAAACTATACTGATGAACACATTTTTATCCCGATATTCCCACGGCATCGGTTTTACCCGCGTAAGTCACGCGGGTAAAACCGCGGGCGCAGCTAGTTATTATATAAATACTATAAATAGGCAAGACGAAACAGTTAAGAACATTGTTTGACAACAACAACGGTTTTTCCTATTTTTGTTTTGCTACTGATAAGTTTTAGTGATATAAATAAGAAAAAAGGAATAAGATAACTTTTTAACCCCCGACGCAAAAAGAGGGGTGTTATAAGTTTGACGTTGATGTCTATGTATGTGTGTGTCTGTCTGTGGCAACGTAGCTCTCAAACGGATGGATCGATTTCAATGCGGTTTTTTTCATTTAAAAGCTAGTTTCCTTGCGGTGGTTCTTAGCTATGTTTGGTTAATATCGGTCTAGCAGTGTAACAGTATCAGCTCTTTTCCAAAATGACGTAAGAAACCTTTTTAAGAAAATTTCGGGAACGTAGGAATGTGAATTTTGGAATATTTACAGAGTGTTATCTAAACACTCCCGAAGATGAAGACAGACGATAAAACTAATGACACCTTTGATGATGGGTCAGAAAAAAATCCGATTCCGATGTTTTTTTTTTTTTACAACATTTTATTAGCATTATTCACGCTCCATCATGTTAGTACAGCTAAATGAAACTATAATTGCAAAGAAAATACATCACTTCACTAAAAAAAAACCCGGCAATGAAACAACACGAAACTTAAAAACAGCTGACTGACCGCGAGGGGGCGCCAATTTCTTATAGTTTTCGAAGTCTACAATGTTTTATACCAGAGAGCCACCCTAAACAACAAAAAATTTCATAGTTTTTCGGTAATTATTTCGTAATGCAGTTATGAGATGCTTCTATAGCCGCGGCTCTCGATATGGTAAAGTGTCGAGGTAGCTAAGCGACACAGTAACATAGACATTTTGTAGCGCATCTACCGCATCAATATATTTTAGTTTATGTACCGCATCTTCCTTTGGGAACAAACCGTAGTGACAAGCTCGTCTAGAAAAATACTTGAAAATTGGTGTTATTATGAATTATAGTCAAGATACAGTACAGTCCACACAGACATATCATAGTAACCGTAGCCATCATAGTAACCATAACGATCATTATAACCGTCAATAGTAACTAAACCAGTCAGTGACCAGCGCGTTGTCTTGCGGACTAGCAAAGGTTCGATTCCTGGCATCCGTAATAGAATACTTCAGGTACATATATGTAGAAGAAGTGCAGAAAGTTAAATATTTAAACATTATATGTTGTAAAGTTAAAAATTATGTAAAAACGGCTATAGAAAGCTGAAATGACATTATTAGCACGGTAATATTATCTATCCAGTATTGTGACTCGGCGCTGTTTTTGCGGTACGTAAACACGCGAAAGGGCTGAACACCTACAGTATTTTAATTACATCTACCTATTTGAGTTTCTTTTTAGTTTTGCGATTGTACTTAAATATTACAATATATTTTTATTAATAAAAAAATTAAATTCGTTGCGAATGAATTAGGATGTATTCAATAAAAATACATGTTGTGTTTTTTTTATTAGTAGACTTGTAAATGAAAGTAAAAACACTTAGTGTCTAAAACGACCTATTTGCAAAATAAATTCATTTATCATTTAAACCACCCATATAAAGGAGGTTGCCCATTTCAGTATGAAAATCAGTTTCACACTTTTTTATGCTGTGTCAAATATGTATAAACTGCTGCACTGAGTATTATCTGAAATATAAACGTATATTGTAACATAACTTGGGGTTATTGAGAAATTAAATGCCAATGTTAGGTTAAAAAACAACAACGAGAAAATATTGTGACACTGACGTTAGAGTTTTTTTTTTATTATTGTTTGTGGCATCATGTTTTTGACAGGGATACCATGTGTAAATTAAGGCAAAACTAACACTGAAGTATACATTCACTACATAAACTACGACTACATACACCAAATAATAAGATTACTAAACTGCAATATATTTTAATGTGACATTACGAATTATTATCACGTATGTTATTATTTAACCATTTTATTTTAAAACGATTTTTATTTGAATGCAATCATTAATGGTTTATTTAATATAATGGCAACATTTCACTTAAAATGGAAACGGTCATTGATTCAAGTTTTAGTCCTTGTAAGATTTAATTTCAAACCCCAAGTTCTATATAAGAGATTTGGGGTCGAAAAGTCACATTAAAATCAATATTTTTTTTAACATTTGAAATAATGACGCGAACGTCCAAAAGTGAAACCATGAATGGGCATCCTCCTTTGAGACTGAAAAATATTTGCGCCTCGACTGAGACGTACAAAGCTTTATTGTTAAATTTAACAGAATAAAAAAACCATTGCCAAATACACAAATCGCACGCTTACTGCTCACAAAATCATCACACCGTTCGTTCGTCCCTGCGGCGCATTCGCGACTGGTTGTGTACCGAGTGTATACCGAACTTGAGATACGAAGGTATGTAAGAAACATTCTCACAACCACTGATATAAAATATGAAAATCACTAACTACAGTAACTGCCAAGTTGTTCGTACCACTCTTCGCACTCAAGACAATGTTCTGAACTTATTCCTATCCTTTTTATAACCCCACTATTTATTAATATTTGTCAATCGACCAATAGCATTGCGTTACCGGTATAACCAGTCAAAATAATGTCTATTAACTTATTCTTATTAAATAGTGAACTGTGTTATCATCTATTATAGTTTGTCCCTAATTTAATAAAATAAATAAGAGTTTTTGATGTGGCGACGACAGGTATGATTCGCGTTCCGACCGTTTGTATGAAGATAGAATACTGGATATATAAGCCTTGTGATGAGATTTTTTACAATTAATGAATATCGTTCGTGGGAGAGCCATGCTTCGGCACGTATGCGCCGGCTCGACCGGAGTGATACCGCGGCCTCACAGAAAACCGGCATTAAAGCAATATTTTTATTGCTTTTCGCCGCGTGAGTGAGGTTACTGGAGGCCCTAACCCTTCCTTCTCCCCCCTGTCCCCTATTTCCACCCTTCCCCTCTCTCGCCCTTCTTCCCCTACTCCCACCTTAAAGGCCGGCAACGCACTTGTGACTCTTGAGTTGCAGGAGTCCATGGGCGGCGGTAGTCACTTACCATTAGGTGACCCGTCTGCTCGTTTTGCCCCCATATACCATAAAAAAAGAAACTATTAATGTAATGCGTTTAATAACATTCATTTATTTCTTTAATTCACAGCTTAAACCATTGCACAAGATTGCAGTAAAATCCAATTACTTGAAAAATAAATTAATACTTGTGTTAGAAGAAGTTTTTTCTATAACGAACAACCACCTCAGAACGATAGATATGATTATGCAACTAGTGAATGGAATCTACCTTCAATTGCAACGATGATAAAGAAATAATAATGTCATTGGAGTAGTAAGTAGTTTAACAAATATTTAAATTGTATAGAACTTTATTGTTCTCTTTCGTTAACAATCTTGTGATTAGTTTATTTTGTATTACTCTCTTGACGCTTCATAAATATGCACCTATAATAATATAATTCTTTCAAAAAAAACCGACATCAACAAAAAAACTATTCCATAAAAGACTTATAAATGGTTTTCTCATGGATGTCATTGTCAGAACTGGACCAAATTGAAATGGAACCACACGAGAAGCACCAGCTTTCAAATAAAAAAATAATCATGAAAATCGGTTCACCCAGTCGAAAGTTCTGAGGTAACAAACATAAAAAAACATACAGTCGAATTGAGAACCTCCTTCTTTTTTGAAGTCGGTTAAAAAGGACACATCTCACACACAACCGTCTGATCTCAAACTAGGCAGAGCCTGTAATAAGTTAACCAGACTAGTGATAAACATGCTTATATATTTCTAAATACATACATATTGTTATAGATAATTTTAACCCAGACACAGAACAAATGATCATGCTCATCACACAATCATTTGTCCTGGTAGGAATCGAACCCACTACCTCTGGCTCAGCAGTTAGGGTTACTAAACACGAGACCATCAGGCCAGCTGCGCCTAGAGATGGGCGGTGTGAAAATACCCGGTCGAGGCGGCCCATACGTGCCGAAGCATGGCTCTCCCACGATAGTGCGCTGTGCAACTGTGATCAGCGGCCATGCCTGTGTAAGAGCGGATTATGGAATCAGCGTACTGAAGAGTCTGAAGGGCTTATACTCCTTCGTGAACGGTTTAATAAAGGTTATAAAGGCCAATTTCATTTACTCACCGTCGCAGGGTATCTTACTACTTTTCTGCCTGCGTCAGACCTGATCCTGCATTTAAAGATGTGTCTCTAACATGTAGTTCTCCAGGCCAAGACTCGTCTGTTAAATTTGCTGTTAAAAGTACGAAAAATACACTATCAAATAATTGCCAATGATTACAGAGAAACATTTCATCAGAGAATGAAACGTAGCTCCACAAAAAACCACAGGCGCTCCAAGAAGCGTTATGTGTGATGTTACGAAAGTATGTTGTATATACTATAAGCATTTTATTGTTAGTTTCCACTACACGACTATGTGTGTCACCTCAATAGAAGCGACCCCAATAGCATATAGTTTTCTTATAAATAATGTTTAGACTAGTTAGATAAATCTCTGTTTGAATATGTGTATAGATGTTAGCTTACACATTTACTAACAAGAAGAGTAATAAAATAGTATCTGAACACGTCACAGTAGTTTCACTACAACACTAAATATAATTTAAAATAACCAACAAAAATACATATACATATAACGATAACTATCATGGAGTAATTAAACAGATATGAATCTATACTTCTATACTAATATATAAAGCTGAAGAGTTTGTTTGTTTGCTTGAACGCGCTAATCGAAGGAACTAATGGTCCGATTTGAAAAATTCTTTCAGTGTTAGATAGCCCATTTATCGAGGAATGCTATAGGCTATATATTATCACGCTACGACCAATAGGAGCGAAGCCGTGACCATAAACGCAGGTAAAACTGCGGGGACGGCTAATACCTTATAAACAGAAAGGACTTACCATATCCTTACAAACTATAAAGTTGATAAAAATGATGATATAGAGGCTTTAAAGGAGTCCGAAGGAGTTTACAGACCATCAGAGAGTGTAGGCGTAGATATTGCTGAAGTGACAGAAATAAAATTATCGTTAAATTAGGTTACACAAAACAGAGTCAGAAATTCTATGCGCCTCCTATGGTTAATAAAATATGTTGATAAAAGAGAATCAATCTGAGCGAAATTTTTCTGTTTCAGTAGTTTTTTCAGATCATTGCTACACTCGGTGGGATTCGGGCCCGCTTCCCATCATAAGTTTGACGCATTATATACCGTAATTCTAACGTTACCAATACTTAGTATTAACTGAAGTTAAGAAACGGCTACCTATAAAATGAATATATTTTACTACACCTGCGATAATGTTCACAGCAACAAAAGCAAAAACTCTAGAATTCACCAATCTGTACGGCGTTATTGTTTAAAGTGAATTCATGTGATATTCTCTGGTCATGAATGTTCCGCAGACAGCAGGTTTACAAAAGTAAAAATATTCACGGTGCCGGCTAACTTATGGTCCACCGATTTTAGACTTAGGAACTAAATTATCCCACTAATATTATAAATGTGAAGGTTTGGATGGATGGATGGATGTTTGTTACTCTTTCACGCAAAAACCACAAAACCGATTGCAATGAAACTTAGTATGTAGATAGTTGGAGAACTGAATTAACGCATAGGCTACTTTTTATCCTCATATTCCCAAGGGATCGGGACTTACGCGGGTGAAACCGCGGGGTGCTGCTGGTGAATTCAATATATGTCAAAATCAGACGATCTCGTCTGATTCCTTTCAAGATTATCGACAAGTCGTAAGTATGACTTTGGAAGTCAAAAGGGCAAAAACGGTGGTTTCTTGAGCCTGCGAGGTAGACACGTTATGAAAAAGGTCTGATGTCGGAGAGGTATGTTATCGTCTAAAGACCTACGGGGCACCATATCACCCGACTGAACTATTAAACGATATAGAGTTTAAAAAGAAAGACAACCTTAGAAAAAAGACAGTCATGGGACAGAAGTAAAAACTTAAAACGAAACAACGAACTTAAAATGTCACATCACCCATAGTGAATAAGAATATATCATTATTATAAAATATATATGTGTGTGTGTAAGTAAAATATGTGTCAACAGTGCACTGTCTTCACCTAACATATTTAGCATCAGCAAATTTATCATTGTACTGACTGTATGTTGTCTTGAACAATGTCTTATAGGTATATGATAATATATTATTAACATAAAAACTCTCATAATAAATAAAAAAGTCTACTGTTGCGACGCGCGATAACCTGTCCGCAACGACATTATCTTGCCCACTCAAATGTCTTAAATCCGTGGTGAACTCACTGATAAACATTAAATGGCGTATACGTCTAGGAAGCTCGTTTTCGTAATTTAACTTTGTGAATTTATAAATCAAAGGTACATAGTCAGAATATACAACTAATTGTAGTCCCTCATACGATGTACCGAAAGTGTTTAATACCTAAGTAAATGCCTAGTAGCTCTCTGTCATACGTACAATATTTTCTCTCCGTAATTGACATACTTTTTTGAATAATAACCTAAAGGAAGCCACGTATTATTAACATGCTGTTGTAATACAGCACCTACACAACTATCGGACGCATCCGTCATGAATGCAAGCGATGCGTTTTTAACCTGTCCGTAGGCGCTAGGGTGGCCGCCTTGCAACGACTCAGCTTACATTCCTCGAAAGCTTGTTCAGCAATAGGGGTCCAGGTTATAGGTGTTTTATCCTTCATTCTTCGAAAGCTTGTTCAGCAATAGGGGTCCAGGTTATAGGTGTTTTATCCTTCTTTTTTGAGCCATGTAAATACTTATAAAGAATAGATTGAGATGCTACTGCATTAGGTATATGAGCTCGATAAACATTTATCATCCCAAGAAACCTTCTCAATAGTTCTATATTATTAGGCTTAGGGAATTCAGTAATTGCCTTAACCTTATCATCCTGAGGACGTATCCGATCTGGTGTTACATGGTATCCTAAAAAAATGTATTTCCGACTTGACAAATTCACATTTTGAAACATTTATTATTATACCGTACTTTACAATTGTTTAAATAAGGATTCTAAATGCCTATGCTGTTTTTGTCAAAATCGCTTTAAAAAACCTTTAAAATGCGTTTTCATAAAAGCCTCTAGCATAAAAAGTAACGGAGTTATGGCGAAAATAAAGTTGGTTTCAATTGTTTTTACGAAGAAATCAACAATGAAACCCTTCTCATTACTACCCTAATTGGAATTAAATGTTACACATTTACAAATTCCCTTAGTTTAACATTAAAAATATGATACAAAAGTTTGGCCACTTTAAAATGCTTATTTTTGAGAAAAAAATATGTTCAAAGTGGAATAAGTCTTTTTGATACTATGTCAAAAAAAAATCCTTTTTCAAAAATAACTCAGAAAATAAACCATATACGTAAAAATTGCTAGAATACAAAAAGTTAGCAATGTTATTCACAAAAAAAATGTTTTTTTTTTTACTATAGCTCAATAATTATCCGAGATATGGCTTGTCAAAGTTAGCATTACAATGAAATCAATACCGCCCTTGAGCCCTTTCATCGATGATCTTTATAAAATGAAGGGTTTGAGAAATATGAAACTTACATGAGCTTATAGGCTATAAAATTCTCTACAAAATGGTTTTTTTATGATCTCTCTAGTCCAAAATGCAACCGAGAAAATATCAAAAAATCAAACTCATTTTTTTTTAATTTCGGAGCATCCAGATTTTGGAGCAGAGAAATGCGTATACTATACATAGTGTTCTCATCATTGGCACCTGGTGAAGGGATCTAGTGTGTGTGTATGTATATGTGTGTATTATATATGTGGCGTCTCCCCCCTCACAAACTCAACCCGCGGCAAAACCAACATTTTCCAGCCGAGCTTCCGTAGCCAAATAATAAATACAAGGTGATTTTTTTTATTTTTACTTTTTTTTCTTATGAGGGATATTTTAACAGATGAAAATTTGCAAATAAATGTTTTGAGATAATGAACTCAAAAAAATTAATATGTTGTTTTAATGAAGCATTATGGATTATAATAGGGGTGGTTTTTAGGGGATGGAAACTAATTATAACAATTTTCTTAAGTTGTATACGATTTAAATATACTAATTTATCTAAACAAGAAATTAAACATTAAAAAAAAGTTTTTTTTTTATTTTACGGCAGAAGGGGTGTTTTAAAAGGGTATAAAGAATAAAATAGGGGTGGCAAACTCACAAATAGTATTTCAAACTATAAAATTATCTTTAATCAAAAGCTATATACATTTTTTCATTCGTTAAATGCCAAAAATTATGGATTCTTCAATTTTTTTGTCAATTAGGGGTAGTTTTCACCCCTAAGAGTCATTAGCACACATCGGAATAGAGTAGATTTTGAAGTGGAAGGTAAGTAGAGCTAAATTCCAAATTTTCAAGAAAATTCATCTTTCCTGAAAAAATTGGGAGGTTGAACCTTATTTTACCGTCATTCGCTAGACTATAAACAAAACACAGAATCTAGAATATTGATCGCCTATCAATTTACAAAAAAAGGCTGGAGAAATCAATCAATGACAATTATTGTTACAAAATTGTGTAAGCCTAAGCGTACAAAATGAATTTATTTTAAAATACATTTGGTGTCAATTTTCAGTGTTACTTTTTTTCTACTAGTTTTCTTGATTGCCTGTAGGTCGTGCCCGTTTCGACGCCACCCTGTCGTCAGTTTGTCTTAGTGCAGCAGTAACAGGAATGCCCGTAATGTTCTTTACGGTATCAGACCATCGACTAGATGCTCTGCATCGAAGCCTTCTCCCATTCACTTTTCAAAAAACAAGCAGAGTTTTTTTATTTGTTTGTCGAGATTATTCGATTACTTTCCAAGCTCCAATTTTCTATCACTACATATTATAAAAACAAAGTCCTCCACCGCGTCTGTCTGTCTGTTCGCGATAAACTCAAAAACTAATGAACGGATTTTCATGCGGTTTTCACCAATAGATAGAGCGATTCATAAGGAAGGTTTAGGTATACAATTTGTTAAGGTTTTGTGTAAATTGGTTGAAATATGATGATGATTGTTGAAGATGTCTCTGGTACCCGTGCGAAGCCGGGGTGGGTTGCTAGTTCAGTATATATTAAGTAGAATGAGTTAAGAGCAAAAAAAAAGCACTGTTGACTGTACTTACCCGTTTATCTATATGATGGTAGTGGGTATAAAACTAAATGCATGTACATAGATAACAATCATATTAATATGCTTGAACATAGTTTCTGTACGCCAGTATCGAAGTTGACTTCGAACAGCTAACTGCAATATTTGTAATGAGTTTTAAAAATAAAGTCGTTTTAATTACCGGAGGTGGGTCGGGTATTGGAGAAGCGGCAGCAATACTATTTGCTAAAAAAGGTGCCGATGTAGTCATAGTAGACTGTAATGAAGAAAATGCCAACAAGGTACAAACACAATGCAAAGAATATCAAAATAGAGTGCTAGTTATAAAAACTGATGTCACCAAAAGTGATGAATCAAAAAATGCAGTTGAGAAGACGATCAGAGATTTTGGTAAGCTCGATGTTCTGGTAAACAACGCAGGTATTGCTAGAGCAGGGAATTTATTATCTGGAACTATTATGGATACCTGGGATGACGTAATAAACACCAATCTTCGTGCGGTGATTTTAATGACCAGCTTGGCAACCCCACATCTGATTAAGACAAAAGGTTGTATTGTAAATACTTCAAGCATATTTAGTAAGCTGACAAAAATTGCTCTCGAATATCCAATCTATGCAGTATCAAAGGCAGGCCTAGATTGTTTTACTCGTCTTTCTGCTTTGGAGCTTGCATCTTCAGGCATTAGAGTAAACTCTGTTAATCCTGGATATGTGCGAACTAATTTTATAAAACATGCAAACTTAGATATCTCTTTTGATGATTTAAGCGCAGCAACAGTTTTAAAGAAATGTTCAGATCCCCCAGAGGTCGCAGAGTTAATTGTGTATTTAGCCAGTGAGAAAGCGAAAAGTATCACTGGCAATACGTGTATTATAGACAATGGTATGAACCTTATGTAATATTTTATTACACTCTTGATCAATAAAACCGTTGATTGTTTGGTTTAAAGAATAATAAATACATAATTTAATATTTTTCCGACCACCTTATTTAACTTACCCATTTATTTTATTTATTTATTCATAACAATTTTTACATTGTGTTGAATATTAATAACAATGTAACTTAAAAAATGTATGCTACTTAATTAAAATGTCACACGTGTAAAATAAATAAAACAATACAATCAATCAAAAAATAACAATACAATAATTTAAAATAAAGCAATAAATCAATATGTCAAATGTGACCATAAAGAGAGAGAGAGAGAGAGAGAGGGAGAGAAATAATGGCAATAAGTGTAATTTACATAACGAAAATTATAATGTTCACAAATAATTAAATAAACCCATTAAACCCATAAAACCATTGCGCTTGCGCATTGGTGACAGCTATCTGACGAAGTCAATTGACTCCATCAGAACCTATCACTACATAGTATAAAACAAAGTCGCTTCCGCTGTCCGTCTGTCCCAGCATACATAATGCTTAAATTTTTAAAACTACGCAACGGAATTTAATGCGGGTTTTTTTAATAGATAGAGTGATTCAAGAGGAAGGTTTATATGTATAATACATGCATATATATTTAAGAGAAACACTGATAACTTTAGAGGTTTCTAATGTGATGTCGTAAATAAACACATTTTTTTTGCACTTACATTGCAAACGCTGTCTCAACCCTACGAGATAGATCAAAATAATGTACCACAGTATTGTACACCTTAAAAAGTTCTACAAAAAAATCCGCGATGGTATATGTCTATCTCTTAGGGATAACCCACAATTATTTTTTGTCCTTTACTTTTTACGAGAAATAATGGCAAATTTACGAAGCGATTTTAAGCAATACAGCATTAATTCTTATACAATTAAGTACCTTATATACATTGTGCATTTAATATAGATCAAAATGGCCTTTTATAGCATGTAATTTCAATAAATATTTTCGAAGATATTACAGATTTAAAATGCAGAGACATAGCGGTTGCGGCGGTTACAGGTTTAGATTTGAGCGTTGAATGTTTTTCACATGGCCAATTATATGTTGCTCTTTCAAGAGTAACCTCTGAAGAAAACATGTTTGTATTGTTTAATGACAAAAAAGCTGTGAATGTTGTATATAAAGACATTCTGTAGTATATTTAGTATCATCATTGCACCCGTGCGAAGCCGGGGCGGGTCGCTAGTACTGTATAATATAATTACAAAAGGGAATAATATCCAGAGAAATTAATAAGTACCGAGTCAAATTAAATTTTTAAATGTGCTAACATATTTTATTACGTTAGATATTAATAGATAGTGTAATCTGATATATAAACATTGCCGTTCTGACGCTTCAAATGCATTGTTGTTAATATTTGTACGGCGAGGTGGTATATCAGACTCAAACAAACTAAAACCACACGGTGTTCTGTCACGGGGTCCTAGTGCCGGAGACTCAAGTGTACCAGAAAGGAAATCCCTGTGAACCTCCCAGACTTGACCACCTGTTTAACAACAGACGACCCCAGCGTTTGGTGCGGGATCTTGCCCTATCTGACTAGTCTCGGCTGGTAATTACTGAATGCTGAAAGTCTATCGTAATTTAGGCATCTGTCTGTGCGATGCGTTCTTTTGAAACTACATGAAAAATCTGTTTTTAGGGTTCCATACCTCAAAAGGTAAAATAAGGAACCCTTATAAGATCACTCTCTTGTCCGTCTGTCTGTCTGTCCGTGTGTCACCACTGATTTTCTCAGGAAGGGGTGGACCTAGCAAGTTGAAATTTATACCAAATACTGAGGTCTATAGTAGAGACTATACGTATAGTAAGACTTTATATTACGTGTATAAAAATCAAGGTCCTGAGTCAACACGATAAAAAGATATGGGCAAATTTAGGTTTTCGCGAAAACTTGTAAGTAGGTACCAAAATTGACCTTAATTTTTAACTTTTTTATTTTTCGGAATTTTCCTTTTATTTGTGCTGTAAGACCTTGCTTTTACCCAAAATTGACAATTCTAGGTCAACTGGAAGTACCCTATAGGTTTTGGGTCGAAAACCTATAGGGTACTTCCCATTTACCTAGAATCATGAAATTTGGTAAGAAGCAAGTTCTGACAGCACAAGTGAAGGAAAAAATCCGAAAGTCGTTAATTTGTTGTTATATCACATAAAAAAAAAGATTTTGTAATTACAAACTTATATTTTGTGGTTGGATTGTTCACTTTATCGTACATCGCAATTGCAAAGTTAAGTTTGTCTTTCGAAAAAGACGGGTAAAAGTCTTTGAAAATTGATTCCCGGGAGATACGTAAACAAGTTTGTTTGCTTACGGAACCCTCGGTGCGTGAGTCAGACTCGCACTTTATTCTTGCAATGGTAAAAGTATTGGCCGCAGGAGAAATATAGGCCAATCAATTTACTCCTCAAAGTAAAATTGAATACGGATTAAGAAATATGGATATCCGCTTCATCGCTCAAGAACCGCCTTCGAAGAAAAACTACACATTAAACGATAGCCAATAATTTATTCACTTAGAAGATGGTTCGGTTTGCAAAAATCTGTTTGAGAACGCGGTGTTAGATACCTCCAATACAAAGGGAAGATCTTCCGAGGCGAGGTGATCATGTTTGGTGGACCGCGGCCCAACAGTTGATGTTGGGAAGTTGAAAATATAGTAAAGTATCCGCGCGAGAACTTTCATTGCGCGACGTAGGATTCGTAGCTACGTAGTCGATTTATATAAGTAAACAAATTCAAAGTTGTAATTAACATTTAAGCAGTGGTGAGTCACGTTGCTGAGTATTGGAAACAGCATAATTGATCACTTGGAAATTTTTATCTATTTAATAGCGTTACATTATCTGCGAGAATATAAAACTTGGATGAAATTTTCCATAGCAAGCAAGTGACAGTAAAATACATATAAACAAGCGAATGCTTATCTTAAATTGAGTGTAATAATACTCAAGAGCTATCAGTCTTAGCTCGATTAAATAAGAATATAGTAGTATGTGCCAAAATGTTAAAAGACAAAATAGTACTTGTAACGGGAGGCAGTTCTGGTATCGGTGCAGCTACTGCCGAACTGTTTGCTAAAGAAGGTGCCGCTGTGGCAATTGTGGATAGAAACTATGTTAAATTAAAAGAAGCTACCCAAAAGTGCACCAAATATGGATCTGAAGTTCTCGCTATCAAAGCCGATGTAAGCAAGGACGAAGAAACACATAAGATTGTTAAACAAACTATCGATAAATTTGGGAAATTAGATGTACTCGTTAATAACGTAGGCATATTGAGGGAAGCTGACATTCTTTCAGATGATTTTTTGAACATATTCGATAAAGTAATGAATGTCAATATGAGGGGACCTGCCCGTATCACGCGTCACGCTATACCGCATCTCATCAAATCAAAAGGAAATATTGTAAATGTGTCCAGCATGGCTGCGTTATGCACATCGAAACCAAACTACGTCGCATACAGAACATCAAAAGCTGCTTTGAAACATTTCACACGATGTTGTGCACTTGAGCTTGCCAAATACGGAGTACGTGTAAATTCTGTGAGCCCTGGTCCCGTTTTAACTAATATGTTTGTAGATTTGCCTGATGCAGAAGAAGTTTTAAAAAGGCACACAGCTCTACATAGAGTATCGGGGAGTGGAGAAATCGCTGATCTGATTCTATACTTAGCAAGTGATAAAGCAAAGAGAATCACGGGTTCGGACTACGTTATAGATAACGGAAGTTTATTAATATAGTGCTTAACCTAAATTTCTGTTAGTTTAAATATATAGAATCTAAAAAAAAAACATTTACACCTAGGTACATTAATTGTGATGTATTTTAAGTCTATATTTTAATAACACATTATTTGAATGAAGACTTGGTTCGTTTAAGTTACATCTAACTAAATAATCGGATTTACTGTCGAGTGTTTTATTGACAGACGATAAGAATGAGATACGTATTATAAAAGTGAGTTGACTGGTAGTTAACGCCTACGGCATTAAGTCCGCTTTATGCAATGTATGTAATAAATAAACATATATTGACGACAAAAATAGATCTAAGCAAGGAATACTTGAAACCCATAGTACAAGCTATGCCTTATGTCAACACAGAATACTATTCACTTTTTGCAAAACCAATATTTTTAAAAATATTACCGTAAAATGACAATACAAGGGGAAAATAAAGGTTTGTTATTGCTGCGTGACCGTGAACATTGCTACGTACAAAGATTTTCCGGTACATAAAAATACCGAACAAGTGTGAGTCTGACTCGTCCACCGACGGTTCGGCAACTTCTACATATAGCAAAGACCTACTTCCACATATAGCAAAGAACTACTTCAATATCATCTAGCAAAGACGAGCTGAACAACTTAGTAACTAAATCGCGCTATGAAAGTTCCCGCACCGATTAATATATATACAACTTCCCAACATTAACCACGGTCACCAGGCATGATCTACTCGCCTGGTCAGAGAATCCTCGCTCTGCATTGGAACATCGCGAAAATTGTCCCTCCACACGGGCAAAGATGTATTTAGATAATGCGAGTGAAATTAAATCTTTTAATAAAAATAAAAAAAGCTTGTAAAAGAGAAATTCTTTGAAAATCAAAGTCTTTGGCTTTACCTTCATATGTAAATTTATATAGATATTAAAAACTTTAAATCACAAAATAACTTTTCTGATTATTATACGTACGTTGAAGAGGTTTTATCTTTGTTACGTATGTGTATTTATATATTTGATTATCTTAATATTTCTGATGTAATTATGCACCTCGCATTAAGGGAATTTGTTTTACACAACCGTACCTATGAAAGAATATATGACTACATATATATATTTTTTATTCACTTCTGTAAAATACACAAAATCTTAATATTTTATTGCTCCTTATGTGGAATTTATTTGTTAAAACAAGCCAAAGTCTAACTGGGGAAATACGTCATCCCAACAGAAAACTGCTGCAGAACTACTGCAAAACAAGGTTACCAGAAAGCCGTAAGTAGTGGTACAAACTAGGTGTGGGACGTTACGTGTGTAGTTACTTTGAAGGCGTCACTAGTTACGAGTACGCGTGATTTTTGTAACTAGTCCCATCTTAGTGTGCGGCTACTTACAAAGCTACGCACAGAACGTAGTCATGTCGTAACTCATAACGTCTCAAGTCGTAGCTACGGTTTTGTGGTTATAATTACATCAGTAAACGTCTAACTCAAATGGACTTCCCTTCCTTATTTATTCATTCTTAGGACTGACTGCATCACTCCGTAGACTGCATTAAATGAATCGAAAATATTTAAAATGATTTAAAATATCTATATTTTTGCCTTTTTTAATTTTATTGATATATTTTATTTGTTGTTTTTATTTTTTTTGGGATATATTTATACTATCAAAGGATTTATGTGAAAACATTTAATGGTTCACCTACCCTGAGATTTTTTTTTCAAAAAATATAAATAAAATCAGCGTATACAAAATAAATCTCAAAAAAATAAAGATCTTAATTATAAAAAAATATATATTAATATAATTCATCAATGAGCTAAAACAAATATGTGTGTTTAACTCGAGCCATAGATGGCTCGTAAAATAGTCTCAGTGGTTCCGTTAGAACAGAACCACTGAGATTATTTTACAATAAAGTCAAAATCAAACGAGTCTATACTAATCTCTAAAATCATAGACATATGCAATAAAATTACATGCATTGTAGTAACAATTACGCTGTTTTTCTCGGCTCGTTTATCTGTCTGCACAGTGATAGTGTGTAAAAGTGATGCGTATACTAATTTTACATCAGTGTAAAAAAACTTGAAACTCCGTTTGTATGACACGTTAACAAAACGAAGTCTTAGCTTCTGTTAGTTACTAAATCGTGTGCGTTGTAGTGAAAATAACATGTCCACAAAAATCACTAGTGTGTTACTAGGTTTGAAAGAAAGAAAGAAAGAAGAAGAAAGAAAAATGTTTATTTCCAACATAGCACAGTACACATAAATAATAGGTATAAACTAGTTTATAATATCCAATAGAGATTTTACACACTTAACCCATTAAAAATATGCCCTGCGCCAGGCAGAAAATGCCCCCGCCTCAGCATAATGCTTCTGCAATACAGTATTGCAAAAGCGCTGATTTTCAGGCAAGGGCCAAGACCACGTTACGGAAGCGTACATGTTACAGCCACAATGAAATGAGACTGTGGCTATATCAGTCACTCCTCCAATGCCATATAAAAGAAACATAAAATAAAATAACATTATCATAATATAACCAGTTGCTACCCATAGTTTCTGTTTATTATATGTAATGCGCTATTAAAAAGAAATTTTGAATTTAAATGCCCATAATAAATATAATTTAAATTACCTTAGTTTACTAAGTAGTACATATTTTACTTACTATGAATATAAATGAAAAAATGAATATAAAATAATAAATTACAATATTCTAAAAATTATGCAATTTGACATCAATGCACAGTTTAAAATAAATGCATATTTTATCTGTGCAGTGACTATTATTCGTCGGCCTGTCTCGTCACTATTCCTTTGTCTATGACAGCAAAGGAAAGGACGCTAATGGCGAGCCGGGTGATTCAAATTACGTGCTGATAACAACTATTTAATGCAAGAGAAAGAAATGTTACACGTATCGTGCGAAATGTTAAAACATTACTATGGTTTATGTATTTGGTGTAAAGTGTTTAAATGTTTTTGTGAAGCGTGAAGGGTCTTTGTGTTACTAGTTACTTCGCGGTGTCACGATGCGATGTTATCAATCAAGGTTTGATACTAGTTACGCGGTTACATGTTACTTACGTAGTTACTGTATCTAGTGACGTGAAATAACGCCCACACCTAGTACTGAACTACGTAAATAACCACTATTCCTGCAATATATACAACTTCCCAACACCAACCGCCGCCTGTCCGCAAGGCATGATCACCTAGCCTTGTTGGAGGAGCCTCCCTTTGTGATGGAGAGACATAACACCCATTGCTCTACAGTGCAAGTAAGAATCTTTGCATTGCGTGTACATGTTGCCATGACATGATTGATAAACACCGAAATCTAAAACGTATAACACTGTGGCATTTAAAGACGATACAAGTGCACAGATGAGCAAACTACCTTCACGGAACCCTAAATCCAAAGTAAAACAAAATGATAAGGACAAGCCAAATTAACAAACTAAAGATAAACAACTACGTTATTTTATGAACATTTCATAATGTTAACGTTCAATTAAGCCACACTTATTGCAGATACAACATGTTTTCTAATCAAGTAGTACTCATCACAGGAGCTAGTGCCGGTATCGGTGCAGCTACAGCAGAATGTTTTGCCAAAGAAGGTGCTAATTTGGCCCTCGTTGGAAGAAATGAAACCAAACTCAACAATGTCGCCCAACGCTGTGAAAAGCTGGGAGCAGAGGTATACGTCATCAAAGCAGACATTGCAAAAGACGATGAAGCGAAAACAATAATTCAACGAACCATCTACAAATACGGTAAGCTTGATGTACTTGTCAATAATGCAGGAATTTACAAACCGGCAGACATTGGAAACAAAATGTTGGAAATATACGATGAAATTATGAAAACGAACTTACGCGCTGTTATTCTCATGACCAATTTGGCCATCCCCTACCTCAAACTGACTAAAGGGAATGTGATCAACGTATCAAGTGTTATGTCAATGAACGTCAAGTATACAGGAATATGTGCGTATGGTATTTCTAAAGCCGGTATAGATTATTTCACAAAATCTATGGCACGAGAACTCGGATCTTCTGGAGTGAGAGTAAATGCTGTTAATCCGGGCCCCGTAAAAACAGAAATTATACAAGGAATGGAATCTGAACTTATTGATTCAACTGCGTTGGGACGAATGTCAGAACCTGAAGAAGTAGGCAATTTAATGTTATTTATAGCCAGCGATAAAGCCAAAAGTATAACGGGATCGTGTTACGTCATAGATAACGGTTATCTTCTATAATATAAATGTAAAATCTATAAAATTTACAATCATGTTTCGTTTTATGACAATATATGTTTGGGAAAGATTATCTTTATTTTTTTAACTTGTAAGTCAATACAATCAGTTCCATTTATTACATACAATACATGTCGGCGATACGCCAGGGTTTCCATGTTCAGAGTCCATCACAATGAAACACGCACTAAAATTTGGTTTTACTCTTTTTTCACAATCCAAACGTTTTTACAAATAACCTTATAATAGATTTTTAAACGGATAAGCGACTACAACCTCTTTTATAACAAATAAATGAAAAGACTAAAAATAATTCTTGATAAATAGCTTAATATTCAAAATAAATAAGTTAATCAATTTTACACAACTTTAAATAATTTGTCACAAATTACATTTATTTAATATCATAATATCAGCAGATGGTGCTGCAACCAGGATTCAATAGAAATTAAGTTTTATTTAATACATAAAATAATAAAAAAATTAACACAGAATAATTCTAATAGACATTATTTTGCACATTTACACAATTATTATTATCATGGACCGATGACCTGAAGAAGGTGGCTGGCAGCGGATGGATGCGGATTGCCCAAGTCCGGGATAGTTGGCGCTCTTTAGGGGAGGCCTTCGTCCAGCAGTAGACGGCGATAGGCTGATGATACACAATTATTTGAATATATTATTATTTTAAATGAGTATTTGAACCATAAGTTCGACTTTAAACAGTCAAAACAGTATCTATTAGAACTAAATATTAGAGCTTGATAAATAATTGTTTTATTGTTTACTATTAATTAATAAAATCCCACGGGTCATCACCTCACCGGAGCTAACGGTAAAGTGGTAAGTCGGAATCGAACCGACTAAAACCACACGGTATTCTGTCACAAGTGGGTCTATTGCAGGGGGACCCGGGTATACCCTAGGAAGGAGTCCTCCGGAAACCCCTGCAGACCTTGGCCGCCTTCAGCAGGCGACCACATCATGGAGTACGGGAGGCCTTACCCCCCTCCAGATCAGAGAGGTGCGCATGGAACACGTCGCGCCACCCTCTCGGGCCTGCTTCTGCAAGGGTAACGGTCAGCCCGACCAGTTAGCCGTAGCCTGTGGCCAGCGCTCATTGAGGCCGGAGATCATTTTTCGCTCTCCGGCGCCTGGTGCGTCGTCTGCGGGATGGGAGAGTGCTTGTCCTCTCCAGTTGCCATTCCACCGCCTCTTTAGCCAACATCACCTCCTCGCAAAATGTCAGTCTATTGTATTTTGGAATTTTCTATAACAATATTATCACTTAAAAAAACCATTCATTACTTCGTAGGAGAGCCAAGCTTCGGCACATTTGGGCCAGCTCGACCGGCTTGATACCAGGGCCTCACAGAAAACCGGCAGTAAAAAATGTTTGCATTGCTTGAGTGTGAGTGAGGTTACCGGAGGCCCTAACCCTTCCCTCTTCCTCTCTCCCTTCCTCGCACCTAAGCTTTTGAGTTGCAAGTGCTCATGGGCGGCGGTAGTCATTTCCCATCAGGTGACCCGTCTGCTCGTTTGCCCCCTATAACATAAAAAAAATTAGATAATTATCAATCAGACTACAAAAATTTCCCTATGACTCACATAATTCACACTACTTTCATTATTTCCAATAGTAACATTTTTTATTTACCTAATAAAATTTTATTTAATTAAACAGATTCGCAATAGATCGTGACGGGCCTTACGGGGAAACCGCGTTAAAAAAACACTGTACATAAGTCTGTGATGGTCTATAGATGCTGCTTCTCCTAATGAATTTTAATTTGTGAATTAGTTTTAATTTCATCTATTAATGGGTGTTTTTCATTGTAATTATTGTTGGTAATGTTAATTTTCACACATTATTGACATTACTTTAGAAACTGTACACATAATTTTTTTTTATATTTTAATTTCCTGTGGACATATTTTTTACCAAGGTGGAACGTTCGCAACATTACATTTAGTAAACCCTGATGCCACTTACAGCACCGGGATTTTTTTTTTGAATTTTTCCCTCTCCAGCCATTACACACCAATGCTAACAATGCCCATCAAACGCCTAATTACATAAGTCATGGTTTAGCCCCGACCGCGTTGCACCAATGCAAATCATGCCAGACTTCAGGATATACTAATCCTATCTATCCTTATAATCCTCCTTATGAAAGACAACTCCCGTACAACTACGTATCATAAGAGTAATTAGTTTTAAGCCAACATGCAAGATTTGACCCATCTTACAAACATTGCAAGATAAAAAACAACTTTTGAAAATAGAAATAAGAGCAAAAATTAAAATGTAATTTTTTTTTTCTTCACCTTCATGTGCATGTAGGCTTCACCTTCATGTGTAGATTGTATACACATTACAAACTTTCAATGTTAAAGTAACTTTTCTGATAATAGGTTACGTTGATGAGTTTATATCTTCACCTTTGAACCTACGTGTTTTTATTGTCATAATGTTTTTGTTTTAAAAAATATAACTATATCTGTATAATTATTGTGATACATATCTTTGCAAACATGGTTAAAAACTAAGCTGAATTTAATAAGGTTTAATTACATTAATTCAGCTCTGCATTGCATGAAAACTTAATATTTTATTGCCCTTTATTAACATACATTTATCTGTTCAAATCAAGTCGGAGTCGGACTAGGCAAATACTTCCACGCAATAAAAAAGCTAGAAGTGGTTGAGTATTGGCAATGTCGAACAACTCTTTCCTGTAGCTCGATAATGGAAAAACTTATCAAGTGTTAAGAAATGGACCGACACTTAAAAGCGATTATGATACACAGATGATTGAAATACTGTCATGGAACCCTAAATCTACAATGAACCAAAGTGATAAGAAACAGGTCAAATAAGTGTACTAAAGATTAATTAATCTTTAGTATGCGTAACACTTATTAAAGTAATTAATTATTACATAGGTATGAATATTGTTAAATGATTTTGAGGCTGAGTTAAGTCTTAATTATTGCAATAGCGACATGTTTTCTAACAAAGTAGTACTCATCACAAGAGCTAGTGCCGGTATCGGTGCAGCTATAGCCGAATGTTTCGCCAAAGAAGGTGGTAGTATTAGTACACTCGTTGGAAGTTGGAAGAAATGAAACTAAACTTAAGGAAGTCGCTCAACGTTGTGAAAAGCTAGGCAGTTCTGGCATTGGTGCAACTACTGTTGAATTGTTTGACAAGGTAGGTGCCACGTTGGCCATTGTTGAAAGAAACGATGTTAAATTAAAAGAATCACCCAAAAGTGCACCACATATGGATCTGAAGATCGCTATCAAAGCCGATGTAAGCAAGGACGAAGAAACACATAAGATTATTAAACAAACTATCGATAAATTTGGAAAATTAGATGTACTCGTTAATAACGCAGGCATATTGAGGGAAGCTGACATTCTTTCAGATATTTTTTTGGACACATTCGATGAGGTAATGAATGGCAATATGAGCGGACCTGCCCGTATCACGCGTCACGCTGTACCACATTTCATCAAATCAAAACAAAATATTGTAAATGTGTCCAGCATGGCTGCGTTATGCACATCAAAACCAAACTACATCGCATACAGAACATCAAAAGCTGCTTTAAACCATTTGACACGATGTTGTGCACTTGAGCTTGCCAAATACAGAGTACGTTTCAATTCTGTGAGCCCTGGTCCCGTTTTAGCTAATATGTTTCTAGATAGATTGATGAGCTGAACAATGTAGTAACTACTGTTCTTGCATCACACTATGAAGGTTCTCGCGCCGATTAGTATATACAACTTCCCAACATTAACCACGGTCCACCAGACATGATCTACTCGCCTGGTCGGAGAATCTTCGCTCTGTGTTAGAACAACACGAAAATTGTTTCTCCACACGTGCAAAGATGTATATATGTATTTGGACAGTTCGTCCATCTCGGGAATCAATGCTCGAAGATTATATTATTACTCGTTTTCATTGAAAGACAAACCTTACTTTGCGGTTCTAATATTAATCTCCCATACATCGATACTATTTGATCTAATCTGATAATACCTGATAAACTCGTTGCTATGTACTGAGGAACAAAACAACAAAGTTACATATATGTGTCATAACACGTAGGGATTAATACCTACATACTAAGAATGGAATTTCGACCATAATTAATTAAGTTTTACAATTGGTTTATTTCATTGGCCAGTATAACTTGAACTGTGGTTGTTTAGACTTCCCGCACCGTGACTGGTTAACACATATACTGGACGCGTGTAGCTTGATGGAGTCGTTTCCACGTATTTTTTTAATCTTTACACATTACATAGGTATTGTTTAAATTCTTTTATATATCGAACTGGGAAGGATATTTGGAGCCAGGCTCGGTCGTTCAAAAGCCACATTATATATCTTCTAGCTCGAGTAGCTCATCGTCGCATACCTGGAACTCGAATTGGCTATTGCCGGGAAGTTCGAGCCCTCTAACAATATTAACATATAACAATATAAAGGAAGAGAATCTCGCCTTACCAAACCGATAGTCGCAACTGATTCGGCCTGCCAGTACTGTTTGTTGGACATTTTACCTCCAAATAAACAGCCACTACTGATTCAGACACTAGTTGGACACTGGTTTTGCGATTTATTTTACTTCTGCCAATGATTATAACTTCTAAGTCAAATTTATTTAACGAAGAATGTCTAAATTGATTGATAAAATTTACATTCAAGCAACAGAAGCCGCGGGCAAAAGTTAGTCCTAACCAATATTATAGATGCGACTGTGTTTGTTCGTTACGATTTCACGTTTTACCGACTCAACCGATCATCATACAATTTAGTATACACGTTGTTAGGGAAACAGACAAAGGCCCAGGGTACCTGTCAATTTGAAAAATGTTTCCAAGGGATAGAAAATATAACTTAACGGGAGCGAAGGCACAGGCAAAAGCTAGTCAACGATATATACCGCCGCAGGACGCTTTACAGCTGAGCCAGAAACTAAATCGGCTTTTTTTCTTTATAAAAAGACTACTAGTGACGTGGGTCACACTAAATGCTTATGTTAGGAGTGGGTTCACATCAGTAGTGCACGGTGGGGTTCAAACCCGCAACCACTCGATCACAAGTCCGACGCCTTAGCCATTACGCTACCGCCCAACATATACATGAGAATAAAAATCAAGTTAATTACTAATTTATAATAGTATAGTTAATATTTTAACCATTCACGCTTATGAATGGTAATTAGAATATTTAATAGAGAGATATCTTCAATCTATTAAAGACTTTATAATCAACACAGAGAGTTTATTTCAGAGTAACTTATGTTTTGTGATGTATGGTGTATTAATTAAGTCGAGTCGTTATACAATACAACTTATTTCATTAAAATAACATATCAATAATATTTGTAAACTGAACATTAACATTGAAAGTACTATACTAATAAAGAACCGTTATCAATGACATAGTCTGACCCAGTAATGCTCTTAGCCTTATCACTTGCTAGATATATAATGAGATCAGCGATCTCTTCACTCTCCGATACTTTCTGCAGTGGTGACCGAGCTTTAAAAGCATCAGCTCCAGTAGCCAACCCTTCAAAGATATTTGTTTCAACAGGACCAGGGCTGACAGAATTCACTCTAACTCCATGTTTTGCAAGCTCAAGTGCACAAGATCGTGTAAAATGGTTTAAAGCAGCTTTTGATGTCCTGTATGCGATACAATTTGGTCTTAATCCTCGAGTCCCCGCTATGCTGGACACATTTACAATGTTACCTTTGGATTGAATGAGATAGGGTACAGCGTGTCGCGTGATGCGGGCGGGTCCTCTAATATTGACATTCATTACCTCATCGAACGTGTCCAAAAAATTATCTGACAGAATGTCAGCCTCCCTCAATATACCTGCATTATTGACAAGAACGTCTAATTTTCCAAATTTATCAATGGTTTGTTTGACAATCTTATCTGTTTCTTCATCCTTGCTTACATCGGCTTTGATAGTGAGTGCTTGAGATCCATATTTGGTACACTTTTGGGTAACTTCTTTTAATTTAACATCGTTTCTTCCAACAATGGTCACCGTGGCACCTTCTTTGGCAAACAGTTCAGCAGTAGCTGCACCAATGCCAGAACTGCCTCCCGTGACTAGCACTACCTTATTTTTAAACATATTTTTATATACGTCTGCTTTGCGATAAATTTTAACAAAGACTGTTAGTTTAATAACTGATAAGAGCAACTAAGCAATAGTGAATAGATTCTTGAGTCGTTATCTTAAATATACTCAAAAGTGGAGCACTGTCTGGGTGTAGTGAGGTATGAGCTGCACAAGTACGAGAGCAAAACAGAGTCTGTCAGTAAACAGTCAATAAGACGATCTAAAGAAAAGTGACTCGGATTATAATATGTATGGAGTTTTTTTGTAAACGTGCATGTTCGACTGACATATTCTAACATACATAGAGTCTTAAAAAAAGAAGTGGTTCTTTTTTCTGAGCAATGGAAATCTAAATGTAGCTAAAGTAGTTGATGTAATCTTTTACTATCGAGGTGGCTCACTAAGCGCTAACTATTCGCGGATTTTTAACCGACTTCAAGAAATGGAGGAGGTACGAGATACACGTAAATCACTGTCTTCTTTCTATTTCTACCGACATCGCCAACCCACATACAGGGAATCCAATACCTTCCCGTCTCTAGCTATAATACCTCTATGGTGTATATTTATTTTCGCTTCTGACGTGCAGTCCTATGACTGACAGTTTTTTTTATGTATATCACCGATATAATAATAATAATTAACCTGGCATCACTAAGCGGCAGTCTTGTTTTACCGACGTATTTCTAATATTTAAATTTTTTGTTATTTATTTTATTTATTTAAGGACAACCAACAAAGCATGCACCAAAATACATGATAAATTTAAATTTTTAATCAATATCTTTTGAAATCTAATATCAAAAATGCATACACAAAATAAAATTATAATAAAATACTGAAAAAATTACAAAAATAAACCACAAATATAAGATACGTGTCATACAGAAGAAAATGGATTTAAATAATACATTAGGATAATACCGAAAGAAATACCAAAGACGATGCTAAAAAGATCCAGGACAAAAGCACTTAAATCATTCCCGGACTCGTCGCTCAGCTCCGCCTTGCAGAGAGAGGTCATTGCAGAGGCGTCGAGCTTGACTTCGAGCGACGAGTTTTTCTCCCTGCCGTCTGTACATCGACCGGGGAGAGGCCAGCCACCGACCTGCTTAGGACGCCGAGGCCTACCGGCTTCGAATAGGGCCCCCGCTACCGGTGGTAATGTGTGTCGCATGAGATGGACGACTTCAATGAATGAGAATGTCATGCGAGCATATTTTATGGCTACAGAGGGAGGAACTAACCCACTGCGTATCGTGATCGTATGCTGCCTCTGTTTCAGGAACTAGAACCAGCTGTTAACGTTTCGGTGCAAAGATTATTGCCATTCAGCGATGTCATCTGCTGGATAACTCCGTACTCGAAAGGCTACGCTCGGACTTGCAAATTAGCCTTGCTACTTCACCTCTTTCACAAATTGTGACATATGCAGATTCTTTGTTATTATAATCTAATCCTGTTGAAGAAGGGGAGGAAAATGATGATTCATCTGTAAGTACTCAGTACACTGATAAAATAAGGAATACTTTGGAAGGTGTCATTTGGGAATATCGGTCCATGTGTTTTGAAAGTAGACCACGTTTACCGATGCCTAAACGAAATAAAGCGTAGTGTGTGCCTTTGATTCTATATTACCAATTTATTTAGAAAAAAGTGAAGACCCCATTCCCATTCAATTCTTCATTGTGCAGCCGTTGCAGCATGTCGAGAAGCTGGTGTCAAATTCCCAGGAGTTGACACCGCTCTTCGACCAAAGTTCCTTGTTCCGGCGTGGCAGTGCAGGATTGAAGGCCGTATCGCTGAGACGAAGGTACAAAAAGATAGTGGACCGATATACTCAGAATCGCACATTTCAAAGTGATGAGAGGTGGGTTTACAGAAGGTGGGAGCAGCCTGATTTAGTGAGTGATACACATTTCTCAGATGCTAAAATCACGAATACATTTTAGCGTAACATCTGGTTGATGCCTGTCACTCACAATGAGGGTGAATGGATGCAAAGTGTCGAACGATCATGTGAGTCAATTAATAGAATGGCGCCAGTATCAATATCAAACATTGATGTAGCTTATGCAGTTCATTTGCTGCCGAATTGGAAATCAGCGGGACCAGACAGACTGCAAAACTTTTGGTTAAAATGGCTCCGTAGCTCACATGTACGTTTGGCATCTCATTTTCAATCATGCTTAGAATCGGGTTCGCTCCCAACTTTTATGACCACAGACGTGACTGATCTGCTCTGCAAATCTGGTGCCACGGATCCAAAAAAACTACAGACCCATAACATGTTTACCAACCTTGTATAAATTACTCACGTCCATTCTGTGAGTGAAGATAACATCTCATGTAACTAACAACTCTATTATGTCTCAGAATGGATGTAGAAGTGGGGCACGCGCACTAAAGAGCTCCTTATTATTGACTAGACCATTAACCAACAAGTTCACCGTAACCGAAAAGATCTGGCGATATGTTGGATAGATTATAAGAAAGCCTATGACTCTGTGCCGCATACGTGGCTCCTGAGAGTGATGGAGTTGTATAAGATTGATACAACTCTATGCACTTTCTTGGATTCATGTATGCAGCAATGGAGAACGGTTCTTTGCTATTCAGGATATCGACAATCACAGGGTGACGGCGAGTATATAAACATAAGGCGGAATATATTTCAGGGTGACAGTTTGAGTCCCTTGTGACTCTGCTCTCATTAGGTCATACCAGTCCTAACCTACTCCTTTGGCATACTTAGATGGACTCAGACGGAGCTTGATGCTCTGGATAGAAGAGTCCGTACATTGCTAACCGCGTACCGAATGCATCATGTATGAGACTGTATATCCAGCGGAAATGTGGGGGTCGTGGTTTTTTAAATGCCAGGATACTACATAACCGCGAGGTATGCAATCTAAGAGATTACTTCCTCTCTGTTAATGTGAAGGTGCACCGGGATGTTGCGGCAGTTGACAACGGACTCACTCCGCTTGCTCTAGGTAGAAAGAACTGGCGCAAACCTGCAGTACTCAATATTAAAGATCGCAGGGAGGTATGGAAGAGCAACGAGCTGCATGGACGTTTTTATCGGGCCTTAAATGAGCCCGAAGTAGATCTATTATAATCTGTGTCCTGGCTACGTTCGGTGACCTCTTTGGAGAAACTGAAGGTTTTATCTGTGCAATTACTGATGAAGTTATTATGACGAACAACTGTCGGAGACATATCCTGAAGGACGGCACAATTGACATTTGTCGGGCAAGTCATCGACCCGGAGAAAGCCTCAGGCATATAATTTCCGGTTGTTCTCGTCTTACCAACGGTAAGTACTTTCATAGACATAACCAAGTGGCCAGGATAGTCCATCAGCAACTTGCTCTTAAATATAACCTTATAACTGTGGAATTACCGTACTACAGATATGTGCCCGACCCAGTTCTTGAAAAAGGCTGTGTAACATTGTACTGGGATCGGTCTATTATCACTGACAAGAGTATTGTTGGCAATAAGTCTGATAACTATATCATCTATTACCACAAGATAATAAACCGATTAAAGCGCCGAGCAATGTTTATTGATATCACCATTCCCCATGACGATAATCTCTTAAAGGCTGAAAAAGAAAAACATATGAAATATTTGGATTTGGCCCACAAGGTGGTCGACATGTGGGATGTGGATTCAGCAATCATTATCAGCCCATGGGTTGATTGCGAAGAGTCTCGACCAACACCGTCAGAGGCTCACGTTAGGCACCTGGATTAAGGGTCTGATGCAGAAGGCCTTCTTGATACGGCACGTATTGTGAGGAGGTTTCTGTCACTGGAACCCTAACCACCGGTAGCTCGGTCCCTGTACCCGATACCGGCGGGATACTATTTTTATATTTTGAATTTTTTTTTATGTAACAATGTATTTAAAAATGTAATTTATATGTTTTATAGATGTTAATAAAGAGAATAATAATAATAATTTCACACATCTCACACACGGCCATCTGATCCCAAGCTAGGCAGAGCCTGTACTGTACAGGTACTATGGTAACAAGGCTGCTGATAAACATAGTTATATTTTTCTAAATACATACATATTATAGATCAATTACACCCAGATACAGAACAAATGATCATTGCTCATCACACAATCATTTATCCAAGATGGAAATCAAACCCAAGACCTCTGGCTCAGCCGTCAGGGTCACTAATCGCTAGACTAACAGGCCAGTCAAGCTATTACTACGATTTCCGTTATCAATGAACCAAATTCCAAATGTTGCTCCCCAGGTCACCAAATTCGCATCTGACGATGGTATCTAAGGGAAAACGAAGGAAACCCTCAGAAATTAAGGATGTAATGTGTTTATTGATTTTTCTTGAAATTAGGCAACATTGATGTTTAAAGTGATGAATGTTATTGTTATTAACCGACTTAAAAAAGGAGGAGGTTCTCCGTTTGGTTGTTTGTATTATTTTCTACAACTTATTCAATCGAGTGCAGCAAGTTGCTAGACAAACTAAAAATCTTACCACCTTATCTAAATAAAGAATCAGGCGTATTCAACTAAAAAAAAAACTACAGTTCGATAATTTGAATTACAGAAATCTAAATTTCTAAATCTAAAGTTCTAAATACCACATCTACTCAGTATATACACTAAAAATCTAAAAAAAACTAAAGAAAATGCACTGAAAAGTGAAAAATAGTTGATTACAAACTTAATTGAAAATACTAGATAAGTATGACACTTTTAAAATAATAGGTAACATTATAAAGGCAGTAGGTACCTACTGCCCTGTTCAAGGTCGCTACCAAGCTAAATAAGTTCTTGATAGATACGCTAGGTCAGCTTTTTTGGCAAGAATTTGACGGAATTTGGTTTTTACAAGATGGCGCCACCTGTCACACCGCACGTGAAACAATGACGTTGTTTCAAAATCAAGTTTTCAGGTTGACCATCAGTCTCGGAAGGAGGAGTTGCGACTTGACTTGTTTGGATTATTTTCCCAGGCTTTTATTAAATGTAACTTTTATGCAAACTAACTTGAACTTAACTCAAAGAAGAACCTCCTCCGCACTCTATTTAGTCTTTAGAGTTTATAGTAAACTAATTATTTCGGCTTACACGTTGCCGACCGCTTGCTGCTCTCTCAAAAATCTACAAGTCACAATAAAATAATGCGTTTATAAATCACAGCTTTTGGGGTATCTGATACCTGCATTGTTTTAATCATGCTATTTATTGTGAAGACCAATCCAATGAGCCCAAACATGGCGGAGTTAATTAGAGAAGATAAGGAGTTCCTATGGCCATCGAATCCATCATAAGATAATCTCCATGATACCTACTATGTTATTGCATTATCCCCGAAGAAATTTTTTATACAAGTATTTTTATTCAAGTTTTACAATTATTTCAAATTTCAGGTCATGCATGGGGGAACTTTTATAAAAATAAGTTGCGAGAATTGACCCATACTATTTAAGCAGGCAAATTAAAAAAACTAATTAATAAAAAGAACAAGCTGTTTTTTAAATGCATCAAAAAGAAAAAAGTTCCATCGTCTGGAGTGAGTCTCAGATTATCATAATCCAATGCGTATGTTTAAAATTCGGGTTTGTACGTGTATCCATCTTTTTTTTTTTCTTTTTTAGAAAAGACAACTCCCGCATTAGGAATTACTCCTGTGTCGCGGGGGACTTTACAAACATAGAAACAACGGACACAAAGAACACCCAGACTCAGCTGGGAATCGAACCCACGACCTATAAGCATAGCGGTCAGGGTCACTAACCACTAGACCAACAGGTCAGTCTCGAAGAGTTCCTGGTTTAAAACCAATTCTGGGTGCAAAATCAGGTCATGCTAATCATAAAAATTCGCTGCCATCGGAACTGAACCAACATTTACAATTGCAACTCTGTATTATAAGAGCAGGTAGTTTTAATTCAGCTTACAAGTTAAGTAAAATCTTTTAATAAAAATAAAAAAGCTTGTAAAAGAAAAATTTGTTGAAAATCAGAGTCTTTCCTTCATATGTAAATTTATATATATATTAAAAGCTTTAAATCATAAATTAACTTTTCTGATTATAATAGGTACGTTGAAGAGGTTTTATCTTAATATTACGTATGTATGTTTATTTACATATTTTGTTATCTTAATGTTTCTGATGTACTTATGCACCTCACATTAAGAGAATTTGTTTTTACACAACCGTACCTATGAAAAATTTGTGATTACTTACATATATTTTTGCAACACGATTTTTAATTATTCGCTTCTGTAAAATGCATAAAATCTTAATATTTTATTGCCCCTCATGTGAAATTTATCTGTTAAAACAAGCCAAAGTCTGACTGGGGAATACGTCCATCCAACAGAAAACTGCTGCAGAACATTAGTTCTGCATTAACAAAACAAGGTTACCAGAATGCCTTAAGTAATGGTACACACTAGTTCGAATAGAACAGTTGTATAGTGCATGTGGCGACTTCCATGTACATCAAAAACATACTTCTACATCATCCAGCGAAGGCGAGCTGAACTACGTAAATAACCACTATTCCTGCAATATATACAACTTCCCAACATCAACCGCCACCTGTCCGCAAGGCATGATCGCCTAGCCTTGTTGGAGGATCCTCCCTTTGTAATGGAGGGAAAAAACACCCAATCCTCTGCAGTGCAAGTAAGAATCTTTGCATTTTGTGTGCATGTTGTCATGTACTGGTACATGATTGATAAACACCAAAATCCAAAATGTATAACATTGTGGCATTTAAAGACGACACAAGTGTACAAATGAACAAACTACCGTCACGGAACCCTAAATCCAAAGTAAAACAAAATGATAACGACAAGCCAAATTAACAAACTGAAGATAACAATAATTACGTTATTATATGGACATTTTATAATCTTAACGTTCAATTTAGTCGCACTTATTGCACATACAACATGTTTTCTAATAAAGTAGTGCTCATTACAGGAGCTAGTGCCGGTATCGGTGCAGCTACAGCAGAATGTTTTGCCAAAGAAGGTGCTAATCTCGCCCTCGTTGGAAGAAATGAAACTACACTTAACCATGTTGCCCAACGCTGCGTAAAGCTGGGAGTAGAGGTATGCGTCATCAAAGCAGACATTGCAAAAGACGATGAAGCGAAAACAATAATTCAACGAACTATCTACAAATACGGTAAGCTTGATGTACTTGTCAATAATGCAGGAATTTACAAACCGGCAGACATTGGAAGCAAAATGGTGGAAATATACGATGAAATTATGAAAACGAACTTACGCGCTGTTATTCTCATGACCAATTTAGCCATCCCCTACTTGAAACTGAGTAAAGGGAATGTGATCAACGTATCAAGTGTGGACTCAATGCACGTCAAGTATACAGGAATATGTGCGTATGGTATTTCTAAAGCCGGTTTAGATTATTTCACAAAATCTATGGCTCGAGAACTCGGACCTTCTGGAGTAAGAGTAAATGCTGTTAATCCGGGCCCCGTTAATACAGAAATGATACAAGGAAGTGAATCTGAATGTATTGATTCAACAGCGTTGGGACGAATGTCAGAACCTGAAGAAATAGGCGATTTAATGTTATATATAGCCAGCGATAAAGCCAAAAGTATAACGGGATCGTGTTACGTCATAGATAACGGTTATCTTCTATAATATAAATGTAAAACCTATAAAATTTACAATCATGTTTCGTTTTATGACAATATATGTTTGGAAAAGATTATCTTTATTTTTTTAACTTGTAAGCCAGTACAATCAGTTCCATTTATTACATACATGTCAGCGATACGCCAGGGTTTCCATGTTCAGAGTCCATCACAATGAAAACAGGCACTAAAAATGACTTGATTTATTTTCACACAACCGCTAGCACAGTAATAAGCTCTTTTTCACAATCCAAACGTTTTTATAAATAACCTTACAATAAAATTTTAAACGGATAAGCGACTACAACCTCTTTTATAACAAATAAAATGAAAAGACCAAAAATAATTCTTGATAAATAACTTAATATTCAAAATAAATAAGTTAATCAATTTTACACAACTTTAAATGATTTGTCACAAATTACATTTATTTAATATCATAATATCAGCAGATGGTGCTGCAACCAGGATTCAATAGAAATTAAGTTTTATTTAATGCATAAAATAATAAAAAAATTAACACCGAATAATAATATTAATTCTAATAGACATTATTTTGCACATTTACACAATTGTTAATATCGTGGACCGATAACCTGAAGAAGGTGGCTGGCAGCGGATGGATGCGGATTGCCCAAGTCCAGGATAGTTGGCGCTCTTTAGGGGAGGCCTTCGTCCAGCAGTGGACGGCGATAGGCTGATGATACACAATTATTTGAATTGATTTTTAAATGATTGAATTTTAAATGAGCATTTGAATCATAAGGTCGACTTTAAACAGTCAAAACAGTGTCTATTAGACCTAAATATTAGAGCTTGAAAAATAATTGTTTTATTGTTTACTAATAATTTATTTGAATGTCAGTCTAGTGTATTTTGAAATTTCCTAAAATAATATTATCACTTAAAAAACAACATTTGAAGTTTTACCCCCATATACACATACCCTGGTTACGCTGTTTTGTGGCTCCACTCATTTCCTGCCTGAGGATTGTAGATAGGTAGAGCCGTTGCCATAGCAAAACCAAGCCTGAGATCACAAGGGGACGTATTCCTTGCTGTTCCGTGCTCCCTGGATTTGGGCGTGTTGGGTCCGCTTGTTTCCAACAGGTCTGCCAGCGTTTTACTTTCTAAGTTGCACTCGAGGCTTTAGAAATAAGACCTAGCAACACTATTTGGTTTAAGTCAGATCGAGTTCGATATAGGATCACCCCGCGGACTCCCCCACCCCCTTCGGGATTTCCACAAGTAAAAAAAAAGGAAGCAATCTTTGCTTACTTGTTTATTTTCACTATTCAATTTATTGTATATGTGAATCGGGAAGACCTACGATCCCTTAATACCCAAACATCGGTTCGCTTAATAAGCATTTTTGTTCTTCGTCTGATTTTAATGAGACAATTATAGCAAAATCTTTGAATATCTTTCATCTGTTCCACCTACTAACTATCCACCTTACCATCCGTCTAAGTAAAAAAATAATTCTTCCTACCCTTGATGACCTCTTGCCTATCCTATGCAACATTTATAATCATTCAATATCCTGCCATCAGCGTGGAATGCAGATGTAATTATTTCTCTTCCTAAAAAACCCAAAACTTGTACCTTCTCTGACTACTGACCTATATCTATCTTACCTTTTCTGTCCTAAGTTCTTGAATGTCTCCAGCTAAATTAAAAATTGTATCTTTAAGAACGATCTTCTAAATTCCTGTCAGTTAGGCTTCCGCCCAAGATACACAGTACAGTGTCAGCATTAGTTCACAATACATATGACATTAGAGAAAGAATGGATAAGTATAACGGCATTATCTTTATTTGATTTCAGCAACGCATTTGATGCAACGAGATTGCAATCAACAAGCTGCTTGGTACACTGCGATCTTTTAAAATATCTCAGAGGGCAATTTATTGGTTTCATATTCATTCGCCGTGCTCGCTTCTGCTTGTATTCTGCAGGTTAGCATCTCCATTACTGTTAGCAATTTTTATAAATCCAATCTCTAATTGATTACTATCATCCTTCCATATTTTATGCTGATGATTTGCAGAAAGTATATACACATGCACCTCACGGTATGTTGTCATCTGCACTTAATGTTATTAACTCGGATTTGGAGAACTTACTTATGTATGCATGTAGTAGCGATGTGCTGTGGAGTCAAGATTAATAAAAGAAAAACTCAGGTTTGTATCATTGAAAGCTCTATAATCTATATAAATAAAAATCATCCTTTAAGCATTTTTAAACCGTTGATCAGATTGTGATGAGACTTTGACCGGGTCTTCTGAGAACGCCCGCGAGGGTTTCCGGCCCAAAAAATCTATATAAAAAGGCATTGTTACGCATGCCGGTTGGGTATGTACAACTAGTGTCTTAGAACATTAATTGGACACATTTGCCTTTAGATATCTTAATAGCAATGTTACACATAAAGTCGATATCTTGTTAAGCCAGTCAAAACCTCGAAACAGACATTTAAGATTACAATAATTTGGTGCTGAAAATCGTAGTTATCACGACTATTTGTCGTCACTGTGTCGTCGAAATTTTAACGTTGAACAATTGTCGTGTCTAGGCTGTTCCCACTGGATCGTCACGAGAATTTACTGTTTCACGGTAGTCATCCTGTCATTTGCACAGTAATCGCCCAGACGCTTCTATATGCTAAAAGTTAATAATACAGTGGATGAAGATGATATTTTAATTATTAAAAAAAAACGAAGAGGAAGCAAGCGAAGTAAAGAAGGTTTTTGGACATTTCCCCTTAAATATGAAGAAGAAATACCTACTACATTTATTTCGAAGAGATCCTCCCATATCTACAATTTATTTGTATCCAGCAGGAAGAAAAGGAAACAGAAGAGAAATAAGACCATTCATTAGATAATTATCAATCAGATTACAAAATATTCCCTATGACTTACATAATTCACACTTTCACACAGTACCGGGATTGTTTTAGAATTTTTTCCTCTCCAGCCATTACACGCCAATGCTAATATCTCTCATCTAATGACTAATTACACAAGTCATGATTTAGCCCCAACCGCGTTACACCAATGCAAATCATCAAAGACTTCAGGATATACTAATCCTATCTATCCTTATAATCCTCCTTATGAAAGACAACTCTCGTACAACTACGTATTATAAGAGTACCTAAGTAGTTTTAATCCAACAAGTAAGATTTGACCCATCTAACAAACATTGCAAGATAAATAACAACTTTTGAAAATAGAAATAAGAGCAAAATTTAACTAGTCAACCGAACATCATGCATACACATTGTCAGAGAATCAGATAAGGACATAGGACAATTTTCATTCTAAAAATTATTTCCAAGGGAAAGGAACGGATAACTTTAACGGGAGCGAAGCCACAGGCATAAGCTTCAATTATATATACAATACATACCGCTGAAGAACTAAATGGGCTTGCCAACATATAATGAAAATAAAAATAAAGTTCATGACTAATTTAAAATACATTTCTGAACCATTCGCATTTATCAATGTTAATCAAAATATTTAATAGAGTGCATCAATAATGCAGTACCTGCAATTACCTAAGTAATATAATTTTTATCTTTAATTTATAAAAGACTTGATAATCAACCTAGAGAGTTTATTTCAGAATAACTTATGTTTTGTAATGTACTGCTGTATTAATTTATTCAAGTGGTTATACAATACAACTTATTTCATTAAAATAACATTAGTAAAATGAACATTAACTTTAACAATACTATACTAATAAAAAACCGTTATCAATGATATAGTCGGACCCAGTAATGCCCTTAGCCTTATCACTTGCTAGATATATAATGAGATCAGCGATCTCTTCACTCTCCGATACTTTCTGCAGTGCTGTCCGTGCTTTAAAAACGTCAGCTCCAGTAGCCAACCCTTCGAAGATATTTGTTTTAACAGGACCAGGGCTGATAGAATTTACTCTAACTCCATGTTTTGCAAGCTCAAGTGCACAAGATCGTGTAAAATGGTTTAAAGCAGCTTTTGATGTCCTGTATGCAATACAATTTGGTCTTAATACTGCAGTCCCGGCTATACTGGACACATTTACAATGTTACCTTTTGATTGGATGAGATACGGTACAGCGTGTCGCGTGATGCGGGCAGGTCCTCTTATATTGACATTTATTACCTCATCGAATGTGTCCAAAAAATTGTCTGAGAGAATGTCAACCTTCCTCAATACCCCTGCATTATTGACAAGAACGTCTAATTTTCCAAATTTATCAATGGTTTGTTTGACAATCTTATCTGTTTCTTCGTCCTTGCTTACATCTGCTTTGATACTGAGTACTTGAGATCCATAAGTGGTGCACTTTTGGGTAACTTCTCTTAATTTAACATCGTTTCTTCCAACGATGGCCACCGTTGCACCTTCTTTGGCAAACAGTTCAGCAGTAGCTGCTCCAATGCCAGAACTACCTCCCGTGACTAACACTACTTTATTTTTAAACATGTTTTAGTATACGTCTGCTTTGCAATTAACTCTAACAAAGACTGTTGGCTTAATAACTGATAAGAGTAGAGTAGTATGTGCTCGTTAATAGCGCAGGCATATTGAGGGAAGCTGATATTCTTTCAGATAGTTATTTGGACACATTCGATGAGGTAATGAATGTCAATATGAGGGGACCTGCCCGTATCACGCGTCACGCTGTACCGCATCTCATCAAATCAAAAGGAAATATTGTAAATGTGTCCAGCATGGCTGCGTTATCCACATCGAAACCAAACTACGTCGCATACAGAACATCAAAAGCTGCTTTGAACCATTTCACACGATGTTGTGCACTTGAGCTTGCCAAATACGGAGTACTGTAAATTCTGTGAGCGCTGGTCCTGTTTTAACTAAATATTTAGAAACTAAAAAAACATTTGACTCTACATTAATTGTGACGTATGTCAAGTCTATATTTTAATAACACATTATTTGCATGAGAGTTGGTTTATTTAAGTTAGATATAACTAAATAATCGCATTTACTGTCGAGTGTTGTATTGACAGACGATAAGAATAAGACACGTATAATAAAAGTGAATGAGTGACAAATTCAAATTCTTTTAATTCCCGCTCAGTGCTAATATTTTTATACATGAATATGTCTATTTGCGCGTTGCGCCAGGTGTTTCTATGTATAATATAAATGTATATGTATAAATATGTATGTTATATTTTTATGTATATGTAGTACATATATAAAGGCTTATTTGTTTTATCTTAAGACTTTTAAATACACACATCTCTGCATCACCCAAAAGTTGTGTGGTAGAAAATGCCTACGGCATTAAGTCCACCTTTTGCAATCTTTATATATATATTTCTTCTGTGCGTGTGTATGTTCCTGAACTCCTCCTAAACGGCTGGACCGATTTTAATGAATTTTTTTGTGCGTCTTCTGGTGGAATCGAGAATGGTTTAAATTTACAATTGGACCCGGTAGATGGCGCTGCGATAAGATTCCAGGAATAATATTTTTTAAGTTCAGCCAAGACAACGTCTGTCGGTCCGCTAGTGTATTTATATTTAGGAAGTATAAATAAATAAATAAATAAACATATATTGATGACAAAAATAGATTAAAGTAAGGAATACTTGGACCCATGGTACAAGCTATGCCGTGGAATAATAAAACATAAAAAATTATGATTTCGAGTCGACAACATAATAATATATCCACAACATTCGGATTGTCGAGTATTTTGTTAAATTCTAATGGTGCAAATGGCAGTCGCCATATTGGCCACTCGGATGCTATCTTGAGTTCGTTAAGGCCGATTCACACGTATCAGTGAAGTTACAATTCCGTCCGGTCGGGCACAGTGCCGCTATATTTTCTATGAACGCATCCCTATAGGTCAATGTCAGTGATGACACAGTGTTCTCAGTGTATAAATGAGCCTTTATTGATTGAGTTGCCAGATTCTTAATAAGTACCTTTGCCAACTTCTCGGGTGACTTATGGTTACGAGTCAGACAATGTTGCTGCTCAGGTTATCCCACAAATTCTATACCAGAGGGTCACCCTAAACAACAACACTTTTCATAGTTTTTCGGTAATTATTTCGTAATGCAGTAACTTAGGTTTATGTGTTATACTTCATTAGACAGGTCTATTCGAGCCCTTTTTAATGATATATATTTTATTGATATAGAATGTATAGTTATAAAAATATTGATCTAAACGTTGTTGATTCGCAATAAAATAAACTTATAGCTTGATGCTTCTAAAGCCGCGGCTCTCGATATGATAAAGTTTCGAGGTACCTAAGCGACACAGTAACATAGACATTTTGTAACGAATCTACTGCATCTTCAAGCCTGTGGGACCAAACAGAAGTGTCAAGCTCGTCTAGAAAAATACTTGAAGATTGGTGTTTTATTTATAAATTATAATCAAGATACAGTCCACACAGACACACCATAGTAACCGTAGCCGTAACCATCATTAGTAACTAAATCAGTCAGTGACCAGCGCACTGTTGCGGACTAGCAAAGATTTGATTCCTGGCATCCATAACAAGCAACAGACGCCGTGAGCAAAAGTTAGTAGTAGTTAGTTGTTAGGAATGGGTTCACATCGGTAGTGCACTGGGTAGGGTACAAACCCGCAACCACTCGATCGCAAGTCCGATGCCTTAGCCATTACGCTACCGCCCAACATGAGAATAAAAATAAAGTTAATTACTAATTTATAATAGTATTGTAAATTTTTGAACCATTCACGTTTATCAATGGTAATTAGAATATTTAATAGAGTGCATCGATAATGCAGTATTTTCAATTACCTCAGTAATATCATTCTTATCTTCAATCTATAAAAAAACATGATAATCAACACAGAGAGTTTATTTCAGAGTAAGTTATGTTTTGTAATGTACTGGTGTATTAATTAAGTCAAGTCGTTATACAATACAACTTATTTCATTAAAATGGCATATCAATAACATTTGTAAACTAAAACTTAACATTGAAAGTACTATACTAATAAAGAACCGTTATCAATGATATAGTCTGACCCAGTAATGCTCTTAGCCTTATCACTTGCGAGATATAAAATGAGATCAGCGATCTCTTCACTCTCCGATACTTTCTGCAGTGCTGTCTGTGCTTTCAAAGCATCAGCTCCAGTAGCCAACCCTTCGAAGATATTTGTTTTAACAGGACCAGGGCTGACAGAATTCACTCTAACTCCATGTTTTGCAAGCTCAAGTGCACAAGATCGTGTAAAATGGTTTAAAGCAGCTTTTGATGTCCTGTATGCGATACAATTTGGTCTTAATACTCGGGACCCGGCTATGCTGGACACATTTACAATGTTACCTTTTGATTGGATGAGGTACGGTACAGCGTGTCGCGTGATGCGGGCGGGTCCTCTTATATTGACATTCATTACCTCATCGAACGTGTCCAAAAAATTATCTGACAGAATGTCAGCCTCCCTCAATATGCCTGCATTATTGACAAGAACGTCTAATTTTTTAAATTTATCAATGGTTTGTTTGACAATCTTATCTGTTTCTTCGTCCTTGCTTACATCGGCTTTGATAGTGAGTACTTGAGATCCATATGTGGTACACTTTTGGGTAACTTCTTTTAATTTAACGTCGTTTCTTCCAACAATGGCCACCGTGGCTCCTTCTTTGGCAAACAGTTCAGCAGTAGCTGCACCAATGCCAGAACTGCCTCCCGTGACTAGCACTACTTTATTTTTAAACATATTTTTGTATACGTCTGCTTTGCGATAAATTCTAACAAAGACTGTTAGTTTAATAACTGATAAGAGCAGCTACACAATAGTGAATAAACTCTTGAGGCGTTATCTTAAATATACTCGAAAGTATAGCACATGCCTTGCAATATGAGTATCGTCATGTCTGTGCTGAGGTCCAGGTCGTGCATTTCTCGTTTTGGAGACCATCACTGTCCGCCAAGAAGTTGTGATTTGACTTGTTTGGATTATTTGCCGTGGCTTTTATCAAATGTAACGTCTATGCAAACTACCTTGAGACCCAAACAGAGGAACTCAAAGAAGAACCTCTTCCGTACTCTATTTAGTCTTTAGAGTTTATAGTAAACTAATTATATCGGCCGTCACTATTTATTGCATTGTCCCCGAAGAATTTTTTTAAACAAGTATTATTATTATTTTCATTCAAGTATAGGTACAAGTATTTCAAATTTCAGCTCAATCGCGTGGGGGAACTTTTATAAAAATCAGTTGCGAGATTTGGCTCATACTATTTAAACAGGCAAATTAAAAAACTAATTAATTAAAAAAACAAGCTGTTTTTAAATGCACCAAAAATAAAAAGTTCCGTCGTCTGGAGTAAGTTTCAGACTATCATAATTCAATGCCTATATTAATATTTCGTGTTTGTATTGAGGAGTTCATGGTCTGAAATCAATTCTGGGTGCAAAATCAGGTCATGGTAATCATAAAAATGCGCTACCATCGGAACTGAACCAATATTTACAATTTCAACTCCGTATTATAAGAGCAGGTGGTTTTAATTCAGCTTGCAAGTTAAATAAAATCTTTTAATAAAAATAAAAAAGCTTGTAAAAGAAAAATTAGTTGAAAATCAGAGTCTATGGCTTCACCTTCATATTATGTAATTTTATACAGATATTAAAAACTTTAAATCATAAATTATTTTTTCTGATTATAATGGGAACGGTAAAGAGGTTTAATCTTTATATTACGTATGTATGTGTATTTATATATTGTGTTATCTTAATGTTTCTGATGTACTTATGCACCTCACATTAAGAGAATTTGTTTTTACACAACCGTACCTATCAAAAAAATGTATGATAATATATATCTTTGCAACACGATTTTTAATTATTCACTTCTGTGAAATGCATGAAATCTTAATATTTTATTGCTTCTTATGTTAAATTTATCTGTTAAAACTACTAATCCTGTAATATATACAACTTCCCAACATCAACCGCCGGGCCGCTGTCCACCAGTCATGATCACCTAGCCTAGTTGGAGGATTCTTTTCTTTCACCCTTTGTGATGGAGGGACATAACACCCATTGCTCTACAGTGCAAGTTAGGTACTTTGCATTTTATGTACATATTGCCATGTACTGTGACATGATTGATAAACACCGAAATCTAAAACGTATAACACTGTGGCATTTAAAGACTACACAAGTGTACAGATGAGCAAACTACCGTCACGGAACCCTAAATCCAAATTAAAACAAAATGATAAGGACAAGCCAAACTAACAAACTGAAGATAACAATAATTACGTTATTATATATTTCATAATCTTAACGTTCAATTAAGTTGCGCTTATTGCAGATACAACATGTTTTCTAATAAAGTAGTACTCATCACAGGAGCTAGTGCCGGTATCGGTGCAGCTACAGCAGAATGTTTTGCCAAAGAAGGTGCTAGTCTCGCCCTTGTTGGAATAAATGAAACTAAACTCAACAATGTCGCAGCATCAAAGCAGACATTGCAAAAGACGATGAAGCACAAACAATTATTCAACGAACCATTTACAAGTACGGTAAGCTTGATGTACTTGTCAATAATGCAGGAATTTACAAACCGGCAGACATTGGAAGCAAAATGGTGGAAATATACGATGAAATTATGAAAACGAACTTACGCGCTGTTATTCTCATGACCAATTTGGCCATCCCCTACCTCAAACTGACTAAAGGGAATGTGATCAACGTATCAGGTGTTTACTCAATGAACGTCAAGTATACAGGAATATGTGCGTTTCACATAACCTATGGGACGAGAACTCGGAACTTCTGGAGTAAATGCTGTTAATCCGGGTCCCGTAAATACAGAAATGATACAAGGAAATGAATCTGAATTTATTGATTTGACTGCGTTGGGACGAATGTCAGAACCTGAAGAAGTAGACGATTTAATGCTACATATAGCCAGCGATAAAGCCAAAAGTATAACGGGATCGTGTTACGTCATAGATAACGGTTTACTCCTATAATATAAATGTAAAATCTGTAACATTTACAATCTTGTTTCGTTTTACGACAATATACCGACAAAAAAGTGTCATATCACATGTTAGGTACGTTTTGACATTTTTATAGCATTGAATAACAAATGTTGCATTTGGTCAGCTGTAAAAATATCGTTAATAGCTCAGTGAAAAAGGAAACAAATTTCCCTTTTTCACTGAGCTGTTTTGTTCAAATCACCGGCATAAAATTCGTGTTTTCTCGAAATAGCTGTTTTTGTATTATGATACTTTTTTGCCTTGGAATTAAAGAATGAAATGAAAGGTTATCTTTTTTTTTAACTTGTAAGTAAGTCAGTACAATCAGTATCATTGAAAGCTTTATACTCTATATAAATAAAATTCAATGTAAGTATGTTCGTCCTTTAAGCATTTTTAAACCGTTGATCAGATTGTGATGAAACTTTGACGGGGACTTCTGAGAAAGCCCGCGAGGATTTCTGGCCCTAAAATAAATAAAAAATCTATTTAAAAATGCATTGCAACGCATGCTGGCTAGGTACAACTAGTGTCTTATAACATTAATTGAACACATTTGCCTTTAGATATCTTAATAGCAATGTTACACATAAAGTCGATATTCTGTTAAGCCAGTCAAAACAGGCATTTAAGTTTACAATAATTTGGAGCTGAAAATTGGTAGAAATATTGGCAACACCATTATAAATAAAATGTAAAAAGTCCTCATCTCAGTTTACATCTGCAAAAAGTTATTCAAGGTCAAAGTTCGCAAATATTGTTTTTTTTTTGCATTTTTCAGCCAAACGGTAAGTTTTATCATAAAATAGGTTAGATAAAAATTGTGGATCATATAATTAATTTATAATATCAACTACTTTTTCACGAAAAAATCACGCTTTTAGAACATCAACAATAAGATTCTAAAAAAAAGAAATTTTGGAGTTTTGCGTACAAATGACTGAATTAACTTTCTTAGTTCATTAGCTATTCAAAAAGGTAGAAATGTTAAGAAATTAACTTTTGTAAAAAAGTATCACTGACTTCAGTGCGTCTAAATCATGATAAATTGTAATTAGCTGTATTCTTTATCCCTTAATTTTCCAGCTTAATGCTGGAATATTTTATTCAAACAAACATGGTACCAATCTTGAGTATGACCAATTCAATAAAAAATAGTTATTGAAATCGATTAACAAATGGCGAAGATATCGCGTAAGGGCGCGTTCCAACTATGTCGTAGCGCATTTAGATAAAGATGATATTGTAGTTACTTACAAAAACGAAGAGGAAGCAAGCGAAGTAAAGAAGGTTTTTGGGATATTTTTATTGGAACCATGAAATTTATCGTTTAGATGTTGTCTTGACAATCTTTAGTTACACAATAAGAACGACGTGGACGATAAATAATCGTGCTGTAATGTCTTTCAACTAAATATACAAGCCATGACGTGGGAACACTCCTTAACATACACACAAAACTCCAAGATAGTACATAGCGCGGTTTGCCGATTGACGTATGACAAACGTATGAGTGTTTTCGGGAACGTATCGACGCGGCCGTAAAACTGTTCGTTTTGCATCACAAAGAACCAATTTGGGCAGACTATGTGTTCATCCACCTAAAGACGAGGAAGAAATACTACATTTATTTCGAAAAGATCCTCCCACATCTACAATTTATTTGTATCCATTAGGAACAAAAGGAAACAGAAGGAGGAGAAGAAGAAAAATAAGACTATTCATTAGATAATTATCAATCAGACTCCAAATCAATTCACACTACTTTCGCTATTTCCAATAGTAACATTTTTATTTACCTAATAAAATTTTATTTAATTAAACAGGTTCACAATAGATCGTCATACACGGACGTCTGATCCCATACTAGGCAGAGCCTGTACTATGGTAACCAGACTGCTGATAAAAGTACTTATATATTTCTAAATACATACATATTATAGATAAATTACACCCAGACACAGAACAAATTACCTTGCTCATCATACAATTATTTGTCCTGGGTGGGAATCGAACCCGACCTCTTGCTTAGCAGTCTGGGTCACTAACCACTAGACCTGTATTTTATATATTTGTATTTTATAGTCTGAGTGGCATGTGCGTCATGCTCGTGAACGGTCATCTCCGGACTGCTATTATTAAATATGTATAGTAGTAATTAGCAGGTTTATTTATATTTTAGAATTATATTTTACATTGTCCTCATACTTTATTTACGCTTATAAGCAATGTAAGCAAACATTTATAAAAACCATTTTGAAAAATAGTGTCTTTGGAGTTTCTTGCCTGTTCTTCTCCATAGAATCTACGTATTGGAATAGGCAACTAGCTTCACGACTGACTTAATCTGACTGACTCCTACTTCTGACAATTCAAAAATACCTTATTGGTTTAATTGAAATAAATGGTTTTGATTTGATTTGATTAAAACAAGTAACGTGAATCCCTGTAATTGACTTCGAATTTAATGTACTAAATCGAAATTATTCATATTATTATATAATGTAAAAAGGCTGTTGAGTTTCCTATCAATAAATAAATAGATAACAAGCATAATGACGCAATACATCAATCGTCTGTCTGAGGAGGTGGTTCTGTATTATCGATATATTGACGTGACAACGTCTTATAAATTGGTTTGCCGGGTGACACTTCAAGAAACTGCGTTACGCTCCGCTCACGTTATGCGCTCACAATGAGAGCGAGTGAGAGGCACGCGTTTTAAATATAATTCTTTGTATAAATAAATGTTTTAAATTGTTACTATTATTTCATCCTTCTTCCTACTATACGAATGAATATTCACATTAAAATTATTTTACCACTCAAAGTCGTTGTCACGTAAAACTTTCGCCCGTATACCGACTTTACAAGCAACCAATTTTTTTTTTTTTTATAATCGATACTAAATAAATATAATACTCATTTAATGTAAAAAAACGATAAGGCTTAGATTAAGGCTTATAAGATTGATAGTCGCGTGATAACCTTTATACATAAAGGTTATCACGCGAATAACATCAGTGTTCTGAGTCAGAGTTCGATGTTCTTTAGAAATAATATATCCTTTTGTTTACCGATGTTTTGTTCGAATTGCGGCAGCAAATAAGTGGCGGTAGGGTAATGGCTAAGGCGTCGGAACTTACGATCAAGTGGTTGCGGGTTCGAATCCCACCCACTGCCGACGTGAACCCGCTCCTAACACAAGCACTTAGCTGGAGGAGTTAAGAAGAATACTAGTAATACTAGTGTGATCCACGTAACTAGTATTCTTTAAAAAAAATCGGACAAGTGCGAGTGTAACTCGCGCACCGAGAGTTCCGTAAGCAAACAAACTTGTATGTAGATAGTACGTCCATTTCGGGAATCAAATCTCAAAGATTTTTATCTGTCTTTTCCGAACGACAAACCTAACTTTGAACTTCTAAAATACTCTCCCATAAATTGATTTAAAAATTGGTTAAAATATAAGGCCTTAGTGGTCGTACCACGAAGACCTTATATTTTAATCAATAACAACACTTCGCAGGTAAGTCAAAACCTATAGGGTACTTCCCATTGTCTTAGAATTATGAAAATCGGTGAGAAGCAAGGTCTCACAGCACAAGTAAAGCAAAAAATCTGAAATTCCATAATTTGTTATTTTTATATATATTTGTTTGTATAAAAGAAATAAATAAATTAAACCAGGAAATGGCTATGCGAGCGAGCTATCTTAACCCCAAAAAAGTATGGAGCAGCCGTAATTAATTAACTTGCTTTAAAAGCATTAAAAGAACAAGACGTTGAATTCAAATTCAAATTCAATATCTTTATTTCATAAAATTGACCATCAATTATTCGAAATCGTCGATTTAATAAATAATTGAAGAATGCAAGTTTTTTGATTTTATGATTCAAATAGGTGACGCTTACCACTATCCCACAGAATTTCAAAATTGTGTGATCCTAAAATGTGTCCTACTGGTTTGCCATATATTGGAGCACCTGTAATCCTAATCCACCTAAATTGTTGAAGGGATAAGATTAAAAATCAAAGTTCTTCATAAAAAGTAATTGAAGCCACAGTAATTAACTGCGTGTGCTCGAAGAGAATCTGTTTTCATTCCACGAATACCATTGATGGCATCAGAATATCCTTTTGAATTTAAAAGACTACAGTTCCCTCTACATACACTCAATACACCGTGATTTTGAATCGATTTCGAAAAAGAAAATTTTATCCTTTTTATCATATAACAAAGTATTCGTTTCGTAAAATACAAATATTTGAAGTGAAAACTTCTTTAGGCACGTTGGTGCACTTTTGGGGAAAAAGCACTGAACTCATGACCGTCACGCTAATAATACATATATAGATCCACTAGAGGGCGCTAATCTAAACAATCTTTAACTGTGGGAGAGCCATGCTTCGGCACGTTTGGGAGGGCTCGACCGGAGTGATACCACGGCCTCACAGAAAACCGGTAGTAAAATAATGCTTGCATTGTATTTCGCTGAGTGAGTGAGGGTACCGGAGGCCCTAATCCTTCCCTCTCCCCCACTTGTCCCCTACCCGCACTCTCCCTCTTCTCCCCTTCCCTACTCCCACCTTAAAGGCCGGCAACGTACTTGTGACTCTTGAGACACAGGTGTCCATGGGCAGCGGTAGTCACTTATCATCAGGTGACCCGTCTGCTCGCTTGCCCCCTCACTTCCCATAAAAAAAAAACATTTAGTTCTGTCAGCTCCTTATTAATTAATGTTACCAACCTGCTAATGTGACGTTTTAAGTTCGTCGTTTCGTTTAAGTTTTCACTTCTGTCGGCAGTCCCATGACTGCCTATTTTTTTTTTATAAATTCCACAATTTCTGTCGTTTGCGAACAATAAATGAGAACTCGTGGTATGGGCACTCATTACTCACACTACGGTCACTACGTTTCGCTACGATCCACTTCGTTCAATGTTTTACATATTAGGTAACTAAATGCTAATCAAAAGCTAAAGCCGCAAATCATTTTAAAATAAAGAATTGTAGGCATCACAAAGGCGAGACGCTGGCACCACCCCGCTCCCCGTGGCCCGCGTTTCAGGTCGCCGGTGACCGCGACTCGATAATGTTCATCATAAATTGAATACAATTATTGTTTACGTGCCCGCAAGAAAGTAAGTCCTCAGTACGAATATGCGAATACAGAGTTTAGTAATGATGAACTGGAAACTGTTGCCTGTTCATGTTCCATTCACCATTCGTCTTGGATACAGCTCGGCAGTTCATGCGCAAGGTTGAAGCCGCCAGAGTGACTCGCCGCAGATCGAAGATTTTTAGCAGACTTAAAAACTTGTTTATTCCCGTGAATAAAAAAGTTGTGATAAGTATCCAGTGCAATAGTGAACGTTTTTGATAAAGGGAAAAGTCAGTAAAACGTGCGCGTTTGTGTATCGAACCCGGCAGACTCAATCTCGAGCAATTGTTTCGGTGTAAGTAAGTGATAATTTAAACGTTTAGTAGGTACGTAACTTGATTATTTTATAAATATAAAGTCCGTTCACACTGTGTTTATTTTTATGATTAACATAATCAATAAAGTTATTTATCTTAAATTATATTATACCTAACTAGTATTACTAGTAACCTTGTAAAGTCGATATCATCTGACAGGTCACTGCGCCGTGGCGCGTACCAAAGCGTGGATGGTTTGTGATTGTGAATGAATGAATTGTTTGAACCCTACTACGGTTAAACTAGAACGAGTGATAAATTTAATACTACTATTCGAATTCCATTTTTTTATTAAAACCAGTACAATTAATTTAGTTTTGTTGTGTACACACGTACTCGCGCACACACACTCTCATTATCATTTTTGTAGCACACCGAGACACTTACCTGGCATACTGGTACTGCGGGAGCCCGCGTCTGGAGAGGCTGGTAATCTGTCATACAGGTCTCCTAGTACAGATACCAGTCTCTCACATAGTAGTTGTAAATTCATGTCTGGATTAGGTTTATTTTGTGCAATTTTGTATTTTGTAGCTATGTGAGAGAAAAACAATAAACTATTATTATTATTATTTCTCTTTATTAAACTTAAAACTTATAAATTACATTTTTAAATATGTATAAAACAAAATATATATTTAAAAATATAAAAAATAGTAGACCACCGACATCGGTTACAAGGACCAAGACACCGGTGGTTAGGGCTCCAAAGACAGGAACCTCCTCACCATACGGGCCGTGTCGAGGAGAACTGCTTTCTGCATCAGTCCCTTGATCCAGCCGTCTAACGCGAGCCTCTTAAGGTGTTGATCGAGGCTCTTGGCTATTAATCCATGAGCAGATATGACAATCGGAACAATGATCGCCGAATCAACATCCCACATATCGACAACCTCGTGAGACAAACAATTTGTTTTATTATTATTCTGTTTATTCATCTTCTACCATATAAATTACATTTTTAAATATGTACATAAAATATATATATTTAAAAATATAAAAATAGTACACCACCGACATCGGGTACAGGGACCAAGATACCGTTGGTTAGGGCTCCAAAGACAGGAACCTCCTCACTATACGGGCCGTGTCGAGAAGAACTGCCTTCTGCATCAGTCCCTTGATCCAACCGTCTAACGCGAGCCTCTTAAGGTGTTGATCGAGGCTCTTGGCTATTAATCCATGAGCCGATATGACAATCGGAACAATGATCGCCGATTCGACATTCCACATATCGACAATCTCGTGAGACAAATCCAAATATTTGATTTGTTTATCTTTTTCGACTTTCACGAGATTCTCGTCATGAGGAACAGCGATATCGATGATCATTGCACGGCGCTCTAATCGGTCTATCACCACTATATCAGGTTTATTTGCAACAATAGTTCTGTCAGTGATGATAGATCGATCCCAATACAATGTGGCTCGACCATTTTCCAGAACTGGGTCGGGCACATACCTGTAATATGGCACCTCTGAATTCACGAGGTTGTATTTAAGGGCTAGATGTTGATGTACAATCCTGGCCACTAGGTTGTCTGTGCAAATATTCACCATTGGCAAGACAAGAACAACCAGAAATGATATGCCTGATAGATTCACCGGGACGGTGGCATGCCCGACAGATGTCAACCGTACCATCTTTCAGGATATATTTCCGATAGTTATTTGTCATAACAACTTCGTCCATAATTGCAAAGACAAAACCTTCGGTTTCTCCGAAGAGATCACCGAACCGTAGCCAAGATGTGGACGCTTTTAAGTCTATATCAGGCCCATTTAGGGCCCGATAAAAACGACCATGAAGTGCTTTGCCCTTCCATACCTCCCTGCGCTCATTAGTACTAAGAACTACAGGTTTGCGCCAGTTCTCTTTAGCCAGAGCGAGCGGAGTGAGTCCGTTGTCCACTGCAACTACATTACAATGCACTCCCACATCAGTATGAAGAAAATATTCTCTAAGGTTGTATATCTCACGATTGTGTAAGGTCTTAATGTTTAAAAGTCCACGACCTCCAAACTTTCGTGGGATATACAACCTCATTACCGATGAACGTGGGTGGTGCATTCGAAATGCAGTAAGCAGTGTACGGACTCTCCTGTCAAGGGCAACTAGTTCCGTCTGAGTCCATCTAAGTATACCAAAGGAATACATCAGAACCGGCATGACCCAACCGTTGCAGGCACGCATTTTGTTACCCCCTGATAAAAGACTTTTTAGCACTTTTTTCAGGCGGCCAAAAAAGCGTTCCTGCAGCGCTTGTTTCATATTAGGTTCAGGTATTCCCAATGATTGTGATATACCTAGATACTTGTAGGTTTCGGTGGCAGACCAGAGATCTGAGTTTTGTTGAATCGGAAAGTTCGACTCCTTCAGATTCCACTATCACGCCTTTCTTTACATGCATGACTGCACACTTGTCCACACCAAATTCCATCTTGATGAACTCCATCTTGATAGAGTTACTAAAGTTTTCAGTTACCTTCAGTAACGCTATCAATTGCAAATTAGTGGGGGCTAGTAGTTTCAAATCATCCATGTATAGAAGGTGAGATATAACTAGATCATCTTTCTGCAATCCATATCCTAGTCCTGAACCCTCTAACAGAGTACTGAGAGGGTTCAAAGCCAGGCAAAACCACAAGGGACTCAGACTATCACCTTGAAATATGCCCCGCCCAATCTTTATTGGTACATCGCTTGCGGCAATCTGCCGACATCCTGGATAGCGAAGTACCGTCCTCCGTTGCCTCATACATGACTTCAAGAAAGTGCAAAGAGTTGTATCAATTTTATACAACTCTAGCACTCTCAAAAGCCACGTATGTGGGACCGAGTCATAGGCCTTCTTATAGTCTATCCAACATGTCGACAGATTCCTACGGTTACGACGCACCTGTTGGCTAATGGCCATATCCATGATAAGGAGCTCTTTAGTGCCACGGGTCCCGCTTCTACATTCATTCTGAGAAATAGAAATGATCGAATTTTGATTTAAATGTGTAGTAATTTTGAGTCTCAGAATAGATGTTAGAAGCTTACGAGTATATACGGTTGGTAAGCACGTAATAGGTCTATAGTTTTTGGGATCCATGGCACTACCGGATTTGTAGAGTAAGTGGGTAATGCCAGTGGTCATAAAATGAGGTAATAACCCTGAATCCAAAGCTGATTGGAATTGAGATGCCAAACGGGCATGTGAGCTTCGGAACCACTTAAGCCAAAAGTTGTGCAGTCCGTCTGGACCAGCTGATTTCCAATTTGGTAATGAACGGACTGCACTACTTACGTCCTCTGTGGTTATGGCAATAGGTTCCATTTTTTGTATACTCTCACATGACCGCTTAACATCTCGCATCCAATCACCTTCTGTATGAGTGACAGGCACCGACCAGATGTTACGCCAAAATGTATTTGTAACATCTTCATCCGGTAAGTGCTCATCACTCACACATGGATCCGCTTTTTCCCATTTTCGGTAAACCCACCTCTCATTTCTTTGGAACATACGATTCTGATTATACCTATCAATTCGTTTTTTGTAACGTCGTATCCTATTTGCCCACGCATAAACTTTTTGCTTTAGAAAGTCTATGCGCTCTGTGACACATGACATGTATTGTTGAGGACTGATGTCAGTCCCCAGAAATGCCTGTTTCACAAAGCGCATCACCTTTGGCCTCGTATTGCCCAATCGAAAACTAATTAGCTTACTGATGAGTGTCCTAGCCTCAGCAATACGACGCTCAATTCTACACTGCCAGGCTGGCACAGCAGGCTTGGGTCGAGTAGTAGTGGTATTTACAAAAAAATGAACTCCCGCTACTCGACATACTGCGACAGCCGCACAGTAGAGAATAGAGTGTGTATCACTGAGATCTTCACTATTGTCTAAATAGTCAGACAATAGCGAATCCAGGGCACACACCAGCGCTATATTTCTTTTATGCATAGGCAAACGGGATAAACGTGGTCTAATTTGATAATTTACAAACCTGTATTCCAGAATCGCATCCTCCAAAGCACTCCTTAGTCTTTCATTGTATTGGGTACTCACGGATATAGCTTCACTCTCCACAACTTCATCAAGAGGTAGTAACTGTGGCATCTCGTTAGTCACCAAACTCACAGTTTGCGATGAAGAAGGGACAACAAAGCTATTCCGTACGTCAGAGCGTATCTTGTCAAGTACGGTATTATTATTATTATTATTTTAAGTTACCTCGCTTCGTTTAAAAACACTACTAAAATATCACGGTGTATACAGTACCTATACATAATAATATAATATTATTAACATTCTCCACATTATCAAATTAATGTTATTGCACAATAACTATATTGCTATCCAAGTTAAGTACAACCTCATCCTCATCCTCCGAGCATTTTTACGTGAAGCGACTGCCATCAGACTTCCACGACCAGGCGATATCGAAGTTCTGTAGTTAGACCAGGTTGTCGGACTTTTTTAGGGCTCCGACTACTCGTAACGAATGCCACAGACTTTCGTATGGCAACCGGGACCAACGGTTTAAAGTGCTCTCCGTGGCACGGAGGGGTCTCAATGTCACTTACTTTTACATTACTTATTATAAAGTAATTTCAGACACGTAATGGCTTTTATAATTTCATAGGTAAAATAAAATCTGTTTAGAGTATTATAGGTTTATAGGTTAAGGATTTCACACTAGAAAATTACACAATTCTCGTATTTTAAAAGTCAGCATAAAATAATGTTTCATTTTAAAAAATGTGCATAAAATAATTAAATAAGACGCAAACCGTTATCAATAGCATACGTACTTCCAGTAATACTTTTTGCCTTCTCACTTGCTAAATACATTATCAAATCTGCAATCTCTTCAGGAGCTGCAGGTTTTTTTAAGGCGGTAGCCTCAATATACTTGTCCTCATCTACGCTTAAGTTACAATTTACAAATAAATTTGTAGATACAGGGCCAGGGTTCACAGCATTCACTCTAACACCTGATGCTGCTAACTCGTAGGCTGCCAGACGGGTGAAGTAGTCCACACCAGCCTTAGCAATGCCATAAGAAGGGTAGGATCTAACCGATTTTGTATCTGTAGAACCAATACTTGATGTAATCACTACGCAACCTTTGCTCTCAATCAGATGAGGAGTAGCCAGGCTGGTCATGAGTACCACTCCACGAAGATTTGTTTTCAATACTTCATCAAAAGTATTCATTATGGTACCATTGATCAGTTGTCCTTGCCTGATGATGCCAGCGTTATTTACTAGAATATCCAGACGTCCGAACTCCTTGATCGTCTTCTCAATTGCAGCTTTCGCTTCTTCGTCTTTGGTCACATCGGTTTTTGTAACCAAAACTCGCTTCCCAAATACCTTGCACTTTTCAGCAGCTTTATTAGCACTTTCTTCATTATAGTCAAGTATAACTACATCTGCTCCTTCTTTAGCAAAGAGTATTGCAGTTGCTTCGCCAATGCCCGATCCGGATCCGGTTACAATAACGACTTTATTTTCAAATTGCATTATTAAATATAAAATTAAATAATAGCTTGTAACTGTATACTAATCTACACACACTGTTGGCAACTGACGGTATAGCCTTCATGTGTGGGTTTATTTATAGGCATGTGAGTGACCTTGTGACGGGGTTTGTCGAATCTTAATGGGCGATAACGATTATTTGGAAATAACAATTGATAACAGAAAGGTAAGTAATATTAAGTAAGGCAGATTTAAAAAAAAATCGAAAGATTTGTACCTAGCTTTGTCTCACAAGCTATGTACATACATTATACTAGTCCATACATTATGTAATTGTACATACTACATATTCTGGTCACACAACATGCATGCATCTTTGTTTATTTGTGCATAAGGCCAAGTACATGAAAAAACTTAAGACTTACGATTTTACTTAAGATTTTGTCAACATTTTTTAATGTTGCACCTACTTCATTATTTCTGTGAGCAGTTGTTTGGTATAAAATGTTAGTGGAGTTTTTTGTCCGTTTACGTATTGTCTGTCTGAAACATGTTACAACATAGCATTAAAATGTTTGTGTTGTACAAAAATAAACTGGTTTTCGACAAAGTAGGTAATAAAATGTTTTTATAGAAGGTCTTAATGCAGCATAATATGGTATTTGTTTTAAATATATTAATACCTATGCATCTTAGGTAGGTTTAGGTAAAGGTGCATGTATACAAATGTTCCGTTTATTATACAAAAAGAAACTTTCAGTCGTAGGATTGCACGTCAGAAGTGAAAACATAACTTACATATTATATATATACATATACATGCACGAACACATATGTATACATGTATCTGAGCGTGACGGTCACGCGAGTTCAGTGCTTTTCCCCTATAGTAAAAGTTGAACTCTCTTACTTTCTGAAACTCTAAAAAAAATTAACACTTTAGACTTCTGTTTTTAATCATGAGTTCATTTATAATTTTTTTTTTATAACTTCAAAAATGAAAAAATTTCACAGAAACTTTGATTCCCTATTTTAACCCCTTAAGTGTTGAACTTGAAATAAATAGTGATAGGGTAAACTTTTGTTTCTAACTATGAGCTCATAAATCAGTTTTTAAATTTCTAACTTCAAAAATTACGAAGTTTCATACAAACTTCCATGCCTTGTTTTGACCCCTTAGGTGAAGAATTTCCAAAAAATCCTTCTTAGTGCTCACTTACGCCATTTAAGGAACCTTTGCGCAAAATTTCATGTTTCTAGACCCAGCGGTTTCGACTGTGCGTTGATTGATCAGCCAACCAGTCAGTTTCTTGTTTTATAAAATATATAAATTTAATCACCTACTTCTGCAGCTCTGACATTCGTCCCAATAGTCCCAAATCATCGAATTTTAATTCAAATCACCCGGCCCGGATTAGCAGCAGTTCTCGTGCCAAAGATTTTGTGAAATATTCCATACCAGCTTTAGAAAATCATTACGCACATAGTTTCGTATTCTCAACGGTCATTGAGACCACACTTGATACGTTGATCACATTCCCTTTAGTCAATTTAAGGTAGGGGATAGCCAAATTGGTGATAAGAATAACTGAGAGTAAGTTTGTTTTCATAATTTCATCGCATGTTTCCACCATATTGCTTCCATACGGCTTGCAAATTCCAACATTATTGATAAGTACATCAAGCTTACCATATTTGTAGATGGTTTGTTCAATTGTTATTTACGCTTCAGCGTCATTTCCAATGTCTGCTTTGATGACGGGCGACATCGTTAAGTTTGGTTTCATTTCTTCCAACGATGGCGAGTCTAGCTTCCTCTCTGGCGAAACATTCAGATGTAGCTGCACCTATACCGGCACTTGCTCCTGTGATGAGTACTACTTTGTTAGAAAACTGAAAACTGAACTGAACATTAAAATTATTAAATTGTCTTTATAAATACTTTATTATTGTTGTCTTTAGTTCGATTATTGGGCTTGTTCCTTATCGTTTGGTTTTTTTGTGAATTTGGGGTTCCATATCGGTAGTTTCTTCATCTGATCGTCGTCTTTTGCTTTCGCTTGGCTTGGCAAAGTTTTCCCGTTATCGTACCAAATGGCGAAAGAGCCAAAGAACTGTACCACACTGACCATACTCATTCACTCTTGAGTCTACTGCAATCAGGACACTCGTTTTTGCGCTGCTATCCATTTGAGAATTGGGTGTTTATCAAATATGACGCAGTACACGGCAACATGTACACGAAATGCAAACTACAACTACTTTACAACCATTATAATTTATAACCATATTCAAACCATCTAGTGTGTAACTACTACCTGAGGCATTAGAAAACATGTCGTATCTGCAAGAAGTGCGACTGAACTGAACATTAATATTATTAAATTGTCTTTATAAATACGTTATTATTGTTATCTTTAGTTGTCTGTCTGAGGCAGTATGGTGACCGTGTTCATCATCATATATTCCACAGTAAGCAGTTCTGCTGCAGTTTTCTGTTGGGTAGATGTATTACCTCCGTCAGACTCTGGCTTATTAGATGTGTAAATCGGGTTTTATTCGGGGTAATATTTAAAAGGTACGATCCTTCAATCAAGAAACGACTAAGAAAATGGTTGATACAAAATATTTTACAACCTACAACCGATTTTCAAATAAGGCGCCCGGTATGAAAAAAATATGAAGAGTAAAATTTAGTGATTAGAGGGCAGTGCGACGCTTTAAAGCTTCGTTGTGGTTTATTGGAGTGTACTCCTTATCCTTGATAGACACCTGTATGTTATATATGTGTATATATATATAGGTATATAGAATGTATACTGTACAGCGTCTCTAAATGATGAGAGATGAGAGAGAAATAAATTGAAGTAAATTGTAAACTCCAGTCGTGCGTCGGAGCTGACACACACTTTTTTTTTTAAGTGGTGTTTATTTATTTAGTAAAACTTTATGCACAAAAATGTACAACGGCGGACTTAATGCCACAGGCATTCTCTACCAGTCTACCCTAGGGTGGTGCAGAAATCGGTGAAGTAGGTGCACTAAATTTAAATCATAAACTATAGAACAAATGAAAGAAAAAATAAATACCAAAACAAAAAAGGAATGAGGAGTAATATATGGGAATATATAAATATATACACATATATATATACAAAGATACATACATACATACATAAAAAGATAAATAAATGGTGTTAGATCATAGATCAGTTTCACGTTTAGAGTATGTTTGTAAACAAATTAATCTTGCAATTGCAAAATGGGTTAATTGTTTGTACTCAATATTAATGTACCATCTAAACAATATGTGTTAGTATGTATGATGATATAATAAAAAGTTTTAGACAGACATGCAAACCTATCAGAAAAAATAACTTTCCTAAGATTCTCACGATTGATAAATTTAATGTAATTATTAGGTACATTTGTCCGCAATCCGTTCCGCCGTTTTTCCGTGAAAGAGTAACAAATATCCAGCTCCTGCAGCGCTTCGACCTCGCGACGGCTGTCGGTGCAGGAAGTTTCTCGGGTTCTGTCCATGGTCCAAAGCTCTCGCTTTATTTTACGATTAGGTGATGCCGAAAAGACGACGGAAAGGCAACTGGGGAGAACGAGTATCCTCCTGTCTCGCAAAAGACGCACCAGGCGCCGGAGGATAACATCCATGTCAATCATCGTTAATAATAGGTCTATAAAGTCTCTCGTACTTGAACCCCATCTAAATAATTTTCAATGGTCGGTAACAAAAATTTGCAAACTTAATATTTCACAGAGATTCAAGCGATATCGACATTCTGTAGTTAGACCAGGTTGTCGGACTTTTTTTTTAGGGCTCCAAGTACTAAGTCGTCGTCCGGATAGGACAGATACAGGCCCGGAAGGCAGCGCGCAGTGTTCCGCGCGCGCTCTCAGAGGAGTGCGGCCGACGGGTAATGGTCGCACCGGGTGACGGGACCCGTCTAGGGTGAGACGGGTCAATGCCAAGAAAAAGGGCTCCAACTACTCGTAACGAATGCCACAGATTTTCGTATGAAAACCGGGACCGACGGCTTAAAGTGCTCTCCGTGGCACAGACGGGTCTCAATGTGTTAAGATTGGTCACCCATACTAAGCGCTCTTTACCCAGCCCATACCTAAGTGCATAATTACATATTAAATACATACATCTGTAAACATTGTATCTGAGCGTAACAATCAAGCGACTTCAGTGCTTTCTTCCCATCGAAAACAACAGTAACATCTACTTTATAATTGAATGAGAGGCTATAAGCATGCTATCTGTTTTAGACACTTTGTATTTGTGTGTGTATTTCTCGTATAAGAGATATAGTAAAGGAACGTTGTAAATACGTATAAGTAAAATACAAAGTATCAATATATTACCTTGTGAGTTTCACACTGGACATAGGAACCTTACTGTACATACACAAATATCGTGTTAGCTCACTATAATGTAATCGTATAGCTATAATAAAAGTTGTAAATTTTCGGAGACCTCACCTGACGTCTTCTTATATTTTCCCCTTTTATTTTAAAGAAAAGTTATGTGGACATAGAAACTGAGACTTACCTTTACATTATATTATGAAGTAATTTCAGACACGTAATGGCTTTTATAGTTTCATAGGTAATATAAGATTTAGGTTTATAGGTTTAGGATTTCCCACTAGAAAATTACACAATTTTCATATTTTAAAAGTTAGCATATATTAATATTTCATTTAAAAAATGTATATAATTAAATAAGACGCAAACCGTTATCAATGGCATACGTACTTCCAGTAATACTTTTTGCCTTCTCACTTGCTAAATACATTATCAAATCTGCAATCTCTTCAGGAGCTGCAGATTTTTTTAAGTCGGTAACCTTAACACACTTGTCCTTATTTACGCTTAAGTTACAATTTATAAATAAATTTGTAGATACAAGGCCAGGGTTCACAGCATTCACTCTAACACCTGATGCTGCTAACTCGTAGGCTGCCAGACGGGTGAAATAGTCCACACCAGCCTTAGCTATGCCATAGGAAGGGTAGGATCTAACCGATTTTGTATATGTAGAAGCAATACTTGATGTAATCACTACGCAACCTTTGCTCTCAATCAGATGAGGAGTAGCCAGGCTGGTCATGAGTACCACTCCACGAAGATTTGTTTTCAATACTTCATCAAAAGTATTCATTATGGTACCATTGATCAGTTGTCCTTGCCTGATGATGCCAGCGTTATTTACTAGAATATCCAGACGTCCGAACTCCTTGATCGTCTTCTCAATTGCAGCTTTCGCTTCTTCGTCTTTGGTCACATCGGTTTTTGTAACCAAAACTCGCTTCCCAAATACCTTGCACTTTTCAGCAGCTTTATTAGCACTTTCTTCATTATAGTCAAGTATAACTACATCTGCTCCTTCTTTAGCAAAGAGTATTGCAGTTGCTTCGCCAATGCCCGATCCGGATCCGGTGACAATAACGACTTTATTTTCAAACTGCATTATTAAATATAGAATTAAATAATAGCTTGTAACTGTATTCTGATCTATACACACTGTTGGCAACTGACAGTATGGCCTTTATGTCGGGGTGTATTTATATGCATGTGGGTGACCTTGTGACGGGGTCTGTCGAATCGTAATGGGCGATAACGATTATTTGGAAATAACAATTGATAACAGAAAGGTAAGTAATATTAAGTAAGGCAGATTTAAAAAAAAATCGAAAGATTTGTACCTAGCTTTGTCTCACAAGCTATGTACATACATTATACTAGTCCATACATTATGTAATTATACATACTACATATTCTAGTCACACAACATGCATGCATCTTTGTATATTTGTGCATAAGCATGGCCAAGTACATGAAAAAACTTAAGACTTACGATTTTACTTAAGATTTTGTCAACATTTTTTAATATTGCACCTACTTCATTATTTCTCTGAGCAGTTGTTTGGTATAAAATGTTAGTGGAGTTTTTTGTCCGTTTACGTATTGTCTGTCTGAAACATGTTACAACATAGCCTTAAAATGTTTGTGTTGTACAAAAATAAACTGGTTTCCGACAAAGTAGGTAATAAAATGTTTTTATAAAAGGTCTTAATGCAGCACAATATGGTATTTGTTTTAAATATATTAATACCTATGCATCTTAGGTAGGTTTAGGTAAAGGTGCATGTATACAAATGTTCCGTTTATTATACAAAAAGAAACTTTCAGTCGTCGGATTGCACGTCAGAAGTGAAAACATAACTTACATAATATTATATACATATATACACACACACATATCTGTATACATGTATCTGAGCGTAACGGTCACGCGAGTTCAGTGCTTTTTTCCCCATACTAAAAGTTAAACTCTCTTACTTTCTGAAACTCTAAAAAAATTGACACTTTAAACTTTTTTTTTAGCTATGAGTTCATTTATATTTTTTTTATTTATAACTTCGAAAATGACAAAATTTCACAGAAACTTTGATTCCCTGTTTTAACCCCTTAAGTGTTGAACTTAAAATAAATAGTGATAGGGTAAACTTTTGTTTCTAAATCAGTTTTTTAAATTTCTAAATTTCAACCTTCAAACTTCCATGCCTTGTTTTGACCCTTTAGGTGATGAATTTCCAAAAATTCCTTCTTAGTGCTCACTTACGTCATTTAAGGAATCTTTGTGCAAACTTTCATGTTTCTAGACCCAGCGCTTTCGGCTTTGCGTTGATCGATCAGTCAACCAGTCGTATTCTTTCTTTCAAGAATAAAAGCACATCTTTGGCAATATACAAGCTTTTTGATACCATTTGGAAAAATATTAATAATAAAATGGAATGTGCTGCTCTATTTATTGATATGTCTAAAGCTTTTGACTGTGTTAAATTTAACATTTTGCTAAATCAATTAGAACGTATTGGAATAAGAGGAATAGCCTTCAAATTAATTGAAAATTATTTAAGTGACAGAATGCAGGCAACTATTATAGAAACGTACAATTATTCGACAAAAACAGTTGAAATAGTGCAATCCAAATTCGAGAACGTTATACTGGGTGTACCCCAAGGTAGTATACTGAGGCCTCTATTATTTCTAATATAAATTAATGAACTTCCTAACATAGTTAACCATCTTTGCGTAATGTATGTCAATGATGCAAATATATTTATATCCAATGAGAAATCTAATTATTCATACTAATAGAACTAACAGATACATAACTAGAAATGCATATTTTGGAACCGTTTATCCACTATTGACCAATCCACATTCATACTGCAAAAGAAATGTCTTAGGACAATTTATAAAATGCACAGTACCGAGTCGTTAAGAGACATCTTTAAAACAAAGGGGTTTCTTACATTAACTGCAGTCTACATCATTACATTAACTGCAGTCTACATCATGGAGCTATGTTTATTTGTAAGAAACAACATGCATTATTTTGATTTCAAATCTGATACAAAAAGTACTATTCGCAGCAAATACAATTATAACTAATATTAATTTACCCAGGATCAACAATATGTTATTTTACAAAAGTACATATATTACTGCCATCCGCGTTTAGAATCACTTAACCATAGCTAATAAGCAATTTTACAACAAAATATTTAAAACTAAACTCAAGAATCGGTTACTGGATAATGTATTTTATAATCTGCAAGAGTATTTTAGTAGTAAGCACTGATGTAAAGATGTAATTCTGTTATTGTAATTTAAGATCAATTTTTCCAGTGAATATTTTAATTGTTAACTTTAATTCTTAACTTTTATTATTACTTTTAATTTATGTTGCATGTCCGAAAGGATAAGCTGTTGAACCACAACATTAAGTATAAGACCTACTTGTACACGGCCAAGCAATAAAATTATCTTTATCTTTATCTTTATCTTGTTTTATATATAAAAATTTAATCACCTACTTCTGCAGCTTCTGACATTCGTCCCAATAGTGTAAAATCATCAAATTTTAATTCAAATCATTGTATCTTTTCTGTATTTACAGAGCCCGCAGCAGTTCTCGTGGCAAAGATTTTGTGAAATAATCCATACCAGCTTTAGAAATGCATTATACGCACATGCTTTCGTATTCTCAACGGTCATTGAGACCATACTTGATACGTTGATGACATTTCCTTTAGTCAAGGTAGGGGATAGCCAAATTGGTCATAATAATAACAGCGCGTAAGTTTGTTGTCATAATTTCATCGCATGTTTCCACCATATTGCTTCCAATGTCTGTCGGCTTGCAAATTCCAGCATTATTGATAAGTACATCAAGCTTACCATATTTGTAGATGGTTTGTTGAATTATTATTTTCGCTTCATCGTCATTTGCAATGTCTGCTTTGATGACGGGCGACATCGTTAAGTTTAGTTTCATTTCTTCCAACGATGGCGAGTCTAGCACCCTCTCTGGCGAAACATTCAGATGTAGCTGCACCTATACCGGCACTTGCTTCTGTGATGAATACTACTTTGTTAGAAAACATGTCGTATCTGCAAGAAGTGCGACTGAACTAAACATTCATATTATTAAATTGTCTTTATAAATACGTTATTATTGTTATCTTTAGTTGTCTGTCTGAGGCAGTATGGTGACCGTGTTCATCATCATATATTCCACAGTAAGCAGTTCTGCTGCAGTTTTCTGTTGGGTAGATGTATTACCTCCGTCAGACTCTGGTTTATTAGATGTGTAAATCGGATTTTTTTCGGGGTAATATTTAAAAGGTACGATCCTTAAGCAAAATATGTTCTATTTAGAATTATTTAAAACCAGTGAGTTAGTGAAATCATAATACTTAACTAATTATGATCTAAGTTTAAATAGTTTTAAACAAAAGTAAACACTTATCACTTATGGCTCAACTAGTGTTTGTATTTGTGTAAGAATGGCATTATCATGTAGTATGTGACGACGCTGTCTTATTAAATGTATACCACAATTGGCACATCTCATTGGATTGCTTTCAGATTTCTTTCAGATACGTGCATCTCATTAAATATGCCATCATTGCTGACAAAAAGCTGATCGTGCAGCCGTGCAACAAGTTTTGAATAATTCTAAATAGAACATATTTTGCTTAACAGGCAAATGACTAAATATGTGATGCTTGTCATACATTATTCCTGGACAGAAATCTCACAACTACCACGACCACAACACCCCACCACACCACAGTACACTGACAACAGTAGTTGTATTGAATCCACAAGATTCACAGGATACAACTACTGTTTAACTACTGTTGGTCATCATCATGTTTGTTTGAGATGTGGTTGTTCTTAAATCCGAACTAGAAGTCACTCTAGGAGCAGAGAGTGACCAACATGTTTTAGATGTTGTCCAAAACTAGATTCATCCAAGAGAAGTGAGTGACATTTATGAAATGTAATGTATTTATGTAATTACATAGAATTAAGAGGTTTTACATTTATTGTTACTGATATTTTAAAATTAATAATGTGATTTTTGGTGTTTTTGTATAACAATACAACTACAATTATTTTTGTAACTTTTTACAGATTCATCAGATGCACTTTGCCATAGATGCTTCCAAAGAGCGGAAACAGCCGCTAGCGATGCCATATTACCTGAATTGGAAGTTAATCCAATTCCACAGCATGGTTGGAAGAATAAACCTACCAAACTATTCTAGAGCATCAGATACACATAGGAGATGCATATTTGATTTATTTGGTATTTAAGTTACGGAAGGTATCAAAATATCGACCCCTTTGCACATTTTTAGACAATACTCTAATTTCAAATATAGAAAATGAATAAATAAGGATTGTAAAAAATGTGTTGTATTTTTTATTTATAAAATACATATACCACAGGGAAATACTAACACAACATGATATAGGCAATACGACGAACTCGTTGGTCTCGTGGTTAGTGACCCTTACTGTTAAGATTGAGGCACTGCAAATCTTTGTTTGATGAACGTGTCTTTGTTCTGTAGGTTGTTTACCTTTAAAAACGTGGGAGAGCCATGCTTCGGCACGTATGGGCCGGCTCGACTCTGCTCGATACCAAGGCTTCACAGAAAACTGACAGTGAAACAATGCTTTCATTGCTTTTCGCCGCGTGAGAGAGGTTACCGGAGGCCCTAACCCTTCCCTCTCCCCTATTCCCGTCCTTCTCGGGGGAGGGGAGGGGAAAAGAGGGGGGAGAGCCCCCCTTTCTTCCCCCCCTAATCCCCCTCTCCCGTCTTCCCGCTCTTCCCCCCTCTCCCCCTATTCCCATATTCCCACCTTAAAGGGCGGCAACGCACTTGTGACTCTTGAGTTGCAAGTGCCCATGGGCGGCAGTAGTCATTTACCATCAGGTGACCCGTCTGCTTGTTTTCCCCCCTATACCATAAAAAAAAACAAGTATCCATAAACACTTACCGTATTTATGCTATTGATTGTCTCCATATCTATAAAAAGTATTTTAAAGACTTGAAATCCCGTCAGGGCAATTAAAATATATAACAAATAATGAATTAGTGATTCAAACATAACCTCAAAATCTGATGTATCTTTTGCGATTCTGCGCTTTACGCGCTTCTTTGTTCGTCTTTTAAATAAAATGTGATAGGAATTCATACATGATTTCAAATATAACAAGTATTTTTTCATTACTGTTGGTTCTGTGACGAATGATGTATGGATGCAGAACAATGTCCGGTTTGTTTAACAATCTTATCTGTTTCTTCATCTCACCGGCTTTGTTAGAAGATTCCATTTCATAGACAGGTGCCAAAGCCGACTCTTTTCTTTTTGATACGCTTTTTAGCTTGACTTGTAACTACATAAACAAATATTGGAAGTAAATTTTAACTTACTTCTAATTGTCGTATCGAAATGAAACTTTGAAGGTAAATGTAGTTTAGGTGAAAATACTATAATTTGGGGTCTTAGAGCTAATCTGACAGGAACCAGGAGGTGGATAGTGGAACTCTTCAGTGGCTACTAGTAAACCCCTCGAATTTAGGCTCATATGTTTCTCATATGTTTTAATGAGTCCAACGATTGGGCTGGTAACTGGTCTGATGACGAAGTCAGGAGATGGATAGTGGAGTTATTTTTTTCTTTTTAATTCGGTTCACTATTAATCGTGTTTTCTAGTTAAATTTAAATTATTAACGATATAAGCAATACCCGAATCGGAACACCATATGGTTTAAGTTGCCACAAATCCAGTGTAATCACCTCCTCGTTTCCTGGTCCTTCGATTAATGTTTAACACAAGTATAAGCACAGGTAATTATATATATACATATATGACGGCGATTGCTATATAAACTGATTGAATCTGAAAACGGTTTAGAAACGTATCCATCCCTTTTATCAGTTGTCTAACCACCAAAGAGACGGACCTCAAGACGGCATCATTTTTCAACTCGATCCAGTGTTAACCGCTCCAAAATAAAACTACCTTTGCAATACAATTATAACATAAAAGTTTGAAATGCTAATTCAACTATAAACAAAATACTCCACAGTTCACATAGCTGGCGCCGTCATATTTGTAAATGTATAAATATATACAATGTACTTATACAAATTGTCGCCTGCGGTATTTCCGGACCGATACGACCTTCAAACCTTCAAGAAAAGAGCGTACTCTTATCTTAAAGGCCGGCAACGCACTTGTGACTCTTGAGTTGCAGGTGTCCATGGGCGAAGTGAGTCACTTACCATCAGGTGACCCGTCTGCTCGTTTACCCCCTATAATATATAAAAAAAACTAAACCCTAGTCGAGTCTAATGTTAAAAGAGGTCCAAAACAATGAGAGTTGCCTTTATCCGAATGACTGGACTGGATCCCTGAGTTTGTTTATAGGTGCGAGTGCCCTCTTACCACCAAGCGGGTCTTCTACTTGTTAGACAACTTACAACTAGAAGCTTCCATAACATAACATAAAAATCTTCCAAACTGCACTCACGAAGCATTATCCGAAAGTTGCTAGATCACTTAAGCCTCGAATCTTAGTAAAAACGCTTAAGGGTAAGTGGTGCTGTTGTCATCCGTGGCGCTAATAACGGACGTAAATATCGCGCTTAATATTAAAACGGCGATGACTATAAAGCTAGAGCCTCGGTATAAGGATGAGGATACATTGTTTTTTGAGTTTTCATAGTTTTTTTAATAGTGTACTATGTAATACAGCTTTAGCGTGCAGTTTCTCTCTCCTTAATGGACATTTTGTGAAGCCGTACGACCGTCTACAAGTTATTTTGTTTTTCCCTCGAAAATAATACTTTTCTCTGGATGAAAGGTATCTATGTCCTTTTCTGTGCCCCTGAGAAGGTTTATGCAAAATTAGATTTTATTAACTTTAAAACTTTCGTGTTCCATGATATATTTATGTATTTAAACGGGAATTAACGCGATCACGAAAAGGTATTACATACCTCTGAATTGCCTGACGTTTCAACCAGGTTACATTGGTCGTGACAGTCAGCCTGTTTCTAGTTTAAATACATAAATTTTATTTTGTTTAATTTCTTGAGTAGATAGTCTGATTTCTAGATTAGACATACTTGCAGTGCTAGGAACAAAATTAGTATCCCTCTGATTTGATATTAGTATACCAGGGTTTGGGTAGGGTTGCATTCCTCAATGATGACTTCATTGTCCGTGTGTGTGTTTGTCTTCCAAGACCTTTTTCTCAGGAACACGTGAAGGTAATAAGTTGAAATTAATATCAATCTGCAGTCCCTTGAAACTATAAAAAAAACGGCCATTTAAGCCATATATTATAACCAATAACGTATTGGGTATTTCCCATTGACCTAGAATCATGAAACTTGGCAAATTTCCACGCACAGGTTAAGAGGGGGAGGGGCTCGTTACAAGGTTAAGTAATAGTGGCTAGGTCAGCCTTAAGATGGGTCATTCTTAACAAATTGAGACCCCTCCGTGAATCCGAGAGCACGTTAAGCCGTCGGTCCCGGTTGCCCTACGAACATCTGTGGCATTCGTTACGGAATAGTTGGAGCCCTAAAAAGTCCGACAACCTGGTCTAACTACAGAACTTCGATATCGCCTAGTACGTGGGTTGTGGAGGTCTAATGGCATTCACGTAAAATATCGAAGTTCGGCCGTATCGTAGCTAGACTAAAAGCCGACCCCAATTTAGTTGGGAAAAGGCGCGGAGGATGTTCATCACATAAAAAATATATTTTCTGATTACAAACTTCACAAACTTATATTTTGCGCTTGGAAAATTGTCCGTGACGAATATCGATGTATAGGGGAATATTTTAAGAATGCAAAGTTAAATTTGCTCTCCGAAAAACAGGCAATAATCTCCAATCGAATCGTTTCCTGAGATGGACGAACTATCTGCATGCAAGTATGTAAGGAACCTTTGGTGTCCGAGACAGCACTTGTCGGATTTATTCATACATAACTAACTCCGTAAGACAGCTCTCGGCTACCAGTATGGTGCGCAGTTACTGGCAGTTACTTATACATAACCCAATCCGCTTCTACCTTCTGGAGTATTGGACTTCCTAAACTAAAAAACAGTTCTCTTCCAGCAGTGCCTAGTGGCACCCGTCTTCTATGTAACATCACATATTCAACGTTTTTAAGACATCGTATACCGAGTGTTAAAAAGAATTTTCCCGAAAATCCAGACAAGCAAAATACCTGGTAATTACTTACATAGTTAATAATAAAAAATACAAACAAGACAATTCATTTCCAGTGTGGGTTGTAGGCAAAGTAATGTATGTGTATGTGTTTTCAGGTGGATTCAAGAATGGTTTAGATTTATAATTGGACCCGGTAGATGGCGCTACGATAGGGTTCCAGGAATCATATTTTTTACGTTACAGCAGGACAACGTCTGTCGGGTCCGCTATCTTTATATATATATTTCTTCTGTGCGTGTTTATGTCACTGAACTCCTAAACGGTTGTACCGATTTTAAGGATTTTTTTAAATATTTTTTACGTTCCGGCAGGACAACGTCTGTCGGGTCCGCTAGTATTATATAAATTACCGTTTACGAAAATTAAAAAAACACGTTTTAATTGCGAACTCAATTAAAAAGTACAAAGAGTCGATCTATCGACCCCTGGCTCCATCATGACTAAGCCCAATCTGTAGGACTCGTCATAACGAATCACCTCCTGGGCCCGTCATCAGTTCAACTTAAAGATGCCAAATAATCCCATCCCACTAATATCATAAATGTGAAAGTTTGGATGGATGGATGGATAGATGTTTGTTACTCTTTCACGCAAAAACCACTTAACCGATTGCGATGAGACTTAGTATGTAGATAGCTGGAGACCTGGGTTAACGCAGAGGCTACTTTTTATCCAGATATTCCCACGGGATCGGGACTTACGCGGGTGAAACCGCGGGGCGCTGCTAGTAGGCCATATTGTCATCCGAACTACATACTTGTACATAAAACAGTTTTATTTCGATACGCGACAATTAGAAGTAGGTTACAATTTACTTCCAAGATTTCTTTCAAAGTAAGTACAAGTGAAACTAATAAAAGTGTGTTAATAATCGTCTAATCTCTGTCTTGAGTTTCAACCTTTTCATGACAAGTCCAAGATAAACCGGTCCGTTCTATGAAAACGTTAGTTATCCTACAAATATTATAAACGTGAAAGTTTGTGAGAATGTATGTTTGTATGGATGTTTGTAACCCTATCACACCAAAACTACAGAACTGATTGCGATGAAACTTAGTATGTAGGTAGCTGGAGACCTGAATTAACATATTAGCTACTTCTTATCCCGATAATTCCACGGAATCGGGATTTACGCGGGTGATACCGCGGGGCGCTGCTAGTAGCTAGCTGTGAAATAGTAGCAGCGCCCCGCGGTTTTACCTGCGTAAGTCCCGATCCATTTAGAATATCGGGATAAAAAGTAGCTTATGCGCTAATCGAGGTCTCCAGCTATCAACATACCAAGTTTCATCTCAATCGGTTCAGTGGTTTTTGCATGAAAGAGTAACAAACATCCATCCAAACTTTCCCATTTATAATATTAGTGGGATTATCACTTACAATCAGACCGGCCTATATTTATCTGCCCACTAATTTCCTTTAAAAAAATCTACAAATTGATACCATATTTTGCCCAACTACTCATTAATTATAATTTATAAACACAAATATTATATGTTACAACACGAACAATTCATAACACTAAAATTATAAAGCAAAATGAACTCAACGCTCCAAAAACATAATAATGTAAGCGGCGCTTAAGCCAAGGCGATACGAAGACGCTGGAGATAGTACTTGGGGGTCATCGCAAACAAATGAGGGGTGTAAATCCTACCCACCCCCACCCCTATGCCGGTAGATGTACCCCCCACAGGTACCACTTGCTCAACCCTTTCTTGGCTAACATATGGCTTGTATAACTTGGATTAATGTAAAGTGTGGAAATGTCATCATTTTGTTTATCTGGAACAAAGGAAATTTTCAGTTTTAGATACTGATCCTAATAATATAAATACGAAAGTCATTTTGCTTATTACGAACTAGCTGCGCCCCGCAGTTACACTATCAGTTTGAATATCGGGATAAAAAGTAGCCTATGTGTTAATCCAGGTCTCCAACTATCTACGTACCAAGTTTCATCGCAATCGGTTCAGTAGTTTTTGCGTGACAGAGCAACAAACATCCACACATCCATACACCCTCACAAACTTTCACGTTTATAATATTAGTAGGATTCACGCCTTAACTGCTCAATCGGTTTATCATTACATTTTTCAAAAATGTTGTCAAGGTACAGAAAAAGACATGGGGTACTTTTCATTGGGATAAAAGTACTGTTCCGGAGGAATACCTAAAGTGACTGACAAGCCGCGGGCAAAAGCTAGTCTAGAATAATAATGAGTTCAAGCACCACTCAATACTGACAAGCACTTTTCCTTGATTTTACTTAACATTCTATATTAGGTATCAAAAGATTGCGGCCTGAAGAGGTGGATTGATGTAAATAGTTAGGCAACTTAAACTTTAATCATTGTATTGTCTTTTGTTTCAATATACTGACGTGTCAATAAGGTTTTGACGAAAAATATTTATATACTAGCAGCGCCCAGCGGTTTCACCGTTTCATCTAATATGTATAAAAACAATTGACACAATGTAAACTAACTTGATAAATATAATAGCTAAATTACTTATTATACAAAAGATAACAATCTGAATCCCCCAAAAACTTTTTATAGTTAATGAGTGTAATTTCATAAACATATCTTTAGAACGACCAACAAGGTGACCTCATCTGCTCAATTTCCGGGATATAAATAATAAATGTACATATTATTATGTTGTATTATTTTATTTGTCTAGACAGTATTTAACAAAACAAAGACTGCTACAAACAATATAGAATAAGAGTCACATGCTCGGTAAATAATTGCCAATGTAGTTAAAAATATGTCGTGTTTTGCACAGCCGCTATCCACGGTAGCTTGGTGCTATAAAACCTATCCTAACAAATTAACATGAACGGGTTCTTCACTTGCGTGTTTGGTAACTAAAGAATGCGCTCTGAGTTGCATATGCAGAAGCAAAGGTTTTTAATAAATAAAAGAGGAAATCTCGTGAATTTTCACGCCCTATCCAAGTCCAACGGATTCTTGTCCTACCTCTCCGTACAGGCACACACGCGGTTAAGACAACTGAAGTGTTTCGGACGTCGCACCGGATTTATCGCTGGACGGTATTGGTTCCGTTTTGTGTGTGCCTGTACCTAATGCTTTACCTAATGCTTGAGGGCTTTGTGAATCTTATTTGTATATATGTGGAAGTGGTACCAACATAACAGTATGATAGAGTTTTTATGTTGGTATTTGTAGAAAGTCATTAGAGGAACAAAGGATTTTCTTTAAGGGCAGGACCCTTAGAGATACTATTCGGAGACAACATATGCGTGGCCGGACATGAAACTGCAATAATATGCATAATATCTATTTACTCATACGTGAAGAGAATTCTTTTTACTTACACATTTTTAAGAAAAATTTCATCAATTACATTATAATGGCCTGTCATGGTACGGGAAGTTATACAATGACAGTTCAAGTTATATTGGCCAATAAATAACAAAACATTCTAAATTGAATATAGTAATGAATTATGGTCAAAATTAGACTGCTTATACATGGCACATAGGCCTTTAGATATTTACACAAAGCTATATACATATTGAAATGCCTTCATCCAATGGCTGCTGGCCATTTATATAAAAAAAGACTGGATTGTTGCTACCTACATCTAATTGGAAAACGAAAACAGCAATATTTTTTTTTTACCACGTCGGTGGCAAACGCAAATGATTACCGTAGCCTGTGGACACTTGCAATTCCAGTTGATTCGCATGCACGCAAGTATAAAAACAATTTGGCTGGCCTGTTGGTCTAGTGGTTAGTGACCCTGACCGCTATGCTTATAGGTCGTGGGTTCGATTCCCACCTTAGGCTGGGTGTTCTTTGTGTCCGTTATTTCTATGTTTGTAAAGTCCCCCGCGACACAGGAGTAATGCCTAATGCGGGAGTTGTCTTTTAAAAAAAAAAAATTACTAACTTATAAATTTCTTCGAAATTTTATATGTATAGAAAATGTAAAAAAATTAAAATATTCGTCCGAAATGAACTAATAAAAAAAATTGCCTTCGAATTTAACTACTTCAACAATCGCAATAAAGTAAACAATAATAGTAGTCAAGAAAAACAGCAACATTTCGTCTCAAAATTCATCTCACAACCCAATACTCAGTTAGATCAATCATTGTAATTACGTCGTTGTTTCCCCAAGAATGGGCGACAAATACGACAATTTTTTATCATATAACGTTCGTTGCCCCAATTCCCAAGTTGGGCCCGCAAAAGTAATAGATAGCTGCTGTGAAACAATTCTAACGGTAATTGGGGTAGATGCCTCGTGAGGTCCTCTGACACTCTTGACATATGACGATATTGTGTAAATTGTATACCCATATTTCGTACGTGACAGAAACTGGTGGTGTCACCCTATTTTGGATTGGAAGATGGACGTCTTGTGTCTGTTGGGTGCGTTTGTTGGATTGTTATATAAAATTTGTTATTTGTGATAATCTTTTCAAATGATCTCGGAATGAATTTATCTTTGTCTCCATCTCTAAATTGTTATCCTCTTTTTTTAATTCATAAATCCGCACCCGCAAAACAAACTGTCTCACTGCTGGGCAAAAATGTCATCTCAGTATGCAATGGTTCAGCTAAAGTAATCCCAAGGGACTTAATACCTTCGGTAGACTATATTCAAACCTTCGTGAATAGTATGGAAAACTTTCAGTTATATAGGTTTCCTCAGGATATTTTGGAACTTTGGATTTATACAGCAACTTCAAAAAGGCAGAAACGGGCGATCGGGCCAAACCAATAATATCGACCAAACCTTAGGCGTTTGATGACGTTGGCTATTTAGTTTAAAAAAATAATTATCAATATTTCTATTAATGTAGGTCTCTCTCCACTGGACATGTGACATAACATTGTATGGGAGACCGCGATTTACTGGCACTAGTGCTGTACCGTTCTTCTACTGAGATTCCAATAAACAAGTAACAACACTGTTGTGCATTCTGGAAGCATCTGCAGTAAGATTTTCTTCAACTTTGGTCTTCTGTAGGTCCTTCTCAGCTGACTCTATACGAGTAAAAATCTGCTGCTAGGTCTTCAGAGCTTTTATAATATCGTCAGTGGAATTTTGTTCCACCTTAAGTATTGCTACTTATACAATTTTTTTTTTTTTTAAGGTTTAGCAACGTGACTAACTCGATAAACGCTTGCCAAAAGATAAGCTGCATTGTTATAAATCAATTTATTGTACTGGCAACCCTATTTACTAACGAGAACACAAGTTATATCATTTATTTTTATTACAGAACCGCAGCTAGTTTTAGAGTAAAAACTATTAATAGATTCTAATTGCCCTACTCCTTTTACATTATATATTTTATTACAATATGTATAAACAAACTAGAATTACTTTTATTAACAAATAAAACGCCAACCAAACTTATTGAACTGATGTAATCAAATTAGGTGCGAAAACATCTCCATCACTCAGAAACATACAAATATCTCACACAATGCACGTAGCAGTCTAATGCCCGCGACACACGCGAATAAATATTGTTTGTCGTATCATAAATAAGGGCCGAGACAGACGGGACACACGTCACCTTTTGATACATTTCCACTGTCGTTATTAATGACAAGTCATCGGTGCTGTCCCACAGGGCTAGGCCAGGGCTGCCCAAAATATCTAATTGTGTTTATATGTTAATAAGATATTATTATGTAATATAGTTATTGTATCTGTTTATGGCCACACCTTTAATATCTTACGAAATTATGTACATGAATTATGTCAGTGCGGCAAGCAGGATGCAGAAAAACCCGCAATTACTGAAACAGGTTTATTATAAATTACAATAAATTGAATTGTTTCTAAGGTAGTGACAATTGTTCGAAGTGTGAACCAAGAGTGAAGTCGTAATGATACGATGTCGTCATCGCGATGAGCCGCGAGTGTCACGTTGAGCTGTCTCAGCATTTACACTCGGTTGCTGGGCCGTCGCTAAGCTTTGATTTGTCTGTCCATGTCACCATCATCTGCATTAAGACAACCATGCATCTTTGATATATATAACACATGTATATGAAAAAAATTGGCAAAACAAAACTATTATTAAAAAGAAAGTAAATGAATTAATAAAAAAAATACTTCCATTCAATGAAAACTGAAATTTTAGTTAAGTACCTATAGATAAATTTAAAAAAGTTGTTAGCTTATTGTAAACTATGTGTCAACGATAAAAAAAACACTTTCATCTCTTTTGTTCTTTGAACAAAATACTTTTTGCTTGTGCTGTTTGACAAGGTGGTCGTAATAAGGCCATGCAGTAATCATGAAAAATGGTTTTGGTCTATTGGTGATAACTAGTGTGTTTACACGTGTAAGCATAAACTTACGTTAGTATATTAAGTTTATGGTTTAAAGCTTTATTGGCTTGTTTAACTTACTGTATTACCTAACTTTAAAAATTTACGTAACTGATCTCTAAGGAAACTTGCAAAAAGAGGTTATCTATAATCCAATGAAAATCTATACCTAGAGACATGACTGTAAAGAGCTAAGAGCAATAAAAGAGTTTACAAAGCCGTGACCATAAACTAAAATATTGGCCGTGACTGCAGTGCACTGACGTAGTGTTTGTATTCTCTTTGGTGCACTGTACGTAAGTAAGGTAGAAACATATGAGCACCGCCGGCTATTAATACCATAAACTTAGTATACTTTACGTTTACGTTATACTAAGTTTATGGTCAATATACCACTCTATTAGGACTAGCTAGGTTATCGTCTTTGTAATCTCTTCTTTATGTATATATTTCTTCTGTAGGTGTGTATGTCACTGAACTCCTCCTAAACGGCTGGACAGATTTTAATGATTTTTTTTGTGGACCCAGTAGGCGCTGCGATAGGGTTCCAGGAATAATATTTTTTAAGTTCAGGCAGGACAACGTCTGTCGGGTCCGCTAGTAGCTGTAATATTTTTCTATAGGTCGGCAGTTTCCTCCTTAGTGTAACAATGAAACCAATTTAATTGAAGCGGATGCCTTAATTGTAGATCAAGCTATTGGCAGAATTACAGTCAAGAGAAGAAGGATCTTCTCTTGACTGTAATTCTGCCAATAGACATTAAGTTTTTTTTTCTTTAAACTGAGCATAAAAGGTTTTCTCTTTATACTCAGGTAGGCCGTATGCTTCTAGATAGTGACGGTCGGGACTAACTGCAGGTATTTTATGAGCTATGAGACTTATTGCTAGCCATGTTCACAATCCAATAAAAAAATATTTTGACCCATTTCTAGCACTGGACAACCCTAGCGTTTCTTCGAGACCTGCCCAGCATAATAATAGATCAGGGTGGCATCGCCAGTTCGCCACCCTTTAATACCGTGTGAGAGTTTCGGTAAATTTATCAATAGCATTATATCGCGAGCACCGAGCACTCGGCACTCCTTTATATTTTATTCAGTTTACGAAATTCTCACATTGATCTTCGGAGGAAATCCAGATACATGGTCATGTTTTGTTGCTGTACTTGTAAGACATCTGAGAATTAGTAACAAAGTTCTTCTTGACTATTAACAGAGACCTCCAAAATTGCAGTTAGAAAGAACTACCTGAGTTTTCAAAATGAAATCAATCGATATCAAAGTTATTTACAATGCATATTTTAAAACAAAGTCCCCCGCCGCGTCTGTCTGTCTGTCTGGAGCGATAAACTTAAAAACTACTGAACGGATTTTCATGCGATTTTCTCCAATAGATAGAGCGATTCATGAGGAAGGTTTAGGTATATAATTTTGTTAAGATTTTGTGTAAATTGGTTGAATTATGATGATGATTGTTGAAGATGTCTCTGCTACCCGTGCGAAGACGGGCGGGTTGCTAGTTTTAACTAAACCAATTATAAGTATTTCTGAATTGTTGAAGTAAGAGTCAGTGAGGATCAGTCAGTTGTGAAGATAGCTTCCTGTTCCAATACGTAAATGCTACAGAGATGAATAGGGAAAAAAAACTTTTTTTTCTTGTCTTTTTCGTCTTTAAAGCTTACCAGCAGGATTGTTATTTGAAAAATAGTTTAATTCTCAATCAATCAATTAGCCTATTCTAGTCCACTTCTAGACATAGACCTCTCCCAATGTCCGCCATATTATTCATTCTGAATAGCTGCTTAAAATCTGGAAACGTGCCCGGTAGACTACAAGCACGCCTCTCATGCCATATGCCGAAAAATGGAATGAGGGTGTTCAATTACAGCTCTGAATATTCTGTTTTTTTCTCAATACTCAATCCTTATTGCATCATATATGTCACATTAAAGATGTTAATCATTAACATGTAGTATCACATATGACCGTAATATGGTATAGCAATATATAGGAAACCGACCCATTTCATAACTTCATAACTACTTAATTGTCAATTGTAAATTCTATAATTATTACCTACATTGTCAAGTTAAATTCGTGTTTTTTTTTAAATTTACTTTTTTTGACGTGATAACGTCTTATAAATCGATGAACGTCGGCTGCACGCACGAAATGCAACGCATGACTCATTGTCACGTTCCGCCTGAGCCAAACGTGCAAGCGAGAGCGCGGAACAAGCGATAGAGAGGCACGATCGGCGTAAGCGTTCGGCTTGTGACGCATCTATTTCTCTTCCAATGTTTTCGTGTGTTGTACTGTTTCGTTTCGTTATGACGTTATCACGTAAAATTATCGTCCGTAAACCGACTTTACAGACAACCAATTTTTTTATTTAATTTATTTACCTAACATCAGCAATCATTGAAAAAATGTTTTATATTGTAATAAAAAAAAATAATGGATTATTTGGATACTACGGACCGGAAACCGCAGCATAGGACATCCATCAACAAGGACAGCCGACCTGGTACAAATCTCAGGTCAACGGTGTATGCAGACCGCTTTCAACCGGCCTTCTTGGAAGTCCATAAGAGAGGCTTATGTCCAGCAGTAGAGATAGTATGGCTAAAATAATGATCTTATTTTTTGGGGACATACAGCTGTAAGTATATCAAAAATGATGAACTAAAAGTGAAAAAGACAAGGTAAAGTAGGTATCTATTATTTTCTATGAATGAAAGTAGGGTAAAACAGGTGCCAAAATTCCGTCGGTCCATCACGACGATCGGGGTTTCGGTGAGACAGTTTGTTGGAATCAAACCGGCACACTGCTGTTGATAACACATCCGGACAGTCTTTTATGTGCCTAGGTCAAGACACGTACAGTGCAATATTTAATATAGCAATGAGTATTGTACATCACAAATCGTCACAACGTGATGAAAGATGATGTAGTAGCTTAAACTATTTCTCTTTATTCCATACTTTTTGTAAGTGCGAGTGCGAGTGCAAGCGCACTTAATGCCGGGGGGATTAATTCCCTATATCAGACAACCTTAGCTAACTTTACTTAGAAAAAACTAATAAAATCTATCTAAATTAGTCTAATAATGTCAAAGTCTAGCAAACAAAGTCTAATTATACACTTGTTTAATTTTTTTTTTTGTTGTAGGGGCAAACGAGGAGACGTTTCACCTGACGGTAAAGGACTAATGCCATCCATGGGCACTTGCAACTCAAAAGTCACAAGTGCGTTGCCGGCCTTTAAGGTCGGAGTAGGGGAGTAGGGGAAGAGTGGTAGAGAGGGGGGAGGGAAAGGTTAGGGCCGGCGCAACCTCACTCACTCGGCGAAAAGCAATGCGAGCATTGCTTCATTCCCGTTTTTCTGTGAGGCCGTGGTATCCCTCCGATCCAGAATTGAATGGATCCCTACCTAATCAAAATCCTGAGCCATTGAATGAACGTGACAGAAGACATTTCTTTGTAAAGTTGAACGTCTTATGATGGAAAAAAATTATGACTTATCTCTGGCGATGATACAACTCCATAGTGTAGGCAAACAGTTTGAAGCAACAAAAGAGAAAGATGATAATGTAAACAACTATACGAAAATCTTAATCACAATTCGACTTAGAGCGCCCACTCATTCACTGCCAAGAACAATCCTCAAACCTTTAAAACATACAAAATATTAAATTACACACGAAAATTCACGTACGAAATCTTGTAGAATGGAATTTATCGCCTCCTATACGTTGTTTTATTTATAAGAAAGTATGGGCCGCGCTCAGGGAGATGAAATTACGTGATACCATTCCGAATCAAAGTGATATACTGCTACGGAATGCGTCTATGTGGGTACAATCAGTTACCTGTGTGTGAGTTTTGTTTTCATTTCACTCCATTTACGTCAATTACCGATAGAAAGAAAGAGAAACATTTATTCTGATATTCACAGGACCGCAAACAATTATTACAATAAAAATAAAAAAAAAAATATAATCGAAGTAATTAAAGTGCCCTGTGCAATGCCAAAAAAGGCACCTATCTCAGCGTACCTATTGCTGCAGCCTGTGAGACTGCAGCGCTGGTATTATGATAGGGCCTGCACCCGGCGACATCACGAGCCTATTATGTATATATATATTAATAAAAGTTAACTTATTACTTTGAAATTTACACTTATCTGGCGCGGTAGTATTGCAACTGCAAGTACTGCGACGTCAAAGTCGACTCGTGATCTAGAACTCGTAGTCAAGCTAAGCTAAGCTAAGCTCCGTTTGGGTCTAGATAGATGTACATATATATTAGTATCCTAGAATATTATAATAGATCATTTTGGGAATAATGAGAAACGTGTCCGTGGGTTTCTTTTGCTGTAAACAATAGCCAATTTAAGATTTTTCATATGCGTGTTTCAGCAATAAAAGCAATATTTTTGTTAAAAACAGTTTCTTAATTGGTAAGTGGGGGATAGGGGACGCAGGGAATTGAGCATTATCCAGGTGGGGCGGCGCGACAAGACCTCGCTGCAAGACCTGCAATGTCTGTGAACTCTTATAACGGCATATCACCATTTAAAATTCCAATGTTTTCTCACGCAAAATAAAAATTAACGAAATTATTTAACGAAATTTTGTGACTGTACAAACAGTATCAAATTAAAAACGGTTATTAAAAAAACAGAGTACATTTGTGTAAAAAGGAAGATTTATTACATATGAAATAGAACTATACATTCAGGTCCAGCTTTTTTGAAACATACCTACAGATTCCTTATTTTTGCAATAACCAAAATTAGGAAATAAAAAACAATGAAGTGATAACAATCTACTAGGATCAACAGAAGTGTTGAACCCAGGAATATCAATAGTATTCTTTGAAGAGTAACTGAAAGAGATTTGCTTATGAAAGTGATCTACAGAGATTTTCTTCATAATCTCAATGTGAGAATGAAATCCTGGCACCTGTGTCAACGTAACATTACGCCTCGTCACGTAATCAACCAAAAAACCAATACAAACATCATCTGGAAGCGTTAGAGCACCACACAATGCCTTAAATCCATTGGTAACTACAACAGTATACAATTTTAGAGCTAAAAAAAAAAAAAAAAAAAAAAAAAAAAAAAAAAAAAAAAAAAAAAAAATGGCCGGCTAATACAAAACCCAGCCCCTCCCGTACCAAACCAAAATACAACATCATAGATTGACCATCGCGTATTATTTAAATATTTGCACGCCAATTTAACAGGACTAAAAGACGACCTTTTTCCCAAATACCAATCTTTTTTATAATTGTAATTTTTTAAGACGTCGACTAAACGAGGCACGTTGACATAATCATCGTCATCAAAGTGACAGAACCATTTCTTACCACTTTTCATATAATATCTGTATTCCATTTCCATTTTACAGTTTAAACCGTCTCGGGTATGGTGCGATGAGCAGTTTGTATTTATCATGTGTCCGTTTGTTTGATTTTGCAATTCGATATTATCCTCATCCGTGAAAAACCAAGTCTGTTCTTTCGCTAACTGGAACCATGTCTTCAATATGATCGGTAGTCTTGTGTTTGCTAGATGTTTCGATGTTTTTACACTTATAAAAATATTGTCTAGAGTTAAAATTTCCATGTCAGCCATGAGCGACAAATTAATTGGAACTCGTCTCATTTGCGATGTGAAGGTATTTTGATAAGTTAATATTAGGAAGAAGCCGAATACAAACAATCCTAACATAGCAACCTTCATTTTCCTATATCCAAGACTTCGTGTTCCTGAGCGAGCCATTGACGTAATGAGTGTAATTTCATTACAATAAAAATTTAGACAATATTTCTTAAATGAGACATATCATAATATTTTGGTCGACTTTAAGTATCCTTTAGAAACTAAAGTTCTCTTCTTTGAGAAAAAGAAGAGCTGACTTTATAATAGTCAGCAGTGGGAAACCTTGGAAAGATATTCATGGATTACTATGTTAAAATATTTGGTGAATATTCCATTAACGCTTGCACTAAAAAAATTATACGATTTGAAATGTTTTTATATTTTTATCACATTGGACTACGGTTCTCCCCTTTGCTGCAAACACCACCACTCGCTATCACTTTCCATTTGTGTAAATAAACAGTATTGTGATAAAAACTTTGATTATAATATATAATCAAAGGATAAATATTACTTCAACTTCAACTTTTGGTACAAAGCCACAACATCAAAAACGCAAAATTGATTTGTCAATTTGTGGAGAATATAGAGGATCTATGATTTACTTTGTCATTGTACTCGTACCTCTACGTTTATACCCTTCTCTTTGCTCTGTGGTACGACAGAACAAAAGATATAAAAAATATCTAAGAGCAATTATAGCTCTTTGGAAAATATATAGGAGAAATATTGTGTACCGTGCAATGCAAGTACGGTTACACTTAGGTACAGGAGCCTGTCAATCGCATGTACTTACAACATCTGAAAATATCAGGTCAAAATCCATTGCTAAAAGGTCCAATTTAGAAGTGGCACACTTAGACTATAATAATCTAGTTAAATCGTTGATTTCAGTCGACGATATTTCAAAAGTGGTATCAAAGTCCGTTTCTGGCAATTTTCTTATTACTGTTTATATGAGTACCTAGCCAAATGACTAAAACCAAAACCGTGTTCATGCCACGAAAAGATCAACCTTCGTTGTTTTCTGATTTTGCTATTTTTTTGCACCACTAATATTCTAAATGAACTGTCAGTCTTTGTGATGATGAGCAGACACCGTAGCTTACTAACACTTGCAGTAAACACTTGCAGAGGGTATAGTAGATACCTGATGACACTCTTTTAAAATAATTAAAAGCAAATTAAAGTAAAAAATAGTTTCAATTTGAACTTCCGGGCTTCATCATCAGTCCATCGCTACGAAGCAAAATCTGAAAAATTGAGGAGTTTAAGCCGCCGAAGAGCTCCACTATACACCTCCTGGCTACATCATCAGATCAGGTTCAAGATGCTAAATGACAGTATTGTCATTCAAACTGCATATACACACAAAGCTTCATTTCGATACGGCAATAAGAAGTAGGGTTAAGTTGACATCCTAGATTTGATTACATAGTTAAAGTTAAGCTAATAAAAACGAGGTAAAAAGTTAGTTAATTCCTCCATTAATAAAGATCAGTCACCCACAAATAATGGGATTCCACTGCTTGGTCAGTTTTTAAGACTTTTTTTCCTTTTAGGACTGCTAATATCGTGGGTCACATATTACTAGTATTGTTGTTAATTCAGCTAAGTTCAGCTCTTTGGAGTGGGTTCACGTGGAGTGCTGGCTAAAAAGCCTCTAGGTGGTGCACCCTGGAAACGTGGGCGATGACGCTGCTTTTTCTTCCTCGGTTTTATGAGGAGGGCGTCATCGCTAACGGCTAATATAGTTGGAGTAATAATAGAGGACGTATTCGTGTTCTGGAGCGTGACCAGGGGATGCATGGCTAATGACTAGTTCAGCCGCGAGACAGAGTTACTTTCGCATTTAGGTATAATATTAGTTTGGATAGCATAGATCACAAAAAGCAAACAGCCTGCTCTGTAACCGGTGCACTTACACTAGCGGTGACCCTAATACAAGTAAAAAGTTAAAATCTCCGGTTGTGGTCCGTAACGCGAAATGCAGCAATAATTTCTTTCATATAATGACTACGTACTTAATTAGATTATAAATAAATCGAACTGAAATCGATTTGACGATCGACCATGAAAGTACAATACCTACAATAAATAATAATATATATCAACTAGCAACCCGCCCCGGCTTCGTCCGGGTACAAATTATACACCTAAACCTTCCTCATGAGTCACTCTGTCTATTAGTTAAAACCGCATGTAAATCCGTTCAGTAGTTTTTCAGTTTATCGCGAACTTCACTTAGTTTATCGCGATGGTTCACTAATAGACAGAATGATTTAGTTCTAATTTAGATTTAGAATTTTGAATCACTCTGTCAATTGATTGAAATATGTTGATGATTGTTGAAGATGTCTCTGCTAGGCGGCTGCTGCGAAGCCGAGGCGGGTTGCTAGTAACTATTAAATGTATTTTCATATTACCCTTCTGCCGAGAAATATATTATATTATTGTTACGATTATTAGTATGTATTTTACTGGACTACATAAATCAATATTATGCTGTACGATGTCAAACAAAACTTTTATAGAAAGCTATCGGCTGGCGAAAAATTAAGCAAATGCATAAGTAGGTGGACCTGCGATAATACTTATTATCGGTTTTCTGTCTGGAAATATAAATTTTTCACCAATGTTCTCTTGACTAAAATGCAAAAAAAAAAAGCAACATTCAGAAAAAAGTAAGTATCTATTTCTAGCTACAATATTGTGAATTATAATTCAACGCTCAAACCCTGTTTTAGGAAAGTACAAATGTGGTAGCTTTTTTCGACCTGGCTTAGCTTTTTTCTTATTTTTTATTTTAGATGTAAACTGTAAATATGTTCTATTTGGTGTATTCCTACAATATTCAAAACTTGGATATAATGCACAATGTAATGACAAAAACCTGCTAGGGTCATGAGTTGCTGTGAATTCAGGAATATTGAGGCTATTTCTAGATTTGTAACTGAAGGAGATTTGATTACGAATTTTTCTTATTGGGATTTTCTTCATTGGCTCAATATGTGAATGAAACTCTTTTACTCCGGTTAACCTTACAGGGTTTTCCAATGTTACATATTGTACTATAAGACCAACACAAACATCGTCTGTGGTCGCTACAGAGCGACAAAGGCGTCTAAATCCACCAAGACCTGCAACAGGTAACATTTTTCTTGCTAAACTTTTACTTAGACAGAAACCAGCACCGCCGGTCGCGAACGAAATCACCAAACGAATCCTTTTCTTTCTGGTATCATTAGAATATCTATTTCGTACATAAACCACTGGCTTAAATTTAGATCTCTTCCCTAGATACCAGTAATATGTGTAATCGTACTTCTGTAAAAAGCTTGTTAAACGAAATACATTGACATAGTTGTCGTCATCAAAGTGGCAAAACCACTTTTTACCACTCCTTATATAGTGATTGTATTCGACTTCCATTTTACAGTTTAGACCCTCTGGATCATGTCGTGGAGAACAGTTCGTGTTTATCATGTGGCCGTTAGTTTGACTTTGGAGTCTAAGGCTATTTGTGTCCGTAAAGAACCATGTCTGTCGTTTTGCTAGCTGGAACCACGTCTTCAATATGATTGGCAATCTTGTAGTTTCGAAACGTTTTGATGTTTTTACACTTAAGAATATGTCATCTAAAGTTAAGTTTACAGATCTTTTGTAACTATTTCTATAAGGACTACGTCGAGTAGTCGTAGACGCTCGTTTTGTATTAAAATCGTGGAGAGGCAACAGGCAGTAGCTAGCAATAACAAGTAGAAATACACTTATAATCTTCATGTACTTAAATTGTTCCATGTCGAAGCCGACGAAATAAGATTTTAATGAACTATCTCTTTGTCATTTTATCAATACTTGTGATTTAAACGAAAATTTCAGTAAGTACCTACCTACATCAGACAATAAGTACCAGGTGAGACGAAACGCATCTTAAGAATGATTGAGGTTGTATTACATCACGACGCAAGCTTAGTACCTTTTGCCATGGATCATGCAACGTGAACCATCTAAAGATAACAATTCCAGTACATATTCTATGATCTCTAAATAACAGCAGTAACCGTCACGCCATTCGAGACTGACATAGTGACATGTTTGACACAGATAACTATAATGTAGGTACTGTAACGTTATTTTTTCAAATTCATAGCTGTCAAAATTGTACAAATGCCTGACCAGGAAAATAAAAAACCTCATCATGTTGCGAGAAACAACTGGAACTGCATAATTTCTTTTAATGGCAAAAGAACTATAAAACGCCATTAACGTGTCATGTCAATAATTATTTATTGTTGATTGCTGTCAAAGTCTAAGCGTGTTCTGTTTTAGAGTTTATGAGATTTTTATGTGTGAAATGCCACAAAACGATTGATAGTCGTGGTGGAAAAGTGGCTAGCAATGTATTTAAATATTTGCCGGAAAGAAAGTCGGAGGTGTTAGGCTACATTTCTCTAAATAATAATACAGATTTAGTTGTCAACGTGACTTGTAGGTTTCATTTCAGGTATCATTGTAACTTAAACCCAATCGTAATGGGGTTTTTGGGAGAGGGGAATTTAGGGTATATTTAAAAATTTTACGTGGGAGAGCCATGCTTCGGCACGTATGGGCCGGCTGGACTCCGCTCGATACCACGGCCTCACAGAAAATCGGCAGTGAAGCAATGCTTGCAATGCATTTCGCCGCCTGAGTGAGGTTACCGGAGGCCCTAACTCTTCCCTCTCCCCTATTCCCGTCCTTCCCCTCTCCCCTCTTCCCACTCTTCCCTCTCCCCCTCATCTCCTACTCCCACCTTAAAGGGCGGTAAAGCACTTGTGACTCTCCAGTTACAGGTGCTCACGGGCGGCGGTAGTCATTTACCATCAGGTGACCCGTCTGCTCGTTTGCCTCCTCTACCAAAAAAAAAGGAAAAGGTGAAAGTGATTCATCAAGTAATGACAGTGACAATCAGCCAGATGTCTTTGGAATCCAAGCATTGGTGCATTGTACAAATCAAGAAGATTAAATCTCAAAAGAAGTTAAAAATTTAGATTTTGAAACCCAAACGCAAAAAGAGAGGTGTTATAATATGTATATCTGTAAATACACCGATTAAGTCTGTGGCACCATCGTTCCTAAACGTTTGCTAATTCACATGGGTATGACTATACTTAACCTCGTTCGTGTAGGCGCCTCTAGACCAGGTTTTTTATTTTCCTGGTTAAGCACACCTAGCACACTTTCTAAAATTTTAGAATACTTCTGAAACTACAAGAGGTCATTTTGGTCATGATGTAGGAGCTCAACAAAGAAGGACTCAAAAAGAATGAAAAGTTTCCAACAACCGTCACTAAAAAAGGATTGAAACAAACTTTCAAGATTTATAAAAAATATTATTGTCACCATATTTATAATAGCCAATATTCAAATACCAAAATTACGAATTAGCCTTTATCCTAAATAAACTAAAATGGGAGGAATCAATTACATAATTATAGTAATGAATATAGACTTAAAAATTGAATATTTTTGGTAATGAATAAAAACTCTCTTCTCTACTAAGAGATCTTTAGCAGTAGCGAAACGGCGCAAAATACCGCGAGAGCTTGTTCTAAGCAGCTGTCAAACCTCAAGTTCAGAAATTGTGTTTTGTGATTTGTCATAACAAATTGTTTACTATTAATTTACGATGGATAACCGTTTGTATGAGATTAAATTACCCAATCATAAAATATTTCAGGACTTAGAGGGCAAATTGAGTGAAAATTCAAGTGGTAAATTGCGTAATTTGATCGAATTGAAAGACGATGTTTTCTATGTTTGGAGTCCTAAAGAAAACTGTTTACTGTGTCTAAACTTAAAGCGTTTGGAAGAAATTGGAGATGAAACCCCGTATCAGGTAATATTTTACATATTTGAACAATATATCTAAGCCGTTTATTAGCACCCGGCATCTATGTTTTCGTGTTTAGGTTTTAAGGTTATGTTGTTGTCGTTGGTAGTTTCAAAGTTTTTTTTTTCTAAAATATTGACAAACATCTATTGCTCTCTGGTTTTTTAATTAAACCTTATTTATTTTAATAATACTATAACAATATAAACGTGTTATGCAATTGTGGATATCAAGTTGTGATTTTCAAGCCAGTACAAATCATTAGCATTGTCCTGCAAATGGAATTTTGTCAGAGATATGGGACGATAACGGCTTTATTTTCTTCACTCAATAATGTTGGATAAGTACTTTCGTAAATTGAAAAGGACTAGCAATAACTGCACCTTGGATAAACCTTTTTTTTTTCAATGTTTTTCATACCATTCAATTACATGGCCCACTTGTGGATAATACATGTAAACTATGTTGCATACATACTTTTAAATAAACTATACTTAAAAAAAAGAAGTTCCTCAACTGTCAGCTTGTCTATATCATGTACAGCTAACTTATTAGTAATTCACCTCTCGGAAAGTATCTTACTGATTTTAGATTGTAAGTGAGGAGATACCCTTAAAAAAACAATTTGAACAAAGAACAGAAATTCTGCTTTAGGTCTGTAATTCACCTACAAAACCAAGTAGTCCTGAAATTACAATTGCAAGCAAAAGTTATTTAGAATCGCAGAGGTCTAGACTAAGTACTTACCTTGAATGAAAGAAACATTAGATGAAACGAAATTATGTGTTGGAGTCTATAATTCATTCACAAATACATTTGTTTTTAACCAATTAGAAATTGGAAAGAAAGAACGAGGAGGTTCACTATTTAAAATAGGTTAAAACTTGTATTGTAGTCTAAAACTTGTATACATACACTTATAATGAAAACTGTTATTATCATACCAAAGGGGAAAGGACTGTTATTCCTTACTACAGGTTAATAACTAATCTATCAAGGGTAACAGAACCTCACCCACTGGATTGTATCTGAATTTAATTCTTAAGATCTACCCTGTATTATAAGCGTGTTACTACAATAACTTTTTAGAAATAAAAACATTATTATTATTCAATTGCTTTTTTTTAATTCTTCTTTTCAAGCAGAATACAAATAATAAAAAAATAAATTCTTCTTTCAATTGAATTGGTTCTACTCAAAGGTAGTCCCGTTTAAATTTGAAAAAAATGTTGTCCATCGAAGGATGGAAAATTAAGGAATGAAGAAAATAGATATGAATTTATAACTTTTTAAAAAGATAAAATTATTTAAATAATAATAATAATAAAGCCTTTTTATTTTCACAAATCTTACTTTCTACATTTCAAATGGAGTAGTTTCCTACCTTAAATTAAATAGATTTTTTTTTTTGGATCCCTTACTGGGTATAGGCCTCCTCCAAATTTCTTTGGGCCCATACGCTTCTATCCTGAGCACATTTCCACCATTGTTTACCGGCGACTTGTGTGATGTAGTCGGCCCACCTTTTATAAGGTCTTCTGCTGGCCCACGCCATTGGGGTACTTGCTGTGTCCACTGATTGTCAGTGTAACACGAGAGATGTCCTGCCCAGCGCCATATCAAGCTCAGGGCTTGTTTTAATGCATCAACTACACTTTTTTCTGATGTCTTCACTTCTTATTTTCTCTATTCTCCTTACATTCTCTATTCTCCTTACATTCTCTATTCTCCTTACATTTAGTACGCTGCATTCCATGGCTCTCTGGCAAGTGGTACTCATTTGTTTTACCTTTTCAGTGTAAACCCAAGTTTGGTTTCCTAGGACAGTCTTCTTCAACTGTATGCTATAATTACCTTTAAGTATTTCCTTTGATGACCAAAATTTTCTCCAGGCTATATTTATTCTTCTTTCAATTTCTTCTTCATTGCTGGTTGTTGAGAAGGAAACTTGTTTGCTTAAATATATGTAGTTATTTACATATTCTATTGCACTCTTCTTTACTGATATTGGAGTTCTGTGGTTGGTTTTACTGAAGTTTATTTCCAAGCATACTTCGGAGCTTTCTTGGTCTAAAGTAATTAGCATGCTCTCTAGAAATTATTTAAATAACATGCTTAAATATCATCCATGGAGGTGACAGTAACGAAAGTGCTATTTAGATGAAACTTTATTACATCATTCCAACTGTCAGTGAAATAACAAGCATTTCCTGGCTGAGAATCATTGTTATGTCAACCAAAGTATAGTAACTGCTGAGCACAGGAAACAGCAAAGACTTGCACAATGAGTTGTTTTGTACTACTTTCATCCGAGTATCTGTATCCACTAAATATGACTCAACTTACTAAAACGGGTGAAGTGACGTTCTGTAGGGGAAACTAAATGAGGAGAGCTGGCGATCAAGCTCAGTAGTGTATGCTAGGCTCTTCTAGTGTATGCCACTGAGCTTGCTCATAGGCCTCTGCCTGTTCCCAGCAGTGGACAATGAAAGGCTGATGATGCTAACAATATTACTTTATGCTGTAAACTTAGCTCATCTCTATTAAAATAATGATAAGTTGCTTACAGACTATATTTTGTTTTTTTTTTCAGGTAAGTTACATACTGCAATCAGTACAGAAACGGAATAATATCAACAAAGTTTTCTATTGCCAACAGAGGAGATCAGGTTTGTGCTTGTTTGGCTCCTGTCACCAACTCTATCCCCCCTAGAGCTGGGCTTGGTGAACTAATCCTTAGGTTGGAAGTAGTTTCCTTGTTGGCTCTCATTCAAGTAGAAATGTACTGTTCAGCCGGCTTGGCTTGCTTCAAAAAATGTCAGATGGATCTTTTTGGATTTGAAATTGTAAAAAGTTAGTAATTTTTTGTTTTGTTCTGTTGTAACACTTCTATTAGATAATAACTATTAGACGGACAGCTGGCTACCAAAATCAGAAATGATAAGGAGCAGTGACAATTTCTTGTCTAAAAACACTCCTTACTAGATGACAAACCCATAGCGCTTACAGCAAGAAGTCAATCCCGGGGCTGGAAGCGTGGGCTGGCGGTCAAACACGTAAATTTCTTATCAAAATAAAATCATTGAATGCAGCGCTGAACTTTGTATAGTTATAGTTTTTAACTGTAGAAATAGCATAAAATTATTGCCAGAAGTCTAGATCGGGGATTAATAGTTGCCAGAAGTCAATAAAGTGGAAAAAAAATTTCAAATTTTAATGACAAGGTGCAGTTCTGGTAATTTCATTTTAATATTATTAATTACCTAAAAAAACTGGAAAACAACTGCCAGAAGGAAGAATGGTGGCTAAGTATGTGAAAAATAAAGATATAGTCATAAATTGGTAAACCGGAAAGCATTTTTTTTTAATTTAAATAATAAGGTGCAGATCTGGCATTGTGCTTTTTTATCTATACTAATATTATAAAGAGGAAAGATTCGTATATTTGTATGTAACGAATAAACGTAAAAACTAATGGACGGACCGATTTCAAAAATTCTTTTGCCTTTAGAAAGCTATATTATCACTGAGTAACATAGGCTATATTTATTACTAGTAAAAATTAGAGATCCTTAGAAATCCTTAATAAAACCAACCCAAGGTGTAAAAAAATTATCCATAAAATGTCTTTCATCGCATGCGCTGCGGAAAGTATTGATGATAGAACAAAAAAATGTTCTACAATATTATAGAACATATTAATATCTACAAAAAACTTCGCGAGACCATATGTCCAACTATTGTAATTATGTCACTATAACTACTTTTTTAAAATTTTAAAAGTTGATAGGAATGCCGATTAAAATCAGACCATGTTATCCATCCCTTTGTATTAATTCTTATCCAAATAAATTATTTCGAATTTAAGACTGTTTCAATACCTGTTGTTTACTGTTTGAATTATTGAAATCAGACATTCCATTCAAAAGATATTACGAAATTAAAAATAAGTAATAACCACGGTGACAATTTCTCACAAATAATACTTAAATTAGGAGACGGAAAATTACCCACTCCAATTGCAAACAGTTCCCAAGTATTGTTGGATAATGAATAGGCTCAAACTGTTCACAGTCTAGAAAGTCTTATAGACACATTCTATCCCGACATCGAAAATCTTACAGAAAGAAATTTCCATTGGCTCTGTTCGAGAGCGATTTTGTCACCAGAGACGACTCAGTAAATGAGATAAACAATATGATCATGGAAAAAGTACCCGGTGATTTTAAATGTTACAAATCTGTTGACATCGTGTGCAACATCGAAGATACAGTGCACCATCAAGAATTTTTAAATTCCCTCAATCACACCAGCTTGCCACCCCACGAACTAAAATTAAAAGTATGTGCTCCCAGTATGTGTAATGGACGTAATGGTACAAGACTTTTGATAAAGGAATTAAGAGAGAATGTGATTGTAACAACTATCATCACGCGCCCCGCGGCCGGTCAGCTCGCTCACATTCCGCGGATCCCGATGATACCGACGGATTTGCCTATATCTTTTAAAAGGTTACAGTTTCCAGTAAAGATATCGTTTGCCCTAACAATAAGTAAATCCCAGGGACAAACTTTCTCGATGGTTGGCATCGACCTAAGGAAATAGTGCTTTTCTAAACGTTTAAAAAAATAAAATTTTAATTAATTTCAATGAAAATTATAATTATGTGTTTACGGGAATTAACGCGATCACGAAAAGGTATTACATACCTCTGAATTGCCTGGCGTTTCGGCCAGGTTGCACTGGCCGTGGTCACAGGCTGACTGGCTGTGAAGAACCGACAGATTAGCAAATCAGCGATTGCAGAACACGCACTCGAAGCGAGTACCAATCACTGGATTGAGTTTCCACGAAACGTCACTTTTACTTAAAAGTTGTACGAGAAGCGATAATCCAGTGATAAAAAACATGCCACCTCGCTTTTATACGCAGTCAGGTGAATACCAGAATAGGGACACATCGGTTTGCTTATAGAAAAGGGACACTGTTAGTATAGTATGTGACGGTACATGGCGAAACGAAAATATTAAAAATATCGAAATTTGCGGATGGATGAAGAACCTTCTACCTCACGATCCCGACGACGGAGGGCGTGCACCGCTGAGCCAGCCAGCCTGTGACCACGGCCAGTCCAACCTGGTCGAAACGTCAGGCAATTCAGAGGTATGTAATGCCTTTTCGTGATTGCGTTAATTCCCGTAAACACATAATTATATCATGGAACGCGAAAGTTTTAAAGTTCAATGGAAATTAGTTTAAAGGTTGAAAGTCTTTGTTTGCAATTTTGAAAATTTAGACAAATTGAGTCATGTCCGTTTTAATTAGCATAATTATAAGTAAAATTATCTTTATTTATCCTAAAATGTTAAAAAAAAATGTCCACCCGTGCGAAGCGCCGGGACGGGCCGCTAGTTATTTATACTCTTAGTTAACTACATATTATGCAATGGCAGAATGGATTGTTCATTAATCACGTGAGGCTCGAAAGGGGAGGGGGGGGGGGGGCTTCGGAATAGATCACGAAATAACACAATTATTTTTTCGTAGAACGCGCTATTATATCTGTATTTAAAGATAACATTCTGGAAAATTTTAATATATGTATTTTGAACTAAAAAATTACACGTTAATTTAGCTATGGAGGGGGGGGAGGTTAGTCTTTCTTAAACTCACCACGTATTACCAGGGCCGAGTGGGGGTTAAAATGTTGCTAAAAACATCACATGATTAATAGACGACCCCGAAGGCTAAGGCTAAGTGAGGGAAATGCATACAAAAATCTTAAAAAAATATTTTGCCGTGTACAAGTGTCCAAAATAAATTGCGCATTGAATTTAAAAGTAAATAAATAATACGACAAATAAAATCGAACCAAGTTAGTCAATTATAAGCTCTTTATAAATTATACATAAATAACGAGTAGACAAACGAATGATAAATACAAATAACTAGCAGCGCTCCGCGGTTTCACCCGCGTAAGTCCCGATCCCGTGGGAATATCGGGATAAAAAGTAGCCTATGCGTTAATCCAGGTCTCCAGCTATCTTCATACCAAGTTTCATCGCAATCGGTTCAGTGGTTTTTGCATGAAAGAGTAACAAACGTCCATCCATCCATCTATACATCCATCCATCCATCCAAACTTTCACATTTATAATATTAGTGGGATAACTTTAATTATAATTTTGCTTCCATTGTTTTTGTGTTACTTTAAAATCAATATTCACAATCTGACTCATCATCGATAGGTACACTCGCCCCTGGCATAATCAATATTTGATTCATCATCTGAAACACAAATAACATTTTCATAACAAAACTGTTAAAGAGAGTTAGCAACATCCATACATCCTCACAAAAGTTTCTCGTTCATAATATTAGTAGGATAGTTAAAGCGATGGCACGTAAAATTCTGATCGGAGAGGTAACCGGATGTTGATTGATAATAGGTCTTGAAGTGTCTGTTGAGTGGTAGTCTGGATACTGAACCCCGCCGTACCGTCTGAATGGACCCTAAGTGGATGCGGAAGGAGACAGGACGGGAGGCCAAAACGTAATTTTTTTTGACGAGGCAACCGGATGAAAATGCAGTTGCTTTTGCAGTTTATACCCTATTTAAACAAGGTTTTTTTTGCCATCCGAAACGCGGGCCGTTATTCCATTCGCGAAAATTGGCAGTAGAATGCACTATCGCTGGGCCACAGGATTCGTCTAAATCTAATCTAGATTTTGCTGTTTTAATTGTCTACTGGTCAGATTATAGCAATAATATAATAATAACTTGAGACACCTGACACACGGCCGCCTGATCCCAAACTAGGCAGAGCCTGTACTATGGTAGCCATGTTATATTTCTAAATACGTTCGTATCACTACATATTATAAAACAAATTCTCCCGTCGCGTATGTCTGTCTGTCTGTTCGCGATAAACTGAAAAACTACTGAATGGATTTTCATGCGGTTTTCACTAATAGACAGAGTGATTCATGGAGAAGGTTTTGGTGTATAATTTATTAAGATTTTGTGTAAATTGATTGAAATATGTTGATGATTGTTGAAGATGTCTCTGGTACCCTTGCGAAGCCGGGGAAGGTTGCTAGTTATAGATAAATTACACCCAGACACAATTATTTGTCTTGGGTGAAAATCGAACCTACAACCTTTGGGCTCAGCAATAAGTATCACTAACCACCGACAGGCCTGTCAATATATCATATTTGTAACCTACCTACTCTGTTTGCAGTTTCTTCCCTGAAAATGTATTTATTATCATAGACATTAAAATTTGTTACAAGTCAAAAAAAACTGTCAGTCGTAGGACTGCACGTCAGAAGTGAAAACACATTTTTTAAATATTTATTAATAAGGAACTGACAAAACTCAATGTTTAGATTAGCGCCCTCTAGTGGATCTATACCATATAATACATATATATGTAACGAGTTCAATGCTTTTTTCCCATAGCAAAAGTGCACAAACGTGCCTAAAGAAGTTTTCACTTCAAAAAGCGTGAGGTATCCTTCGGACACCCGGTTGGAACAAAGTTCATATACATACATTTAATGGATTGAATAAATTGTAAGTACCAAAATAAATACTTATAGTAAATATTGTAAAAAGTCGAAATTAAAATTGCGCCATCTGTGAAATTTGCCTTAACTAATATATGGATAATTAGTACATATCAAACTACAGTAGTATCACGCAGAATCCACAGATGGCCTAAAAATATTTTTTTAAATATAAGAAACTCGGCTCCGTCTTACGAATTTTCGACCAGGGTCACGTGTCCTGACGCGAATTTAACATTTTTTACCCATTCCAAAAAGTGCACAACGCGGCTAAAGAATTTTTCACTTCAAAAATTCAGGTCGTTTGATATATCCTGAGCCACTACTTTATACAATATCCGTAATCCTAATTTCGTTATTCAAATCGGATTAAAATCACCAATGCGTATACTCCGCTATCACAAAATGGCTACCAAAACTACCGCAGGAACAATCAATTAACCAAAATGATGAATAGAACAACAAAACAATAAACATGTTACGAAAAGCCATTGAAAAGAGCTCTCGAATTCTCGATCCTACCGTCATTAATCTCACTTGAACGTTACCACGGAATTAATTATCCTCTGACCATACGATTTAATGGGCATCCTGAGGGACCCTGAGGTTTCCGATTAAATCACTACATCTCATTGGCCGATTTATGGTGACCGAAGTGGCCAAGATTTAGTGAGTTACATGAGCTTCTAGAATTATTGGTAATAATAAAATCAGACGAAGTCAAGCCTTGAGCACTTTTAACGCACTTGTAAAAGAGCATTACCTAACTCTGTTGCGTTGTGCAATAGACTCCATACTAACTCCACTAACTTTGTCTTACTAATTATATATTTCGCTATCTGTATATATTATTCCCTTTATATACTCTATTTGTTTTATTGTCTGTCTCTAAATATTTTACGTACTTCACCAGCTACCACTTATTATTGTCTGTTGTTTCCTTCCAAAGTCTGTCTAAAGACATCGCTTTTAGCTATTATACCGCCTATTGTATTTATCTCCTATTATATTCTCTTCCTTATATCCCACTAATCCCACTAATATTATAAATGTGAAAGTTTGGATGGATGGATGGATGAATGGATGAATGGATGTTTGTTACTCTTTCATGAAAAAACCACTAAACCGATTGCGATGAAACTTGGTATGTAGATAGCTTGAGAATTGGGTTAAAGCATAGGCTACTTTTTATCCCGATATTCCCCCGGGATCGGGACTTACGCGGGTGAAACCGCGGGGCGCTGCTAGTATATAATATTATAAAGGCGAAAGTTTGTGAGGATGTGTGGATGTTACTCTTTAACGCAAAAACGGGAGAACGGATCTGCATGAAATTTTACACATAGATAGATATAGTCTGTAATAACACATAGACTACTTTTTATCCTGAAAAAATATACTGTTCCCGTGGGATTTATTTCACCAAAATTTCCACACGAGCGAAGTCGCGGGCAACAGTTAGTAATACATACATACGCCTGTATCACAGAAAGATTAGGCAGAAATGTATTAAACACCCGCTTTTTGCCAACTTTGATTTGGACCAATTCACCTGATTGAGGGCAAGCCTATTGCCGCCAGCAGAGCACTCTGAGCCGGGTATTACACGCTTTTTTGAAAAGTGATTTAATTTGATCCTAGAACAGATAAAAAGAACTGAAAACCTTGATTATTTATTATCCATCCATCATTATTATACAACCAATCTATCTAATACAAAAAAAAATACTACCAGTTCCAAAAGATTCGACCAATCCGGGAATAATCTAAAAATCGTACGTACAATCTGTGCAGCTTTTCATTATGAATATAGATAAATATTCTGGATGGAAAAGTCTTTATGTAATAACGTTACTTGCGTAGATAGTAAATGGTTATAATTTTTAAAATGTGTTATATACAAATAATTCTTGATGCTTGGTCTGTCATTAAGCTTACCTACACTTATACTATTTATTAAATTACGTTTAGTTTTTTTGCAAAATATGCGTTTTACAAACACGTTTGTTCTCAATTAAAACTTTTGTCTCCAAGGTTGCCTATTAAGTTTGCAGTCATTTTAACATAAAGATTAGATGTTTTTCTAAAATTATTAAAAATCTTAATAAATAAAATTGTATCTTATAGTGTCCATATTCTTATTATAAAGTAGGTGTATATCCACAGTTGCCTGTAGAATAGATAAACAGCAATACTTAACCCGAAACCCCACAAATGTGTCACATCGCATAAGTATACGTTAACGTCCCAAAATACACATATCTCTACAACATAGTCTTTCCAGTCGGATTTATCGTTCAAGATCCGGCCTTCGGACCAAGTAGCCCTTTGCCCGGCCCGATTGTTAATCTGAACTTAGGTGTACTTTTCACCTTGGCCGTTTGGAGCCAAGACGGTCTTAAATCGCCGGGAATGTTCAGTTACGGGGTGGTCTCTGTGCGGTGTTTAATATGGGAATGGATTCCTTACTGCTGTGATTCTGGAATTTATACGTTTGAGTTAAAATGTGTTTCGCTTGAGAAGTTTTAGGGTGCTTATTGAAAATTTGTTCAGCCAGGACCTGATTTAAATATATATATCTTATCTGAAGACTTAAGCTAAATTAGCGTTCTTGGTATCTTTTGGACTTGAATCAGCAAAGTTATTTTATCCACTAATCAATTAACCGTCCCAAATCTGACCTTGTAAATACGAAGGGTCCATATTAGCGTCCAGACAGAATATATAGTGTAACATTTTAATTAAAACCATCCAAAGTGACCCACTTAGACCTTCGATTTAATCAGTTACTCAATAGGTAATTTCAGGGGTAGTACACCTGGGTGGGACTATTAACTGGACCCGCCTTCCATACATAAATGTGTAAAGCAAATATTGTCACAATTACGCGATAGCATCAGCCTGTAAACACACGGCCGAAGAGTGGTACCCTTCGGCGTATATCTCGAGGCTTGGTGGCTCGTGTGGCAATTGCGACTCCGTTCCAAGTCATAAAATATAGCGAAAAAGCCTGTTCCTACTCAATATGTATATGATTACAACTTGACAAGTTAAAAAGATAATTCTTATTTGACTATTGGTTTATATAGATAAACTTCTTTCAGCACTAGCTGACCCGACAGACGTATTTCTCTCTAAATTTCAATAATTTGTTTTAATTTCATTACAAAAGCACTCTCAGTTGCCCCTAAATTTCACCATTTTCTTTATTTCTCCAATTTTTCTTAACCTAAAAACTGTATTGACCAGAAGGCGGGCCTTTTTCTTGCACAGAGAATTAGCATTGCCATTCAACGTGGCAATGCTGCCAGCCTTCTGGGAACACTGCCAGTAGGCGACGATGTGGAGGAATTTTATGACGCATGCATGTAAATAGCCCGTATACAAAACCGTATTTGAAATATTATTAATATATAACAGAAATAATTAGTCAATCGGTCCAGCCGTTTTTACCAACTAACAACAGTTAATTTTTATTTATTTATTATTTATATATAAGGGTTTAAGAGTTAATATACAGCCAGCTTTCACTGTAGTAAAGTCGCAGATAAAATTACTAAAATGCGAAACGAAGCACAATAATACTTATTAACAATAACAATTAACCTGCTATTCTTTTCGCATCTCCTTCCGCTAGAAGTGCATAACTTGGTGTATAATCTAAGACATTTTCCTCCGTACCTTAAGATCGTTTTATTACCAACCCGGATGGACTTCTGGGATGGATGGTGGGGAATGTAAATTTACTGTACGGAACCGGACGCGAGGAGGTGAGCATCGGATTGTTTTGTTTTTGGTCGGGCCGCATTAAGAACGGCCGTTGATTACACCGAATTGAAATTGCCCATGGAAATATAGGCATGTTTGTATACAGCATTTTATTTTTACATAATAATAGTACTGATCTCGTTAGTCTGCAATTAAACTGACTTTATATTAACGGTGTTAACCAATTTATCCAATACTTAGAGGTATTATTATAGGCACAATTTAACTGGCTATCAGATTTACGGTGTGTATTCAAACTTATGTAGTGGTAACAAAATTATAGGTATAATAGCACAGATAGTGTTTTAAATGAGGTGGAGAAACGCATGCAGACAAAAAAAACCGTTTTAATCAGCAAGAGCATCACTTGATAACAGGATTTGACTAATTACTTTTTTTATGTTTGTTATGTGTCCAAATAAGGTTATAAAGTACTCAAGTTGCCCGGAAAATGAATAAATTTGACAAAGTCTGAAAGTGTTTTTTCAATATTTTTTTTTTATGGTATAGGGGACAAACGAGCAGACGGGTCACCTGATGGTAAATGACTACCGCCGCCCATGGGTACCTGGAACTCAAGAGTCACAAGTGCGTTGCCGCCCTTTAAGGTGGGAGTAGGGCAAGAGGGGGGAGAGAGGGGAAAGGCGGGAACAGGGGAGGGGGAAGGGTTAGGGCCTCCAGTAACCTCACTCACGCGGCGAAAAGCAAAGAACCCATTGCTTCACTGCCGGTTTTCTGTGAGGCCGTGGTATCACTCCGGTCAAGACGGCCCATACGTGCCGAAGCATGGCTCTCCCACGAACAATGGGAGTGAAGATGATTCTTACCCAGTTACTGCTTTACCGGTGAACAGCTTACATCAAATTTAGCAGATAGATAAGTTATATTCTAGATTAATGCCGAATACTTATTAGTATTTGTCCTCTCCAAAATTTACGTTACACTTCGGTATGATAGCCATAATTCTCAAGCGATTACCAACTCTGTTGCCTGCTGAACAAGGTTGTTATTAAGGCAGTGTTTATATTTAAAGATTTCGGGGAGGTCTAAGACAATCGCGTGTTCGCCGGCATTTCGCCTCGGCCTTTGTTCAGACGTGTTAGATCGATGTGCCTAATGTATGTGGATTGAACTGCACCGTGGGTTTAATTTGCCGCCTGTCCATTTGTTCCGATTCGCTCTTATTTATTGTGTACTGGAGATTGGTTTGTAATTAATGGTTTGTATTGTTTCTACTGGAAGTTTCTTGTCTCTGTCGTTGCTGCCAGCATGTTATCTTATCGTCATTCTCTATACGTATTTTCAGGATCTACTACTACTAAATGGATCTAGGATGTAAATATTTTTTTAACATTAAACTCGGTGGTGAATGATAGCAGATTAATTGGCACTGTAATCGCTTACCATCAGGCGGGTTACTGTGACTTAGTTGTATTAAAAACGTACTGTCTAAGCTTCGTTTGATGGGCGGGTCCTTGGCGTACTACCTCTAAAAAGAACACAAATCACAGTCAAATGAGAATTACCATACAGAGCCAGATTTTGTTTTTTTTTCAAAACACCTGTGTTACTTTCTTATAAGTTTTCTTGTTTAAAACCTGTTTTTAGTTTTTCTAAAAAAGGTTTTCAGGAAGAAAATCAATTTATGACGACAATATACATATCGCTAAACTACTGAATGTAGCCAGGCACCGTAACGAACAAGGTCTCTTTAATAAAACAACAATATAACTTACAACACACGATCCTCTAAAACTAATCTAACTACCCTCAGAAAATCTATTAAACATATATCGATAGTCCGGATTAGGTGGAGTTGCTTGAGGCAGCTTTGTTCCCGATCGGATTCACCTTTGGGCATCTTCGGAACCCTTCAGTGCCATGGGACAGGTGCGGGCTCTTGTAAGGATTTTAATTAATAATGTCTCGATAGTGTGGTGTCAGGTACCTGATTTATTTATGGAGGGTGGGTAGTTTTAGATTGTTCGGTTTTGCTGTATATTTATTAACGGTACTTCACATGGCGTATTTTAATGAATATTGAAACTATTTATTGGTGGTTTTAGTTGTATAATCAACAATAAGTCTTAGTTGAATACAATATCAAGAAAAAAAATGGTAACTAGTAATTTATAATAAAACTGTTCTAAAGATTGATTGAATTGAATGGCCTGTTGATCTAGTAGTTAGTGATCCTGACTGCTGAGCCAGAGGTCGTGAGTTCTATTCCCACCCAGAACAAATAATAATAATAACTTCACACATCTCACACTCGGCCGTCTGATCCCAAACTAGGCAGAGCCTGTACTATGGGAACCAGACTGCTGATAAACATACTTATATATTTCTAAATACATACATATTTAGATGAGTGATGAGCATGATTATTTGTTCTATGTCTGGGTGTAATCTCTACATAACATAAAAAAAGTCCTCCGCTGCGTCTGTCTGTCTGTTCGCGATAAACTGAAAAACTACTGAATGGATTTTCATGCGGTTTTCACCAATAGACAGAGTGATTCATGAGGAAGGTTTAGGTGTATAATTTGTTAACGTTTTGTGTCAATTGGTTGAAATATGATGATGATTGTTGAAGATGTCTCTACTACCCGTGCGAAGCCGGGGCGGGTAGCTAGTAAAAAATAAAAAAAAATATGGTCGGAATTCGACTACCAGGCGATCTTTAGTTTTAATAGACACTAGTATTAGTACCTAAACTTTAATGGAGAAAAAAGGTTATACAAATAGTTAAGGACGTTTTGAGAATTTACCAGATAATATTTTTTGCGGTCGTGGTTGCTTACTTCTTCGTTTTTATTAAATTTTAATGATAATGTGTTTTGTAAGGAATTTTATATAAACAACTGTCATTTCAACAGATTCAAGTTTCGTTAGTTCTTTGTTTGGACAACATTCCACTTGTCATTTCAAAACTACATTATTTACCGAAGTGCCCTCTCAGATAACGGACCATCATATTATAGTCATCTAAATTTCACTTAAACCAAAGGGAATATCGACATACAATGGTCTTAATAACACACAAGAAGATAAACAAGTCCCATAGAGACGATATATCTTGGGGCCCAACCCTAACGAACATTCTGGAATTAACTGCACATTGCTGACGTCATAAGTTATTAGTTGTATCTCATGTGTATTGTCTGATGTGCCAATAGTTGGATTAATTTGTACGGACAGCGATATTTAAGGGTTTCGGTTTGGGTAACTTTGATTAAGCTAAAGACAACTTTGTCTTGCGAAAGGGCTTCAAATTGCTCAGTATAATTTGTAAAATGTGGTCAGGATAATTTTTTTAATTTGCCAAGTACGAGATGAATTCGCATTGAAGTAAAAACTTTAGGCAGCCGGACCATTGTGGTAACAAGCTGACTGACAAAGCTTTAATATTTTATTATCTCTAATATGCAATCAAGGTCACGGCCGGCGTTATCGTAAACGTTGACCAGTGCCTATACAGTTTTTTAACAAAACATAAACCGACTTCAACGAAATAGATTGTGAAAAAAAACCTGATGTATTATATACTAAAACATTACATTTTAGGAAAGTCGCGGACATACAAACATACATACGGATGAAATACAGAACCTCCTTTTTGAAGTCGGTTAATGAACAGTCTATACTTCAAATAAATGACTTGTTTTGCCGACCCACTTCTCTATCCCCATGAAGCTGTAGTGATTTATTTTCATCAGTAGCTCTGTTCATCATCTGATTATTATCGTGCTCCAGTCGCTCCAAATTTAACTAAAAATCCCATTCTAAACTACCTCTTTGTGAAGTTTTTTATGCCATTAAGTTAGCAAACCAGTTTAATATGGTGTCACTAAGGGTGTTATTCAATTGTTTTTTGAAATAATTATAACACAAACCTACATTCAACAAGAAGCGTTTCCACACGAAATTATTTTTAAACGACGCATAATACACGGATATAAAAACTAAAGACAATGAGTCGTTCTAATATGTCTTGAGATAAATTATAATTGTCTTTTATTTCCTAATGTTTTGAACATCACCTATCGTCGTACTGCTAGACTTAGGTTTCACTACGAAATGCTATTAATATTTCTATATAAAGAAGATCCTTCAGTTTCCCCCATTTTACGCATTTCCACTTACTACCTACACACACTGACAATCTAAAGTTAATTCATGTACAAACGAGGATGCTATTAAGTAACCAGAGTGCTGCAGCACATCTACAATTCTTCTTTAAAACAAGATCTCCTAATAATAATTACTAATAAAACTTTAAAACATCCGTGAGTGTCTCAAGGCGCCTCTCTAAGATCCTCCCAGCCACCCCCTAGGGGGAGATGGGGTGGTAGTAGTCCGTACATGGTGAGCGTGAATATGTAAGCCCACGGGTGTTCATTAACTCGGCATGTTAAGCCGATGATCGTAGATAGTGTTTGTGGTTGTCCATTGGGCATGATTGAGAAAGGACGTCTAAGGAGATTCGATGGGGTTGAATTTACAATGACGTTTTTAAAGTATTTTTAAGACTTGAAAGGGAGAGTTAAAAATTAATAGGAGGGAATGCAAAAAATAAGTTTTTTATTTATTTAAAAACTTGCTTGTCTTTGGTAAGCACATCACTTGCCTATTTGAGAATGGATTTGGATAAGTTTGATATTAAAGTATCTGTAATAGGATGATATAATAATCCATTTTAGACGAAAAATTTAAAGTGCTCTCCGGAAAATTTAAACAAATCAAAAGTCGAACAAGATAACTTCTGTCGAGTCCGGTAAATAATGTTCAAATTGTTTAGAGACTATTACACGTTATTATGTAATCCCCATTTGACCTAATATATTATGTAATTATAACAATGTTGCTTGACATAGTGCTTTGTGAGATAAAAAACCGATTAAATAAGATGTTACTAAACAATCTATTACCTTGTAATTTAATATATACTTGTGCATCAATGAATCTCTGACACAATCAATAAGAACGTATTGGACATCATCTACGTATAGTGTGTAGCATATAGATAAGTATTAATCGTTAAAAAATGAATTGTTTTACATCGGTATATACATACATATAAACATATATTCAGGCTTGTACCCCCGAAGGTAATTGAACAGTAGAAGAAGAAGTTAGAACACCCACATTTTGTCAAGGGCAGAATGTGCCTATTATTGCTACCAACCGGGCATTTTGGTGATTAACGATGGAAAACTTGGGAGTATCCTGAAAGGGCAAGGCAGGACAAGGCTATTACTGATACGGAAAGATTAAAAAAAAGAAAAGGGAGTGTACCTCAAGATTAGGATCGCATACCTGTAACTCGAACTGGTCATTGTGACCGATAGCCATACGGGTAACTGGCCTTAATTAGTGCCCGAGCCATGGCGTTGGAGGTAAGACCTGCCGTATAAAGGTCCCTGCATAGGGTGCTGCGGGACCTTGGTTTGGGGAACGAGATGCAGGTATACTGACCCTGCTTTAAAACAATTGCGTTGGTGGGGTGGGGCAGTATAAACAAATACGTAGTTGAGGAGAGGAGAGGGTCCTGGTCATTGTTTATTGCGTCTCGGAGTAGACCTTAGTTTGGGGAACTTGATGCAGGTATACTGACCCTGCTTTTATAACCATTGCGTATGTGGGGTGGGGGCAGTATAAACGAATAGCTGTAGAGAGGAGAGGGGGTACAAATTATACACCTAAACCTTCCTCATGAATCACTCTGTCTATTAATGAAAACCGCATAAAAATCCGTTCAGTAGTTTTTCAGTTTATCGCGAACAGACAGACGGACGCGGCGGGGGACTTTATCTTATAATATGTAGTGATCTGTCTTCAATTTCCAGAAGTTTCTCCAATGTGAAACTGACTTGAAGAAAAAATACATCTCATATTTTTTTAGATTTCACATACCTGTTTCGCCTGACCTCATATTGTAATACTATAGAAGACTTAAATTGGATGATAAACTTGGCGTTAGTGGCAAAGTAAATATTTCTAAAATAGTCGTTCAAGCTATATATTATTATACAATACATACCCCTCTAATTAATGCCTTCCTTGAAACTAATTGATCGAAATTTAATTAAAACATAGACTATAAATATTTATTTAAAATCCGACACAGTTGAGGGTAGCGCGAGACTACGAGCGCGTTCACCTCTCCACTCGACATTTACACGAACAAATCCAAAATGGCGTCATGTAAAACGTACATCGGAGTGAGCACTTGAAACTCGTTCTTTTCCCGCCTCGGAGTGTCGTTGCCGACATTAAATCTTAATAAATCCCTTCATGCATCACGATGGCAGGTCCTTTGATTTTTCACTCGGCAAACCACGTCTGCCGTATCAAAGAAAATCACAACTCTTTTCAATGCGCGTCGATATAATGTTCACAAAGACCACCTTAATTGATCCCCCCGCGCCCCATTCCGCTTTTGAAATATATAAAACCGGTCAGGTGTGAGTTGGATCAACTTTGAAGGTTCCAGGTCTATTAAAAATATAAAGCGACTTACGGTGCGATTTTTTTTTTTTGTTAATTTTTGTGTGGTTGGTTCAATGGAGTAAATTGTTGTTAATTTAAATTAGTAATTATTAGTTAGTCATTTTTAAACTAAATGAGTATTTATTTGCCTTAGCCTTATAACTTCAACTGTATAAATAATGAGTTTGGATTAACAAGTAAATCTAATACTTATTAACAAGTAATCTATCAATCTATCTAATAAAACTATTTTACATTACTATCAGAAATCAGTCATATTCATATCTATATATATATATATATATATATATATATATATATATATATATATATATATATAAATCAATCCCTATTACCCTTGGTCACGGCATCACGCGTGAACGGCTGAACCGATTTCGCTAATTCTTATTTTTTTTGTGTTTGATATTATCTGAAAAATTAAAAAAGTTTGGCGGAAAATTAGAAAACTTAACGAGGGACTTACGCAGGTGAAACCGCGGGGCGCAGCTAGTAATATATAAAAATGAATCCCTATTTCCCTTGGTCAACGCCATAACTTGAGAACGACTTAACTGATTTCATTCATTTATTTTCAATTTTTTCTTTTTTAGAATACACAAATGAAGTCGCGGGCAACAGCTAGTGTTTTATACAAAATAAAACAAATAACACACAATATTATGAACTTATCTAACTATTAATAATATTCAGAAACTCTAATTTAAATAGATCACTTTTATGTCTCGTTCTACACAAACACGTTTGGTCCGAGCGCACTTTTTCTCAATCTGCTGTCCACAGTAAGAATCGTATTCGTAATGGTTGTCAGCACAGCACTCGGTAATGTCACTTGATAATCGATAGTAGCCATCAAGCCAATACTACTGGTCTTATTATGTATAATGTGCCAATACTTTCAAATAAATAAATACGAATACAAATTAAAAACCCAACTGTCAATATATGCATAGTTGTATAGATAATTATGTATTTTTGATGATCATTTGTTAGAACCCTTCATTTTGATACCCAATCGATAGCTTTGTTAGAAGCCGCCATTTTAATTTTTTACAATTTGAATATATGCAGTGACTTTGTCCCAATAATGACAAACTTAACGACATCATTCAATAAAATCGGTTCAGCCGTTTAGTAGTTTTTTTGTAACAAATATTTTCGCGGCAAATATCCGCACATTTAATTTTTTTATAATTTGAATATACCCAGTGACTTATGCGCAATACATATCATTCATCAAAATCGCTTCAGCCGTTACGAGGAACATAGGCCAAACATACACGTGAAACTTAGAACCCTAAAAAAATTATTTATTGCATCTACCCTCTAACTATTCTAGATCACGGTACCCAAAAGTAGTTCCCAAGAGAGATGAGAATTGCGGCCGGATTTTCTATAGAGTGGACACTGTACCTTCAATTTACTAATACAAATAAGCACGGCTCGGTCTAAACCCCCACCAACCGCTACAGGCGACGCTTTTAAAAAGACTTCGCCTATTGTGTTCAACCCTCAATCACGGTCTCGATTATCGAAAAGAAAACACTCTCATCTATATTTTAAATAATGATCAGGGTACAAGAGACCCTTGGATGGGGGCAACAATAGTTGTGATGTATTGTACGATATGGGCCAATAAAGGCTTTGTGTTATTGTCGCCGTTTACAATAGCTTCGATGTTGTCGACGTCTTGTCTGCAATATATAAATATGGCAGTGATAGATTTATTACTTGTACTATTACTTTGCACATAGAATCTTAATGTTCATTGTTTTTTTATCACTTGACGTATCTCACACACGGCCGTCTGATCCCAAATTACGCAGAGCCTGTACTATGGTAACCAGACTGCTGATAAACATACTTATTTCTAAATGTATATATATATGTATGCTCTAAATCATCAGTATTGTAGCCGCCTAATTAGGAAAATACTGCCAATCCACATGAGACTACACTTCTTGGACTCCAGAACTTTATTGGGTAGAAGAGGCTTTTCAACACCCGAGTCACGACATAGGTAGTAAGTGTTGGAAACCTTTATTATAGAAATCGGTGACCGCTTAACTCTGCTTGTATGTCAACTAACTTGAATAAACATAGACATGTAAACGAGGAATGGGCGCTCCTTATACAAAAACTTCTCGTGCAATTCATCATTGAATGTATTTGGAATGAACAAGAAGAAAGTTATTAGCATTTTTCTTCAATTTATGTTACGTGCATAAGCACTGCATTACTTTAAAACGCTACTTTTAGATGACTAAATAATGAAATAGTTGTTTAGTAAATAAAATCTTCAAATTTTCTTTTACGATACGTCTTCAAGTACTTATGTGTATTTCCATGCGTGACTTTTCAAAGAATAAACGACAGCGTGAACACAAGATTTTTATCTTTTTATTAGTGATTAATTTGTAAGTATACATTATTCTTACATATTGCACTAAAACTAAAGGTTTGTGTCCACTGTCGAGAAAATACAAAAATAAACAATTCATCATGAATCATATTCAAAAAGGTGTAGAAAGAGCTCAGGTAATGAACCCCATACATCATTAACTGGTAGCGTAGGAGTGTGACACAAACAATCCCGCTCCAGTTTCGCAAAAGGGACTGGTTGATAGTACGTAGTGGATTCGTTACAGCGAGACTTGTAGTGGAGACCATTGTGAGTCGAGCACGTCTGCGCTGTTGTGTCCGAGATGTGGATAATTGCCCCTGCTGCCTACTGTTCTCCAGGGTTAAAAATACTAGATGCGATTGACATTTTAATATAAATAACTGAGGTATAAATATGTTTGTTCTTTAACAGGTTCCCTGTCCCATGAATCACATTTGATTCACATGACTCTTTTGTACCAACACTGACAAGTTCATGAATCATATGTGAACAAAATTAGAGGTTATTTTGCTTATTTATTTCTGTTAGACGTAGCAATAAAATGACATTTTTAGTATGGGGACGTAGGGAGTACATAGTAGGTAGTGATTCAAAATTTAAAAGATCCAGTACCTATTAAAAATATCGTATATACTTCTTTAAAATTTAGTTTAAATATAAACATAAGTCGGGAGTTAATTCCGGTAATAGTTTTACGGTACGACACGATGTCCACCGGAACCACCGTTGACCACGATCGGTTTGGACCGAAATAGAATTAATTACTACTCAAAAAACATTTATATTTCCTTAAAATCCATTTATTTATACGTGAAGAGGATTTTTTTGTACCCTTTTTTAGGGTTCCGTACCCGAAGGGTAACCAACGGGACCTTATTACTAAGCTTTCGCTGTCCGTCCGTCCGTCTGTCTGTTAGAAGGCTGTATCTCATGATCCGTAATAGGTAGACAGTTGGAATTTTCACAGAGTGTTTTTTTGTTGCCACTATAACAACAAATTATAAAAATAAATTAATAATAATTATAGTTTAAAAAACTAAAAAACACGCATTTATAGAAAATTCAACTAAAAAAAATAAAAAAATTAATCGAATTATTGCATTGTCATCGGTCTTTGACACGTGTGCAAAATTTTAATGAAATCTGGCCGTTTAAAGTGGGTCAAAATCGCTCTCAAACGCACAAGTGAAGCTAATATAAAGCGTGTAAAAAGTACGTACATGGTATTAAATTTTGTACGATAGTGCCGGTTTTTTAAGCAAATTTTGCTAACAGATGTAAAATTAGGAATACTTAAAGTTTATAATATGTCGTAGAAGTGCACATAGCTAAAAATTTTGATCAATATCACTACACTAAACATGGTCCCCCGCCGCCGCGTCTGTCTGTCTGTCTGTTCGCGATAATCTACAAAAGTACCGAATGGATTTTCATACAGTTTTCACGTACGGATAGACTGATTCATGAGAAAGGTCTAGGTGTATAATTTATTAGAGGTTTGTATACATTTGCTGAAAACTTATAGCGATTGTTGAAGATATCGGAAAAAATCATGACGATTGGAAGCTTTAAAACAATGTACTACGGAGTTGTTCCTCATAATAATAGCTATTACAATAAAGGAAAGCTATATGTCTATATTCTAAAATTAACACATAATAACGAAAAAATGAACCTAGACATAATATGCTCTGCTACCCGTGCGAAGTCGGGGAGGGTTGCTAGTGTGTTATAAATTTAAAAATGTATGTTGATCTGTCATGGTGCGGAAAGTCTATACAATAACAGTTCAAGTTATATTAAAGGTAAAAGATTTAAGAAACACGAATAAAGTAGAAATAGACAGGGATTAGAGGTTTGTTAGTTTGTTTGAACGCGCAATCTTAAGTTCTAAAAGCATGATTTGTCAAATTCACGCTATGACTCACAGGAGCGGAGCCGTTACCATAAACACAAGTGAGACCACGGTCAAAAGCTAGTAGATTAAATTCAATCTCTCCGATGCCTAGATACTTGTCTAACATTTATCCTAGTAGTTATTTAGTATATAGGATAGTTCATTCACTGTCATTATTACCGGTATTTATCATTTCATTACCGCTGTAAAATAGTTCGGCGGCCCCTTGCAAAGTTTTGAAGATATCCTAAACATCATGAACCACTTTTCTAATTTAATTTTAGTTACCGCCATAACCACTTTACGATATGCTCTTCAAACATGGTTATAAACTGTAGTTTATTCTCTAGAGACTCTGAAGGTCATCTAACTTGAAGATATGGAAGGTCCCATTCATTAATTTTACACCCTTACCCCTTCCAGTAACATACGGATCCTTTAATAAACCGCGACCAATGTCTCACCCTGTTTATATGCATATAATAGCGTCCCAAATCTTCGTATTGTTCAAGAATATGTTCGTGGAGACTCGACGCCTTTAACAGGTAATGACATTATTTATTACCACTAAAGGAGCATCGCGGTGGAAAGACAAAGAGTCCAAATAGTTCGGAGGTTGAAGGGCTCTTGTTAAGGCATGTTATGATAGTTGGGGAACTATGTGAATTATGGAGCACCTTCATTGATTCGACCCTTGTACACAGAGGCCACATTCCACGTATTATGCTTATCATCAAAAGAAACTTTAATTGTAGACTCTATTTAGTTTCAAAGAATTTCATTGTTGTTCTAAGTATGTTTGAAACTTCACAATTATTCCAACTTTATAGACATATACAATATGTAGAAATATGATGAGATTATTATATCACAAGTGTAATTTTAAAATTGTATGAAGTTAACAAGGCTTAGTTTCTTCTTAGAAATGAGTTTCAGTCCTCACAATCGATGACCACCTTGGCTCAACATTATGACGAACCTAATAAAATCAAATTGGAACACCGAAGTGGCGAAGGAGGGAGGCCCACCATCTTGAAGTCAACAATGGGTTTCCGACTTGTTCTTTGCGTTGCACCGTTATTAAAATCTCGTGAAACAATCGACTCGAAAGCGCACTTCCGCGGGTTGTGTACAGACTTGTCGACAGATCGGTGTAGTTACGAATTTTAATAGTTCTTAGAGACATCTTTGTTGTGAATACTACTGCGAAGTTATTAGGTACTTTGGTTATTAATAGCATTTTGAATAAAAACTTGATGGATTTTACCTCACTGAAATTCAGAGACGGGAAAAAAGTTGTGTCATTAGGTACAGTACTTAATTGGTGACTTCTATCTTATGCACAATTTCATTAGGATAATAGTGGGGTTGGCATATATATGCAATAAACAATACGATTAAAATAAAATTACAAACATCCATCTCACGTTACTTTAGCTATGACGGTGACTAATAAAATTTATATATATATTATATACAAAATGAGATATGCCAGATATAATTTTGTCCAAAGCTGAAGAGAGACCAATGATAATAAAAACTTTTTAACAAAAAAATAAACCGACGAAAAAACTACATGAACATACATAAAAAATATATATGTACGCTCGAATTGACAACCTCCTCCTTTTTTAAAAAATAATTGTGTGATGAGCATGATCATTTGTTCTGTGTCTGTGTGTAATTTATGTAAATATGTATATATTTAGAGATATATAAGTATGTTTATCAGCAGCCCGGTTACCATAGGACAGGCTCTGCCTAGTTTGGGATCAGACTACCGTGTGTGAGATGTGTCAAGTTATTATTATTATTAATCAAGATTTTTCTCCTTTTAAAAAACTGATTTAGTTTTTTATTGATATCAATCATATTCAGTTGATAAAATCTGTACCAGCACCAAATGCATGGAGTATTAATCCCGGGCCCACCGATGGTGACTCCGAACGGATCATTAAAGGATAATTATCATGCCACTTCACAGGAAACTGAAGGGTTCTCTCGGAAATCTGATTCATTCTTTACTTCGTTCCCTGAGGCAAATTTTTTTTAGAAAATTTTCCACCTCTTCGTAGGTAGTGTGGTAGAACAGATGGTGGATTTATATTAGGGAGATAAATCAATGATGTATTTGTTATATAAATGTGCGCAAGCCAGGAAGCCTGTAGATATGGTATAGTTTAAATTTTTTAAATCTTGAATTTGACCGTAGTGTGAGCGAGTTGTGTGTAATGTTTTGGTTCATTCAATAATTGTGTGATGAGCATGATCATTTGTTCTGTGTCTAGGTGTAATTTATCTATAATATTTATGTATTTAGAAATATATAAGTATGTTTATCACCAGTCTGGTTACCATAGTACAGGCTCTGACTAGTTTGGGATCAGACAGCCGTGTGTGAGATGTGTGGAGTTATTATTATTTAACTTATTGCTATAATTGATACCTAGCGTAGTGTTATTTTAAAATTTGCAAGTGTATTGAGAAAGGAAAGAACAACAAATAACATACGTCTCTGTCTAACTTTCTAAACAAGAATCGCATTCGTTTAAGTTGCCAGCCAGATATAGGAATAAAATAATGCGAACAAGTAAAACCCAGGGGCGAGAATAATCCAATAGTGAGGTAAAACAACACAGATAGATCCATAAAGTGAACATCAAATTATCAAATCGGTTTATACCTTTTTAGTACGCGTAACCATCGTCTCACACCTGATGCGTCAGGTCTCAGCCCCGAACAGTCCGAAACCGAATGCATCTTTAATGAACATCCAACCACATCTATTGTTGCACTATTTAACAACTACATACCACACCCGACGGGATTTCATAGTAAATTAAACCCGCGATTGTATAGAAAATAATACTGTGAAAACTCTTTGTCCAGGGAACACGGGCGGTCAGTGCAAATAAAACTATTGTTAGAAGGAGTATTAATTAATGTGAATAGTAAATTAATATGGTTTCGGCTTCTCGGCCTGGCCGTGGGATGTTTGACTTGTCCGTATCGAGAGTGACCTGAGGGATGCGAGGGTGTTGTTGTAGACCAACTACGTACACGATACGTACATACTGTGTGTGAGTGTGGTCTAGACTCGGAAGTCTGGGAAAATATTTTGGATGTTAAAAAGTTTCTGGAAGGAGTACCATATGGTGATCTTTATACGCTGTTCTGAGCTCACCTCAAAGAATCTTGTTACCTTATTTTCAACCATATCTAGGATTTATTTAAGTTTCCAACACCTGCAATGTTGAACATACAAACATACAACTAGACATTATTAAACTAACATAAATTTTATTAATTTTAATACTTAATAATTCGTGTTTACTAGGTATTAGCATTAAAAACATTGGGTTTATCAAATGCTAATTGTACGTTAACTTTTATTTGCTACTTCAAAATTCAAACACAATTATATAACGGGTTTAAGGGACGGCCTGCCGAATCTTGAAATAGTAGATTCAGACCATCATTCTGAGTGAAAAATCATTGGAATTTCTGCCGGAAAACTCATGTGTATTTTATTATTTTACATTTCATTGCTTAAAAGTCATATCACTATGAGTAAGTAAACAGAACATTTTACCGAAAAAAAAGCAATAAATAACCCATACGGCCAAAAACTGCAATGTAATCAATTAAACAACATTTGAGCAATCAGCTGCTTCGACGGCACCGAACGTTTAAGGTCATTCACCGCACCGCACCAAATGATACCCACGTAAGTTGCATGTGCATTGCGCAGCACAAAATCAAACAAATGACCGTAAATCCTTAATCTCGTATTTTTACGACGAACTGACTTGTATTATGATAATTAGGTATCCAAAGAAAGCCGTTTTTGTAAGTTTCTCGCGACGGTGATACTTACACGCTGTATTGGTTACTGAATAAATGCAATGTATAGATTTAATGAGGACTAAAACTCATGCTAGCAGAATGGCGAGTTAAATCTACTGCTATGCATTAAAGTTTCTGCGAACTAAAAAACGACAAACTCTTTCGTTCATAATGAAACAGTTCTTGCAACATGTACTCAGACTACGAATATAAATGCAGTACCATGTTATCGCTAGATATTTCTCCATAATTAAAAAGTAGGGAATTGCTCGCGTCGTGAGAAACTCGAATCGGGAGATTTTAATTATGTTAGTGAACTGGCGCTTTGTCCCAGCCCGGGCTACGATAGTTTTTTTAGCGATACCCTCAGAGTTTTTTTCTTGAACGTGAAGTAAGCATTAACTAGAGAATTCGCAAATAAAACATCCAGGCTATGGAGAATGTTGGACGTAACTCGATTAGTGCTGAAGTTTTCTGTTAGGATTTCTGAATGCTTGACTTTTGTAAAAGTCTTTAGTGAGTTTATCGTTCAAGCCAAAAGTAAAAATATCACGCTATAAATAATCTATACTAATATTATAAAGCTGAAGAGTTTGTTTGGTTGAACGCGCTAATCTCAGGAACTACTGTTCGAATTGAAAAAAATATTTTTGTGTTGGATAGCCCATTTATCGAGGAAGGCTATAGGCTATATAACATCACGCTACGACCAATAGGAGCGGAGCAGTGACCATAAACGCAGGAGAAACTTCGGGAACGGCTAATTTACGTTTCAAGGAATATGGCATTAGTACAGAGCCTTTAATATTGTCTGACAAACTTAAAAATTGTAACTGCCAACACTTATATTCAATGCAAAACCCACAAATAAAAGATATAGTGCTCCTTATAAATGTCATACTTTCAAATAAAAGCTGCTGTGAATGATATGATATATAATGCTACACATGTATTGCTAAAAGAAAAACTTTACATTTGTAGTTCGGGAACGCTCCTTTTATTATAAGCTCTGATAGGCCCAAAACTAATCAGGCGTCCTCGAAATACAATCGTAAGTAAATCCGTGTATTAATCAATATATTATATTATAAATACGTGAAGAGAATTCGTTGTACCCCTTTTAAAGCGAAGTTCAGGCACGGAGGAATTTGAAATTTGGAATACTTATGTAGAAGAAGTGCAGAAAGCTAAACATTTTAATCAAGTGTTAAAAATTATGCGGAAACGGCTATAGAAAGCTACAGGGTTCATCTATACAATGACAGTTTACGTTATACTGGTTGACGATATAAAAGTAAAGTATTTAAAGTTAATGAATTATGGTCGAAATTCGATCACCTGGCGATCGCTAGTCTAATTAATGACAAATTTTGACTTACAGTCTGAACACAGTACGTTATCACAAGTTTGTTAATTCATCAATTTAGTACCGATAACGTATAAATAATAACCCTGACTATTTTAGGCTTACGGTTAACTAGTACTACATCCATACATACAGTCACGCCTATTGGCAAAGCCATATGAAACACCCACATTGGGGGGGGGGGGGGGGCAAGCCTATTACCGTCAACCGGGCAATTTGGGAATTAAAGATGAGTAAGTAAAAAATATGTAGTATATTGAAAGGGAAAGGGGGGGAGGGGGACCTACTCGAGCAGATTAGGGTGTCGTACCTGTAACATTTGTTCGTGGGAGAGCCATGCTTCGGAACGTATGGGCCGGTTCAACCGGAGTGATATCAGGGCCTCACAGAAAACTGGTAGTGAAGCAATGTTTTCGCCGTTTCGCCGAGTGAGTGAGGTTACCGGAGACCCTAACCCTTCCCTCTCCCCTCCTCTCCCCCTCTTTCCCCCTTCCCCTATTCCCACCTTAAAAACCGGCAACGCACTTGTGACCCTTGAGTTGCAGGTGCCAGGAAGTTCGAGTCCTCTAACAAAACTAATACTGATAGACCAATAACAGTACTCTGCTATGTATAGTGTTTCATACTCAAGCCCAATTGACACAACTGCTGTTGTGAGTGTCTCTAGCTACCAATAACTGCTTACTATCAATAGGGCATGTACCTATAGATAGATAGGTAGATATTTTTATTGCACACCAAATATACAGCAAATAGGTCAGTGGGTTACAATAACCTGTTACGGTGTTACCTAAAATTTGCGGTCTTATCGCAGGGTGCGATCTCTTACCTGCATTTCCATTCTTCAAATTTTCGCCGCTCAGTATTTATAAAAAAATGTTTTCAGTTATAGATATGTAGATGTAACAGATAATAAAAAATCTTGTAATTTAAACAAAGTATCAAACAAAATAGAATTAATTGTTTCAATGCAACAAATACCGTCTGAGTTTAACAAACCACACAAAAGTTGTAACAAAATCTCATTTCGCTCAACCAAACATTTGAATGTAACATGTGTAACGTGTATTTGATTGCGAAACTTGATGTTAGTTTTCATTAACAATCACACTGTACCGTTTACAGCATCAAACAAACAATGAATTTTGATTCAGAAACATTTGTTCTATAATGTACGTACGGGTGAAATGTTAGGCATGTCCCGGGGTACGTGTTTGCCATCGTCCAAAACTCGGACCTCTCGCGCGTAAAATTACTATCAGCTACACCTTAGGTAAATATGTCGGCAAGAAATTCGCTTTGAACCCTTTCAGCCCTTTGTTGTTCAACTAAAACTATTCTCAGTTAATCCCTGGATAAACAGTGCTTGTTAATAAATTAACGCGTTATTAATATATGTTACTGTGACCCTATGGTTGGCAGGTGTCCCTGCAGGGTACGTTCTCTATTCTGTTTCATTTTACAACAAAGGTTTTGAGTTAAGAAACAGTAATTTCGGGTCAACTGTAAATATTGTAGCCATTCCGCTTTTTGTGTTGTTAATAAATTACGATATGGTCGGGTGATGTGTTTGTTTTGCACTCATTATGCCGAGATATCTTTGTGAAACGTTTCACTTGGTCAAAGACAAATCTGTGGGGGCTTTGAAAATATAGCATGTCTTTGGTCCGGTGTCTTCTGAGCAAAATAAGGACAAAAGTGAGCCTAAAATTCTCAGTGTTTGGATCGTAATTTCCAAACCACGAATCCTCGGCTCCTTTAATGATTAAGTACAATATTCCAAATGGATATACTGTTGAATTATTTGTAGAACTTTTAAGAATATCATGTACCTATGTGTATTCCCTAAACATATGAACCTCGAAATCCAGAACGACGTAAGCCTTGACCATTCTATTAAAGCAATAAACAGATTTATTTTGGCATTCGTTTCATTTATTTCTTTTCTAAGCCACAGAAATGATAGTCCAATAATAGCACCATAATTAACGACGTCACCAGTACCCTCATATTGCATCGCCGAAATATAATCCCGCGAATCTTTTCATCCTCAAATGTATCCTAAGCTAATAAATAGAAGGAGAAAAACTCGGTCAGGGGGTGGAAGGGAGATGGCTAAGTGAGTGCTTTACGTCATATCCGAAATCCCGGTAAAGTGAGTCCGGTAAAGCTGGCGGTGTTCGATGGCCCTCACTCCTCGCGATCTCTGTAATAGCAATAGCTTTGTGTTAAAGCTGCCAGAGAGGCATCTTATTGTTTGGTGCAGGGGACGGACAGTTGGTGACTGGATTACTTAGACAGTGTTATTTTTTTTTATTACCCACGGTTGTTTATTTTTATTAGTTATTTTATTGTTTGACGCTTCAAATGACGTTTCTTTGTACACATTGATATATTGCTAGTTGATAATACGTAAATGAAGATCAAGAGTACTGGTGCTTAGATGGCTTTACAATATTAAGATTAATTAGGTACAAATCGTAGTAAGTTAGGGATCACTTCAATATAAATAATTGATTGACCTTCTCACTAAAAATGTCTATTGTTTGTCAGGTTTCCTGTCGCTTTCCTACTTTATAAGTCTTAAGGTGAACATACAAGATGTTACAGAAAGGTGCTATCATATTTTAGGGTCGTATAGTAAAGCCCGTGAATAACGTAAAGCGCTAACAATAGTTAAATTCGTGATTTTTAATGCAGAAATCTTATTTTGAATCTGAAAAAATAAATTTACCCATAAAGCTAATATTTCGTATGAGAGACGGCTGACATGAACGAAACTTTAAGTATTTAATTTTTTATTTTATTTATTTATTGACTGGTTATACAATATAAATAGTTCACATAATCAATCTGGTACAAATCATCTTTTAAGACTTCCAAAAGTTATTAATTCTGATTAATTATGTTCAACGATGGCAGGCAATAATATAAAGGAAGTTGATGGAATGTCCAGAGTTTTTTGAAAATGTCTGCATAAAAAAATGGAACCATTGAAATTGACATGAGAATTCAGAATGTATAATCTGAAATGTGTTCAAAAATGTGCACCTACGTTAGGAAAAGCGTTGTCAAGCTAAATAAACTATTTGTCGGCTACACATAATGTTCCTAAAATGTGACCACACCTTTCTGTAACAGCCTGTATAATAACTAATAAGTACCTGAGCTTACCTTAATAGTTTGGTATGGATTTAAGGATTGTAGGTCTCAAATCAATATCAAATTTCCGCCGAACTCCTATATCTTAGATCGCAGCGTTATATCGGCGTGGCTTAGCGCTTTTTCATCAATCCTGCTTTATTACAGCGGATTCGCTTTTGTCTACGGCCGGATGTCGGTCATTTAGTCTGACCGTGCCAGTCTCTATTACACCCATCCGATTTCATTCGTATCTGTCGTCCGGAACCGCCCGGAATCTGTCTTCGGACGTCATCTGCCGTTTACTTTCCGACGAATTCCTTTTTTTCCTCTCTCTTCTTTTTAAGCCACTTGATGTATAACGGCTCGCCATTGTCAGTTTGTTTTCTGTTTGGCAATTTTTAACGGGATTACACGCCGACCCCTGGCTTGATCACGTCTTTGCAGCTGCCCGCCTATTTATGAGGCAATATTTTATGGAATATTGAGTAAAGTGGCCTTTAATCTACTAATATAATGGGACTTAGAGGAAATATTGCCGCTTCAATTGTGTTTCCTTAGTCTATTGTCCGAGTTGGTTTAGTGGTCGTCTTGAGATTATTATCAGCACGAAAAATTCAGCGGATGTTTACTTATAAATGAGAATCGGTTTTCCTTATTATTAAGTTGTCATTAATCGTTGTTGATATTTAATAGTAAGCTAAGTTGAGAATATTTGACTAAGACTGCGCAACAACGCTCTTCGCGGAAGTCTTTCGAAGACTTAACACACGTACCATAGTTGAGACGATAATAAATATTTAGATAAATTTACTCTTTGTACGGATGCCTTTGAATTTATTTTTATGAGATACTATTCCTGAAATCACACTTCAGGGAAGTTTCATTTACTCCTAGCGTCGCAGCGTGATCTTACATAGCCTATAGATAAACATCCTCTATGAATACTCTATTAAATAAAAATAAATGTTGTAAAATAGTACTACTAGTTGCCGTCTGCGACCCTACCCCGTGGAATTAGTATTTCACCCCCATAACATCAACATACAAAGTTTTTTTTAACTGTCAAGATAAATACACCCACAATATATTATCTTCGTGTAACTCTAACAGCGTATGCAGTGCATGTCAAGATAACTCTCAGAATGCAAGTACTTTTCTGAATTATTAGATACTTATCGTTATATTGTATGTAAAGTTTCATCAAAATCCGTTAAGGGGTTTTGCGTGAAAGAGTTTTTAGCGTTTGTAGCTTTTGCTCGCGGCGCGCAAGCGTAGGCCCCTTATAGAACGTAAAGACTATCCTACGTATTAATTCATAACATAAACTACCTGTTTCATCTCATTCAAATTCGTTCAGCCAGTTTTTGTCTGAAAAAGTAAGAAACATCAATCCATCCATCCATCTTTCCAAAAAATTAAACTTTCGCGTTCATAACATTAGTAAGATAAAAAACAATAAAAAACTAAGTTTCCAAGATCTTAAATTTAATTTATTAATGGCACCTAAATAATTTATTTGAATTATAGGAAACCATATTGTTCTTGAATGTGTGCAGCATTCCTATTCAATGAAATACTGTAAAACTATAGGTACAACCTTTTCCCTTTCAATGTATGTATCAAACTCAAAACTATTGAACCAAAAACCTTACATAGCCACATAGTATTTGTCACTCTGATATCCATCCCTGGCAAGGTTCCCAATGAAATGGGATTAAATCATGCGACATTAGCGTCGTCGTCCACAGCACTAAATAATCTTCCTTTTATTAAACTCGAGATAAATGATTATACAGTCGGCTGTCCCCTTGTTTGTATCGTTACGTGTATCTAGATGGGGTGGAATTTTTCTTGTAGAATTCCATTTTTATGATGTTCTAGAACTTTGGTTGCTTGAAGACGACTTTGTGCAATAATTTCGATGCAGTATTCATTAGTTTCTGTCAACTGTGTGTAAACGTGTCAGAAATAATCTATTTGCAAAATAAATTCATTGATAATTTACCATTATTATTAATATTATAGAATTGTTTCTGCGGGTCGTATGTACAAGCTTATACAGGGTGTATATGAAAAAAATAGAACACTTCCTTAAATCACTGAAAAGATACCATCGGCAGGACTTCTAGGCGAGTATGACATACCTACTCAGAAAAGTTAACTACACAAGCCCACCCCTGACAATCAATGCAATTCTCTCGAAATAAAAACAAAAACGTCGTTGAAACAAAAAGAAATCGCTTGTAAATGTCAATGTGGTTAAGTCTCACAGCCTGGAAAGATCCAGCAGCCTTTGGTTGGAACGATACGAGGTATTCAAGGCCATTCCTAATTAAGAAAAAATAGCTACGCATTTCCCCAACGATAATACTAAACAACAGCTTCACCTAACCCCTTAATTTATAGTCCTATTTCATATAACGTAACATATCCAGAATATCCATGCCACCATCTCGACACTTTCCTGGCTCGCGTGTCCGTTGTCCATTATATCGGTGACGCGGCTTTAGTTTTGAGTAATTGTGCCACGGACAGCCCGTAAGACCGGATCAGATAATATATGACCTCGGATCTTTCCATTCATTGTTCTGTCATTTGTCGTGGTTCAATATTGTATAAGATAAAGGTTTTTGTTATTACGAGTTTTCGGTACTGTGATATGTGACTCGTAATTATACCTATCACGTATAATTGTTTTTATACTTTCGCGAATTATAGGCATATTATACGTGTCAATAACACGGTAATATTTCTAAGGTTACCCTTTTAAACACGCTTTTATTGGTTTTATTTGTAACTAACAATTTAATCAAATCTTGGAAGACAATTTTAACCTACTTCTAGCGTAATGGCGTAAGCGACGGTAGCGTAATGGCTAATACGTCGGACTTGCGATCAAGTGGTTGTTTGAACCCCACCCAGTGCATTACCAGCGTGAACCCACTCCTTTTTTTTTTTTTTGTACGTGTGGAAACCCCCTCGGGCCGTCACCCCACCGGGGTTTTCGGCGGGGCGGTGTGTCGGAATCGAACCGACTAAAACCACACGGTGTGCCGTACTGCGCCTTAAGTAGGAGGGATCCGGGAACAGCTTTTATTAAGACATCCGGAACCCTCCTAGCGCCTGCCCGCAAAGCGCGGGCACCACCTTCGGGTAAAAAACCTCTCAATTAGGCGACGTCCAGGCACACGCGGACGCCGCCTCCTCGCGGGAGCGTGAACCCACTCCTAACACAAGCATTTAGCTTAGCTGGAAGGGTTAACAAGAATACTAGTAATGTGTGACCCACGAATTATCGTATCGAAATGAAACTTTGCATGAACTTTGTATGAAGGTCAAATGACAATATTACCTATAATTTGGTATGTTGGAGCTGATCTGATGATGGAGCCAGAAGGTGGATAGTATCACTCTTCAGTATCAACAAGTAAACCCCTCGAGTTTAGGCACATATGATTCATTTTGACGAGTCCAATAGGTTGGGTAACAGTATTCGATAACGAGGCTCTGATAATGAAGCCACGATGTGGATAGTCGAACACTGTTCTACTTTTTAGTTCGATTCGCTCGCCAATTCCTCGCCAAAGTATAATTTATTGTTTTGTACCGTTACTTCGACTATAGAGTTATGTTCAATGCTGGCATAGTTTTGTGCACGTGAAGAGGGTGGTCTCTCATTTAATCCATCCATGGGGAGGAGAATAGGGTTGTCAACATAACCGAATGACGACCCTACTCGCTAGCAGAAAAAAGACACTACACAGCATGCTGGTTCACCGTTGTCTCATGTAGAACGAAGGTGCTTCCATTTGAGCAGAATTAGGTTGTGTCCCTGCCTCTGAACTGTATATCTAAAATAGATACATATATCATATGTTAGTTGTTTTTGTAACAACAATACCACTGTGGTGATCTCCTGCGTTACGCCCACGCATTGTATCCGATAGAATAATCGACTGCGGTGTGTTAATCAAATGTGTCGTCCATTGCTAATAGATACTTTTCTTTCTTCGTCATTTGACATTCACTTCTCGTACGATCGAGGCAGTAAATGCCAAAGTTTATCATTTTATTCTCCCTTAAAATATAGGAGATATTAGATCACATATAAAAATGTGATTATGTAGTTTGTTAGTTTTTTTAATTCAGTGCCTAATATCTCGCAGTTACATTGACTGGCCTGTAGGCCTAGTGGTTAGTGACCATGACTACTATGCCATAGACCGTGGGTTCGATTCCCACCCGAGTCTAGGTGTTCTTTGTGTCCGTTCTTTGTTCTTTGTAAGCAAAAAAGCATGTTTTCAAAATATACCACGATCAGGTTTATACTGTGGTAATGTTGGCAACATCGTTCCTGGTGGTTACATGCAAAAATAAACTAAAATAAAAAAAAAAATATATATTAAAAAAAAATAACGAAGTTGCACATAAGTATATGATTTATAATCGCAGATTGAATTACATAGTATCAAACCATCGAAATAATACTCAAAAAAAGCATTAACAGGCTGTTTTTTAGAAAGAGAATAAGAATTTTTATCCGCTTCATTAGCGAAGTAATCCAAAACTCATAAAATAAAAATATAGAAAAACTTAGAACAATCTTTGACAATCGTTTGTTGATGTCGCGCATTGTCACATACTTAGGTAGGGAAACATATTTGATTAGTCGCTACTGACCGCTAGAGGGCGCAATAGTGGGGTGGGGGATATTGTGGTATTTATTTATTGTAAACAGGAATGTCTTTAAGGCAGGAATATGATATGCGTGGAAATGTTAGTTTACAGATGCAGTTTGCTTTGGAAGCAATTAGTCATATCCTTTTTTTTACTGCTAATAAGGCAAACAGGCACATACCAAAACACTATCAGCGCCTGTGCAAAACATCTTAATTGTGCTATCTATCAGACAAGTTTATAATACCGAAGTCACGAAAAATACTTTAATGATTGGAAAGATGCTGGTGATCTTCGAACAGCTCGACAGATTTTCTTGTATTATAGATAAGAACACTCGATCAAGTCACTTTTCGGACAAAAAAAAAATCAAAATCGGTCCATTCTACGGAGCTATGATGCCACAGACACACCCACAGATCAAACGTTAAACTTATACCACTCTTCCTTTTTGCGTTGGGGGTTAAAATACAATATTATGCAAGTAGTGTTGACTAACCGCGTTCTTCTGTATGGTGGTGATTAAGGCAGAAATGCTCGTGCTACACTACTGCCAGTAAAAGCAATTAATGGAGATATTTTAATATCCATCATTGTGATCGGAAACTGTCATATACATAGGCTGCACTAAAAGTATCGGGAATGGAATATTTCCACTATTCCTATCATATTAAAATCTTTTTAATTGAAAACTCCTTGGTTTTAAAAATCGAATACCATTTATTTATTTTAAAAAAAGATTCTCGGTCTTCTCACAAGGTCTTCTCAAACTTGTTTAGTCGTTGAGAAAATGGAATTGACTCGAGAAAATTCAAGGGCGATGATTTATTATGACTTTCGAAGCGGTTTAACACAAAAATAGTGTGTTGACCGGATGCTTTCTGCATTTGGTGATGAAGCCCCATCCAAAACCACAATTTATCGCGGGTTTGCTGAATTTCAACGTGGACGTGTCAAGCTCAGTGATGATCCCCGTCAAGGTCGTCAAAAAACTGCAGTCTCCCAAGAAAACGTTGATGCTGTGCGTAAGCTGATTGAGGAAGATCGACATGTGACATACCGCGAAATTCAGGCAAATTGAGACATTGGCATGAGTCAAATACAAATAATCTTGCATGAACAATTAGGTGTAAAAAAGTTGTTTTCCCGATGGTTACCGCATTTGCTCTGTGAAGAGCAAAAAGCGGCTCGCGTTACCTTGGTGCGTCAGAACTCTCGAAAGATTCCACGCAGGATCCTCAAATGCTGTATACAACATTGTATCAGGTGACGAATCCTGGATACACGCGTACCAACCCGAAACAAAAAACCAGTCACGAGTTCGAGTTCGAAAATGAGTTAAAGCCAACTAAAATTGTTCGTTCACGGAGTGTTGCAAAAAAAATGGTGGCCACGTTTGTCTCCAAAACCGGCCATGTTGCGACTATTCCTCTTGAGGGACAAAGAACGGTTAATGCAGAATGGTATGCTAGCATTTGTTTGCCACAGGTCGTTTCCGAACTCCGTAAAGAGAACTGCAATCGCCGCATCATCCTCCATCACGACAATGCGAGTTCTCACACCGCGCACAGAACAAAAGAGTTTTTAGAGCAAGAAAACAGAATTATTAGACCATCCGCCGTACAGTCCCGACCTAAGCCCTAATGATTTCTATACTTTCCCTAAAATAAAGAATAAATTGCGTGGTTTTCATCACCTGAAGAAGCTGTGGACGCCTACAAAACGGCCATTTTGGAGACCCCAACTTCCGAATGGAATGGTTGCTTCAATGATTGGTTCCATCGTATGGAAAAATGTGTCAAATTTCGCGGAGAATACTTCGAAAAGCAATAAATACATTTTTAAATAGTAATGTTGTGTCACTTCCTTGATTCCCGAAATTTTCAGTGTAGCCCTCGTATGGGCAATTTATACTTCAATGGCATCATAGACGAAGTTCAGGCAACCTACAGAAAACTCGGAGCTTATTAGAATAGGAGAATATTTCGAAGTTTTGAAAAGTCTATCAGCACAAGAGCTACATATATATATAATAATAATAATAACTTCAGACATCTCACACGGCCGTCTAATCCCAAACTAGAGCCTGCTGATGAACATACTTATATATTACTAAATAAATACATATCATAGATAAATTACACCCAGACACAGAACAAATTATCATGCTCATAACACAATCATTTGTCCTGGGTGGCAATCGAACCTATAACCTCTGACTTAGCAGTCAGGATCACTGACCACTGGACCTGATGATCTATCTGGTGTTACAAGATTGTATTCGTAAACACTTACCATCAAGAACACAGTGTACTCGATTGCTATCATAGCACCTAGAATCAAAAAGGAGAACTGCACCTATTTCCTTTTTATAAACGCTTTGATAGCTACCCATATAATTAATATATGTCACGTAAACGTACTTATTACTTAACACTCTAAATAACACCATGAATATTCAAAGTATGACAACATAACAGAAAACTATTATCGACACAATTCAATTACATTCTAATAACCATAAAAGGTGGAATTAAATCCCATGACGATTGACCGATACTATCTGTCGTGTCACGAACAGATATTAATAGTGAATATTAGATATTATCCTTCTTGTATCAGACGGCACGGTAACGATACGACATCGGTATTAAAAACTGTTGACTAATTGTAACTCGCGTCGTGACGTGACCTCTTTTTATCTTTTCTTAAGCGAAACCTGTATTTACAACCCCAGTCGACGCTTTACTCGTTATTGTCACTCGATTCAGTTAAGGGTTTTCGTATCTTATTATAGAAAGTATATATGTCACAATTTTCAGGTGACAAGTTATAGCTCATGAGTGCAGGCCATGGTCAAGCTTTCGAGCGTATTGATTCGACACTACTGAGGGATATGTTATTTTTGGATAAGCAAGTAATTTATATTTAGTATGTATTTAGGAGCTTAAAAATGTCAACATACTCAAGTACTGAATCAAGAACATTATTCTTTTCAAGAATTTTGAAAACTGATCAGTTTTCTCCGAAACTACTGTTTTTTTAATGCTGCTTATTACTAGTAGATATCCTTGCTATTCTCTCCAAGTAAGCTAAATTTCTTGCTCTAAGGTGGGTACAAATCACTAGGGTCTTTCTTGCATCGGCGAGATCGACAACGTAGCTTTCGCGCTCATGTCTCTCTCTCTCTCTCATCTCCTTCTATATTAGAAAGGAAATAAAAAAATATATTATCTAAGTTAGGCCTACTCTTCACGTTCTCATCCTCTTGCTTGAAGATGAACTCCACGATACACAAACAAATTGCAAAAAAAGTTCTGCACAAGACTGTCAAAGTCATAAGTCTTTATTTCATAAAATTCTTTAAAAATTGTTTGGAAACCTCTTTTTTAAACTAAAATTTCAAAATTATAGATCAACACAGTGTCACTGCAACAATAGGTTGGTTTGAGAAAATTAAATGGTAAGATCGCTATCTGCCAATGTCGTATCGCCATCGTATCGTATATCTTAAAATATGTAAAAGTGAGCCACCCTAATCGATGAATTGCTGAAGGCGTAACTCGTTATAGTAACTATCATTTATTTTACCCATAGGTGGAATAAGTAATTTACCACTTAACTTTATGTATTGTGTATGTTAGTTGATTAATTCATTGATTAAGGTTTGGCCTTTAATATTATGGTGAAATGAGTTCGTTTGTGGGTAGGGCAGGGGAATATCCTGGAAGTGTAAACGTCAGACTGAAAGTTCTTGACAAAAACTTGCGATATTTTTTCACTGAGTTCGAGACTTCAGGGTCCTTACACTGTATTTATTGTCTGTACCATTTAGAATAGGTGAGGCAAGGATTCATGCCCGTCTAATTAGAGTTGAGCACTTGCAACTGCTAATCAATGAGTTCTGTGTAGTGTGCAGCGCGTGGCACCGACGACAGGTCGCTTCACTCATTGACGAAGGGTCTCTATCGGACCTTTCCTAGTTGGGCTTCCTCGAAACAACCGTATATCTATCCGTAATTATGCATATCATTCACGGAAGTTATTATTCTAATGTTGTGATAGATAGGTAAAAACATTAATTAAGTAAGTTACCCCATCAGTATGACAAACACCCATAATTTATAACAGCATGTATCTATACAAAACACTTCCATCTATACTCTATAAGCAATTTTCATTAAGGCTACCATCAATTAATAGGAAGCGAGTTGACACGAAGGCGTGGCACACATCGACTATAGCTAGTAATTAGCCATGCTACCTTAACCGTCTAATTGACGATAACGACTTGTTTACCCTATGTCTTTTAACAGGAGTGGTTATTGCTGGTCATTAGGTTTGTTCAAACTTTTTTTTTATGATATGGGGGGCAAACGAGCAGACGGGTCACCTGACGGTAAAAGACTACCGCCACCCATGGGCACCTGCAACTCAAGAGTCACAAGTGCGTTGCCAGCCTTTAAGGTGGGATTAGGGGAAGGAGGGGAGAGCGGTAGAGGAGGGGAGAGGAGTTAGGCCCTCACTCACTCGGCGAAAAGTAATGCAAACATTGCTTCGCTGCCGGTTTTCTATAAGGTTGTGGTATCACTCCGGTTGAGCCGGCCCATACGTGCCGAAGCATGGCTCTCCCACGAAGAGCTAGAGCATTTTGATAATCTAATCACTACTGTCATCATTTTTTGTCCCTCTCTGGGTACAAGGCTACTACTGGGTCTCTGGCCAAGCCATGCAAGCAAGCGTGTTAGGAAGCAGTTTTTAATGTACCACTGTTTCATTAATCTGCTAGCGCAAACGATAAAGAACGTCCTTCCTGTGATGTGAGATAAAATTCTTCAGATTTCTGCATGAATTGCAGCTGTCCGTCTTGAGAACCACCTCCAATCTAGATAAAATAGCGACTAAACCTTTAAAAGATCCCTTCCTTTTAGAGGAGTTTATAATAAAACCGTTTATGTTTCTACTGGTGAGTAGGATCGCCAGAACGCCATGATTGCAACGTGAAACTTACTCCTGTTTTCTAAGTAAGTTTATAACAAGTGTAAATTTTAAATACCCCCCACTCAAAAATCCCATTTAACGATAAGAAAAGAATTGATGATTTTTGAACGGCTGATCAGATTTTCTTGAACTTTAGCTAAGAACGCTCCCGAACGAGTCGTCTTTCAAAGAAAAAAAAAGCTAAATCAAAATCGGTCGATCCTTTAAAGATGATGCCACAGAGACACATAGATACACGTTAAACTTACGACACCCCATATTTTTGCGACATTTTTCGTCGTTTTTTGGGTAAAAAAATACATTTGATCAGTTATTTTGTTGCTGTTATATAAGTAGGCATGTATAGTCAATAGATATCAATGTAGATTATCACTTTTACTATGACACAGACCTTAGGATCACGGTAATAGAAATATGTCAACACCCCAGTAACACAAACACTGTTCTTTTCTAATCCTAAATAATATTATAAATGCGATGTTACGTATGCAGTGTGAGTTTGTTTGTTTCTTCCACTTTCACACCTTAACCACTCAACCAATCGCTCGTGGGAGAGCCATGTTCACGTATGGGCCGGCTCGACCGGAGTGATACCACGGCTTCACAGAAAACAGGTAGTGAAGCAATGATTGCATTGTGTTCCACGGATCGAGTTAGGTTACCGGAGGCCCTAAACCTTACCCCCCCCCCTCCCCTCTCATCACCTTCCCCTACTGCTTCCTTAAAGGCCGACAACACACTTGTGACTCTTGAGTTGCAGGTGCCCATGGGCGACGGAAGTCATTTACCATCAGGTGACCCGTAAAAAGTACTATTTTGGACGGATACCCGAATTTATTCACCAAATCTACATTCACGCAAGCAAAGACGCGGGCAAAAGCTAGTCTACCTACCTACTAATTTGTAAAATCTACGCGTCAACCACATTTTGTAAGCATGCATGCAGGCATTCCTACACCTATATGAATTTAAGTCAACCTATTTTAGGAGCTACAAGTAAGACATACATAACTGTTATAATTAATTATGATTATTACGCCAAAAAACTGCATGGTACGTACAAACATCGCACATGATTCCGTTGCATATTAGATTTAATGGCGCGCTCCGAATGTTTTAATCACAATTTAGGGGTGATGCACACTCTGCGAGCGCATGAAGTAACATACACATTTTTCGAAGAGCCTTCATCCCCCCCTCCCCTTCCCTCCGGAATCCGCAAACTAAGTGACACTACATTTTTAAAGATATTTACTGATTCCTTGCATTCGAACCAATTGGCGTCACCGACGAGATCTAAAGCCGTAGCTGATCGACTCTCTTTTAAAGAAGTTTTCTTCCTAGAACAATCGTTAAGGTTGTTTTGGGTTCTTTGCCAAACCGCTTTCAATGCTTTGGAAGGCATCCAGAGACAACGAACCCGCGCGACCCAGCAATTTTTTTTTTATAGAGCCTTTGTAGCCTCATTAAGATTAGGAAATACCCATCAAAGTAGGTTTTTTTTTTCGTGCTTTACTTTATTTGCTCCATGTGGTTTCTTCTCAGTTATCCTCTTTTCATGCTTTGTACTCTATAAGCTTTATTGTTCCTTCTAATATCGTGTACTAATTATCCAATCCCTATCCCAATCTTGTCTCGGTATGTTAAAATATTTAAAACTTCACCGTAATTAATGAATCCTAACTCATTAAAGCTCTTTTTCGCTTAAAAATATGAGTAATTTTTTTCGATTAATTAACAAAAAATGTATATTTTTTTTTACATTCCCGTTATTGCGACCAAACCTTAATCAACGCTCTCACTGAACCGAGGCAGGAGCGCTCAAAGCGAATAAAGATATCTATATTCATTAAAATTTAAAACGCGAGCGGGTTATAAGATTCAAAAGGAGGGTGTGTAGAGGACTCGGCTATACACTACACGTATAGTTTACATACCACCGCTAATTTATACGTGAGAGTAAAAATCGTGGTAATAATGTTTATATTGGTATCTTTATATTTTTTAGAATAGAATAGACTAGAATACACTTTATTGTACACCATAAAACTATTGCTTACAGGCGTTATTGATAAAAACAATTTCTTCCATACAACCTTGGGATGAAAATAATGGAATGGCCAGCTGATGTTCCTGTCCTTCTGGCCTCTACAGTCCTCCAGGTTCCCTACCCTACCCATTTATTCTTATACAAATTTACCTTCTTCCTTCTTTTCCGTCTTAAAACGACTATATTCCCAAGGAGGGTTGGTATCAGGTATGCGGCCGGCCATAATAGAAATCAGCATCAAAACAGTTACACATTGCACTGACCCCAATGAAAATTAGGAAAAATGCAGAAAGAAGATGACGAACCTCGGGACCTTGGAAAAAAAATGACCCCAAATAAAAGAATCTAATGGGTAGTTTTGATGTGGGTAACAAATAAAGAAAAAATGTATTTTAATTGAGAGGCATGAAAATGTTTAGCTTAAAAACTAGCTAAATCATACATACTATTCATATACAATGCACCCCTAGGCTCTCACACTCCTCTCCCCCCTTCTCCTACTCAGACCTTAAAGGCTGGCAACGCATTTGTGACTCTTGAGTTGCAGGTATCCATAAGTGGCGGTAGTCACTTACAATCAGGTGACCCGTCCGCTTGTTTGCCCTATATCCCATTAAAAAAAAGGCCGAGTAAAAGATAACAGACTATGAATGATGCTATATAGTCACAATATAGCTGTTTACACGAAAGTAGTAACTAAGCATACAGTCCTATTGATACTCAGTAGCCTCAGTAGAAAATTGACGATTAACAACAGAGGTATCTACCATTCTACTCTCATCTAATGTCTTCCATCCAAAGCGACGTCCACCCTGGTGTTGAGTGGCGAAAAAACGTCTTCGCAAACGGTGCAATGATAAATCATTCCTAACTCAAACTATTGTGTACAAGTAGGGTACAGGTTTAAGCCTTCAATACTTTTTTTTATTGTGAAATGGAATAAGAGTTTGTCTTCCAACTCACCTGATGGAATGTGACGATGAAGACGAAAATTGTACACGCCTATCCAACAGAAACCTATTCTCTACAGTTGAACGTTCCAAGATTGTAACTGATTGGAAAAATAGACGCAGTCAGCTCATCACACTTTGGCCACTCGAAACAAAAAAGAGATGTCAAAGCATTTAGTTCGACTTTTAGGTGTTTCGACAACGAAAGGATGAAACCTTCGTCTGCGCCTAGTAGTCCGATAAAGGAATGGTGAGTGTTATATTAATTCGAAGAGAGCTTTCGCACACTCACCAAAGTTAATCCTATAAAAAACTGCTTATAAGATCGGGATCGTCAGGAATCCTCTTTACAAAATGTGCTCTGAAATCTTCGTTCCGATTCAGAGTAGGTTTAGCTAATATTCGAACCGTAGACGGATGACGCGAGGAACAGGGCAGGAGTGGACTTTAACTATAAACCATTATGTCAGGCTAACTTTATAAACTAATCTAATTAAATATATGAATACAAACAAATCGCAAAGTTCGAAATGTAGTTAGAATGTAATGACATCAGTTAAAGGAGACATATATTATGTCCCTATATATGGATTAGCAGGAATATAAATAATTAATATTTTTATCCATATGGTGCAATAAGTAGTTGAAGTGCCTTGTCGCCGACCACAAATAAGTACCGGAAATCGTTTTTTTTTTCTTAACAAGTCGGTGTTCTTTACCGAGTATAACTTTAATCTCTAGTACTTAAATTTGATTTTCAAAAAAATATTTCACTAGCTTGTTAATTTTTATCTAAACATTGCTAAAATTTCCGCTTCGCATCACTTGTGAGTCAGCCTTAAATTCAAATGCTTTCAACAAAGTGCCGTATCGAGTCCCAATATTCAAATTCGAACAATTTCCAATTCGGCAGCTTGAATTCAAACGGAGGTCTACCACGAAAACCGTCGACAATAACAATTACGATTCGGAATCACGCACCCGTCATTACGCGAACATTTTATCTTGAGACGCAACGCAACGCCTCCCAAACCCTTTAACGTCTAATCGTGAATTATATACGGTAATAAAATTCTTTAATCAAAGAAAACAACCGAGCGCCCATTAAGGCGTGAACACGTCGCCACCTAGAGTCGTTACAGCGAATATTTACATACATGTGTCATTACATTACACCCCCTCCCTATTCACCCCCCACCATAATTAAGAGTATAACGGAATCTTAGCGTCTTATTACGCGAACGTAACGATATCCTTTCAGAAAATTGTAACAGTGTCGTTATATTCCCCCCACCTTGCCCCTTTTTAAATGATCGCCTCCGTTTGCCACTCAAAAGTTTACAGAAATGTCCTCACAGGGAAGCTAAGAGCACACACGAAACTTAAATGTGAAATATCCTCTAATGAATCAGACAATATTTTAAGGCGTGGGAGGCAATAAAAACACCCTCCCACCCGCTAATGTACACCAACACTTTGTCTCTGCTTAGGGAAGGGGCGATTTGAGTAAATAAGTATCGATGCGGACAAGAGATAGGCGCTGCGGCCGCTTGTTTATCGATAGTTGTAAATTTTAAACGAGCATCGATAAACATCATTATATTATAAAGATGTTCTAAAGGATTCCTTTTAAAATTTATTTTTGATTAAAATTTTAGTGAATTTATTTAAGTTTGGATTTTCATCCTTAATATATCCCGCGAAGAAAGTAAAATAATAGCTTGAAAAATAATTGGAAAATTCTAAATCTTCTTCTAATTTGTCTTAGCATAAAGCATTATGTCAAAAAGGCAAGGCATAGATGTAAGATAACTACATGAGTTTTATGCTTAAAACTTCCAGGCTGTCTTTATTTCAAATTTATATACCTGTCCAAAGTCTTTAAATTTAATAAAAAGTCTCACCCCAAAACACATTATATTTTATAACCAATTAAAATTATCGATATCGCAACATCACCAATGTTTCGGTCATACCCGGTTTTTGCCACAACGGGGGTTGAAATTATGTCAAGATGCCGATGGTGTAACGTCGTCGAATACAATACGTTTCCAGCTGTGAATACTGTGATTCCTATATGAAGGGTAAATAGAGCAGCTCTCTGGCCTATGATTAAAACGTATTCTATACGGGTCAACGAAGCTGGCCTCATCAACCGTCGCGTCGTTCATACCCTGGTACATAGTTCATAACCAGACTACGACTTTAGTGGGTATTGAAAATACATATAGTAGACACGCATCGAACAAAAAATTACACCCACCGTGTCCTGTCAAATAGTCAAAGAGTTTACGTTGATTAACTTTCATGTAAAGTAAAGAAACATAAGCAAAAAAGAAGATTAATGTATGAGGTACTAGCTAAAGTAAAAAAAATCATAACCACAGAGATGACTGCAACATGAAATGTCCCGGTAGTTTCAGTGTGCGTCTCGTTAACTGCGACTATCTCGAGCGTTGTGGATTCGATGCCCATATTTGATTCTTATTTTTGCACGCTCAGTGTAGGCCGACCCCAACTTATTTGGGAAAAAGGCCCGGAGAAGGATGAGTGTAATATTTGCTCGTTAATTGTTTATTCATAAATACCTTTGCTTCTCTCTAATATATACAATGAGCGTGTACTTGCTGCACAATCTAAGAAAGATAATATGACAAATCTTTGTGAAATTCTATAAATTTGGCAATAATATTACGTTCGTGTTCTTGCGCCATAACTTTTGTACAAATACAGCAGCACTGGCCTCTGGATCCCCCTTAGAGAAGGTAGTTTCTAATTATGTGGCACGGATTTAGGGCTAGCATTATTTGAAACGTTTCAAGTTCGAAGCTCTATAACTTCCGAAACGAACTAACTCCTGACACAAGAATTCATTTTAGTTGGGAATATTACTTATGCTGGAATAAAAAGTGAGTGGTATTCATGTTTATTAAAAATATACGGTTACAGTTACGTGTGTATTTTGGCGATACTTCGACTGGCCTGTTGAAATAGTGGTTAGTGAATCTGACTACTGAGCCAGAGGTAGTGGGTTCGATTCCCACCCAGGACAAATAATTGTGTGATGAGAATGATCACTTGTTGTGTCCGGGTGTAATTTATCTAAAATATGTATATATTTAGAAATATACTAGCAACCCGCCCCGGCTTCGCACGGGTACAAATTATACACCTAAACCTTCCCCATGAATCACTCTGTCTATTAGTGAAAACCGCATGAAAATCCGTTCAGTAGTTTTTCAGTTTATCGCGAACAGACAGACAGACGCGGCGGGGGACTTTGTTTTATAATATGTAGTGATAAGTATGTTTATCAGCACTTCGGTTACCATAGTAAAGGCTCTGCCTAGTTTGGGATCAGACGGCCGTGTGTGAGATGTGTCAAGTTTTTATTATTATATTATTATACCCGACTAGTTTCATACCCGACAGGCCTATTATCAAGGGGCGAAGCGACCTTCCGCGGAAACTAGTCGACACCCCTTAAAACACACGTGAGTAAAACAGTTCCCCGCAGTTTCACTTGCGTTTATGGTCACTGCTCTGCTTCTAAAGGTCGTAGCGTGATATTACATTTCACTACAATATCCCTCAATGAATACTCTATCCAATACAAAAAGAATTATTCAAATATGACTGATAGTTCCAGAGATTAGCTCGTTTAAGCAAACAAACAAAAAAATTCTTCAGCTTTGTTATATATTAGTATAGATATATATCAAAATCAATGTTTGTCTGTTTCTATTCTATGCGCTGCCGTACCGTTCATACGATCATCACGAGAGACACACGCATACTCGTTGCCAGGGATACAGAGAAAGACAAAGCAATGCAACCATTGCTTCACTGCCGGTTTTCTGTGAGGCCGTGGTATCATTCCGGTCGAGCCGGCCCATACGTGCCAAAGCATGAAAGTTACTAATTCCTCGATAAAAGTTAGCTAATCTCTCATAAATATTTGGTATGTGTAATATCTGCTGCTAATAGTCTTTAAGGAGATGTAAAAAACGGGGTTTGTAGAGGTATTCTCACAATTTGCATTTCCAGTCATAACAACATGTGGTAGATATACATACAGATTTAATCCAACTGGACTGGGCTCACAAAAGATCGAAAAACATAGTTCAGGGCAGAGCAGAGCAGGCTGGAGTAGGGCAGAGCTGCGTAATGTTTTCTAGGCTTGGTATATTTTTTATACAATTTGTGGAGGGCGAGTGAGATTAGTGCGCTTTAATGAATCCAAGGTTAAGCAAGATAACGATTTGAATATTTTTAAATAAATTTATGTTCTCAAGCATAATAAAAAGTGATTTAAAAGTTAAAGTTAGAATTTCGAGTGGCAATAACAGTTCATCCATTTTTTTATTAGCTTCACTTGTAACAACTAACTAACAAAGTAAACATATCTTCGAGGTTAATTTTGTCCTAATTAGAAATGAAACTTTATATGTATATATAGTTTGGATGGCAATATTAATATTTGGCATCTTCGGGCTGATCTAATGATGGAGCCAGGAGGTGGATAGTGGAATTCTTCAGAGGTTACTAGTGAACCCTTCGACTTTGAACTCATATGATTCGATTTGACGAATAAAACTGATTGGGCTTGGTAACTGTTTTCTTTTGCATTGATGCTAAATAAATATGTAGCTTCTGACTTTGATTATTTCTACTAAGTAACTCATTACAATAATTTTTATTTTTATAGGCTAGTGAAATTAGAAATATATCTAAAATTCCCCTTCTAAAATATACCAAGAAATTTGAACCGAGACTCAAAAGCCCAATAGAACTGTTTCACACATTCCATCACATAAGATGTTGTACGTAGGTTCCCGAGAGGGCGTTTTGTGGTTACACTTGCGAGTGACTCGGCCTACAAGTGTTCATATGGAAGTTTGTTTCATTAATACCTTTATGGTTTACTGTTAGAGAATTTGAAGAACAAATATGCCAACAATTTGATGAGAACATATTTGTTGGTTAATCCTAACTCATACACTCGAGAGCAACAACATAAAAATAACTAAAAATCTCGACATTCTTAACTTTCGAGATTTTTAGGTATTTTTATGTGACCTGGATTCACTGCTCTCTTATCAGGGGTATAAAAAAGGACATAGAGTTCCTTTTATACAGAAAAAAGTGAAATATCAAAAATAACTTTAACGCGAGCACAGCCGCAAAAGTTACCCTTGATATAAAAGGAACCTCTAATATAGATTTAAATAAAGTAAGGGTTTGTATCTGGCTTCGTTTATAATATCCATAACATATAACAGAAACGAAAGTTACACGAAAGCATACAAACCCCTACCATGTAAAGCCACGCCATGGTTTTCCTGAAGGACACATTGCGGCTCTTCAAAAATGACAGTAAAAGGTTTATGTGTAAGTATAATATATACTGAGTATAGTATAGAATATAGTTTCCCTGGCATTGTAAAATTTCATGACCTACATTAATTGCGAACTATTAAATAGTGCTCTAAAAACTATACACCAAGTTCACAAATTGTGATTGAATTAAGAGCATCAACACTTTATACAAGAAGCGATTTCGGGCCGATACGACCTTCAAACCTTCAAGAAAAGAGCGTACTCCCATCTCAAAGGCGCCGGCCTTTAACGCACTTGTGACTCTTGAGTTGCAGGCGACGGTAGTCACTTACCATCAGGTGGACCGTCTGCTTGTTTGCCCCCTATAATATAAAAAAAAGAAAAAAAATTATACATAACTCAAGACAAAAAAACTGATAAACAATTTGTTCTTGATATTTTTGGAGTACTCTTAATTAACAACCTTCTACGACATCATGACTGGCTTGTCTTAAATAATACTATTGTCTAAGCAAGACATGTGAGTGATTCGTATTTGCTTTAAACAGTAATTAAATCATTCCACAGCTTCAGACAAATCTATTCCACTTTTTAACCGAAGAAAAATAGAGGAGATTCTTAAGTCAACCCATATTATATATTGTTTTTTTGTTTAACAATCACTCTCAGGTGCTCCATTCTATGTAGCCGTGTGTACCAAACATAAACAACCGCTGCCAGTTTGAGACGCGATGATTTATTGATTCCAGCCGACCACTCTGGGCTCGTTGGGAGTTCGCGATTAGATCCACGGCCGTTTTCATTATCATCTCACTAATTGGGTTAGGGAATATATGTGCGTAATGGCAATAAGCATTAGTATTTATGTGTCGTACTATGGTTTTTTGTATGAGTTCATGGTGGTTTCCTTACGCGTATGCTTTATTGTATTTGGATCGTTATCTATATCGATTTTAGTCGGTTTTTTGCCTTCAGAAATGCAAGCGTTTGTTCCCAACTTTTCTTAAAATGCTGACCCAAGTCTTGACATAAAAGAGTTTTGGGAGTTCCTTAAGCAACAGTAGCGCAAGGTGTCTGACTTCCGGGATTGGTTGCGGGTTCGAACTCTACTCAGAACTCTACGAATGTGAACCCACTTCTAATAAAAGCATTTAGATTAGCTTTAAGCTTTAACTAGAATACTTGTAATGTGTGCCTATGTTCCTATAAGTGTTTAAAAACAATTGTCCTACAACATCACTATAATCAGTGACCTTATCAATTGTTATGAATTATCTCGTCCACTCGTCGATGTTGCCTTATAAGTGAGACTGGACTATAAGTGCTCATTCTGATAATAAATGTCACAATCAGACTAGGTACTTATAGTCCAGTGTCAAGTCAGTGGCCTACCTCGTAAGTACATATTAGAAAGCTTAAAATTAACGATAAAAAACAAAAAAGAATTTTGTAGTATTTTTTTAAACGTGAATAAAGTAACTGAAAATTCCTCCACCGCTATCCCATTAAAAGTGTAAAGCGATCAAAGATACCAATTAGGCGCTGTCAAAGCGCGAGCGATATCACGCGCGATCAACAAGAGCACCCGCGCTTTTTGCGCGTGTTTACTACGGATCGCGATCGTAAACTACGTTAAGTGTTCAGTGCGGCCACGAAAACGGTAAGTAAAAATAAATATGTAGGTAAAAGTATAAAATAGCTCTTTTTATTTGAAGAAGATATACACTAAAGAAATCTACACCTTGCTGAAAATAATCCTTTTCCAAACAAGTCTAGAATGATACCGTTGAAATCGATCTATAGAAAACAATATTAACCGCTCCATTAGTTGAACAATACACTGTACGTTTAACACAAAAAGTGTGTGTGCGTGTGTGTGTGCGTGTATGTGTGTGCGTGTGTGTCTTTTATACACATACATGATTTCAAAGTGACAGAAAACGTAAGGCTTTTATTATTTCACTTCTCATAAAATTTCCATACCGGGGACCTTAATTTAATGCAAGTAAACTTGCTTTCAATCAAAATATCTCGGTCGGTCTGTAATAGTGAAAAGTGAGGGATATTCTTTCATTCATACCCTTGTCGCTACACACTTTCTCGCTCGCTTCATAGCTTTGCCATCGCCCCTCGCACTCCAGGTGCCTCATTAGGTTCAACAAAAGTATCAGTTCAAAGCAATACTACGCGGTGTTGGTATGTTTGATTGCACCACACTTTATTGCTAGGCCATTAGTTATTGGTGTGATTTTTAAGCGCGTCTCTAAAGGGGCTGGGTTTTTAAGTGTGGGGTTTATGAATAGTTTATAATTATTCTCTTACTATTCTATCTAGTCCACCATCTATTTTTTTTTATTATTCATATACTACTAGAGAAGTATTAAATTGAAAAACGTTTACATTTTTTTTTTATGGTATAGGGGGCAAACGAGCAGATGGGTCACCTGATGGTAAATGACTACCGCCGCCCAGGTGGGAGTAGGAGTAGAGGGGGAGGGAGGAAGAGTAGGAAGTGAAGGACAGGAATAGGGGAGAGGGAAGGGTTAGGGCTTCCGGTAACCTCACTCACGCGGCGAAATGCAATGCAAGCATTGTTTCACTGCCGATTTTCTGTGAGGCCGTGGTATCGAGCGGAGTCGAGCCGGCCCATACGTGCCAAAGCATGGCTCTCCCACGTTTAAATAAGCTTATGATTCACGCCGCTTCTGTTGCAAATGTACATAAGGACTGATTTACACATTAATTAGTGTAACTGACAAGTAGGTTACAGTACGAACTTGTTCATTTCGTTTTTATTTTTTTTATGTTATAGCGGGCAAACAAGCAGACGGGTCACCTGATGGTAAATGACTACCGCCGCCCATGAGCACCTGCAACTCAAGAGTTACAATGCATTGCCGACCTTTAAGGGGAAGGGAGGAATAGGGGGTGAGGAGGGGTGAGGAGGGGAGAGAGGGAGAGGGAAGGGTTAGGGCCTCCGGTAACCTCACTCGGCGAAAAGTAATGCACGCATTGCTTCACTGCCAGTTTTCTGTGAGGCCGTGGTATCACTCCGATCGAGCCGGCCCATACGTGCCGAAGCATGGCTCTCCCACGATTCGTACTTAATAATACACCTAATTTATTTTTTGGGTAGATATGTGATGATTTATTGATACTAAAAAGATCACATTTATAGTTTTTAACGATAAAACGTAAGTGACCTCATTACATATCTTGGTCTAACCATAGAACAACCAGGTTTAAACCATAACAACACAAAAAGAATTATGGTTTAAACCTAAATCTTTCGTGAACCACGTTATGGTGATCGTGGTCAGGGTTAACGATGATGACGAATACTAGTGTTACTAATGATTATTATAGATCCAAGCAACCGCTCAACCTCACTCGGACCTTGTGCTTGTATGCCAACCTAGTTACGATACAACAAATACGGAAGTAGGGCTTAAAGTTACAGACATAACTTCTGAAGGCGAGGCGCCATATTAATATTTAAAAACATGTAGGTAGTTTTAAAAACATTCAAACTCGAATCTATAAATTCTCAATCTTATCTCAAAATCGGTTTAAAAACATCGCAATGAAACTACCAAACTCCTTAAAATTACGTGAAGAAAATATTCGGGCACGCGATAAGTACATAAAAGCTTAAAGTTTAAACCTCCAGTCCCCCGCTATTAAGGGTAAGAACGCGCGCAGACCGCCAAAGTGTCACAACTCTAGTGTAATTAATATTTTAATTGGGCATTTTGTGCGCTGTTACTTAGCTGATATTGCTCGATAAATTCGGTGACGCTAATAATGTCTAACCCCCTTGTTGAGTGCTTCTGGGCTTTAGATTTTGTGTGTACGAACAACTGAACATAAAATGTAAAGGTTGTGAAATGAAGTTTTACTACCGTGCTTGTTGATGCACGCATAGCGTGAAGTTTAGCAGTTGATTTTATGAAATAATTAAAAACTTTAATACCCCAAACTCTGCAATTACAAACTTGGATTATCAATTATTTATTCTCTTCTTGTTAATGGAACCTGGAATAGTGATATAAGAAACTCGAATTCGTTCGTGATGTAATCCAAATTTTATCCCACGGAAATCGTACATCATACATAATCAATGTTGCTAATAGTCTTTTCAAAATAAAAATAAACATAATTTGTTATTATCACTTAGGAATAACAGAAATGTGTAGGTAATAAGCTGCTAACTGTTCTAAAAATTATGTAATATCACGCTTCGACCGGAGCGGAGCTGTGACCATAAACGCAGGTGAAACTGTGGGGAAGTGTCTTGTCGAAATACGATAACAATGCAGTACTTTGAATGGTCACCTCGCCAAGTGCCACCGCGTTGACTGTTCTGGGTTCGATCCTCACACAGCAGTTGTGTTATGCCACATTCTTCTGAGTCTCAGTGGGCTTTGTGTTCGTTAATTGTATATATGTATAAGTTATGTCTTCTTTAGGCATATTTTTTGTTTTTATCTAGGTACTAAAGTTATTTTTGTTCTTATATGAAACAATCAAAACATTGCATTTTAACAATGTTACATTTTATACCAAAAATAAGATGGAACTAAATTAATAATTAATATCATTATATTATTACGTGAAGAGAATTCTTTGTAAGTACACCTTTTTAAGAAAATTTCGCGAACGTAGTAACGTGAATTTTGGAATATTTACAGTTTATGTATAGAAGTGCAGAAAGCTAAAAAATTTTAACTATATGTCTCACAACTTTAAAAATTACGTGAAAAATGCCTAATGAAATTACAAGCGTCCAGTATATGTGATGACCTGTCATGGGAAGTAAGTCCACACAATGACAGCTCAAGTTATACTGGCCAATGAAAAAAACATGGTCGAAGTTCAACCACCACGCGATCTCTAGTAATAATAACTAAGCAAAGCCTGTACTATGGTAACCGGACTGCTGATAAACATACTTAAATGTTACTAAATACATACATATTATAGATGAATTACATCCAGGCATAGAACAAATGATCATGCTCATCACACAATTATTTGTCTTGGGTGAGAATCGAACCCACGACCTTTGTCGCATCAGTCAGGATCTGTCCATTCCTTAGTGACTTATGTATTTACGCGGCTTTACTTGTCTAATCAGCAGATTAAACTCACACCTTTGAAAATACTAGTTCAAATCGACATATACCCGGTGCATACTTGATTTAACATCAAAACAAGCCAACACTACCACAGTTGGCTAAACACATCATCCCTCTAAATATTAAGTGTTAATAATGTCGCTGACACCCCCACCCCATCACCCCCTGAGATCAAAAATTCACCGGATTTCACCCCGCAAAGGGTTGTTTTACTTCGACGATTTTCAAACTCGTTACCCCCTATATCGGATATTGGGATAATATTAATCTTAGCTTTTGTGAAGTAACGGATTTCTTCGAGCAAATCGAGCAAACAGATTTAAATGGTTACCCCCTTAGGGGAGCACCGATATCGTAAAAGGATGTTCAAACAATTTAACACTGGCATTTAATGCCAGTGTTCTTTTACCATTTATTTTTTGGCACCATTTAAGCGTTTATTAATAACTGTTTCTTTTTTATTGCAGGTACGCTATTTTATACATCACGTTTAAAACCGAAGTCGACACAAAATCACTAGCAGGTATATCAAACCATTATCGTGTTATTGCGCTTGACATAACATCGCCATTATGTCTAATCGTTATATAGAATAATATATATTTTGGTATGGAAACTGTGAAATATCCGTATATCTTCGGGTATAGGTTGAAATTGTCTGATGTGCAATTTTAGGCATCATTAGAATTTTTTCATGTAGATTTAGGCAAAATATATTAACGTCTCGGACATGTCAATTATAATTGTGTGTGTAATTGTCTTTCTTTTTTATCTTTTATTTTATCATTGTTCACCCAAACTTTGAATCTGTCTGACTTCTCCATCAATGATCTCCTTCCAATTTTTTGACAACCAACCTACCAACTCGCTTTTGAAGTTTAATTGATTTAAAATAAGTTCTACTCATATAATGTATTTTGATTTGCACATGACTACAAATTATTGTCATTAGCCATGGCCTAACTTCACCCACTGTTGGGTACAGACTTCTCTCTGCTCCTGAAATCTTCTGCAGTCCCCTGTGAAAATTATACGTTGTCATGAGCATTTTTACGCATGCATGAATTATATGAAAATACCTCGGATTAATTATTGTCATTGTCTGCTAACTACCTATTGTACTTTATATTAATTTATATTCACACTGTAGTCCTAATTGCCATTGTTATTCATTTTCATCTAATCTAAATAGTGTTTCAACTTGTTTCTTTATTATTGTTATTGTCGCACAAGCCTTGAAATTAGTACGCGAAATATGAAGACAAGATTATACTTATAAGATCTGTAAGAACCACATTTCGAGCAAATACATCCTAACGTCCTGAACCTTGATAATATTATTCTTCTGAATAGGAAACGCACCTCCTCTACTCCTTCCAATACCCACAATCAACATTAATATTCATAATATTCCTCCACCCCCCTTCACCCCACTAATGAACACAATCAATATATAATGCAATCAAAACACGTAATTAAAATTGCTCCCGAGACATTTGCATATGAAAACCTCTATAATTGATCATTCGTAGCACCCCTATAAGACAATGTTGGGGGTGCAAAACAGGAGACTAAACAAATTAGGCTTCGGGAAAACAGATAGAAAATAATACTTGTATACTTGTATCTATTTGTTTATTTTTAAGTGTGGAATCGTGTCCTTTGAATATGAAATTCTAAATGTTTCTGTAAGGATCTCCACTCATAATGAGAAAGACCGTCACCAGTGCATACCACAGTCGTAAATATGCAATGGCCAGTTTCTTCAAAATAATGTTTAGTTGAAGCAACGTTTACGAGATGTATTCAACGGTTGTTGTTTTAGAAATATGAAGATTTTTGAAAATTAAACACGTCGTGGAAAACGCTAAGTTAGTTTATCGAATTTCTATTTTAACTTGTCGTAATTTAGAACTCCTTGCAATGGGTTGAAATAAGTTAGAGTTTGTGTGGGTAAACCCACACGAATTCTATTTCTCTGTTAATTTATTTATAGCCACGAAGCTCTAAAAATCTTTCGTGACGTAATAATTCTATGGCAGTAGTACTTCAAGTTTTAAGTTTGCTATAACGTAGAGGCTTGCCACACCAGTAGTTAAAAATCTGAAAGTAAAAAAAAGTGTAATTCAATCTATATACGTGATCTCTCCACGTATATAGATTGATGATTTTTAAGAAAATTTCGCAAAAACGTGAAATTTACTTGGTTTATATAATTTAGAAGAAGTTCAAAAAGCTAACATTTTTAAACGATAGATACGTGTTACAAATTTAAAAATTACGTGAAAACTGCTATATTACTTACACACGTCCAGAATATATGTTGAACTGTCATGGTAAGGAAACTCGAACAATGACAGTTCTACTTATACTGGAAAATAAAATAGGTAAAAAAGATGAATTATTTTCGAATTTCGACTACCACGCGATCTCTAGTAATAATAATGAATCATAATCATTATGATACAAATACTCTTAAATCTCTATAAAAAAGAATAGAATAGAATATTTTAGTTAATCACCCCACTATATTTACAACTACCCACACAAACTCCATCGTCATACTCAGCACTGCAATGATCCAATACCAAATAAACATGTACACAGATAAATACAGCAACGATGCGTGCGGTATATTAATTTTTCAACGAGTGCAGTGGTGCTCTTGAAAACGTCGCCGCTGGCGTCGCAGACAGTCGCGAGTGTTGTAGACGCGTCTGTCTGGCAAAAGAGCCACAGAACAAGCGATTCAGAGCTAAGAAATAACTTAGGCCGTGTTTGAATGGATTTCCATTCTAAATTCAATCAATCAATTTAGTTCTAGTTACTCATAAGTCATTTATTTCTTAACAAAATACATTGTGTTGAAACAATACATTACATTTCCTAATTAAATAATTCATCATTCAAATCTATTAATAAGTATACATCGATGTCAATAACTAATAATAAAATATGAAATACACTGTTATTTGTTATTTATAAATTCTTCAATACTATAATAGCTTTTTTTCAATAAATACGTCTTTAATTTGTTTTTAAATACATTTACACTACAGATGGTTTTAAACTCTGTGGGCAACTTGTTGTATAAAAACACAGACTGAACTCTAGGCCAAGCAAAACTGAATGTCACTAGATGTGACATTCAGTTTTGCTTGGATTGTGACAGCCAAGTCTTTTCTACGAGTATTTTCTCTCTCAGTAATCTTTATTGATACCAAAAAGGAACGGTAAGTTCTAGTTAATATACCGTAAGTTCTAAGACCTGAATAAAATCAATCTGTAGTGCGCTAGTAAAAATTGCTACAAGAGGAACTGGATTTATGACGACAAACTTGTGTTCTTTTATCCTTTGCTTTTTTTATTAATTTAAGGAGAAACATAAAAAAATCCTTTACCGCTATGATCTTACGCTGCTTTTGCAGCCCGTCAGCGGAGAACGCACAAATACAGAAATGCAATGGAAGTAAAATATGTAGTAAGAGACAATTCACACTCGTAATTATTCCATAAAAAAAAAAAAAATTCAAACACATTAAAATTGCATACAGGACGCACCCCGAGTATGCCTGAGGCCGATTCAATTTCCAATCGATATCCTATATTATTATAAGGTTATAGTATGTTGTATACAAATGTATAAAATTTACGGCATAGTTATTAGCACCCTAATACCTATTTCTTCAGTAAATTAATTAATTTACTTCTAAACTAAACTTGTACAGCTTAACTATCATTGACAACAAGAGATCAAAAGAACACAATCCTAAAACGATCGACCGGACACGCGTTTACAATCTACATTTAATTAACTGGTCAAATCCAAACTCTAAAACATCAAAGGCCATCTAATACGTTCAGAGCAAAATCGTCCGCCATCGGCATTAGGGACCCTCGACAATTTGTGTCTTCATATGAGGTGAAATTTTCACCCACGTTCGTCCAATAGTCTATTAAAACCTTACTACCAATAAGACTCTATCCTTTGTTTATAATAAACACTTTCACTATTTCCATCTCACTTACACCTGGATAGTGTAGTATAACCACATCCCTGTCTGGCGTTTGTTTTGTAGTAGCATTCTAGTGCATATCTAGGGTAGAAACAGTACGAAACACTCCCGAGGAACGTTAACGACGCACCCCGAGTATGCCTGAGGCCGATTCAATTACTACTGTCGTATTATTTCGACGAAAATATGTATGTGTGTTGTACGTTTGTTGCGGTGTATATTAAATTCTGTTTCGTGTTTATTGGTCACCGTCGGCGATGTTTGGATAAGGGTTGGATACCCGTATATTGGTACAAATTGTTGCTACCTGCTTATATTAATTCTGACTCAAACGAATTTCCCGATATTTCAAGTTGGGACATGTTCAACAGATACTACTATCAGCAGTTAACTTGTGTTTCTATACACACTGCGTACATACAACAAAATATTTTCTGATCTCATGATCAAAAATAAGCCAAAATATTCTATTCCTGAAGGCATTTACTAGGAAGGAAGAGAAAATGTAGACACTTCTTTGTCGCATTTTATTTTATTGGTTCGAATACTTTTTCTTAAAGAGAAATTCGTTGAGATATCGGATATCGGACCACATTGTGCCCATTTACTTTACCATATTTTAATCCGTACTTAAGAACTACTCATCCAAAGGTGACCTGAACATCATTCGAAATTACTATATCCACCCGACTTACTATCATATAAAACTATCAATAGTTTAACTAATATCATAATACCCCTTAAACATTATCATTATGATGTAATTGTAAGACAATATCGGGCAACTATAATAGGTTTTGATTAACTGTTGGGAGCCCGCAGGGTACTATCGTTGGTCCGATATCACCCTTAAACAATCCGATAAGGTGTTATCGGCGGCCCTTGCCTATTTATGGGGAGTTAATAGTTACCCTTCAATTTGAGGGGTGTTTCGATTTTCTTGATCGATTTTCGGTTAAGTGTTTAACAGAATTTTAGGGCGCCATTTTGGTTGGTGTTTATCAAATTTAGAGTTAAAAGTGGTTTAAGGTTGTGCGTGTTTAGATTTCATTTGTGATTAAGAAGCAGCTTTTAGATTAGCGTTACTAAAGGTTATTAAAATAATTTAGGGCATAATTTATTTTAGTGTAATCACATTTATAACGGACGCCATTATCTAGATATCTTGAAACATGATATCATCGTAGATGTGGAATAGAATCATATAACAGAAAAACTCAGTACTAAAACTTTTGCTAGATATTTGTGGAACTGTTTGTCAATCAAAGCAATCCCACACTGTTTTATGTTTCGCTTTTATTCCATACTTAAACTTGTAGATGATAATATTAATAAATTGTTCTGCAAGACCTAACAAATAAATTTATGAGCGTCAGTCTTTACATTACATAGTAGATTGTAATACTTGACGAGGTGAGAGTTTCAAACTAAAAGAAGACTACTTATTATTATTAAGAATTTACTTTTAACATTATTTACGTGTTTATAGGAATTAACGCAATCACGAAAAGGTATTACATACCTCTGAATTGCCTGACGTTTCGACCAGGTTGCACTGGCCGTGGTCACAGGCTGACTGGCTCAGCGGTGCGGTTCTTCATCCACCCCCACTTTTTCGGTACCTTTCGTGATCGCGTTAATTCCCGTAAACACGTAAATAATATTATATCATGGAACGCCAAAGTTTAAAAGATTACTTTTAACCTTTAACCTTTAAACGAAAGCCTTTCTAAGTCAATTCCTTTTACTTTGCTACAAAAACCGTTAAAATATAATATTAATGTATCGGCTTTTGTAACTATAAAATCAGTTGATGGTTTTAAATTTACACTTCTTATAAGCAAGCATTCTACCGAATCATGGAAACCAATGTTCGCTATTCCCCTATTGATGCCAAAACTCGAATTTGATCAACGGATACGGGCCAATATCCCCGTCGCTCAAACAGGACTAAATAAAGACAAAATGTAACAATACAGTATTCAATAAACATCAATCAATCCGACTCCATTTTCCGAGACAAATTCTGAAGAGCCAAGTGACACGTGGAAAATAATGGAACCAATCATTTTCAAAGCACTCACGCCTTGTCAAAGAACGATTGTCGGCGATTGAACGATGGACCCGTCAAAAGACCATTCGGTCGGCATACCATCCATCATAATACCATTTCATACACCCACCCACTTAAACAAAACCTTCCCCACTTCCCTCAACATACTGAAGGTGAGAATTGTCAGGGGTAAATTCTTAGTGGTCGAGAGGTCAACGTGAATTGGATGGTGTTCGGACAAAATTATTTTCACTACTGGTCCAGTCTGACATTTCGATCTGTTTCGAGATGGATTAATTTGATTATATCAGAACAGATGTTTCTAGGAGGTATTGAATTTGTAGTATATTGCCTGTTTACTTCCTTCAATAATTTATAATATCGTTTATAATGCAGTTATATTTTACTGTAGTGTTTTATATTTCGTTTTTAGAAACGTAATTATGGAAGCATAGCAAACATATTACGGGAAAAAATGTGTTGCCGATAATTGAGCTAATATCTTCTCTTTTAAAATTAATTATTTGACTGACCTGTGGGTCTAGTGGTTAGTGATACTGACTGCTTAGCAAGAGGTCGTGGGTTCGATTCCCTCCCAGAACAAATAATTGTGTGATGAGAATGGTCATTTGTTCTGTGTCTGGGTGTAATTTATCTATAATATGTATGTATTTAGAAATATAAAAGAGTGTTTATCAGCAGCCTGGTAACCATCTGTACAGGCTCTGCCTAGTTTGCGATCAGACGGCCGTGTGTGACATGTGTCGAGTGTTTTTATAAATTTGTGTTTGTCATCGATATTAATATTACTAGCTTTTGCCCGTGACTTTGTCCATATATTTTTTTTTTTTAAAGACAGCTCCCGGATTAGGAATTACTCCTGTGTCGCGGGGGACTTTACAAACATAGAAACAACGGACATAAAGAACACCCAGACTCAGGTGGGAATCGAACCCACGACCCTCATATGAAGACTAGACCAACAGGCCAGTCAATATTGTAGACGGTAGAGCGAATTTGCGACGTGGTAAACTTCAACTTGGTTTTTATTGTCTGCCTTTGATAGACTCCAAAGATTTTTAAAGAAATAAAAATAAATCACTCAGCGGCATACTATACTAATAACATTATGTAAAATTGCTGTATGTTTCGTTTTATTTTAAGACCAGTGCATAACTTGAACTTGAGGTCAACATTTGTACTGGACACCTGTACCTTTTGTAGCCGTTGTCACATACTTTTTTTTCAAATCAAATCAGCCTTTATTTCGTTAAGAGTATGGTATTAGAAGGTTTTACATTTATATATAAAATACATACATAGATATAAAAATGTCACAAGATTAATTAATTCTGGTAAGATTTGAATTTTTAACACATATTGATCAAACATTTTAACTGTATCTACTTCTTCTCAAACATCACATTCCTCTGTGCGCGAAATTTGCGTAAAAAGGAGTACAGAGAATTCTCTTCACGTATTTGTATATAGTTAGTAAGTAGTCTTTAACTACTATCTTATAGCACACTAGCCGTTTCCCACAGTTTCAACTGCGTTTATGGTCACTGCTATGCTCCTAAGAATCGTAGCGTGATGTTACATGGCCTATATTCCTTAATGAATACTCTATCCAATACATAAAGAATTATTCAAATCCCAATACCCTAATATATGTTCCAGAGATTAAAGCGTTTAAACAAACAAAAAAACTCTTCAGCTTTATTATCTCCACATATTATAAAACAAAGTCCCCCGCCGCATCTGTCTGTCTGTGCGCGATAAACTTAAAAACTACTGAACGGATTTTCATGCGGTTTTCACTAATAGACAGAGTGATTCATGATGAAGGTTTAGGCGTATAATTTGTTAAGATTTTGTGTAAATTGATTGAAATATGTTGACGATTGTTAAAGATGTCTCTGCTACCCATGCGAAGCCGGGACGGGTTGCTAGTATTAGTATAGATTTGACATCGTGACAAAATCATCTTTATTTCTGATACTGATCTGTATATAAGATAATATTGGCATACCTTTAAGTTTACACTGAGTTAGTTATACGGAAAACATTGCCATTTCTGAGACGTAATCCCAAGATGAACTCATCAACCGTCTGGTATGCGCTATTGACTAATAAGAGCAGCTTGAGTCTAGTGGTTGCAATCAGACGCAACGCCCGGCTCTAGAATCTACCACTGGCATTTAAGATTAGTGGCTCCAACGGAATTACTTGATAGAGATTTAAACATACATAAATTCTACCTTCACGGTAGAATTGTAAGACTTCGTTTGGCTGACTTAGATTTATTTTTTAAACTGTTTATATCCTATTTGATGTGTGAATAGGGGCTTAATCGCGGTTTTTTATGGTATAGGGGGCAAACGAGCAGACGGGTCACCTGATGGTAAATGACTACCGCCGCCCATGGGCACCTGTAACTCGAGAGTCACAAGTGATAGATCTCGAAATAAAAAGTAGCCTATGCGTTAATCCAGGTCTCAAGCTGTCTACATACCGAGTTTCATCGGTTCAGTGGTTTTTGCGTGAAAGAGTAACAAATATCCATCCATCCATCCAAACTTTCACATTTATAATATTAGTGAGATTTATTGTAGGTATACTTGCCTTATCACTACATATTATAAAACAAATTCCCCCACCGCGTCTGTCTGTCTGTTCGAAATAAACTGAAAAATTACTGAACGGATTTTCTTGCGGGTTTCACTGATAGACAGAATGATTCATGAGGAAGGTTTAGGTGTATAATTTGTTAAGATTTTGTGTAAATTGGTTGAAATATGATGATGATTGTTGAAGATGTCTGCTACCTATGCGGCCATGTCAAGCCGGGGCGAGTTCCTAGTTTTCTGTAAATGAAGCTAACGCTAAAACTATTATCGTTTTATCTATTATCTATTTTGTCCATCCAAAGGTTGCCTGTAAGAGATCGCTCTCAGCGATACATATCCACGTTGTGTATTTATTTTAAGCAATATATCGTTGGTGTACAGTAAGTATTCTATATTTCAATAACTATACATCTATGTGATTTTTTTATTTTTTTTACGGTATAGGGGCAAACGAGCAGATGGGTCACCTGATGGTAAATGACTACCGCCGCCCATGGGCATCTGCAACTCGAGAGTCACAAGTGCGTTGCCGCTCTTTAAGGTGGGAGTGGGAGAAGAGGGGGAGGGGGGGAGGGGAAGGACGGGAATAACGGAAAGGGAAGGGTTAGGGGCTCCGGTAATCTCACTCACGTGACAAAATGCAACGCAAGCATTGCTTCACCGCCGGTTTTCCGTGAGGCCGTGGTAACGAGCGGAGTCGAGCCGGCCCATGCGTGCCGAAGCATGGCTCTCCTCCTAAATAGAGTTGCATTTCCTTTGAGTTTGAAATCCTTGCATTTTTTCCTCCTACGGAACCGTTCGGTCAGTTTATTTATTAATTTAACCTAGAGGTATCCTGATGGTTGAATTTTGACCCTAATTCATTAAATTTTAAATGTTTTGTTTTATTTCATTGACATGTATGAGTTGAACTGTCATCACTGTTGAACTAGTGACAAGTCATATAATGTTGACTTGTTATGGTCTGGTGTGGAAAAGTCTGTATGAGGACCTGTGTAGTTTTTTGAAGACGTTTTCACATCACTTTAAAATTTAACACATATTGTTTAAAAAATTTAGCTGTGTTCACTTCTTCTATGTATAAGGCATAGGTATTCCAAGTTTAACATTCCTCCTAACGCGAAATTTGTGTTCAAAGAATTCTCTTCACGTATAGGTTTTTATACTATGCGATTAAGAGTAGCTCTACTAGAGTAGTGGTGTATTTCCACGAGTGAGTAGAGTCCTTAGAACTTTTTCATACGATCGGTAAAGCGTAAGAGTCACAGTTGTTAGTGCTAGTCTCCATAGGCAACGGTAACCGCTCACCGTCAGGTAAATCGTGCCCATGTTTAATACCTCGCTTGAAAAAAAAATTCTATGATCATCATCACCATGCTTATCGACTGATAGTAAACTGCTATTAGCACCAAAAACAATGGCAACACCAGCTTTCTCTAGGTTGGGTAAGGCCCCTCGTACTCCACAGCGTGGTAACCTGTGAGGCGCCAAGGTCTGCAGGGGTTCCCGGACGCTTCCTTCTTAGAGTATACCCAGATCCTCTACAATAGACCCACTTGTGTTGGAACATCTTGTGGTTTTTGTCAGTTCGATTCCGACATACCACTTCACCGTTAGATCCAAACGATCTAAGTTATTTTCAAACTTCAGCTCTCATTCGAACAGAATCCTCCTAAAAGAACAATATACATACCACTTCATAAAACCTCTCAGCCAAATCGTCTTACATCTTAATAGTATGTTCACGCACTATCGTCCAATCACAGCTCACAACAGATTACCAACTACAATTACAACTTAGCTGTTCTACAAGTTCACTTCGTAATGTTGTTGCTAAATGTTGACACTTGTCTGACAACTATAGTCAAGGACAGTGGCCGAAATGTAGACAAGGTAAATAATGCCCGAAACCTTAATTTGACATCATGAAAGTATTTTTACATAAAAGGAAGAGGTTTTTTTAAAGAATACTAACAACGTGGGTCACACATTACTAGTATTCTTGTTAACCCCTCCAGCTAAGCTAAATGCTTGTGTTAGGAGTGGGTTCACGATGGTAGAGTACTGGGTAGGGTTCGAACCCGCAACAACTTGATCGCAAATCCAACCCTAAGCCATTACGCTACCGCCGCTTTAAAATTCGAATGCGGTTCTTCTTATTTATTTGGGTTTTTCAATTGGCCCTAAAAATAGAAAAACTATTTTTAGTCCCGCGATGCGAGACAAGTTCTAATAAGAAGGTTAATTCTGTTTAATGCATTTGATAAAGAATAATTTAGTAATTTGAATAATTTAGGCTCATACAAATTAAGCCTATCATTAGATCATTCGTAAAGTGATTGGAAATAAATTAAGGGCCAAAAACATCACAGGTAAAAGATTCACCCATTTTAAAAGAAGCACCGATAAATTTATGTGAGTATGAAAGGTTTCTTCAAAAAGATAGTGTATATTGTGTGTATATATGTATACTCTTCCAAAAGATTATCAGACGGAATTTTATGTTTACAATCACTTATGTAACTACTTTAGTTTATGTAACATATAAGTATAAAATACAATAACTATGTTACAGCTTCTAAAGTATTGACCTCTCAAAATTAACAACTAATACTTAAATTACAAGGAAAACCAAGTAGAAAAAATTTTAATTTACAAAATTACGTACATATGTTTTAGAGTAAATGTTATTTCAAAACAATATCGCAGAAAATGCAAAGCCGTGACGTCTTAATCAAAAGACGAGCCCCTTAGAGAAAAATACAATAAATCACAAACATGCAAATCCCACTAATAACTTGCACAAAACCGAAAACCATTTCACCGTACCATAGCGGGCACGGCAGTAATCCAGGAATATTTTATAGCACGCAATGTATAGAGGGGAGAAGGACTCCCGGGTGCTATTTCCATGTTGATGTTTAATAATTGATAATACCCCGCGAAAAACGCACAGTTCGTATGTATCCCGGACGGATATAAAGTTGTTGTTACCACTCTACATTTATTTATGTTTCTTGTCGTTTCCGAGGTAACATTTACCCGGGTAGGTAATTAAAGTTGATTTCTTAGCTGTCTCCGCTGCCTAACCAGATATACCAATCACACCTATCGCTCCATATTTAGTGTTGTAGCCCATGGTTTGCCTGGTCTGGGTCCATCGTGAATATCATGAGTTTGTAATACTGCCGTGGTACTCGAGATAGCAGTAAGTCAGAAGAGGCGTCTTCCTGACTTACTGCTGTCTCGACTACCACGGTAGAACAGTCTGCGATAAATTCTCAGAACGTTAGTATGCGAAATATAAACCCTAGAAGTGACAAGACGCAAATACATTTATGATTGACAAAGAATGATCATACTAACTTTTAAACTTTCGCGTTCCATGATATAATTATGTATTTACAGGCGAATTAACGCGATCACGAAATGGTATTACATACCTCTAAATTGCCTGACGTTTCGACCAGGTTGCACTGGCCGTGGTCACAGGCGTACTGCTGATGCTGAGCTGAATGATCATGCACATTCGATTAAAACATGATATCGTTATTTTTGACATTGTAAACAATGAAAGAAATGTTTAAAATGGCAAAAGAATTATCCGTATCAATGCAACAACGAAATTTTTAACTCCGCACTTGAAGTAATTCACAAAATGAGAATAAGACTTGAGAATTACACAAAATTGAAGGGAATATGAAAAAATCATTTCAAGTGTTGCTAACTCAAGAAACACTCACCTTTCATATTTTTTCTTAAACAAAATACTATTTTTTTTAACTTGCCCCGTCACATTTTAAGTGTGTAAAACTTTTTTGTTTAGTGTATTAAGAAATCAGTGTTAGCCAAGCTACACGCCTACAGTATTTTGTTTTGAAGCACAGAAAAGTCTTAATACCCGCAAAACTTCATGAAAACGTGAGGAAGGGTATTAAGACTTCTTAAGTTTAAATATCAACAATTCTAGCGTGCAGAGATTGCTGGATAATATGCTATTGACAATGAAAAGGTGACTGGAATATAAAGTATAAACTCATAGACACACAGACACACTAGAAGACTGCTAAGTCACAAGTAGTCACTCTGTATAAATCCTTTCTACCTGTTGTAGGTGCGTATCCCGGCATCACATTATCAGCCTCCTCGACTTGTAAACTGAGCGACTCAATCGATAATCATCTCGAATACAAACAAAATTTTCGCGGAGAACGCACACATTATGTGTAATTTTGATTGAAACGTATGATACTCGTAAGGGTGATGCCAGAATAGGGATGAATTTTGAATGAATGAATATTATGATTGGCATAAGACGAAACAATAGCATTTTTATTCTTTTATCACGGATACTTAAATCAAAGAAAAAAAATAAGATTCGAACATGAGCGTTATAACCTACTTAACGAAGAATCCATCTTGTAAATCGAATATTTAAATAACAATGAGAGTTTTAGGTAAATAATTGTTATAAAATCACTTTTATTAGAATAGTGCAAAAACATAATGCGTGAACACTTAATAACAGACTGGCCGTGGGTCTCCTTAGTGTTATAAAAAAAAATATGTTGCATTAAAATCTATAAAAGAGCACAAATTTCACGTAAAAATTATACATTGCCTACCAGAAATGTGCAATTTTTACGTAACGTATGTAAAATGTAATTTGTTATTGAGAGGGGGGGGGGAGTTCCTATTCAGCATGTCAAATCAAAACGCTGTGTGTAATCAATGGTACCACCAGCAGTGAAGCAATAATTTCATTGCATTTCGCCGAGTGAGTGAAGTTACCGGAGGCCCTTACCCTTCCCTCTCCTCTCCCCCTCTTCCCCTACTCGCACCTTAAAGGCCGGCAATGCATTTGTGACTGTTGAGTTGCAGGTGCCCATGAGCGGCGGTAGTCATTTACCATCAGGTGACCCGTCTGCTCGTTTGGCCTATACCATAAAATAGCGCGGAACCTCAATAATCCCACTAATATTATAAATGTGAAAGTTTGGATGGATGGATGTTTGTTTGTTACTCCTTCACGCAAAAAACACTGAACCGATTGCGATGAAACTTGTATGTAGATAGCTGGAGACCTGGATTAACGCATAGGCTCCTTTTTATCCCGATATTCCCACGGGATCGGGACTTACGCGGGTGAAACCGCGGGGCGCTGCTAGTTAATAATAGATTCTCATATTCTACCTGTAAAAAAGTAAAATGTAACATTTTTTTTTTTTGCAATAACATCCAGAGTATGCAATAGCTAGCTTCCTAGTATTTAGAATCACTGATAGAAGGTTGGCATGAAGATACACTGTAATGTAAACAAATCTAGGAAGTAAATTTTGACCTACTTCTAATTGTCGGTATGTGTAGTTTGTATGACAATACTGTAATTTGGCATCTTGGAGCTGATCTGATGATGGAGCCAGGAGATGGATAGTGGAACTCCTCAGTGGCTACTAGTAAACCCTACGAGTTTGGGCTCATATGATTCGTTTTGACTAGTAAAACAGATTAGGCTTGGTAAAGATGGTCTGATAATGAAGCCAGGAGGTCCACCTCCTAGTGGAATCCTTTTTACTTTTAATTTTGTTCGCCATTAAAGCTTGTTTATTAGGTACCTTCTTACGTAAAAGTTTCCAGTTTAAAAATAATAACCAGCTAAATGTTATCAGTATCATACTAGTTGGACTCTTCCTGATCGTCATTAATCGTAGTTGACCGGCCCACCTTCAAGACTCGCTTCCTCTACAGCAACGGTCTCCCCATAAATGATATACACGTTATAATTATAGATGTCATTCAACCAAGGTCAGTATGAATTAGTTGTAACGGAACGGCATCTTAATAACATCTAATATTTTCCCCCCAAAACATGTTTACACATTCCTAATTATATTCCAAAATTCCTCTCTTCGTTCCTTAAATATTTTCTCTCCTTATTATTTTTCTACCGGTAATAAAATAAATGATTTTCATTTCTTCATCACTAGGTAGTAATCCAGTGTCTACTGCTATGTAGAGAGAAGCGACCCAGTGGCGGCTATACAGTTTTATTCCACCGTCGTCGGTAATAATTCTATCTGCATATATATCGGGCGTGAGAGCAAGCGTAACATAGATTATTTGTTTGGGGAAGAGAAACGAGACTCTTGTGAGACTTAGAATGATGATTCTGCCTGCGAAAATTGTGTGAAATATTGGCCCGTGAATAATTAATTTTAGGTACATTTAAACACAGGTAAGCTACTATAAAGTTAGACACTGTTTTGTGTCTTACCTGTAACTTTTCTGTCATAATATTCGTCGAGTTTATCGTATTTATCGATGGGTCTAATTGAAAGTGATCATTTTCGCTTGCTATTAGTTGTTAGAGTATATATGTGGTAAACAGATTTACGGAGTGTGCGGTCATATAATAGGTAATATCCTTAATACTACCGCTCACGTCAATCATTAAAATACTGAGTCGGTACCTCTTATTAGCTAAAAAACTATAAAACTAAAAGTTGGAGCAATTGGTTACTTCCTACTTTTTCGTAACCCATTACGATTAACTCCAAAAGCTAGTTAAGTAGTTTCTCTAAGTTTTAGACGTTAAGTCATCTCTGGTAGGTGATGAAAATTCGTTTCAGTCACAATTTTTAGCGAACGCTTAAAACAGTATCTAATCGTGTGTTCGTTTTTCTATATTCTTTAAACACGTTTTTTTTGCCACTATAAGCCATACATTTTACTCCCCGTCTGTAAATTTTGTGCTCTTTGCTCCCAGGATAAGCGTGTCTCGCCGCAATTGAAATGTTTATAGATACAATAATGCCCCCGGATCAATCCCCCGCCCTGCAAAGGTGGTTGTTTAATTTATTTTTCCTAGATACCCTCTTGCCGGAGCCGCCTTATTTGCAAGACCTTATTTGTGTATCCTTGTTTGATGGTGGATGGGATAAATATTTTGATGTTCTTGCTTATTTGCTGTGTACAAGAAAACTGGCTGACTGTTTTTATGTTAGGGACTAATGTAGATAAATTATATTACTGTTGTGAAAATATTTTCTATTAGGCTAGACAAAATTCTGGCGCAATAAATTGATTTAATACCGAAACAAACCCACAGCTTGTTGGTTACCGTAACGCTACTCCGAACCAAAAAAATATTATGATTATTCCACTTATAATTTTATTTATCTGTTTTCCATTATGGCGTAAATATTTTTTCATAAAAAAAAATAAAGTTTGAAAATTCAGTAATAAAGAAGTTGCTAAACATAAAAACACAAACAGACAAATCACATCCTCCTCCTTTTTTTTAAGACGAACGAACGGTAATAACCTATAATCAACTAACTGAAACTGTGTGAAACACGTATTTCTATTAAAATGACCTCATAAAGCCTCTAAAATTCAGATCTGAACATTTTCAGCTCGAATAAATGCATCGTCATTAGGGGTTCATTAGTTATTCACCAGAACCTTCAACAAGTAGCGCGACTTGCCAATTTGATATGTATACGTAAGTACGTAGAAGCTGTATTTTCATAACGAGCTACGTCCTTTCTTTCTTGTTCACTATTGAATACGGGTTATTTTTAACGTGAAAGAAGAAAATAGAAGTCATGAGACAAATGTTAAAACAAGAATTAAATACTGGTCGTAAAATTAAATATTTATGAAATGTATAATCAAATAATAAAAAAATATTATTATATATTTATCGTTATATGATCATGTATTTCTTTTTTCTTACATTCATATTTAAATAGCTAAATTCGTGCAAATGTGAACTACCCTATACAGTAATCCATTGCATATGTCCATCTAGGGGTTGTTTATAAGTTACTTTTAAAAAAGTATTATCTACTTCTTTGCGCCTAAATCAAGAGTAACACAGATATACATCAAGGCATCGTGCTGCATGTTTTAATATTCACTGGTGTATGACCGAAAGTTCGAGGGTATCCTAGGACCTAAGTCTCTAATCTAAGGAACTACTGGTCCGATTTGAAAAATTCTTTCAGTGTTAAATAGCCCATTTATCGAAGAAGGCTAAAGGCCAATAGGAGCGGAGCAATGACCATAAATGCAGGTGAAACTGCGGGGACGGCTAGTTTAGTATATCATAGGTACGTATCTAAAGTCTAAACAAGCAGTGTCGTTATTACAATATTTTACGTTTTTATTTTGCCATGTTTTTAGCAAGATATTATCCATGACTAATCATTGAGTGGGCTCGTCACCCACGGCTGGCTCTGTTAACGGCTTCTTAACACAAGAGTAACACTTACAGCGATAAACGTCTAACACTTATGTGGTTCAGGAGAAAATGTATCTTTGTAGAAACAAGAGTGTAAACAAGCAACATTTTATATAATCAAAGATATTTGAAACCAGGAGGTGTGTAATACCATCATAGTATATGCAGTTTATGGCATCTATACTAATATTATTCAGCTGACGAGTGTTGTTTGGTTGAACGCACTAATCTCAGGAAGTACTGGTTCGAATTTAAAAATTCTTTTAGTATTGGATAACCCATTTATCGAGGAAGGCTTTATAACATCACGCTACGACTAATCGACTTTACAACCATAAACGCAGCGAAAACTGCGGGTACGGCTAGTGACTTATATAGGAGGTACGTGTTTCCAAAATGTATGGAAACTCAGCGACTAGCTTTCTCGCTGCAACATAATAAAAATCAACAAGGTAATTGTATTTTTTGTACTTTAACTTGTTTATATGTATACTAGCAACCCGCCCCGGCTTTGCACGGGTAGCAGAGAAATCTTCAACAATCATCATCATATTTCAACCAATTTACACAAAACCTTAACAAATTATATACCTAAATCTTCCTCAGGAATCGCTCTATCTATTGGTGAAAACCGCAAGAAAATCCGTTTAGTAGTATTTGAGTTTATCGCGAACAGACAGACGCGGCGCAGGCCTTTGTTTTATAATATGTAGTGATAATGAATTTCTTCCTCGATAAAGGTATTATTATCATTTCGGTTTTTACCTTTCAAAACCGCATTTTATAAATAAATGTATTCACTGAAATAATAAATGAAAAAATAAATAGGATATTTAACTCTATGAATGTAATGATAGAAAAACATAATAAGCAATAAGATAATTTATGCATACATTTTCTGGTTGCCTTAGGATCAAATTACACTTAAAAAAAGGGTGTAATACCCTATTGAAATGTTATCTAAATATCTTAATGGTTAGTGAGCATTTTGGTTTACGAAGGGAGAGCTTTCCAGAAGCTTTTACCCAAGAACAGTTCCCGCTGTAAGAAAAGGAAAGCAGGATCACAGTCCAAACAAAGCAATTATTCTGTTTTATGAATAACCCAAAATCACAAAGAGCTGATACGGTGTGACCAAAGAATCCCAACTTTCCGAAAAAAAAACTCAACAGAAAATAAGCATTGAAATATTCGCAGAGGTACCGATATTATAATGTTACAGTTGAAAACATTCGCGTTATTAAAACATACAAGTGGCTTATTAGTGACGAACATGTACAGAATGAGGGTAGACCGATAAAAAAATTGTCGGGTTATAATAAAAGTGTACGCGAATAACGCCCATTAGTAAGTTACGAGATATGCCTACTGACGTGTAGAAAGTAAGCAGAGATTACGTATCTTATTTCCTTTACGTGCTGATGCCATTTAATTGTTATTGAGATGGAGATTCTGTACGTCAATTGTGAATATAGAATTACATTGAATCTTGTTTGACAATATAATCTCATGTTACTGATTAAGTAACAGTGATGTAAACTGAAACCAACAAACTAGGTATATCTTTGGAAAAATTCTAATGTTCAACAAACTTGGATTGCGGTTTCCGACAAGAGAGAATGGGTGGAAGTCAGATGTGTAGAGAGCGCGTCGCAGCTATGGTCGCGTTCATGGTTTAGTGCTACATTCACTGACGGTACAGGTAAAATAAGATAAATATGTTAGTGATGACAAATGGCCCAAAAGTGGGCTTGGTGACTAAGTGAGCTAAACTAGGCCACTTGGCATATGAAACTACATGGCCTTATAAATACCATATTATAAGTTGCTAAACTGGTTTTGTAACATTACGTAATAACTTGATATTTTCTAGCAGCACACACAAAACCCAACGCTCGCAATTATCCTTACACTCGATACACGTTATCACCGCAACGATACGTAATAAAACCCCAAGTATCATGTTTTTGCGTAACAAGCAGTCTAAATTACGACAATTATTCAATGTTGCTGTGTTATCGGCAGTTGTAAAATCGGGAGACAGTGGGAGACCCTCATTAAGGTGAGACGGTGGGGGGAGCCTCCACAATTTTGATAATGTTGACGGTATAAAAAACGGCCGGGCAAAGTTGAATGATGTATTGGTAGGTTTGCCAGTGACACTGGCTTCCCGCTATCTCGAAAATGGTGAATGTGAATTCGCTATTCTTGAAATGAAACTTGGGGAAAATGAAAGAGTTTTGAAATGTGAAATGACTAAGAACATATTTTGATGAATGCTGTTTTGGGTTTCATTACCGTGGTCATTAGGTTGATTTGTTTTTACAAACAGACTTCAGAGGTCGGCCTCAAACAATTTTCTATATTGAACAAATGTAACTATTACTAATGATGTCAAAATAATGGCAGTTTCAAATTTGTTGCCCATTATAGTCCAGTCATTTTAGGTTTTATCTGGGGAAAAATTCCTAGTGAGCTGAATTTTTGTATACACCTTTATTGCGGTGTTATTATGAAGATGTGAAAAATCGAGTCACTCACAAATATCAATAAAAAGCAATAGAGTTTACGCCTTGGTGTACGGTATATTTACAATACCGAATGTGAGTGCATTCTAGTCGCTTTCTCAGCGCTTTAATCCGAAAACAGCAAATTTTACAGAAAAACTGCAAGATACATTTTTTGTAGACAATTTTATGAGGAACAATTTTTATGATGGCCTCTATTGACCTCCGAGCAATAGGTCGCGAAATATTTGCGAACAACTGATTTTCGTGACCTTTTGACCTTTGTAACTTTTTTAGCCGGCACGATATCGATGTCGATTTTTCACATTTTCATAATAACACCGTAATAAAGGTGTATACAAAAATTCAGCTCACTAGGAATTTTTCCCCAGATTGGGGTTTAAAATGCCTAAAATGACTGGACTATTACATACCAAGACTTCTGACTTCTGATTTTTTTTAGTCGTATATAGCATTTCTATTCTTGTCTGTTGTTTTTAAGTCTTTCAATTATGAAATCAGTGAATATCAATCTATCAATTAGCCTATTCTAGTCCACTGCTGGACATAGGCCTCTCCCAATGTGCGCCATAGTACTCGGTCCTCCGCTTTCCGCATCCAGTCCCTTCCAGCTACCTTCCTCAGGTCGTCGGTCCATCTAGCTGGGGGGCGTCCTACCTACGTACCTAATCAGTGAATAACAATAACTTTTTATGATTTCCTTGCAATTGTCATTTTAATTTGCATGATATTTTTACAATTTGAGTTCACTTATCGTATGTATAATTTAAGTAAGTCGCACATGTGTATAATGATCAAACGCGGACCTTATCGTTATAGCATATGCGTATTATGTATTTAATTATTTAATTGTTTAGAAAAAAATGTTAAATGAGAAACAGACAATCGTATTTACCCATTTATATAATCAGTTTGGTTTTGACCTACTAATCTCAAACACAGACCCGACCCATGTCATCGCTTCCACTACGAGTCTATGATCAAAGTGGTTCTTAATTGACCGGCTACTTCGCATCACTACCGCTCACAATGCCACTGACTTCTGCTTATATTAACGATTGAACACTCAAAGGGTTGTTTGTGATCCGTTTTTGAGGGGTCAATTTTATGTCCAGAGAAATTTGTGATGGATACCTTATTGTATAAACCGGACTCATTGGTCACAAGTTGTGTTGATGTATTACAATTTATGTCAATTTTTATAAAGTATGTAAATGGTGAGCATACTGCTGCTAGCTTCTTTGAAGAAGAGCACGGTCTGGTGGCACAAGAATGTTCGTCGAAATGCGCGTTATTCTGAATAACCCTGAATAGTTTATATTACTTTTTAATGTTCTTCTTCTTACCTTTTCATTTAATCATTGGATCAAGTTTTAAATGCTGTAAACAAGAATGATGAAATGACTACTTTTGAATATGTCATTTCCGAATTCTTTCTATGTTTGTCGTATTCTTTTCTCTTAGGCTCCAACTATTGCATTGCGAAGACGTAATTAAAAGTAACTATTACTTCCATAAAAGTTACTTTAAAACCAACACGAATAAAAGTTTTTACCCCACTAAAAAGTAACATATGTAAGCATCGCGCCTTCATGCCCTGATTGTTTAAGTAGATGAGCTTAACACTGTTTCACTAGCTTAAGCTAAGTAATATATAAAAAACGCCTAAGTAAAATCTACGTAAATGTCAATTCAGGCAAGCTATTTATATTATAAAGATTGATATCCATGCACTTACCTCCATAAAATTTCTCCAATACTCTCTAGAAACCAATTACGCTACCAATCTAACTTCAATAACTTAATATCGTTAAATACTATAATTTTTTCAAACCCCCCCACCTGTATCCCTTGCGGGCTTAATAAGGCGTCGGCCGTTTGACTCGACTTTTTACGCGACTACTGTAACCACACGTCTGGAATATATGTCGAAGACATTAATATTTTTTAGTTTTAGACCCCCATCTACAGTTCGTAAATAAAATATGAAAAAGTGTATAATTACATTCAGACTCGCAGGTGATTACGTAAATTCACCTTATGTTCTATTTCTTCAAATGAGCGATGGACAAACCTGGGTCTGGAGACTACAGAATTAAGTTTGGCTTCCTAATACAGAGATCGAATTTAATTGGTTTATTTAACTACCCAATTAAATTCGTTCTTATTCTTCTTATTTTGAGCATAGGCATCTGCCTATGTTCAAAATAAATGATTTTGCCAAGTCGGTCAATAAGATAACTTAAAATAATTGTCGTCCAATTTTGTTTGAACCTATTTAATTTATTTTGATAATCGTTAAATTAACATTATAAGTGTATATTTTGACAGCAGTAAGGCCATTGCCATCTAGCTTTAATATTTTATGCAACATATTTCCCCCTCCTTCGTCACACACAAAAATATCGATATATCTAGTTATATTCTTTAATAATAATATACAAAAATAATTATTATTTTTACGAATCCTATAAAACACAAGTTCTTAAAAAAATATCCATCTGAACTCACTTGGATTGCATGGTAACCCTACAATCGATGGTCCTCGTAGCTACGGAGCCCCACTTTTATGGTTTTCATTAATGAAGATAGCTTCAGGGCTGATCGTTCGAGTCCCTGTAAACCTTGATCATGGGGTGATTTTAATGCCTATTATTTTTTAAGATTGCAACTTGCTTGTTTATGGTGGAACGCATCTGCTTGTGAAACACTGCTGCAGCGCGACTTACAGTGGGATGTACAGATCATCCAACAATCTTTGGCGTCATCCTTAGTGGCTTACATATGTTTATTCTTCGTTATTGTAGGGAAATACAAATGAAATTAATGACCCAACGGTACTACTAATATGTAATAAACATATTTTGATAGTTCTATAACTATAGGCAACTAACATAGGGCACCTGTACATTCTGAGACTAGTTAGAGTCCAGTTCGAGACAGTCTATATTAATGTTTGGGCAAGCTGAGATCTCCGGCCAAATCAGTACCGGCTGATGAATTCACTTTCTCAGAATTTTAGCAAAAGACTCGTAAAAATAAAGAAGACATTTCGGAGTGAAATATATGTAGGTCAAGAGTCAGTTATATTTTACACAATATGTAAAGCACACATATGAAGTCTAGCGCACATAAATTGATCATAGTTGATAGCTACCAGGTATAGTACACCCTCCGAAATGTCAGCTTAAATTACTCAGAATCGTAATACGCTCATTTTGATGTAGACTACTTCCTTGCAGATTAAATGGCGACCAGTTTCTCTAAATAAGGGCCGACCCACACAACATAAAATAGTCATCCAACTCATAAATACGTACGCAACACAAGTAAGAAAACGCGATCAAAATCCACGAGACCACCCGAACAGTCGTTATCGTGCTTATTGTTGTTTTTAATGAAATGTGACCAAAATGATGGCCGCCGAAGCATTGTCCGTCGGATCGCTAGCCATTATCCCCCTTTTCCCTCTTAATATCGTGAAGGACCCGCAATAAAATTTGCTTCGCTATGTTTTGGACGTTGCGTGAAACTGATCGTGTGACAACTTTAGAATGGGAGAGATAAAGTTTGTGATGCGTTTTATGGCGGCATTCGACTCTTGATTGGGTTTTGTTTGTATCTATTACAAATGGTGTCGCGTTGTTACGTTTTATTTACATTTTGGAAACTATGTTTGAAATTCGTGTGTTTTTAAATGTTATGTCAGACCGGGGCTGTTTAACGGTCTAGCTCCAATCCGGTGTGACGTAAGAAATACCCGCCTTTATTCAAAATCGTGTGCTGGCCGTGGGATGGACTCCGTCTGATGTTATCTAAACTCTTTCATGGAAAAGTATACCTTAGGTGTATGACGGTGTAGTATTTGATATTTTACTTTTATATTGATATTTTTGGATGAAAAACTACTAATTTTTTTTTGCAAAAGTTATTATAAAAATATTTGTTTAATGCATAGTGAAATTTCTGCAGACAGATTCCACAGAATACAAAGAGCCAAAAAGAACTAGACTACTACTGGAACTAGACGGTTTTTGAACTATCTTGTCAAAATAAATATTAGACTTAATATCAGGCTTTCTCAAAAATATATAGATAAATATATATTTTTTTTTAAAAAGCATCTCTTGCATTAGGAATTACTCCTGTGTCGCGGGGGACTTTACAAACATACAAACAACGGACACAAAGAACACCCAGACTCGGGTGGGAATCGAACCCGCGAACTATGGCATAGCAGTCAGGGTCACTAACCACTAGACCAACAAGCCAGTTAATTTTACTAAGATGTGATAAACGCAATAAAATTGACAAATATTGTATATTCTCAAATATGTTCCTGAAATAGCAGCAGTAAACTTAGAAATGTACATAATTGTAACCAACCTATGCCTTAAATCCACGAACAATTTATTCCTTGGCATCCACCACCATGACCAGACAGAATTTACTTAGTTGAAGAAGTTAACAAGAGTAAGTAGGTAGGTATCTAGTACTGTTTTGTCTACGTCAGAAGTAATTAGCAGCCATCATAATTGCCTTAATGTAAGTTTAAATGTTATTATTTCAACATCTACTATTAAAAACAGCAGTTCAAAAAACACAGCTTGCAAATACTCACAAATCTGTTTTCAACTATCGAAAAAACAATGCAAATTCAAGGGACAACGACCAAAAAACAAGCGAAGGAAATTAATAAAACACCCACTAAAGCGAAAACAGGCGGAAAAATAGAGTCGGGGGAGAGATAGAGAAAAAAAAAATGTCAACCAGGAACGTGCTCTTCATTACTACGGAATGGAAACACCGGATGAATTGATCAATCAGAAATTTTATGGCCGAGAATCACTCAACGGAAAATAATTCCCCGGCCGTTCGTGCTTGGCTCATCGCCGCCGTTTTAATTTCGCCCTCTCGGGGAGATCGAGTGTCATCCAATCTATCTGACGACTTGAAAAAAAAATGCCATCATAGCCCCGCCCCGTCCCCTTTAAGGAGACTGTCTTAAACACCGCCGGGCGATTATATCCGCGACGGGAGCTTTGAATCGATTGTGTGGTATTAAAAGTACACGTTATGGACTTTGAGTCTAATATTGCAATTTATTAAAGAGCCTAACGAATTTCACGAATAAAATAGACGATTATTTTTATCAAATTTTTGTAATATAGTAACACTACACCACATTTTTCAAGTGTAATGTTTATGGCTGCCAATATTTTTACTCAACATGTTATGTTGTGTCGTTAAATCCAGTGACTAGTAAATATAACCAAAGACCTTGGACGTATCTTACCAACATCCAGTTCTGATTTTAATTTTCCAATTTGTAAGCTGTTTGTTTTTTTTTATTATTAAAATATCTGATTGTAAAAAACAGTTGGTAACAACTGGTAACTGACTAAAACCACACATAAACCAACTTAAAACCAAAGCAAACGTCCATGTCCTCATGTTAATTTCGATTTTTCGTTATTATCCAGATATTTCGTAGACGTTCGACAACCCGCGCATTAGGAATTACTCCTGTGTCGCGGGGGACTTTACAAACATACAAACAACGGACACCAACAACACCCAGACTCGGATGATAATCGAACCCATGACCTATGGCATAGCAATCAGGGTCACTAGCCACTAGGCCAACAGGAGAGCCATTACATGTCGATATTATAAAATTAACTTGAGTTTAGAATTCTACATAGAATTCGGTACTGAGTTTTACACCACTCAGTGTTAAAAACAAAAATATCATTCATAAGGTACTACACACATGTACACTAATCCTACATATCCTAATAAAAATCCTAAATAAATCTGCTTTGGAGAATTGAAATCAATCAGGATTTGTATTCTGAAGAATAGATATTTTTGTATTTGTTTATTTTTTTATGGGACGATCATACCACTTTTAGAGATTAGCCCTGTCCTAATATTCTTTGTTGGCCATATTATTCTCTAAAATAACGAAGTGAATTATTCAGGGGTTGTAACACCTAATGTCTATCGATGTTTACCTTGAACTGAACAAGCAATTTGACGAGTAATCGCTCTCCATCACGGGTGCTAATATCGCATTCTGTTTGCAATCACTAATTAATCAAGATCAAACAGAAATAACAATTGCTAGAACATCCATCATTTAGCGGACTCTAATCTTTTATCAGAGAAAAATGTTTTACAAAACTTAGAGAAATTACCAACTTAAGGTTTAAAATGGCACAGATTAAAAAACGTTTTTTCTCGGGTATTAAAAAAGATAGCACAACATTCATGACCAATCAAATTATTATACCTATGCATGTGTTGTATTTGCTGAACAAAGGTTCCAGCAAATTCTAGCTGTGTTTAAATTTACTTAAAATAACTAATTTAAATATTTTTTACTAACATGAAACTAGGTTTACTCATTAAATCGAGTTGCTCTTGGAAACATCTGTCAAAATTCGTTGTTTTGTTTACCATCTGCAAAAATAGATACGATGCTATCATGTATCAAGGGAGTGCTTACTTATCTTGTGATCATCTGAATTATTATACCTGTCATAAAATACATAATATCAGAATTCACTTCCCTGTTCATTAACACAATATGAAAAATTCCGCGTCAGCTGTCTATCCAAAAAAAATATTTTTGACGCCGTCCATCGCGTTTATTATCCGAAAATTTGAAAGATAATTTCGCAAAGGAACGGGAGGCATTAAAATAGCAATCAAACTGGCAATTTTGGGGTGAAGTGTAGGAATTTTAAATCGGAAAAACTCCTACCGATTTGTGATGCAAACGTGCGAAGAAAATGGCCGCCTATATCCGATTTGAATAAAGATCTGCCGTGGACAGGGACTCGTTTCGAATTCTTGAATAATTGAAAAGCGCGTTTTTTTTATTCGATTTGTTTTTGGAATGGTCAATTTGTTATGCGGCGTCTTGGAGTTGATGAGCGAGAATACTTTGATCTTGCTTTCCTGATTTGGGTTTGTGTTTAAAATTTGTGGGTGCAGGCAAATATGAAAATAAAGTTAATTTTATTTTAAGAAGTGGCGTCTCTACTTTGAAGAAGGCTTCATGCCTTACTTTTATTTTTTCTTCGGCTTCCCTTTTCTTTAGTAAGTTCTTTAACCCCATGATGACTTATAATCCATGTCATTTTTATAACATACTAGCAGCGCCCCGCGGTTTCACCCGCGTAAGTTCTGATCCCGTGGGAATATCGGGATAAAAAGTAGCCTATGCGTTAATCCAGGTCTCCAGCGATCTACATACCAAGTTTCATCGCAATCGGTTTAGTGGTTTTTGCGTGAAAGAGTAACAAACATATTAGTGTAGTGGAATAGAATCAGATTTCTTTTCTATCTAATATCATAATATATTTACAGCGGGCTTACAAGTAATTAGTATGACTTGGGTCGAAAAATTATGAAATGAAACTAATATATCACACAAAAGTCGGTCAGGGTCGTTCCATATCAATGGAATTACGCATATTCTAAAAACCCTATGTTTGTGTAAAAGGGTGCCTTTATTGCCTTAATATCGTAACACCTTTCTTTTTAGTTTAAGTTTATGCATCTATTTTTTATACGACTAACAACAACCTCACTATCTCACGGCTCACCTATCATTTTCAAAATCTCCATGAAAAAAAAAAATATAATTTTGCGTCAGTTTTTGCGTGTGAGTGACTCAAATAAATGTTTCAGTCGCCTTTTCTACGAGTATTCTGAACTTCAACCGAATTATCTCTCTCTCGAACCCAATTATGGTAGTATCAAAGTATGGGTAGGTAAAAGCACAGTTTCAAGGTAGTAGGACACTACAGATTCTTGCTCGAATTAGACTAGTTTAGTTTGAGAAGCACCACCCTACAGAGATTGCGGTAAAACATTACTGCCTTTGAATAAGGGTTGCCAGAGCTTTTTTACTATAAATAGAATATACCTACAAATTCTATAAAGATTAAAAATAGTCAAAAACATACCTGACCCAAACACCAAATCCCCCTTATTACGACGGCCCATTCAATTTTAACGAGATCGTATACGCCGTAAAATGCCTTTGATGTTAATCTATAACGCTCCTCGATCTACCGATAAATTACGAATAAACAAACAAAAGGAAGGAAAAAGCGTAAGACGGGCCGTTTCTGCCCACCCTCCCCTCGGCATAATTTCATTATTTGCACCGAGCACATCACTTCAAAATATTCTCGATCTATATGACGGTAGCCGACGCCGTTATTAAGTACTAGTCCTTTTTGTACTTCGCTTCTCTTTTTTAAATAATTCCTTACGTTTTTAACAAAATCAAAGGTTATGAATTTCAAAATTCACGTCTCGCAGTATATAGGACTTGACTCGAATTTGACAGGACTCAATAATATTGCAATAATTTGGGGTTAGTGCGAAGTAGTTTTAAAAGTCAAACAATCCTTTACCAATTAAGACAGAAGATTTCAACCATTTAACGTTGGTGGTTTCTCCCTCCTCTTCTTAGTACTTGTAACAACAGCGGTGTCACACAAATCTGAAGAAGTGTCTTTTTGCTGCGGTTTTCAGTGATGTATACGACTTCTGCACTGAGGATTTAAACCCAGGATGTTCCGTTCCCAGAGTCGATCAGCTTTAGATTTTTCTGTGTTGGCCATTTCCAGTGGCATTGGCTTATTTTTTTAAAATGGGACTTAAAATATAATGGGGAAATATGGATGTTATACAATAACCGGTTCGGGATAAGGCGTGATCGTAATTTATATCAAAAGGACGCTGTCTTCATTGAAAAAAGCAAAGAAATCAACAAAACAATTTTTCCACCTGTGCCGACTTTCCAACTCTCCAACTCCACGGGGTGTCAAACGAGGGTGGTCGAAGAAATATTTTTGTCATGTTTTAGCAAAGGACAATGACGACTTAGAATATTTGTTTAGAGGGACAAGTTATTAATTGACAAGTAGCTCAAAGATTATTCATTACCAATGTTTTATCATATGATATTTCTCTTACCAAAAGCGTCGTTAGCGTCATGGCTTACTGGCGTCATACCTGTCAGACTTGCAAGTTCGAAACCAACCCGGTACACTACGATGTAAAGCTACTACAAACACCAGCATTTAGCTTAGTTGGTAGGTTAACAAGATTAGTTAAAAATGGGTGTAAACATCTGTGTGTAAAGAAAAAATATCTGTATAAAACGGATTTACCAAAAAATGAATAAATTATAGGTTGAGTAGTTAAGGCGTGAAAGCGTAACGAACAAACAGACAAACTCACTTTCCCATTTATAATATTAGGATATTTTGAGTTTTTATCGGTGATAAGAATTTTGAATCCTGTTGAATTAACAAAGATGTTAATCGAGTCAGACAAAATAATTCTAACAAAAAAAAAACAATATTCGAAATTTTACATGCAGAACCTCCACATCCAAAGACAACAGAAGTTTTTTTTTCTTGTTAACATCTAATACGAGACGATGGCCCGTGCAAAATTTATATTAACAAGGTCCGCAATATTGAAGTACATCATCGGCGCAATTCGGCTGTTTCCGGCGTTCTTGTTTTAAATTAAATTGTTCGCTCGCCTCTCCGGCAGGTGTCTTACTACATTGACTTGCCAAAAAATTAGGGTATTTGTACAAAATACGCTTAACATTTACATAATATGTTACAAAACTGAATTATTTAATAAAGTTTTTTAAGTTTGTGGTTACTGACTAATGCCAACAACCTATACACGCGGGCAACAAACCTGAATGATAAGGTTTTTAGTTAGCGGTGCCACTAAATGCTGGCCAAACCTACGCAACTCTAGCTCTCCTTTCATAAAGATCAGTCAACCCAGATTTAAGTTAATGTTAGTTAGATTCCACCATTAACCTGATTTGCTAGGAATAGATGTTTAGTAGCTTCTAATTTTCTGTTAATCTGGTTATTACATGTATTATATACCTCTATAAAGGAATTTTATGACACTAATGCCTGCTACTAAACACTGCTTTTATAAAAATAATGTTATAAACACGAAATAATAAAAACAAAAGCACTTGCCACGCAGAAATCGTTCGCTTGTCACAATTATGCTGAGATCCGCAACATTTAGATACATTTTACATACTCTATATCACACCCGCTGACACCTTCGATTTGTCCACCACATCTCTATTTGGAGCTTTCCTAGCCCACCACATCTGTAGAAACATAACACTACATTAGTCTACATGTCTCCTTTAAGATAGATTTTTACCACAAGCGATTCAAATTCGAACAGAAATATCCTGTTTTTTATTATCTAATATCTGTACCCTTTCAAAATAAACAGAAGAACATAATTTTCCAGAAAAACCCAGGAAAAGAAACCCAATAAAAGACATAGAAACCAAACAATAGATTAAGTAGTGTTTTAAACTAGCAAATATTCCTATGAATTTCCATATCGTGGTTCTTACAGAAAGTGTGGTTCTTTAATAAGCAATGTCTTATTATACCAGACAAGTCATATCGCATTTTGCTCCAGTCTAGCCAGACACGTTCGTTAATATGAAAATTAGCCGGAATGACGGTGTACTAGGAAATTGGGTAGCTTATCTTGCGAGCTTTCTTTATCGATATAAAGCTAAATTAAAGCAAATTTGCATGGTTTTATGCTCGAATAAAGTGAACTAAAATGTTATTTTATGAAGTCCTGCCTTAATGTAAGTACGCGGTCTTCATATTTAAAAACATGGCTGCTAGGAACATGGGTCACTTTGCTTGAAGATTAAAACTATACAGCGTGTAAGTTTGAGCTACGTGAAAAACTTACAAAAACATCTTTCTGTTTAAACTTATCGCAATACAAAAGTCAGTTCAGTATAAAAATGCGAGATTAAGGATTCATAGTCATTAATTTGATTATACGCTACACAATCGTACAATATAAATCGTAAAATACGTATTTCCGGACCGATACGACCTTCAAACCTTTAAGAAAAGAGCGTACTCCCACCTTAAAGGCCGACAACGCACTTGTGACTCTTGAGTAGCAGGTGTCCATGGGCGGGCTTAATGCCAATGTTGTTTCTTTCTATCCAAGCATGTATTGTTCTGTTTATTATTGAATGATCATGTTGGATTTATTAAAGAATCCAATCGTTTAGATGTCGCATAATAATATGTCCTTAAAGACGTATACGTTTATCTATTTTAATAAAGAAACTCTTGGCATCAGCCGTGACGTTACTCTTACTAACATTTCATCGTCTAACTTGGACCCCAAGCTAAGTGGTGTAAAAAGCAAAAACAAGCCATCATCAAAGTCAAACAATACACCATAACAAACGAAATTTTTCGCCAACTTGAACATAGAAGATATTATTTTTAATATCAAAAAAATAAACGAAGAACCGTTCGCGAAATCGTTTCGGCCATCTTTCCATTACCGCAAATTACCGGAGAGGCCATGGCTAAATGACGTCACGTATTTAATTACGAAGTCCACGATGACTCAAAAGTGTCGCTTTAGAATTGAAAGCTAATGTTAGAATACACATTGGTTTTGAGTTTCGGGAGCTTAACAAATGATCTATAGAGTTATATATTAAAGGATTTGTTACTATACGATTACATCAACGGAAATGAACGGGATAGTTTGGGTAAGCACATTCCTTTGAACTACTTGACGTTTCCACCAGATTACACTTGCCGCGGTTACACATACTCGTAAAGCCACCAGTGTCTACATATCTGAACCTTGTATAATATGTTACAGTAAAAAATCTTAACCAGTCAAAAGTACTTTAAATTAACATAATTAGTCAAAAGTATCTACTTTTGACCACAGGCTCCCGACAAAAGTACTATTGACTAAAATGAAAGAGTAGAAAGTAGGTTCTGCCCAATGGCTATATTAGGTTAGGTGGGAATTTTTTTATTAACATTCCAGTCAGTTAAAAGTTATTTTAATTGATGTTATAGTGGGTAAAAGTAGCTGAGTAAGAGCGTCAGTCAAAATCACTGCTACCAATGATTTTCAGTCAAGTAGGTAGTAGGTCCTGAAAAACCAAAACCAATAGAGATTCTAATTTTCAAATTCTTTACATCGAGGTTCTACTATATTAAATTTTAATATTATAGTTATAAAAAAAAACTAGTTTTCTACAACCGCGTCTTCGTCAACTTCTTTGTTCAAATTTATTCTAATTCCATTCTTCGGTACGAGCGTGATTAAACAATAAACATTTAGGCTCCGTTAGGCTGCGTTTCCACCAAAGATGTGCTAGGCCGCTGAGCGGTGCGAGGATGATTAGCGACGCTGTGAAATGGTGCGCAATTGTGCTCATATGCGCACGCTTTCACAGCGTAGCTACGCATCCCTATTGTGCGAGGATGTATACAATATACATCGACCTCTAACAAACACCGTCTAGCACACATCCCTCGCACACATCTCTCGCACACATCTCTCACACGCATCCCTCGCACACATCTCTCGCTTGTTTCGTACGTACTAAAACCTCACTCCGCTAAGCCGTTTCCACAGGAGCTACGCTGAGCGAGGTTAGGTAAATGAAGCGGTTCTATTGGTTCTTAACAAATACATCCCTCGCTACTGGTGGAAACGCAGCCTTAGAATGAAACAATTTTATTTCTTCCCAAATTTTCCAAGGTTTTTAATTCTACAAGAAATACCCATTTTCAAATCTGTTCTTTTTAGGTTGACAAGAAACGAGTATATTTGCTTAGTGAATTAAAGTAGACAGTTATCAGTACATATTATAAAACAAAGTCCCCCGCCGAGTCTGTCAGTCTGTTCGCGATAAACTGAAAAACTACTGAACGGATTTTCATGTGGTTTTCACTAGTAGACAGAGTAATTCATGAGGAAGGTTTAGGTGTATAATTTGTTAAGATGTTGTGTAAATTGATTGAACTAAGTAGATGATTGTTGAAGATGTCTCTGCTACCCGTGTCAAGCCGGGGCGAGTTGCTAGTTCTCAATATTTTTAATACTGATGGTATGTTACTGGTGAATATACTCTCACAATATCAGTGTAAAGATTAGTAGAGGAGTGTGTGTCTTCTGTAGAGTGGAGGACATCACAGTCGAGCCTACTTAATTGGATAAGATTACACCTTTGGTTATCAGCAATAAATTAGTATAACTAATATTTTATAATGCGTTTTATCACAAAGGGTCTATAGATTGCAGCAACCTGTGTTATGTCACAAAAGTCCTCGTTTGAAAACCACAAAAAGTTATACATTTTCATCAGCAGTATATCACACAACAGCCGGAGGTCAATCGAGTCGGCCACTCTAATGTTTACTGATAAAAAGAAAACCAATTTGTACACCCGCCCCCTACCGCCCGCCACAAAGAAGCGCTATCTAGCGATAAATTATCGAAATTATTGCATTAAAAATTCCATCTAGTAAGTCAAAGCGAACCATTATGGCCGCTCCGTACCTCCGCTCAAAAGAATAACGTGGTAAGTGCTTTTGTTCAACGTATCTTTTGCGACTTTTTAGTCGGTAGTATGTAATTTTTCTCAGTAAACGTTATGGGAAACCGTTTTTCTCTCGGAATCTCCACTGGATACTTTGATATATATTTAAGTTATGGTACGGCTGTAGCTGTTTTGTTTTAATAATTAATTTTGCGAACCAATTTGAAGTACAATGTTTTATGTTATAGTATAATAAGAATCAGCTTTGAAGGACCTAGGGCGAGATGTAATCATTAATCTATTATATCAAAGTTTATGTATAAAAGAAGTGCAGGAAGCTAAAATGTTTAAGCAATATGTGTTACAAATGTAAAAAATACGTGAAAATGACCACATCAAGCTACACGCATCCAGTATATATGTTTACTTAACATGATACAATGACGGTTCAAGTTATATTGGCCATTGACATAAACGAAAATTAAAACATAATGAATTAGTAGTAACAATTACATGTACCTTCAGCATTACACCTGTTATCAAGTGGTTTTAATTACCGAATGAGTTTAAAAAAACAGTCGGTCGTAGGACTGCACGTCAGAAGTGAAAACATAACTTCACAATATATTTGCATATACATAGACACACACACATCTGTATATATATAATTAGGTTAAAAATAAAAAGTAGGTAATAACATATCTAAATGTATACATAGGGTACACTGGAAGTTGTGCGCTCCTGGCCGCTCATAAATGTTTGAATTTCGAATGTTATATTTTTTTAAATATAAGAAACTCGGCTCCGTCTTATGAATTTTCGATCAGGTCACGTGTCCTGACGCGAGTTTAACATTTTTTACCCATCCCCAAAAAGTGCACAACGCCGCTAAAGAAGTTTTCACTTCAAAAAACATTTATTTGTTACAAACAGACAACAAGATGATATCATAAAGTCTTAGTTAGTGATTGAACTGATACCCAAAAGAAGCAATAGCTAATATGTGAGTAGACAGTATTCAATCGCGTAAAATGACACGACTCGTTTCTTAATAGGCTCTCAGCTGAAAGAATGTTGCTATTGTTTATATATGGGATTTCGCTAGAGTTTAAATAGCTGCACCTACTAAGCTTGCAAATTGAGTGTAGACGTAAGGTCTAAAATGACAGTCGGTACTGCGACAATAAGTGCTCAACGCATCAACTATTCTAAGAAAATAAGTGTGAAGAGAATTATTAATTTTCAAAAAGTTTCACCGACATCAATTTTTTTTTTTATGGTATAGGGGGCAAACGAGCAGACGGGTCACCTGATTGTAAATGACTACCGCCGCCCATGTGCACCTGCAACTTGAGAGTCACAAGTGCGTTGCCACCCTTTTAGGGCCTCCGGTAACCTCGCTCACGCGGCGAAATGCAATGCAAGCACTGCTTCACAGCCGGTTTTCTGTGAGGCCGTGGTGTCGAGCGGAGTCGAGCCGGCCCATACGTGCCGAAGCATGGCTCTCCCACGTTAAATCATCCTACTAATATTATAAACGTGAAAGTTTATGAGGATGTACGGATGTTTGTTGCTCTTTCACGCAAAAACTACTGAACCGATTGCGATGAAACTTGGTATGTAGATAGCTGGACATCTGGAATAACACATAGGCTAGGCTTTTTATCCCGATATTCCCACGGCATCGGGATTTACGTGGGTGAAACCGCGGGGTGAAGCTAGTTATAAATAAGCTGTATTCTTCATCCCTAAATTTTCTACCCTTAGAGGAAATGACCCCAACATTGAGTACAACCAATTCAAGTTAAAAAAATCAAAATTAACAAATGGCAAAGATATCGCGTAAAATACATAAATAAAAACAGTCGAATGTAGAAGCTCCTCCATTTTAAGTCGGTTACAAATGTCATATCATGGTTGGGGTCTTACAACTATGAGACGTTCTGATCCTATGGAGGTATTTCATACAAATACCATTTGGTAACAGCATTTAGTAGAAGGTACAACACATCGTATTTCTGTTAGAATAGAGGATCGCGGTTAACCGGGGTGCATCTATCAGTCTAGGGATGAAGTATACGCGCCTTAAGGATAGCCGTACAGCCGTTTTGCATATCATCTGTGTTCAAGTGGCAGGAATTTTATTTATTTAAGCTTTATGCACTTACAGAAAAGAGGCGGACTTACTTTAATGCCTTAGGCGTTTTCTGCAAATCAACCTTCGGGTAATGCAGAGACAACAGCAAGCTAATTATCAACTAAGCGATACTTAAATGTACTAGGTATACAGCATAATATGCACATAATATATACACACAACATAAACTTACTTAAACATATATACATCCTCCGCGCCTTTTGCCAACTAAGTTGGGACCCCAACTTTCTTTCGGCTTTCAGTTATACGATACGGACGAACTTCGATATTTTACGTGAAGCGACTACCATCAGACCTCCACAACCGAAGTACTAGGCGATATCGAAGTTCTACAGTTAGACCAGGTTGTCGGACTTTTTAAGGCTCCAACTACCCGTAACGAATGCCACAGATGTTCGTATGGCAACTGGGGCCGACGGCTAAACGTGCTCTTCCAGGCACGGAGGGGTCTCAATGTGTTAAGATGATTTTAAGCTATGGGCATGTTGATTCTGCTAGTTGTCTGAATAGGTACTACTCTCTTACCTTTACTTGAAATAAGTAACGATTGGTGGCCTTTAATAGGTTTAAATATTAGTTGTTTATTACAACATATCACACGGCATTCCTTTTTTATAACACAAGTAAATAAAGTGTAACAACACTAACTATATGAACCAGTAAACTAGTGGCGTTATGCCAAAATATCGCTGACCGCGTCATGTTTTCTGCATTGCTTGTAACTAAATTAATTGATTCTACAACAGTCGAAACGAGGTAATAACGATGAAGAAACAAGTCAATTTGCATTGATAAGGTAGCATTCAAGCTTACGGCCACCGGTCTTATTAAACTTTCTATTGAAATGTATGATTAATCATATCACTTCTTATGAAGCCGCTGACCGAACGAATAAAACGATCGAGTACAGTACAAAACAGTTACTCAGCTACCAGTGGTAGACTTCGACATCAGGCCTAATTCTGCTGCCTACCAGGTGCCTCTTAATGTGTTGGTCTTATCACTTCATGGGCTGATAGCAAAGACAGGCTCTTATCACTCCAATCTTATCAGTCCATGGAGTGATAAGATTATCGACACAATAACACAAGAATCGGCAATCTTAGTTTTCACGAAGTTGTTCTCATGAGAAATGATAATAACCTTTATGATGCGCTCTAACTGATCTATCACCACCAATAATATAATAATAATGCTTCATTTTCTGTAAAGATAATTCCAAATCATAATAAGACAATAAATTTAAATACCTCCGACTCGAAAATCCTTTCAACGATTAGAAAAGAGCTGATGTTCTTCAAACACAACAGATTTTTATGAATTATATCTAAGAACACTCTGGATCAAATCATCTTTCAAACAGAAAAACGCACTTAAATCAGTCTCTTCGTTTGGGAGCTACCGTGCCACAGACATACACAGACACGTCAAACTTATAACACCCTTCTTTTTTCTTGGGGGTTAATAAATAAGGTTATTTTAGTTTAATGTTTTCCAACCAATGTACTATTTCTACTCCAAGTTAGGTGCCAAAAATTCAAGCAGTGTTTGCTATTAGGATAGCTAAATAAGTTTTTAATCCGAGCTAAAGTATTGGTCATAATATTCAGCGGACGGAGCGCCCGATAGCCGTGGCTGGCAAGCAGCCAGTTTGGGTATAATATGTATTAACTGTATATGGGGAATAGAGTTTGGGCTGAAATATTAACGTCTATAATGTATTTTAGGTTATAGATATGGGTGTGAGTGAAAAGGCATGAATCATGCAGCTCTATTGTAACAAGTAATAAATTTAGTTAGGACTTCCACCTACAAGATGGACGATGATGGATGCAGGCCGCTTCTAACCAGTCTTCTTGGAAGTCATTCAGGATGGCCTTTGTCCAACAGTGGATGGCCTATGGCTGAAATGATGATGATGAAGTTATTTCACATGCCACGAAAGTTACGTAAATATTCTGTTACGGCAACCTTTATCACCACCAACCGTTTGAAACCAAAACGTACTATTTCAACTCTGGGCACCGCACTGCGATTACACACATGCGAAATGCACATGCGGTCGATTATTTGAGGTAAAAACCGAAAATGACAAAAATCGGTATTCATCTTAGTCGTAATGGTGAATCAATATTAGTGATCAGTTTAGTTCATTGTTCACTTACCCAAATTAATGCCGCTCAAGGTTTTAAAACAGTATCTTACCATTAGAGTGCGTTCAGATGATGGGCGGCGGCTATACAGGCGGCGAGTGTTCACATGGCAAGCGTTTCACGGGCGTCGACCGCGCGTTGTCGCAGTTCAGTTCGAATTCTGTATTCTGTATCGCGTCAACGCGCGGTAGCGAAACGCGCGCCCGACGCCCGTCATCTGAACGTGGCTTTAGTCGTTAAGTTTTTATTTATACGCTCGTTTTATTGTTCCCCATTTCAAAATAGGCAGGAACTGTTAATCGGTATGACTCCTTCGACATCACGTGGCCTACAGAATTACACATCTTAAAATTTACTTGTATACTATCCTTACAAATATTGCTTGAAAGGTATAATACCCGAAATTTCGAAAATATTTACTACGCAACAAATTTATAAACCTTGACTTCCTTACCTTCATAAAAATATAACAAAAGAAGAACCACCCACCATTAACGCGTCTTAGGTCCACCTGTCCTTAGAACGACATCGAACCTCGAATAGTTACAAAACTCTTCACATAAATCAGCCAACTCTGGCATAACGTACTCTCCTTTGAGCCATTAGCATTTTTTATGCATAGGAATCGATCCGACGACCGTCTAATGCCTCCCGCGATACATTAATATCTTAGTTTTTATGACTCTTCGGCAACAATTCGTCTCATATCGCGAGGTATAACCACCTTCTTGTTTCCCAACAAAATAAAGCCTTACATTTTTCAAAATATGGTTTACTTTTCCTTGTTTTCTTGTAAGAGGGATGTGGGATCATGGACGGATTAAGTCGCGTTTACAGTTTAGCTCAAAAGTTATGCTATAATTGTGTTAGTATACAAATATTTGGGATAAGATTCTGTTGAGGTGTGTGGGTGTGATTACAGATTACGTTGTATATATTTTATTCATTATAGGTATAGTGTAGTTATAGTTTCTGTCGACTTTATGTTCTTCAATCACTCTCTAATTATACCTATTGCAACACATCTGTATCAAGCGACTTATTAAAAATAACTATCGCCTTCTCACACTTACATATATTTTGGCGAGTGAAAACGCTCCACACCTTACAAGGTCTAACGGTAAAGTGGTTTGTCGTACCACACGAAGATCTCTCGGAGGTGGGTCTATTGGATTGGCTTGGGTAATACTTTAGAAAGAAATATCCAAGAAAATGAAATCCTCAAGAAGTGACCCCATTACTACATAATTCTTATCTATATACTGATGTTGTCAATAGCTCATTTTGTTTTTAAGCCTGAGTCTGAAAACTTTTAAAGTACCTATCTTTGTATAGTAGACGCGGGCGTACTTATTTCTATATACTCAGGAAAAGCTAAGGAACCACTCAACATATTAAAATGACGTTATAGTTATTAAAACATAAAAAAATATCATTAAGAAAAGTCAATCAATATTTATCTGTTGAACACACCTTTATATAAATCGGGGTTGATAATAGGTGGCGCTGGTGATTTGCTCAGCGCCAGTGCTCGCATTTTTCTTGCACGGCCACTTTGAGATTAAAAGTTTAGAAAATGAAATGTTCGGCGTTGCCGTTCGTTTGGCGCTCGGCGACGTATCGGAGGACTGCCCGCTTTAAAAAAGTTTACGATAAGAGTTTTAACTTTGTCTTTAAAGAAGCTGATAATATTACCACGATTTTTTTAGCTTCACTTGTAACTAAGTAACTAAACAATGTAAAGCAATCTAAGAAAACAATTTTAACCTAATTTCTAATTGTCGTACCCAAATCAAACTTTACATGCATATGTAGTCCGGATGGCAATATTATAACTTGGCATATTGGAGCTGATCTGATGATGGGGTTAGGAGATAGTGGAACTCTTCAGTGGCTACTAATAAACACTTAAATTAAACTTGGTAACGATGGTCTGATGGGGCCAGGAGGTGAATAGTAAAACTCTTTTTTACTTTCTAATTCAGTTAGTAGTCAGTCAGTAAACTAATTATTGCTAAATCTGATATTGTGAACAGTGGTCGCAGTGGATTAAGCGATCAAAACATAAATATATGGGAATTACGTTGAACACACTGTAGTGAAAATCCTAATCAAAAGAACCTTGTGTGAGACACGTTGTGCAACAGGCCGCTCATGTCAAAATAACACAGTTACAAGGGCTCACCCCTTTTTCCTTTAGAAATCATCTAAAAATCTTTGTTTTTTTTACAAAATATCAGTAGGCATTTTTTAATACTTTTAATATGTACAAAATCTGAGGAGCAATAGGTTATTGTGGTGTGAACATGAGATGCTAAGGCATGAGCAAAATGTGGTGAAAAGAATTTTATGTATAGAAGTTGATTTTTCATTGTAAATAAAAGGACACTTTTATATAATAAGGTGAATTTATTTTCTGTAATACCACTCGCATAATCTGAAAATCAACACTAACGGTTTTTTTTTATGATTTCAGGGGTATTAATACACATACATAATTATAAACTGCACATTAGGCTAATAATTGGCAAATTACTAAATTGAAACATCTCCTTTGTTTGAAAATAAAACTATTTTTATTTAAATTTTTACATTTCTTTAAATTTGGCAACAGTTTGGCAACTGTGTGTCTATTTTTTAAAGGAGTTTGTAGTCACTGATTAAAAATATACTAGCTTATGCAAGACCCATGGGCCGTCCATGCGATAAAAAAAGCTTATGAACGTGTGACAAGACCTTATAAAAGTTTATATGAATTGACCTAAGACCTAGACAGCTACAGCACAGTCTACGCGGCTACGAACAATTACGAATGTCGTAGACCTTTTCGACACTCCGTTACACGTAAACATTATTATTGCATATTTTATTCCCGTCCAATACCAAATCGTAAAACACTTCTAAAATCATTTTCCAACAACTTTTCATAAACAATTTCACATGTTGAAAATCTTGCTACGATACTACTACAGCCATCTACCGGCGAGTAGCGTCATCAAAGTTAATTACGTGTCGACTTACAGGTTATTTAATTTATAATAACTAGAGCTCTGCTTGCTTCGGATCGGTTTATGTGTAAACTTAGATGTTGAGTTTTGTAAATTATTTTACAAGCGATTACTTCTCTGTTAAACAACTTCCTAAATCAATGGTTTAAAGCTTGTTTTCTTCAGACAATTTTGCTGAATAAAAATGTTACAACATTTTAATCACGATTTTTTCAATTTCTGTAAAAAAAGTTATTACAAAAAATATCAATCAATAGTTTGCTTTTAGAACGTTTCAAGTTTTAGGTTACTTTACAACAAAAATATGACAATTATTTATATACTTACTGTTGCAATCACTCTTGATGGGATTGATAGTATTTGGGGATTATGTTTGCAACCGCTAGATTGCCACCAGATTATCATTCTATTACGTAACTTATACTAAGACATTTATTTATGTTAAGATTGACCACGTACATTAAGAGGACGGTCATCAGTATTAGAGAAGGCTTAGTCACAATGATAGTTCGAAAAGAGCGTAGCTCATGTAAAAACTACGTAAGTTAACGCCCTTCTTGTACTACGCCTCAGGAATATACTTGCTATAAATTGAGGTAGAAGATAAATAATTGAGTAAATGCCATCCTTAAGAGAGCTACAATACATGTATTAAATAGGTTGTAAAACCGCGATCCAAATGAATTATGTATGCAAATTTACCAACAGAAGTACAATAAAAATAAAGGCCAGGGATTACAGCCGGTACGTATTAAAATTCCTGATACACATAACTAAGCCCCGTACAATTAAACGAAGGTGCGTGATGGGCGTCTAAGGGGAGGCAGGGTTATTTCGCCATATTTAATAAAATAATAATATTATGTTTTAAAAAATTAAATTATTCATCCCGCGTGCAGACGTGTATCGCGATCGGTGTCCGGGACAGATATGTATAATTTTTTTTAGCCGTTTCACCCTACGTGACCAGGGATGCTGGCAAAGATTGCCGTGGTGCATGTATTCAAATAATTGTTTGTGTTTTTTCGTTTTAATTCTTCCACGGACGGAATTTTAATGATGCATTTGTTTTTTAAAAGATTTTGCTAACGTTTATTTTACGAGTTTCGTTTGTAAATCGTATTCGAATTTACAGAGGTTTTCGGATATATTTTTTATGTAGACGATAAAAATTGGTTAAAAGACATTTAAAAAAACCGGTCAGCTTATTTATTTTGATATTTTTTTCTTTAACAGACTTCAACAAAGGAATAATGTTTCCATTCGACTGCATTGTTTGGTGTGTATATTACCAGATATCTGCATCTTTTTTATTCATAGAAAAAAAAAACGAATTTAGGGGTGACAAAATAACTATTCAAAGTTACAAAATGAATGATAAATGCCGCGTTCCTATAATCAAGAAACGATTCGTTTTGCTTACGGACGGTAAAATTTCGTTGAATTTTCAACCAACCAACGAAATTTCACCGTCCGTAAGCAAAACGATTCGTTTCTTGATTATAGGAACGCGGCATTAGACAAATTGAGGTTGGTTGTGTTTTTGAAAGAATAATATTGTATAATGAACTATTAATTGCATTATATGATTAGCGAATTTGTGGTTATTCATGTATGCTAAACAGCTGAATCTCTTCTAACTCGCAACTAGACGGACTTCGTAAAAACTTTTGTTCTTACGATTCGTTGTGTACACTAGCCGTGAGCCGCAGTTCCCCTCGGCTCTGGTCGTCCCCTATGAGGCGGAACGTGATGTTGTGTATAACATTTCTCATTAACAGGCTAACTATAGTCGTGGGAGAGCTGTGCTTCGGCACATATGGTCCGGCTCGACCGGAGTGATACCACGGCCTCACAGAAAACCGGCAGTGAAGCACTGCTTGCATTGCTTCCCTCTCCCCCTACTCTTAAGTTGCAGGTGCCCATGGGCGGCGGTAGTCACCCGGTGGTGACCCGTCTGCTCGTTTGCCCCCATAACATAAAAAAAAACTATGGCAAAAAGAAATGGCGCACAAGCAAACAAACTCTTCTACGTTATACCTACATAATGTTATTTTCGTATATTACACAAATATGGCGTTACTCCAGCTGTAAATTAATTTTATTTGCATTTAAATTACAACTGATAAACTCATTAATAAATCAGTTGCTACAGAAAATAAATAGCACTTTTTTTAGCCGTTTTAAAATTCTTTTATTATTTGGAATAGGCGTGAAATTCGAAGCCATTATCGCATCGCGTAGGCCACCGTTCGGAACTGTCGGAGGTTTTCGTCGTCTGAATTTATGCCCGCCCCGCTGTGACCGCAGCGTGCGAGTGGGCATAAGAGTGTGGTGCCACTGTTAGCGATACCAAAATAACTTATTGGAACGATTATTTCAAACAACATGTTGCATAAAATAATCTAACGAAATGGTTATTGATATTTTGATTACTCTTACCATGTTTTGTTTTTGACGTGGTAACGTGTTATAAATCGATGAACGCCTTCTGCTCGTACGAAACAGCATGACTCATTGTCACGTTCCGCCGAGCCTGCAAGCGAGAGCGCGGAACAAGCGATAGAGAAGCACGATCTATCTTTCTTCCACTATTTTCTTATGTCGTTATCACGTAAAATTATCGTCCGTAAACCGTCTTTACAGACAACCAATTTTTCAATTTATTTATCATTAATTGTATAAACGTAACTTAAAAAGTAAGGTATGTTAAATGCTTATATTTTCAAGTTAAGTAAACATCGTTTTATAAAAATAAAATATTGTATATGATTCCAAGGGCATTTTGCAGATGTTTGCACTAGCTATTTCTACTACTCTTCTGGGATTAGCTGGATTACTGGAATGAGCTAGGAAAGGTTTTTACTAGGAAAGCACTTATACCCAAAATTGTAAGATCTTCGTTACACATTACGAAAGCACTGTAGTACACAGACTAGGTAAAGACAGACAGCAACTGGTAATAATATAACAAAGTCAATAATTACCGCTGTCACTGTGACCCCAGACGAACGTTACCGCGTGGGTCAAAGCGTCCCGGCTTCCGTTCGGTAGGGTTAACCCACTTTGATTCTTTTCGATAATCACCCGCTAATGCACTGTGGCCGTTTGGGTTTTTCAATGTTTTAAATAATGGCCTAAGAGGGCAAACTTCTATTGTATTTTGTTTTAGTAGATAAAGAATGTTTTTTCTTTGTGTTTGTGGGATATATTTCAGGTTTGTAATTTTACCAAGCATTTTTTTATTAATTTGAATGTAAAAGAAGAATGAAAGACAGTTTTCCTACGGGCTATTATTAAATGTGGACAATTATTAACCCATGACGGGCACCTAAAATATAGCCAAATCTTGGAACTGAACTTCTTTAAAAACACAACACTACTAGTCGTACTAATCACTCTTTCTTCGCACTCAAGTCGCTTTTAAATATTGAAATAGTTCAAAGTACATGTCAAGATATTGTAACAATTGTTTTAAACTTTCGCGACTTTGATACATATTTATTTATTAATGCTTTATGCACAGATTGTACAAAGGCGGACTTAATGCCTAAGACATTCCCTGCCAGTCAACCTTGGGGTGATACAGTGTCACGCGTCGCAAATAAAAGTGGTAGGTGCAAAAACATGTTAAAGAGAGAAAACAGAGAAAAGAGAGTGTATATTATTATGTATATATTGCATATTAGATGTGTCCACCCGTGACCACGATCAGTACAATTCGAACGAAACGTTGGGTAACCAAAAACGGTATTGAACCTTATAAATATTATTGCGATGAAGTACCGAGTTACACATCTAAAATATTATAACAATTTAACGAGTTAGTTTTATATGGATGATTTTTACATTCAAGATCTTGAGATTGAGTAACACTGAATTCATAACAATTTTCTAGAAAATTTGTGTTCTCAATCAATTTTTTTTTTTGTGATATAGGGGGCAAACGAGCAGACGGGTCACCTGATGGTAAATGACTACCGCCGCCGATGGGCACCTGTAACTCGAGAGTCACAAGTGCGTTGCCGCCCTTTAAGGTGGGAATAGGGGAAGAGCTGGAAGACGGGAGAGGGGGATTAGAGGGGAAGAGAGGGGGGAGAGGGGAAGGACGGGAATAGGGGAAAGGGCAGGGTTAGGGCCTCCGGTGTATATTGTTATTTTGTGTGTTTCCCTCGATATCTTCGCTTTTTATGAACTAATTTTGATCACTCTTTTGTATAGCTCAGCCGCGCCTTTCCCCAACTAAGTTGGGGTCGGCTTTCAGTCTTACTACGATCGAACTTCGACTTCGAAGCGACTGCCATCAGACCTCCACAACCCAAGAACTAGGCGATATCAAAGTTTTGTAGTTAGACCAGGTTGTCGGACTAATGGACTAACTATAACACCTATATGTATATTATAAAAAATAACAAAAAAAGTCAGCCCATTGAAGTAATTTTCTTAAGACACCTATTCTGCCGTCCTTACGAAAAGTGCAATAACTAGGTTGAAGCTGATTTCGCGATTTCAGTTATGCTTATTATTAAAACCGGCTCCGTCATAGATACGTAAAACCTGTCTAAGAAGAATATATAGATCCTACTAACACTACCTACTTAACTCAATTCGCGTCAAAACTCGAGTTATTGCACTTTTCGTAAGGATAGAAGTATTATTTAGTTAGAGGGCTTGGACTTCCCGGCAATAGCCAGTTCGTTACAGTACAGACTTACTCGAGTTATTGCTTATACTCAATAAGCAATATCCTTTCCTTCCATTGTCTTCCCTACTGCCTACTTTTTCCTTTCAATAAACTGTGGCCGTTTGGTGGCAATTACTATTAGGTACATCAGTGTTGTTAGTCAGTCAACAAATGTTTACTACGGCTCTGCCTACCTTTCAGGGATACATTTTGTACATCGTACGGCAACATTGTCATATAATAATAATATGTAATAACTAAACACAATCCTTTAAAAGTAAATACACTGCAAGTGAAATACCAATGATTGTTGATGAACCCGAGCCTCCCGTAATCATAAAGTGTACAAATTAAACGCCAATGGCGGTACTTTGACCATTGCAATAAACAGCCCATTATAGTACATTGAACATTTTGAACAAGCCGGCTAGCAAGTTTGTACGACAGTTAATGTAGTGGAAACAGCAGCAATAGTTAGTATCGCGATTAGAACGTTAATATTATTGTGTTGTGACTATTGATTTAGATGCGTTGCTGTAGGAATTCAACAGGGCACGCTGTTTGTATGCTGTGTGAATTTGCGATATGAAGTTATCGCATTCTGTGTATAATCTACCCCGAAATAAATTAGTTAAGTTAGCAAACAAACACACGGTGAACCTGATTTTAAACGGTTACCGACACTAGCAAAACATACCTAGACATGCACAAAAATGCGTTTTTCATAGAGCTCTGGCAACTTCAAAATTCTTGAAGTACACTACGCTGTTTGTGGTACTTAACCACGATGTTGTGTTGATTCGAAGTGTTTTCTAACTTGAACAGATATCTGCCTTCTACCACAATACATACAGTACAGTACAGAAAGCCCTCTCCACAAAATCGTGGGTTTGCATTTCGCCTGTCATTTCTTTTTATTAGGTAAACCGTATGGTACATGACCAAAAAATAAACAGAAAATGGAGATAGAAGCTAACTAATTAGATAACGCTAATCAATATTTTCTCCTACAAACTTTACACAGTAATTACTTGTTTGAGATCGCTTGTCCAAAGTTAGGCGTAATATCGATTCGACTAGTTGTTGTGAATATACATATTAGGTATATATGTTCTAAAACAAAATATCAAATGATTTAAAAGTTGTAGACTTACAACTTTTAAATTTATTATTTGGCTTAGAAGTTATTATTAACGTGTTAAAACACGTCAGCTGACTTATGTTTTAACTCCTCATTTTACTACAATAATATTTTGCACAAAAATAATGTATTTCTAATGTTTAATTATCATTGTTTTATGACAAACCCCTACTCATTTCATTTTAAACATTTTAGCTACTACGGAGTGATGAGTTCTACTCGTTTACTAGCGCACTCTGAATATTTTTATTAGAATTAACACAGGGAGACATAAAAAATCTATTGTGTGATTAAGATAAAACTGTACGGTGTGTGAAGACGTACTGTGTTGTGTCCTGTTATGTCAAGTAGGTTTATAAAGGTCTTTTTAAACAGTATATGTTCCTCTAGTGCGGTGATTATTTACAAAAAGGAGACTATTCTGTTAATGAAATGACAGTATACTACTATAAAACTAAAGCAATAAGACAGCAAACAGCTAACACAAGCATCGCGCCAAGAGACGATCTCGATTCTATTTCACACTCTGCGATCAAGGCAACTTTTTCAATTTCCTTTAGAAATAGGAGCGGTGCGGACCGCGGGCGGCCGTCAAACGATAAATGATTATAACTATGACGTCGAGGAAACGAGCCGAGGCGCCGGTGTAATGAGAAATAAGGCGAAAAAAATCCACCAGCCAGGAAGCGAGAAAGCTTCCTACTTTATTTTTTGTTCCTTTTATTGATTAAAAAACTTCCCTAATCATATTTCTCGTTCGCCTTGGGAGAGATAGTTAGGTTATCGGATGTGCGAGGATTCTGTTGATTATATTTTTGTTTTAGTCATATCCGTCTTTGAGAATGTAATGGGGGAGTCGCGAGTTCCTTTGATAGATAAATATAGAACATCAAAGACATTAAATCTGTGCTATGAAGTAAAAGAATTCGGCTTCAGACGGGATTTACGCTGGTCGCACTTAGTTTTTTAATTATATAATAGAAAATGCTATAATCATATACAAAGCATCTAGTTTAATGATTGAAAACATGTTTTGAAGACGAGATCGCCTTGAAAAAACTAAAGTGTATTTAACCATTTAGGTCACAAAGTAACACTTTTGAAGTTACTTCATACTGATTCGCGAGCCACTGAGAAAAACTCCTTGTAGCAAATAGATGAAGCCACTTATTTTTGTTCTGGTAATATAAAACTTTTTTGTTCGTGGGAGAGCCATGCTTGACCGGAGTGATTGACTTTTTTGTCCGTGGGAGGGCCGACTCGACCGGAGTGATACCACGGCCTCACAGAAAACGGGCAGTGAAGCAATGGTTGCATTGCTTTTCACCCGTGAGTAAGGTTACCAGAGACCCTAACCCTCCCCTCTCCCCTCTTCCCCTACTCCCACTTTAAAGGGCAGCAACGCACTTGTGACACTTGAGTTGCAGGTGCCCATGGGCGGCGGTAGTCATTTACCACCAGGTGACCCGTCTGCTCATTTGCCCACTATACCATAAATAAAGAAAATAAACTTATGCGGGTCATCAAGAAAGGAATAATTATAGAAATCTACTAATGTACCTAACATTAAAATCTATATAACTCTCTAAATCTGAAGTGTACTCATATATGTATACAAATTATAATCTATACCAATATGATAAAGCTGAAGAGTAAATAGGTTTTTTGTTTCATTGTTTGTTTGTTTACACGTGCTAATCTTTTGAACTACTAGTCAGATTCGATCAATTATTTTTGAATTGGACAGAGTATTCATTAAGGAAGGTTATAGGCTATGTAACATTACTCTACGACCCCTAGGAGCTGAACAGTGACCATGAAACTGCGGGAAACGGCTAGTGTATATATATCTTTTTAAAAAAATTAAAATTAGTGAAATTTAACCCTCTACTGTAGCACTTTACTCTTCATCAATTCAATTTTATTTTGTTTTTTTTTTTACAGAAACTCAAGTTCAACTGCCCCCCCTTATTCACGGTAGAGCGCATCATGAGCAGTACCTGCGGCAGCAGGATCTGTGTGTGGGGTTCTCGAGGTGTCACCATCGCTGAGTTACCTTCCCGATGGGGACGGGCAGGGTTCTTTGATTCTGGCAACCAGAATGCATTATGCAAGTAAGTGGAGTTACATTTAATAGCCTTTTTATAATTATAACGATGGGTTTTTAGCTCTATGGGCTAATGGGGCTCGTGGCTAAGTGGTAACCGAGTAATAGCGCATTACAAAGTTAAGTAATACTAGCCAGCTCAGTCTAGGATGGGTGACCATTCTTAACACATTGAGACGACTCCGTGCCTCGGAGAGCACGTTAAACCGTCGGTCCCGGGTGCCATATAAACATCTGTGGCGTTCGTTACGGGTAGTTTTAGCCCTGAAAATATCCGACAACCTGATCTAACCACAGAACTTCGATATCGCCTAGTATGTACTTGGGTTGTGAAGGTCTGATAGCAGTCGCTTCACGTAAAATATCAAAGTTCGGCCGTATCGTAGTTAGACTGAAAACCGACCACAACTTTGTTGAGAAAAAGGCGCGGAGGATGATGAACGATGGGTTTTTTGGAATAACTTTGTTGAACTTTGACTGGCCTGTTGGCCTAGTAGTTAGTGACCCTGACTGCTATGCCATAGGTCGTGGGTTCGATTCCCACCAGAGTCTGGGTGTTCTTTGTGTCCGTTGTTTGTATGTTTATAAAGTCCCCCGGGACACAGGAGTAATTCCTAATGCCTAATATATTTTAAAAAATTAACAAAAAATTATATATTTATTTCCAAAACCTTGACGTCAGTGACAATCATTGTAGACGTAATGGAATTTCCACCTATTATTACCTATATATTTTTTATGGTATAGGGGGCAAACGAGCAGACGGGTCACCTGATGGTAAATGACTACCGCCGCCCATGGGCACCTGCAACTCGAGAATCACACTTTAAGGTGGGAGTAGGAGAAGAGAGGGAGGGGAGGGAAGAGGGGGGAGAGGGGAAGGACGGGAATAAGGGAGAGGGAAGGGTTAGGGCCTCCGGTAACCTCATTCACGCGGCGAAATGCAATGCAAGCATTGCTTCACGGCCGGTTTTCTGTGAGGCCGTGGTAACGAGCGGAGTCGAGTATTCTGCTATATTATACTTTACCTAGCCACTAAACTTTCAAACACCAGACAATATACGCAAACAAAGGCCAATATATTGCAACAAATTTCAACTATAAAATGAAGGCTTAACCTCGTCAAGTGAAGAAACTAAACACCTGAAATCTAATAAAGCCTGATAAGTTCCTGAGAAAGCTGGCACGTAAGCATCGTGTATTTTCTACTATCACGGTAAATTTTGTAACCTATTAAGCTTCTCGAAGCGGCTATAATGTTAGCCTGAGGTAACGATTAAGTCATAGATTATTGTTTAGATGACAATATAAAGAGACGGGTCTGTTCTCTGTTGCTTTTTATATTATAACACACACGGCCACATAATAGCGATGTGTAGCATGTAATGTTTGCAACATCAGGTAACTCATGAATGCTGTTCCACGCAAGGAAACTCCTTTAAATTGATTTCTCGCTTTAGTTCGGAAAATCAGGCGATTTAAATATCCTAACTGCTCTTGCACTCAAAAATTATTTTTAATATTACGATGAATTTGTTAATAAACTTAATGTATGTGTCTAGTATTACTTATTTCTTAGTATTGCAATGACAATAACAGTCTTAGATATATGCAAACATAAATAACTTTATTTTAAAAATGTCACAGCGATGCTACTTATAACTGACTGAGTATAAAACTAACTACATCCTCAAACACAGACCACTTTAAGAAATAAACTAAATTTAATTTTATATAAATCGAATAAATCCTGACAGCTCACAATCCAATCAAAGTAGTCTTAGCCTTATTAGTAATTATTATTTTCTCCTTTCTGTAATAGGGTGTGGTACAAGTTTCAAAACAGATACCCACCTACCTACATCTAAGAGTTTCAGTCTTCTTAGGCATAAAACAATCTCATCTCAATTAGCTATCTAGTCTTAGTGTTTCGCGCGCCCGAGTCACCACTCTTTTGTACATGTTATTAGGCGGCTATATCTCGAAATTTGCATATTTCGGCAGTAAAATTAATTCGAAGATTTGCCCGCATCCACCATCCAGACTGGGGTATCAAGGGGTGGCTTTCGTAATGTTTTTGGATTTCTGCATTACAATTTATACATACCGATACTTATTGTGGTTGAAGACGGGTAAAACAGTTTTATACGAGTCGATGGGTTTCAATTAAGTTTCGATTGAGTTTATGATAAATAGCTTTAGGATTCGCTTGATTTTTATTTACAAGGGACTCGCTGTATCGTGTTTGGCTTTATAACTAAATAAATAAAAAGAGGATTTTTATTATTCTTTCGACCTCCAAAAACTTAAAGAGCCCTGTTCAGCACCGCGTGGACACGACGGGCCAGTATGAAAGGTCTAATAAAGGTAGAAGAAGCTCTTGAGGTATCTAAGGATAGAAGAAAATAAAGTGTTTTTGGCTCTGCCTGGTTTAGAGAGGAAAATGGTTTATGCCCTATTCTCTCGTTTATGTATATTACATTAAAATTGCAGAAAAACGATAGTTTGTTTAGTCATACTTTTAAACGTTTATGACATCCGTGGATCGCAACAGCACTCATTACACCAATGACTTGGAATGATTTACATACAGGTGAAATCGAAATCAATCAATTTGTCTGAATGTAATATGTACTCGTGGAACATGTATCTTGGCACATCTTTGTATTAGAAAAGTAAAATATCCTGTTATCCTTGTCATGAATGAGGTCAACGACACTTTTGACATAATATTAGACATCAGCAAAGTTTGATCTAAAACTTAACAAGACAATCTATAACCTTCTTGTTACCTTATTTGTTATGCATTGTTTATAATATGTATGTTTATGAGTGTGCATATATGTATATATGCATGTGTATGTATATTTGTGTACCGATCATCATATTGGTTTGCGAACTATTATACTAAACTATATATACCTAGGTACACTTATGCTTACGCTTATGCACAAAGCATTAGCCAGTAAGTAAGTATTTAGATACAATAAAATATTGTAATCCATTGCTCTGTGTACAATAAAGAATACATCTATCTATCTTCTTTTCTCTGCATCACCCTAAAGTTGACTGGAAGAAGTCCCCCCCCCCCCCACCTATTTACCCAATGTGTACCCAATTCAATCGCGTGTTCGATATGTCATTAAATCATTTGACAAACAAGCATTACAATATTAAATGTTATAATTATGTTATTATAATTTATGTTACATAAGAAGTCCTCAAATTTTATTTTATGGTATAGGGGGCAAACGAGTAGACAGGTCACCTGATGATAATTGACTACTGGGGGCCAGTGACACCTGCAACTCAAGAGTCACAAGTGCCTTGAAGAGTCACAAGTTATTTACATATATATCCCCACAAAATGCAGTCACACCGCCATCTTATAAAAAGATACAACTGTGCACATCCAGACAATGTTAACCCTTCTAGAGACTTATGATAATCGCAGTTAACAGCTCACAGCTCAGTCGTTAGTATTAATCCTTACAACTAATATTAGCAATAAACGGGCCCCTTCAGCTAATTATGCTAAGATGTTCTGCCGTCTTACCGGCGTGTCTGCACCCAGGATTTGAGTTTTACACTAAGTTTGTACTTTAGCGTGCTTGGGTGATAGTGTGGCATTTTGGCCGTATAAAACAATTTTGATGCATCGTTGTTGTAGACTGTAGTGAGTAGCGTAGTTATAGTTAAGGAGGTAAGTATTTAGCATGACATGAATTCTTGTGAACACTTTCTAAGTCTAGAACATTTTAAGGAGGTGCTTTACTCTAAATCAAAGTAAAGAATAGAATATTCTTTATTGTACACCATATAAACTTACAAGAAATCTAAAATTTAATTTTAATGCTAGGCACAATGGGCGGTCTCATTGCTAAAAGCGACCTCTACCAGACAAGAACAAAAAGTATATGTTAAGAGCAATAACTTAAGTTTAGTTATATTATATTACTATATTATAATTATATTAAGTTTCGTAGTATGTAATTAGATCATAGTTTCTACACAGACATTTGTTGCGGAGTTGGATGTGGTTTGATTTACTAGAGGTTTTTGATGTGTGCGAACATTTTAATCTTCATTAAAATGTTCGGACACATGGAGATTTGGGACCGTCAGGAGGAGGTCGAAATACTTGCACTTTACAGCATTCCGTGATTAATCAGTACTTATTTAGTGTTCTTTTTCTAGAGTAGAATAGCGGTAAGAGGATTTTGCAACATACAGGTGATTTATGTGTAGTGTGGTACCATCAGGCGAGACGTGTGCCTTTTTGCCATCTATAATGCGTATAACAAACACGGTATAGTAGTATTCAATAGCTTTAGATTTTCATTTATCAACTAATATCATTATGTATTTAAACAGGAATTAACGCGATCACGAAAAGGTATTACATACCTCTGAATTGCCTGACGTTTTGACCAGGTTGCACTGGCCGTGGTCACACCCTGACTGGCTCAACGGTGCGATTAAATACATAATTATATCATGGAACGCGAAAGTTTAAACGTTAGTATAACTAATATCCATTAATATCTAATATAATTCGTTACTATGTTCTAAATATTCTATAAAATACATGCGATACCTTTAGTAGCCATAAACATATCCGAGATGGCTCGTATATTCCTTGATAACAGCTTATCAGTGCAGTTGTTCGGTCTATTGTGCAGAATACGAAGCTAGTCTCAGAAAGCCTTACATAATATTGCATCGTATACCATTTTCAAATATTAGATATTATATATTTCATATATAAAAATAAATGCTTTTTTTTATTTTTTTTTAAAAGAACTCCCGCATTAGGAATTAATCCTGTGTCGCGGGGGACTTTACAAACATACAAACAACGGACACAAAGAACACCCAGACTTGGGTAAGAATCGAACCCACGACCTATGGCATAGCAGTTAGGGTCACTAACCACTAGGCCAACAGGCCAGTCAGTTTGTTTGTGCGCATTGTATGCGCTGCCGTATCATTAATCCCATCATCATGAAACTTTCCGTAAACCTACCTTACCTTTTATTCGGAAAAAAATTCCCCAGATAGGATGAGACGAGAACGATATCGCGGACAAGAGCTAGTATATTATGTTATATCTATATACGAGAATTGAAAAATAACTATAAAGAAACTTCAATCAGTTAATCCCCTATACATAATTAGATGTCCATTATTGGCACAGACAGACGTCAAACATTCGATCCTGTTTAAACAAACGAACAAGTAGATCTCGCACGGGAATAGAACTCGCTACCAAGGAACTTTGTTGGTTACTTCCTGAGTAAAGGATTGATTCCGTTTTCACGAAAGAGTTTTGGGACTGCGTAAATAAATATACTGTCTGAGTTAGGGACTGTTTTATCCCAATCGAAATTGGAACGCCGTGCTTGAAGATAGTAGACTTTTTGAAGTTATACTTTTGGCGCGTTAGGGAAAAATGATGAGAGTAAATTTTTACGATGCGCGCCCCCACCGTCACAAAAAACCGACACCCTGAAGTTAGCTAGCCAACATTTTAGTTTTTCAAAAGAACTTACCGACTTCACGATATTTATTCAAGTGTTTCTGAACCTACAACACGTGTTTTGTATCAGTCCGAATAAAATATATATAAATATACACAAATATATATTTTTTCAAATAATATATCGTGGTGACTGATATTTATTAACAATTTATTGATTTAAATATAATTTACTGTGATTATCCATATATATAAAAATCAATGCCACTTTTCGTTATAATTTTATAACTCAAGAACGGGCTCACCTATCCAAACCAAATGTTTAGGCTTTGTTCGGACTATTTAGTAGATGGTTTATGTGAAGTTTGCACAAAAAGAAAACTTAACGAGGGACTTACGCGGGTGAAACCGCGGGGCGCAGCTAGTAAGGGAAAAAATGGTTTTTACATATTATTTTGAGTACATTTGTAGAATTTGAGGTTAGTTGACGGTATGTATTATTTATTATGATATTTAAATAAACTTTATTTAACTAGCACCAAAGAAGTGTAACGTCTTACGTGCTTACATAAGTACATACACACTTTTTTAGCAATGTGTTATTGCGTTTTTAAAGCTATAGTAAAGCTGACACTTTTTCATGAGTATTGCGTATACTGTGTTCCACGAATAACATGATTTTACTATGTGAACGTAGCTCGCTAGTGGTACTAATAGAAACTCTTCTTAGGTTACTAGTATGTAGTAAAGTAAACAGCACGATGCTAGCGGTGCCTCTAAATGAAAAGAACATATTCCCTTCTCCACCAAGCTCTCCACTTAACGCTACGCACTCAAAAACGCAACACTAATGAAGTTGTGTATTTGTTTTGTATGAATAAAGTACGCTTAATATTTTAAGTATAAATCTCGTTTAAAAGCTGCTACGCCTAACATTGGTCTGTCAGTATGAAAAGCTATGGAAGACCTTCTCTTTATGACGTGGACTCTATCGTGGGAGAGAAAATCGAGTGAGTGAGGTTACCGGATGCCCTAACCCTTCCCTCTCCCGCTCTCCCTTCCTCTACCCCTCTTCCCCCCCTCCCCTACTCCCACCATAAAGGCTGGCAACGCACTTTTGACTCTTGAGTTGCAGGTGCCCATGGGTGGCGGTAGTCCTTTACCACCAGGTGACCCGTCTGCTCGATTGCCCACTTTACCATAAAAAAAGTGACACGAATACATTTTTTTTTTAAAAGGACTCAGAAACACCTTTCCATGAGTTTTTCAGACGTATCTCAGACGTTTTAGAGACTTCAAACCATTTCCCCGAAGTCTTAACACAAGGACTCAAAAAAAATATTCATGTGTCGATATCGTAAGTTAGAAAATTATATCAAAGGTTCAAACATAAAGAGAGCATCACGGACTAAAGTCAAAACGATAAGACACCTAAATAACCACACATACCCTTTTGTCTAATATCGGCTCATCAAAGACAACAAATCCCAAACATTAAGCATCCCAAGATCGATAGATAGCGATACACAAGCACATAATCCTTCAACCACGTCTACCTACCCACAAACCAAACGATCCTGTAAGTCTCAATTACTGGGTAACCCTGATTTACCCGACGACCGATCCAATTTGTAAACAGGACCCGATCGGAGAAAACTATCCTCCTAAACTACAAGCAAAAACCAACTTAATGTTACACAAAGACAAGATTCAAATTGCAAATGTAGATTCGAAAGATCACCTTCCAAGTCGATATTGTCTAGTCATGCGAGTGATGACCATGGATAACGTGTCCACATTAATTTACTCCCTAATAGAATGGCATAAGGAATGTTTTTGGTTGAAGTATATTTGACACGGACCAACCTGAACCCCAATTATAGGCCACAAACTATTTTATCTAACACCCGTGTGACAACACTAATCTTATTAGAATCTATTGCAATCGAAATCGAGCTAAGAAAGTAAGGAGCTAGTATATTTTTTTTATTTTTTTAAGAGGTGGCATGCTAACACACAGCATGCCTGATGATAAGTGGTTAACGTTTAGAGATGCCTGTGAATACTTGCAACCCATACAGTGGCACTCCTGATTTCTTCGTGAAAGTGAGTGCTCCCCAATAAGTCGGCGACCCTCTTCACTATGAACTGTTTAATTACAGTCTGCTGTAAGGTCGGAGGATCATATCATCCCATATTCCATTCTAGACAAATATTACTACTACTTCATTTTTATATTTTATTAGGGCTGTGTCTACAGACAACTCTGTGGTGATGCAGAAATATTTTTCTTTTTTTTATGGTATAGAGGGCAAACGAGTAGAAGGGTAAATGAGTACCGTCGCCCATGGGCACCTGCAACTCAAAAGTCACAAGTGCGTTGCCGGCCTTTAAGGTAGGAGGAGGGGAAAGGTGGTAGAGAGACAGGGGGGGGGCGTTAGGGCCTTTTTTGTGCGTGTGGAAACCCCCTCGGGCCGTCACCACCGGGGTTTTCGGTGGGGCGGTGTGTCGGAATCGAACCGACTAAAACCACACGGTGTGCCGTACTGCGCCTTAAGTAGGAGAGATCCGGGAACAGCTTTTATTAAGGGCCTTCGGTAACCTTACTCACTCGGTGAAGCCTTGCTTCACTGCCGGTTTTCTGTGAGGCCATGGTTCGCTCCAGTCGAGCCAGCCCATACGTGCCGAAGCATGGCTCTCCCGCGATTATAAATGACATTATAAATTATCTATATCTACTATACTAATATCTAAAGGTGGGGAGTTTGTTTTTGGTTGAACGTCTTTAATTTCTGAAACTGTCAGTCGGATTTGAAATTGCATCTGATTGCCAAAATCAAGAAGAAAGTTAAAGCTAATTTTAAATAACATCACACTAGGACCGTCAGGAGGTGCGCAGTGATCATAAACGCACGTGAAACGGCTATTTTATAAAAGTTTCAATAAAGACAAACAAGATGAACTGAAATGCACACTGTTATTATGTTTTAATAAAGTAATTCCATCACAAAATTCATTTGTAACCTCTTCCATCCCACATAACCTCACGTCTCAACCGATTGGGATTGATTCTCTCGCGGCGTGATCCGGGCTTCTGGCTTAAACCAATTTGCCGGTTAATCCACGGTGTACGTACGGACGCCTCTAATCTCTACAGCTTCCGTATTCTTTATCTTTCAGTTACGTTTTATTGTTCATCAACGATTGGGGCAGATATAAAGCCTTAAGATAATATTTAGCAAATTGCAAAAAAAGGAGTTGTGTGTTTCGAATTGTGGGTATTCTTATAAAATATATCTCTACGGTTCAATGGGTTTATGGGATGTGCTAGGTGACTATCGATTCTTCTTTACTCAAAACACCTATTTGCGTTAGAGACAAATAAAAATATATTGCGTACCATATTGAGTGGCATAATATATCTATGTAGGTATTTGAGGCTATTTTAAGAAGGCCTAAGAGATTTTTCGCTTGAAATTTGTCTTAAACAAAGAAGAAAAATAAAAAAATCGAATGCGAATGAATGTTCAATCCAGAGTCGATTTTAATATTACTTATTTTCAATTAAAGACCATAAAAAAGTTCTCAATTCGGCTAGATTTTGTGTCGGATACGCGATATCTTCACCAATTGTTGGTAGATTTTAATAATTCTACTTTTATTGGATAGATGGTCCCACAATTTTTTTAAAACGCAATGTCTTTTTTTTACCAGTTTCAATACATTTTTTGAACACCTACATCTTTTTTATATAACTCACGTTACAGCGACCGCGCGCGCTTACACGTATGCGTATAAGTAAGCAGCCGAGTGGCGGACGATATTGTTGTACTATATACACCATTAAGGAACCCAGATCTGGTAGTACTAAAACACGTGATAAATCAAATTTACCTATTCCACCTCAGTCTTAATACAATGCGACATTACCGCAACGATATTGCATCTTCCAATAACTAGTCTCTCCCCATGTTTACACTGGCTATCTATGTCCACTGCATGTACAAACATCCCGAACAAACTGGACTGGACAAGCGGCGTATTTGCATATCGGCCTCTTACATGTTTATTGAGGTAGCTACTAGATTATGTCGTTAATAAAGTTAGTACAACACAACCACTTTGTGTCCAAAAGGTGTCGTCGTTTGGGTAAAGTTTGTGGTTGATTAAACTGTTAATGTATCGTGGCGTGTCGATTTGGTGTGTCTTTTGATGTTTCAGATTCACAGAATTGTGTACAAATCAATGTTCAAAAATAATATTTGATGTTTAATGTATGTGATGAATATGTGTTGATTTAAGACCATAAGAAACACTCAGATAATTAATATATTGAGTGCTTAAAATAAATCATTTTCCGCGCCTTTTCCCAACTAAGTTGGGGTCAGCTTTCAGTCTATTTTTTTTGATATTTTAGAGCGAATTTGATATTGAAGCGACTGCCATCAGACCTCCACTACCCACTTGGGTTGTGGAGTACTTAGTACTTACTAGGCAATATCGAAGTTCTGAAGTTAGACCAGGTTGTCGGACTTTTTAGGGCTCCAAGTACCCGTAACGAATGCCACAGATGTTTATATGGCACCCGGGACCGTCGGTTTAACCTGCTCTCCGAGGCACGAAGGGGTCTCAATATGTTAAGAATTGTCACCCATCCTAGACTGACCTGGGTAGTATTACTTAACCTTGTAATGCGCTAACCTAAAACTAAGAAAGAAAGAAGTATTTCTTCTGTAATCGCGTACAACCTGGCAATATTCAAGTGAGTCATTGAACCCGCCTCGTCATTGTATAAAAGAACGACAAGTATTTGAGTAAACTAGTATTTTTAATCACTTGATTGACTAGTAAAATTATAAAAAAGTGGAAATAATGGTGTGATATTAAGGTCCTAAGGGAAAATAAGATCTAAGCAGTTTGACACTACATGCTACGCTAAGGCTTTTTAGGGTTCCGTACCCGAAGGGTAACCAAAGGGACCCTATTACTAAGTCTCCGCTGTCCGTTCGTCTGTCTATCATTTCATGATTTGCAAAAGGTAAACTGTTGAAATGATCACAGAACGTATATTTCTGTTGCCGCTATAACAACAAATAATAAAAATAAATTAAAAATTAAAGGGTTCAACCTACTAGAAACGTATTTTTAAAGTATTTAAAAAGTACCTATATAGTATTAAATTTTGTTTCTGGTGCGGAACCCTTCAGGCGCATCTTTGTACTAAGTCAAAATGGTCATGATTCTTTCTTTACTTAACCACCCATAATTTAATTATTAATACGAATATAAACATTTTGCAAGATTTAGATTTAGACAATTTAACGATATTATTATACATCTTTTAACGCAAAGCAGAAGATTTCGCTAAACCAATATTTTTCCACGCGCCTTCAAAAAGCCAGAGTTCCCCTCAGAAAACGTTCTCGCGTTAATTAAAATTAATTCACATATGTCTGCGCGATAAATGATTCACAATTATAATTGTAATAATCACTAGACCTAAGACCGCCCGAACGGCCAAAAAGCCGGGCTCGACCGTAGCCGTATTAATATTATCACATATCCGGACCGGACCGTGGTACACTCACTGGAAGAATTTTTAATGTTATGCTTTAATTATTTTGCCGTTGCCCGCCCGCCACTCTAAGTTCCATTCACATTAGAGAATTCATTTTTGCTACGGCCGCGCCTACACGTTGAATTATTAAGGCTCTTGCCGAAAACTGAAATTGCTGAGATCACTGGCTGCCAGACTGGGTGTATTTATGAGTGCGTAAATTTTCTAGAGGTATTCTGTAACCGTTTGTACATTATGAAGGGCCCTAATTAACCGGCCGTGTTCGGGTGTGATTAATAATGGACGCGGGCGATGGTGCGTAGTTCTCAGTTTGTCTTCGATATGTTGATTCGGTCAAAAATGTGCCCAATATATACTTAAATTCGAGTCCCTAAATAAATAAGCGTTTCGTTTTTTTTTGGCCTGCTGTTTCGATTGTAGCTTCCCAGCTAGAGAAAAATAATAAATCATTGCCATCTTGCATCTATTGAACCTTAATCTGTCAACTGTCACTTTGAAAGTACGGTTTGCACATAAAACAATTTTTACAATAAAAACTTTCGTCAATGGTATTCATATTTATTAAAGACTATACGGTTTTACTCACGTTTGTATTTCGGGGATGCCCGACTAGTTTCGGACCCGACGGGGGCTCTATTTCAAGAAGTGCCGCGACGGTGTCAGGCGTCACACGCCAGGTTTCATAGTCTTTAATAAACACAAAACTAATTTGCGTAGCATAATTTATTTTTTACCAAATCCATTGATTTCAGTTTTAAAAATAACTAGAGATCCCCGGTGGTCGATATTGGGCCATGATTTATTATGTTTTGAAAGTTTTAGTTTATTTCATTGACAAGTATAACTTGAACATTCATGGTATAGACTTTCCGAAAATGACAGGTCAACATTTACAGCGTGTAAGTTTGAGCTACGCGAAAAACTTACAATAACCTCTTTCTGTTTATACTTAACACAATGCAAGTCAATTCATCATACAAATGCGAGATTAAGGATTTATAGTCATTAGTTTCATTTGGCGCTATGCAATGTATATGTAACATGCGTAGGTATTCTTTTTGTGCGGTAATGACCTTCAACGTTCGGCGCAGTCAAGACCCAGCTGATTGCATAAAATGTTTAAATGTTGTGTAATTGATTACATTGCTGTATTTATTAATTTATTTTCTTTAAAATATTCTGTTAACTCATTATGATATATATCACTTTGAAGCAAAAAAATGTAAAAAAAAAATTAAAGAATGTTCCGGCATAAATTTCCAATGATCTTCGATTGAGAATAAAGGTCTGAATACACTAGTGTCTCTTACACCCTGTATGTATACTGGATAACTTTACCGTGTTGTAGTTTTTTTGGAAATAAATTGATTATTTAAAAAATATCTGTTTTGTTCATCCTACCTAGTTGGTTCGAATTGACAGCTATGACATCACAATAAGGCATTCCTATTCTAATTTGAATCGCTTAGTTCTTACTTACAGTGTTTCCAAATATGTACAAATCTCAAATACTTAATGTTGCTTTATGTAAAGTTTTATAATAGTTATAAACAACCTCTCGTCGTACGTCTTTTTTGCAAAATGTGAATGGTCTGAGGATGTTACATTCGCAAAAGAAGTACATATATTCATAAAGATATAAGATCAAAATTATTTAATGATCTTGGCGTCCAAAGCACACTATGTACTAGCTCTCTAAACAGCAAAAAATATTTAAAAAATTTGTATTCAAATGAAAAATCGAACGAATCGAAACATCGAATGTCATCAACATTGATGACATTCGATGTTTACTATACTAAAGAATACAGACTCGTTTCTTTGGCATTCCTCAAACTTTAATACCAATCCTTCTTAAGTACTTGTACACGCTTCACGATATCATCAGTCTTATCTAGCTGATAGTCTTCCCGCACTGCGCGATCTCGCTTTTAATATTAGCAGAATAAATGTTTCTTTCTTTCTTTCTTTCTAATGTCATGTCTAGCAATTTGGAACGTTAAACAATATCGTGAGGAGATATTATGTATGTAAAAATACATAATACGCAAAACGAGTTCCATATTCCAAATAGAATTCCACGTTCTGTAGCAAACACGAGCAATATAAACGTACCCAAAAAAAAATGTAAGTTAAAATTAAATCTAAGCTAGTGAAGCCGCATCACAAAGAAACAGGGTAGATAAACAAAAATGTAATATGATTAGAAACAAATTACATACGCGGCCACGATAAGTCCAGCAACGCGGGTTAACCAACCACCGGGTAGCGGCAACTGGCCACTCAGCCTTTGTCCTCCCACTTTCTTTGTATATTGTACCATTTCATGCAAAATTTAATTTCGTTTTCAAGACTCGTGCGGAATGATATTACAGGAGGCGGACGCCACAGCCGTTTGTAATTTCCCTTCTCAAGTGTGTGGACATCGTGCCTTTTTCATCGCATTCCGTTTCGGTGGGTGGTCACGGCTCGGCCGGTGGCCGGTCCGGTAGCGTTACGTTTATTGCGGCGCACTGTTCGGAATTAAACAGTCGGATTGCAACCCGTTAATTGCTATACAGAACTACACTCAGGTGGTTTATTGGCCGCTGTTTTAGACCCGGGAGTCCCGACCGCCCGCTTGCATGATTTCGCTTGTTAATCAAACGCCGCCGTTCCCATGCTTGGGATTTTTGTTCGTTTGTAATGTTTTACAGAATTCACCTGTGGGAATGTTAAAAATATTGTAGTAGTAGTATATATAACTGTTTAACACTTTCATCTCATTTTATGTGAACATGAAGTAGCTTTTTAAATCAGTCCTAATATTCGTTGCATAATCTTATTTCTACACATAATTCTTACACCACATCTTACGCCACAGGGTTCTTAGAGCATCTATTTCTTCCACAAAAGACTTAAAGGAACTAATCAAGCTACCACGGCGGTTATTCCTCAAGGAATTCTCGAAAGAATCGACTAACTGAGGAAGCGGCTTTTGCCTCCGAGTTAAAAAAAAAGTTGTTCTGTCTGCAATCTTCTGTGTATCCTCTGTACGGTTTCTCTAGAAAAGTATTCGAAACTAAATCACCTATTTTACACTTACAGTACAAACTATACAATAGCCATATCTAATCTTGTAGACTAAATTCCCCTAAACGCAGTAAAGCAACAAGTTCATATATCCCTTTTCACGTCACGACCTACAATCCACAAACATGACAAGAGATTCAATAACCCTACTTGTAAGGAAGTTCACAAACTTAACCCTTTAAGAATCATCCCCAATTTGTTATCGATACCGGTAACACGGTCCAGTGATTCAAAGGGTCCCTGAAGGGATAAAAAAGGGATTTCTTTTTGTGATCTACCCGCAAATCGGTGCGCAATAGGGGGCGATTAAGCTACTTACACTTCGACGTGAGAAAGAGCTTGTCGTTTTCTTGTATTTTTTGCGATGTTTGATCGGTTTTAGGGAGGAAATCCGATAGGATTGTGGTGTTTTATAAGTGTTGGTGGTTTAGGGTTGGATTTGTGTTTTAATGATTTTTCGAAAGTGATGATAATTTAAAGTACAAATAAATTGATTTCACGAAAAAGCAAGTGGTTTCAATCGTAGATAACTACTACTCTATGGAATATAAGAAGTTTTTTTAAGTTCAATTAAAATACGAAAAGTTGTAAACTCCCAATTTTTATTTTTATTTTATTAAATTTTTTGTATTCAACCTTTTTTAGTCTACATTATTTAGTTCTTGTTTTTATTTTATTACTAGCTGACCCGACAGACGTTGTCCTGTCTTAACTATGAATATTGAACAATAGCAGAAACTGTCAAACGACTGACAGTCATGTCAAAAGCGCTAAGGTTACATTAGAAAAGTTAATATGGTCGTTAAGTTTTCTTAAATTTTCTAATTTTCTGCGCTACTTTCTTAATTTTTTCTTTGATAAGAACCTTCTCCTGACAATAACAAACACAAAAAAAAATAATTAGCGAAATCGGTCCAGCCGTTCACGCGTGATACCGTGAACAAGGGAAATGGGGATTAATTTTCACATATATAGGTTTTTTTATTGTTTTGTTTTTTTTTTGTGAAAATTTAAGTGTTTGTGTGTGTAATTGTGTGCCAAAAATAAATCTTTTTCTAAATAATATGTCCTATAAATGAGGCTAGAGGGCTCGAATTTCCCGTCAACAGCCAGTTCGCGTTGCAGGTACGGACCCTGACCTGCTTGAACAATGGCTCATACTCTCCAATTCATCTGTATAAGCAATATCCCTCTCCTTTCATTGCCAAATGACCCTATGACCTGACCAAATTATAATTTGCAAAATATGGGAGTTTAATGAACTACTGCCTATTCTCTCGGGGATAAAGGCGTGACTATATCGCCTCCGGGCAAAAAAAAAGTGTCATAATACAAAAACAGCTATTTCGAGGAAACACGACTTTTATGCCTGTGAATTAAACAAAACAGCTCACAGCTAATAACGATGTCTTTACTGCTGACCAAATGCAACATTTCCTATTCAATGCTATAAAAATGTCAAAACGTACCTAACATGTGATATGACACTTTTTTTGTGATATGACACTTTTTTGCCAGGAGGCGATATGTATGTATGTATATATGCTGAGCTTAAACGACAATCTCAGCAATCGAGATCTGTGTAGGTTTTGGTAGAAGCGTTGTCTATGGACAGCACCGGCTCCTTTCCCCCGTAGATAAGGAATGTCACCTGCGATATAAATATTTATGGTATTCCTTTTTACAGATTTTTGTCTCTTCACGTGGAAATATGTTTAGAATTTTAATGAAAATAATAAAGTTGATAAAAGTTTCGGATGAAAAGAAATGCAATATTTCGACCAGTTTTACCTTTCCGAATTAATAACAATATAGCAAACTAAAATATGGTTCACTTGTTAATCTATAGTCCGTGCAGTACAGTCCACTGAAAGTAACTTTAACGATAGGAGAGCCATGCTTGGGCATGTATGGGCCGGCTTGACCGGAGTGATTTATTTATTTATTTATATTTATTGGGATCTCCAACAAGGAATACACCTTGTCATGCTAGATTAGGTTTACAAAAACAATGACTTATTGTGCTTCCTTAATTACAGGAGACCACATCGTGCCAAAAATTATGTAACATTCTGATGCTTTTTCATTTATTTATTTATTTTTATTTTTTTTACCTCACACGGCCTCACAGTAAACCGGCGTGAAGCAATGCTATGCATTGACTATGGCGACTACCGTCGCCCATGAACACCTGCAACTCAAAGAGTCACAAGTGCGTTGCTGGCCTTTGAGATGGGAGCATGCCCTTTTCTTGAAGGTTTGAAGGTCGTATCGGTCCGGAAATACCAAAGGCGACAAAAAAAAACTCATAAAAACGACTTCTCTAGCGGCCTTTTACATAATATTAAAATACATCTTTAGTCTAAATCCAAAACCTCTTACTAACGACTGATCCTCGACGTTTCTGCAAAGAAACTTGTAAAATATACAGCCAGCACGCGGAAAGTTGGACTAGATTTAGTGTTATTTCGCTTTGGACTAGCTTCTAAGTTACATTCGGAATATACCCCTTAAGTTCTAGGAACGTGAAAATGGAGTACGGTTTGGTCATTTAAGAATATGTGGGTTAAAACAAGATGTTTCCTTTTGCCTCTGATTCATTGTAACTGCTTACTGATGCAGATAAACCATCGCTGTAATAGTGATGTCACTAGTGAAAAAGTACTGTAGTTGTGTTGAGTAGCCAGGGCCTTCAGGGATGTATTTCCCCGGGTGACAATTCGAAGCTACTAGCCTAATACCGTAAGTACTTTAAATCTTGAATTAAAGTTAAATTACGTTACGTTTAAAAATAATAATAACATGTTACAAGGCTCGCGTTAGACTGCTGGATCAAGGGATTTGTCCCTTTTGACAAATGTCAAAATCCATTTGTCAGAAGGTAGTTCTCATCGATACGGCCTGTATAATGAGGGTCCTGTCTTTGGAACCTTATCCACCGGTGTCTTGGTTCCTCTACCCGATGGGGATGGTCTACTATTTTTAAATTTTCTAAACATATATAAAGAAAATAATAATGATAACCTAAGACAAATTTACTAGACTCAACTAAGCGGAGCTTGGATTCTAGAACAGGGATAAAAATACATTGTTACGTTTTTTTTGGAAATAAATACATATTATACATAGAAACACCCAGACCAATGCAAATAAACATATTTATGCACACAAATATTTGCACTGAACGAGAATCGTTCCTACGACCGTCGAATGCACTACCGCCGCGCCGTAGGTCGTCAGGTTACATTTATTACTGCATGCTTTTTTATACGGGGTTTGAGATAACTTAGAAATAAGAGAAAGAGTTTAAATCCTACAAGAACATAAAACAAACACAACACATTAAACCCGAGTTTATTGTTTACATGTTTTGTTGAACATAATCCTTTTTCACCTTAAAATTTAATAATTTTTTTATTCTCATTTTGAGTGATCGTTCACTGCTATTCTCAACAGAGTAACGTGATTCGTTACCAGTTACATTAAAGTACGACAAAACTTCCTAATCCCCATCCGACGATGGTCGCATTCGACTGCATAAAGTAAAACTAACAATTTGCATAATTCATCGGGTCCGATTTTTATCAAGTGTTATTTTGCCGATTGTTAAGCCATCAACGTGTGCAGTCTATCTTATTACTTTAAACGAGCAATTCTTGTATGTATGTATTTATTTATGTATGTATTTATATTTCGTGTGTTTTTTAAAGTTTGTATACAGATACAGTTTTGCATTTTAAGTTCAACTGCATAGTTGAATTTCCTGTTAAAACGCATCATCATCCTCCGCTCCTTTTCCCAGCTAAGTTGGGGTCGGCTTTTAGTCGTAACTACGATACGGCCGAACTTCGATAGTTTACGTGAAGCGACTGCCATCAGACCTCCGCAACCCAAGTACTAGGCGATATCGAAGTTCTGTAGTTAGACAGGTTGTCGGACTTTTTAGGGGTCCAACTACCCGTAACGAATGCCAAAAATGTTCGTATGGCATCCGGGACCGAGGTACGGAGGGGTCTCAATGAGTTAAAAATGGTTACCCATCCTAAGACTGACCTTGCTAGTATAACATCATCTTGTAATGTGCTAACCTACTCGGTTACCATTTAGCCACTAGCCCCTCGTATTTGCTGTAAAAACGCAATTTTACAAATAAAAAATATAAAAATAATTTACATTAATTTTTTACAAAAAGCTGCCGAGCGAAACTCGGTCTCCCAGGTACTAATTCTAATATTATACAGATACAACTTCTCTCATACACATTACCATGAATAACCGTAGACCTAGAGTCGTTGCAACCGGCCACCACACTTGTCTGAGTCGCAAGCGACGTATGATTGTCGCAAAAGGTTGTCTGCAAGGCGTTGTGGGTTTGTGGGTACACCGGGCGTGACAGAACTGACACTGTGGCTTGTTGACTACGTGTTTCTTACGGTATTTGCGTAGGTATACGGATTACGTTCTCAGTGTAAATATTGCTATGGACATAAGTAGTAGGGAGTAAGAAATGAAGAAACGTGATTAAGCTTGTGATGGCTGCATAGGTTTTCACAGGACACGTTTAATTAACTTAATCTGTATCTGTCAATGTCTGCATCTATAGAGGAATGAGTTGCGATGATCCTCCAATGCAAGAATGCTTGTTGTGATGTCTAATTGTGTAAACTAATCGTGTACTAAAACCTTTACTGGCTACAAAAATGTACAGATGACAGTGTATTTAATACGGCTTAATCAGAAAATGTATCGGAATATAAAATAAATTTAGGTGTTCTGAAACTTTTTAAGAACTATAGGCCTTTATAAGAATGAATTGTTTTCTCCAAAAGTACTTTATCAGAAATTATTCGTTTGACTACGTCTATTTCATGTAAGTTCCCCCAAATAACGTTGTAAAAAGAGTACAATTAACATATTTCGAACGTTATACTTATTTCCTTTTTATTAATTAAAGTAACTTGGAAAACAAGCACACCGCTCACCTGATGATGAACGGTACGGAATCTCCCCAATCTATACCTTTTCCCCCATGAAACTTACGAGTAGAAAAGCAAGACTACGCTACTATGGTAAGTTATGTAGTAAACACCATAGCTAGTCTAAACTAAAGTCTGCCTAAAATAATAGTCACTAAAACTCCGTATCAAAACTCTTCCTACACCTCTAATCATACGAACAGCTGTGCATCTCGTAGTACAGAGTGTGTACCTGTCATTTAGCCACCGGATTACGTACCAATTAACAGAATTGGGTGAGAACTCGTTGAATAATCCAGTTAGCTATCGGTGGCTACATCACAGTGGGGGCACGAGGGTGCATCGATGCTCGTTCTTGCACCCCTTGATTCGAATTATTAATTGTAGGTGCCGAATGAGGTGCACCAATAACACCAATATTACAGAACACCTTTTGAAAAAAGTATATGAAGCGAAAATATGTATAAATAACAGTTAAGATTCTTTGTGTTTGATATAATTATTTTTAAACGTCATCATAATCTTGACATTTATTTTTAAACGTCATTATAACCATACACCTATTTCCCTAATGGATATGCAGAGGAATAGGACAGCCACATTTCGCCACAATAACTTCCTGGTAGATTTGAAGTGTGACAAGAGCGTTGCTCAAAATAGAAATATAGGAATCGAATCCACTGCATACGTCGCACCGTTGTACCTTTGAATCAACGTCTAGATTACGCCGCAATAGCTTAGGTCTTAGGTGTAGCAAGACTTGTTTAAAATAAATATATAGGAATCGAATCCGCAGTATACTTCACACCGCTGTTGCTGTCTGTACCTTTAAGTTAACTTCTGCCCTAGAGCACATGAGAAATTAAAAAATACATCTTTACTCTGAGCACACTAATAATCGACCCTATTTAATTCCAGTTGGTCCACACAAAATAGATAAATCTATTTTAAGGATTCGGACTTGCAAGTTCACGAAAACTAATTACACCATATGACACTAGCTGTGCCCGCGACTTCGTCCGCGTGGAATAGTGTATTTATATCGAATCAACAGCCTAAAAAATAAGTTTCAAGCTTCTAGCTCTAAATATGACGATACTTCCATACAACTTTTCGTCCCCACCTTTCAACCCCTTACACCCTTTTTTCGCATTAAAAAGTAGCCTATGTCCTTTCTCAGGCTCTAGACTATCTGTGTACCAAATTTCATGTAAATCGGTTCAGTAGTTTTGGCGTGAAAGGGCGACAGACAGAATCACTTTCGCATTTATAATATTAGTAAGGATTACAACGCTATAGCTGCTTCATTATTAAGTCTTGCTTAAAACTATACATCTTTTCATAATCCTTGCTTTATCTTACGACACTATAATAATACAATTGTACAGATATTAACTATCCATCCAATACATAATTCATGGCAAGTCATCAAACATCATCGGTGCACTACATCCAGTCGGTTCATTAAAAGGCCAGCGAGGGTGGGCCTTATCCAATATTTATTAACTTATTTCAAAGAAAATCGTATAATTAACACCATGGCTTCACCCCTGGAGTTCTCCCCACGAGAGCCTTCGTGAGAGGTATAGACTAGTTAACAGACGCGACATTTGTTCGAATCTGTGGAATAGGTATTAACTGTTAATACGAGGGCTGCCAGATTGCATAATTGGATACAAAATTCGTTTAATTTTGGTATCTTATGTATCCTGTATCTTATGTCTTTAGTAGATTATTTTGTATAATTGGGAACCATGACATTACTGATGTTATTTTATCTTAATTATAGTAAACAGTTACATTCTTACACGTTGAAGTTAAAATATCTTTTATTCAATCACCATAAGTGTGACGTTAGTAAAACAACACTGGTTGTATATAATACTAGTTACGTGATTGATTGTATAATTTCTGGTACTTAGCGGTATAAAATGAGTCGTCCCTACTTCATCCCTGTTTTAGTCTACATTAACATTGGTTAGAAAAATATTTCGAATAAAAATTACACACATCTTATATATTTATCTTGTGTGCGTGTAACAAAAGTTTTACTGTAATGTTTCGTTCGACAATGAAGACTAAAGTCTGCAGAAAAAAAATAAACAAAAATGGAAACAGAATTGGTATACGGCTGGTACTCCAAAAATCTGCCCCTCAGATGTAGCTATTGAGAATATGCTTATAATGTTTGATTTTCCATCTGCTGTTGGTTTCACAGCAAAATCAAACTTCCACTTTTTCATGTTGCTTTGAAATATTTAGCAGAAAATGTAGTTTTATAATATTACTTTCACTTATTCTTGACTTTTTTTTCTTGTGGTAACCCCCTCGGGTCATCACCCCACCAGTGAAGTGGTATGTCGGAATCGTACCGACTAAAACCACACGTTGTTCCGTCATAAATGAGTCTATTGCAAGGGACTCGGGTATACCCTAGGAATAAATATGGATAAATAAATGGAAAAGTTTACAGGTGGTGAGGACAGATGTCTGCTTGATTTGGGCACCAACTCTGGAAACAGCTGCATGTTAAAGAAGATGGCGTGTTAAGTGCTGTGTAGTGTTCTATTTGTAGTGTATTGTTTTATTTCTATCGGATAGTAGGATCGTATGAACTCGATTTAAGAAACCGTGGTAAAAACCGGTTTTGTAATTGTTTATTGGTACCTGATCTACTTACCATCAAATGAGCTACCGCGAGTTGCAAACCCTGTTTGTTGAAACCATGTAGTAATTAGCAAATAATATAAGGAGAGGTATAAGAACAATAAAAAAGGTGAAATAATAAAAATTAGTGTACAGCGTGTAAGCATCGTTAACAAACATAAAAAAAAACACAGTTGAATTGAGAACGTCCTCCTTTTTTGAAGTCGGTTAAAAATAGTTACTGTTCGATATATGCGCACATAAAATGAATAATTGAATTAATACATTATTTAGAATGTGAATCACTACATCACTACATATTTTAAAACAAAGTCCCTTCGCCGCGTCTGTCTGTCGGTCTGTCTGTCTGTCTGTTATAAACTGAAAAACTACTGAACGGATTTTCATGCGGTTTTCACTAATAGACAGAGTGATTCATGAGGAAGGTTTAGGTATATCATTTGTTAAGGTTTTGTGTAAATTGGTTGAAATATGATGATGATTTTTGAAGATGTCTCTGCTACTCGTGCGAAGCCGGGGCGGGTTGCTAGTAGAATAATAAATTATTATTAGATAGTATTATATAATACCTCTGCAGTTTAGATTTGAAATTGAAAGCTGGTCGTATTCCATATTAGTAATGGCAAATTCTTCTAGTACTTTCAGTTAAAGTAAAGTACCATAAACTTACACGAAAATGGTAAATTGTTTAAAATTGTGAACAAATAACACTGTATAAGATAGAGTATCGTTCGGTTGTCTCAAAACCGCGATGAAAAAAATATCTAGAGTCGATATCACTTGTAACTACATATATGAATGAAATAAATCCTCCCAGAACCACCTCTAATCTTGAGAATGATTTTGAAATCTATGGCTAGCTATAACAGCGCATGTCAGGACATATAGCTAAAGGGATTGCTTTAGGTACTTCGAAACTGTTATTAGTATTATCGTTATTACGAACATGACAGAAATCCTACGTATATTTTATATTATGTAGGTACAAATATTTATCAATGTTGATGTCCTTATGGAAATAAACATTTATTTTACTTCCTTATGTGCATAACTTAAGTAATGTTGTAAGTACATTGCAACATTGTCATTATCGAAATGACATGCTTAGAACTGTCTACCTACTACGCCTACTGTCATTAAAATTATCACAATTTTAGATCCATTGTCGTGACTTCATTTAGACTTTCTGGAAAAAAAAACAAGTTTGATAGTTGAGTGATACTATGTCCAGTTGCTACTCTGCTCAGCTGAGAATCTGTCCAGTTGCTCCGAAGGGGAACAAAACACCAAATGCCTATCCTATCCGGCGTATGCCAAACCGCCAAATAACTGAAGTATTCAATTATTTTTTTACCAAATCATTATTAAATATGTTAATTCTCCTGCAGCTGAAAACAAATATCTTTTAAATGAAATTGCAGAGCTAACCAATCAAGCCCACAATCTAACTCCGAGTTCACGTCTGTGCAAATTATTTGCCAATTATCCATCTGTCGGATCTGTTCTCATCACTCTTAGCTCTCAATTAGTATTCAGCCTCACTCCTTACGTGTTCCAAAGTTAATGAGAGTGTGTGCCGGAGTCGTATTTTTGAAATTCACACCCTTTGAACAACACGGGGCATCGCAAAAATATGTTAATGTCAGCTCTGAGGCGGCTATGCGAGCAAAATTGATTAAGTCTTTCTAAGTAACTAAAGTATTTTGGGTATGAGGATTGCTGGGATATGGCGCATACGTTATTAATGTATTCATTTCATATCTTGTATTTAAAACTGAGACAAATATGTATTACTAACGAGGAAAGTATCCGGCCAGTTGATGTCCGTCTCCTAGTTGCTTCTCCAATCACAGGAAAGACGTACGGTTATGCTACCCTGGTCATTCTAGCTACTGCAGTCTCAGTCCCGTTTTCCCATTGGAGACTTGCGGTATACCTTACCCTAGCGGATCACTCTATCAGTGTTCCTTACCCCATTTACCGTCTTCCTTTATCGCATCCCAAGGAGGATTGGCATCTGGCAGGCGGCCATCAACAAAATAAACTAACCAAACACACTGCGTTACACTCTGCGCTGACCCCAAATAAAATTGGGAAAAGGGCAAGAAGATGTGGAACGAGGAAATTATTTCTATTTATTTATCATTAACGGTACAAATACGGCAAGCTGAAACCCTTGTAGCCTTTAAAAAATTGGTCAAGCAACATTATCTGTCATTGTAATGTTATTTATTCCATACTGTTCCAGAACTAAGATCTAAATTGCTATTTATGATACTATATTATCTCTATTAATATCTATTTATTTATAGTGTATATTTATGTATACCTATCTATATATATATAAGTATTTGTCTATATCTCGATTAGTACGCCATCCACTACTATGTTTTTATTAAATAATTCTGTTATTATCTCCATCCAAAGGTTGTCTGGCAGAGATCGCTTTTAGCGATGAGACCGCCCATTGTACTCTGATTTGTTTCAACTGTACTTTATTAATGGTGTACAATAAAGAATATTCTATAATAGAAAGAGGAAAGTATGCGAAAAGTTGAGAAGGTTCCAAAATTGATAGATCTCATGTCACCACATTTGAGCGTCATTTACATGGTTGATTTGTTGCCTAGAAATCAAGTTGCATGTGTTTACTGGACGGTATCTTCATATTACGTGTTGTCGTATCTTATACGTTTTTCGTTATCATCAACTTTTTTTTTGACGGACTTAAAATTAAAAAACCATTATCTGCCAGTCAAGCTTTGGCAATAAAGAAGTTTAAATAAAATAGTTGTATTTATTAAACTAAGTATATAAAAAAACATCAATTTATTGCACACTAATACAAGTATAAATAAAATAGATATAAGTTCCTTAAAGGTTACATTTGTATGTATGGATACTTTATACTAGTACGTATGTATGTATGGTACTTACATACGGATCATCCTAACCTCTTAGCGATTATTGTAGTCTATTTTTAACCCCCGACGCTACGGGGTGTTATAAGTTGTCAAACTTATAACTTCGTACTTACTACTAACTTCTTCGTACTAACTTATAACGTATCTGTGTGTGTGTGTGTGTGTGTGTCTGTCTGTGGCATCGTAGCTCCCGAACGTATAAACCGATTTTTTTTTTTTTTTGAAATTTGAATTAGTCGGGAGTGTTTTTAGCTATGTTTGATGAAAATCGGTCCAAGATGGCTGCCCCCACAAAATGGCGGATTACATATTTTTTCACAACTCCCTCAATATGGGTATCAAATGAAAGGGCTTGACTAGTAGAATACTATACACTAAAATAAATTTCAAATCCAAGATGACCGTTCATACTATTTTTATTATTTTGTGTCGGGGATTTTTAATTTATGATATTATGATCATGGTTTCCAATAAAAATGTATGCATGTATACTCATCATCTAATGTTAGAATACGTTTAGCTTATTGATGCAATATCAGCGCTATTTCATTAATATTAGTGTGTTGGAAAGACACTTAACAGTTATTGACTGGCCTGTTGGTCTAGTGGTTAGTGACCCTGACTGCTAAGCCAGAGGTCGTGGGTTCGATTCCCACCCAGGACAAATAATTGTGTGATGAGCACGATAATTTGTTCTATGTCTGGGTGTAATTTATCTATAATATGTATGAATTTAGTAATATATAAGTATGTTTATCAGCAGTCTGGTGACCATAGTACAGGCTCTGCCTAGTTTGGGATCAGACAGCCGTGTGTGAGGTGTGTCAAGTTATTATTATATTATTATTATCGTAAACAAACCTACTTATTATAGAAAAATGTCTACACTACTGTCTGGAATGGAATTATATTTCACCCAGCAGATTCTTTAAGACCAAAACATGTAAAGACTTATCAAGCAGTCATCAGTCATAGAGAATAACTAAAACCGACATCACAAGACTATAAAAACCTTCTAAGATTACACAAAAGCAGATACACATTTTAGAGGTGAGCCAAAAAACCTAATTCACGAAACCAAACAAGATTCCATATTCATAACCCGCCTCCATTGGCGTGTAATAAACGAAAAGAGTCATAAAGTAGGTAGCACGGAACCCATCTACATTACAAATCGTGGTGCTACAATGATCGGCATTGACGGGGATGATGAGTGTTACAGAAATGACGCACACTACGGTTTTGACGGGTTATTAGACCGAGTTATCGTACCGCATCTTGTCATACGGTTTTTACGATTCTGTCATTGTTTTTGAGAGTAGAGTGTATGTTATTGTGCAGAAAGGAAACAGTAGTTTAGGAAAGAAATGCTTTTAACGAAAGTATTGTTTATAGATCGGAGGATTTTGTGTTATAATGTACTAGCCACCCGCCCCGGCTTCGCACGGCTACAAATTATATATCAAAACCTTCCTCATGAATCACTCTGTCTATTAGTGAAAACCGCATGAAAATCCGTTCGGTAGTTTTTCAGTTTATCGCGAACAGACAGACAGACGCGGCGGGGGACTTTGTTTTATAATATGTAGTGATATTCATTAGAATTAATATTGTCTGGAATGTGTCGTAGTCATTATAAAGACATAACTTCTTGCACAAAGAAACACTAATAAGTTGTTTCTTCGCTTCAAGGGTCTCTTTCGAAGTTTCAGATCAATTCATATTTCAAAATTACAATCAGTTTGTTATAGTATATCAAATAGTAGACAAAACATACTTGACTAACTTGTATTTACGGAAATTAACGCGATCACGAAAAGTTATTACATACTTCTGAATTGCCGACCGCTGAGCCAGTCAGCCTGTGACCACGGCCAGTGCAACCTGGTCGAAACGTCAGGCAATTCAGAGGTATGTAATACCTTTTCGTAATCGCGTTAATTCCTGAAAATACATAATTAAAACATACTTGACCTCTGTAGCGCGGGGATAGTGCATTCGACTACAACACCGGGGACCGCGTGTTCGATTCCCCTCAGTGCAAATATTAATATGCTTGAATATGACTATTTGTATTGGTCTGGATTTTTCTATGTATATTATGTACATATTTATATATTTTGCACGGAACCCTAATTGGAACAAACAGACAGACAGACAAAAAATTTAAAAACTGATTTTTAGGCATAGGTAATTTTTTTTGTAAAATTGCATTTTTACAGGAAATACAACTATGCAGTTGAACTTACAATGCAAAACTGTATCTATATACAAAATTTCATCAAAATCGTTGGAGCCGTTTCTTAGATTCAGATTATATACGAGTATATATACATTCTACATGACATACATATTAAATGACGTATTGTAGACATATCATAGACTAAAAATATGATGTTTGTGAAGTAGGTGAATAATATCAATGTGTTTTTAAATATAGACTTATGTAACATAGAAAAAAAAATTTACGCTGAGGTTTTTGCAATAAATTATATTTTCATATATACAAGAATTGCTAAATGTATTAGATATTATCTGTGCGCTAAATTTAACGATCATGTACGAAGCTATACGACAGCTCTACCATAGTTATTAACGTACAAAACCTGATTTAGTTTCCTTGTCTCACTCTACCACCTTACCAATATACAATTCTAACAAAACATCTATTTTCTAATTTAATTTTTAACAAACAAAATTTAAATTTCTGTCCTATACATTTTGATTATGAGAACACCGATTCGGTTCGACATTTTCGTATAAGAGCCTGTAAAAACTCCATACGTTTTCGCCAAATTATCCGTACCTTTACCTACTACTACTTCTGTTCAAAATTGACCCTTATTTCGTATAAGTTAGAGATGAAACATCCTTTGAATAACAGCATAGTTAGGTTTGCAAAGTACCATAGAGACTGAATACACGCTTGAATTATTTAGATAGCAATCGTGGGTCCGTATTCTGATCGTTTTTCTCATCGGTATCGAATAGAAGCACTATTTCTCTCTCTGTCTCTAGCATAGAGTTAGAAAGGAATGGGTAATCAAAGGTGGGGCTTGGTTTTTGTTTCGTTTATTCATAGCATGTGTCATGAAAGTGATGTCTAATACGTTTGGGGTTGAGCTGGCGTTTGAATGCTGGTTTGAATAATGTACCTGAGGCTGAGGACTTCTGAGGGAGAACCCTCCTTTACGGAATATTTTTGGCAAATGACCGTATGTGTAGTTTGGTTTAATTGTGGGGGTTCTCAAAGATTTGTTTAACGGGAAGAGAATCATTAGTTTGTATGACAATAGACAATGTTTGCTGTTATTCTTCAGCGTAATGAAATATATAGTTGTGGCGTTCTGGTTTTAATTTATCGAGATGTTGTTCAATAATCCCAAATGATTTGGTTAAATTTTGGTTAAGAGCCCGCAAAGGTGATAATGATGAAGATGTTTGTATGAAAAAAAAGTGATTAGTAATATTCAAAACGAATTAAACCCTACTTAATAACGGTTGTACAAAAAAATCGTAGATTAAACTCCTTTTTAACTGACTTCAAAAAAGGAGGTTCTCAATTCAACCTTTTTTTTTTTTTTTTGTTACCTCAGAACTTTCGGTTGGGTAAACCGATTTTGATGATTCTCCCGTGTGGTCCCATTTCAATTTGGTCCAGTTCTGACAATAGCATCCATGAGAAAACCATATGTAAGTCTTTTATGGAATAGTTTTTTTTGTTGAAGTCGGTTTTTTTTTTGAAAGAATTATTTTAAATGTAAATATATTACACATGATAATACATTAGCAAATAAGACCTGCTGCTGCTATCATTTTAGTATATTATTTGCTTGTTGTTATTTATAATATAATTATAATTTATTGCCCAAATGAATTGCACGATTAACTCGTTTGGACCCGGGCATAAGTTAGGGCTTATGATTGCGCGATGTCCAGAATTCAATTCGGTCGAATAAAATGTTAGCGAATTTTTCTGTTAAGATTTGTTTGTATTCAAATATTGTGAAAGTGTGCTCTATATATCATTAGGCTTATCCCTATTATATTAAAACTAAAACTGCAGGCGGAGAAATGTGGGCCTAATACACCTCTGCCCATCCCTTAGGAAACACTGTATAGTGTATAGTTTTGAAAAGGCGAAAGTGCTACAGACGAGACTAGGCCTGTATTGTGCAGAATCTTCATACAGAGATATGATTATAAGTTTTACAGGCGATACGTAGAAAACCAAAATGTCCCTGAAATTTATTATAGTTAAACTGATTGAAATATATACAATAATAAATGTATTTTTTTACTGGAAACTATCGTTCGAAAATCTTTATAATGTATACAACTGCCGTGCCAAGGCTCTGGGTTCGACTCCCGGATTAAAGGGCATTAGATATTTTTTTGAATTTCGGCCAAGAAAATACTTGTTGCTGATGTATGCATAAGCTGGCAAAACGTTAGCAACGCACACCTTTGCCAGCCTACATTTAATTTGTCCAAAGAATCAATGATGAAAAACTATACCTATGTATGTATGTGTAGTTTAGTTTTGTATAGATTTTGAACTCAAATTAAAAAAAAAAACTGTTATCTCACAACCCAGGATGATGATAAATATTTAAGGCATGACAATAAATAAATTATAGTTAAGTAAAACTAAAAAAAAATTAATGGCAAACTGCATTAAACCGTAAAGAGAGTTCTGTTCCTCCTCTTGGCTTCATTCTCAGACCATCGTTTCCAAACCCAATCTGTTGGACTCCTCAAAACGAATCATATGAGCCCAAATCCGAGGGATTTTCTAGAAGCCACTGAAGAGTTCCACTATCCACCTCCTGGCCCCATCATAAGATCAGCTCCATGATGCCAAATCATAGTATTGTCATCCGAAATACGTAATAAGGTAGAAAGTAATCATACGGGCCTCCTATGGGTTACCTTACACTAAAGACGCTGGTTATACTAGGGAAAGATACATTTTTTAATAATAATGCCTCGCGACTAATTAGAGAAACACCACGAAGATCTTTCGGCTTTGATTGATTCTTACAGACTTCTTTTGGCTTGAAAAAATGTGATCAAGTTTCGGAATTCCGAAAGAACCTGAAGTGGCTACCTATCAGCGGCGTTGAGATGTTCACATCCTTTCTTTACTCTATTAAATTATACACAAAAATAGTTTTCCTTCATATCTGAGAGCTTCGAGCACTTTGTTCCCTTTCGCTCGTCTTCTTCTCTTCTCCTTCGAACTTCTTCCAATACGTCATAGCCCTTTTCTAAGAATCTTCAGGGGTAGAACCACACATTACTTTCTCTCCTCAGACTGAAAATATGTATATATTTATGTTTGTATGTATGTATTTATACGTAAGGGCATATGATCTACTAGCAGCGCCCCGCGGTTTCACCCGCGTAAGTCCCGATCCTGTGGGAATATCTGGATAAAAGTAGCCTATGCGTTAATCCAGGTCTCCAGCTATCTACATACCAAGTTTCATCGTAATCGGTTCAGTGGTTGTTGCGTGAAAGAGTAACAAACATCCATCAATCCAAACTTTCACATTTATAATATTAGTGGGATATGAATATATATAATATAGGTATTTATATTTCATAATGAATATACATGTAGGTATACATCATAATGTATTCGGGTATTTACAAACAAACAATTCAGAAATTGTTTATTTCTAATTATTTTAACGTAGCTAGCTACACATGGCCTAGTCTCTAATATTTCTCTACTATTCTCTATTCACTCCCAAGAATTGGAAGAAAACTCAGGTTTGGGTTAAGCTTTCTTTTATACATTCCTTGTTTTTAAGGTAATGTAATCTATTATGTACAATAAAGAATAAATTAAATTAAATGACTTCTAGGGAAACACCTTCCATGAACTTAGATTTTTGACTTCACATTTACTTCAAAATCTTACCAGCTGAGTCCTATCGAGCTTAACCTAAACCCATCCCCCATTGAAATCATGATTTACTTATTAACAAAAATAAAAATGTTAAATGAACAAAAATCTTTGACTCCCCACATATTATATAGAACTGTCGAATGATCGCAAGACATTTTTCCTTCGTACTGGCCAGTGGTGCCGGGCTTCGTAAATTAAAATGTGAATAATTAACACCGACCTACCCCCCTCTCCTTTTATCCACCATTCCACCCCTATATCCCACCCTTCGTACAGTCACACGCCACCCAGATGTATTAGTTTTAAGCTCTCCGTTCGTATGAACGCGATTTAGGGTGAATTCAAAAAGGCAGATAGTTGACCCCTTTTGGTATTAAAATTGCTTGGACGTTTTCACCCCTCTCCTGGCAAGAGTTCTTACATGGTTGGAGTGTGTGTACGCGATTGTGATCTTTATTGTTTTGCGGATCATTAAATACTTTTTTTTGTGTAGATAGATAATAGTATTGTATAGCATCTCGTATAATTAATCATTGCTTTTTCGTAATAGTTTAAGGTATTCTCAATAAGAAATCAAAACTCATTTTAAAGCTAACATAAGGTTCATTATATAGATATTAGGGGAGCTATTACTAGGGATTTTTTTGTAGACTTGTCTGATTTGGAGCACCTTCGCTTACTGATGAGCGCCGTAAGATCGCCATTGCTCCAATAGGGAGAGGGGGGCGAGTAATTTTATTGGCCACGTACTAATTAGTATTGCAAGTGTTTATACCGACTACCGATAATTGTCTATCATTAATTGGATGTGACAGTGTGTGATTGCCACTTGCTTAGTTAATTGCTTAATAAGTTATTTAAAAAATCTAGCATACATAGATTTTACTAATTACTTTTTAAAATGTATTCCTATTTTAAATCGTTAAGGTGGCGACCAAATAGTATACAAACACGTGGTGACGTCAACGCTTCTGATGAAAACTTGTAATATTAGAGGTGGTGTCACGCACATTGCCCGGTTTAGAACCTTCGAAGGACCCCATACTGTAGTTGTAAGGAAATATCATTTCGCCGAAGAGTAATTAAAGATTTTGAGTGTTCACTGAATAAAATTATTTTCGAATCGCGCAGTATTAAACTTTTAGTACCTAGTAAGTGTTAGAAATTTACGAAGAAGTCCACGACACTCATCTTAGACATGAAATGTAAAAAACTCCTAGTAGGTGTACGGTTTTAAAAGGATGTTCATGCTACTTATAGTCTTGTTGATTTTTTACAAGTATTAATTTATCGTTTATAAAACTAATAGTAAGTCTACATATATCACTACATATTATAAAACAAAGTCCCCCGCCGCGTCTGTCGGCCTGTTTGTTCACGATAAACTCAAAAACTACTGAACGGATTTTCATGCGGTTTTCACCAATAGATAGAGCGATTCATGAGGAAGGTTTAGGTATATAATTTGATTGTTGAAGATGTCTGTGCTACCCGGGCGAAGCCGGGACGGGTTGCTAGTTATGACAAAATTGACTCACGGCTGTGAGGTGTGAGGGAGGAAGGGTAGAGATCTGCTGCGCCAGTGTTCTAAACTTAACACCTTAGTTCTAACATAGCTAAGTTACCTCGTTTACACTCCATACTTACGTCATCTTTCTGAGAAAGTCCTTCTTAGGCAGAGATGGCATTTTCGATCATTCAGTTTTATAGTTTGAATAAGTATACCCTGACATATAGCCTGTATAAGTCAACAGCAAACACCTAAGAGTCTTTCAGATCTTGATGCTAAGAATTTTTGTCCTCAATATATACGCTGTCAGTTTCTGACACCCACACTCTCCTAATTCCCAATCAGTTCCAAATTCAAAAACAACCAACTTATAACGTCATCAACGTACACGCAATCAGCGAGTAATAAAACACAAAGCCAATCAGAGTGTTTAACTAATTCAATTTGCGAACGTGGCCGATGTGCGGCGGAAACGCGCGAAGTGTTCGCCGATTGTTAATATTGATCAGAATTATCCCGGATCGACGATTTACGTGAAACACCGGACTCCCACATCGCTATACATTTAATTATTAAAAGGTCGACATTGACGTCTCCTTGCTGGAAGCGGCAATTCGAATATCGTATTCAGGATTATAGATATCCTATCCAGGATTAAAAATACATGCTCTTTAGAGAGCTTCTGTGAACACTGAAATGTATTCGATCTTTAATTCAAAAACGAAGTTAAAAGTTGCAGTTATACCCAATAATACTTTAAAATACATATGTACCTAAATGTAATAAATGTACTTTGAAGTATATCCATATGAGAGTATAAGCATTTTTTTTTAAAAGACTACTAGTAACGTGGGTCACACATTACTAGTATTCTTGTTAACCCCTCCAACTAAGCTAAATGCTTGTGTTAGGAGTGGGTTCACACCGGTAGTGCACTGGGTGGGGTTCGAACCCGCAACCACTCGATCGCAAGTCCGACGCCTTAGCCATTACGCTACCACCGCTTGATTTGTTTGTATATTCAGCCTTATCTCTAGAACCACTGCACCAAGTCGGATGCGGTGTTTTTTCTTAGCATCAAGGAACAACGTAGGGAATTGAAACTGATGCTAGGCGGCTGTAAAAACATTTTTCGGTCGAAGCCGGGCTGGGTCGCTAGTTTTTAAATAAATGAAATAAAATATACAATCGTATCCATTCTCTCTATGTCCGTTGATCGCCCCGCGAAAAATGTTGTTGTTTCCGTCAGAAGGTGAAAAGTCGGCGTTTGGCGAATGGCGAAAGCCATTTTCGCCCCAAATATTTTATTGTGATCATTCCTTTCGGTACCTTTATTATTTACACGTGGAATACTTACTGTGAATGTGTTTACCTACTCATTTTGTATATTAATAAATATAGGAAGAAAAAAGCTTTGTAAAACTCTAGTAAGTTGATTTCTAGAACTCATAGATTTATTATTAATAGAGATCGCGTCGTGGTCGAATTTCGACCATGGTTTATTTTATTGGCCAATATTACTTGACCTGTCATTGTATAGACTTTTGTACAGATCAGTACAGATCAAAATATATACTGGACACTCATAGCTGTATGTACCCGTTTTTGCATTTTTTTTAACTTTGTAGCAAATATTGTTCAAAAATTTTAGCATTCGTCACTTCTTCTCTGTATAAACTATAAGTGTGCGAAATTTCATACTCCTCCGTTAGCCCAATTTTCGTAAAAAGGGATTCAAAGTTTTGGCTTCGCGTATTAATATATAGATTCCCTTACTACACGGCACTATTCCCTTGCAGCAAACAAACAGACATATTAATAGGTTAAACAAATATTTGATCCGTATAGGGCTGGTACCCGCAACCCTAACCATAGAATGCTACGTATGGAATTTGGCAACAGAAACCTATCATCGTACGTCCTAGTAAGAATTATAATTAACTAGCAGCACCCCGCGGTTTTACCCGCATAAATCCTAATCCCATGGGAATATCGGGATAAAAAGTAGCCTATGCCTTAATCCAGGTCTCCAGCTATCTACATACTAAGTTTCATCGCAATCGGTTCAGTGGTTTTTGCGTGAAAGAGTAACAATCATCCATTCATCCAAACTTTCACATTTATAATATTAGTGGAATATATACGAGGGCTACACTGAAAATTTCGGGAATCAAGGAAGTGACACCACATTACTATTTAAAAATGTATTTATTGCTTTTCGAAGTATTTTCCGCGAAATTTGACACATTTTTCCATACGATGGAACCAATCATTGAAACAACCATTCCATTCGGAAGTTGGGGTCTCCAAATGGCCGTTTTGTAGGCGTCCACAGCTTCTTCAGGTGATGAAAATCTCTGACCACGCAATTTATTCTTTATTTTAGGGAAAGTATAGAAATTGTTAGGGCTTAGGTCGGGACTGTACGGCGGATGGTCTAATAATTCTATGTTTTCTTGCTCTAATAACTCTTTTGTTCTGTGCGCGGTGTGAGAAATCGCATTGTCGTGATGGAGGATGATGCGGCGGTTGCAGTTCTCTTTACGGAGTTCGGAAACGACCTGTGGCAAACAAATGCTAGCATACCATTCCGCATTAACCGTTCTTTGTCCCTCAAGAGGAATAGTCGCAACATGGCCGGTTTTGGAGACAAACGTAGCCACCATTTTTTTTGCAACACTCCGTGAACGAACAATTTTAGTTGGCTTTAACTCATTTTCAAACACCCAAACTCGTGACTGGTTTTTTGTTTCGGGTTCGTACGCGTATATCCAGGATTCGTCACCTGATACAATGTTGTATACAGCATTTGAGGATCCTGTGTGGAATCTTTCGAGAGTTCTGACGCACCAAGTAATGCGAGCCGCTTTTTGCTCTTCACAGAGCAAATGCGGTATCCATCGGGAAAACAAATTTTTTTACACCTAATTGTTCATGCAAGATTATTTGTATTTGACTCATGCCAATGTCTAAATTTACCTGAATTTCGCAGTATGTCACATGTCGATCTTCCTCAATCAGCTTACGCACAGCATCAACGTTTCTTGGGTGACTGCTGTTTTTGGACGACCTTGACGGGAATCATCACTGAGCTTGACACGTCCACGTTGAAATTCAGCAAACCAGTGATAAATTGTGATTTTGGATGGGGCTTCATCACCAAATGCAGAAAGCATCCGGTCAACACACTGTTTTTGTGTTAAACCGCTTCGAAAGTCATAATAAATAAGGCCATAAAGCCCTTGAATTTTCTCGAGTCAATTCCATTTTCTCAACGACCAAACAAGTTTGAGAAGACCTTGTGAGAAGACCGAGAATCTTTTTTTAAATAAATAAATGGTATTCAATTTTTAAAACAAAGGAGTTTTCAATTAAAAAGATTTTAATATGATAGGAATGGTGGAAATATTCCATTCCCGATACTTTTAGTGCAGCCTATGTATTAATACGTGAGAAGAATTCTTCGTACGCATTTTTAAGAAAATTTCGCAAACGTGAGGAACGTGAAATTTAGCATAATCAAAGTTTATGTATAGAACGAGTACAGTAAGCTAACATTTAAAAAAAATATGTGTTACAAATTTAAAAATTACGTGATAACAGCTACATCAAGCTACACACGTCCAGTATATATGTTGACCTGTCATAGTACGTCAGTCTATAAAATGACAGTTCAAGTTATACTGGCCAATGAAATAAATCAAAAATGAATTATGGTTGAAGTTATAATATGGTTTCTAGTTATAATTAAAGGGCATTAAATACGTTATTTTCGAGGACAGAACAGATATCAGATAATTCTAGATTTCGCAGGCAGTTTCGCCGATAGAAAACAGATATCTAACCTGTACAATAGCTGTTAATTTCATCTATCAGTTGAAATACAGCAACACGCTATTCAGGTGATTTCCAGTTTACCATCTTCGAGCAAGAGCTTGGCTAAAGAATCACACTCAAATGGGTAGCGTTCGGCAGTTACCGTACGATCTTCTAGTCCAGATTGTAATAGAGCGGAAAGACAATAATTAGTCTTCAATCAGCATGTATCATCAATGATGACCTACAATTCTAAGACATGGGATAAAAAGATTCGAAAGTCTTTCATCGACCTATAGACAGGGCTGTGCTTGGCATTTTTCTACTACATAATTATGCTTTGAAATGAAGAATCCCTAGAGAACGAAATGAAAATATTACTTTTTTTGTAATAACACTATAACCAAGTTAAAAATTTGCATCGACCGAGCGATATCACTCAGAAAAAAAGGGAATCTGCTGAACCTAATATTTTTAAAGTCGGTCAAAAAGTAGCCACCCATATAAATTATGATGTAGGTATTTGAAAGTAGAGTAACAATAGAGATTTTAATTAAAAATCTCTAACATAACTAACACCGTGAAACATCTCATCCATAATTTATAGAAATAACTTGCGAGCTATAATCCCCAACATTAGATATATATAAATGATAGATAGCATGTTACCACCCGGGACTCGAACGATGCATGCATATTAAACGTCACGAACAAAAATAGAATAAATTAATAATCCTATTTTTCTATTTAACTCCCCTATTTATTAGTTGGAGTGTACCACCGACACTCGAAAGATAATCACGTCTAGTTTCGAGTGATCGAAGTGACTTTCGTCGTTCACTAAACTAAATTTGTGATGTGATGAGTGATGCCACTTCCTCACAGAAAACCAGCAGTGAAGCATTGCTTGCATTCCTTTTCGCCGCGTGAGTGAGGTTACGGGAGTCCCCCTCTCTCTTCCCTCCTCTTCCCCTCTTCCCCCCTTAAAGGCCGGCAACGCACTTGTGACTCTTGAGTTGTTGGAGCAGCGGTAGTCATTTACCATCAGGTGACCCGTCTGCTCCTTTTACCCTCTATACCATAAAAAAATCACACCTATAACTCAGTATTAGTGTAGTTGCGCTTGAGTAAGCTTCTTCCTTATTAGGTTAACTCTGCTTTGAGCGAGAATTCAGCTGTGACATGTATAGCTCAATTTACTGGTACACACAGTCGCACAGTAACCTCTTTTAATCCCGTAAAAAACACCTCCAATTTATTATAAACCATAAATATGGCACACGTCACATTTAAATTTGAACAATAATAAATTAATATGCCGCGACAAATGGTAGGTGTCCACAACTCATCTATAAAGTGTCGTTAGGCCGGCCGCACACGTATAAAATTGCCACCGTATATTATATTCGGTTTGTTTAATTAAAACGAGCACGGGAATTGAACCGACGACCCCGGTGTACGACACGATTTTTTATCACATATGTAAATATATCATAAATTGTAGGACTTTTATTGACCTGTACCTTATTGGGTTCAGAATATAATATCGTATTATTTATACTAAAATGTATTATATTTGGGAAAGAGAAATTAATCAATGAGGTCCTTACTGATGATGATGATACAACTTCCTCGATACAAAATAATTACCAGATTCCTTTTAACTTTTGAGTATTTTAGCTGTAATCGTAAAACGGTGTTTGGTTAAACATAATCCTACTAATATTATAAACGTGAAAGTTTGTGAGTATGTATGGATGTTTATTACTCTTTCACGCACAAACTACTGAACCGAATGATATGAAACTTGGTATGTGAATAGCTGGAGACCTGGATTAACACATAGGCTACTTTTTATCCCGATATTCCCACGAGATCGGGACTTACGCGGGGGAAACCGCGGGGTGCTGCTAGTATACAAACATTTGTGTCGCTATCGTATGATTGCGAGGATGTTTGACTCTACTCCCAATAGAAGCACAATACTATGCTAGCAGGGCTGTTCAACGTCAAAACTTAAGTAGGGAGAAGGTCCTTCTCTATAACCTGTTTTAGAAGCTGGACTTTTGAAGCTCTTAGAGATCCGACGCACTGCGAGTTCCGAATCAAGATTCTCTCTCTCACCAGAAATAACTCTCAACATAACATAGTTATTCTATTTAACTGCAGTATTATAAAGGGAATAAATTTTAACAGTGGGAGAGCCATGCTTTTGCTCGTATGGGCCGGTTCGACTGGAGCGGAGTGATACCACGGCGTCACAGAAAACCGGCAGTGAAGCAATGTTGTGTTTCGCCGAGTGAGTGAGGTTACCGGAGGCCCTAATCCTTCTCTCTCCCCTCCTGTGCCCCTCTATCCCTAATCCCTTACCTTAAGACTTTAAAGGCCGGCAACGCATTTGCGACTCTTGCGTTGCAAGTGCACATGGGCGGCGGTAGTCACTTACCATCAGGTGACCCGTCTGTTCGTTTGCCCCTATGCCACAAAAAAAGCAATTTAAGTATATATTTATTATAATATAGTAAAGCTCTGAGTCGATCTCGTTTCGACTCACTATTATAATTTTATTAGCCACTAGCCGTTCCCGCATTTTCACCTGCGTTTATGGGCACTGCTCTGCTCCTATTGGTCGTAGCGTGATGTTATAGAACCTTCATCGATAAATGGGCTATCCAACACTTAAAGAATTTTTCAATTCGAAACAGTAGTTCCTGAGATTAGCGCGTCTTGAACGCGCTAATCTCAGGAACTACCGTTTCGAATTGAAAAATTCAAACAAAGAAATTCTTCAGCTTTATAATATCAGTATAGATTTTCATCCAAGCCAAAAAACGACGATTCTATAATTTTATTGTCATAGTCATCATCAAGAAGAAGAATTCTTGACAGTCAAACCTACGGCTAACGGCTACGGCATTCGAAGCCAAATGCTACTAGATCCAGTATCATTAGTTATAGATAGTTGTTCTACCTCTGAAATTAATTTTTATCTATTAGATGCACATTTGTAGATTTGTGCGATAAGTAGTGCTGGTATTGTTTTTGTTTATAAAGTTATTTATTTTAGTCAGAGTCAGAAAGGAGTGATAGTACTATCAAGCACGACTTATGCCTGGTTCCTATAATCAAGAAACGATTCGTTTTGCTTACTGACGGAAAAATTTTCTTTGAAAATTCAACGAAATTTTACCGACGAATCGTTTCTTGATTATAGGAACAGAGTATTAATCAACTTTATCAATAATTACATTTTGATACAATTATCAATTCCCTTAATCGAAAATAGAATAAAAAAACTCTTTGGCGTACATTTTCTGTCAGATTTTGCAATCGCTCTAAAAGCTTTTGCCAATGAATGAATACCGAAAACAATTGAATGAAAGCTTTGAAAATAAAATATATTTTCATATATTTCCAATACAATTATGAGTAGACCCTTATTTCCATATCAAACACTCAATTCTTTTGTCCATTGGGAGTCCATAATATCGCCGACGCATTAATTTATCGGCGTTAGAATTCGACCAATCGTGCGCACACAGTGTTCAAATAATCGTAAATTCTACAACGGACAAAATATAATAAATTGCCGATGAGATCTGTGCGTACACTTCAACAAAAAAGTAAAACACACTTCCAAAATTCTAACGTAGACTTTATTTTAGAGTTTATAAAGCTTAGTATTCGGTGTAAAAATCTTTGACTACCCGCAAGTGATCACCGATGAGTCTATATTTGCACTCTGAACCCTTTGTTGTCGGCTTTTTTCGGTTGTTTCCGAGTAAAGCCTGATAGAACACGTTTTTCAAATCATTAAACAGTGTGGCCGCGGCCGCGGTTGCGGGGGAAAAAGGAGGTTTGTGCTCAAAAAAGGAAGAGAAATAAAAATTGCAAAGCGTTGGCCCATACGACGAAGTGATCGTTGTTCGCCACGATAATAATATAGCGCGATTGGGTTGTGTTGATTGTTGCTAAACAGAACCGCTTTGTTGACAATTTTGTTACCCGGTTTTTTCGTATTCTAAATTTTAAATGTACCGATAAAACTTCAAAGGATTTTTACCACAATCATAAAGGTTAACGTTGGTGGTTGTGAAGTCATTATTCCGACTACGTACACCACGATCAACCCAGAGAAATACCGAAACTGTCTTAGGATCCGGACTTCTTTAACCAAAACAAAATTGAAAGCGTTGAAAAATAAAAATCTACTTACCCTTTCAGCAAAGGAAAAGTTGCTTTATTGCAACAATGGTAAGACAAAATTGAGATTATCTTGTATTTAAGTTTTTACGTTAACATTTTGGAATACATACATATAATAAAGAATCACTATCACTACATATTATAAAACAAAGTCCCCCGCCGCGTCTGTCTGTTCGCGATAAACTGAAAAACTACTGAACGGATTTTCATGCGATTTTCACCAAAAGACAGAGTGCTTCATGAGGAAGGTTTAGGTGTATAAGTTGTTAACGTTTTGTGTAAATTGGTTGAAATATGATGATGATTGTTGAAGATGTCTCTACTACCCGTGCGAAGCCGGGGCGGGTTGCTAGTAACTAATAATAAAGTGGGTTTAAGCACCACGCACTCGGGTAATTTAGGATTCCTAAGTGGGGTAATATAATAGTATTTATAAATTACTAATACAATAATAAAAAAGTGCAAAAAAATAATAAAAAGCCGTTATCCAAACCGAAATCACACACAACAAGTATATAATTATGTAACTTCCCAAAAGACCATTGGTCCCAAGTCCTTGTTAGAGAAAAAAAATAGGCAGTTATGGGACTGCCGACAGAAGTGAAACGACGAACTTAAAACGTCACATTAGCAGGTTGGTTCAATGTTTAGATTAGCGCCTTTTAGTGGATCTATATATGTATTTTTAGCGTGACGGTCGAGGAGAGTTCAGTGCTTTTTCCTCATAGCAAAAGTGCAAAAACATGCCTAAAGAAGTTTTCACTTCAAAAACTATAAAGATATTCTTGCAATCGAAACTTGTGTAATCGAGTTGCAATGATTGCTGTCTTAGATAGTTTATACTAGGACGTGGCAGGTGCATATATGTATATATGTGTATATATAGAGAGAGAGAGAGAAGTGACAAATTGAAAGCTTTATCATATACCTTACACATATACCATATATAAATAACTGTGTAAATAAATAAGTTAGTGGTTCTAAATTCTTTAGTAACTTTAATAAATAAATGAAAATGGTCAAGTATCAAAATAGTAAATCCAAAATTTCCACAGATAATACTTCACGTTGCATTCGACACTCAACTCTTCACGCGTTTTTAGCAAAGCACGCGCTAACTCCATACCAACCAATTTTTATACTACTATTCAACAACGTAAACTGGGTTACTAATCAAGAACCGGTGTCTGGAAGTGTGTATATGCTGATTAAGAAACTGTCTTCTCCTTCCGGCCTTATCCCATCTCTATTTGGGTTCGGCTCTCCTAACAATTCTTCTCCACGAATATCTTTTCTGGGTTGTCCTTAACTCTACTGATTAAGAAACTGTAATCTTTTTAAAACGAATTGTGATTTTGCGAGCGATTGCGGGTTATAATTCATTAATATTATCTCGATTTAGATAATATTTAAGAATGTGAAGTTGATAAATTAGCATTTAATATTACTTTTTTTTTTTACCTTTATTATTATGTACATCGCATACCTTCACTGTACATATGGAGTTTATAAATTAAAATTAAAAACGTGTACTCCATACGTCAATTCGCTTGCCATAAGTATACAGGCTCTGACCCTGCCTGAAGAATATTCCGAAGCACTCCTCCACTTAGCTTACTCAGAATAAGGTCATGAATGCGTTTTGTATTTTTTTTTTTTGATAAATGATACTAGTAACTTAGATCACACATTACTAGTATTCTTGTTAACCCCTCGAACTAAGCTAAAATTGTTTGAAGCGGGTTCGAATCCGCAACCTCTTGATCGCAAATCCGACGCCTTAGCTATTTCCTTACCGCTGCTTAATTACAGGGCCCGTAAACTAATAACAGTAAATAATTAATAAATTAGTAAATAAATAAATAAGTAAGTAATGGCACGACTTGCTATTATATCTACAGGTTGCGGATTCCGAGAAGGACTCCTAACGGAGGAATCCGATCAACTACTAATACAAACAATTAATACAAAGCTGCCCAGGATGGGTTAGTAAGGATGCTAGTGATTTAGTACAGCAATCTTGAAAAATAATTATGAATGTATATACTAACATGCATTTTTTAATACTACCGCACTAGCAACCCACCCCGGCTTCGCACGGGTAGCAGAGACATCTTCAACAATCATCAACATATTTCAATCAATTTACAAAAAATCCACACAAATTATACACCTAAACCTTCCTCATTAATCACTCTGTCTATAAGTGAAAATCGGAGAAAAATCCGTTTAGTAGTTTTTCAGTTTATCGCGAACAGACAGACAGACGCGGCAGGGGACTTTGTTTTATAACATGTAGTGATTATATCATAAACATAATAAACTTACTACTAAGTTTATGGATTATATCGTTGCACAAGACTGAATAACTTCATATTTTTTTAAACAAGTAGCACTAAGTTACCTACATTCCTTTCAGATACTATTATAAAAAGACCAGCAACCCGCCCCGGCTTGAATGAATCACTCTGTCTATTAGTGAAAACCGCATGAAAATCCGTTCAGTAGATTTTCAGCTTATCGTGAACAGACAGACAGACGCGGCGGGGTACTTTGTTTTATAATATGTAGATGATGATAAAAAAAATATTTACACATTTTTTTTCTTGTTATTAAGTTGAAGCATTTACGTAGGATAGAAGTTTGGAATAAAACGTACGTTATTTGTTTCTGTTTTATTAATTCTTGTCGGATGACACGTTTTTGCAAATTTAAGGCGAATTCTTAAATCGACCACATGTCTATAATAACTTTTATCATTAACACAATCAACGTAAAAAGAATCAATATTGTTCACTCTAATTGTAGTAAAACTGACCGTAATATTTTATTATTCAAATAATTGGTGACGAGAAAAAAGAATGCTGTGCCTTGTTTAAACAACTACGTAGGCAAAGAATCACTAAAATCGCCTAATAATAAATGTAACCCTTAATCAATTGTGTGCCTGTAGCCATTATCGACACCAGCGATAAAATTCCTCTGCGAAGTTCTGAAAATCCTGCTCGCAAACAGAAAAAAAACAAAAAGTACTACATTGTTAATGGAGGTTACGGGAGGTATATGCAAGGTACTTCCCTGTTTCTTCAGAGTATATTGACTTGGCTGATGTTGATGACCCATTGTGCTGCTTTCTTACTTTTATCAGAATGTACATTTCAGTTTACTTTACAATAACGCGTGATTGCGACGCTACTTTATTTATACGATCGATCGTCACGGATAAATAACCAGATTGGTACAAAAATGAAGTCTATTCAGTCTCCATGTTAAATTTATATTACAAACGAAAGAAACTGATTAAAAGTACCAGCCAGTATAAAGGTAAAAATTTATTGAAAGGAGGATAGAAAGAGGGTTTACAATAGAAAGAATATATAGGTCAACAATGGAGTTGAAGGAGGCACAAGAAAATCTAACGAAATTAAGATTATCCTTTACCTATGTACAGGATAATCTTCTCTCTTACATCTCCATAGAAATCTCCACTGTAACTAAACACTCAATACAAATTCAAAGCATATTTTTACAAAAGACACATGAATTATTTCTCCGACATTCATTGTACTTGGATTACTTTCCCATCTATACCGAACCATAACTCAGAAAACAATACATTTAACGATACCCCAAATTTAAAAACCCCGAACAAGAAGAACAATATCTTCCGTAACATAAAATTCGAAAAAAAGTTTAATGGAACCGAAATCCTGGCGTCCAATAAAACATAAAAAACCCCAATATATTCTGCGAAATTGATATCGTATAGATGATCCTATTATATGCGGTGGTGTAAGCAAGGGTCCCTATTTTGCATATAGAAAAGAGATTTTTTTATAGAAAAAATGCAATGGACTCGGTGGACTCACAGCAAGATTTAATGGTGTGAAACTTCAGACTGGCCGTCGTGGGACTCTGTTATTCGCTTCCAAAATTTATGTACGTTCACGATTTCCTAGCTCCAGCTTTTCGTTTTTTTTTTTGCTGACGGTAACGTTTGGTGGTCATTGATTACACTTTTTGTTAGGTCGGGAATGTGTAAGCTTGTGTTGTTATTTATTGAACTCTTGTTGAAAATGTACGCTTCATCAACCTCGTCATAAAATGCGAGCTTTTTTAATCTTGGATGACAAAATCCAGTTCTTTTCGTAATTCCTTCGCAAACAGTGACTAGAAAAACTTTTCTTTTATAACAATTATAATTTAATCGTGGCTACAAAAGCGAACCATCGATCACAGCTAAAATGTCATTGTATTCAATAAGAATCTGCATCAAACGATAGCTACAATCAATTCTCATTTGCAGACGTCGAAAAAATCAGCCGAGGAGAAGCCACAGATGGCGAACCATTTTTAATAGTCGCCAAGAACGAACAGTCACGAACAGACAAATCTACTGTAATTAATGACTATGAGGGTATTTTTTTTTCTCTCCGATACCAATAAAGGAGACATTACTGAAGGGACAAAACAAAACATAGCGCCCGGTGTCGAACGAAAGGAGAATTTATCATCTAGACGGCACCGGCAGTCGGCGCGCCCGCCAATGTCCATTTGGATAATGCCCAACGCGATTAAAAATATAAAAATACCCCCACCCGACCCCTGTGGGGAGTGGGGGGATTTGACGGAGGACATCGCGCTGAGGACACAAAAGGATTATAAATGAGAAGGAATTTTAGATAATATTTGTACGTTGGATGTGGATTGTAATGTCGGTAGATCGGCCGGCGCAGCGGTCGCCCCCCACCCGGCGGGAGATCCTTCCGCGATCCGCACCTAATGAGTGTTTGTATCAATTTGTTAGTATTGTATTTGAATATTTTTATACGTTCGTTACGATTTTAATCCCTTGTGGTTGTGGCAGACTGAATCGATCTTTTTTTTTCAATTCTCGGCCGTTTGATCGCCGGGTGCGTTTGTGTTGATTAAAGGCGTTGTTCGAGGTTTTTAGGGACCCATGTCTCGACCGCACATCCTTTTATTTTATTCACTTGTATGAAATAAAATGGAAGGGTATAATTATTGTTTCCCTTTCTTGTATCTATTCTTCTCATATAGTTTTTGCCAAGAGTGAGACGTTTTATTTGCAATGTAACGAATTCTTACTTCGACTAGGCCAGCAAAATGAATGTAACAGTATTTTCCGGCGCACAATAAAAAAATTAATTAATACTAATTACCGTGTGCGCTTTTAAAAATACAATTCGCGTGTAGGACCTCAGATAGTACAAAGGGTCAGATAAACATGGAAAAAATATAATTCGTATTCATAATTAATACATTTAAAAATATATTATTTTCCAGGGCGTTTTTAGACGACGAAGGATGAATCCGAATGAGCGAGAAAAGAATAACACAGCAGCAGTGAGCGGGCGACACGGCGTGTTTTCAATTCATTATCTCGAAAACAAAAATTTCATTAGCCCCGAGATTTCCTTTTTAAATTTAATTATTCATATTTAAATTAAACAAAATATAATAGAGGTCCGCCAGAGAAAAAAGCGGCTTTATCGTATCATATTTTATTAACCGAATTTATAATTCTACGCCGATTCGAGTAAATCCCCTACAGTGGGGGGATGTACGAGCGGTGAGGCGGGGGGACACTCCCTGGGAAATATTTATGAATGCCAAGCAGAAAAATCCACAATAATATTTCAGGGTGGACGTCGGCCGCGGTCTTTACTTGCCAGCCCCTGATCTATTTAAAAAAAGGCCTGCCGGAAGGACAAAAGGGCTGCGGGGTGCTCGTAAAAAAACTGGACACGTATAGAGGTTACCGGCCGTCCGGCCGCTTTGTCTGATTCTTATTTTTTACCGGATCGGATCCTTTGCGCCGTTTTTTATCGGTTTTTGTTCCGGAGACACTCCGAACCGGGTCGGAACCCCCGTTTGTTCTAATGTCGTCCCATTTGTAATTTTTACATTTCTCTGTATATGTGTATTTTTTAGTTGGACGCCTAACGTTGGCCCCTTTCTTTGATATAATGTAAAAATTGTGGGATTTATATTCTTGTTGGTCAACACTGTAAAGTTCCTTTAATGGCGCTTGACATTATTTAACCAAGTTATATTCTTAAAACTCGTGAAAAGAAAATTACATCTATCCCAATTAGGTTTAAATCTTCTCAGGTATTCTCTCCTTAAAGCTATTTTTAATTTGATAACCAAGTAGCTTAAACCTGATTCATTTACAGTGCTAACGATAATTTAAACACCTATAAAATATACTCGTACCTGTACTGAGTATACCCATACCTGAATACCTAAACTTAGTAATTAATTCCTGTCCATCGAACTTTCAAATAAGTGTCCTTAAGTGACTATTTTATCATAACATTTCAAAACAGATCTCAAGGTAGTCTTAAACATGTATTTAATCCGTATATCTCGTGTTTAGCCAAAAAACAATACCCCATATTCGTAAATTGATGACCGTGCAACGAATAATCGAACATTGACAACTAGAATTCATTAATCGGAATTTTATGCATCTAAGACTAATATACCTATCTCATCATCACTACATATTCATGAGGAAGGTTTAGGTATATAATTTGTTAAGGTTTTGGGTAAATTGGTTGAAATAAGATGATGATTGTTGAAGATGTCTCTGCTACCCGTGCGAAGCCGGGGCGGGTTGCTAGTGTAAAATATACTTACCAGCGAAGATGGCAAAGAAGATTACTTATTTGTCGTTTTTTCGATTAGGTTATTGCTGACCTGGTTATTGAAAATATAAACCCGACTGAGGATGCACCTTACTCCGCAAAAGACCACAAATAACGAACGCTAGTAGTGCATTGAATAGAATAAGAATATAATAGTAAAGAAATAAACTTCCTTGTACATCAATAAAAAAGTATTTTTTATTTCTGGGACAGAGTTTCTTTCTATTCTATAGAAAGAAACTTTGTTGTATACCATACTAACTTATAATTATGATTTTACACGGGAATTAAGTTTGTCATTCGTAAAAAGTTAAAAAAATATAGAAGAACGTTGCACCGGTAAATATAATTTTATTGTATTTTATTGTTTAACCAAATCATACTTGGCGGTTGTTATTTAGATACTCACAAGGTATATACTGTTGTCTTTTGAAAATTCTGCTAATCTTGGTATACTACCGTGTTTTCAATACGTATTTGTAAAAATCATATTCGCTTATGTCCACTTGTTTTTTGACCATAGTATTGCAATCCCCTAATATAATTTGCCACCTAAATATATAAAACGCTGTGGATCTTATCTCAAAGAATTTCTTAGAACACAAACCGCTACTGTAGTGGTTAGAAAACATATACATACCTTGTTTCTAAGTTCGGGATCGTTGCTTTTCCGAGAAATGTCAACTTAAGGAGAAAACTTGATGCTGCCATTATCAAAAATGGATATGTAAAATACAAAATTGGTAGATTCTAACAATAAATGCAGAGTTGGTCGCAATTAACAGGCCGGACGCGATGTAAACTCGATCCGGACGTGGCCGTACAATAGGATTAACCGCCGGAATTGGACGTGGAGCATGCAGTATGCCCTAGTGGCTCACAGGATCTATTGATAGAACCTATTATTTAATGCCAAATGTTTTGCTCTGGTTAATAATAAAGAACTAAATGTGACATATGAAGAATGTTTTGGTATTGATTGTTGATCAGGTTTGATCTATACTAATGTTATAATCCTTAAAAGCTTTTGTTTGTTTGAGCGCGCTAATCTGAAATTCTACAGGGATCGTGGATTTGCTTTTTTTCGTGGTCGTGGATATAAATTCAGGGTATGACACATATGAATACCCTACCTGTACCCTAAAATACTGCTGGAAAACCTAATAAAAACTAGTATTTCGACAATGCAACTACTTTTGACAATGCATGTCATATGTTGTAATGTTGATCGAAATATAAATAACAAATGGCATCTGTAAACTATAATAGTCCTGATGTATTTAATCTAAATATTTTAGATTATTTTTGCCATTTCTTGTACTGTTGCCGTTCTGAGAATTTTTCCCCATACATCGATGTACCTACATTACAGTCAATTTTCCAAGCGCAAAACATAACAAGTTTGTAATCGCAAAAAAATATTTTTTTTCTGCCACAACATTCGAATTTTTTCCTTTACTTGTGCTGTGAGACCTTCCTTCTCACGAAATTTCATGATTCTAGGTTAATAAGAAGCACCCTGTAGGTTTTGATTGTGTTAAAATCGGTTAAAATATCGGCTGAAATGACGATATCTTGTGATTGCATTGACTCAGATGCTTGATTTGATGGTATTTTCAACTTAATACCTCGCAAGTTTTCCTGAGAAAAAGGGCCTTGATAGACATACGGACATCTCAGTGATCCTATAAGGGTTCATTTTTTCCTTTTGAGGACGGGAACCCTAAAAATTACAATTTGGACTGGTAGAACCTGATATTAGAGCCTTCTCTTCTACTTTATAACATTAGTGTTATGTATATGAGAAGGTATTCGAAATATTTATAATTAAGTACTATTGACATCTTTAAATGTCTGATGAGATTGTTTCATAATGTCCGTCTTATATCTAACCACCCTAAATATTTACTTCGCTTCTACAACTTGCAAAACAAAACGAATCATTAAATAAACGACGTCCAATAACCTCAGACCTCAGAAATGTCTTTCATAAATCAGTCCACTGTAAAATGTGGCTCATTTTTGTGTAACCTACCTTCGGTTTGGAATCACAGACGCCCATTTTAATATTAAACAAGTAAATCCCGACAAGAAAGCTTTCTAACGCACGATTAATCCAGACCAAAGCTCTCTCAAAAAGAAGAAATGAGGCTGGAAATAATGAAATTATTAGAATACCCATGTTAGGATAGCTGCGATCTTGGCCCCTTGTTTTACTAATTAAAGTGTTTGTAACTTTTAAGGCAAAAGGTATTTGAAATTAATTGAACTTAGACTTATGTGATTATATTATCGAAAACAAAGAAAGTCTAAAATTTTACCTGTTGATAATTCAATATAATATGTGAAGAAACCAGTACAGACGAGTATTGCAATCGTTGACGTGGTCTATCTTTTCACAAAACGAATCGAATGGGAATCCCAGTGATTGGCAATTTTATTTCTTAGCGAATCTATTCTGCTGCAACAAATCTGCAGCAAATAAAGTTATTTGTAGCAGGAAGGAGCCACATCATCTTTTTTTATACAGCAAAGTTGGCAAACAGGCACACGCCCTGCCTAATGTTAGTAGGTTACCATTACTTATGAACACTCGCAACACAAGAGGCTTTTTTTTATAGTATTGGGGGCAAACGAGCAGACGGGTCACCTGATGGTAAATGACTACCGCCGCCCATGGGCACCTGCAACTCAAGAGCCACAAGCGCGTTGCCAGCCTTTAAGGTGGGAGTAGGGGAAGGGTGGAAAAGGGGGGGAAGGTTTAGGGCCGCCGGTGACCTCACTCACTCGGCGAAAAGCAATGCAATCATTGCTTCACTGCCGGTTTTCTGTGAAGCTGTGGTATCACTCCGGTCGAGCCGGCCCATACGTGCCGAAGCATGGCTCTCCCACGATTTTCAGAGGTTCGGTTGGGCTGTGTGCTCGTTCCTAAACGAGGGGTTTGATATAAAATAATGTTTTTGAAGAAGTAGTAATAAATACAAATCTCTCCCTTTTCAGGAGTTACTCCCTGGATGAAAGGTTCCACTACTCTCCAGGAGAGGTACGGCGAGTTCACTGGCATCCCAACTCTTTATCACATGTTCTTGTCCTTGGCTCCGATAACACCATCAGGTATGTATGTATGAAGCTGTAAAATGTTTAGGTTAAAAGGCACATTTATGTTGTCAATATGGAGTCTCGGTCGTATTACGACATGCAACACAAACCCGCACAAATCGACGCCCTGAAGCGTCCAGAAAGACGTTTACAAAAAAATTACCAATTGTGTTCTACCTGCAGTGAGTTCGGCTACATTGGCTGAATAAAGAATACGTCTCAATTTGGAACCTTTCCCCAGGCTCTACAACATAGCTCTCAAAAGCGGCCCAAAACTGGTGAAAATTTTACCCATTGGCCCGAAGCCATCTAGTCAGCTGGCCGGCAAGACTATTCTCGACAGCCTTGGAGACACTGCCGTGGACTTCACCCCCACTCCCGACTCAGAGACTCTGCTCATTTTAAGAGGCAATGGCGATGTCTACATGATGCAGTGCGAATTGGACAGCAAGAAGTAAGCATTTTTTTTATTGAGTTGTAAATTTTTAATTACTAGTTGGTTGTTTATTTTATAACAGAAGATTAACACTAACACGCTATGATGCGGACAGGAGTCAATTAAGGCTGGCGCATCAAGTGACTTGAAGCGTAGACTTAAACGAAGAAAACGCCCTTAGTAACTTGTTTTGTATTAAGGCTTGTTTACGCTACCCAAAAACTTTGGTTTTTATGCAGTGATGCACGGATGTCGCAATGGTTAAAATGTTTGAGTCGCTACTACGCCGCGCCGAATGTGGGAGGTTTGATTCCTACACGTAACAAAAATTTATGTTATTTATAAATAGTTGTCCCGAGTCTGGGTATTATTTGTATCCTATGTTTGAATGTTTGTAAATTTCCCCACGACACAGGAATCATTTTAGTTCGGTAGTTGTCTTTTTAAAATAAAAACGAGTGCTTTTCAGATAGTGGATTCTTAACAACATTCGTTACTATTTTTAACCTCCGAAGCAAAAAGGAGAGGTGTTGTAAGTTTTGTGTGTATCCGTCTGTGGTATCATAGCTCCCAAGCGAATAAACCGATTTTGATTTGATTTTTTTTGTTTGAAAGCTGTCTTGACCGAAAGTGTTCTTAGCTATAATTCAAGAAAATCTGTTCGATTTTTGAGTTTGGATGGAGAATGTTTTGAGCCCTGGGTATTTAAAATCTTTAACTTATAGTTGTATTATATTATATAGTGACCTAACACAACAACGTATATGTAAATTTCAGTCCAATCCAAACGAAGCTCACCGGTCCTCTGGCTATGTATCCGCCCGCGGATGATAACTACGGTTCTGAGTCTTGCTCCATCACGGCTCTTGGAGGCGGAGACACACCGCCTGTGGTAGTAGTCGCCACTTGCTCGGCTCAACTTTACCACTGTATGTTACTCCCAAATGTAAGTATAATAACTTAAGCCACCTCACACATGGTCGTCTGATCCCAAACTAGGCAGATTCTGTACTATGGTAACCAGACTGCTGATAAACCTATAAATCACCAAATTGTCACTAAATATCTTATTTATTCGGATATAAAATATTTCAATATATTTACTATACTTATAGAACCACTGGGCGCCGGCGTCACTTACATGGATTTCGTAGAATACCAGTGTTGCCGTTAATGTTGCCGTTTAATAATCGCAACGTATGCTGAGCGATGTCCAAATTTTGGCACTAATGGGACACACATTTTCACATAACTTTATAAACTTAATTTATAAAAATATTGAATAGTTTTAAGGTCGTATCGCTGCTCACTGACAATACTGGCCTTCATGGAGGCGGTTTCCACTTGGTCAGGCGGAAGATGTGGTGTTGCCAGTGAGCAGAAGAAATATACTCCCAATTTTTATTTTTATTTTATTTGTATTTTGTTTGATGATTGTTTTCGTGTGAAAATTTGAGTCTGTGTGCCAAAATAAGTCTTTTTTCTTTCTTTCTTTCTAAATACATACATATTGTTGATAAATTACTCCAGGACGCAAAACAACTGATCGTGCTCATCACACAATTATTTATCCTTGGTGGGAATCGAACCCACGACCTTTGGCTTAGCAGTCAGGGTCACTTTTTGAAGCGTGTTTTTTAATTTTACTAAACTCTTTCGATTATGATTTTTTGTACGATGTGGCAACATAGAATCTATGTTGTATCATTTAATGACGTTACTTCCACATTTTATATAATAGCAAATTAATGTTTGTCTATAGCCAACTGATAGAGAAGACTGCGATAGCCACGCGCTGTATGTGATCGAGGCAGTGGAATTAAACATAGTACTGAACCCAGAAAGCGAATTGCAATACTCTTACCCCGTGCTACTGTTTCCGTGCACGCATAATACGTACGCGTGTATGCATGCTGGCGGCGTGCACGCTATCACGCTACCTATGCTCGAACATCTCATGGATTTTGTCATGGCTGATGAGGGTAAGGAACACAAATGTTAATTTTGTAATTAATTTTATCTAAATATGCAGGTTGAATTTTTAAAGTGGGCGTGCATGGCGAAATCCGAAACTATGAGGAATAGTAGAGAGTATTCAAAGGAGTCTCGGACCTTTGATGAAAGCTAAAACTGCTGCATCATTGGAGTCAAAGAGTATACAAACATATTGGAGTTTTGAAAAATGAGTATTTCTAGCCAGGAATCGAACCCATTCATTTTGAAAAAAGCATTGTATTATTAGATCATTCGATAGTATTGCTAATAAGAAATTAATTTTGGGAATGAATGATATTCGGAAAATTTAAGGAAAAAGTTAGATTTTAATAAACTATTTCATATTTTAAAATAATGATTTTAAAAATCATATTTACGTTATTTGTACTTTGTTTGAAATAATGCTCAATATTTTTTTCAACATACATTCGCAGTATAGCCATCTTCTGTACATTATGTTCTAATTTCCTCACGATTGGAAAAAATATTGAGCATCAAAAATTTACCTGTCATAAATTTTGTTAGAAATTGAAGTCGAATGCTTCGGTAGTCCCGAAGCTACAGTTTGTATGTCATTGTGATGATAATAGGTTTGTCCTCTGCTACGTGCAAAAAAAAAGGTAAAACGTTCTGGTAAAAACTGTATAATACTTTTGCCTAAAGTGAGTATATAAAATTAAAAGTTTAAGCCATAAATTTATAAACTTTACTCAAGTTCGCCTTTGGCTTTTATATGGACTTTTCATCGAATTTAAAAAAACAATGGTTTAATAGATCAAAAAGATGAAACAGAGAACGGACAAAGAGAGAGAGCACAGGACATTGCGCAAGCACTGTCTTTTACGCACTTGAGCAAAGATTTACGAAAATATTTGTTTTAAGAAAGTCTTTACAATTAAATACAATTAGTATGTTCGTCCACAGCGGACATAGAAGCGGTGCTGTCGTCAATGTG